>CM060365.1:142254621-143517774 GCA_030545235.1 Helianthus tuberosus
TTATTGAATGAGAACTTTATTGATTCAAATGATGCATGAAACACAGTTAGCACAGTTATCAGATAAATCAGAAAAATGCTGACGGAGTTCAGTACATAGACAGACAATGTGTTGAGACACAGAATGAGCCAGAAACCAAGTATGACACTAGTATAGTGTGTAGGAAAGTAAGGATCACAAAACTGCCTTCCTAGTGATAGTTTAAGTGCCGGAAAGTGCCTAAATCTCATATAAAGTGCTGAATTCAGCAAAAATCAGCAATTTTCAGCATTTAAACAATCTGATATCATGCAGAAATATGATTAAATGGCCCTGAATGCTTTCCTAGGTGTCGGGAATCAAAACTGTCATAAAAGGGTACCTAAAGCACACTAAACTGCATAGTTTAGCACCTTAACGAACCGGTAACCAACCGAACAACCGGACACTACCCGAAAGACCAAATTTTCACTAGAAGCACTGTTTTAACATTACCAAGCTAGTTAAGATCCCCGAACATCATAACACACTATATAACATCATATTAACTAAAACACCTAAACATACACTTGAAATCTAACTAGTTTCCTTAACTTACCATTACCACCCAACTAAACACCCCCCCCCCCACACCTTACGGTTATGGAGTGGCCCCCACTCCTTGATTTTATTTGAAT
Organism: Helianthus tuberosus; assembly: GCA_030545235.1. Lineage (NCBI taxonomy): Eukaryota > Viridiplantae > Streptophyta > Magnoliopsida > Asterales > Asteraceae > Helianthus > Helianthus tuberosus. The sequence continues at coordinate 142,255,278 of CM060365.1, forward strand.
TGTCTAAGTGATCTTGTCTAAACCTTTTGAAACACATAAACCATTAGACTTTGGAATGTTGGAAGTTTATAAGAATTAACCATAAGATCCTAACTTATCATTCTCAACACACATCAACATTTCATCTTTCTCTCTTCCCTCTTGCTTGCTCTTGGCCGAACCAAACACCACCATCATCACCATTTTTCAATCAAGTTTCATCCATTCCAAGCATATACAAGTGTGATAGAAGGTGCACAAAGGAGCTAGGACCTTGTAGAAGTTCAAGGACCTTCTTCAATTGCTTTTATCCACTCTATTTCTTCTTTTGATCATCCCTAGCCTTGAGCTAGTGGTAAGAACATCATACACTCCATCTTTCATCTTATCTTAGTGGTTAAAAGAAGATTCATGATATTAATCTGGAAGAACACTAAGAAACATGAACTTGAAACATGAACATAAGCTTGAATACATAAGAAATCTTAATGTTTATGTGTTGTTATACTTGTTGATTGTTGTTTACTCATGTATTTGATGTTGATCATCATATGATCTTGCTAGATCATGATTAAAAACATAATCTAGGAAGATGAGAGGATGAAAGTGTTAAAGATTAATGGATCGTCCTCACAAAAGTCATGAACTTGAATGAATAAATTGTTTTCTTGATAAGTGATGAACAAAGTAAGTTTAAAGTCTTGTAAATCTAAGATTTCAAGAATGATTTTCCAAGAAACCAAGTTAAAAATACAAGTTTTACTAAATCTTGGTTCTTACATAAATAAACCCCATTTTTTAAACAAGTATAGAAACTTATGTGTAACAAGAAAAATCCATGAAGAAACATTTTTAGAAAACAAGGTTGTAAGTTGTAAAGATCCAAATTCTTTAAAAATGATGTTTTAAAAGAATCAACCACACTTTAAAGGGTAACAAGGCTTACTAAAAACACTACTAAGTTACTACAAATTTTTATAAACTTTCAAGTTCATGAAGTGGTAATTTATGCTTGTTTTTGGTAAAATTGTTAAGTAAAGATTGTTTATTGTTGATTGTGGATTGATTATGTTGATTTACAAAAGAAAATGATATGCCTTGAAAAAATATTATGTTTGGAACTTATATGAAAAATACAAATATTTTTGCCAAGGAAAAATTGTGAATAATTTTTCTATGTAATATTCCTTAAGATATATATTTTGGAAATATCTAGTGGTGAATTGTTATTAAAGATATTATTCTTGAAAAATTAATACAAAAATTAAGTTTAAGAATACTTAACAATTACAAGAAAATACGTATCCCCGTACGTATAAAAACACTCCGGAATACGACATCAATACATGGCAAAAATATACAAGTTTAAGAATACGAATACAAATACCCCCATCCTTGGGAAGGAAATACATGTATAAATATTTGAAAAGTATCAAGTTAATATATATTGTTTTAACAATTATTCCAAAATTTAATAAATATGAATTAAGTTAAAATATTTAATATTTTAACAAATAATTATAACTTGGAATAATAATGAATACACTAATTTATACTAAGTCAAGGCATGACCCACTCGTCTAATAGACATTAGTACGTTGTAGGTAGTCGTGTACGCCAGGCGAAGCATTGAGTTACTGTGATTATGAAGAACGCAAGACTGTGAGTTCATGTCCCCCTTTTCTTTTAACTGTTTTCAGTTTTATAACTTCGGGGGTGGAGTACATGTTACAAACTATTTACAAACGTTATTATTTGGTATGGTTAGCTAAGGAAGGGCACTGCTAGATCATGTGAGTGGTGGGTATAAGGCTTAAGACCATTAATCCTCGTTGTAGGACCAAGGGACATGAGTGATAGATCTATTTGGGTGTGGCAAGCCCCGCCCATGTTGGACCAAGGTTTGGCCCATGGGATGACTATGTCTTACCGCCGGAAGCCCAGTGCAAAATCTGCTAGGATTGAGCCTTCCTGCATCACGTCACACATATTAATGGCCTTGCAACCCATTAATGATCTGTTTTCCTTGTTGCTTTCATACAAGGGTTTACAAACATACATACATACATACTTTCACTGATTTCAAAGGTTTATTCGTGCACACAAACAAACACATGAACTCGCTCAACTTTTGTTGATGTTTTCAAACTACATGTATTTCAGGGAATTAAATGTGGATCTGCCGGGCGTTTGGATGTTCCTAGTGTTGTCTAAGAATAAAAGATGTCATCCATGGTCTTAGGGTTTGGTTAGTGTGTCTTATCCTGGACAAGACACATCTCCCAAAGCCTGGTCTTATCTAATGTGGTTTGTCGAGTCCTTGTGAACTCTTAAAACAAGTTGCATGGTTTGTACTCGAATTTGAAGTCTATGTTTAAGACAATGTTGTTATGTTTTTAAACTTATTTAATGGATGATCATCGTTAGTTTTATCATATAGATGTTGTTATGATTGAATGCAATGATATTAAGCAATTCACACATAATCACGCTTCCGCAAAAGTCAGGGTGTGACAGTTTGGTATAAGAGCTTCGATTGTAGCGAACTTGGATTCCTTCTCGAGTCTAGACTACAATCCTTAGGGCTCTCACGAGAATATTTTTACAACATGTTTTCATTGCATACACGAAACTCCCAGATCTAGGGAAACAAACATTTTTGCAAACAAAAAGACAAGAAACACGAATACAAGGTTTACGTTTGTGGGAGACTAGGTGGTTTAGTCTGGGAGACTGGGTGGTTTAGTCTGGGAGACTAGGTGGTCTAGTCTGGGAGACTAGGGAGGATAGAAAGGATTTGCGAGGAATGATAAGGATACACGATTACATGATTTCATTATCTTTGATTGCATAATGTTAGTAGTTAATATATGTGCATATGTTGTGATTGTTATGTTACAGACACTATGTCTCCATCCGAGAGCGGATTGTCCGATACTGACGACCCCATGGCTATTATTTCTGATGATGAGATCGCCCCTGAGCCGGAGATCTTTACTTCAGATACTGAGAGCGACCCAGATATGCTGTTAAACGACGACAACGACTCTCAGTCGTTTGCATTGCCTGATTTTGGGGATGACTTACCGCTTGTAGATGGTATTCCAGACGAGGATCCTTTTGTTGTTCCCATTTCAGTTTACGATCATCTTATCATCGGGTACCCCGATGGTGAGCATGTCGTGGCACTGATCCTCGCTCCCGTTCCTCTCATGGTCATCCCACATGAGGATTGTTCTTTTGATGATTTGTTTGATGATGATTTCGACCTGTTTGTTGATGGTCCTCCTGAAGATGCTCCTAGTGATGGAGAGCTGGATGAGGACGTTGTTGCTATTCCTCTTCTCGGGATCCCTGCTATTGAGATTTCCTCTGACTCCAGTTTACACTCCATCTCAGATTCCTTTGATTCTGTGACATCTTCCGCCTTGCAGGCAGTTGGGTTACGACGTTATGCCACTGATTATGATGATGATACGGCCATGTCGGTTGCACCATCCCCTCCACATGAGCTTGAGCCTGGTCTTGAGCTAGACTTTGTTCCTGCCGATCAGCCTGATGTAGCACCTGCTGATCCTGAGCCGATACCTGCTCCTAAGCCTTTGCCTGATCATGACCCTATTCCTTTTGGCATACCTGACATTGCACCACTTATACCTGACCCAGTTCCTTTACCCGTTGACCCTCCTGTTGTTGAGCCATTCACTCCTCCACATGCACCTGCACCCGCTGATGTTGCTCCTTTTCACCTAGTGGGGTCTGATGTTCACCGTGTTGATCTCCCTATCATTTTCTTGCAGGACATACCCGCACCCCATCCAGGGGAGGGCACATCTGGCCAGCAGCCTAGTCATGACACCATGTTTCAGCAGCTTTCCCACATGTACCTCAGTCTTTACCTTTTGCTCCTTTTACTTCTTCACTACTCGATGAGCCATTTCGATGGTTCCCACCATACACCACGCTGATTTCTGATCCCTACCATCCCTCGCCCTTTACTGGTTATACACGGGATGAGTTACTCTTATCTCTTCAGCTTCAGTTTGAGGTCATGAGTCGTAGGATTCTGGAGCTAGAGATGACACCGCGTCCTTTGCGATGTCCGTGCTAGCCTGCTTTAATTCTCCCTCGTTCATCAATGTCCCCGTTTTCGCATCCTCCTACACCTTTTACTCCATTTCCAGAGTTTGATACTCGATTTCTTACCGTCGAGCAGCAGATCAGTTATCTGTTACGTCATGTTTATCAGCTTGAGGAGGAGCTTGCGCATGTACGCAGCTTGCTTTTTCTTCCTCCACCACCTCCTCCTCCACCACCATCAGCAAAGCCGGTTTTTGGTTTTATGTAGGTAGCTTTGCTTTTGACGAGAGCACCACTATTGAGCTGAGCTAGTGAAGCCTTTTGGAGACCACCTTTTTGTATGACTGTTGTAGACTGATGCACATTTTGGACAAGGGTAGATATGATACATTTTGTAAAACATGTAACAATACTTTGTGATCGATAATTAATGAAAGCTCAATCGTCATGTTCTCATTAAATACATTGTTAATTTACATGTTTGTGCTATGATTGTGATGATTACATGCTTACTTGTTATGATAATCATTATTATATACGTACTATTAAGACCTGACCTATACAATCTTCTTTTAAAAGATGCCTCCTCGAAGGAACACTCGGTTGCCCACAACAGAGGCAGAACTGCAAGAACGAATTTCACAGGCAATCACACAACATGAGGCCCTACGCTCTGAACACAGCAGAGGTACCTCAGGAAATAACCCACCTCACGGTAATGTTTAAGTCACCTAAGACACATTACAATACGTTTGGACACTCCATGCGCGTTTGCTAATGCTTTCTGTGAATGATGTTGCTTGTACAGGTTGTACTTACAAGCAGTTCCTTGACTGCAAGCTTCTGAACTTGGACGGTACTGGAGGTCCGTAGCATTTGTAAGATGGGCTGAGAAAACAGATTATGTGCTGCGAATGAGTAAGTGTGCGCCAGAGCACCAAGTCACTTACGTATCTGGACTATTTCTAGACGGGGCTCTGTCGTGGTGGAACCTTCAGGTTCAGACCCTAGTTGAGGCTGCAGCGTATGGTATGACTTGGGATGAGATTAAAGAACTGATGCGTAAGAAGTACTGTTCAAGGGCTGAGATTTAGAAGTTGGGGACCGAGTTTTGGAATCTGAAAATGGATGGTCCTAAGATCTCTGAGTACGTGCAGAGATTCCACGATTTATCTCGTGTTGTTCCCTACATGGTAGAGCCAGAGTTCAAGCGAGTTGAACGTTTCATTTGGGGATTGGCACCCCAAATACTGAGCATGGTGACTCCTTCGAAGCCTCCAACGATCACTGAAGCCATCGATTTGAGCGTGGCTTTGACTGAAGAAGCCGTTAGACTGGGCAAGTTTTCAATCTCAGAGGGAAAGAAGAAGGAGAATCATGCCTAGTCGTCAGGGGAACACAAAAAGAAGTTCTCGAATTTCAAGAAGGGTACCCAAGGAACCAACAACAGTGCTAGTAAGCGAAGAGATGCGAACCAACCAGCCAAGGTTAGGACTGGTGCTGCAAGTTCAGAAAGTAATGGAAAGGGATACATGGGCACCCTGCCCAAATGTGATGTATGCTAGTTCCATCATGCCGGCCAGTGTAGGTTTAGGAAGTGTGAATCCTGTGGAAAGAACGGTCATTCTAAGGAAACGTGTTGGGTTGGTACTGGTCGTAGGAATGGTGGTCAGAGAGGAAATGGCAATGGTAATGGAAACCGTGGTGGAAACGGTTATGGGAATAGAAACCAAGGTGGAAATAATAACCAGGGAGGAAATGGAAATCGCAGTGGATCTGGAAATTAAGCTGGTAACAGAAACCGTAGAGCAAACAACAACAACAATCAGGGTGGTACTGGAAATGGTCGCGGCCAAGGTTGCTTTAACTTTGGTGATGTTGGGCATTTCAAGCGAGATTGCCCGAAGAACAATCAATCCCAAGGAAGAGTCTTCAACATTGGAGCTAGGGAAGCTCGTCAAGATCCGAACGTAGTCACTGGTACGTTCCCTATTGATGGAGAGTGTGAAACCCGAATGTTAAAGTGTTTAAATATTGTGGTTTTGGTGCGTTTTATGCGGTTATATATTGCGAATATGATAACTACGCAAGTGTGTGGTTTTACAGGTTAATCGACTTAAACCGGTAAAGTTGGAGTGTTTGGTGATGAAGCGAAACTGCCAGGGATAATAGTCGAGACACACTGTATTATTCGGGAGCCGTTACGAGTCAAAATATAGCTTGAATGTACAATGAACGCGGAATAATAAAGTCAAGGGGCCTTTGAGTACTTTATCTAAAGTTGAAACATAGCCTATGGTGTTACATGCTTAGTTTACGATTGGGCAAAGACAAAAGAATCAGAAACATTAAACCGTAGCCTACGATTATAACCGTAGCTTACGGTATTGATACATGGTGGCGGCCTATATATTGGATTGAAAGAAAACGGAATTAAAAGGGTTTGAACATTTATTGATGATGCACGTGATTTTCTTGAGAGCAACAATAGATCATCATCACATTGGCATCACATCATCATCAATATTACAAGGATCACACAACATCATCATTGTTTTGACTTCTTGGACATGCAGCCATATTGAGAGACAAGAAACAAGACATCATCAACAGAACCATCACAATATTATTCTAATATTGGCAGCCATATGCACGTGGACTTCCCAATTGGGCCGGTTTGGAGATATTGGGCCAACATATTGGATTTATGGTGGACGGCACATGTGGGCTTGGTCTTGGACTTGGCGAATTGATTGGCGGCCGACAAAACAACAAAAGATCATCTTCGACGGTAGACAAGAAGGAGGGACACGAGGATAGAGGAGGCAGACGAAGATCAACCGATATGAGCGGCTAGTCTCCTAGTGGTTTCCTCCGGATGGAGGGTTTTTGTAAGTTGGATAATTTTATGTGTTTTTGACAATCGTTTTAACCTGGTGATCTAAGCATTCGATGCTTTTCACCATGGATTTGATTTATTGGTTGTAAACAATTGCATTTATTTAAACCTTAATTTCTAAGCATTCAGTTCCCGAGAGTTCTAGTAATTGGGATATATTTGACATGGGGTTAGGGTTTGTAAATTGTGATTGATAATCATTCGATAACCTCCCGTTATGTATTGACCTGAGTACTTAGTCGTTGGTTATCACAATTAATTAATCGAATTTAATACCTATGTCTATGTGGGTTACGATTAAACACATAATTGAAGTTAACTGCTAAACCTGAAATCTGGAGGAACCATCTTTTCTCTCATTGATTTAAAACACAAATTTTATTCGTTAATTTAGCTATTTCTCACAATCAAACAAATCGATTTTCTCATTCAGTAATAGTTAATCAATCATTTTCATTACGACACTTTCCACAGTCCTCCCTTGGTTCGATATCTGACTTATCCTATCTACATAGTTTAGTTGGTTTTTGCATGTCTATAACGACAGACATGACCTATCAATCAACACTTTGCATCTGTGCTATTTGATACTGGTGCCAGCTATAGCTTCGTATCTCTAGAGTTTAAGGATATACTTGGGTTAGTTGCTATTAAGTTAGATATCCCGTATTCGATAGAACTAGCTAATGGAAAGCTAGTAGAAGCAAACGAAGTAATCAGAGGCTGTGTGATAGAGCTTGGAGAGTGTGAGTTTACGCTTGATCTGCTGCCAGTTGAACTGGGAAGTTTCGATGTAGTACTCGGAATGGATTGGTTGTCGAGTAATCGAGCTGAGATCGTATGTCATGAGAAGATTATCCGTATCCCGATGGCGAATGGAGAAACGATTATAGTGCACGGAGAAAAGCATGATACGCCTTTACGGATTATCAGTTGTTTGAAGGCTTGGAAGTTTTTGCAGAAAGAATGTGTTGCCTTCTTGGCTCACATTGTTGATAAGGAAGCCGAAGAGCCGAAGCTAGAAGAAATCCCTGTGGTAAGGATTGCCGCCGCAACGACAAATCGAGTTCCATATTGACTTGGTTCCAGGCGCCGTGCCTGTCGCCAAGGCACCTTATCGACTTACGCCTTCAGAAATGCAAGAGTTGTCGATGCAGCTTCAGGAGCTATTGGACAAGGGATTTATTAGACCAAGCTTCTCGCCTTGGGAAGCTCCAGTACTATTTGTCAAGAAGAAGGACGGTAGTTTTCGTATGTGCATTGACTACCGAGTACTGAACAAGTTAACCATCAAGAATCGGTATCCTTTGCCGAGGATTGATGATTTATTCGATCAACTTCAAGGTTTGAGTTACTACTCCAAGATTGATCTTCGATCAGGCTATCACCAGCTGTGGATTCAAGAAGAAAGTATACCAAATACTGCCTTTAGAACTCGTTATGGACATAACGAGTTTCTGGTGATGCCATTTGGTTTAACAAACGCGCCGGCAGTATTTATGGATTTGATGAAGCGAGTTTGCAAGCTATATCTTGATAAATTCGTGATTGTATTTATCGATGATATTTTGATCTATTCACGGACGAAGGAAGAGCATGAGCAACACCTTAGAGCCATCTTAGAACTACTAAAGAAGGAGAAACTGTACGCTAAGTTCTCGAAGTGCGAGTTTTGGTTGCGTGAGGTATAGTTCCTTGGTCACATGATAAACAAGGATGGAATTCATGTGGATCCAACCAAGATTGAGGCGATTAAGAATTGGGAAACTCTGAAGACGCCAACCAAGATCTGTCAGTTTATGGGTTTAGTAGGATATTATCACAGATTCATTGAGGATTTTTTGTAAAATCGCTCAACCGTTGACCTCCCTTACTCAAAAGGATAAGAAGTATGAATGGGGAGATAAACAAGAAGAAGCTTTTCAGCTGCTTAAGAATAAGCTTTGCGATTCCCCTATTCTATCCCTACCCGAAGGCACCGATGACTTCGTGGTATACTGTGACGCCTCGCGTCAGGGATTGGGATGTGTGCTGATGCAGCGATAGAAGGTTATCGCTTATGCATCGCTCCAATTGAAGGTTCATGAGAAGAATTACACCACACACGATTTGGAGTTAGGCGCAGTGGTGTTTGCTTTGAAGATTTGGCGGCACTATTTGTATGGCACCCGATGCACGATCTTTACAGATCAAAAGAGCCTTCAGAATATATTTGATCAGAAAGAGCTTAACATGAGACAACGACGATGGGTTGAGTTGTTAAATGATTATGATTGCGAAATCAAATATCATCCAGGAAAGGCGAATGTGGTTGCAGACGCCTTAAGTCGAAAGGAAAGGATTAAGCCCATAAGGGTTAGGGCTTTGGAAATGATTGTGCAGACAGATCTCTTGTTGCGCATTCGTGCTGCACAGAGAGAAGCTCTTAAGAAAGAGAATCTTAAGGATGAATATCTCCGTGGGATGGAGAAAAAGTTGGTACCCAATGTGGAAGGAACCTTGTATTTTATGGGACGAATTTGGGTTCCTCTCTTTTTAGTTGTCTTAGAGATGTGATTTTTGATGAAGCTCATAAATCAAGGTACTCGATCCACCAAGGATCGGACAAGATGTACCAATATTTGAAGGACTATTATTGGTGGCCAAGACTTAAGGGCGATGTGGCTACTTATGTCGGAAGGTGTTTGACCTGCGCCAAAGTGAAGACCGAGTACCAGAAGCCTTCAGGTCTTCTGCAATAACCAGAGATACCCATGTGGAAGTGGGAGCAAATTTCAATGGATTTCATAACGAAGTTGCCCAAGACTCCCAGAGGTCATGATACGATTTGGGTAATCGTGGACCGTCTGACAAAATCTGCGCACTTTTTGCCGATCAGAGAAAAGGATAACACTGGTAAGCTAGCTGAGCTGTACCTAAGGGAGATAGTCGCACGTCATGGAGTGCCTATCTCGATTATATTTGACAGAGATGGAAGATTTGTGTCAAGGATTTGGCAATCTTTCCAAGAAGCGTTTGGTTCTCAGTTGAATCTGAGTACAACTTTTCATCCACAGACGGACGGTCAAGGTGAGAGAACGATACAGACATTAGAAGATATGCTTCGTGCTTGCGTAATGGACTTGTGTGGTAGTTGGGACACTCACCTAACCTTTGGTTGAGTTCTCCTATAACAACAGCTACCATACAAGCATTCAAGCTGCACCATTCGAGGCTCTCTACGGACGCAAGTGTCGATCACCGCTATGCTTGGCAGATGCAGGTGATAGACAGTTGGTTGGTCCCGAACTGGTCCAAGAAATGACAGATAAGATCATGCAGATCCGAGAGTGCATTAAGGCGGCTCGTGATCGAAAAAAGAGCTACGCGGACCAAAGACGAAAACCTTTGGAATTTGAAGTGGGTGATATGGTTCTGTTAAAAGTTTCACCTTGGAAAGGTGTGGCACGCTTCGGGAAGCGTGGTAAGTTGAACCCACAATTTATCAGACCATTCAAAATTTTAGAAAGGATTGGTTCTGTAGCATTCAAGTTGGAATTACCGGCAGAACTTGATGGTGTTCATGATACATTCCATGTATCTAATCTGAAGAAAAGTCCAACACAAGAAACAATGGTCATTCCTGCTGACGAAGTTCACATTGACGACACACTCCACTTTACCGAAGAACCCGTTGAAGTTACTAACTGGAAGGTTAACAAGACTCGGAGGAATAGTGTTAAACTCGTAAAGGTTCGATGGAATGCGTGTCACGACCTAGAGTTTACTTGGGACCGTGAAGACCGCATGAAAGCTAAATACCCACATTTGTTTCCTAACACCCCTGCTGCTAGTAGTAAAGCTTAACATTTCGGGATGAAATTTTCTTAACAGGGGGAGAATGTGACAACTGTCAAAAATTTCAGGTATCCGTACAACTATTAAACCATGATTAGTGCTTAATGACTGTGCTGAATTACAATTAATCACTTGAATTTCTTTATGATTATTGCCATATACATACATGTGCATCACATATTGCTTAAAGTCATAACATTATTGCATGAGAACTTTATTGATTCAAATAATGCACGAAACACCGTTAACACAGTTATCAGAAAAATGAGAAAAATGCTGATGGAATTCAGCAAAAATCAGCAATTTTCAGCATTTAAACAATCTAATATCATGCAGAAATATGATTAAATGGTCTTGAATGCTTTCCTAAGTGTCGGAAATCAAAACTGTCATAAAAGGGTACCTAAAGCACACTAAACTTCATAGTTTAGCACCCTAACGAACTGGTAACCAACAGAACAACCGGACACTACCGAAACACCAAATTTTCACTAGAAGCACTATTTTAACATTACCAAGCTAGTTAAGATCCCCGAACATCATAACACACTATATAACATCATATTAACTAAAACACCTAAACATACACTTGAAATCTAACTAATTTGCTTAACTTACCGTTACCACCCAACTAAACACCCCCACCCACCTTACGGTTATGGAGTGGCCCCCACTCCTTGATTTTATTTGAATTGTTTAAGTGATCTTGTCTAAACCTTTTGAAACACATAAACCATTAGACTTTGGAATGTTGGAAGTTTATAAGTATTAACCATAAGATCCTAACTTATCATTCTCAACACACATCAACATTTCATCTTTCTCTCCTCCCTCTTGCTTGCTCTCGGCCGAACCAAACACCACCATCATCACCATTTTTCAATCAAGTTTCATCCATTCCAAGCATATACAAGTGTGATAGAAGGTTCACAAAGGAGCTAGGAGCTTGTAGTAGTTCAAGGACCTTCTTCAATTGCTTTTATCCACTCTATTTCTTCTCTTGATCGTCCCTAGCCTTAAGCTAGTGGTAATAACATCATACACTCCATATTTCATCTTATCTTAGTGGTTAAAAGAAGATTCATGATATTAATCTTGAAGAACACTAAGAAACTTGAACTTGAAACATGAACATAAGCATGAATATATAAGAAATCTAAATGTTTATGTGTTGTTATACTTGTTGATTGTTGTTTACTCATGTATTTGATGTTGATCATCATATGATCTTGCTAGATCATGATTAAAAACATAATCTAGCAAGATGAGAGGATGAAAGTGTTAAAGATTAATGGATCATCCTCACAAAAGTCATGAACTTGAATGAATAAATTGTTTTCTTGATAAATGATGAACAAAGTAAGTTTAAAGTCTTATAAATCTAAGAATTCAAGAATGATTTTCCATGAAACCAAGTTAAAAATACAAGTTTTACTAAATCTTGGTTCTTACATAAATAAACCCCATTTTTGATGGTTAAACAAGTATAGAAACTTATGTGTAACAAGAAAAATCCATGAAGAAACATTTTTAGAAAACAAGGTTGTAAATTGTAAAGATCTAAATCCTTTAAAAATGATGTTTTTAAAGAATCAACCACTCTTTAAAGGGTAACAAGGCTTACTAAAAACACTAGTAAGTTACCACAAATTTTTATAAATTTTCAAGTTCATGAAGTGGTAATTTATGCTTGTTTTTGACAAAATTGGTAAGTAAAGATTGTTTATTGTTGATTGTGGATTGATTGTGTTGATTTACAAAAGAAAATAATATGTCTTGAAGGCATGAAAACCTCCATTTTTAAGGGAAACTATGGCAAAATTTTCTAAAAAATTAAACACTTAGAAAAATATTTCTAAACAAAATGTTACAAGTGTATTTTAAACCATGGATTTTTTTCACATAAAGTTTGCCGTAATTTTTGTTACAAAAATATAAATATTGGAGGTTGATTTTTATATATAAAAGTGACTAAATATGTATTTAGGAAATATATATTTAGATGACACCATGTGTGTGATTATTTGTATATTATATGTATTAGTTATATTATTTTAGGACTTGAAATAATATAACTCATCAAAAATTAAAATCCAAAATATTACCAAAATTCCAAAATTGTGAATATACAAAGAATACAAAAAATATTGGTGAAACCGAACAAAGGAATATAACGCACAAAAATATTCCGGAAAAATTTATTCACAAGTATATTTTTGGTAAATAATATTTTGGACACCAAGGAACAAAAAATATGATTTTTACAATTATTACAAGAATATATCATATTTTTTTACAAGGGAAAAAAATATAATATTTTTGGCAAGTAAAAAAATATATATTTTTCTTGAAATTTTGGAAGATATATTATTTTGGAAGAAATATATATATATATTCTCAAACAAACATGAAATAGGTTATTTTTGAGAGAAAATGTATTTTCTTGAAATATATCATTTTTGGACAAAAATGGGTTTATATATATATATATATATATATATATATATATATATATATATATTCTCAGTTAGACTTGAAAATATATTATTTTTGAAACTTATATGAAAAATACAAATATTTTTGCCAAGGAAAAATTATGAATAATTTTTCCAAGTAATATTCCTTAAGATATATATTTTGGGAATATCTAGTGGTGAATTGTTATTAAAGATATTATTCCGGAAAAGTTAATACAAAAATTAAGTATAAGAATACTTAATAATTACAAGAAAATACATATTCCCAAACGTATAAAAATACTCCGGAATACGACATCAATACATGGTAAAAATATACAAGTTTAAGAATACGAATACAAATACCCCCATCCTTGGGAAGGAAATACATGTATAAATACTTGAAAAGTATCAAGTTAATATATATTGTTTTAACAATTATTCCAAAATTTAATAAATATGAATTAAGTTAAAATATTTAATATTTTAACAAATAATTATAACTTGGAATAATAATGAAGACGCTAATTTATACTAACTCAAGGCACGACCCACTCGTCTAATAGACATTAGTACGTTGTAGGTAGTCGTGTACGCCTGGCGAAGCATTGAGTTACTGTGATTACGAAGAATGCAAGACTGTGAGTTCATGTCCCCCTTTTCTTTTAACTGTTTTCAGTTTTATAACTTTGGTATGGTAAGCTAAGGAAGGGTACTGCTAGATCATTTGACTGGTGGGTATAACGCTTAAGACCATTAATCCTCGTTGTAGGACCGAGGGACATGAGTGATAGATCTATTTGGGTGTAGGGAGCCCCGCCCATGTTGGACCAAGGTTTGGCCCATGGGATGACTATGTCTTACAACTAGAAGCCCGATGCAAAATCTGCTAGGTTTGAGCCTTCCTGGATCACGTCACACATATTAATGGCCTTGCAAACCATTAATGATCTGTTTTCCTTGTTGCTTTCATTCCAGGGTTTACAAACATACATACATACTTTCACTGATTTCAAAGGTTTATTCGTGCACACAAATAAACACATGAACTCGCTCAACTTTTGTTGATGTTTTCAAACTACATGTATTTCAGGGAATTAAATGTGGATCTGGCGGGCGTTTGGAAGTTCCAAGTGTTGTCTGAGAATAGAAGATGTCATCCATGGTCTTAGGGTTTGGTTATTGTGTCTTATCCTGGACAAGACACATCTCCCAAAGCCTGGTCTTATCAAATTTCTTTTGTCGAGTCCTTGTGAACTCTTAAAACAAGTTGCATGGTTTGTACTCAAATTTGAAGTCTATGTTTAAGACATTGTTGTTATGTTTTTAAACTTATTTAATGGATGATCATCGTTAGTTTTATCATATAGATGTTGTTATGATTGGATGCAATGATATTAAGCAAGTCACACAAAATCACGCTTCCGCAAAAGTCAGGGTGTGACAGTTTGGTATCAGAGCTTCGATTGTAGCGAACTAGGATTCCTTATTGAGTCTAGACTACAATCCTTAGGGCTCTCACGAAAATATTTTTACAACATGTTTTCATTGCATACATGAAACGCCCAGATCCAGGGAAACAAACATTTTTGCAAACAAAAAGACAAGAAACACGAATACAAGGTTTACGTTTGTGGGAGACTAGGTGGTTTAGTCTGGGAGACTAGGGAGCATAGAAAGGATTTGTGAGGAATGATAAGGATACACGATTACATGATTTCATTATCTTTAATTGCATAATGTTAGTAGTTAATATATGTGCATATGTTGTGATTGTTCTGTTACAGACACCATGTCTTCATCTGAGAGCGGATTGTCCGATACTGACGACCCCATGGCTATTGCTTTCGATGATGAGATCGCCCCTGAGCCGGAGATCTTTACTTCAGATACTGAGAGCGACCCAGATACGCTGTCAGACGACGACGACTTTCAGCCGTTTGCGTTGCCTGATTTTGGAGATGACTTACCGCTTGCTGATGGTATTCCAGACGAGGATCCTTTTGTTGTTCCCATTCCAGTTCGCAATCATCTTATGATCGGGCACCCTGATGGTGTGCATGTCGTGGCACCTATCCTCGCTCCCATTCCTCTCATGGTCATCCCACCTGAGGATTGGCCTTTTGATGATTTGTTTGATGATGATTTCGACCTGTTTGTTGATGGTCCTCCTGATGATGCCCCTAGTGATGGAGAGCTGGATGAGGATGTTTTTGCTATTCCTCTTCTCGGGATCCCTGTTATTGAGATTTCCTCTGAATCCAGTTTACACCTGTCTCAGATTCCTTTGAGTCTGTGACATCTTCCGCCTTGCAGGTAGTTGGGTTACGACATTATGCCACTGATTCTGATGATGATGATACGGCCATGTCAGTTGCACCATCCCCTCCACATGAGCTTGATCCTGGTCTTGAACTAGACTTTGTTCCTGCCGATCAGCCTGATGTAGCACCTGCTGATCCTGAGCCGATACCTGCTCCTGAGCCTTTGCCTGATCATGACCCTATTCCTTTTGGTATACCTGACATTGCACCACTTATACCTGACCCAGTTACTGCACCCATTGACCCTCCTGTTGTTGAGCCATTCACTCCTCCACATGCACCTGCACCCTATGATGTTGCTCCTTTTCACCTAGTGGAGTCTGATGTTCACCGTGTTGATCTCCCTATCGTTTTCTTGCAGGACATACCCGCTCCCCGTCCAGGGGAGGGCACTTCTGGCCAGCAGCCTAGTTATAACCCCCATGTTTCAGTAGCTTTCCCACATGTACCTCAGTCTGCACCTTTTGCTCCTTTTACTTCTTCACCACCGGATGAGCCATTTCGATGGTTCCCACCATACACCATGCCGATTTCTGATCCCCACCATCCCTCGCACTTTACTGGTTATACACGGGATGAGTTACTCTTATCTCTTCAGCTTCATTTTGAGGTCATGAGTCGTAGGATTCTAGAGCTTGAGATGACACCGCGTCCATTGCCATGTCCGTGTCAGCCTGCTTTTGTTCCCCCTCTTTCATCACCGTCCCCATTTTTGCATCGACCTGCACCTCTTACTCCATCTCCAGAGTTTGATACTCGATTTCTTACCGTCGAGCAGCAGATCAGTTATCTGTTGCGTTATGTTTATCAGCTTGAGGAGGAGCTTGCGCATGTGCGCAACTTGCTTTTTGTTCCCCCACCACCACCTCCTCCTCCACCACCATCAGCATAGCTGGTTTTTATTTTTATGTAGGTAGCTTTTCTTTTGATGAGAGCACCACTATTGTGTTGAGCTAGTGAAGCCTTTTGGAGACCACCTTTTTGTATGACTATTGTAGACTGATGGACATTTTGGACAGGGTTAGTGTGACCCTGTGTTCCCTTTTGATATGATACATTTTGTAAAACATGTAACAATACTTTGTGATCGATGATTAATGAAAGCTCAATCGTCATGTTCTCATTAAATACGTTGTTAATTTACATGTTTGTGCTATGATTGTGATGATTACATGCTTACTTGTTATGATAAACATTATTATATACGTACTAGTAAGACCTGACCTATACAATCTTCTTTTAAAAGATGCCTCCTCGAAGGAACACTCAGTTGCCCACAACAGAGGCAGAACTGCATGAACGAATTTCACAGGCAATCGCACAACATAAGGCCCTACGCTCTGAACACAGCGGAGGTACCTCAGGAAATAACCCACCTCACGGTAATGTTTAAGTCACCTAAGACACATTACAATACGTTTGGACACTCCATGTGCGTTTGCTAATGCTTTCTGTTAATGATGTTGCTTGTACAGGCTGTACTTACAAGCAGTTCCTTGACTGCAAGCCTCTGAACTTTGACGGTACTGGAGGTGTTGTAGCATTTGTAAGATGGGTTGAGAAAACAGATTATGTGCTGCGAATGAGTAAGTGTGCGCCAGAGCACCAAGTCACTTATATATCTGGACTATTTCTAGACAGGACTCTGTCGTGGTGGAACCTTCAGGTTCAGACCCTAGGTGAGGCTGCAGCGTATGGTATGACTTGGGATGAGATTAAAGAAGTGATGCGTAAGATGTACTGTTCAAGGGATGAGATTTAGAAGTTGGGGACCGAGTTTTGGAATCTGAAAATGGATGGTCCTAAGATCTCTGAGTACGTGCAGAGATTCCACGATTTGTCTCATGTTGTTCCCTACATGGTAGAGCCAGAGTTCAAGCGAGTTGAACGTTTCATTTGGGGATTGGCACCCCAAATACTGAGCATGGTGACTACTTCGAAGGTTCCAACGATCACTGAAGCCATCGATTTGAGCGTGGCATTGACTGAAGAAGCCGTTAGACTGGGCAAGTTTTCAATCTCAGAGGGAAAGAAGAAGGAGACTCATGTCGAGTCGTCAGGGGAAAACAAAAGGAAGTTCTCGAATTTCAAGAAGGGTACCCACCAGCCGAGGTCAGGACTGGTGCTGCAAGTTCAGAAAGCGAGGGAAAAGGATACATGGGCACCCTGCCCAAATGTGATGTATGCCAGTACCATCATGCTGGCCAGTGTAGGTTTAGGAAGTGTGAATACTATGGAAAGAACGGTCATTCTAAGGAAACGTGTTGGGCCGGTACTGGTCATGGGAATGGTGGTCAGAGAGGAAATGGCAATGGCAATGGAAATGGAAACCATGGTGGAAACGGTTATGGTAATAGAAACCAAGGTGGAAACAATAATCATGGAGGAAATGGAAATTGCGGTGGATCTGGAAATCAAGCTGGTAACGGAAACCGTGGAGCAAACAACAACAACAATCAGGGTGGTACTGGAAATGGTCGCGGCCAAGGTTGCTTTAACTGTGGTGATGTTGGGCATTTCAAGCGAGATTGCCCGAAGAACAATCAAGCCCAAGGAAGAGTCTTCAACGTTGGAGCTAGGGAAGCTCGTCAAGATCCAAACGTAGTCACTGGTACGTTCCCTATCAATCAACACTTTGCATCTGTGCTATTTGATACTGGTGTCGACTATAGCTTCGTATCTCTAGAGTTTAAGGATATACTTGGGTTACTTGCCAGTAAGTTAGATATCTCGTATTCGATAGAACTAGCTAGTGGAAAGCTAGTAGAAGGAAACGAAGTAATTAGAGGCTGTGTGATAGAGCTTGAAGAGCGTGAGTTTATGCTTGATCTGCTGCTAGTTGAACTGGGAACTGGAAATGGTCGCGGCCAAGGTTGCTTTAACTGTGGTGATGTTGGGCATTTCAAGCGAGATTGCCCGAAGAACAATCAAGCCCAAGGAAGAGTCTTCAACGTTGGAGCTAGGGAAGCTCGTCAAGATCCAAACGTAGTCACTGGTACGTTCCCTATCAATCAACACTTTGCATCTGTGCTATTTGATACTGGTGTCGACTATAGCTTCGTATCTCTAGAGTTTAAGGATATACTTGGGTTAGTTGCCAGTAAGTTAGATATCTCGTATTCGATAGAACTAGCTAGTGGAAAGCTAGTAGAAGGAAACGAAGTAATTAGAGGCTGTGTGATAGAGCTTGAAGAGCGTGAGTTTATGCTTGATCTGCTGCTAGTTGAACTGGGAAGTTTCAATGTAGTAGTCGGAATGGATTGGTTGTCGAGTAATCTAGCTGAGATCGAATGTCATGAGAAGATTTTCCGTATCCCGATGGCGAATGGAGAGACGATTGTAGTGCACGGAGAAAAGCATGATACGCCTCTATTGATTATCAGCTGTTTGAAGGCCTGGAAGTTTTTGCAGAAAGGATGTGTTGCCTTCTTGGCTCACATTGTTGATAAGAAAGCCGAAGAGTCGAAACTCGAAGAAATCCCTGTGGTAAGGGAATATCCGGAAGTCTTCCCCGAAGACTTGCCAGGATTGCCGCCGCAATGACAAGTCGAGTTCCATATTGACTTAGTTCCAGGTGCCGCGCCTGTCGCCAAGGCACCTTATCGACTTACGCCTTCAGAAATGCAAGAGTTGTCGACGTAGCTTCAGGAGCTATTGGACAATGGATTTATTAGACCAAGCTTCTCGCCTTGGGGAGCTCCAGTACTATTTGTCAAGAAGAAGGACGGTGGTTTTCGTATGTGCATTGACTACCGAGAACTGAGCAAGTTAACCATCAAGAATCGGTATCCTTTGCAGAGGATTGATGATTTATTCGATCAACTTCAAGCTTCGAGTTACTACTCCAAGATCGATCTTCGATCAGGCTATCACTAGCTGCGGATTCAAGAAGAAAGTATACCAAAGACTGCCTTTAGAACTCGTTATGGACATTACGAGTTTCTGGTGATGCCGTTTGGTTTAACAAACGCGCTGGCAGTATTTATGGATTTGATGAACCGAGTTTGCAAGCCATATCTCGATAAATTCGTGATTGTATTTATCGATGATATTTTGATCTATTCACGGATGAAGGAAGAGCATGAGCTACTAAAGAAGGAGAAACTGTACGCTAAGTTCTCGAAGTGCGAGTTTTGGTTGCGTGAGGTACAGTTCCTTAGTCACGTGATAAACAAGGATGGAATTCATGTGGATCCCACCAAGATCGAGGCGATTAAGAATTGGGAAACTCTGAAGACGCCAACCCAGATCCGTCAGTTTCTGGGTTTAGCAGGATATTATCGCAGATTCATTAAGGATTTTTCTAAAATCGCTCAACCGTTGACCTCCCTTACTCAAAAGGATAAGAAGTACGAATGGGTAGATAAAAAAGAAGAAGCTTTTCAGCTGCTTAAGAATAAGCTTTGTGACGCACCTATTCTATCCCTACCCGAAGGCACCGATGACTTCGTGGTATACTGTGATGCCTCGCGTCAGGGATTGGGCTGTGTGCTGATGCAGTGACAGAAGGTTATCGCTTATGCTTCGTGCCGATTAAAGGTTCATGAGAAGAATTACACCACACATGATTTGGAGTTAGGCGCAGTGGTGTTTACTTTGAAGATTTGGCGGCATTATTTGTATGGCACCCGATGCACGATCTTTACAGATCACAAGAGCCTTCAGCATATATTTTATCAGAAAGAGCTTTACATGAGACAGCGACGATGGATTGAGTTGTTAAACGATTATGATTTCGAAATCAAATATCATCCAGGAAAGGCGAATGTGGTTGTAGACGCCTTAAGTCGAAAGGAAAGGATTAAGCCCATAAGGGTTAGGGCTTTGGAAATGATTGTACAGACAGATCTCTCGTTGCGCATTCGTGCTGCACAGAGAGAAGCTCTTAAGAAAGAGAATCTTAAGGATGGATATCTCCGTGGGATGGAGAAAAAGTTGGTACCCAATGAGGAAGGAACCTTGTATTTTATGGGACGAATTTGGGTTCCTCTCTTTGGTGGTCTTAGAGATGTGATTTTTGATGAAGCTCATAAATCGAGGTACTCGATCCACCCAGGATCGGACAAGATGTACCAAGATTTAAAGGACTATTATAGGTGGCCAAGACTTAAGGGCGATGTGGCTACTTATGTAGGAAGGTGATTGACCTGCGCCAAAGTGATGGCTGAGTACCAGAAGCCTTCAGGTCTTCTGCAACAACTAGAGATACCCATGTGGAAGTGGGAGCAAATTTCAATGGATTTCATAACGAAGTTGCCCAAGACTCCCAGAGGTCATGATACGATTTGGGTAATCATGGACCGTCTGACAAAATCTGCGCACTTTTTGCTGATCAGAGAAAAGGATAACACTGGTAAGCTAGCTGAGCTGTATCTAAGGGAGATAGTCGCACGTCATGGAATACCTATCTTGATTATATCTGATAGAGACGGAAGATTTGTGTCAAGGATTTGGCAATCTTTCCAAGAAGCGTTTGGTTCTCAGTTGAATCTGAGTACAGCTTTTCATCCACAGACGGACGGTCAAGGTGAGAGAACGATTAGACATTAGAAGATATGCTTCGTGCTTGCGTAATGGACTTGGGTGGCAGTTGGGACACTCACCTACCTTTGGTTGAGTTCTCGTATAATAACAGCTACCATACAAGCATTCAAGCTGCACCATTTGAGGCTCTCTACGGACGCAAGTGTCGATCACCGCTATGTTGGATAGATGCAGGTGATAGACAGCTGGTTGGTCCCGAACTGATCAAAGAAACGACAGATAAGATCATGCAGATCCGAGCTGATTGGTCCCGAACTGGTCCAAGAAACGACAGATAAGATCATGCAGATCCGAGAGCGCATTAAGGCGGCTCGTGATCGACAAAAGAGCTACGCGGACCAAAGAAGAAAACCTTTGGACTTTGAAGTGGGTGATATGGTTTTGTTAACACCTTTGGACTTGGAAAGGTGTGGCACGCTTCGGGAAGCGTGGTAAGTTGAACCCACGATTTATCAGACCATTCAAAATTTCGGAAAGGCTTGGTTCTGTAGCATACAAGTTGGAATTACCAGCAGAACTTGATGGTGTTCATGATACATTCCATGTATCTAATCTGAAGAAGAGTCCAACACAAGAAACAGTGGTCATTCCTGCTGACGAAGTTCAGATTGACGACACACTCCACTTTACCGAAGAACCCGTTGAAGTTACTGACTGGAAGTTTAACAAGAATCGGAGGAGTAGTGTTAAACTCGTCAAGGTTAGATGGAACGTGCGTCAAGGCCTAGAATTTACTTGGGAGCGTGAAGACCGCATGAAAGCTAAATACCCGCATTTGTTTCCTAACACGCCTGCTGCTAGTAGTAAAGCTTAAAATTTTGGGACAAAATTTTCTTAACAGGGGGAGAATGTGACAACTGTCAAAATTTCAGGTATCCGTACAACTATTAAACCATGATTAGTGCTTAATGACTGTGCTGAATTACAATTAATCACTTGAATTGCTTTATGATTATTGCCATATATATATATACATGTGCATCACATATTGCTTAAAGTCATAACATTATTGCATGAGAACTTTATTGATTCAAATGATGCACGAAACACAGTTAGCACAGTTATCAGATAAATCAGAAAAATGCTGACGGAGTTCTGTACATAGACTGACAATGTGTTGAGACACAGAATGAGCCAGAAACCAAGTATGACACTAGTATAGTTGTAGCAAAGTAAGGATCACAAAACTGCCTTCCTAGTGATAGTTTAAATGCCGGAAAGTGCCTAAAACTCACATAAAGTGCTAAATTCCGTAAAAATCAGCAATTTTCAGCATTTAAACAATCTGGTATCATGCAGAAATATGATTAAATGGTCTTGAATGCTTTCCTAAGTGTCAGGAATCAAAACTATCATAAAAGGGTACCTAAAGCACACTAAACTGCATAGTTTAGCACCTTAACGAACCGGTAACCAACCGAACAACCGGACACTACCCAAAACACCAAATTTTCACTAGAACCACTGTTTTAACATTACCAAGCTAGTTAAGATCCCCGAACATCATAACACACTATATAACATCATATTAACTAAAACACCTAAACATACACTTGAAATCTAACTAGTTTCCTTAACTTACCATTACCATCCAACTAAACACCCCCCCCCACCTTATGGTTATGGAGTGGCCCCCACTCCTTGATTTTATTTGAATTGTTTAAGTGATCTTGTCTAAACCTTTTGAAACACATAAACCATTAGACTTTGGAATGTTGGAAGTTTATAAGTATTATCCATAAGATCCTAACTTGTCATTCTCAACACACATCAACATTTCATCTTTCTCTCCTCCTTCTTGCTTGCTCTCGGCCGAACCAAACACCACCATCATCACCATTTTTCAATCAAGTTTCATCCATTCCAAGCATATACAAGTGTGATAGAAGGTGTACAAAGGAGCTAGGAGCTTGTAGAAGTTCAAGGACCTTCTTCAATGGCTTTTATCCACTCTATTTCTTCTCTTGATCATCCCTAGCCTTGAGCTAGTGGTAAGAACATCATACACTCCATCTTTCATCTTATCTTAGTGGTTAAAAGAAGATTCATGATATTAATCTTGAAGAACACTAAGAAACTTGAACTTGAAACATGAACATAAGCTTGAATACATAAGAAATCTAAATGTTTATGTGTTGTTATACTTGTTGATTGTTGTTTACTCATGTATTTGATGTTGATCATCATATGATCTTGCTAGATCATGATTAAAAACATAATATAGCAAGATGAGAGGATGAAAGTGTTAAAGATTAATGGATCATCCTCACAAAAGTCATGAATTTGAATGAATAAATTGTTTTCTTGATAAGTGATGAACAAAGTAAGTTTAAAGTCTTGTAAATCTAAGATTTCAAGAATGATTTTCCAAGAAACCAAGTTAAAAATACAAGTTTTAATAAATCTTGGTTCTTACATAAATAAACCCCATTTTTGATGGTTAAACAAGTATAGAAACTTATGTGTAACAAGAAAAATCCATGAAGAAACATTTTTAGAAAACAAGGTTGTAAGTTGTAAAGATCTAAATTCTTTAAAAATGATGTTTTTAAAGAATCAACCACACTTTAAAGGGTAAAAAGGCTTACTAAAAACACTAGTAAGTTACTACAAACACGAAATACGTTATTTTTGGCAAGTAAAAAATATATATTTTTCTTGAAATTTTAGAAGATATATTATTTTGGAAGAAATATATATATTTTCTCAAACAAACACGAAATACGTTATTTTTGAGAGAAAATGTATTTTCTTGAAATATATCATTTTTGGACAAAAATTGGTTTATATATATATTTTCTAAGTTAGACTTGAAAATATATTATTTTTTGAACTTATATGAAAAATACAAATATTTTTTTGCCAAGGAAAAATTATAAATATTGTTTCTAAGTAATATTCCTTAAGATATATACTTTGGAAATATCTAGTGGTGAATTGTTATTAAAGATATTATTCCGGAAAAATTAATACAAAAATTAAGTATAAGAATACTTAACAATTACAAGAAAATACGCATTCCCGTACGTATAAAAACACTCCGGAATACGACATCAATACATGGCAAAAATATACAAGTTTAAGAATACGAATACAAATACCCCCATCATTGGGAAGGAAATACATGTATAAATACTTGAAAAGTATCAAGTTAATATATATTGTTTTAACAATTATTCCAAAATTTAATAAATATGAATTAAGTTAAAATATTTAATATTTTAACAAATAACTATAACTTGGAATAATAATGAAGACACTAATTTATACTAAGTCAAGGCACGACACACTCGTCTAATAGACATTAGTACGTTGTAGGTAGTCGTGTACGCCAGGCGAAGCATTGAGTTACTGTGATTACGAAGAACGCAAGACTGTGAGTTAATGTCCCCCTTTTCTTTTAAATGTTTTCAGTTTTATAACTTCGGGGGTGGAGTACATGTTACAAACTGTTTACAAACGTTATTATTTGATATGGTTAGCTAAGGAAGGGTACTGCTAGATCATGTGAGTGGTGGGTATAACGCTTAAGACCATTAATCCTCGTTGTAGGACCGAGGGACATGAGTGATAGATCTATTTGGGTGTAGCGAGGCCCGCCCATGTTGGACCAAGGTTTGGCCCTTGGGATGACTATGTCTTACAGCCGGAAGCCCGATGCAAAATCTGCTAGGTTTGTGCCTTCCTGCATCACGTCACACATATTAATGTCCTTGCAAACCATTAATGATATGTTTTCGTTGTTGCTTTCATACCAGGGTTTACAAACATACATACATACTTTCACTGATTTCAAAGGTTTATTCGTGCACACAAACAAACACATGAACTCGCTCAACTTTTGTTGATGTTTTCAAACTACATGTATTTCAGGGAATCAAATGTGGATCTGGCGGGCGTTTGGAAGTTCCAAGTGTAGTCTGAGAATAAAAGATGTCATCCATGGTCTTAGGGTTTGGTTAGTGTGTCTTATCCTGGACAAGACACATCTCCCAAAGCCTGGTCTTTTCTAATGTATTTTGTCTAGTACTTGTGAACTCTTAAAATAAGTTGCATGGTTTGTACTCGAATTTGAAGTCTATGTTTAAGACAATGTTGTTATGTTTTTAAACTTATTTAATGGATGATCATCGTTAGTTTTATCATATAGGTGTTGTTATGATTGAATGCAATGATATTAAGCAAGTCACACATAATCACGCTTCCGCAAAAGTCAGAGTATGACATTTGGAACATAAGCAAATCTCAAATTTTCTCATTATTTGATCCAAACCTTCTAAACCTATATTCATGTCTCTACTCCACTTCCATCTTAAATTTCAAAAAAAAAGGTCAAAGTTCATTTTCTCTAACAAAATCAAATACAATAAGAATAAAAAGACCTCTATAAGCTATGATTATCAAACAAAATTAACATCAGGCAACCTTATTTCAAAACTGTGTAAACTAACTTTTTAACCATTAACTATATTTTTTATACAAAAGTTGACAAATATATCTTGAATTCAGATGTTGTTCTAATGCTATTGTCTATTGATATTGCCTCATGAATAGAGAGATAATGTTGATTGTCATTCCTGGCTTCTTCCATCTGTCATCGATTAGGTAACTAGTTAGGAAAGGCAATATGCACACCAAGTAGCTTTTTGCACAACAACAACAAAAATAGAAAAATAAAATAAAATAAATACAGAACCTACCTTCTTGATAATTTTGTTAAATGCTTCTTCGACTTCTATAACCATTTGTTGAGGAACCTGGTGACCCTATTTGACAAAAATCATATATCTACACAAACAAAATCATCATATTGTACTTTTATATTTAAATTTTTATTAAATAATCTAAAGAAAACATGCCCAATGCTTTATAAAGAATACCCTATTCAACATCATGACAATATAACATTCTACTCAGAGTGCATTGATCAAAAGAACAAGCTATTATAGTTATTAATTGCTTTAACACAATGAACTGATAAGTGATTATATTTAATTCCATCATGGTAGTTGAATTAAAAAAAGTTGAAAAGAATTAAGAAATATGCAAATGCAGTTCGTTTTGCGAATCTGATCCTACTTTATCTAGATATATAGAAAAATAAATAAGGAGATGCGATGTAAAAAACAAAATTAGCAAGTCATGTTTTTATTGAAGAATTTAATAGTGTTCGTTGTGAAAAAAAAAATGACCCATACAATTTAATCAATAAAGAAGTAACTAAAAACAACCGGACTTATTTCAAAACATCATGGTAAATAAACACTATTAAAGTGATATAAATATTTCTTAGCAAGGAACTTCATTGTTTTGCAATGAAAAGAAAACGTATTTTTTAACGGTCAACGAATCCTCCAAATGGGCTACTGGCGAAATTCACTACATCGGGATATACTCGCCTCCGAACCGGGGAAAACCCTAACCTAGGGCCGAAGCCTGTGAACACTCACTCGAAGGCACGACAGTGCGGTAAGGTAAAACCTGCTCAGTAAGGAACGAACTAGCGATCTCCACCTATTCGCCTAGTCTCCCATCATCACCAGGTGCCGTAGAAAATAATGCGGATGGCAAGGCCGTCTATTAGGGGGTGCCGGAGGTGCCTGCGATAAGGGTCCAAATCAATATAGGGCCTGAATATATATACAAGGTCCTGCTAAAAGAAACAAAGTTTTTAAACAAGGGTCAGTTTAAAAGTTAAAAAAAATGGCCCAATTAACAAGCCCAAGTGACTAGTCTAGACAAAAATAAGGGTCTGTATACGGAATTGAAGTTGATTAATACATTTTTGTGACAACCCTCATAATTACATGTAACCGTACGATTAATTAATATTAAATTGTGTTTAATGACTATGCTTAATTACAACTGATGACGTAACTGCTTTATGATTTCTTCATTTTTCAGCTTTGTAACATACTAGTCTTGTGCAGAAAATTGACAAAATGGTCATGTATGTTTTCCTAAGTGTTAGGAATTAAAAATGTTACAAAAGTTACATAAAAGACACTATACGGAACAACTTAGCACTTTAACGAACCGGTATCTAACCGAACAACCGGACATTACCCGGAACACCAAAATTTTGTCAGATACATTGTTTAATTATTGTTGGACTAGTTATGGTCCCCGAATACCCCAACACATTATATAATGCACCATTCCCATAATACACTAGATATTACATTTAACTTCCAACCATTTACCTACTTATCATAAAAATTTACACATTACCCCCCCCCCCCCCATTGTGATTTACGGTCACAAGATAGTGGCCCCACCAAATATTTGCTAAATCCTACAATACCCCTTTTAGATTTATTTTGATATATCTTGGATTCTATTTGATTTTGTAAGATCTTGTGAGATATGAAAAGATTTACAAGTATCACCTTCCTCATTTCACCACTCAACACTCCATCTCACTTACTCTCTCTCTCTCCCTCTCGGCTCACCTTAAGGCCGCCACCACCACCACCTTGCCACCACCATCATTCCATTTTTAAGCTTGTTTCAAGTATTAGAAGGTGATACATGGAGCTTGAAGCTTGAAGATCTTGAAGAATCATTCTCATTTGTTTTCATCATCCATCTTTATCATCTTCTTCTCTAGTATTCTTCCCTAGCTTAAAGCTAGTAGTAAGACCTCTCATAACTCTTGTTTACTTTTAATTTTATGTTTAAAAGATGTAGTATGATGAAAATAACAAGAATCATAAACATAAAGTTACACAAAGATGAAATATGGTGAAATGTTGTTAGTATGATATTGCTTAGTAAATGGATGATGATTGCATGTTGATTTCTAGTAATATGATGATTGATCATCATTTGAAACTTGTTAAAGTATGATTAAAAACATGGTTTAACAAGTTAGAAGGTGCTGTGATCATATGCGCGTGTTTTAGTAACGTTTAAGCGATTAACAGCCTGCTGAGTAACATTTACAGCCAACTTCAGTTGGCTGTAAACAGACCGTTATAAATCGAAAAATTGATTTTCTAAAGTCTAAATTATGTGTTTTCGAAAAACGAATCAAATGGCACTGGAATCATATTTTTTTGAGGTCGTTTACTATTTGTAAAAGTCTGTTTTGTACAGCAGCAACAACTGCGTTTTTACTGCAGAAAATGTGTGTGATTTTTTTCGTCATAACTTGAAATCTGGGTAGAATTAGCTCATGAAATTTGTACTGTAGATGACCACTGATGCCTTTGTAATGCTCCAACTGGAATTTCATCAATCGGACTTAAGATGAATTTTAAATGAATTATTCCGTGGACTGCAGTTAGAAAGTGACGAATCTGATTGCAGTCCGGTTAATGATTTTTTATAAAATATTGGTAATGAATTGGATCCCGATATTTTTACAAAATAATATTTGGATCGTTTAAAACATTCTGTAAAAATTTGGGAATTTTTGGAGTAAGTTAACTATTTTATTAAAATTCCCGAAAACAACCCAGTTTTGAAAGTTAAAGCTGAAACGACATAAGTAGCAATTTGCGTGTCTAAATGTCGGGTATGTTATCTAAGAATGATCTAACATGTTAAATGTCAATGAAAGTGGTATGTGCAATATAGTATGCTTGCTTTTGAATGGTAATAGATGGGAAGTTTATATGGGCGTGAACCGTTAAAGTGAGTGCATGTTATGTGGTAGATGCGTGTAGGAACTTCGTGCTTATTTGAAGTCACTAATAAACTAAGTGGTAATCATACTAGGACAGGATTGACTAACACCGATTGTTAGCTATTTTATAGAGTTCAACCGAGCAACCCAAGGTGAGTTCACACTCCTTCTAAGGCATGGGATTCCCGATGGTTGGGAATGGGTTAAAGAACTAAAACGGAACCTGCATATCCTCCTTGTGTAGGATATGTACCGCCATCCTCCATGGGTAGGATGCCAATATTAATCCTGCGTATTCTCCTTGGGTAGAATGCGTACGTGCGCCCTCCTTGGGTAGGACAACAACCTTAAACTTACTAGACAAAACTCTATCATTAAGTCCCTCATTTTTATATCGACTTAATCGCCGGGCCAATGGCGAGCGGGTCATTAGTTAATAGCGCTATTAGGTTTGACAAACCTCAGACCGTGCCGGTCGGACGGGCGTGTACTAATGGATCATAGCAAACAGTCAATGATGATAGACATTCACTTAGGGCACAACTTACTTTCGTCAGTAGTCGATATGGTAACGGTCTAGTGGTTCACATGGGGAAGCCCCCATTGATTATGGATATGGTTTGGGGAAAAACAAAGATACTGGTTAACTCGTGGTTTACGAAACAACATATGGTTTCCAAAACAAACTTTTAAAACTAAACAACCAACTGTGAACTCATTCAACTTTGTTGTTGACTCCCTGTTACATGCCTTGCAGGTCGTTAGGTATTTATGGAGCTTGCATGAGCAGGAGGAGTCGTTGTGGGACATGGACCGTGTGTGCCATGTTAAACTTGCTAAACTTATAACTTATGTTTTGGTTTTACATTTGATGCTTCCTCTGTTTAACTTGAAATTGATAACTTATGTTTTGAACACCAATTGTATTGTGTGGTTGGATTTTATTTACTTTATATACATTGTTCAATATGATTGGTGGCTTGATCCTGGTCATGTCACGCCTCCATGCGGTGATACTCCGCTTGTGGATTTTGGGGGTGTGACAGATGGTATCAGAGCCATTGGTTATAATGAACTTGGTTTTAAAAAGAGAAAAGCTTTTTGACAAAACCAGACTATAACCTGTACAGTGCTCAACAATCCACAACGACGCTTCGCTCCACGTGCAAGACTCGACACAATAGGTGGTATGATTTATGTTTATGTTGTCTGTTTGATAGTTCACATAGTGCATTAGTTAGCGTGATAACTGCTATTTGAACCATGTGTGCTTACTCTCTTCTGTCATCCCACGCTTACGCACTTTCGCGACACTTTTCTCACTCACGTTGCTTCATTGTGAAGATCATGA
This sequence comes from Helianthus tuberosus, assembly GCA_030545235.1. Classification (NCBI taxonomy): domain Eukaryota; kingdom Viridiplantae; phylum Streptophyta; class Magnoliopsida; order Asterales; family Asteraceae; genus Helianthus; species Helianthus tuberosus. The sequence continues at coordinate 142,285,378 of CM060365.1, forward strand.
GTGGATGATTGAACTTAACTCAAGCCCAGCTGACGGCTCTAATCAACGAACGAGTGGCTGAGGCACTCGCAGCTGTCCCTGCAGGAGGTATAACCTGCCATATCAACCCATCTTAGGAAGTTTAGATCCTACCCTCGCGAACCAACTGTTGTACTTAACCTTGTCTTTTATTCTCGCGCCACAGGCCAACATGCTCAGCCTCCCGTATGTACGTTCAAAACATTCATGGATTGCCGATGTTGGACCGTGTCTTGACCCTAAACGATCAGTTGAGATAGTTCATCATTACGTATAAAGGCGGAATCAGAATACGTAATGTAACAACAGCTTTCCTATTCAATTCCTTCACTTTATTGCTTTTCTGAATCAATTTTGACAGAGTTTCAGTACCGTAACAATGACCTGATCTCGCTCCAAAGGTTACAATGAATGAACACATGCTAGGTATTTATACTATTGCTAATTTCGCTTCAATGGTCATGACCATATAAGCGAAATCACATGAAACTGATTTCGCTTATATGTTAAGCCCATTAAAGCGAAATCAACATGTTCCTTAAAGCGAAATCACCCTAACATTGTCCCTTAAAGCGAAATTAACTATAAAACCCTAATTTTGACTTTTAAGATCCAATCTTGACTAACTTTGACTTAAGACTTGATGAAGATGCAGTCAACAGACATTCTCGTGCATCAACAGACTCCCCCTTGGATGTTGACGTAGTCTTCAGATCCTGAGTCTTCAGTCTTAGTCTTTTCTTTAACTCTGTCTTTTCATCATAAGTACTCTATCTTCACAAGTTTCAGAATCTTGTCCTCCTGGCTCTAACTTCTTTCTTCCCTTTGAATGTTGATCCAGACTCCCCCTTTCACAGACTCCCCCTCTCGATATGCTAGAATCTGAGATATCTGGTTCAATCTTTGACAAATAGCTTCCATTGGGAATAATGAAGTCCAAAACCTGTTTCTCAACCAATAAACATAACCATTCCATTTTTTCAACTATAAAACACAAATTTAATCAGTTTTAGAAATCCACTCAAGTATTCAGGTCCAAGTTAATGACCCTGATTACTTGATTAATCTACCAAGTCCAAATTAATGACCTTGGTTGATCTTTTGACGAAACAAACTGATTTTGAAAACATTTTCTGAAAATAACAAGTATCAAATTAATGAACTTGGTTTTAACTTTTCAAACAATTTCAAACTTCATCAAAGTAAGCTCTTCTCATTCTTCAGTCCAGAATCTCCTGCCTCTGCTTCAAACATCTGAGAATCCAACAATCAACTCTCCACTTTGGTTTGTCGGAAAATAAAGCAGAAATAAAATCTTTTTGGATTTTATAAAGTGATCTAAACTAAGAAATGAAATACAGAAAACTTAAATTGCAGAAAGTAAACAAAGTAAACTATTTACAAACATATTTTTGGCGAGCGTGTCAGGGAATCATATCAGCTTTTCAGACAAATTACAAGTTCCGTTAAGCTACATTACATACTCAGATTTAAACAATTCACCTCGATTGCCGATATACTGATCCATCTTAAATTCTCACACAAATTTCAATTTACTCAGGATATGATTTAGATGAATTAAGAACTTAGATCATTCATGTGTCCCACCTCTTGAATATACTCCCGTATCCAGAATCTCAATAATCAGTCTTACAGGTGAGAATACTACAATGATATCTATATATAATTTAGGTATGCGAGGGCCGAGGAATCTCAGGTCGATACTTCCGTATACGCAGAGAGATATCAGCTTCGACTTTTCGGTGTGTCCCCTTTAGAGGATCTTTTTGCTTACAACAGCAGCATTTATCAATTTTATTGTTTCAGCATGCTGAGGGTTTAATGCTGTGTTTCAAGCATTGCAGCAAGTATTAGCCAGGGACTAGGTCAGAACTACCGTTCAGCAGAAGTCCCGGAATAATACCCCAGATATCATAGAGTATAAAGACCTAGTATATCAGATTAAGAGACCTTTCAACCGAGATTTCAGGGGTTACCTATATATCCAAGTAGTGTTCCCCACGAATTCACAAGTTTGAATTTTAGGTTTATATCCCGAATAAATCTACTAAATGTGTGAAAACCTATCGACACATCATCAGTAAGACTGTTTAACTCTTTTATACTTTTCAAATCTTTAGCATACTGTAATTGTCTAGCTGATGTACTATCATTTTCCCTATATACACAAGCTCTTTTTCAGATTTTATCATGTTTTTGTATTTTTGCATTTTTTTACTGTTTTTGTATTTTCAAAAAAAAACTATGTACAAACTATGTACAAACATCTACTCCCCCTAAATACCAAAACAAGTAAAAATTCGACAAACCATTGCAGATTGTTTCTCGTCTTCATCCGCAACAGTACTTTCATCAACGCCAATTATGCCATCCGACACTGAAAGAAGCTTCATACCGTTCAGTTTTAACAAATATTTAAACCGATTTTTATCAAAAGCTTTGGTATGTAAATCAGCTTTCTGTTCGTCAGTGTGGATTTTCTCAATTCGTATCAACTTTTTCTCAAAGCAATCACGAATAAAGTGATGACGAATTTCTATGTGTTTAGTTTTAGCGTGATGTACTGGATTTTTAGTTATATTTATAGCGGCCTCATTATCAACAAAAAGAGGTGTGTTAAGAAACTGCAAACCGTAGTCGCGCATCTGTTGCTGTATCCACAAGATCTGAGAGCAGCAACTGCTAGCGGAAACATACTCCGCTTCACAAGTAGATAACGCCACAGACGTTTGTTTCTTACACTGCCAGGTAACCAATCTAGGACCAAAGAACTGGCATCCTGCAGTTGTTGATTTTGAATTGACTTTGCAGCATCCGAAATCCGAATCGGAATACCCTTCGAGCGTAAAATCGCCTTTTCTAGGATACCACAACCCCAATGAAGGAGTTCCTTTCAGGTAGCGCAATATCCTCTTCACAATGATCATATGCGATGCTCTCGGGTTAGACTGAAATCTTGCTGCGAGGCACGTTGGGTACATAATATCAGGAAGTGAAGCAGTTAGGTACATTAAAGAACCTATCATGGAACGATAAAACGTTTCATCAGCCCTGTCTCCGGTGAGATCTGGGTGAATCCCATGATTTGTTGCAAGTGGGGTAGCAGCTGGAGTAGAACCTGACATTCCAAATTTCTCTAGAATATCATGAACATACTTTGACTGATGAATGAAAATTCCCTCAGGAAGTTGTTCAACTTGTAATCCCAGAAAGAATTTCATCTCCCCCATTGATGACATTTCAAACTTCTGCTTCATCACTGATTCAAAATCTTTGCATAGATTTTCATTTGTCGACCCAAATATTATATCGTCCACATAAATCTGAACTATCAGAAGATGACCATCGACCTCTTTAGTGAAGAGAGTTGCATCCACTTTTCCACGAATGAACTTGTTGGCTAGTAGGTGTTGAGACAAAGTCTCGTACCAAGCTCTCGGGGCCTGGTGTAAACCATACAGCACTTTGTCCAATAAGTAGACCTTGTTTTTGTGGATTGGATCGGTAAAGCCCGGTGGCTGACCGACATAAACCTCCTCTTTAACCTTCCCGTAGAGAAAAGCCGATTTAACATCTAACTGATAAACTTTGAAGTTCTTCCAAGACGCAAATGCTAGGAAAATTCTGATCGCCTCTAGTCGTGCTACAGGAGCATAGACTTCGGTAAAATCAATTCCCTCCTGTTGACTAAATCCCTGAACAACGAGTCGAGCTTTATTCCTTACAACAATTCCTCTATCGTCCCTCTTACACTTAAACACCCACTTGGTGTTAATTTTCCTATGACCATCCGGCAAATCAACTAACTTCCACACTCCCAATTTCTCGAATTGACTAAGTTCCTCCTGCATTGCATTGACCCAAGAGTCTTCAGTAAGCGCCTCTTTGTAAGTTCTTGGCTCAACCTGCGAGATAAAACAACTCAATGAGAATTCAGTTTGCAAAGGAGCAACTTTTGTATAAAAACATGTAAGCCCTTTATCAATCTGATTTCGAGTGCGAACGCCTGTCTGCAATTCTCCTATGATCAACTCCTCTGGATGATAAGAAAAAGTTCGCGGCATCACTTCACTTGGAACATCTACATTTCCCTCCAGATTAGTAACATTCTGCTCTGCATCTTGTTCACCAACTTGGTTTGTTTGACTTGAAAACTGAATTTGCTCCCCCTCAGAATCTGAATCACCATGATCAAATACTGGCATATTTTCAGCTTCTAGATTATCATTCTGAGCCGACTGATTATCCTGAGCAACTTCATTCTGTTGGACATCATCATGTTCACCAGCATTACTTGGACCTGCTTCATCGTCATTTGAAGTTTCCCGTGGTCTCCTCGAATACTCAGATGGGAACCTTAACTGTGACTCATATTCACGCAAAATATCCAACTCATCAAAGAAATCTTCATCTTCCTCTGATTCTTCTCTCATGTCAAACGAATCCCAAAGTTTGTCATAATGATAACGCCATGAATCACCAGGATTCTGCGGCGGCATAGTATAACCTTGACATTCAACATTTGCAGCTTCAATAATCCGCTTCTCACTTGGAACGAAGACACGTCGTAACGGATTTGCATAACCAACAAATATACCCTCAATGCACTTCGGACCAAACTTTCCAAGGCTCTATAACCGTACAGGGTGACCCGAACGGTTCTAGATACTTCAAATTCGGTTTGCGGTTATTGATTAGCTCAAAGCATGTTTTGTTGAACTTCTTGACAGTGAGAACCCTGTTGAGCGTATAGCATGCGGCGGAAACAGCTTCAGCCCAAAAATTAATCGGTAACTTTGAATCTGCGAGCATAGTTCTAGCCGTCTCGATTAGTGTCCGGTTTTTGCGTTCTGCGACTCCATTCTGCTGCGGAGTGTACGGAGCACTAAACTCATGCAAAATACCTCTTTCATCACAAAATTCTTCCATCTTGCTGTTCTTGAATTCAGTACCATTATCACTTCGAATTCTCTTGATACGCCTTTGGTACAAATTCTCAATCGTCCTGAACAGTCCCATCAAACTGTCAAATGTTTCATCTTTCGTCTTCAAGAAAGAAACCCACGAAAATCTGGAATAATCATCAGTAACGACCAAACAATAGTAATCTCCTGTAATGCTTTTGACATTCACCGGACCAAACAAATCCATGTGAAGTCTTTCCAGCGGTCTCGAAACTGAATTGACTTGCTTTGTAGGGTGTGCCTTTTTCTTCTGCTTGCCTTTGATGCAGCTAATGCACTCCCCTTCCAGATGAAAACCTTTGATATTAACTCCCAATACCAAATCATTGTGCACCAAGTGATTCGTCTTCCTTAGGTGAATATGCCCCATCTTTCGGTGCCACAATCTTGATTCTTTCTCAGTTGCTCTAGACACAAAACAATGTGCTTGACCAGTAGTTGTAGTTGCTACAGACATATCTAACACATATAAATCATTCACTCTAGGTGCCCTCATAATAATCCATTCTTCAGGGATAACAAAACCAGGTTTCAAAATCAAACACTCTTTATCAGTGAAGTGAGTAGTATACTGATTGTCACAAATCTGCGAGATACTAAGCAGATTGTTCTCCAGCTCAGTGATGTAGTTAACTCTCTCAAACGTCACAATCCCATTGGATAACGTTCCTTCACCAACAATTCTACCACCTTCATGACCAGCAAATCCCACATAACCACCATTAATGTTTCTTACATCATATAGCAATGCAGTTTTTCCTGTCATATGTCGAGATGTGCCACTATCCATGATCCATCTTGAAATAGCTCTTAGAAGATCCTGCACATACCGCAAGTTGATTTTAAAACGTTTCAATAAAGATGCCGATTCATGCTTCGCGATCCAGGAAGCTCCGGCAATTCAAACTGCTTATTCGAACATGGTGTCCACCCAGGCCTCATCAGCCTTAGGTGTAGCCTTGACTCTCGCAATTTGAATTTTGAAATTTTCAGCCTTCAAAGGTGGAAAATTTGCATCATAATCAACCGAAATTGATTCTTCAGCCTTTTTCACTTCAGAAGTTGAAATTTTCATTTTAGTTTTTGGTTTCCAAACTTGTTGAGATACTGCAACCCTCTTGTAAAATTTGTCACTTTTAGTTACCACTTTCATTACGGGTTCATTTTTCACTTTGATGTTGTCATTTTTCACATTCTTTTTCTCAACAACGATTGGTGTTTTACCCTTCACATCAATTTTTTTCTTTTGTCTATCAACAACTTCAGTCTTAGGCTTGGAGTTGGTGCAATTTCTTGCTATGTGACCAACTTTGTTACATCTAAAACATGTACGAGTATCATCAACTCGACTTGTGCCTTCAGACTGAGGTTGTGAAACCCTCTTCTCAAAGAATTCTTTATTTGATTTTGAAAAAATTTCATTCTCTTCATCAGCAAGTGAACTTGAACTGTTCACAAACACCTTCTTTTCAGCAAACCTTTTATTTTTAAAACTTTTTTTCTGATAACTATTACCACCCCGATAACCACCCAACCAATTATTTCGATTGTTATTATAAAAACGTGGTGGAACAACAGGCTTTTTGTAATAAGCTTTATCTTTCTCAAAATTCATTTGCCTTTTTGTTTGACACAAACTGTTCACTTCTGACAACTCAACTTCAACCAGTTTGAAAACATTTGTCAACTTTTTCACATTAACATTCTCAATTGGAAACTCAGAATCCGAATACAACTTATCAGATCCAGCCATCTTGTACATCACAAGACCCGATTCATCACTTAAGTTGTTTTTGGACTTTGATTTCTGAATGTATTTGTCCAAGAAACACCCATCATCTTCAGCTGAATCACTATTTAAAACACTTTCAGCTGTGCTCTTAACAATCTCTGTCTGAACACTATTATCAGATGATGTAGAAAAAGTAACATCAATGTTCTCCGGAAGTATAACTTCTTTTTCTTCCTCAATTTCAACCAACCCAGACTGCTTTTTAGTGTAATTATGAAGAACAGGTGGTGGTACTTGATGAAAACCCACCCCAGTTCCATCAGAATACACATCTTCGCCCGCTTTGTCTTTCCCGATGGGTTTGGGAATGATATGTTGCAAAACAAAGCTTGCGGAGCTGTAACTGTTAAGCTTCAACTGGATTCGCTCGTTTTCGATTACATCCTCTTGAACTTTAAGTTTCAATTTAGCGATTTCATCCAGTTGTTTATTGATTGATTCTTCTTTAACTCTAAGCACTGCTTTTAAATGTTCATTTTCTTTAAAAGTTTTACCATTTCGATCATCACAATCTTTCATTGTGCTTTTGAGTTTTTTGAATTTTTCAGAAATCCGACGGTTTTCAAGAATCAACTTTTCATTTTCTTGTTTAATTTTGTCATGATCAATTTTATCAGTTTCAATTTGAGTAGTTAATTCTCTTATCCGTTCAGTTGAAGCTTTAACTGTTTTGTCACGACCAAGAATCTGATTCTCAACGTTTCTGACCTTTGCTGTCAGATCTTTAATTTTCTCTTCGTTGAGATACGTGACAGTATTACAAAATTTGCACTCTTTGTTGCAATTTTTGCAATCAGCATTTCCTTCGATCTTTTTACCTGACGCATTTGTTGACACATCTGAACTGACCTGGCTTTTTGACTTAGACATGGAGTTAGAGTCTACCTCAAGCGCTTTGGCAGCCAGCACTTTGTCAGCCATTTTTCCCAGATTCTCTGCATTCAACTCCTGCGTAGTATCGATAACTCCAGTATCAATCTTCTTGGATTCTTTTCCTTCTATCTCTTCTTTCTCCTTTTTCTCCTTCTCCTCTTTCTCCTCTTCAATCATTTTCGAAGTTGGAGTTCCCCACCATTTGTGTTGCCAATACTCATCATTTTCTTTCATTTCCTTGATTAAGACTTCCAGATCAAGAGTTTTGTGATCAACTGCAATATTTCCATACTCATCAAGATAACACTCTCTGTCTGGATCCCATCTTTTGGCTCTTTTTGCATCCAAATAAATTCTAGAAAGTCTAGTAATTTTGTTTTCCGAAATCATCTTTCTATATTTATACTTCTGCTCTTCAGTTCTCTCATCTTTCCATGGAATAGGTTCATTTTTCGCCATGAATGCGTAACCAACCGCATCTTCTTCTGGTAGAACCTCTTGACTCCAATCATATCCCTCATCATCATAAATCACTGCAAGAGCTCTAGATTTCTCTCTGTTGTCTTCAACCTGCTTCAATCTAGGCGGCTCAGATTTATTCTGATGATAAATCGCCTTCTTGTAGTAATCATCTCTGAAAGGATTCTCCGACTCATCAACATAAGCATTTCGGCATTCTCGTTTGAAATGACCCTTCTGCTTACACTTGAAGCATGTCACTTTGGATTTATCGAACCCCAGCTTAGTAGAAGCACCACCAATTGTTTTTCTGCCAGTAATTTCCATGAATCTTTGTGCACGACGAACAGCACTTGCCATAGCCCAACGAATATCAATCAGTTCCATTTCCTCCGGATCAATCTGATCGTAATCTTCTTTCGTCAGATTTGTATTGCCAATCTTCCCAGCTACCAATCCTTCATACGATTCCAACACCGATGCTAGAAAGATCGTTTGCTGCTTTGCCGACTCTTCATCAAAATTTTGAGCATTCTTCAAGTCTATTGCAATGTTGCATTGAAAACGATTCTTTGCATCAGCATTTCCAGAAGATGAAGATCCACTGTGAAAACTACTGTGACTTCCACTGCTTTGACCACTTTGACTTTCTTTGCCGGCTGTCGACACATTTTCAGCAGAAAATGCGGTTTTTGGAGAAGTAGCTTTCGGCATCATGCTCTTTGGATAGTATAGATCCAAATTCTGCTGGTATGATGAATGATTAACTTTGTACGTCTTCTTTAACTCCAGCTCATGACTCTCAAGTTTCTCAATCACCAAATCTAGTTTCAACAATTCAGAAGGAATAGTGTTCTTAAGCATGAGAGCATAGTATCTCCACTCCATCTCGTCTGGCAACGAATCGAACAACTTGTCTACTTGCTCATCATCAGAATATCTGATATCATGTCTTGCTAATTCCAGCTTCAGATGACCGAACCTTTCAATCATTTTACACACTGACTCATTCTTAAGACAACTAAACATATCAAACTCTTTCCTAAGAAGTTTCTTTTTGTTTTTCACGATATCAGTACTTCCTAAACATTTCTTTTCTAACTTTGCCCAGAGGTCTTTAGCGTTTGAATTATCGATCAATGAAATGATATCCTCCCGAACAGATTGAAATAACAATGCAACACACTTTTGTTCGGCTACGAATGATTCAATCTCATCAGATGCTGTTAAAACTTCACCATTCTTATTTCCTTGTTCATAACCGTTCTTCAAACTTTTCCAACTTGGAAACACGAATGCCATCATCCAATCTTCAAACTTTCTGGACCAACGACTGTACTCCTCGATAGCCATAAGCTTTGGGGGTTTATTGAACGTTCCGAAAGCACTTTCCGATTCCCAAGCTTCCTTTTTCTTTTCTTTCGGTGGATTCTCGTTCTCATTGCTTGTAGATGAAACATCTCCCGAGTTTCCAGCAAAAGCATACATGTCACTGAACGGGTTTAAGAAAAGATCATCCATCATGAACGTACCTGATACAAATAATCAGCAAACACTTAGACAAATTTTAAAATTTTTGACAAACACTGACACTGAAGCGAAATCAATCAGATTGACTGTTAAGCGAAATCACTCAAAGTGACACAAAAGCGAAATCTGATTTGTCCGTTGAAGCGAAATCAGATCTTGTCTCTTGGAGCGAAATCACTTATGACATATAAGCGAAATTAGACTTTGTCCGTATGAGCGAAATTAGAAAGTCCGTATAAGCGAAATCACTACTCGTCCGGATGAGCGAAATCAACTAAGTCCGTATGAGCGAAATTAGAACTTGTCCGGATAAGCGAAATCAACTAATTAACCCTCGAAGTACACTAAAGCGGAATCACAATTTTAATCATTTTTACGCTGAATTTCAATCTGAAACTTTCAAGGGTTGTAATACACTTAATTCCGAACACAATGATATGATTATTGTTCAATTTTAACCGTAAGTTCGTTCCAGATCTGAAGATGAAGATTCTGTTCGAAAACCGATTAAGATTTTGATAAAATTGATTGATTTTTACTAAGTTTTAAGATCTGATATTGTTAAGGATTGATTAACAACTAGTTTCGCTCAATATACTTGACTTTCAGCTCATTTTGTCTGTAGGAACTTGTTTAAACCGAAAATATAAAAAAGAAATTGAGTAGAAAGATGATAAAAGTGTCGAATCAGCTGATGTAGTATGAACTTCTCGTCCTGAAGCTCTGATACCACTTGTTGGACCGTGTCTTGACCCTAAACGATCAGTTGAGATAGTTCATCATTACGTATAAAGGCGGAATCAGAATACGTAATGTAACAGCAGCTTTCCTATTCAATTCCTTCACTTTATTGCTTTTCTGAATCAATTTTGACAGAGTTTCAGTACCGTAACAATGACCTGATCTCGCTCCAAAGGTTACAATGAATGAACACATGCTAGGTATTTATACTATTGCTAATTTCGCTTCAATGGTCATGACCATATAAGCGAAATCACATGAAACTGATTTCGCTTATATGTTAAGCCCATTAAAGCGAAATCAACATGTTCCTTAAAGCGAAATCACCCTAACATTGTCCCTTAAAGTGAAATTAACTATAAAACCCTAATTTTGACTTTTAAGATCCAATCTTGACTAACTTTGACTTAAGACTTGATGAAGATGCAGTCAACAGACATTCTCGTGCATCAACAGCCGACCTAGTACTTTCAGCGGCATAGAAGGAGCTGTAGGTCTTCTTCACTGGTTCGAGAAGATTGAGTCCGTTTTTGAGATGTGTGAATGCCCTGAAGCTCGTAGGGTGAAATTTGCTACTGGAACACTCGAAGGTGCTGCGTTAACCTGGTGGAAAGCACAGGTTCAACTGCTAGGGCTGGCGGTTGCTAATGCCACCCCATGGAACGACTTCAAAGATTTGATCAAAGAAGAGTATTGTAGTCGTGACGACATCCACAAGCTAGAGGTGGAATTTTTCAATTTGAAGATGACGGGGTCTGAAATCGAGGCATACACAAAGAGATCGAACGAATTAGCTATCTTGTGTCCTACTATGGTGGATCCTCCTATCAAGCGTATCGAGCTGTACCTTAAGGGTTTAGTGCCAGAAATTCAGAGCCACGTGACCTCAGCTAATCTTGGCACCATTCAGCAAATCATCCGGTTGGCTCATCGTCTCACTGATCAGGCAGTTGAGCAGAACAAGCTGCCCAAGCGTATTAGCGCTACTACTACTTCTGATGCTCCTAGTGATAACAAGCGCAAGTGGGATGGAAATTCGGGTAAGGGTTCTACTTCAGTTCAGTCTCAGTCCCAGCAGTGAAATACAGATGAGTACAGGAGCCCCAGTCAGCAGTCTTCAGGGAATCAAGGTCACGGTGGATAAAGGGGAAATCACCCTAAGTGCAATCGATGTAATTTGCACCACAGCGGGCCGTGCAACAAGGGTCGTTGTCAGAGATGTAACAAGCTGGGTCCTGGAGGCAAGGATTGCAGGAGCTCACGTCCTGCGAATCAGAATCGTCAACAGCAGCCACAAGCTCCACAGAATTAGCAGCAGCAACAGCAGGGTAACAGGGGATGCTGTCAGTGTGGTGCTGAAGGTCACTTCAAGATAAACTGCCCCCAGTTGAACTAGAAACAGAACAACAACAACAATCAGGGGAACGAAAACAATAATGGGGGAAACAATGACGGCAATGGTGCCAGGGGGCGTGCGTTCTTGATTGGGCAGGGTGATGCAAGGAACGATCCCAACGTCGTGATGGGTAAGTTTCTTCTAGATGACTTCTTTGTTACTATTTTATTCGATTCGGGTGCCGATACTAGTTATGTGTCCTTAAAAGTTAGTTAAATGCTTAAGCGCACCCCAACACTTTTGACCACCAAACACATGGTGGAGCTAGCAAACGGTAAAAGTTTAGAGGCCACACACATAGTTAAGGGTTGTAATCTTGTTCTTGCTGATCAGACCTTTTCTATTGACCTCATTCCTATCGTTCTGGGTAGTTTCGACGTTGTTATTGGGATGGATTGGTTATCTCATCAGCAAGCGGAAATTCTCTGCAACGAGAAGATTGTCCGCATCCCTCATTCTGGTGGAGAACCCCTCGTGATTCGTGGTGACAAGAGTGGTGCAGTTGTAGGCATCATCTCTTTCTTTAAGGCCCAGAAGTGTTTGCGAAAGGGCCACACAGCTATTTTAGCTCTCGCTACTGACGCATCAACGGAAGAGAGGAAAATTGAAGACATTCCTATTGTACGCGATTTTCCTGAGGTATTCCCCGAGGAATTACCTGGTCTTCCGCCTCATCATCAAGTTGAGTTTCAAATCGAGCTAACTCCTGGAGCAGCACCCATAGCCCGTGCGCCTTATCGCTTAGCCCCATCAGAACTAGAAGAATTGTCCACTCAATTGCAAGACCTCTTGGACAAGGGTTTTATTCGTCCTAGCTCTTCACCCTGGGGAGCTCCAGTCTTGTTTGCAAAGAAGAAATACGGTACTTTCAGAATGTGTATTGACTATCGAGAACTCAACAAGGTGACTGTGAAAAATCGTTATCCCCTCCCACGTATTGATGACCTATTCCACTAGCTGCAAGGGTCGAGCTTCTACTCTAAGTTTGACTTAAGATCGGGCTATCATCAGCTGAGAGTCTGAGATGAGGACATCTCCAAAACAGCATTCAGAACTCGCTACGGGCACTATGAGTTTCTGGTCATGCCTTTTGGATTAACAAACGCACTTGTGGTCTTCATCGATCTCATGAATCGAGTGTGCAAACCCTACCTGGATAAGTTCGTTATCGTTTTCATCGACAACATCCTGATCTATTCTAAGAGTCAGGAGGAACACGAGCATCATCTACGACTTATCTTGGAACTTCTTCGAGCAGAGCAGCTGTATGCTAAGCTTTCAAAATGCGACTTTTGGCTTCGTGAAGTACATTTCCTAGGCCACGTGGTAAATGAGGATGGGATTCATATGGATCCAACCAAGGTTGACTCGATCAAGAACTGGCCTGCACCCCGTACACCAACAGAAATCCGCCAATTCTTGGGTTTGGCAGGTTATTACAGAAGGTTAATCAAGGATTTCTCCAAGATTGTGCAACCTCTCACCTCACTAACTCAGAAGGGTGTCACCTATGGTTGGGGTGATGCACAGGAATATGCATTTCAGCACTTGAAAGATAGGCTTTGTAGCGCACCTATACTTTCATTGCCTGAAGGCACAGACAATTTCATGGTTTATTGCGACGCTTCCATCCAAGGACTTGGTTGTGTATTGATGCAATGGGACAAGGTCATTGCCTACGCATCGCGACAGCTTAAGGTCCACGAAAGAAATTACACTACTCACGATCTGGAGCTGGGAGCAGTTGTTTTCGCACTTAAGATATGGAGACATTACCTGTACGGTACCAAGTGCACCATTTACACCGATCACAAGAGTCTCGAGCATATCTTCAAGCAAAAGGAGTTAAACATGCGACAACGCCGATGGGTCGAGATCTTGAATGATTACGAATATGCGATCAAGTACCATCCAGGCAAAGCCAATGTTGTGGCTGATGCCCTCAGTCGAAAGGATACTACACCAAAGCGTGTACGTGCGTTACAGCTTACCATTCACTCTAGCCTTCCCGCTCAAATTCGTGATGCTCAGGCTGAAGCATTGAAAGCAGAAAACATCAGGGCTGAGTCCCTGTGAGGATCGAAGAAACGGCTAGAACAAAAGGAAGACGATGCTTATTACGTAACAGGGCGCATCTGGGTCCCACTTTATGGAAACTTACGCGAGCTTGTGATCGATGAAGCACATAAGTCTTGTTATTCAGTACATCCTGGTTCGGATAAGATGTACCACGACCTAAAGACTACATACTGGTGGCCTAGCATGAAAGCCAACTGTGACAACTTGAGTTTCCAAGATTTCCACCTTCGCATTAATTGCGCGTTAATTGTTTAGGTTGTTTGTTTACACGACTTGTTTGTTTCACAACTGTACACGTTTGTAATATATTAAATCGTATTGCGAGTGATATGTTAGATATGGTGTGTCTTATAAGTGTGTATGTGTTATATGACTTATATTAATATATGTGTTGTATTAACTAAAGTAAATGGAACTTTTGGCCAAACACCTCTCTAGCCGAAAACACTTCTCCCCCCCCCACGATAACCACTTGGTGTTTTCGTCTGAATGTGGGCCGGTGAAAACAGGAACTAGGCTTCGGCCCAGTAGCGAACAACTATAGCATTCTGTTATAATCTATACGATTAGAGTTTAATCACAAAACCCTATAGTCTCTTTCTCCGAGTGACGGCAACTGCAAGCCTTTGGAACCTTTCTTTTCGATCGACCCGTTAGTTTCTCTTTTCTGGTTAGTGTCCAACCTTTACATGATTGCTTGTTAACTGTATAGTTGGAATCACTGTTTGTTGATAGTATCTTGCATGATTAATAGGTTAGACATGAAATTTAAATTGTATGTTAATGGCAGATATCAGTTTGTGTGTGGATATACTATTGAATATTGATGACAATCGGTTGTGAGGGCCCATAGAGTGAAGTTACAAGGTTGCACCAAGATTTAATAATCTGTTTATGAACATGGAAGCCATGTGCGTTCAAACAAAAGCATGTGGACATTTAATGAGTTGTCAGTAGGAGTATAGATGATTTTGATTTTGTTATGCACGACATAATCAGCTATATTTTTTATATATACGTAAGTTTGTGTTGATCTAGGGTTTGAGAATTTATATGATTGAAAGTTTTATCTGGATTGATATTAATATGATCAGGACCCGAAAGCATATTAACATGATGTTAGTATTCGATTACATTATATATATATTAACCAACCGGATACTAGGTATGTATGTTGATTGTTGAACTGAATGATGATTCTGTGTACATGACACTTGGATGACGGTTCGGATTGTATGGATGATTGTGGAGTTTATTTGATTGTCTTAGTTAATCCGATTGAATGATTCTTGTCATAGTCATTGAAACTGTTAGCATGATCTAAGGTTGGTGTAGTATATAATTGTTAGAGGAGACTAGGGTTGCTGTGTTATTGTAACGGCTGTTGATGATGATATGATTAGGATGATTGTGTTTAACTGTTACATCTTCTCACGAAAACACAGGAACCACGAAAAGACAAGGTTCACACGAAAACACTTGTGTTTTTGTCACAACTTAGGCCCGACGAAAACCAAAGGGTTTTCGTCCAAAGAGATTTCGTGTAAAGGGTTTTTGTCGCCCGTGTGTTTTCGCCAATGGGTGATTTCGTCCAATGTTTGTCACACTAGTACTGTTAGTTATTAACTCTTTTAGTTGTTAACTCTGTTAGTTGTTAATCCAGTTAAACTTGCTAACCCTGTTTGTCAGACCCCCAAAATCCACAAGCGGAGTATCACCGCTTGGAGGCATGACTGACCAGGATCAAACCACCAATCATATTGAACAAGCAAGTAATTAATTGTAAAAGTCCAACCAACGCAATTGGTGTGCAAAACAAACATAGTTTAAGTTGTAAGCGGAAGCATAATGTTTAAAACCAAAACATAAGTTTAAATATCCCAAGGTTTAACATGGCACACAGCTGTCCATGTCCCACAACGACTCTTCCCCATGCAAGCTCTAGCTAAGTACCTATTGATCTGCAAAGCATGTAGTAACGAGTCAACAATAATGTTGAGCAAGTTCACAGTTGGGTGTTCGTTTTAAGTTGTTCCAAAAACAGTTCCTTTAACTGGCATCCCTGCCGTGGGGGTTACCCCATAGTTGAAAACGTGATTTGTTTAACCCATTAACTCTGGAAATCCAGCCGTGGGGGCTACCCCATGTTTAGTTATCTGGCTTTTCGGCCGTGGGGGCTACCCCATGTATACACTAGACTCGTTAACATATCGACTGCTGACTGTAGTCATGTTTATGTGCCCTGAACTGTCAATGTCTATCAGCATTGACGTGCCCAGATCCATTAGTTCACGCCCGTCCTCTGCGGCACGGTGTGAGGCTTGTCAAACCTAAATAGCGCTATCTAACTAATGACCCGCTCACCATTGGCCCGACGATTAAGTCGATATAAAAAGGAGGGACTTCGTGATAGAGTTTTGGTCTAGTAAAAGTTAACTGTCCATGAGGACGAGGAATTACATTCCTAAACTAGTACTGTCCTACCCAAGAAAGGACGAGGAATCCATGTTCCTTAACCCCATTCCCAACCCCTGGGAATCCCATGCTTTGTAGAAAGTGTGAACTCACCTTAGGTTAGCTCGGCAGCTAAACGAAAGGTCAATCGAGCTGCTAGAGGTCAACAACGTCCTAACATGGTTACCATACAAGTCAGGGCTAGGTTCAAATAGTGCACGTATGTTTACACAGAGATAGTAAGTTACGAACATGCACAGATCATGGCAAACACATAACAGTCAAGAACATAGCATTTTCATACTTGTACGTTTTAAGATGTATTGGGCCGAACCATTTGTGAAATTCACTAACATAACCCAACTAAACACTTCGGCCCAACATGTTGTGCAGTCGGCACAGCTTTGTGCGACCCACATCATGTTGTGCGATTCAGATAAACACGCGGCCCAAATAGTCAAAAGCCCAAACATAAAATACACGGCCCAATCTAATAACATGCAAAAGTCTTGTGCGATCCGGATGAGCTTGTGCGATCCATTTGGGTTGTGCGATTGGAACTAGTCCAAGCCCAACATGTATACCCGGCCCAACAGTTAAGCAAACACAACAACTTGTGCGATCCAACAGCCTTGTGCAACTGGGGACCTCTTGTGCGATCAGGTCTTGTGCGAATGTCTAACTAATTCTCGTGATTCATGCAATCAGTTACATCTATTGTCACACCCCCAAAATCCACCATGCGGAGTATCACCGCTTGGAGGCGTGACGTGACCAGGATCGAGCCACCAATCATATTGAACAACATAATTAAGTAAATAAAACCAAACACAATACGATTGGTGACCAAAAGGAAGTAAACCGATTTTTAGGTTAACAACGGAAGCATAAAACATAAGTTCAAAACATAAGTCCATAGTTCATAAGTTTAAAGTCCAGAACGTAGGTTAAATAAGTTCATAAAGTTTATTCATTAAGTACGGGACATATCAGTTCGCATCCCACAACGACCACCTCCATATGCAAGCTCCATGGCATCTAATGACCTGCAAAGCATGTAATAACGAGTCAACAAAAAAGTTGAGTGAGTTCACGGTTGGTTGTCCATTTTAGAGTTGTTTCCAAAAAACATAGTTTAATCTCATTCGGCTATCCAGCCGTGGGGTTATCCCATAGTTTGAAAACGTGTATTAGTTAACCATCCCATGTCCACCTTCCCTGGCTATCCAGCCCGGCACTTTGGACGTGGGGAGCTGCCCTAGTATTTTAAACTACCAGACTCGTTTATCATATCGACTACTAACAAAAATCAATTGTGCCCTAGCGTCGGTGTTCTATCACCACCGACGTGCCATAGTCCATTAGTACACGCCCGTCCGACTGGCACGGTGTGAGGTTTGTTAAACCTAATAGCGCTATTAACTAATGACCCGCTCGCCATAGCCTCGGCGATTAAGTCGATACAAAAAGGGAGGGACTTCACTGATAGAGTTCTAGTCCAGTAAGTCTAATCCGTCCCAACAGGACGAGGAATTTACATTCCTGAACACGTCTCAAGGACGAGGAATCCCTATTCCTGAACCCATTCCCATTCCCACCGGGAATTACCATGCTTTGTAGAAAAGTGTGAACTCACCTCGGTTTGCTCGGTTAGATTCTCAAATATAGCTAACAGTCAAGGTCGGTCAATCACGTCCTAGTATGATGTACCAGTTAGTCATTTAGTGGCTTTCAAATAGAACACAAACTTCCTACACGTATCTATCACATAACATGCATTACTTTAACTGTTTACGCCCATATATACTTCCCATCCATTCCCCACTCAAAATCAAACATACGATAATGCACATAACATATATAACATGTTAGATCATTCACAGATAGCATACTCGACATTTAGACACGCGAGTCACAACTTATGTCATTTCAGCATTTATATTCAATACCGACTGTTTTCGGACATTTTAATAAAATGGTTAAATTATTCCAAAAATTCCCAAATTTTTACAAGATGTCTTAAACGTTCCATATCTTATTGTGTAAAACTATCGGGGTCCGGTTCATTACCAATATTTTATAAAAATTCATATTTCGGACTGAACTCAGATTTGTGTATTTCTGACTACAGTCCACGGAACAATTTATTAAAAATTCATCGAGTGTCCGATTTACTAAATTCCAGTGGGGTAATTACAAATGCATCGGTTTTCATCTACTGTACAAATTTCATGGTCCGATTCATCACAAAACTCAGGTTATGACTGAAAGTATGACACCCATTTATTGCTGTCAAAATTCAGCTTAAGTTGCTGTTACAAATTAACACTTTAAAAATAGTAAACGAAGTCCAAAAATTACGATTCCGGTGCCATTAGAACCGTATTTCATAATAACATATTTTAGATTCAAAATATCGGTTTTTCGTTGAGTTTAGAACCTGTTTAGAGCCAACTGAAGTTGGCTGTAAAACCGGGACAGATTCTGTTTTTCAGTGTTTAACCTTCTAAATCGCGTTCGATCGATTCCATTAACAAGTTAATTAATCACAACAACATTAAACATAAATATTAATCAGCAAAACATTAGATGATCAACCAATAAACATAACAACACAAGATCTACATGATTTACACTCATATTCATCCATTAACCACCTTGTTCATCACTTTAGTAGACTTTTAGTTGGTGATCTTATATGTTAGTGATTTTTAACCGACGAAACTCTTATTAACCACTCTAGACAAGATCAAGAAGGCGTTTAGAGTCACTTACTACTAGCTCGAGGCTAGGGAAGATCAAAGGCGTAAAAGTGGTGGATAAAAGAAAACAAGAGCGGTCCTTGAGCTTCCGAACACACCAAGCTTCGTTGTATGGTCTCTTGCACCTTTGGATGCTCTTAGAATGGTTGCAAGTGATTGAATGATGATGATGGTTGTGGTGTTTGGGGCTGGCCGAACTCAAGCAAAGGAGGAAGAGAGAAGGTTGGTTGTTGAGTGATTAGTAAAATGAAAGTTCTTGCCCTAGGAGTTTACTTATAAACCACTTCCCTCATTAACCAATAGATAATGTGTCCTTAAGATATTATACAACCAACATTAAAATAATCAACAATGTAAGAGTGTGTCCCCCACATGGGACCAATTCGGTTACAAGGGGGAGGGGTATGGTTCGATTTTAACTAGTTGATTAAGCACTAGTTATGTTAATTAGGTGTCTAGATTAGTTACTAGTGTGTTATGTTTTATAACGGGTGTTAGGGTATTCGGGGACCCTCACTGGCTCAGAAAAATAAAAATAATGTTGATGTCAATATTTTTATGCTCCGGGTTAAGTCCGGTTGTTCGGTTGGATACTGTTCCGTTAAAGTGCTTAATTAATTCGTAAGGCGTCCTATTTATATCTATTTTGTAACGTTTTTACTTTCTAACACTTAGGAAAATATAACGGACTATTTAGTGACCTTTCTGTACACTATTAGTATATTAACAAATACATGTAAGCATAACACATATATCAGAAAGCAGTTAAGTAATTCCACACAGTCGTCAAGCATATTAATTATTATTAATAAACTGTACGGAATACATGGAATTATGAGGGTTGTCACATTCTCCCCCTGTTAAGAGAATTTCGTCCCAAAATTTAGCGCGTGGTTACTGAGGAAGCTAGTTAAGTTGCGTTGTTTTCCTGATTTTCCTGGGGTGTCACATCATCCCCCCGTTGATTTGGAATTTCGTCCCGAAATTCTACAGTAGCTTCAGCCTCAGTAGTGGTTGCGTTTTTCTTAAACAGCTGGGGATACTTGAGTTTCATTTGGTCTTCTCGTTCCTAAGTATACTCTGGGCCACGACGAGCATTCCAACGAACTCGGACCAGAGGTATCCTGGTATGCTTGAGGATCTTAACATCTCGATCCGTAATCTCTACTGGTTCCTCGACGAATCGCAGCTGGTCGTCGATACTGAGTTCTTTGAGAGGAAATATGAGGGTCTCATCTGACAGACACTTCTTCAGATTCGACACATGGAAAACATTGTGAACTCCGCTGAGTTCTTCAGGTAGATTCAACCTGTAGGCGACTTTGCCAATTTTCTCGGTGACTTCGAATGGTCCGACATAACGCGGATTGAGTTTGCCTCGTTTGCCAAAGCGGACTACACCTTTCCAAGGTGAGACTTTGAGTAGCACTCGATCCCCAACCTGGAGCTCGAGTGGTTTTCTTCCCTTATCAGCATAGCTTTTCTGACGGTCACGAGCTGCCGCCATTCGCTGTCGTATCTGAGCAATTCTCTCGGTGGTATATACCACAAGTTCTGGGCCAGTGATTTGGCTGTCGCCAACTTCTGCCCAACAGAGAGGTGATCGGCATTTGCGTCCGTACAATGCCTCGAATGGAGCGGCCTGAATGCTGGTGTGGTAGCTGTTGTTATACGAAAACTCCACTAGTGGGAGGTGCTTTTCCCAGCCATTACCAAAATCGATTACACATGCCCTAAGCATGTCTTCAAGGGTTTGGATGGTGCGTTCAGATTGCCCATCCGTCTGCGGGTGATAAGCGGTGCTCATATCTAAACGTGAGCCAAAAGACTTGTGCATTGCTTGCCACAGTTCTGAAGTAAAACGCGCGTCACGATCAGAAATGATGGAGGTTGGCACTCCGTGCCTTGATACCACTTCCTTTAGGTAAATGTCTGCAAGAGTAGAAAACTTATCCGTTTCTTTGATGGCCAGAAAATGTGCAGACTTGGTCAGTCGATCTACGATCACCCAAATGGTATCGTTTCCGCGTTGAGATCTAGGCAGGCCAGTAACGAAATCCATGGAAATTTGCTCCCATTTACATTTCGGGATCTCCGGTTGTTGAAGTAGGCCTGATGGTTTCTGATATTCAGACTTGACTCTCGCACAAGTCAAGCACTTGCTGACGTAGGTTGCTATGTGGGCTCTCATGCCAGGCCACCAGTATGTGGTCTTTAAGTCGTGGTACATCTTATCCGAACCAGGATGTGCTGAATAACGAGACTTATGTGCTTCATCCATCACAAGCTCGCGTAAGTTGCCATCGAGTGGAACCCAAATACGCCCTGTTACATAGTAGGCGCCGTCTTCCTTTTGTTCTAGCCGTTGCCTCGATCCTCGTAGGGACTCAGCCCTAATGTTCTCTGCTTTCAATGCTTTGACCTGGGCATCTCGAATTTGAGCGGGAAGGCTGGATTGGATGGTAAGCTGTAAAGCACGTACACGCCTAGGTATGGTATCCTTTCGACTGAGGGCGTCGGCCACAACATTGGCTTTACCCGGATGATACTTGATTGCGCATTCATAATCGTTCAAGAGCTCAACCCATCGACGTTGACGCATGTTTAACTTCTTTTGCTTGAAGATATGCTCGAGACTCCTGTGATCGGTGTAAATGGTGCACTTGGTACCGTAAAGGTAATGTCTCCATATCTTAAGCGCGAAAACAACTGCTCCCAGCTCCAGGTCGTGAGTAGTGTAATTTCTTTCGTGAACTTTGAGTTGGCGTGATGCGTAGGCAATGACCTTGTCACGTTGCATCAATACGCAACCCAGTCCTTGGATGGAAGCATCGCAATAAACCACGAAATCATCGGTGCCTTCGGGCAATGAGAGGAAAGGCGCGCTACAAAGTCTATCCTTTAGATGTTGAAATGCGGACTCTTGTGCATGACCCCAACGATAGATGACACCCTTCTGAGTCAGCGAAGTGAGAGGTTGCGCAATCTTGGAGAAGTCTTTGATAAACCTTCTGTAATATCCTGCCAAACCCAAGAATTGGCGGATTTCTGTTGGTGTGCGGGGTGCAGGCCAGTTCTTAATTGAGTCAACCTTGGATGGATCAACATGAATCCCATCCTTGTTTACCACATGGCCTAGAAAGTGGACTTCGCGGAGCCAGAAGTCACACTTTGAAAACTTGGCATACAACTGCTCTTTTCGAAGAAGTTCCAGCATAAGTTGTAGATGCTGCTCGTGTTCCTCCTGACTCTTGGAATAGATCAGGATATCGTCGATGAACACAATAACGAACTTATCCAGGTAAGGCTTGCACACTCGGTTCATGAGATCCATAAAGACCGCTGGTGCATTCGTCAGCCCGAATGGCATAACCAGAAACTCGTAATGGCCGTAACGAGTTCTGAATGCTTTTTTGGAGACGTCCTCATCTCGGACCCTCAGCTGATGGTATCCCGATCTCAAGTCAATCTTGGAGTAATAGCTCGACCCTTGCAACTGGTCGAACAAGTCGTCAATACGTGGAAGAGGATAACGATTCTTCACAGTCACCTTGTTAAGCTCGCGATAGTCAATACACATTCTGAAAGTACCATCTTTCTTCTTCACAAATAGTACTGGAGCTCCCCAGGGCGAAGAGCTAGGACGTATAAAACCCTTTTCCAAGAGTTCTTGTAGTTGTGTGGACAGTTCTTCGAGTTCTGATGGAGCTAGACGATATGGTGCTCGAGCTACTGGCGCTGCTCCAGGAGCTAGCTCGATTTGAAACTCAACTTGGTGATGAGGCGGAAGACCAGGCAATTCCTCAGGAAATACCTCAGGAAAATCGCGCACAATAGGGATGTCTTCAATTCTCTTATCTTCTGTTGATGTGTTAGTAACGAGCGCTAGAATGGCAGTGTGGCCCTTTCGCAAACACTTCTGGGCCTTAAGGAAAGAGATAATGCCTACGACAGCACCACTCTTGTCACCCTGAATCACGAGAGGTTCTTCACCAGAACAAGGAATGCGGATGATTTTCTCCTTGCAAGCAATCTCCGCTTGATGATGGGATAGCCAATACATCCTAATAACGACGTCGAAACTACCCAGTGTGATAGGAATAAGATCGATAGAGAAAGTCTGACCAGCTAAGACGAGGTTACAACCTTTAACTATGTGTGTGGCTTCAAGACTTTTACCGTTAGCTAGTTCTACCGTGTGTTTGGTGTTCAGGAGTGTTGGAGTGCGCTTAAGCATTTGGCTAACTTTTACGGACACATAACTAGTATCGGCACCTGAATCGAATAAAACACTAACAAAGAAGTCGTCCAGAAGAAACTTACCCATCACAATGTTGGGATCGTTCCTTGCATCACCCTGACCAATCACGAAAGCACGACCTCTTGCCCCATTACCATTGTGGTTTTCTCCATTGTCGTTTCCATTCCCCTGATTGTTGTTGTTCTGGTTCTGATTTAGCTGGGGGCAGTCTTTCTTGAAATGGCCCTCAGCACCACATTGAAAGCACCCTTTGTTGTTACCTTGTTGTTGCCGCTGCTGGCGTTGATTGGGTGGGGCTTGCTGTTGCTGCCGGTTCTGATTTGCCGGATGCTGACTCCTGCAGTCACTTGCCATGTGACCAGGCTTGTTTCATCGATGACAGTTGCCTTTACCACATGGCCCACTGTGGTGCAAGTTACAGCGATTACATTTGGGGTGATTTCCCTTGTATCCACCCTGACCTTGATTTCCAGAAGACTGCTGACTGGGGCTCCTGTACTCATCTGTCTTTCGCTGCTGGGACTGAGCTGAAGTAGAACCTTTGCCTGAATTCCCATCCCATTTTCGCTTGTTATCATTGGGTGCGTCAGCAGTAGCAGCACCAATACGCTTGGGCAGTTTGTTTTGTTCCACAGCTTGATCGGTGAGACGATGGGCTAACTTAAAGATCTGCTGAATGGTACCCAGGTTAGCCGAAGTCATGTGACTCTGAATCTCGGGTACAAGGCCCTTGAGGTAAAGCTCAATACATTTGATGGGAGGGTCCACCATCGTAGGGCACAGGATGGCCAGTTCATTCGGCCTCTTGGTATACGCCTCAATCTCAGACCCCGTCATCTTTAGATTGAAAAATTCCACCTCCAGTTTGTGGATGTCATCCCGACTGCAGTACTCTTCCTTGATCAGTTCCTTGAAACCGTTCCATGGGGTGGCATTAGCAGCAACCAACCCCAGCAGCTGAACCTGAGCGTTCCACCATGTGAGCGCTACCCCTTCAAGTGTTCCGGTAGCGTATTTCACCCTACGGTCTTCGGGGCATTCGCACATCTCGAAAACTGACTCGAGCTTTTCAAACCAGTGAAGAAGGCCCACTGCTCCTTCGGTACCACTGAAAGTGGTAGGTCGGCAGTCCATGAACGTCTTGAACGTGCACACAGGAGGTTGAGCATGTTGGCCTGTTGCGCGAGAATAAAAGACAAGGTTAAGCACGAGGGCTGGTTTGTGAATGTAGGTTCTAAACGTCCTAGGGTGAGTTGATATAGCAGGTTATACCTCCTGCAGGATTAGCTGCGAGTGCCTCAGCGACTCGTTCGTTGATCAAAGCCTTCAACTGGGCTTGAGTGAGGTTGATATGTCCTCCGCGTCCGCTCATGATCTTCATAATGAAGCAACGTAAGTGAGGAAAGTGTCGCGAAAGTGCGTAAGTGAGGGACGATAGTAGAGCGTATGCACACAAGGTTCAAATAGCAATTACTACATTATCTAATGCACAGTGAGAACTATCTAACCGACAATATAACATAAATCATACCACTTATGGTGTCGAGTCTTGCACGTGGAGCGAAGTGTCGTTGTGGATCGTTGAGCACTGTACTGGTTATAGTCTAGTTTTTATCCAAAACTTTTCCCCTTTTTAAAACCAAGTTCACTATAACGAATGGCTCTGATACCAATCTGTTACACCCCCAAAATCCACCATGTGACAACTGGCCCAAACCGGTAATTTCCGTACACTTTAATTAGTGCTTAATGACTGCAATTACGTGCTTAATTGTCAGCCATGTCTAATTACATACTAAACAAGTGAATTCATGCATGTTGTATACTACAAAATATTGCTTTATGCACAAACGAGAGCGTTGCGTCAAAAATACTAGTAAACTCACCGGTAAGACACACTGTGTCAACGGAACTGCAGAAAGCAGCCAGACAATAAAAATTGGAGCCTAGGTGTAGGTCCGACAACAAGAATGCATTAAAACCCAAGAGTACATACAAGGGTTTAATATATATGCTAGGCGAAAGCAAAAATAAGCACTAAAAAGCACCCGAAACGCACTTTAAGTGCAGAATTTATAAAATTCAGCAATAAATCAGCATTTAGACATATAAATATTATGCAGAAATGTCGTTTTATTATCCAGAATATTTCCCTAAGTGTTGGGAATCGACAGTGTTATAAAAAGATACTTATTAAACACTAAAAGGTGCAATTTAGCACTTTAACGAATCGGTATGCAACCGAACAACCAGACTATACCGGAACATGAAAATATTGTTGATAACATTATTTATCTTTTTCTGAGCCAGTTAGGGTCCCTGAATACCCTAACACCCGTCATAAAGCACAACACACTAGTAACCGGGTTAATCACTTAACTAACCTAGGTTAACCTAACTAGTGTCTAACTAATTAGTTGAAATCCAACCAAACTACCCCCCCCCCCCTTGAAACCGTCCCCATCTAGGGAGACATACTTGGTCCTTCATTATAATATTTTAATCCCTATGTTTAATATCTAAATGACATTGCATCCATTGGATAAAGAATTTGCTATTGCCTATAAGATCACACTTGTGCACCATGATCATTCACTTAACTTTACACCACTCAAACACTTCCTCTCCCTCTCTCAAAGGCTTCGGCCGAACTCCCCTATATATCCATCAATTTTTTGAGCTTCCTTCATCAAATTCCAACATCACACAAGTGTTAAGGGTCGCATATTAGGAAGCTTGGTGCAATCGGAAGGCGAAGGACCTCTTTATCTTGCTTTTATCCACCCTATTTGCGTCTAGATTCTTCCCTAGCCTCGAGCTAGTGGTATGTTGCTTAAATCACTCTCTTGAACTATATTGAGGTGGTTAAAATGATTCGTAACGGTTAAAACTCGTTAACATACAAGATGACACACAAAAGTCTACTAAAAACACTAAAAATGGTGGTTAAAAGCACATATGTTGTGTAAATCTTGTAGTATTTGATTTGTGTGATTATTTGGACCCGATCTATGTTGTGGTAGCTCGGATCATCATTTAACCCGGTTTAGTCATAATCTTGGATTATGACATAAAGCTTGTTTAAGAGTAACAAAGGTTAAATGATGAAACTCTACCACACACGAGTCATGAACTTGTGTAAAAGCGATTTAACTTGTGAAATAGTGTTTAAAACTAGTAGATCTACGTATCTACAAGCGGTATCTTCAAAGGACCAAGTGTCCAAGAAATCATATTTTCTAAAGCCGGATCTTACATGAAAAAGAATGATTTTAGCAAACACACGAGTGTGTAAACACTTGTGTAATACAAAGTTTCGACTAAATAACTATTTTTGTAAATGTTGATCGGAAGTTGTAAAGATGTAACTTCTTTAAAAGCGAGACTTTCAACAAACAAAGTTGATCTATACAAAGATCCCCTAAAAATAATGGAAGGATACTATCTATTTGGGAAAAACCACAAGTTCATGTATTTCTGCGATTATATCTATTTTAACTAGTTGCATATTGTTTATTGTTGAATGAGGAGATTTTTGACGATTTAAAAGAAAATAAACACATGTTTTGAAAACATGGGAAACCTCCATTTTTAGGGGAAACTCTGCCAAAATTTTTATAAATTTTGACACTTAGAAAAATATAAGTTTTTGAGAAACTTATTCCCCCAAAATGTGTTTAAAAGCATTACCAAGGTTTCCCAAATTTTTGGTGATAAGAAATGAGGATTTCTTCAAGAATAAAAATGGATATAAGTATGTATATTTTTGAGAGAAAAATATATATTATTTGATCACCAACTTATGTGCTAAGTGTATATAGTATGTGTTATACGTACTAGTGTATTAAGACTTAAAAATACACTAAATACTCGTGAGGAGTATAAACATAAAAATACACATACAAAATACAAGATACATAATTCGGGTGCGAAGTGCAAAACACAAAAGACTTATATTTATTTTAGAGGAAATAATATAAGTAAGATACGTAGTTAAAGATATGAAATATTTTTAACACAACAATACAAATACAAAAGAGAGTGACTGTACTTGTGCGATACAAGTTTAGTGATAACGTTAAGAAAACGCGTATAGGTTACGACGTTAAGTAAGCAAATCCGGTGAAGTTTACGACGCACAGGAACACAAAGTTGTGAGTTCATGCTCCCCCTTTTCTTTTAACTGTTTTCAGTTTTATAACTTCGGGGGTGAAATACATGTTACAAATATTACAATGTTTACAAATGGTATGATGGATACAAGAATGATACGAGAAATCGCGTCACGAATAGGGTACCATAAGCACCATTAATCGTGTACATACTTAGACCGCAGAACAAAAGGTTAGATCTAATGGGTTCCGGGCAGCCCCACTGTTGGCCACTCTTTTACCAAGCAGTGTTTTTGTGTCTCAGTCGTAAATCGACTACAGAAAAATGCCTATGGTTTGGTGACTTCCTATGTCGTGTCACATGTTAATGGCTTTGCAACCCATTAACACTTGATACATACAGAAATATACATGAGTACGTGGTGTACACAAAAGACTTGATTTATACAAAAGACAAATTATGTTTTCATACAAAGTATACAAACGTGAAATACAAAAAAAAATTGCATGAATTCACACCAACTTTATGTTGACGTTTTTCCAAAACTCACATGTATTTCAGGTAACTAGGATGGATGTGCGCGTGGTCTTACTCATGCTCGTGGATGTCTCTTTGTTTATCTTTAAATAAAGTTGTGACTTTTAAGACAATATGTTATCTCGTGTTGTAAACACTTGACATATGTTTTCAGTAATGTAATATTTGAAGGTATTTTTGAGCATGTAGTATGTTTACTCTTCGTATGCAATGAGAACCTTTCATGATCACACCTCGTGCTTCCGCCGCAGAAAGGGGTGTGACAGATTGGTATCAGAGCTGCGATTGTAGTGAACCAGGATTCCTTCTCGAGTCTAGTCTACAATCTCTAGGATCCTTTCACGAAAACAATTTTCAAAGAGTTTTCATTGCATAAAACGTCCCGCGACATCCACTGCCTGAAACTGTCTACATGAGTCTAGAAAAGACACTACGAGACTTAGAGTGCACTTGAGTAGCACTTGTCGTTGACTAGAAACTACTTGCAATTATGTGTGATAATTAGCATTTACTAGAAGTAGAATGTCACAAGTATATGTGACTTTACCTGAAAGCAATGGCCTACCCGAAGGAAGAAATATGAGGATGAAACGAACTGTGCGGACTGTGCAAGGAGTTACGTAATTATGGATGCATACATAATTATGGAATTCAGTGCACAAAAATAACAGCAAGTCTTGTCATGTATAGATGCCATCAGTGCAAGCCTACTAAGTACTCTGCTAGAGTAATAATTGTTTGATGTCACTTATGTGATATATACCTGTGAATATATATACTACTACTGCCTAGTAGGACGATACCAAACAAATGTGTAACCCTGTTGTGTTATGTTCTGTCAGAACATGGCACCCAGGAAAGCTGTGAATGATCGCAATGAGGATCAACCTCCTCCTCCCCCACTGCCAAGAACTGCTGATGAGCTGAACGCTCTACTGGAGGAAAGGATCTCCGCTGCTATCGCCCAGTACGAGGCGAACCGAACTCAAGACAGTGGAGGACCAAGCAACGCTAGGCGTAATGGGAATGGAGATTCGTCTGGAGGAAACGCAGCTCAAGGCTGCACTTTCAAGCAGTTCCTCGACTGCAAGCCGATGAACTATGATGGCACAGGAGGTGCAGTAGCATTTGTGCGCTGGACGGAGAAGACTGAAGCTACCTTCCGCATGAGCAAGTGTACCGCGGATCAACAAGTCACCTTTGCTACTGGGTTATTTGTCGATGAAGCTCTGACTTGGTGGAACCTGCAAGTCCAAACCTTGGGCGATGATGCCGCTTATGGCTTAACTTGGGATGAACTGAAGGAAAGAATGAGAGAGAAGTACTGCTCTCGTACTGAACTCCAAAGGCTGGAGACGGAGTTCTGGCACTTGACCATGGAAGGTGCTGACATTAATGGTTATACACGAAGGTTCCACGAACTGTCCAGAGTGCTTCCCTACATGGTGACTCCCGAATTCAAGCGTGTTGAACGCTACATTTGGGGGCTGGCCTCAGAGTTTCGTGGCATGGTGACGTCAGCCAAACCACAAACAATCACCGAGGCTGTAACTCTGGCTGTCAGCCTTACTGAAGATTGTGTTCGAATGAAGAAGCTATCACTGAACCCAACAGAAAATGCCGAGACGCATGCTGAGTCGTCTGGCGACAAGAAAAGGAAATATGCAAACTTGAATCAGGCAACTCGTAACAACAAAGGTTCCAACAAGAAGCGTGACCCTAACCCGCCTCAAGGGGCGAAATCTCTTGCAGCTATGAACGACGCTCCAGCAAGGGGATACCGGGGCGCCTTGCCCAAATGCCATCGGTGTAAACACCATTACGAGGGAGCTTGTCGCATCCCAAAGTGTGATAAGTGTGGAAAGTTGGGTCACCGCACGGAAGACTGCTGGAGTAAGAGGAACGGGAATGGAAATCGTAATGGGGCTGATGATAGGAACAATGGTGGAAATGGAAACGGTGCTGGCAACGAGAATGGGCGAAACCAAGGATGCTTCAGATGTGGAAGCAAAGATCATTTCATGAAGGACTGCCCAGAAAGAAACAATGCTCAGGCCCGAGCATTTGTGATTGGAGCAAGGGACGCACGCGAGGACCCTAATGTGGTCAACGGTACGTTCCTCATTAACAATCACTTTGCATCCATATTATTCGACACCGGCGCCGATTATAGCTTCATGTCTGTGGAATTTAAACGCATACTCGGAATAGAATCTAGTAGATTAGAAATTCCTTATTCCATAGAACTAGCCAATGGTAAACTTGTTGAAACGAGCGAAGTTGTTAGAGGCTGCACGCTAGAACTTGCTGAACGAAGATTTAGCATCGACCTCCTACCTATTCAATTGGGTAGCTTCGATGTAGTAGTCGGGATGGACTGGTTGTCCAAGAACAAAGCTGAAGTTATTTGTCATGAGAAAATCATTCGCATCCCCCTAGCGAATGATGAAACGCTCATCGTGCATGGAGAAAGACGAAACGCGCCTCTACAAATCATCAGTTGTATGAAGGCACAGAAGTGCTTAAGGAAAGGATGTGTTACTTTCCTAGCACACGTTGTAAATAAGAAGGCTGTGGAGCCAAAACTCGAAGACATTCCTGTGGTGAAGGAATTTCCTGATGTGTTCCCTGAAGATCTGCCAGGACTACCTCCGCAACGACAAGTCGAATTCCACATAGACTTGGTTCCAGGAGCCGCTCCTGTAGCCAAGGCTCCATATCGACTTGCGCCATCCGAAATGCAAGAATTATCTACACAGCTTCAGGAGTTGTTGGATAAAGGATTCATAAGGCCAAGCTTCTCGCCCTGGGGAGCTCCAGTATTATTCGTGAAGAAGAAGGATGGATCACTGCGGATGTGTATCGATTACAGGGAACTGAACAAGCTCACAATCAAGAATCGGTATCCACTACCGAGGATTGATGACTTATTTGATCAACTGCAAGGATCAAGCTACTATTCCAAGATCGACCTTCGATCTGGATATCATCAGCTGAGAATCCAAGAGGAAAGCGTACCAAGGACTGCATTCAGAACACGCTATGGGCACTACGAATTTCTTGTGATGCCATTTGGATTGACGAACGCGCCAGCGGTCTTTATGGATCTAATGAACCGCGTATGCAAACCATATCTCGATAAATTCGTGATTGTATTTATCGATGATATCCTGATTTACTCGCGAACGAAAGAAGAGCATGAGCAACATCTCAGAACTATTCTGGAACTACTGAAGAAAGAGAAACTTTATGCAAAGTTCTCGAAATGCGAATTCTGGATTCGCGAAGTACAATTTCTTGGTCACGTGGTGAATGAGAAGGGCATTCATGTAGACCCATCCAAGATTGAAGCAATAAAGAATTGGGAAGCTCCCAAGACCCCAACTGAAGTTCGACAATTTTTGGGCTTAGCGGGCTATTATCGGCGATTCATCGAGAATTTCTCAAAGATAGCTCAACCGCTAACGACCCTTACCCAGAAAGACAAGAAGTACGACTGGGGTCACAAACAAGAAGAATCCTTTCATCTACTTAAAAACAAGCTCTGCGATGCACCGATACTATCATTACCCGAAGGCACTGAAGACTTCGTGGTATACTGCGACGCCTCACGACAAGGCTTGGGTTGCGTGCTCATGCAACGCCAAAAAGTCATCGCTTACGCCTCAAGACAATTGAAGGTACATGAAAGAAACTATACCACTCATGACCTGGAGCTGGGTGCAGTGGTATTCGCCTTGAAGATTTGGCGACATTACTTATATGGTACTCGATGTACAATCTTCACAGATCACAAAAGTTTACAACACATATTTGATCAGAAGGAACTGAATATGCGCCAACGACGATGGGTCGAGCTGCTGAACGATTATGACTGTGAGATTAAGTACCATCCTGGAAAGGCAAACGTCGTAGCGGACGCGTTGAGCCGAAAAGAAAGGGTTAAGACCCTAAGGGTTCGAGCATTGGAAATGACGATTCGAACGAACCTCACTGCACGCATTCGGGATGCACAACAAGAAGCTCTTAAAGAAGAGAACCATAAAGCTGAATACCTTCGGGGTATGCTGAAATACATGGCGCCAAATGAAGAGGGAGCCTTATACTTTAAAAAGCGCATTTGGGTTCCGCTCTATGGTGGCCTACGAGAAGTCATCCTTGATGAAGCGCACAAGTCAAGATACTCGATCCACCCAGGGTCGGACAAGATGTATCAAGACTTAAAAGAATATTATTGGTGGCCAAGACTCAAGAGCGACGTTGCCGCCTATGTAGGAAAGTGCCTGACCTGCGCTAAGGTTAAGGCTGAATACCAGAAACCGTCTGGCCTACTACAGCAACCAGAGATTCCCGTGTGGAAGTGGGAACAAATCTCGATGGACTTCATAACGAAATTACCCAGGACCCCGAGAGGGCACGATATGATATGGGTAATCGTTGATCGATTGACGAAGTCTGCGCATTTCCTACCAATCCGAGAAAAGGATAGCACTGGAAAGCTTGCTGAAATATACTTAAGAGAAATTGTGGCACGACATGGAGTGCCAATCTCCATTATTTCAGACAGAGATGGACGCTTTGTCTCAAGAATCTGGCAATCATTTCAGGAAGCCTTTGGATCTCAGTTAGATCTGAGCACGGCATTCCATCCGCAAACAGACGGCCAGAGCGAACGGACTATACAAACGTTAGAAGATATGCTTCGCGCATGTGTCATGGATCTAGGCGGCAGCTGGGATACTCATCTACCTTTAGTTGAGTTTTCCTACAATAACAGTTATCATACGAGCATAAAAGCCGTGCCGTTCGAAGCTCTGTATGGCCGCAAATGCCGATCGCCCTTATGTTGGGCAGACGCCAGAGATAAGCGTATGGTTGGTCCTGAACTTGTACAAGAGACAACCGACAAGATTGCGCAGATCCGAGAGCGCATTAAGGCGGCTCGAGAGCGACAAAAGAGCTACGCTGATCCGAATAGAAAATCGGTAGAATTCCAGGTGGGAGACAAAGTGTTGTTAAAAGTCTCACCATGGAAGGGCGTAGTCCGATTTGGAAAGCGTGGAAAGCTGAATCCATGATATATCGGACCATTCAGAATACTGAAGAGAATTGGTACCGTAGCGTACAAATTGGAGTTACCAGAAGAACTTAACGGAGTACATGATACGTTTCATGTATCCAACCTGAAGAAGAGTCCAACACAAGAAAGAGTGATCATCCCAATGGATGAAGTGCATATTGATGAAGCCCTCCGATTTACAGAAAAACCCGTTGAGGTTGCTGACTGGAAAGTCAACAAGACCAGGAGGAGCAACGTAAAACTTGTCAAAGTACGTTGGAGCTCTAAGCACGGACCCGAGTACACATGGGAACGTGAAGACCAGTTCAAGAAAAAGTATCCCCACCTATTCAAGAAGACTCCAGCGAGAGTGAGTTCAGTCTGAATTTCGGGACGAAATTCTTTTAACGGGGGGAGACTGTGACAACTGGCCCAAACCGGTAATTTCCGTACACTTTAATTAGTGCTTAATGACTGCAATTACGTGCTTAATTGTCAGCCATGTCTAATTACATACTAAACAAGTGAATTCATGCATGTTGTATACTATAAAATATTGCTTTATGCACAAACGAGAGCGTTGCGTCAAAAATACTAGTAAACTCACCGGTAAGACACACTGTGTCAACGGAACTGCAGAAAGCAGCCAGACAATAAAAATTGGAGCCTAGGTGTAGGTCCGACAACAAGAATGCATTAAAACCCACGAGTACATACAAGGGTTTAATATATATGCTAGGCGAAAGCAAAAATAAGCACTAAAAAGCACCCGAAACGCACTTTAAGTGCAGAATTTATAAAATTCAGCAATAAATCAACATTTAGACATATAAATATTATGCATAAATGTCGTTTTATTATCCAGAATATTTCCCTAAGTGTTGGGAATCGATAGTGTTATAAAAAGATACTTATTAAACACTAAAAGGTGCAATTTAGCACTTTAACGAATCGGTATGCAACCGAACAACCAGACTATACCGGAACATGAAAATATTGTTGATAACATTATTTATCTTTTTCTGAGCCAGTTAGGGTCCCTGAATACCCTAACACCCGTCATAAAGCACAACACACTAGTAACCGGGTTAATCACTTAACTAACCTAGGTTAACCTAACTAGTGTCTCACTAATTAGTTGAAATCCAACCAAACTACCCCCCCCCCCTTTGAAACCGTCCCCATCTAGGGAGACATACTTGGTCCTTCATTATAATATTTTAATCCCTATGTTTAATATCTAAATGACATTGCATCCATTGGATAAAGAATTTGCTATTGCCTATAAGATCACACTTGTGCACCATGATCATTCACTTAACTTTACACCACTCAAACACTTCCTCTCCCTCTCTCAAAGGCTTCGGCCGAACTCCCCTATATATCCATCAATTTTTCGAGCTTCCTTCATCACATTCCAACATCACACAAGTGTTAAGGGTCGCATATTAGGAAGCTTGGTGCAATCGGAAGGCGAAGGACCTCTTTATCTTGCTTTTATCCACCCTATTTGCGTCTAGATTCTTCCCTAGCCTCGAGCTAGTGGTATGTTTCTTAAATCACTCTCTTGAACTATATTGAGGTGGTTAAAATGATTCGTAACGGTTAAAACTCGTTAACATACAAGATGACACACAAAAGTCTACTAAAAACACTAAAAATGGTGGTTAAAAGCACATATGTTGTGTAAATCTTGTAGTATTTGATTTGTGTGATTATTTGGACCCGATCTATGTTGTGGTAGCTCGGATCATCATTTAACCCGGTTTAGTCATAATCTTGGATTATGACATAAAGCTTGTTTAAGAGTAACAAAGGTTAAATGATGAAACTCTACCACACACGAGTCATGAACTTGTGTAAAAGCGATTTAACTTGTGAAATAGTGTTTAAAACTAGTAGATCTACGTATCTACAAGCGGTATCTTCAAAGGACCAAGTGTCCAAGAAATCATATTTTCTAAAGCCGGATCTTACATGAAAAAGAATGATTTTAGCAAACACACGAGTGTGTAAACACTTGTGTAATACAAAGTTTTGACAAAATAACTATTTTTGTAAATGTTGACCGGAAGTTGTAAAGATGTAACTTCTTTAAAAGCGAGACTTTCAAGAAACAAAGTTGATCTATACAAAGATCCCCTAAAAATAATGGAAGGATACTATCTATTTGGGAAAAACCACAAGTTCATGTATTTCTGCGATTATATCTATTTTAACTAGTTGCATATTGTTTATTGTTGAATGAGGAGATTTTTGACGATTTAAAAGAAAATAAACACATGTTTTGAAAACATGGGAAACCTCCATTTTTAGGGGAAACTCTGCCAAAATTTTTATAAATTTTGACACTTAGAAAAATATAAGTTTTTGAGAAACTTATTCCCCCAAAATGTGTTTAAAAGCATTACCAAGGTTTCCCAAATTTTTGGTGATAAGAAATGAGGATTTCTTCAAGAATAAAAATGGATATAAGTATGTATATTTTTGAGAGAAAAATATATATTATTTGATCACCAACTTATGTGCTAAGTGTATATAGTATGTGTTATACGTACTAGTGTATTAAGACTTAAAAATACACTAAATACTCGTGAGGAGTATAAACATAAAAATACACATACAAAATACAAGATACATAATTCGGGTGCGAAGTGCAAAACACAAAAGACTTATATTTATTTTAGAGGAAATAATATAAGTAAGATACGTAGTTAAAAATATGAAATATTTTTAACACAACAATACAAATACAAAAGAGAGTGACTGTACTTGTGCGATACAAGTTTAGTGACTAACGTTAAGAAAACGCGTATAGGTTACGACGTTAAGTAAGCAAATCCGGTGAAGTTTACGACGCACAGGAACGCAAAGTTGTGAGTTCATGCTCCCCCTTTTCTTTTAACTGTTTTCAGTTTTATAACTTCGGGGGTGAAATACATGTTACAAATATTACAATGTTTACAAATGGTATGATGGATACAAGAATGATACGAGAAATCGCATCACGAATAGGGTACCATAAGCACCATTAATCGTGTACATACTTAGACCGCAGAACAAAAGGTTAGATCTAATGGGTTCCGGGCAGCCCCACTGTTGGCCACTCTTTTACCAAGCAGTGTTTTTGTGTCTCAGTCGTAAATCGACTACAGAAAAATGCCTATGGTTTGGTGACTTCCTATGTCGTGTCACATGTTAATGGCTTTGCAACCCATTAACACTTGATACATACAGAAATATACATGAGTACGTGGTGTACACAAAAGACTTGATTTATACAAAAGACAAATTATGTTTTCATACAAAGTATACAAACGTGAAATACAAAAAAAAATTGCATGAATTCACACCAACTTTATGTTGACGTTTTTCCAAAACTCACATGTATTTCAGGTAACTAGGATGGATGTGCGCGTGGTCTTACTCATGCTCGTGGATGTCGCTTTGTTTATCTTTAAATAAAGTTGTGACTTTTAAGACAATATGTTATCTCGTGTTGTAAACACTTGACATATGTTTTCTTTAAATAAAGTTGTGACTTTTTAGACAATATGTTATCTTTAAATAAAGTTGTGACTTTTACTCATGCTCGTGGATGTCGCTTTGTTTATCTTTAAATAAAGTTGTGACTTTTAAGACAATATGTTATCTCGTGTTGTAAACACTTGACATATGTTTTCAGTAATGTAATATTTGAAGGTATTTTTGAGCATGTAGTATGTTTACTCTTCGTATGGAATGAGAACCTTTCATGATCACACCTCGTGCTTCCGCCGCAGAAAGGGGTGTGACACACCATGCGGAGTATCACCGCTTGGAGGTGTGACGTGACCAGGATCGAGCCACCAATCATATTGAACAACATAATTAAGTAAATAAAACCAAACACAATACGATTGGTGACCAAAAGGAAGTAAACCGATTTTTAGGTTAATAGCGGAAGCATAAAACATAAGTTCAAAACATAAGTCCATAGTTCATAAGTTTAAAGTCCAGAACGTAGGTTAAATAAGTTCATAAAGTTTATTCATTAAGTACTGGACATATCAGTTCGCATCCCACAACGACCACCTCCATATGCAAGCTCCATAGCATCTAATGACCTGCAAAGCATGTAATAACGAGTCAACAACAAAGTTGATTGAGTTCACGGTTGGTTGTCCATTTTAGAGTTGTTTCCAAAAAACATAGTTTAATCTCATTCGGCTATCCAGCCGTGGGGTTATCCCATAGTTCGAAAACGTGTATTAGTTAACCATCCCATGTCCACCTTCCCTGGCTATCCAGCCCGGCACTTTGGCCGTGGGGAGCTGCCCCAGTATTTTAAACTACCAGACTCGTTTATCATATCGACTACTAACAAAATTCAATTGTGCCCTAGCGTCGGTGTTCTATCACCACCGACGTGCCATAGTCCATTAGTACACGCCCGTCCGACTGGCACGGTGTGAGGTTTGTTAAACCTAATAGCGCTATTAACTAATGATCCGCTCGCCATAGCCTCGGCGATTAAGTCGATACAAAAATGGAGGGACTTCGCTGATAGAGTTCTAGTCCAGTAAGTCTAATCCGTCCCAACAGGACGAGGAATTTACATTCCTGAACACGTCTCAAGGACGAGGAATCCCTATTCCTGAACCCATTCCCATTCCCACCGGGAATTACCATGCTTTGTAGAAAAGTGTGAACTCACCTCGGTTTGCTCGGTTAGATTCTCAAATATAGCTAACAGTCAAGGTCGGTCAATCACGTCCTAGTATGATGTACCAGTTAGTCATTTAGTGGCTTTCAAATAGAACACAAACTTCCTACACGTATCTATCACATAACATGCATTACTTTAACTGTTTACGCCCATATATACTTCCCATCCATTCCCCACTCAAAATCAAACATACGATAATGCACATAACATATATTACATGTTAGATCATTCACATATAGCATACTCGACATTTAGACACGCGAGTCACAACTTATGTCATTTCAGCATTTATATTCAATACCGGCTGTTTTCGGACATTTTAATAAAATGGTTAAATTATTCCAAAAATTCCCAAATTTTTACAGGATGTCTTAAACGTTCCATATTTTATTGTGTAAAAATATCGGGGTCCGGTTCATTACCAATATTTTATAAAAATTCATATTTCGGACTGAACTCAGATTTGTGTATTTCTGACCACAGTCCACGGAACAATTTATTAAAAATTCATCGTTTGTCCGATTTACGAAATTCCAGTGGGGTAATTACAAATGCATCGGTTTTCATCTACTGTACAAATTTCATGGTCCGATTCATCACAAAACTCAGGTTATGACTGAAAGTATGACACCCATTTATTGCTGTCAAAATTCAGCTTAAGTTGCTGTTACAAATTAACACTTTAAAAATAGTAAACGAAGTCCAAAAATTACGATTCCGGTGCCATTAGAACCGTATTTCATAATAACATATTTTAGATTCAAAATATCGGTTTTTCGTTGAGTTTAAGACCTGTTTACAGCCAACTGAAGTTGGCTGTAAAACCGGGACAGATTCTGTTTTTCAGTGTTTAACCTTCTAAATCGCGTTCGATCGATTCCGTTAACAAGTTAATTAATCACAACAACATTAAACATCAATATTAATCAGCAAAACATTAGATAATCAACCAATAATCATAACAACACAAGATCTACATGATTTACACTCATATTCATCCATTAACCACCTTGTTTTTTTTTTTTGGGTAAAGGGTTACCCCGGTGATTCTATATATTCACAACCAAAACAAAACAAGTAGTGTAGATAGTCTACACTAGTTCAATCATGGGACAGGCCCCCCGAAAGTATACCAAACATCAAACCAAAACAACCAGAAAAAACAAAACAAACATAAAGACTACTAGACTAACATCTAGACAAACCAACATCACGAAAAAACCCTACTCAGCCTCCATCATCATGACCGAGATCCCAACCAATTTCCCAATCTTCCAGCAGCTTCCTCACATTTGCAGTATTCTTTAATTTTGCTCCCATTAGTTTGTATCTCACTGTCTTTTAAAAATCCATTAACCACCTTGTTCATCACTTTAGTAGACTTTTAGTTGGTGATCTTATATGTTAGTGATTTTTAACCGACGAAACTCTTATTAACCACTCTAGACAAGATCAAGAAGGCGTTTAGAGTCACTTACTACTAGCTCGAGGCTAGGGAAGATCAAAGGCGTAAAAGTGGTGGATAAAAGAAAACAAGAGCGGTCCTTGAGCTTCCGAACACACCAAGCTTCGTTGTATGGTCTCTTGCACCTTTGGATGCTCTTAGAATGGTTGCAAGTGATTGAATGATGATGATGGTTGTGGTGTTTGGGGCTGGCCGAACTCAAGCAAAGGAGGAAGAGAGAAGGTTGGTTGTTGAGTGATTAGTAAAATGAAAGTTCTTTCCCTAGGAGTTTACTTATAAACCACTTCCCTCATTAACCAATAGATAATGTATCCTTAAGATATTATACAACCAACATTAAAATAATCAACAATGTAAGAGTGTGTCCCCCACATGGGACCAATTCGGTTACAAGGGGGAGGGGTATGGTTTGATTTTAACTAGTTGATTAAGCACTAGTTATGTTAATTAGGTGTCTAGATTAGTTACTAGTGTGTTATGTTTTATAACGGGTGTTAGGGTATTCGGGGACCCTCACTGGCTCAGAAAAATAAAAATAATGTTGATGTCAATATTTTTATGCTCCGGGTTAAGTCCGGTTGTTCGGTTGGATACTGTTCCGTTAAAGTGCTTAATTAATTCGTAAGGCATCCTATTTATATCCATTTTGTAACGTTTTTACTTTCTAACACTTAGGAAAATATAACGGACTATTTAGTGACCTTTCTGTACACTATTAGTATATTAACAAATACGTGTAAGCATAACACAGATATCAGAAAGCAGTTAAGTAATTCCACACAGTCGTCAAGCACATTAATTATTATTAATAAACTGTACGGAATACATGGAATTATGAGGGTTGTCACATCTATTCAATTAGTTTCCAAATTCACAATTTATCAATAAATGCTAACAACTTCCAAACCAAACAGAAATTGATCAAATCATTGTTTTAATACCAATTCTCATTAACCCTAACGTGATCATAATCATGAACAATAATCAAGACACTTAAACATATCCATCTATGAGTTTCAAACCATCATGTAACACATCATGATCGACCCTACAACTAACCCGATTTCAGCAAACATGCTGCCGATTAACAAACATTATCCACATCCGATTCACTAGAACATCATTAAGCTAACAATCCGAATAATAGAAACATAACAGCCGATTATCAAGCATTCAGTTCTCAATCATTATCATGCAAATATGAACATTATCAAATACACATATGCAAGCCGATTTCATGAACACTAAGATTCAATAGTTTATATCATGATAGATCACAAGATATTACTAAATCATCACCTAGATCATAACATACAATCA
This sequence comes from Helianthus tuberosus, assembly GCA_030545235.1. Taxonomy (NCBI): domain Eukaryota; kingdom Viridiplantae; phylum Streptophyta; class Magnoliopsida; order Asterales; family Asteraceae; genus Helianthus; species Helianthus tuberosus. The sequence goes on from CM060365.1 coordinate 142,325,930, forward strand.
AATACTAACAAAACACTAACCGGTTGAGAGTGTAAAACGAGAATGATCCGAACAAGAGAATGATCCGAACACTATGATCTTCGATGGAGAGGATGTTTGGCTGCCGTCGGTTTCGTGAGGGAGAGAGAGAGCACTAGGGTTTGAGTGGTGTTGTGTGTTTAGCAAACAAATGGGAAGTATACCCTCCACTCATGGGTTATGCGACACAAAGGGGGTGTGGGCCGAACCCAAAGTGAGGCCCGAATGGGCTTGTGTAATTGGATTAGAGTTGTGTGTTTACATAATACATAACATAATACATACACTCACATAACATATAACACATATCATCTCATTAAATCAACATAGTTCATATAATCACATAAGGTCTACATCCGTTACATACACACAAAGAGAAGTTTTAAATACGAGTTGTCACATTATCCCCAAGTTGAAAGAAATTTCGTCCCGAAATTTAGCACGTACTCACTGAGGAAGCTAGTTAAGTTGCATGGTTTTCCTGGGGTGTCACATCCTCCCCCCGTTGATCTGGAATTTCGTCCCGAAATTCCGTAGCTTCAGCCTCAGTAGTGGTTGTACTGTTTGCGAATAGTTGGGGATACTTTTGTTTCATTTGATCTTCGCGTTCCCAGGTGAACTCTGGGCCGCGACGTGAGTTCCAACGAACTCGAACGAGAGGTATTCTAGTGCGCTTGAGAACCTTAACATCCCGGTCTGTGATTTCAACTGGTTCCTCGACGAATCGTAACTGCTCGTCGATAGTGAGCTCCTTCAAAGGAACTATGTGGGTCTCATCTGACAGACACTTCTTCAGATTTGACACGTGGAAAACGTTGTGAACTGCACCGAGTTCTGCTGGTAAGTTCAGTTTGTAGGCCACCCTGCCTATTTTCTCAATGACTTCGAAAGGTCCAACGTATCCTGGGTTAAGTTTGCCTCGTTTACCAAAACGAACCACACCCTTCCAGGGTGAAACTTTAAGTAGCACTCGCTCCCCAACCTGGAGCTCGAGTGGTTTCCTGCCCTTATCGGCGTAGATTTTCTGACGGTCACGAGCTGCCGCCATTCATTGTCGTATTTGAACAATCCTTTCTGTTGTGTCTACCACAAGTTCTGGACCAGTAATCTGACTATCCCCCACCTCTGCCCAACAAAGAGGTGACCGGAATTTACGCCCGTACAATGCCTCAAACGGAGCAGCTTTAATGCTGGTGTGGTAGCCGTTATTGTAAGAAAATTCTACAAGTGGCAGATGCTTTTCCCAGCCGTTGCCAAAGTCAATTACACATGCCCTAAGTATGTCTTCGAGGGTCTGGATGGTTTGTTCAGACTGCCCATCCGTTTGCGGGTGATAAGCTGTGCTCATATCTAAACGTGAGCCAAAGGACTTGTGCATTGCTTGCCACAGTTCTGAAGTGAAACGTGCATCTCGATCCGAGATAATAGAGGTGGGCACTCCGTGCCTCGAGACAACTTCTTTAAGATATACGTCTGCTAGTGTGGAGAACTTATCCGTTTCCATGATAGCCAAGAAGTGAGCAGACTTTGTGAGTCGATCCACGATCACCCAAATAGTATCATTACCACGTTGAGATCTAGGCAGGCCAGTAACAAAATCCATGGAAATTTGCTCCCATTTCCATTGTGGTATCTCTGGTTGTTGAAGTAGGCCTGAGGGTTTCTGATATTCCGTCTTGACTCTCGCACAAGTCAAGCACTTGCTAACGTAAGTTGCTATGTGGGCCTTCATGCTAGGCCACCAATACATAGTTTTGATATCGTGGTACATTTTATCCGAACCAGGATGTACTGAGTAGCGAGACTTGTGTGCCTCATCCATCACGAGCTCTCATAGGTTGCCATAAAGTGGGACCCAAATGCGTCCTGTTACGTAGTAAGCACCGTCTTCCTTCTGTTCTAAGCGTTGCCTTGAGCCGCGTAAGGCTTCAGCCCTGATGTTTTCTAGTTTCAATGCTTCTACCTGAGCATCTCGTATCTGAGAAGGAAGACTAGACTGTATAGTGAGTTGTAAAGCTCGTACGCGCTTGGGCGCAGTGTCCTTTCGACTGAGGGTGTCAGCCACAACATTGGCTTTGCCTGGGTGGTACCTGATCGAGCATTCATAGTCATTCAGTAGTTCGACCCATCGTCGTTGTCGCATATTCAGTTCCTTCTGTTTGAAGATATGTTCGAGACTCCTGTGGTCGGTGTAGATGGCGCACTTGGTACCGTACAGGTAATGTCGCCATATCTTAAGTGCAAAAACAACAGCTCCCAGCTCTAAGTCGTGCGTAGTGTAGTTTCTTTCATGAACTTTGAGTTGGCGTGAGGCATAGGCTATAACCTTATCCCGTTGCATCAGTACACAACCAAGACCCTGAATTGATGCGTCACAGTAAACCACAAAGTCGTATGTGCCCTCTGGCAATGAAAGGATAGGTGCACTGCAAAGTCTATCCTTTAAATGTTGAAATGCTAATTCCTATGCATTTCCCCATCGATAAACAACGCCTTTCTGTGTTAGTGAGGTGAGAGGCTGTGCAATCCTGGAAAAATCCTTAATGAACCTCCTGTAGTAACCTGCCAAGACCAAGAATTAGCGAATTTCCGTTGCTGTACGAGGTGCAGGCCAGTTCTTAATCGAGTCTACCTTGGATGGATCAACGTGAATCCCATCCTTGTTTACCACATGGCCTAAGAAATGGACTTCACGAAGCCAGAAGTCGCATTTTGAAAACTTGGCGTATAGCTGTTCTGCTCGAAGGAGTTCCAAAATGAGTCGTAAATGTTGCTCGTGTTCCTCCTGCTCTTAGAATAGATCAGGATGTCGTCGATGAATACAATAACGAACTTGTCTAGGTACGGCTTGCACACTCGATTCATCACGTCCATGAAGACCGCAGGTGCATTTGTCAGCCCAAAAGGCATGACCAAAAACTCATAATGTCCATAACGGGTTCTAAAGGCTGTTTTAGAGACGTCCTCTTCTCGGACTCTCAGCTGGTGATATCCTGATCTCAAATCAATATTTGAATAGTAGCTCGACCCTTGCAGCTGGTCGAACAAGTCGTCAATGCATGGAAGAGGATAACGATTCTTCACGGTCACCTTGTTGAGTTCACGGTAGTCGATACACATACGGAAGGTACCGTCTTTCTTCTTCACGAATAGCACTGGAGCTCCCCAGGGCGAAGAGCTAGGACGAATAAAACCCTTATCCAAGAGTTCTTGTAATTGCGTAGACAGCTCTTTTAGTTCTGATGGGGCTAAACGATAAGGCGCTCGAGCTATTGGTGCAGCTCCAGGAGCTAGTTCAATCTGAAACTCGACTTGGTGATGCGGCGGAAGGCCAGGTAGTTCCTCAGGAAATACCTCAGGATAGTCGCATACAATTGGAAAATCTTCTATCTTCTTCTCTTTCTTCGAGGTGTCAGTAACGAGAGCCAGAATGGCAGTGTGGCCCTTACGCAAACACTTTTGGGCCTTAAGGAAAGAGATGATGCTCACAACAGCACCACTCTTGTCGCCACGAATCATAAGAGGTTCCTCACCTGGGCGGGGAATACGGACAATCTTTTAGTTACAAAGGATCTTTGCTTGGTGTTGGGATAACCAGTCCATCCCAATGACAACGTCGAAACTACCCAGTGTGATAGGAAGGAGGTCGATCGAGAAAGTGTGATCAGCAAGAACAAGATTACAACCCTTGACTACGTGTGTGACCTCTAGACTTTTACCATTAGCTAACTCTACAGCGTGCTTGGGGTTCAAAGGTGTTGGGGTACGCTTAAGTAGTTGACTAACTTTCAGGGACACATAACTAGTATCAGCACCCGAATCAAATAAGACAGTAATGTAAAAGTCGTCGAGAAGGAACTTACCTGTCACAACATTGGGATCATTCCTCGCTTCTCCCTGGCCAATAACGAACACACGACCCCTTGCACCATTGCCATTGTTACCCCCGTGGTTCCCATTCCCCTGATTGTTGTTGTTATTGTTGTTCTGGTTCCTGTTTAGTTGGGGACAATCTCTTTTGAAGTGGCCTTCAGCTCCACATTGAAAGCACCCTTTGTTGTTACCTTGCTATTGCTGCTGTTGCTGGCGTTGATTTTGTTGAGCTTGTTGTTGTTGACGATTCTGGTTCGCGGGGTATAAACTTCTGCAATCCTTTGCTGCGTGACCTGGCTTATTACAACGATGACAGTTACCCATGGTGCATGGCCCGCTGTGATGTAGGTTACAGCGATTGCATTTGGGGTGATTTCCCTTGTACCCACTATGACCTTGACTACCAGATGTTTGCTGACTAGGACTCCTGTAGTCATCAGTCCTTCTCTGCTGAGACTGAGATTGAACAGAAGTTGAACCTCTGCTTGATGCTCCATCCCATTTCCGTTTGTTGTCAGTAGGAGCATCCGAAGTAGCTGTAGCACTAACACATTTTGGTAACCTGTTCTGCTCCACCGCCTGATCAGTGAGACGGTGAGCCAACTGAACAACCTGTTGGATGGTGGTGAGGTTTACTGAAGTCACATGACTTTGGATTTCTGGCACCAAGCCCTTGAGATAAAGTTCGATACGCTTAATTGGAGGGTCCACCATAGTAGGACACAGAATAGCAAGCTCATTCGATCTTTTCGTGTACGCCTCAATTTCTGACCCCGTCATCTTGAGGTTGAAGAACTCGACTTCCAGCTTATGAATGTCATCGCGATTGCAGTACTCCTCCTTGATCATTTCTTTAAAGTTGTTCCATGGGGTGGCGTTAGCAGCAACCAACCCCAGCATTTGAACCTGAGCGTTCCACCATGTGAGCGCTAAGCCCTCTAGAGTACCGGTAGCATACTTCACCCTGCGAGCCTCAGGGCATTCACACATCTTGAACACAGATTCGAGCTTTTCAAACCAGTGGAGGAGACCTACAACTCCTTCAGTGCCGCTAAATGTAGTGGGTCGGCAATCCATAAAGGTTTTGAAGGTGCACACAGGTGGCTGAGCATGTTGACCTGTGGTGGGTGTAAGAAAGGACAAAGTTTAACACAAAGGTAGGTTCACAAGAGTAGGACCTAAAGATCCTAGAATGAGTTTTAAACTGCAGGGTATACCTCCTGCTTGTGCGGCTGCAAGTGCCGCAGCAACCTGTTCGTTAATCAGAGCCGTCAACTGAGCTTGAGTCATGTTAACGCGTCCAGACATGATCTTCATATCAAGGGAAACATGAGTGAGAAGGGTTCGCGAAAGTGCGATGACAGAAGAGAGTAAGCACACATGTGTTTTCAATTATCAGTTGCTACGTTTATCTAAGCATACCAAAAGCAGGGTTCTACGTAGTCTAGCAAGTAGGCAATAAAACGTAAACCATATTACCTAGAATGTCGAGCCTTGCACGTGCAGCGAAGCGTCGTTGTGGATCATAGAGCACTATACAGGTTATAGTCTGGTTTTAACAAAAACATTTTCCCTTATTAAAACAAAGTTCTCTATAACCAATGGCTCTGATACCAATCTGTCACACCCCCAAAATCCACACGCGGAGTATCACCGCTTGGAGGCATGACTGACCAGGATCAAACCACCCATCATATTGAACAAGCAAGTAATTAATTGTAAAAGTCAAACCAACGCAATTGGTGTCCAAAACAAACATAGTTTAAGTTGTAAGCGGAAGCATAATGTTTAAAACCAAAACATAAGTTTAAATATCCCAAGGTTTAACACGGCACACAGCTGTCCATGTCCCACAACGACTCTTCCCCATACAAGCTCCAGCTAAGTACCTATTGACCTGCAGAGCATGTAGTAACGAGTCAACAATAATGTTGAGCGAGTTCACAGTTGGGTGTTCGTTTTAAGTTGTTCCAAAAACAGTTCCTTTAACAGGCATCCCTGCCGTGGGGGTTACCCCATAGTTGAAAACGTGATTTGTTAAACCCATTAACTCTGGCAATCCAGCCGTGGGGGCTACCCCATGTTTAGTTATCTGGCTTTTCGGCCATGGGGGCTACCCCATGTATACACTAGACTCGTTACCATATCGACTGCTGACTGTAGTCATGTTTATGTGCCCTGAACTGTCAATGTCTATCAGCATTGACGTGCCCAGATCCATTAGTTCACGCCCGTCCTCTGCGGCACGGTGTGAGGCTTGTCAAACCTAAATAGCGCTATCTAACTAATGACCCGCTCGCCATTGGCCCGGCGATTAAGTCGATATAAAAAGGAGGGACTTCGTGATAGAGTTTTGGTCTAGTAAAAGTTAACTGTCTATGAGGACGAGGAATTACATTCCTGAACTAGTACTGTCCTACCCAAGAAAGGACGAGGAATCCATGTTCCTTAACCCCATTCCCAACCCCTGGGAATCCCATGCTTTGTAGAAAGTGTGAACTCACCTTAGGTTAGCTCGGCTGATAAACGAAAGGTGAATCGAGCTGCTAGAGGTCAACCACGTCCTAACATGGTTACCATACAAGTCAGGGCTAGGTTCAAATAGTGCACGTATGTTTACACAGAGATAGTAAGTTACGAACAAGCACAGATCATGGCAAACACATAACAGTCAAGAACATAGCATTTTCATACTTGTACGTTTTAAGATGTATTGGGCCGAACCATTTGTGAAATTCACTAACATAACCCAACTAAACACTTCGGCCCAACATGTTGTGCGGTCGGCACAGCTTTGTGCGACCCACATCATGTTGTGCGATTCAGATAAACACCCGGCCCAAATAGTCAAAAGCCCAAACATAAAATACACGGCCCAATCTAATAACATGCAAAAGTCTTGTGCGATCCGGATGAGCTTGTGCGATCCATTTGGGTTGTGCGATTGGAACTAGTCCAAGCCCAACATGTATACCCGGCCCAATAGTTAAGCAAACACAACAACTTGTGCGATCCAACAGCCTTGTGTGACTGGGGACCTCTTGTGCGATCAGGTCTTGTGCGAATGGCTAACTAATTCTCGTGATTCATGCAATCAGTTACATCTATTCAATTAGTTTCCAAATTCACAATTTATCAATAAATGCTAACAACTTCCAAACCAAACAGAAATCGATCAAATCATTGTTTTTAATACCAATTCTCATGAACCCTAACGTGATCATAATCATGAACAATAATCAAGACACTTAAACATATCCATCTATGAGTTTCAAACCATCATGTAACACCTCATGATCGACCCTACAACTAACCCGATTTCAGCAAACATGCAACCGATTAACAAACATTATCCACATCCGATTCACTAGAACATCATTAAGCTAACAATCCGAATAATAGAAACATAACAGCCAATTATCAAGCATTCAGTTCTCAATCATTATCATGCAAATATGAACATTATCAAATACACATATGCAAGCCGATTTCATGAACACTAAGATTCAACAGTTTATATCATGATAGATCACAAGATATTACTAAATCATCACCTAGATCATAACATACAATCAAATACTAACAAAACACTAACCGGTTGAGAGTGTAAAACGAGAATGATCCGAACAAGAGAATGATCCGAACACTATGATCTTCGATGGAGAGGATGTTTGGCTGCCGTCGGTTTCGTGAGGGAGAGAGAGCACTAGGGTTTGAGTGGTGTTGTGTGTTTAGCAAACAAATGGGATGTATACCCTCCACTCATGGGTTATGCGACACAAAGGGGGTGTGGGCCAAACCCAAAGTGTGGCCCGAATGGGCTTGTGTAATTGGATTAGAGTTGTGTGTTTACATAATACATAACATAATACATACACTCACATAACATATAACACATATCATCTCATTAAATCAACATAGTTCATATAATCACATAAGGTCTACATCCGTTACATACACACAAAGAGAAGCTTTAAATACGAGTTGTCACACTGTTAAAGTGTGTTATTGGTTAACAACATTAGATTGTATGAATTGCATGATATTGACTTACTGCTTACGTGATACATGATGCTATCTGCCAAGCACATTTTGTGTCATAGATTGCATACGAAACTTTACAAACTTGAACTGATTGAGAATACGTGCCTGATATAGGACTTGATTGATTACTTGTGAGCATAGTTTAGCATACCGAGCAAACCAAGGTGAGTTCACACTCTTACCAAGGCATGGGATTCCCGGGGTTGGGAATGGGATTGAATGATTAATTGTACTTACATCACTACTGAAATACGTACCACTGACCTCGTTAGGTGTAGGACACTTATAGATACAGCTAGACTAGTAAAACACGGGAAGCCCCCACTAATCTTCGCACACATGTCTGTGAGACCGCGATATAAATGCTAATCTTCACAAACATGTCTGTGAGACCGCGATACGAATACTAATCTTCGCAAACATGTCTGGGAGACCGCGATACAAATACAAATACAACTAGTCTAGGATACATGGGAAACCCCCACTAACCTTCGCACACATGTCTGGGAGATCGCGATACGAATTAATACGATACCTGGTACAAGCGAACAAATGATTTATGAACGAATACTATAACTAAACAACCAACTGTGAACTCGCTCAACTTTGTTGTTTACTCGTTGTTACATGCCTTGCAGGTCGTTAGGTACTCATGGAGCTTGCACGGGGAGGCACAGTCATTGTGGGACATGGATCGTGGATGCCATGTTAAACGTTTATGACATTTCAAACTTATTACTTATGTTGGGTTTTTCATTTATGCTTCCGCTAAACATTGATACTATACCTTTGTTTTGAACACCTTTCATATTGTTTGGTTGAATTACATTTACTAATTACATTGTTCAATATGATTGGTGGCTTGATCCTGGTCAGTCACGCCTCCAAGCGGTGATACCCCGTGTGTGGATTTTGGGGGTGTGACACCAACATAGCAACCTACGTCAGTAAATGTTTGACTTGTGCGAGAGGCAAGATTGAATATCAGAAACCATCAGGCCTACTCCAACAACCAGAGATCCCGAAATGGAAATGGGAGCAAATTTCCATGGATTTCATTACTGGCCTGCCTAGATCTCAACGCGGAAATGATACCATTTGGGTGATCGTGGATCGACTGACCAAGTCTGCACATTTTCTGGCTATCATGGAAACGAATAAGTTTTTTACTCTAGCAGACGTCTATCTGAAGGAAGTAGTATCGAGGCACGGAGTGCCAACCTCCATCATTTCTGATCGTGACTCACGTTTTACAGCTGAATTGTGGCAAGCTATGCACAAGTCCTTTGGCTCTCGATTAGACATGAGCACGGCATATCAACCACAGACGGATGGGCAATCTGAACGCACCATCCAAACCCTTGAAGACATGCTTAGGGCATGTGTAATCGACTTTGGTAATGGCTGGGAAAAACACCTCCCGTTAGTGGAGTTTTCGAATAAAAACACTTACCACACTAGTATCCAGACCGCTCCGTTTGAGGCATTGTACGGATGTGAATACTGATAACCTCTTTGTTGGGCAGAAGTTGGTGACAGTCAAATACTGGCCCAGAACTTGTAGTAGACACAACCAAGAAGATTGCTTAGATACGACAACGAATGGCGGCAGCTCGCGACCGTCAGAAAAGCTATGCTGATAAGCGAAGGAAGCCACTCGAGTTCCAGGTTGGGGATCGAGTGCTACTTAAAGTCTCACCTTGGAAATGTGTAGTTCGTTTTGGAAAACGAGGCAAACTCAACCCGCGATACGTTGGACCCTTCGAAATCATTGAGAAAATTGGCAAGGTGGCCTACAAGCTGAATCTACCGGCAGAACTCAGCGGAGTTCATAATGTTTTCTATGTGTCGAATCTGAAGAAGTGTCTGTCAGATGAGACCCTCATAGTTCCTCTCAAGGAGCTCACTATCAACGATCAGCTGCGATTCGTCAAGGAACCAGTAGAGATTACTGATCGAGATGTTAAGGTTCTCAAGCGTACCAGAATACCTCTTGTCTGAGTTCGTTGGAACTCCCGTCGAGGCCCAGAGTATACCTGGGAACAAGAAGACCAAATGAAACTCAAGTATCCCCAGTTGTTTGAGAAAAGTGCAACCACTACTGAGGCTGAAGCTACTGCGGAATTTCAGGACGAAATTCTAAACCAACCGGGGGATGATGTGACACCCCAGGAAAACCAGGAAACCACACAACTTAACTAGCTTCCTCAGTAACAATGTGCTAAATTTCGGGATGAAATTTTCTTAACAGGGGGAGAATGTGACAACCCACATAATTACATGTATCCGTACGATTAGTTAATATTAAATTGTGCGTAATGACTTTTCAAAAAATGAATCAAATGGCACTGGAATCATATTTTTTCGAGGTCGTTTACTATTTTTAAAGGTCCGTTGTAATGCTCCAACTGGAATTTCATCAATCGGACTTACGATGAATTTTAAATGAATTATTCCGTGGACTGCAGTCAGAAAGTGACGAATCTGATTACAGTCCGGTAAATGATTTTTTATAAAATATTGGTAATGAATTGGATCCCGATATTTTTCCACAATAATATTTGGATCGTTTAAAACATTATGTAAAAATTTGGGAATTTTTGGAGTAAGTTAACTATTTTATTAAAATTCCCGAAAACAGCCCAATTTTGAATGTTAAAGCTGAAACGACATAAGTAGCAATTTGCGTGTCTAAATGTCGGGTATGTTATCTAAGAATGATCTAACATGTTAAATGTCAATGAAAGTGGTATGTTCAATATAGTATGCTTGCTTTTAAATGGTAATAGATGGGAAGTTTATATGGGTGTGAACCGTTAAAGTGAGTGCATGTTATATGGTAGATGCGTGTAGGAACTTCGTGCTTATTTGAAGTCACTAATAAACTAAGTGGTAATCATACTAGGACGTGATTGACCAACACCGATTGTTAGCTAATTTATAAAGTTCAACCGAGCAACCCAAGGTGAGTTCACACTCCTTCTAAGGCATGGGATTCCCGGTGGTTGGGAATGGGTTAAAGAACTAAAACGGAACCTGCATATCCTCCTTGGGTAGGATATGTACCGCCATCCTCCATGGGTAGGATGCCAATATTAATCCTGCTTATTCTCCTTGGGTAGAATACGTACGTTCGTCCTCCTTGGGTAAGACAACAACCTTAGACTTACTAGACAAAACTCTATCATTAAGTCCCTCATTTTTATATCAACTTAATCGCCGGGCCAATGGCGAGTGGGTCATTAGTTAATAGCGCTATTAGGTTTGACAAACCTCACACCATGCCGGTCGGATGGGCGTGTACTAATGGATCATGGCAAACAGTCAATGATGATAGACATTGACTTAGGGCACAACTTACTTTCATCAGTAGTCGATATGGTAACGATCTAGAGGTTCACATGGGGAAGCCCCCACTAATTATGGATATGGTTTGGGGAAAAACAAAGATACTGGTTAAGTCGTGGTTTACGAAACAACATATGGTTTCCAAAATAAACTTTTAAAACTAAACAACCAACTGTGAACTCACTCAACTTTGTTGTTGACTCCCTGTTACATGCCTTGCAGGTCGTTAGGTATTTATGGAGCTTGCACGAGCAGGAGGAGTCGTTGTGGGACATGGACCGTGTGTGCCATGTTAAACTTGCTAAACTTATAACTTATGTTTTGGTTTTACATTTGATGCTTCCGCTGTTTAACTTGAAATTGATAACTTATGTTTTGAACACCAATTGTATTGTGTGGTTGGATTTTATTTACTTTATATACATTGTTCAATATGATTGGTGGCTTGATCCTGGTCATGTCACGCCTCCATGCGGTGATACTCCGCTTGTGGATTTTGGGGGTGTGATAATTTTTACCGAGACACATTGACCACCCTTTTGATGTTTTAGACTAAATCTTCCAACGCAGTACTAGTTATCCTAATGCTATAAATGCATATAAAGTGTTGTTGACAATTCCGGTAACGTTCTACAATGTCACAAGAAAGGCAAAACGGGTTGGCGACAAATTCTATTGAAAGTGAAATATTAGATACTATGGATTACAAGGAGTTGATCGAGAGCTTTGCTTCAACAACGCTAGAACAACCACACTGTTCGCTTAGCAAATAGGTTCGATAATTTGATTATTTTTGCTACACTATTTTTGTTAGTTTGTTTTATCTATTTCATAACAATTATCGCAGTATTATGAGTTTTTAGTATTTATATATTTGATTGAATGATTGATAAGTTTATATTATATGAAGATTTGCGAATAGGGCCCAAATTTTTTTATCTCGAACCGGGCCATTTTTTTGTGATTTTCGGAGACGGCCCTGGCGGAGGGCATGAATCAAACTTGGGTCCCTTAGAACACCAAGTCTCTCCCTTACCATTTCACCACCACCTCATTGGCAAGAAAACATATTTTTTACCTCTAAGTTTCCCCGTTGGATTCCGGTCAGAATCTTGTTGACAAATACAACATCTATTCCCCCTTGTCACAAAAATACATTTATATATATTCTAACTTTCAATATTTTGGTGCAATGAAGGTTGTACATAATGCTTAATAGGTTTTTTATGCTTATAGTGATTGTATACTATTGTACAACATTCTTAAACACATCAATAGTTGTAAATTGTGTCTTACACACCCGCGTCACAAACACAGATAATAGAAAGATAAAGTTCACAGATTTTAGAGAGAGAGAAGAGAGATACGGTGGAAGGACCACCGTTTCTGGTGGTGAACCCGACTGCGCACGGCAGCGTCTCTCACTTTCGACGCATAAACGACAGCCATGGCGGCAGTGAGTTGTAGAGTTGTAGTTCAGGTGAAGTCCGGCCAGTCTCCGGCGAAGATCCGGTAAGTATTTTATTGTACTCCATGTTAAATTTTCAGTTAGATCTGCTCTTGATTTGTTGTTTGAGACTTTTTTTGGTAATACATAATTCCTGCAAGAATTCGGTCAAGTTACGACCAAGGTCCGATGAACAAAAGTCTACCTTCATATATAGCTGACTCAGTGAATACAGTCCTGAAGTGTTCTGTTTAGGTTTGTGGTATTTGTAGGTATGAGGTCAGGAGCAGGAACTTAAGTGGTACTAAATTATTCATCATCATCAATAGAGGAAGTAGTAATATGGTAAGGTATTAAGTCTGTTAAGTTGTACTATATAGGTTATTAGCCATTGATATAGAGTTTAGCATATCAACTATGAATTGGAATGAAAATGTTCTGTAATCGTGGCATCCAAAGAGTGATGTATGACCTTTTTCTTTGAGTTGTTGAATTTTTGGACGTTGTGTTCTACAATATTCTCCTAATGTTGTATTCAATGTTCATAATAGTTACTACTTAATAACATTGCTTTTCTTGCAGCCATAGAATTTGGCTATAAACGCTTTCCGAAACCTCACGATTTCCCTTTCTCGACAAGTTAGGGTATGTTTGACCCTATTCACAAACGAATGTCGCAGTCACAGGTACTAAAAGTCTTAAATCGATTATATATGTTTAGCTTTGATTATTTTTCTTTTTCTATAGTTATGTTTTATTTTTTAAATCACGTCGGTCATGCTTATGTTTCTATTGTAGCTCTGCACATATGCCCTTTAATTTTCCCTATGTTTTCAGTTGTTATATTTCATGTAGATGGTCTTTTTGAATCGTCTTCAATTATGGAGTTCGTTTATGCACACAAACGTTGTACCGCCAAATAACAATATATGAATGATTTGAACCTAGCGTTTATGCTTTATTAGTATATGTTACGTCTTAATTTCTAAGCCCCCGTCCGCATCGCGGTGGAGGCATCCATCTAGTTCATTCTAATATTTAAATATCGCATCAGAAACCGAAAAAAGAACTAGAAACATATGGTGTGCTAACAAACAATAGTTACGTGAATGAACGGAAAAAAAACATTTAATAAACTATGGCTACTTTTTGAGTTGCATAGGGTGGTTGTGAGGCCAACCGCCTCTCCCTCTTTTTAATAGTTACCTCCATCCAACAATGCCATAATTATGGGTGAAGAACTGGTCGGAATCTAATAGCATTGATTGGGCTCAGTGATGCAGATATTTTTTGTATAGGGTAACAGAGACCAGCCTATGTCGTTGAACTTCCAATGACTTTTGAACCATATTTTTAATCAACTTTAAGTGAACATATACACCCTCAGTTAAAAGCTTCAATAACAAGGGTTCTATCAAACCCCATTACCTCAAGTTGGGAAGTATTTTTGTTCCTTTGGACAACATCAATGAAGCAAGTAGCCAAACTACTATTGGTCGACCAATCAACGAAGCATTTAGTGGCGGATCCAGGATTTTTTCCGATGGGTCCTCATCTTCTGGTGTTAGAATTTATCACCAGTCAACGTTAAAATTTCGGGTCGGTCGCCATTCGGATTGGGTCGGGGTGAGGAACATTTTATAAGTGCTTTATTGTCAAAAGTATCCACCTTACCAACATAAAGATTTCTCTTTTTTGTTCCAACCTTGATATTCTTATAGTCGACATGGACCTCTACCCAAATATGTCCGTCTAATTTCATTTCTTTAGTTAACATGATAAGATAGATTGGTTTCCGTTTGGAGGGATTTCGATGGAAGGTCTTTCAAATCAGTTTTCTTAGGAGTATATTTGAAGAAGATGAGAACTCAAACTTTCTTTTCAATGATCCTTGCATAATTAGCCATAAAACTCAAATTTTAACAAACTAAATCAGAATTTCTAAATTCAAGTTCATAGCACATAAAGGTTTAAATGTAAAATAGATTTCTAACTCATATTCATATTCACATTCACAAATTGTTAGAGACTAATTAGGAATGGTCAATCACCCAAGAATTAAAGAGAAACAAAGCAATGCGTTTGACAATTTTTTCTTGCTAATTCATTCTTAAAACTCAAAGGCCCTTTATAGGACACATAAACTAAAACTAAAAGAAGGAAACAAATAAGTGAACAAAATGGAATACAACTACCACTATCCTAATTATACTTGGAACAAGAAGCACATTGGAACAAAACAATGACTAACTAGTACACCGTGTCAGTAACCTTGAGATCCAGAGAATTTACTGTTTTGCGTGGCTGTAAAAAAAAAGAAAAATGAGACTTACAAGAATTGAACTGTTAACCTCTTTGTTAGTAACAAGCGGATTTACCACCACACAAGCTTTCATCTTGATGCAATGGTGTCCATATCATAGTTGTTAATAGCGACCATAGCGGTCGCTATAGCTCACTTTATGGCGATGCGACTATGTGTCGCTAAGTTGGTCATGGCGATGAATAGCGATTTTAGCGACAGTTATTATTTTATTTTTAATTTTTTTAATGTTATAAAGGGTTATAGCTATAAAATAGCTAGATTTATAGGTTTTTGTTAAATATACATGTAAAATAGCATATATACAAGGGTATTTTGATGTAATATACATATAAAAATTTTCAAAATTCTTTTTCTAGTATAATCGCTATTTATAAAATTGCCGTCGCTATTTGTCGCTATTCGCTACGTAGCCTAGCCATGCCTTGTCGCTATTCTCTATCGACAACTATGGTCCATCTTGATGTTGTTATTGTCGGGGATCAGATTTTATGTTCGCAACGGAATCATGAGACATGATTGAATTCTTGTTCATGAGTGATCCGAATTGAATTTCCATGGTTCAGTATAACGTATTAATGCAAGGAAAGAAATCAAACAGAGAATAATGGACAATTCGAGATAAACTTGAATGTCTTGATACCGGATTATGTTGCCGGCAATCAGATATAAATACATAAGTTTTTGGCGGTTGATTTTGGCGGGTAACTGCTCCGACAGTTATTTGAATCTTCACCCGCTTATCAAACCGAAAAATACATAAGCTTATCATTCTAATATCCAAATACATATCATACATATCATATCTACTTATATAAGTTTGATTAAATATATAAAAACATAATAAAGTTTAATAATTCTAACATAACCCCCTTAAAGTTTAGTTATGTTTCCGAGCTTGCTCCATGACACTCCTGTTGGCTTCTTCGACAGCCCATCTGGCACGATTGAAGTTGAAACGTTTCCTTTTCTTCTGTTGACACCGGTCATCCTCCCCTACTGTCACACCCCTTTCTGCGGCGGAAGCACGAGGTGTGATCATGAAAGGTTCTCATTGCATACGAAGAGTAAACATGCTACATGCTCGTAAAATAACATCAAATACCAAGATTTGAAAACATAAGTTTAGCGTTTACATCGCTAGACAGCTTAAAACATTGTCTTAAAAGTTTACAACTTTATTTAAAGTTAAACACAAGCGACATCCATGAGCATAAGCAAGACCGCGCGCACATCCATCTTAGTTACCTGAAATACATGTGAGTTTTTGGAAAAAAACGTCAACATAATGTTGGTGTGAATTCATGCAGTTTTGTATTTCACGTTTGTATACTTTGTATAAAAACATAGTTGTGAATAAATCATGTTTTTCTTGAGTACTCCACGTACTTCAAGTTATATATCAATCTTCTTGAGTACCCAACGTACTTCAAGTTATATATCAATCTTCTTGAGTACCCCACGTACTTCAAGTTATATATCAATTTTCTTGAGTACCCCACGTACTTCAAGTTATATATCAATTCTAGTATGGTATGAATTTTATATAAATACAATATTTCTGTAAATATCAGGATTGTTAATGGGTTGCAAGGCCATTAACATGTGACACGACATAGGAAGTCACCAAACCTAAGGCATATAATTGGTATATTCTGAGACACAAAAGCACTACTCGATTCTCGCCCTCACCGAGAGTGTGGCTGCCAGGCACCCGTTAGATCTAACCTTTTGTTCTGCGGTCTAAGTATGTACACGATTAATGGTGCTTCTGTACCCTATTTGTGACACTATTTCTCATAACGCATCCTACTTGGTTCTCGTCCTCACCAAGCGCGTTTCTTTTTATCATTTCTCATAACGCATCCAACTTGGTTCTCGTCCTCACCAAGCGCGTTTCTTTTTATCATTTCTCATAACGCATCCAACTTGGTTCTCGTCCTCACCAAGTGCGTTTCTTATTATCTTATATTTTGTCACACTTGGTTCTCGTTCTCACCAAGTGTACTTCTTGTATTTATATCATACCAATTATAAATATTGTACTTTTGTACATGTATTTCACCCCCGAAGTTATAAAAACTGAAAACAGTTAAAGAGAAAAGGGGGAGCATGAACTCACAACTTTGCGTTCCTTGCGTCGTAAACTTCACCGGATTTGCTTAATTAACGTCGTAACCTATACGCGTTTTCTTAACGTTAGTCACTAGACTTGCGTCGCACAAGTACAGTCACTCTCTTTTGTGTATATACTCTTGTGTTAAAAATATTCTATATTTTTAACTACGTATCTTACTTATATTATTTTCTCTAAAATTAATATAAGTGTCTCGTGTTTTGCACTTTGCACCCGAATTATGTATCTTGTATGTTGTATGTGTATTTCTATGTTTATACTCCTCATGAGTATTTAGTGTATTTTTAAGTCTTAATACACTAGCACGCATAACACATACTTTATACACTTAGCACAAAAGTTGGTGATAAAATAATATATATTTTTCTCTCAAAAATATACATACTTATATCCATTTTTATTCTTGAAGAAATCCTCATTTCTTATCACCAAAAATTAGGAAAACCTTGGTAATACCCTTAAATACATTTTTAGGGAATAAGTTTCTCAAAAACTTATATTTTTCTAAGTGTCAAAATTTATAAAAATTTTGACAGAGTTTCCCCTAAAAATGGAGGTTTCCCATGTTTTCAAAACATATGTTTATTTTCTTTTAGTTCATCAATAATCATCAACAACAATTATCAACAATAATTATCAACAATAATCACTACTTTCTCCATTTCATGAACTTGAATATTTACAAAAATGTGTAGTAACTTACTAGCACATTTAGTAAGTCTTGTGATCTTTAAAAATAAGTTTAATTTCTTAAAAACTTTATTTTTAAAGAATATGAAGTTTCACAACTTCTAGTCAAGATTCACAAAAATATTTCTTTGTTGAACTTCCTTGTTACACAAGTGTTTACACACTTGTTTATTTACTAAAAATATATTTAGTTCATGTAAGATCCGAGTTTTAAACAAGACTAATATTTTTGCTTGGTTCTTCCGAAAAACCACTTGTAGATCTTTAGATCTACTAGTTTAGAACTTCATTTCATAAGAAAAATTGTTTTTACACAAGTTCATGATTAGTGTGTAGTAGTGTTTCATCATTTAACCCCTTTTCACACTTTAACAAACTCTATGCCATGATTCTTGAACATGACAATCCGGGTTAGATGATGATCCGAGCTACCACAACATAGATCGGCACTAAATAATCACCACAAGACAAGTCTTACAAGTTTTACACAACATTATAGTTTTTATCCAACTTATTCATCAAATGATCAAGACTTTATGTAATGTTCTTGTGTGTTCTTGCTTTTTAACCAATAAACTTCTTATTAACCACTTTAATCATGAACAAGGAAGTGTTTTAGAGCACTTACTACTAGCACAAGGCTAGGGAAGTTCAAGAGGACAAATGAGGTGGATAAAAGCAAACGGTTGAGGTTCTTCAACTTCCGAAAGCACCGCGCCTCGTGAATTGCCTTCTTACACCTTCAAGTGGACTTGGAATGGATGAACTTGGATTGGAAGTGGTGGTGGTGCCTTGGTGGTTCTCGGCCGAAGGTGTGGAGAGGAGGAGAGGTGTGTGTGTGTGGTGAGTTGTGATAATAAGAATGATGGTAGTCCTATGGTTTAAATAAAGATCCTCCAACTTTCTAATATCCTTTGTGTTATGTGTCCCCAAATCCTCAAGCATATCTATTATAATATTTGAAAGAAATCCCCCTTGGGATCCCTTGTCCAACCGTCCAAGATTGGGGGGGGGGGGTATTAGTTTCATTTCAATGTTTAGTTAGGGAATCTAGTTAGGCTTTTAAGTATAGTGCTTGGTGTTTAAGTGTATAGTGTTTTATATAGTGTGTTAGGGTGTTCGGGGACCCTAACTAGCTTAGAAAAATAAAAACAATGCTTCTAGAATTATTTTGGTGTTCCGGGTATTGTCCGGTTGTTTGGTTAGATACCGATTCGTTAAAGTGCTAAATTACACTTTTTAGTGTCTTTTAAGTACCTTCTTGTACCACCTTCAATTCCCGACACTTAGGGAAGTATTCTGGATAATAAAACGACATTTCTGCATAATATTTATATGTCTAAATGCTGATTAGAGCTGAATTGTATAAAATTCTGCACTTAAAGTGCGTTTCGGGTGCTTTTTAGTGCTTATTTTTGCTTTCGCAATGTCTATAAATTAAACCCTTATATGTACTCTTGGGTTTTAATGCATTCTTGTTGTCGAACCTACACCTAGGCTCCAATTTTATTGTCTGACTGCTTTCTGCAGTTCTGTTGACACAGTGTGTCTTACCGGTGACTTTACTTATTATTTTTGACGCAACGCTCTCGTTTATGCATAAAGCAATATTTTGTAGTATACAACGTGCATGAATTCACATGTTTAATCACGTGTTCAGACATTGCTGACAATTAAGCACATAATTGCAGTCATTAAGCAATAATTAATGTGTACGAAAATTACCGGTTTGGGCCAGTTGTCACAGTCTCCCCCCGTTAAAAGAATTTCGTCCCGAAATTCAGGCTGAACTCACTCTCGCTGGAGTCTTCTTGAATAGGTGGGGATACTTTTTCTTGAACTGGTCTTCACGTTCCCATGTGTACTCGGGTCCGTGCTTAGAGCTCCAACGTACTTTGACAAGCTTCACACTGCTCCTCCTGGTCTTGTTGACTTTCCAGTCGGTAACCTCAACGGGTTACTCTGTAAATCGGAGGGCTTCATCAATATGCACTTCATCCATCGGGATGATCACGTTTTCTTGTGTTGGACTCTTCTTCAGGTTGGATACATGAAACGTATCATGTACTCCATTAAGTTCTTCCGGTAACTCCAACTTGTATGCCACGGTACCAATTTTCTTCAAAATTCTGAATGGTCCGATGTATCGTGGATTCAGCTTTCCACGCTTTCCAAACCTGACTACGCCCTTCCATGGTGAGACTTTTAACAACACTTTGTCTCCCACCTTGAATTCTACTGATTTTCTATTCGGATCAGCGTAGCTCTTTTGTCGTTCTCGAGCCGCCTTAATGCGCTCTCGGATCTGCGCAATCTTGTCGGTTGTCTCTTGTACAAGTTCAGGACCAACCATACGTTTATCTCCGGCATCTGCCCAACATAAGGGCGATCGGCATTTGCGGCCATACAGAGCTTCGAACGGCGCGGCTTTTATGCTCGTATGATAACTGTTGTTGTAGGAAAACTCAACTAAAGGTAGATGAGTATCCCAGCTGCCGCCTAGATCCATGACACATGCGCGAAGCATATCTTCTAACGTTTGTATAGTCCGTTCGCTCTGGCCGTCTGTTTGCGGATGGAATGCCGTGCTTAGATCTAACTGAGACCCAAAGGCTTCCTGAAATGATTGCCAGATTCTTGAGACAAAGCGTCCATCTCTGTCTGAAATGATTGAGATTGGCACTCCATGACGTGCCACAATTTCTCTTAAGTATATTTCAGCAAGCTTTCCAGTGCTGTCTTTTTCTCGGATCGGTAGGAAGTGCGCAGACTTTGTTAACCGATCAACTATTACCCATATCATATCGTGCCCTCTCGGGGTCCTGGGTAATTTCGTTATGAAGTCCATCGAGATTTGTTCCCACTTCCACACGGGAATCTCTGGTTGTTGTAGTAGGCCGGACGGTTTCTGATATTCTGCCTTAACCTTGGCACAGGTTAGGCATTTTCCAACATAAACAGCAACGTCGCTTTTGAGTCTCGGCCACCAATAGTATTCTTTCAGGTCTTGATACATTTTGTCCGATCCTGGATGGATCGAATATCTCGATTTATGGGCTTCATTAAGGATGACTTCTCGTATGCCACCATAGAGTGGAACCCAAATACGCTTCTTGAAGTATAAGGCTCCCTCTTCGTTTGGCACCATGTATTTCAGCATACCCCGTAGGTATTCAGCTTTACGGTTCTCTTCTTTAAGAGCTTCTTGTTGTGCATCTCGAATGCGTGCAGTGAGGTTCGTTCGAATCGTCATTTCCAATGCTCGAACCCTTAGGGTCTTATCCCTTTCTTTTCGGCTCAACGCGTCCGCTACAACGTTTGCCTTTCCAGGATGGTACTTAATCTCACAGTCATAATCGTTCAGCAGCTCAACCCAACGTCGATGGCGCATATTCAATTCCTTCTGATCAAATATGTGTTGTAAACTTTTGTGATCTGTGAAAATTGTACATTGAGTACCATATAAATAAAGTCGCCAAATCTTCAGGGCGAATACCACTGCGCCCAGCTCCAGGTCGTGAGTGGTATAGTTTCTCTCATGAACCTTCAGTTGTCTTGAAGCGTAAGCGATGACTTTTTGGCGCTGCATAAGCACGCAACCCAAACCTTGTCGTGAAGCGTCACAGTATACCACGAAGTCATCAGTGCCTTCGGGTAATGATAGTATCGGTGCATCGCATAGCTTGTTTTTAAGTAACTGGAAGGCTTCTTCTTGTTTAACACCCCAGTCGTACTTCTTGTCTTTCTGCGTAAGGGTCGTTAGCGGTTGAGCTATTTTTGAGAAATTCTCGATGAATCGCCAATAATAGCCTGCTAAGCCCAAAATTGACGAACCTCAGTTGGGGTTTTGGGAGCTTCCCAGTTCTTTATCGCTTCAATCTTGGATGGGTCTACATGAATGCCCTTCTCATTCACAACGTGACCAAGAAATTGTACTTCGCGAATCCAGAATTCGCATTTGGAGAACTTTGCATAAAGCTTCTCTTTCTTCAGTAGTTCCAAGATGGTTCTGAGATGTTGCTCGTGTTCTTCTTTCGTTCGCGAATAAATCAGGATATCATCGATAAATACAATCATGAATTTATCGAGATATGGTTTGCATACGCGGTTCATCAGATCCATAAAGACCGCTGGTGCATTCGTCAGCCCAAACGGCATTACAAGAAATTCGTAGTGCCCATATCGCGTTCTGAATGCAGTCTTTGGTACGCTTTCTTCTTGGATTCTCAGCTGATGGTATCCAGATCGAAGGTCGATCTTGGAATAGTAGCTTGATCCTTGCAGTTGATCAAATAAGTCATCAATCCTCGGTAGTGGATACCGATTCTTGATTGTGAGCTTGTTTAGTTCCCTGTAATCGATACACATCCGCAGTGTTCCATCCTTCTTCTTCACGAACAATACTGGAGCTCCCCAGGGTGAGAAGCTTGGCCTTATGAATCCTTTATCCAACAACTCCTGGAGCTGTGTAGATAATTCTTGCATTTCGGATGGCGCAAGTCGATAGGGTGCCTTGGCTACAGGAGCAGCTCCCGGAACCAAGTCTATACGGAATTCGACTTGTCGTTGCGGAGGTAGTCCTGGCAGATCTTCAGGGAACACATCAGGAAATTCCTTCACCACAGGAATGTCTTCGAGTTTTGGCTCCACAGCCTTCTTGTCTATAACGTGTGCTAGGAAAGCGACACATCCTTTCCTCAAGCACTTATGTGCCTTCATACAACTGATGATTCGAAGAGGCGCGTCTCGCTTTTCTCCATGCATGATGAGAGTTTCACCATTCGCTAAAGGGGTGCGAACGATTTTCTCATGACAAATAACTTCAGCTTTGTTCTTGGACAACCAGTCCATCCCGACTACTACATCGAAGCTACCCAATTGGATAGGCAGGAGGTCGATGCTAAATCTTCGTTCACCAAGTTCTAGTGTGCAGCCTCTAACAACTTCGCCCGATTCAACAAGTTTACCATTGGCTAGTTCTATGGAATAAGGAATTTCTAATCTACTAGATTCTATTCCAAGTATGCGTTTAAATTCCACAGACATGAAGCTATAATCGGCGCTAGTGTCAAATAATATGGATGCAAAGTGATTGTTAATGAGAAACGTACCGGTGACCACGTTAGGGTCCTCGCGTGCGTTCTTTGCTCCAATCACAAACGCTCTAGCCTGAGCATTGTTTCTCTCTGGGCAGTTCTTCATGAAATGATCATTGCTTCCACACTTGAAGCATCCTTGGTTCTGCCCTTTCCCGTTACCATTCTTGTTTCCAACACCGTTCCCATTTCGGTTCTTTCCTTTTCCCCAACAGTCTTCTGTTTGATGACCCAATTTACCACATTTGTCGCACCTTGGAATGCGACAAGCTCCATCATGATGATACTTACATTTTTGGCATCTAGGCATGGAGCCTTGGTATGCTTTGGTTGTAAGGGTCTTCGCCTCCTGAGACGGGATAGCGTCACGCTTCTTGTTGTTGAAACCCTTATTGTTACGAGTTGCTTGGTTCAGGTTTGCATGTTTTCTCTTTTTGTCACCGGACGACTCAGCATGTGTCTCGGTCTTCTCTGTTGGGTTCAGTGATAGCTTCTTCATACGAACACAATCTTCAGTAAGGCTGACAGCCAGAGTTACAGCCTCGGTGATTGTTTGTGGTTTGGCCGACGTCACCATGCCACGAAACTCTGAGGCTAGTCCCCAAATGTAGCGTTCCACACGCTTAAATTCAGGAGTCACCATGTAGGGAAGCACTGTAGACAGATCGTGGAACCTTCGAGTGTAACTATTGATGTCAGCACCTTCCATAGTCAAGTGCCAGAACTCTGTTTCCAGCCTTTGGAGTTCCGCACGAGAGCAATACTTCTCTCTCATTCTTTCCTTCAGTTCCTCCCAAGTTAAGCCATAAGCGGCATCCTCACCCAAAGTTTGGGCTTGCAGGTTCCACCAAGTCAGAGCTTCATCGACGAATAACCCAGTAGCAAAAGTGACTTGCTGATCCGCGGTACACTTGCTCATGCGGATAGTAGCTTCAGTCTTCTCCGTCCAACGCACAAATGCTACTGCACCTCCTGTGCCATCATAGTTCATCGGCTTGCAGTCGAGGAACTGCTTGAAAGTGCAGCCTGGAATTGATTCACCAATTCACATGTGAGCAATCGAAGAAATAATGAAACAAGGACCGTTCATAAATTTCTCCATGCTTAGCAAATTGTCTTAAGGTTACCTAGAGCTGCATTGCCTCCAGATGAATCTCCGTTCCCATTACGTCTAGCGTTGCTTGGACCACCACTGTCTTCAGTTCGGTTCGCCTCGTACTGGGCGATAGCAGCGGAGATCCTTTCTTCCAGTAGAGCGTTCAGCTCTTCAGCAGTTCTTGGCAGTGGGGGAGGAGGAGGTTGATCATCATTGCGAGCATTCACAGCTTTCCTGGGTGCCATGTTCTGACAGAACATAACACAACAGGGTTAATCATTTGTTTGATATCATCACACTAGACAGTAGTATCATATATATTCACAGGTATATATACCACATAAGTGACATCAAACAATTAATACTCTAGCAGAGTACTTAGTAGGCTTGCACTGAGGGAATCTATACGTGACAAGACTTGCTGTGGTTTCTGTGCACTGAATTCCATAATTATGTATGCATCCATAATTACGTAACTCCTTGCACAGTCCGCACAGTTCGTTTCATCCTCATATTTCTTCCTTCAGATGGGCCATCGCTTTAAGATAAAGTCACGTATACTTGTGACATTCTACTTCTAGTACACGCTAATTATCACACATAATTGCAAGTAATTTCTAGTCAACGACAAGTGCTACTCAAGTGCACTCTAAGTCTCGTAGTGTCTTTTCTAGACTCATGTAGACAGTTTCAGGCAGTGGATGTCGCGGGACGTTTTATGCAATGAAAACTCTTTGAAAATTGTTTTCGTGAATGGATCCTAGAGATTGTAGACTAGACTCGAGAAGGAATCCTGGTTCACTACAATCGCAGCTCTGATACCAATCTGTCACACCCCTTTCTGCGGCGGAAGCACGAGGTGTGATCATGAAAGGTTCTCATTGCATACGAAGAGTAAACATGCTACATGCTCGTAAAATAACATCAAATACCAAGATTTGAAAACATAAGTTTAGCGTTTACATCGCTAGACAACTTAAAACATTGTCTTAAAAGTTTACAACTTTATTTAAAGTTAAACACAAGCGACATCCATGAGCATAAGCAAGACCGCGCGCACATCCATCCTAGTTACCTGAAATACATGTGAGTTTTTGGAAAAAAGTCAACATAATGTTGGTGTGAATTCATGCAGTTTTGTATTTCACGTTTGTATACTTTGTATAAAAACATAGTTGTGAATAAATCATGTTTTCCTTGAGTACTCCACGTACTTCAAGTTATATATCAATCTTCTTGAGTACCCCACGTACTTCAAGTTATATATCAATCTTCTTGAGTACCCCACGTACTTCAAGTTATATATCAATTTTCTTGAGTACCCCACGTACTTCAAGTTATATATCAATTCTAGTATGGTATGAATTTTATATAAATACAGTATTTCTGTAAATATCAGGATTGTTAATGGGTTGCAAGGCCATTAACATGTGACACGACATAGGAAGTCACCAAACCTAAGGCATATAATTGGTATATTCTGAGACACAAAAGCACTACTCGATTCTCGCCCTCACCGAGAGTGTGGCTGCCAGGCACCCGTTAGATCTAACCTTTTGTTCTGCGGTCTAAGTATGTACACGATTAATGGTGCTTCTGTACCCTATTTGTGACACTATTTCTCATAACGCATCCTACTTGGTTCTCGTCCTCACCAAGCGCGTTTCTTTTTATCATTTCTCATAACGCATCCAACTTGGTTCTCGTCCTCACCAAGCGCGTTTCTTTTTATCATTTCTCATAACGCATCCAACTTGGTTCTCGTCCTCACCAAGTGCGTTTCTTATTATCTTATATTTTGTCACACTTGGTTCTCGTTCTCACTAAGTGTACTTCTTGTATTTATATCATACCAATTATAAATATTGTACTTTTGTACATGTATTTCACCCCCGAAGTTATAAAAACTGAAAACAGTTAAAGAGAAAAGGGGGAGCATGAACTCAAAACTTTGCGTTCCTTGCGTCGTAAACTTCACCGGATTTGCTTAATTAACGTCGTAACCTATACGCGTTTTCTTAACGTTAGTCACTAGACTTGCGTCGCACAAGTACAGTCACTCTCTTTTGTGTATATACTCTTGTGTTAAAAATATTCTATATTTTTAACTACGTATCTTACTTATATTATTTTCTCTAAAATTAATATAAGTGTCTCGTGTTTTGCACTTTGCACCCGAATTATGTATCTTGTATGTTGTATGTGTATTTCTATGTTTATACTCCTCATGAGTATTTAGTGTATTTTTAAGTCTTAATACACTAGCACGTATAACACATACTTTATACACTTAGCACAAAAGTTGGTGATAAAATAATATATATTTTTCTCTCAAAAATATACATACTTATATCCATTTTTATTCTTGAAGAAATCCTCATTTCTTATCACCAAAAATTAGGGAAACCTTGGTAATACCCTTAAATACATTTTTAGGGAATAAGTTTCTCAAAAACTTATATTTTTCTAAGTGTCAAAATTTATAAAAATTTTGACAGAGTTTCCCCTAAAAATGGAGGTTTCCCATGTTTTCAAAACATGTGTTTATTTTCTTTTAGTTCATCAATAATCATCAACAACAATTATCAACAATAATTATCAACAATAATCACTACTTTCTCCATTTCATGAACTTGAATATTTACAAAAATGTGTAGTAACTTACTAGCACATTTAGTAAGTCTTGTGATCTTTAAAAATAAGTTTAATTTCTTAAAAACTTTATTTTTAAAGAATATGAAGTTTCACAACTTCTAGTCAAGATTCACAAAAATATTTCTTTGTTGAACTTCCTTGTTACACAAGTGTTTACACACTTGTTTATTTACTAAAAATATATTTAGTTCATGTAAGATCCGAGTTTTAAACAAGACTAATATTTTTGCTTGGTTCTTCCGAAAAACCACTTGTAGATCTTTAGATCTACTAGTTTAGAACTTCATTTCATAAGAAAAATTGTTTTTACACAAGTTCATGATTAGTGTGTAGTAGTGTTTCATCATTTAACCCCTTTTCACACTTTAACAAACTCTATGCCATGATTCTTGAACATGACAATCCGGGTTAGATGATGATCCGAGCTACCACAACATAGATCGGCACTAAATAATCACCACAAGACAAGTCTTACAAGTTTTACACAACATTATAGTTTTTATCCAACTTATTCATCAAATGATCAAGACTTTATGTAATGTTCTTGTGTGTTCTTGCTTTTTAACCAATAAACTTCTTATTAACCACTTTAATCATGAACAAGGAAGTGTTTTAGAGCACTTACTACTAGCACAAGGCTAGGGAAGTTCAAGAGGACAAATGAGGTGGATAAAAGCAAACGGTTGAGGTTCTTCAACTTCCGAACGCACCGCGCCTCTTGAATCGCCTTCTTACACCTTCAAGTGGACTTGGAATGGATGAACTTGGATTGGAAGTGGTGGTGGTGCCTTGGTGGTTCTCGGCCGAAGGTGTGGAGAGGAGGAGAGGTGTGTGTGTGTGGTGAGTTGTGATAATAAGAATGATGGTAGTCCTATGGTTTAAATAAAGATCCTCCAACTTTCTAATATCCTTTGTGTTATGTGTCCCCAAATCCTCAAGCATATCTATTATAATATTTGAAAGAAATCCCCCTTGGGATCCCTTGTCCAACCGTCCAAGATTGGGGGGGGGGGGGTATTAGTTTCATTTCAATGTTTAGTTAGGTAATCTAGTTAGGCTTTTAAGTATAGTGCTTGGTGTTTAAGTGTATGGTGTTTTATATAGTGTGTTAGGGTGTTCGGGGATCCTAACTAGCTTAGAAAAATAAAAACAATGCTTCTAGCATTATTTTGGTGTTCCGGGTATTGTCCGGTTGTTCGGTTAGATACCGATTCGTTAAAGTGCTAAATTACACTTTTTAGTGTCTTTTAAGTACCTTCTTGTACCACCTTCAATTCCCGACACTTAGGGAAGTATTCTGGATAATAAAACGACATTTCTGCATAATATTTATATGTCTAAATGCTGATTAGAGCTGAATTGTATAAAATTCTGCACTTAAAGTGCGTTTCGGGTGCTTTTTAGTGCTTATTTTTGCTTTCGCAATGTCTATAAATTAAACCCTTATACGTACTCTTGGGTTTTAATGCATTCTTGTTGTCGAACCTACACCTAGGCTCCAATTTTATTGTCTGACTGCTTTCTGCAGTTCTGTTGACACAGTGTGTCTTACCGATAAGTTTACTTATTATTTTTGACGCAACGCTCTCGTTTATGCATAAAGCAATATTTTGTAGTATACAACGTGCATGAATTCACTTGTTTAATCACGTGTTCAGACACTGCTGACAATTAAGCACATAATTGCAGTCATTAAGCAATAATTAATGTATACGGAAATTACCGGTTTGGGCCAGTTGTCACACCTACATTCCCGGCAAAGAGTGCAAAGTGGGCCGAAGCGGCAGTCTCATTTTGAACATCACTTGCACTTTTCCATCTCACATGGCAGCCATGAGAGGAACCTTTTTCTTCATTCACCATCTCCTTGTCATGCACCTTTTCTTGAACCGTTTTAAACTTGTAGTAAGACTCCAAGACGTCGAGATACATGGCATAAATAATCCTCATGTAATCTCCGTCTTGGTAATCAAATCCTAGATCTTTTGCTATCACCGACCATAAATTGTCTGTTGTGACATCCTTGTAGCCGTTGTCTCTTGCCACCAATACATACAGACCTAACAAGTCTATCTTCCTTTTGTTTTGATCATATGGAGGAATCGGTCTTGAGGATATTCCCATATAAACATTCAGGAACCACTTCACCATCTCCTCAAATTTTGTCTCCAACGTGTGTTTGTGTTTAAAAACAAATTCTCTATCATCGATCATGTTCAGGAAAGCCTTGCAGTCGGCAAATTCGTGGAACTCCATTGCCTTAACAATCATCAAACTCCAATCCATCTCTTGCGTAGACAGATTTAATTCTTCGAAATAAGAGTTTAAATATCGTTCTTTGAATTCATCATCATGAATACTCACATCGAGTATACCCCATTTTTCGGTTAAACCGATTTCTTCTTCCCTTGTCAGACCGCTTACATCGTTCATGGAGTTATTTACCGGAGTTGAGAACATAGGATAAATTCTGCAAGTATCACCGGACTTATTGACGGTGTAGCCTTGCAACGTTAATTGATCCATGCTCAAAATGTTCCGGTCTAACTCCGGAGAATAAAATACACTTTGTATTCTCATTGTTTCATTACTTGTCTTAATCTCAACCGACCCAACCCCTCGTGTGAATAAGAAATTGTTTCCCCCAAACCGTGTGTCAACCCCAACAATGTGTTTAATGCGTTTAAACACATTTAAGTTTCCGGCAATCTGGTGTGTGAATACAGAACTAACATACCAGATATCACTCCATAGCCCTCCATCGGTATCGACAACAACCATCTCATGATGATCACTAATCACTCCTTCTTGTTTCTGTATTCCTGTGTTCACCGCTTGTTGAATTAGTTGGGTTGCCTCGTCGGTTTCCTTTTTTTGACAGGAATAGATCTGGTGCCCCGGTTGGTGACAATAATAACATGTTCTCACCCGAGGAATTCTCTTGTCTTTGCCGTTCATCTCGTCTGTGCAGTGTTGGCAAGGCATTAAAGTGGAAGTGGATTTGATTTCGGTCTTCTTCTTCCCCATTGATGCTCTGATACTGTAACACCTGTGTTTGTAATCATTGTGAACAGTTCTATTATCAATAAAACAATGTTATTTGATCACAATGTTTGTTTTGTTATGTTTTACATTTTTCATGTTTTGACTTTTATGTAATTCCAAACTCTACATCACTTTCTGGAGAGTTATACGCAAACTAGTGCGTAAACGTACTCAGTTTAATGCGAGAAATACTCCGGAACATCAACATATACTCAACATACCTTAAATAACCTTTACATAACTTAGAAATAAGTTTTGAAGGCTTTGGTATGGCAAAAACAAGTTAATTCGCTTACAGGGACTAAATATGACAAACTGCGAAAGTATGTCAATTTGAACTGTAACGAACATTCCGGAACATGACCATAAGTTAAACACACCTTAAATATCCTTTACATAGCTTAGAAATAGACTTTGAGGGGTTCGGTGTGCTAAAATAAACTTTTGGGTCATTCAGGGACTAAAAGTGTAAAAAAGTGCACAAGTTTGCATTTTCGCGCATAACTTACGTTCTGAATACATCCGGACATCCAAAAATTTATGTGAGCATGACTATATTATATTTTAGTGTTCGCCATAAGAAAAATCCATTCGTCGCGTCATTTGGATCGTTTTTCGCGCTTGTGCGCATTCCGTCGTAATTAACCGAACATCGCGACCGTACGGCCAAACGAACCGACATCCGAGATATTTTTGAACACATTTTAAGTTCCCTATACTTTAACTTCATTTTAGAGCTTTGAAATGGGGTTAACGGGCCTTAAACGTGTCGAAAATGACCTTATTGCATAACAGGGACCAAAAGTGTAAATCTGCCAAACTTGTATGGCTACGATGCGTAGCACTTTTTGCCCTACGATGCGTAGGGGTTCTGCTGAACAGATCAGACTTAACAGTCAGCAGTTTCCAGCTGTTGCAACCTCACCCACACATTTGCACATGCATATTCAGCTGATAAGGATCAATTGTAGGCTACCATGAGTTTCCAACAAGTGTACGAACAAGATTGAAGCACGGTTTACATGAAACGATCTTAACGGTGGACCGAATACTATAAATACCCCACCCCCCCATGCTTCATAATCACTAGAAATTTGATTTGAGAAACTCTAAGTTGAAACATTTGTTTCATACCTGAGATTTTTGAATCGAGTTTAGCATTCGGGAACCCTTCGTAAGTATTCTTTCGTTCTTTTCCTTATTTTACTGCTTTTCGAGTCAGAAAGTCAAACTTTGTTTGACTTTCAGCGTTGACCAGTAATGGTCAATGCGAAGTTCGTTTGAACTTTGCAACGTGAGTGTAATCACGTTGGTCATAATCCCTTGGGACTATGCCCACTGATTACCACGTTGTCTAGGGTCGTAGGGTAAGCGATCTAATAAATCGCTTATACCTTCGAACCCGACCCAGTTTGGTCGATCATTAGGATCCGACCAAATACATTAGGTGACCATAGTGTAGGGAATAACCTTCCAAGGTTATACCCTATGGTCACATCGTTTGAGTAGTTGTATGATAGGTTGTTTATATGCCTTAGGTAAATTACCAGAATACCCTTTTCATGTATAATTGGTAATTAAGCATATGTAACCTAAACCTTTGTCACATAACTGATTATGTAACATGTTTAGGCATATAACACTTGTCATAGGGCTAGTTAGGCGTTCCGAACACGTTTCACGCGCACGATGCGTTAAAATAGCATAAGCTACCTAAACGGATCGTAATGGGTCGATAAGACTTAGGTTAAGTTTCATTTAGTATGTAGGCTTTGTTAAACCAAATCATATGAGTTCCTACACTCATTTGGTTTACAAACCCTAATGCTACCCAGTCTTCCGATATAGGTCCGGTTTATTAACATAGTTACCTATATTAGGTGCCGTTTGATTCCGAGATCTCTAGCATTACTTGGTGGTTATCTTTAGACATCTGAGCAATCACAAGTGAGTACATAGACCCCTCTTTTACTGTTTTCCAAACATTTTGGGGTGGAACACATGTGCCTACTTGTTACTTTCATGCTTTTCTGTTTTCACATCATATACCTGCTATGTTCGTTAGTACACTATAGTACATGATTTCATGACATCTCATGCTAGGTGTGCCCATTGTGTGCATTACTTAGTACATCGTTTTACATGACATTTCACGCTATGTATGTTCATTTGATTACATACTTAGTGCATTGTTTTCACATGCTTACATTTTGGTATGACATTTGGTTTGTTTACATGGGACAATACATTGATTAACATTAGCTACGCCGTTCGTTAGTAGGTAGTGGTACCATAGGAATTGACAACTCCCGTTCCGGACATCCCAGGGAAAGGGGACAGAAAGGAATGACCGAATTCGATGATATAAGACAGATAGACCTTTAATTTGTTTAAGGGTTTATCACCACAGTCACAAGGCTTGGATGTATGCATTTTCACAATACCACATAAATGTTCATATTCAGTATTAGCATGCATTTTCCACAAGACATACTATTGATTTAAACCATGTTTTACTTCAATACTTTGTTTTTGTGCATATGGTTTAGTTGAGACATTTCACTTGCCATACATGACATTTTGACATAGACATTTTACACAAAGACATTTGACAAAGACATTTACACAAAGACAATTGACATGGATATTTGACATAGACATTTTGACATGATTTACATTTGACACATAACATGTTTGACAATTGTTTCACACTGCATGATTTACATCTTGACATGAACACTTGACATATTATTCAATACATTTGACAATTGGTTTAAACATAGACTTCTTACATTGTTTGGTTTGGTTTGATTAAGTGATTAAGTAACGATGTGTGTGTAATATGATACAAGCATGGTGGATACGCCGCTGGTACTTCCTATATATAAGTGTTTGTATGGTATTACATGTCGTAACGTTATTTGAATCATTTCAATATTGAGACATAGAACATTTTATACAAATAGCATACTTTTCACAAGACATTGTTAACAAACATCTTACTTCATACAAACTCATTTTACATGGTTAATCATTTAACCTTACATTTACTTATACATATCATCTGATCTTATCGTTTTCAAATGATTTACAAGACAAAGCAAATTACAAGGTTCATGACTAAACATTTTTCTTAAACATAAGTCATGAATCCTATTTTCACAAAACCTATGTATCTCACAGGCATTTTTATGCTGACGTACCTATTTTCACATGTGTTTTCAGGAGCTTTTCCATAGGATGTTGATCATGATACTAGGGCGGACCTGTGCCTTAGAGACTTTAAAAGATGATAGACTATGTTTAATTATGTTATAAACTCTGTATTTCTGTTTAAAACAATGAAACTCTTGTGTTGATAAATAAAATACAACTTTGTATGCCATGGTTATGAAACAATTAATTCTGTTACAACACTCCCCGACGTTTTCCGCCACGTTTTGTATGTTACACGTGGTCGGGGTGTGACAGAAGAGTTGGTATCAGAGCCAATGGTTATAGGGAATTAGGTTATTAGTAATGCTTTGACCTAGACTATAACTTTTCTAGGACCCTAACACAAGTTATCTTGTGTTTAGATCTTAAAACATGTACATCACCTATCCTTAGGTGATTAACAAAACAAGAACCAAATTTTCCGAAACGATTTTTGAAAAAACAATCATCTGTTTTTGAATGATTTATTACAAGGTTTTGAACCCTCTATTGTAAGGTTTTGAACCCTCAGTTATATGGTTTTGAACCCTTTTCAGTTTGATTAAATTTTTGGCCTTGTGCCTTCAAATTTTCAAAATCTCGTCAAGGTTTTGGGTCTTAAATAATGTGAACACGTGCAAACTGGAAGGGTGAATGCCTGTATTCTGGGTTTTCTGTCTAGGCAAGCACTTCGTATACATCTCAACCAGACGCGAGACCAGTTGTGCTTACCTGGGAATTCTTGGGATGAGTGTTCACTTATAGGCGAGCATGTCTTCATTATACATTATTTTTGACCCATTTACTTTGATTAGTCACTGTGATTCGTTTGTTTGCTAGGTAATGCGGACGAATGATCACCATCTTTGCTTTTGTTGATTTTGTTTCATCTCATTCTCTTCATCCAAACATCTCACTCGTTTCCTTTCATGTTTTCCTCTTTTAGAATGCCTCCTCGACGCGACAATCTGATCGCAACTGCCGAGCTGGCAGAAATTATTGCGCAGCAGATGGCTGCTCAATTTCCAAATCTCTTTGCTCAATGGAACCAAGCCAACAATAACAACAACAACAATGTTCCATGCAAATACAAGGATTTTAATCAGGCTAAACCACTCAAGTTTAGTGGTTCTGAAGGAGCGACTGGGCTTCTTCAGTGGTTCGAGAGCAGTGAGAATACTTTCCGCCACGTGCAATGTCCGGATAATCGCAAAGTCGAGTTTGCTTCGAGCGTATTTCAGAAGAGGGCTTTGACATGGTGGAACGGGATTATGAGAGACAGGGGTGCAGAAGTTGCTCTTGCACAGACATGGGCTGAACTTAGAGCCCTTATGATGAGGGAATTATGTCCTCGCCATGAACAGCGAGCGTTGGAGAAAGAGTTTGATGTATTGAAGCAAGATAGTGGTGAGCACAGGGCATATACTGACAGGTTTGAGGAGTTGAGTCTGCTTTGCCCAACAATGGTCACCCCACTCGACAAGGCTATCGAAAGATACATCGACGGCCTACCTGACTCGGTACAAGACATCCTTACTGGTAGTAACCCTGCCACACTCCGTCAGGCGATCGAGTTATCAGCGACATTGACTGAGTCGCAGATTCGTAAGAATAAGCTGCACAGGAAGGGTGACAAGGGCAAGAAACAATCAGTTGAGAAGGAGGATAGCAAGAAAGGTCAAAATGGGAATGGAAAGGTTTCTGGTTCATCGAAGAGGGCAAAGAAGCGTAAGGCTTCCCAAAACTATGATGTCACTGCCCAAGCTAACCAGGCAGCTCCCAACCAACCCGCATAGCCTCCAGCGAAGAAACCCTATTCAGGGAATGCACCTTTGTGCAATAGATGCAACAGTCACCACCAGCCGCAACTTCCATGCCGTTTCTGTACTAACTGTGGGAAGTCAGGCCATCTTGCCAATTTTTGTCGGTCTGCTCAGAATCCCGCGGTTCAGAACCCGGCTCAACAAGTTGCTCAGCCTCCTGCTCAGCAACAGGGTCAAGCTGCACGTCCACAATACCCACCTGGTGCTTGTTATAACTGTGGGGATCTGACCCACTACAGAAACCGATGCCCAAGGCTAGCAAACCAGAACCAGAATCAGGCTCCGGCTCGAGGCCGAGCTTTTAACATGAATGCCCAAGAGGCGCAGGCAGACGATAATGTGGTGAACGGTACGTTCTTTATTAATAATCAGCCTGCATCTGTTCTCTTTGATTCGGGTGCCGACAAGAGTTTTGTGTCTTTATCTTTTGAGCCAATGCTTCGCGTGTCTAGAACAAAACTAAATAAATCTTTGACAGTAGAGGTTGCTAGTGGTGAACCCATTATTCTTGATTCTGTTCTTCACAACTGCCAGTTGAACCTTAACGATCATCTTTTTCCAATCGATCTTACGCCTATGCAACTTGGAAGCTTCGACGTTATTGTTGGAATGGATTGGTTATCCAAGCATCGCGCAGAGATAGTTTGTTCTGAGAAGATTGTTCGTGTGCCGCTTTCGTCAGGCGAGATCCTGCAGGTTCAAGGTGAGAAGCCTACCGTTGGTCTCAAACTCATGTCTTGTTTTAAAGCTCGGAAATATCTGCGGAAGAACTATGTGGCTTTCTTAGCACATGTTACAGAAGATAAAGGCAAGGGTAAGACTATTTCAGATATTCCTGTCGTTCGGGATTATTCTGAAGTATTCCCTGAAGATTTACCTGGTCTACCTCCAGCACGCCAAGTCGAGTTCCGTATTGATCTCGTACCTGGTGCCAACCCTATTGCCAGAGCTCCATATCGTCTTGCACCATCCGAGATGCAAGAGTTGTCTAAGCAGCTTCAGGAGCTCTCTGATAAAGGTTTTATCCGTCCTAGCTTTTCACCCTGGGGTGCTCCCGTTCTTTTTGTCAAGAAGAAGGATGGATCCTTTAGGATGTGTATCGATTATCGTGAGCTTAACAAGCTTACCATCAAGAATCGATATCCCCTACCTCGCATCGATGATCTCTTTGATCAGTTACAAGGCGCTTCTTATTTTTCGAAGATTGATCCGCGATCTGGATATCATCAACTTCGTGTACAAGAAGAAGATATTCCCAAGACAGCATTCCGTACTCGTTATGGGCATTATGAGCTCACAGTCATGCCATTCGGTTTGACTAATGCTCCGGCTGATTTCATGGACTTAATGAATAGGGTCTGCAAACCTTATTTGGATCAGTTCGTCATTGTTTTTATTGATGACATCTTGATTTACTCTAAGACGCGAGCTGATCACGAGCAACATCTTCGTCTTACTCTGGAACTCCTAAAGAAAGAGCAACTTTTCACCAAATTCTCCAAGTGTGAATTCTGGCTTAAAGAGGTTCAATTCTTAGGACATATTATCAACGAACAAGGTATCCATGTAGATCCCTCTAAAATCAGTGCGATTAAGGATTGGGATACGCCTACTACTCCTACTGAAGTTCGTTCTTTTCTTGGTCTAGCGGGTTATTATCGCCGCTTCATAGAAAACTTCTCGAAGATTGCAGTTCCTCTAACTGCTCTAACTCAGAAGAAAATGCCCTTTTATTGGGGATACAAACAAGAGGAAGCTTTTCAACACCTGAAGCAGAAGCTTTGCGATGCGCCTGTTCTATCATTGCCTGAGGGTGATGATGATTTTGTTGTGTATTGTGATGCATCGAAATTGGGTCTTGGCTGTGTTCTTATGCAAAGGAACAAAGTCATAGCTTATGCATCGAGGCAGTTGAAGATACATGAGAAAAACTACACCACTCATGATCTTGAGTTGGGTGCAGTTGTCTTTGCTCTCAAGATCTGGAGACACTATTTGTACGGTACAAAATGTGTGGTTTTCACTGACCACAAAAGTCTTCAGCATATCTTCAACCAGAAGGAACTCAACATGAGACAGCGACGTTGGGTGGAGCTTTTAAACGACTATGACTGCGAAATTCGCTACCATCCTGGTAAGGCGAATGTCGTAGCTGATGCATTGAGTCGTAAGGAACGTACTAAGCTTCATTGTGTACGTGTTCAATCTGTTATTCAAGCTCGATCCGATATCCAAGCACGCATTTCTCAAGCTCAACAATCTTGTGTTTCACAAGGATTGATGGATAAGGAATTTCCTTATCACATAACACCTGCTCTGGAACTGAAGGACAATGGATTGTATTACTTCATGGACCGTTTGTGGGTCCCAAGCCAGGATGATCTTCGTACCTTGCTTATGGATGAAGCCCATAAGTCTCGTTATTCCATTCATCCGGGCTCAGATAAGATGTATAAGGATCTTCGTATTCTCTATTGGTGGCCTGGTATGAAGAAAGACATTGCCTTATACGTATCAAAATGCCTTACTTGTCTTAAGGTTAAGGCTGAACATCAACGTCCTTCGGGTTTATTGGAGCAACCAGAGATCCCAGTTTGGAAATGGGAAAACATTACTATGGATCTTGTTACCAAACTTCCACGCACTAAGAAAGGTCATGATGCCATCTGGGTAGTTGTTGATCGTCTTACAAAGTCAGCACATTTCTTGCCAATCCGTGAGGATTTTCCTGCTGACAGACTTGCTCAAATCTATGTGGATGAAATTGTAGCTCGACATGGTGTTCCTTTGAACATCATTTCTGACAGAGATGCTCGTTTCACTTCTCATTTTTGGAGAACCATGCAATCTGCTATGGGGACCCAACTTAATCTGAGCACAGCTTATCATCCGCAAACGGATGGTCAATCTGAGAGAACAATCCAGACTCTGGAGGATATGCTTAGAGCTTGTGTGATCGATTTTGGTGGTAGTTGGGATTCACATCTTAAATTGATTGAATTCTCCTACAACAACAGTTATCACACTAGCATCAAAATGGCTCCTTTCGAGGCTCTCTATGGTCGAAAATGTCGTTCACCAGTCTGCTGGAATGAGATTGGCGAGGCTCAAATTACTGGACCTGCCCTCATTTTAGAGACAACTGACAAGGTCAAGAAAGTTCGTGATAACCTTCAGGCAGCTAGAAGCCGTCAGAAGATTTACGCGGACCCAAAACGCAAAGCCTTGGAATTTCAAGTCGGTGATCGAGTATTACTTAAGGTCTCACCTTGGAAAGGTGTGATCAGATTTGGAAAGAAAGGAAAACTTGCACCTAGATACGTTGGACCATTCAAGATCGTCGAAAGAATCGGAAAGGTAGCCTACAGACTTGAGTTACCTCCTGAACTTGGAAATGTTCATCCAACTTTTCACGTGTCCAATCTCAAGAAGTGTTCAGCTGATGAAAACTTCTCTATACCGCTTGACGAAATTCGTGTTGGCAAAACACTGAAATTTGTTGAGAAACCAGTGGAAATCATGGAACGTGAAGTCAAGTGGCTTAAACGCAAGCGCATTCCTTTGGTCAAAGTTCGCTGGGAAGCTAAACGTGGACCCGAGTTTACTTGGGAACGCGAAGATCAAATGAAGGCGAAATATCCACATCTTTTCTCAGGAGTTTCCTCTAAATAAATTTCGGGACGAAATTTCCACAAGTAGGGGAAACTGTAACACCTGTGTTTGTAATCATTGTGAACAGTTCTATTATCAATAAAACAATGTTATTTGATCACAATGTTTGTTTTGTTATGTTTTACATTTTTCATGTTTTGACTTTTATGTAATTCCAAACTCTACATCACTTTCTGGAGAGTTATACGCAAACTAGTGCATAAACGTACTCAGTTTAATGCGAGAAATACTCCGGAACATCAACATATACTCAACATACCTTAAATAACCTTTACATAACTTAGAAATAAGTTTTGAAGGCTTTGGTATGGCAAAAACAAGTTAATTCGCTTACAGGGACTAAATATGACAAAATGCGAAAGTATGTCAATTTGAACTGTAACGAACATTCCGGAACATGACCATAAGTTAAACACACCTTAAATATCCTTTACATAGCTTAGAAATAGGCTTTGAGGGGTTCGGTGTGCTAAAATAAACTTTTGGGTCATTCAGGGACTAAAAGTGTAAAAAAGTGCACAAGTTTGCATTTTCGCGCATAACTTACGTTCTGAATACATCCGGACATCCAAAAATTTATGTGAGCATGACTATATTATATTTTAGTGTTCTCCATAAGAAAAATCCATTCGTCGCGTCATTTGGATCGTTTTTCGCGCTTGTGCGCATTCCGTCGTAATTAACCGAACATCGCGACCGTACGGCCAAACGAACCGACATCCGAGATATTTTTGAACACATTTTAAGTTCCCTATACTTTAACTTCATTTTAGAGCTTTGAAATGGGGTTAACGGGCCTTAAACGTGTCGAAAATGACCTTATTGCATAACAGGGACCAAAAGTGTAAATCTGCCAAACTTGTATGGCTACGATGCGTAGCACTTTTTGCCCTACGATGCGTAGGGGTTCTGCTGATCAGATCAGACTTAACAGTCAGCAGTTTCCAGCTGTTGCAACCTCACCCACACATTTGCACATGCATATTCAGCTGATAAGGATCAATTGTAGGCTACCATGAGTTTCCAACAAGTGTACGAACAAGATTGAAGCACGGTTTACATGAAACGATCTTAACGGTGGACCGAATACTATAAATACCCCACCCCCCATGCTTCATAATCACTAGAAATTTGATTTGAGAAACTCTAAGTTGAAACATTTGTTTCATACCTGAGATTTTTGAATCGAGTTTAGCATTCGGGGACCCTTCGTAAGTATTCTTTCGTTCTTTTCCTTATTTTACTGCTTTTCGAGTCAGAAAGTCAAACTTTGTTTGACTTTCAGCGTTGACCAGTAATGGTCAATGCGAAGTTCGTTTGAACTTCGCAACGTGAGTGTAATCACGTTGGTCATAATCCCTTGGGACTATGCCCACTGATTACCACGTTGTCTAGGGTCGTAGGGTAAGCGATCTAATAAATCGCTTATACCTTCGAACCCGACCCAGTTTGGTCGATCATTAGGATCCGACCAAATACATTAGGTGACCATAGTGTAGGGAATAACCTTCCGAGGTTATACCCTATGGTCACATCGTTTGAGTAGTTGTATGATAGGTTGTTTATATGCCTTAGGTAAATTACCAGAATACCCTTTTCATGTATAATTGGTAATTAAGCATATGTAACCTAAACCTTTGTCACATAACTGATTATGTAACATGTTTAGGCATATAACACTTGTCATAGGGCTAGTTAGGCGTTCCGAACACGTTTCACGCGCACGATGCGTTAAAATAGCATAAGCTACCTAAACGGATCGTAATGGGTCGATAAGACTTAGGTTAAGTTTCATTTAGTATGTAGGCTTTGTTAAACCAAATCATATGAGTTCCTACACTCATTTGGTTTACAAACCCTAATGCTACCCAGTCTTCCGATATAGGTCCGGTTTATTAACATAGTTACCTATATTAGGTGCCGTTTGATTCCGAGATCTCTAGCATTACTTGGTGGTTATCTTTAGACATCTGAGCAATCACAAGTGAGTACATAGACCCCTCTTTTACTGTTTTCCAAACATTTTGGGGTGGAACACATGTGCCTACTTGTTACTTTCATGTTTTTCTGTTTTCACATCATATACCTGCTATGTTCGTTAGTACACTATAGTACATGATTTCATGACATCTCATGCTAGGTGTGCCCATTGTGTGCATTACTTAGTACATCGTTTTACATGACATTTCACGCTATGTATGTTCATTTGATTACATACTTAGTGCATTGTTTTCACATGCTTACATTTTGGTATGACATTTGGTTTGTTTACATGGGACAATACATTCATTAACATTAGCTACGCCGTTCGTTAGTAGGTAGTGGTACCATAGGAATTGACAACTCCCGTTCCGGACATCCCAGGGAAAGGGGACAGAAAGGAATGACCGAATTCGATGATATAAGACAGATAGACCTTTAATTTGTTTAAGGGTTTATCACCACAGTCACAAGGCTTGGATGTATGCATTTTCACAATACCACATAAATGTTCATATTCAGTATTAGCATGCATTTTCCACAAGACATACTATTGATTTAAACCATGTTTTACTTCAATACTTTGTTTTTGTGCATATGGTTTAGTTGAGACATTTCACTTGCCATACATGACATTTTGACATAGACATTTTACACAAAGACATTTGACAAAGACATTTACACAAAGACAATTGACATGGATATTTGACATAGACATTTTGACATGATTTACATTTGACACATAACATGTTTGACAATTGTTTCACACTGCATGATTTACATCTTGACATGAACACTTGACATATTATTCAATACATTTGACAATTGGTTTAAACATAGACTTCTTACATTGTTTGGTTTGGTTTGATTAAGTGATTAAGTAACGATGTGTGTGTAATATGATACAAGCATGGTGGATACGCCGCTGGTACTTCCTATATATAAGTGTTTGTATGGTATTACATGTCGTAATGTTATTTGAATCATTTCAATATTGAGACATAGAACATTTTATACAAATAGCATACTTTTCACAAGACATTGTTAACAAACATCTTACTTCATACAAACTCATTTTACATGGTTAATCATTTAACCTTACATTTACTTATACATATCATCTGATCTTATCGTTTTCAAATGATTTACAAGACAAAGCAAATTACAAGGTTCATGACTAAACATTTTTCTTAAACATAAGTCATGAATCCTGTTTTCACAAAACCTATGTATCTCACAGGCATTTTTATGCTGACGTACCTATTTTCACATGTGTTTTCAGGAGCTTTTCCATAGGATGTTGATCATGATACTAGGGCGGACCTGTGCCTTAGAGACTTTAAAAGATGATAGACTATGTTTAATTATGTTATAAACTCTGTATTTCTGTTTAAAACAATGAAACTCTTGTGTTGATAAATAAAATACAACTTTGTATGCCATGGTTATAAAACAATTAATTCTGTTACAACACTCCCCGACGTTTTCCGCCACGTTTTGTATGTTACACGTGGTCGGGGTGTGACAGATACCACTATGTTGGGGATCAGATTTTATGTTTGTAGCGGAATCATGAGACATGATTGAATTCTTGTTCATGAGTGATCCGAATTGAATTTCCATGGTTCAGTATAACGTATGAATGCAAGGAAAGAAATCAAACAGAGAATAATGGATAATTCGAGATAAACTTGAATGTCTTGATACTGGATTATGTTGCCGGCAATCAGATATAAATACATAAGTTTTTGGCGGTTGATTTTGGCGGG
This sequence comes from Helianthus tuberosus, assembly GCA_030545235.1. Lineage (NCBI taxonomy): Eukaryota > Viridiplantae > Streptophyta > Magnoliopsida > Asterales > Asteraceae > Helianthus > Helianthus tuberosus. Next base: position 142,368,141 of record CM060365.1, read on the forward strand.
TAACTGCTCCGGCAGTTATTTGAATCTTCACCCGCTTATCAAACCGAAAAATACATAAGCTTATCATTCTAATATCCGAATACATATCATACATATCATATCTACTTATATAAGTTTGATTAAATATATAAAAACATAATAAAGTTTAATAATTCTAATAGTTATGGGGTCCGTAAAATTTTTAACATAACGACTCTACTAAATTTATAAAAAATATTGGGTTCCGGGGACCCCGACCCACCCTATGTGAGCCCCCTGGAAGTATTTAGAAAATGCTAGCATAACTTGCACATTTATATGAAACAAAATAAGTTAGAGAATTATAAAATCTCAAAACTAGCTTTTGCAATATCAAAAACTAGAATACTATCACAATGCAAAAAATACTTGTACCAGTTTACGGGGCACAAAGAGCAAGATTTGGCCGTAGTTCGTTCTTTACTAGCACAAGAGCATATGGTTTCTAGCATTCAAGAAAATCACTCACACAGCAGGTGTATCAACCGGAGCAAACTGACATGTTTATATTGCTCTAAAAAAGACCCAAAAAGTGGGTATAATGAGACTTAAACTTACGAGCTTTTAGATAGAAAACAAGGGAATTATCACTACACCAAACTTAACCTTGATAATATGGGTTCCATCTAACTATTCTTTTGGGGTCCTTGAAAAATTGGTCCCAGGACCCGACCCCTATACATAGATTCAATCTTTCAGGCATACAGAACAACATTCAAAGGCCAAACTTCAACACTTAATAATTATGTTTACAACAAAAAATTCAAGTAACACACATGAGACATTTCATCAAACATGTTGTGTGCAGAGACCAAAACAAAACTAATAAACGTGTTCATGGATTTGTGACAACAATTAGCGTCCAATTTCAAGCAATAAATCTGAAAGCTTAAGTTACATGAAAAAAAACATATTCAAAAGTTTTAACAAGGAATACAACATGAATAAAACTTACAAGTATAAAAACAAGCGGTGATTTTAACTTACGAGTCAGGCGAAGAGACTGAGCAGGAGCTGCAATACAAACATAGTAGAGATAACTACAATAAAACGAAAAATACAGTCAAATTAGATGCTTAAAAAGCATAAATATAAGGATATATTATAAATTGTACTGAGATGCCACAGATTTTGGGGTTTAGAAGTCATGCATAACGAAGACACGAACTTTTTCAGTTCTTTTGGGTGTACAATAACTAGCACCTTATTCTTCAAGTGGCCTTGATAGGAGAACGATGAAGGGGGCATGATTTGGGGGAAAACAACACTTTAGGGTGGGAATACAAAAGAAACTAGTAATTTACCCGTCCGTTGGCACTCCGTTGGCACTCCGTTGGCACTCCGTTGGCACTCCGTTGGCACTGGTACCTAAGATAAAGAACACTCTGTGTATATTTAAGATCATGATGACTTCTTATCTAACTAGGATTCGTGGGTGTAGCAGTAATTCAATTGTCATATATGTTAACTTAAATTTTGTTATTTAGTTAACACAATTTATCATCCCCAATTCATTATTTGTAAGTTTACTAATATAAGAATTGCTATCACCATAAAGTAACAAAAAGGAGGTATATACATATTACATGTCTATGACAATTGTAAGAATAATAAAAACTATCAACGAAAATCCGTAACCTGTTTATACGTAATTTGTTTTTTTTTTAATTTATACCATAAAATCGAGAGTCTTTTTCTTTTTAATATGAGTACCCTATTGTTATACTTTTGGAAAAAAAATTAAAAACCCAGTTGCGTAAAACATAATGAGTATTAAACTAAAAATACAGTAGAAAGTAGACTATAAACACAACTGACATCAGAAAAAACACAATGAACAACAAACTAAAACACAATTGATAATATACTAAAAACACAAAAATCAATAGACTAAAACACAATAGATAGTAGATTAAACACAATGGACATCATAACAAAAAACACAATGGACAAACAGACTAAAAACAGTGGATAACAAACTAAATACAATGACTAGAACCTATAACACAATGTATAGTAATGTTAGGATCTGATTTTCAATTGATTGTGTTTTACGTTTGATAATAATGAAAATGAACAAGTAATTGCAGCCGAATGTAAATGGAAACAAACTTTCACACACAATCAAATAGGAGAAATGCTTTCAACACACATTTTAACATAGAACCGAATGATTGAATTTATTTCAAACACCAATTACAATGCATGCATGTATCACAAACTCCCCCTCAGCCTGAGCTCACAGTGCTTGTTCGTACAAGAAGAAAAGTGGTGCAAGAGCCAATAGAACAGTACAGGGTACTGTTCTATTTATAGGCACGAGCAAACCACTGAAGCATCTTGGCTGACGTCACCATGAAAGTGACATCTAACCTCCTAACAACCTGAAACTACTGATCTAATACAAGCATTGTTTAGCTAACTACTGATTACAATTCATTACAAAAGCAAAGACTAAACTACTGCTTTCTCCTTCCACTGTTGTGACTCCAGCAGTACTTTGTTTCTTCAGCAGTGCTTAACCCATAACAGTAGATTGATAAACAGGGCTTTAGTCTTCATCAGTCTGTTGGACTCTATATGCCCAAGAGACATACTAAATTGATGTGGCTAGTACGTTATGATCCAAGTCGAGGCATACCCAAATACAAGCTAGACAAACACTTATAATATTTATTTATGATGTGATCAAACAAATAAATATTAACACTTATAATATTTAGAAATTGGTTTTCTAAATAATTGCACTTGACAAACCAATAAATTATATGGATAATTTATTTTGAGAGAATATTTTATCTTGTTATTTAATGGGTTAAATAACATGATAAAAAGTTGTATAAAGTCTTGTGAACATATGATGTTATATTTTATAAAAGAATTGATTTTTTTTTATAAAAATATAAGCTAGGCCGCCCCCCCCCCCCCTTCCCAAGACAAAATGGCCAATCAACTTACATGCACATCTTACATGTTAGATGGCATTTGATTGGGTATTCTTCCCTAGACATTTTAAGCCAATGAGAAAACATGCAAATGCATGGATCTTGACTAGGGAAGACTTTTGGTCCAATGAGAAAGCATGCAAATGCATGTGGAAGAAGGGACTTGATTGGGCTAAAATGGTGGCAATTTCTCTCAACATTTATAAAGTTTTTCTATGGCAAAAAAAATCATAAGAAGAACACAAGAGAAGCTCTCAATTTTCGGTCATCTTATCGCTGATTTAGGAGGCTCTTATGTTGAAACAAATCAAGTGCTAAACTCCAAGAAACACTCTCATAATTTCGGCCAAGGGTAGGGCTTCAAGGGTTTTGATCTTACAAGTTATTTCAAGTGTAAAATCACCTTTGTTCTCTCTCTAAAATCGGCCATAAGAAGGTTTCCAAGAGTTGGTTTCAAGAGAGGTTTTTAGTGAGTTCATAAGTGTAAAATCCTAGCTAAACACAAGGTGTTTGTTGGAAGGCTTGGGGTATACAAGCTTGAGGTCTTCTACACTTGAAGGCAACCGTTCAAGAAGCATCACCTTCTTCATATCCATTACTCCTTGGAAGGTAGTATTCTAAACACTCTATGGTTGTGTTTTGATTTTTGATAGCATGCATATTCGTATATGGATCCGGGATTGGGTTTTACATATAAAATGTTTTTTATATCTTGTAAGTAACATGTTTTAAATAATTATTTCCGCTGCATTTTTATTTCATAACGATGAAATTACTTTGATAAACATGTGAAAAACCCAACAGTGCATCAGAGCCGCTTATATGAATGCATGCTTCATAGGATATGAAATTTTCGGGTTTCGGGTTTGGTTAAAACCCTATGGCCGAAATTTTATATATGGTTATCCTTTTGTTTTTCAAGATTATTTTAATACATGCATAAAAGTATCTTGAAAAATTATGTCATTTGGATGATTTGTTTGTTTGGACAAAAACCCACTTTTTCGGTTTTTTCATTCTTGACCGAAAAGTAGGTTGTGAAAAGGAAACCATTTTTGCTTCTTGAATTTTATATATTTGGATATATATATATATATATTTGGTGTTCATAACCTAGCCATGACCTTGTGTGAATAAGTTGAATATTTGTGTTTGTGATTTATATTTAATTATTTCAATGGGTGGTAATAATTAATTATCTTTGTTCTTCCATTTGTGAAATATGTAAGTTATTTATTTTCATTTGGTATGTAAGTAAATAGATTAGGTGCATTTTATTTTTACTAGAAAAATGTATTAGGATATTTTTTGTAAAAGAAGATGTACACAAAAATGCGATTTTGGTTTTGGCTAATTTCGGGCCAAAAGGACTTCATAGTTCTTAACGGGATTTTAGCCCGATAACCAAAACACATTTTTGAAGTCCAAAGGAGTTTGGACCTGAATATAAAATACATTTGGAAGCCCAAAGAATGTGAAGAAATCACAACACAAGATGGAGACTTGAAGCATTCGGATGCGGGATCAAGTGGGAGTTCAACGACACACTACTTGTGTCATTTTTCACCCTTTAGGAAGGACCATTTGGCACACTTGTTTCGGCTAACAAGTGTGGTCAAAATAGTTGGCTATGGTTATGCACCTATTGATATATGTGTTATGCTTGTGTGGTTGCTTATGTTATTGTTTGGATGATATTTGGATATGCATGCTTAACAAACTAATAATCAACAACAAGCTTAAAATTGGTTCTTTAAAGATCATTAAAATTGGTTAATAAAAGGTTATTAAAAATTAATGATTTTTATAATAAAATGGGTTTTATTAAAAAGAGCCTTGAAAATTTATTTTCACAAAAGTACCAAGGATTTGAATACATGCAAATGTATGGTACATAAAGTTTTCTAAAACTAGAATTTCGAAAACTAAAAAATCCCTTTTATAAAACAAGTCAAACACCATCCTTTTATACAACACTCGAATCACTTGGGAACTCTTTTGTGGGATAAAGGTCACCTAACCACATTTGAGGGAACTTGTATATTCGAGGTGGGTTTACCATGTTTGTGGGATAAAGGTCACCTAACCACTTATGTGTATAAACTCACACGTGTGTGTAAGTTGGACGACTAACCATGAACTTAGGGTCACCGAAGCATGGGGAACAAAGGTGTTGATGGGATTAAACATGTCAACTAAACATAAAGATGTTTAACCGATCTCATATGGCTAGAAGTTGCAAAGGGTTGCAATTGTCAAACGTTGACTACCTTGTTAATTTAAATAGAGGGATTTTTTTTTTTTTTTTGGGTAAAGGGTTACCCCGGTGATTTTATATATTCACTGAAAAAAAGGGTAAATGTCACCTAACAAATATTTAAATGTAACGTTGGATTCTAGATTTTAATTATTAATTGTCTATGAGACAAAAAAGGGTATTAATGATTAAAATATAATAATATCAAAAATACTAAAATTGAACGTTGTTAAATTTTGTAGATGGCCGCTAACAATATTACCCAAATCGTCCGTAACCTATCACTAAAAACAATCCATAAAAAGGATCGTTTCAATCAAAACACTTTATGGATTAATATCGAAACTTAAGAATCGTTCTCAAGTAAGAAAAGATATCCTATGTGTTGAACGAACCTAATCCCAATGAACATCTTATGGAAGATAAGGATGCCTATAACGATTAGATTAAGTATATCGAGGATACTATGCAAGCCTCTTGCCTCATGTTAGGAATTATGATTCCCGAGATTCAAAAGGTTTTGAACAACATGAGCATACGACATGATTAACCAATTGGAGGAAATGTTCCTAAGGGTAGAACGCTTCGAGCACTTCATGCATGTCGAATGGAGGAAACCCAATCGGACTCATCTTATGTCTTTAAGATGAATAGCCACATTGATCACCTCGAAAGGCTCAATATGGATAAAAGGGTTTTATCCATTCTAACGATCAATGAGGGTGGCAACTAGAAAGGGCATCACCCGGACACCAAAGCAAATGTTGAAAATGGAAACGGGTAATTCAAAGGGAAATGATTAGAAAGACTAAAGCGAAACCACCGAAACCAAAAGAGAAGAAGGCAAAGGTTGCCATGAACGATCCATGCTTTGAGTATGGTGAGATAGGGCATTTAAATAGGAATTGTCCAACCTATCTCAAAGAGTTGAAAAAAAAACAAGAGAGATGCTAGGCAAACCTCAGGTACAATCTTAATGATACATATTGACCTTAATGTTATTTCTTCTAACACATGGGTATTAGATACCGGATGTGGAACTTATGTTTGCAATTCGTTGCAAAAGGTTCAAAAGAAATAAACATTACAAGAAAGGAGACTATGTTTTGAAACTTCCAAATGGTTTGGAAATTGTTTTAAAATGTCTTGAATGCTCCTAGTTTGACTAGGAACATTATTCAAGTTTCCCTTATAAGACAATATGGTTTTGACTTAAAGTTTGCAAACATTGACATTTATATCGATGAATGACATGTTTTACTTTAAACCTATGTCTTCAAATGGTATTTATGAATCGGTTCATAATAATACATCATTTGATAGTTTAATGTACCAATCAATCACCAAAAAGCTCAAAATGGATTTTAGTAAGACCTATCCTTGGCATTATCGCCTTGGTCATATAAACAGATGTCGCATGTAGACACTTCGAAAGAATTGTCTTTTGGAAACAAATGAAATTGCTTCATTTGATACATGCGAATCTTATTTACAAGGTAAAATGACAAAGGAACCCTTTAGTGGAAAAGGGCAAAAGATTAAAAGTATCATACATTCGAATGTATGTGATCCTTTTAAGCCAATGGCTAGGAATGGTGAAAGATACTTCATTACTTTTACCAACAACTATAGTAGTTATGGTTATGTGTACTTGCTAAGACACAAAGTTGAAATTTTGAAATGTTCAAAGTCTTCCAAAGGTGAAGTACAAAATCAACTCTTTTAAAGTTCTTTGTTTCGATAGAGGAGGAGTCGAACTCTATTAGATATGGTTCGATCTATGATGGCTAGGAGCGCTTATCTCTATCACTTTGGGGTTACGCTTTGCTCTCCGTGGCCTGTATGGCCCCAGCCAAGAAAGTGGATATACACCCTTTTGAAATATGGCAATGGAAGGGTTCCATCATTATCATATTTAAAGGTAAGGGGTTGTAAAGCTTATGTTAAGCTATACACCTCAAACAAATAGAAGTACGATCCACTAAGTGTATCTTTGTAGGATATCCTAAAGATAGTATAGGTTATTATTTCTACGATCCAACAGAGCAAAAGGTATTTGTTGCTCGATAGGCTGAGTTCTTGGAAGCTAAGTTCCTTATGGAAGGAATTATTAGAACAAGTGGAACTTGATAAGGATCAAGAACCACAAGCCGATACACGTTTGGTTAAAACTAGCACTCAACAAAAGGTTGTTGAAAAACGATCAAGTGGTTGATCAACACACACAAAGCGTTCGCAGATCTGGTAGAATTAGTAGTCCACCTGAAAGATATGGATTTTTCATAGATGGATGCTACGTGGTAGATTCAGATGAATCAACCACATACCATGATGCAATGTCAAAATTCGATTGTGACAAATGGCTTGAAGCCATGAACGTAAAGATGCAGTCCATGTATAACAACCAAGTATGAGAATTGGTTGTAGCACCTCTTAACTCCAAAGTAGTTGGAAGTAAGTGGGTTTTCAGGAAGGAAACCGATATGCATGGTAACTTGGATACTTATAAAGCGAGACTTGTAGCAAAAGATTTCATTCAAACTCAAAGTGTTGATTATGATGAGACCTTCTCGCCCGTCGCGATGCTAAAGTCAATAAGGATATTATTTGCCATACCTGCATAATATGATTATGAGATTTGGCAAATGGATGTCAAAACGGCTTTCCTTAATAGATATATTGAGGAAGATGTCTATATAGTTAAGCCTGAAGGTTTTGTCGATCCAAAACATCCTGACAAAGTATGCAAGTTAAAGAAATCAATCTATGGATTGAAACAAGCATCTAGAAGTTGGAATCACCATTTTGATGAAGAGATTAGGGAATATGGATTCATCAAGAACGTCGATAAAACTTATGTGTATAAAGGCTAGTGGGAGCATCATCACTTTCTTAGTACTGTATGTCGATGACATTCTACTATTTGGAAATGACATTCCAAACAAGGAAGGTGTAAAAACCTAGCTTGGAAGTTATTTTTCCATTAAGGATCATGGTGAAGACGCCTATATTTTGGGAATAAAGATCTACAGGGATAGATCAAGGCGCTTGATAGGTTTAAACAAAAATGCATATATTGACAAAGTCTTGAAAAGGTTCAAGATGAAGAACTCTATGAAAGGTTTGGTACCTATTCAAAGAGAGGACAATATTGAATGCGTTTCAATGTCCAAGCTCAAAAGATGAGCAAGAAAGAATGAAAGGAATCCCATATGCGTCAGCTATAGGATTCATTATGTATGTAATAATATGCACTAGACCGGACAAGTTATGCGCTTTAAGCATGACGAGAAGATACCAGCGAGTAACGGTCATTGGGTGACTGTTAAAAAATATATTGAAACACCTTAGAAGAACTAAGGATATATTTCTAATATAAGGATCTGGTGAAGAAGAACTAGTTGTAAGGGGTTACAAGGATGCGAGTTTCGGAATTCGTTGTAAAGGGTTACATGGGTATGAGTTTCCAAACTGGTCGAGATGGTTCTCGATCACAATCAGGGTAGCATTGTCCGCTACAGAATCAGAATACATCGCCGCTTCTTTGATTGAGATAATTCATATGGATCTGCCACTTGAATTATTGCCAATCTAGGGGTACTACCATTCAGGACCCTAGAGATCTTTGTGATAACGATGGTGCGATTGCTCAAATCAAGTAACCTCGTGCACATCAAAAGACTAAGCACATTGAGCGGAGTTTCAACTACATAAGGGATGAAGTTGAAAAGGGAAAGATATGTATTCGCAAAGTTCACACTGATCAAAATATTACGGATCCACTCACGAAGCTCCTTGAAAGGGCAAAGCATGAAAGGGTCATACTTGTGCCTTAGGACTTCAATATCCTAGTGATTGGATTTGATCTATTTTGTATTTGGATATTGGAACAATTGTTATAATAACTCTTTATGGTATGTTGAGTTATGTTCCATTTTAGCATGTTTAAATCCGTGAATAAGTTTCTTATTCTAAATGTCCGTAGTCGATCATACTTGTGGGAACAAATATGAATGTAAGACTATTATGAACTTGGATTGGTGGATATTCATTAGGTATGAATATAGAGCAAAGTGTTGCTGCCAAAGTTCATAGATATTTGTGGGAGACAAATATTGGACTGACTCGCTCTCAAATATTACTGCATGGAATCATTTGTGATTGATCATAAGTAAATTTGAGTAAAGGAGAATATCATAGTATCCTCTGACTTGAGATGCATATTGGGTCTTGATATTCACCAAATATTATACCTTGACTTTTTCTTCGCTGTTAGTAATATAACAGTACATAAGGTTAAGCTCAGGTGTGGTACAAGGTGATTGTGAGAGACGTATGTAGTCAAGATGGGATTTGTTCCTCTTATTCGTTGAGATTAAGATGTCTAAGGCCTGCTAAAGTTAAATCAACAGAGAGTGATCACTCTGTGTCTCTGGATTTGACATGACATCTGTAACGAAAGGATAAATGATAGATTCACCTAAATCATGTTCAAGTAAGGGACTTGAAGGGGATGATGTTATTGAATGGGACATATAGTCATACGTATTAGGGGTAGTAAACCGTAGTTAGGTGTTATTTACTACTTGCATCAATCTTCTATGTATCTTGTGCAAGTGGGAGATTGTTGGACTCTGTATGCCCAAGACACATATTAAATTGATGTGGCTAGTACGTTATGATCCAAGTCGAGTCATACCCAAATACAAGCTAGACAAACACTTATAATATTTATTTATGATGTGATCAAACAAATAAATATTAACACTTATAATATTTAGAAATTGGTTTTCTAAATAATTGCACTTGACAAACCAATAAATTATATGGATAATTTATTTTGAGAGAATATTTTATCTTGTTATTTAATGGGTTAAATAACATGATAAAAAGTTGTATAAAATCTTGTGAACATATGATGTTATATTTTATAAAAGGTATAAAATAAACAAGACTTAAATTTTATAAAAGAATTGAATTTTTTTTTATAAAAATATAAGCTAGCCCCCCCCCCCCTTCCCAAGACAAAATGGCCAATCAACTTACATGCACATCTTACATGTTAGATGGCATTTGATTGGGTATTCTTCCCTATACATTTTAAGCCAATGAGAAAACATGCAAATGCATGGATCTTGATTAGGGAAGACTTTTGGTCCAATGAGAAAGCATGCAAATGCATGTGGAAGAAGGGACTTGATTGGGCTAAAATGGTGGCAATTTCTCTCAACATTTATAAAGTTTTTCTATGGCAAAAAAAAATCATAAGAAGAACACAAGAGAAGCTCTCAATTTTCGGTCATCTTATGGCTGATTTAGGAGGCTCTTATGTTGAAACAAATCAAGTGCTAAACTCCAAGAAACACTCTCATAATTTCGGCCAAGGGTAGGGCTTCAAGGGTTTTGATCTTACAAGTTATTTCAAGTGTAAAATCACCTTTGTTCTCTCTCTAAAATCGGCCATAAGAAGGTTTCCAAGAGTTGGTTTCAAGAGAGGTTTTTAGTGAGTTCATAAGTGTAAAATCCTAGCTAAACACAAGGTGTTTGTTGGAAGGCTTGGGGTATACAAGCTTGAGGTCTTCTACACTTGAAGGCAACCGTTCAAGAAGCATCACCTTCTTCATATCCATTACTCCTTGGAAGGTAGTATTCTAAACACTCTATGGTTGTGTTTTGATTTTTGATAGCATGCATATTCGTATATGGATCTGGGATTGGGTTTTACATATAAAATGTTTTTTATATCTTGTAAGTAACATGTTTTAAATAATTATTTCCGCTGCGTTTTTATTTCATAAGGATGAAATTACTTTGATAAACATGTGAAAAACCCAACACAGTCTTTATACTTGATCAGTTGTATACGGACAGTTGATACAGGACATCAGTTGTTAGAAACACTATCAAGGGGAAAGTTGGAATACAGCAGTGCTTATGCTCGATCTACTGCTCTGATCCAGTTTTGGCTTAAATCAACTGTTCCTTTGGTAGGGTTCAATCCCAACAATATCCCCCTGGAACAGATGATGCCAAAACTCTTCATTATTATGGAACTTTATTGCCTCATCAACAGCTCCCTGACTTGTCCTTTAAATTGTAATTCAAAGTCCAAGGAATCTGTGTCATCCTCATCCCTGCACAGTGTAAGATCAAGGAGATCCTACAGATCTTCAACACCCAGGCCCAGTGCTTTTTCCCTTGATATTTTCTTCACTTCACCACTGGATTTGATCAGATTCAATACGTGGGTCTGTTTGTCAGATTTCCACTTTAGTATTTTTTTAATCTAGTGGGTTTCTTGGGAGAGGTTTTATTACAGATGAGTTTGGAGATGGTGGCCAGGTAATGACTGGTTGAGAAGTATTTGCAGTTTGTGTCAATTCAAGTTTTTCTGCTAACATCTGCTTAAGGCCAATTTTCACAAGGTAATCCGCTGCTTCCTTATCTGCTTATGTTTCTTTATCCATCTGCTTTTATTACCTTCTTTGGTAAAGGATGGCAGCAGGTGCAGCAGTGGATCTCTTGGATTGTAGCTTTTGTGGCTCAGCTGAAACCTCTGCTTCAGGGTAAACAGGATTTTGTGGAATATTAGGATTTTTCTTAATTCTTCCAGCCTTTGGTAAGAAGAACTCACCTTTTCTTCTTTCCACCTTGTTACTTGATTTCTTGACCGAAAATCAGCAGTGATAAGTTCCTCTTTCATTCTCTTCAGCTTTAACACTTTATCAGGCACATTTTTCTTGTAATTTACCCAAATATGAGGAGTATGTTTCACTTTCTCTTTATTCATTTTTTCAATTCTTTCTAACTCCTCCTTGAGCTCACCCACTGTCCATTCTTTGTATTGAGCTTTGTCACCTTTATACCTTTTGAAGGCCATAATGTGCTTAATATAATTTTTTCTCAAGGTTTCATCATCCCTTTTTGATAGTTGCTAACATAGATTCTTTGACAACCTTTCCAAAGTACTGACTTGAGTAAGCAGGAATTGATAGTATCTTTGGATTTCCTTGTCAGATTTACCCTTTGAGTTTCTTTTGGAGATATCCTCTGCTTGTTGACCTTTCAATTTCAAGTATTCTTCAATATTGTTAGGTCTTGGATATCCTTGAAGAGATGGTAAGCTTCTTTTATCAGGGTCATCTTCAGAGTAAAAAGATTTGATCTCTTCTCTGACAGCTGCAGGCTCTAAAGGATATTGGACAGCTGCAGAAACAATGGCAGTGTTAGGGTTAAAGGCTTGTGCTGAAGAGAGTGGAATAGGGCTTGGAATTATAGCAAGTGACAAAGGTTGTGAAGATGTTGGTGGTGGTGGTGGAGAATCATCATCTTCCAAAATTACCCTTCTCCTTTTTAGTTTAGCAGAGGTTGGTGGTGTTTTGGTTGGTTTAGTGGTGGTGATTTGAGTGGTGGAAGGTGGCTGACTAACAGCTGTTGAAACAACTGGTGTTTCAACCACTGTTGTCATTACAACAGGTGATATGTCACCTAATGTCTTCTGCTTTTTGGCAGGAGGTGTTGGTGGTAATGAAGTTTTTTTAGGTGGAGAAGTGATTTTTGGTGGTGAGGATGTGGTTGAAATGGGGGCAGTGGTTGTAGTTGATATGGTGGTTGTTGGGTTAACAACTGCTGAAACTACTGAAGTACCAATAGTTGTTGATACAACATGTGTTACAACAGCTGTTGGTTTGGAGGTTTGATGTGTGTAGCTTTTGGTAGGTTTGGGAGTATGTTTTGTGGATGTGGATGGTGTGGACTTGGGTTGCCTCACTTTTCTAGTGGGCTGCTTTCTTTTCTGCTCAGTATTTTCTTCATCCTTTGGCTCAGAAGTACCCTGCTCATTCATTTCCATAAAAACTCTTTTCTCTTGTTCAAACCTTGCTTTATCCTTTGCCTCTATATCCCTTTTTACCCTTGCTTTTGCATCAGCAATGGCATTAGTGGTTACATCAAGCTTTTTAGACCCATCTGGCTTAGGGATGTCTGCAAGCATACTTGAATTGTCTGGTGCAATGTATAACCCATCTTCATATCCCTTCTTTTTCAGCTGTTTCAATTTCTCCCACTTTTTGGCATCAGCTGGTGGTGGGTTATCCATAAAGATGATAGAGGGAGGAGCAGTGCCAGTGGTGTTCAGCAAATGGGCCTTGATTGCCTTGATATCTGCTTGTGTGTCTTTAAACCTTGCTTCTATAAGATTTCTGATCTTTTGAACCTGTATCTCATGTTGCTGATCAACATATTCTCTTTGTTGGATGAGCAAAGGTTGAAACAAACTCCACATCTCATTTGGAGTAGGAACAGATGTTGGAACAGATGTCTTAGCTGGAGCAGCAGTGGGTGGTACCTTTTGTACTTTCAACAACTGTTGCAGCATGTCTTTGATTTCTGCAACAGATGTATCCAGTTTGTCAACTCTAGCCGTCAATTCTTGGTACATTAAACCATCACCCAACTTAATGGGATCATCTGATTTCCCACATTCAGTGGTTGTAACAATGGTCAACTTAGGGGATGTATCCCAAAAATCATCCACTGATGCCCCTTTGTCTTGGTACTAGGGACTTCTTCCTTCAGCTGGGGTGACCAGTTTTAGTGAACCAGTAAATACTGGATACACCCTGGTTCCCAAAGAAGAAATTGCCTTCAAGGAAGTCTGATTGATGTAACTACTGTCCAAGTGCAAACCAGTGGGTTCAGCACTTGTAGTAGCTGCTTCACTTGAACTACCACCAAGAGTTACATGTAACTCAAGGGGTGTAACCTCCTCAGGTGTTGTAGGTGGGTTAGCAATGATTGAAACACCAGACCCAGTCACTTGTTGGGGTATATTTTCATTTACAGGTGAGTGAGAAGGACTGGTTTGTGTCTGGTTTAAATCAAGAGCATCCAACAAAAGTTTTGTTTGTGGGGGAATTGTGGCAGTGAGTATGGGTGTAGAAAGCGAATTTACCCCTGGCAGTGGGATGTGGATGATGGATTCAAGTGATTCCAGAGCATCATAATTTGGTGTCCTTATTCTTACAACCTGTTCTTTTTTAGAAGAAGAAGGAGGAGTTTGAGGCATGGGTTGAGATCTTTCAACCAACTGATGTGAGGAAGTAGCAGCAGTGGTTTCTGGTGACTTTTGTGTTGTCACTGGCAGTTGCTCTGGGATCTCATCTTCCAGAGTTGCTTTTTTTGTGGGTTTGGGGGGCTTTTGTGTTTTCTTTTATTTTGGTTTTCTGGTGGTTTTAGGTGTGGGTTTCACAACAGTTGTTTTGCTGCTGTGATCACCTAGAGCAGTGGGCTCAACAGCAGATACCTGAGGAGCAGTGGTAGCTGCTAAATTCTACTCAGGAACCTCTGCTTTTGTTTTAGAAACCTTTGCTAGCTTTGTGAATGTTTCAGATGTTAGGCCATTTATTTGAAAAAGTTCATCCTGGATAAGCACATGAGCATTATCCTTTGCAAATTTCTTTTGAAAATAAAAGCTTATGAACCTTGGAAATAATAAAAATGATTTTTTATCAACATTTTTTACCAAATCATCAAAGATTTCCTGGGAATAATTGAAATTTTCTTTATGTAAAATAGCATAACCCAGATATTGGAGCTTTAATGGTATTTCATTAAAAGCAGTGGTTGTATTTGAAACACACATCAAGAGGGTATGGAATAAAAATCTTGTTACAGGAGGAAAACTACCTTTTTGTAAGGTGTCCTTTTTCATTTCCTCAGCATACCCCCTCTCAATAAAATCTGTTTGATACTCGATTTTGGGAAAAGAAGTCATCGAGTTCAAATACTTCTGAAATGGATTGTGGTGTAATTTTAACTGATACACCCTTTATCGAGGAATTGATGGCTATGATTGTGTCATCTTG
This sequence comes from Helianthus tuberosus, assembly GCA_030545235.1. Taxonomy (NCBI): domain Eukaryota; kingdom Viridiplantae; phylum Streptophyta; class Magnoliopsida; order Asterales; family Asteraceae; genus Helianthus; species Helianthus tuberosus. Next base: position 142,383,227 of record CM060365.1, read on the forward strand.
AGATTCAAGTGTGGCATTCTTCCAAAGTTCTCTCGGGGTTTTCAGATAAATCGGAGCATCAGCAGTCAACAAAGTTTTGTAATTTGAAGACGAAAGAGCATCTATGATGGAATGGAAAGTTTCAGTATGACTTGGTTTTGTCAAGAGACCCAAGTAATTGTGAGGAACTTTGTATGGGATTTCGATGGCTTTTTGAGTGGATTTCTGAGAGGATGAAGATGGTGATTTTTCCATTTGAGGAAGAAGAAGATGAAGGATTTTGAGAGAAATGGGGGATAACTGCTTTGAGAAAGGAATTTTGAATTCGATTCGACAGTAAAAACCCTGTTTGGGGTTTTGATCAGGGTTTTATAAAGGGAAAAAGTGAATGCCGACGTGGCGGCGGTTACAAAAGATCTGACCGCTATGTACTGTCCACGTGCCAACCCCTGATGAATAATGGAAGACAGGTGTTTTAGGAAACCACTGATGGAGCAATATCAGTGGTTGCAACAGTTATAATGAAAGCAGTGGGTGATTTTAACTATCAGAGGATAGCCTATCAGTGGATGAAAATACTGATTTTGAACAACAGTGATTACCAAGGAAATGAGAGAACAGGGGTTGACTTTCAGCAGTGGACAGCTTTTAGTAGAACAGATGTTTGAACAAAACAGTGGTTATGGCAGACTTTTAAGGATTTAATGAAAATTCATATTTAGCTATTTTTAAGCATGGATTTTTTATTTTCTGAAAACATTTTAATGCTTTTATTCATAGAAAAACAAGATTTTGCTTGTTATTCCATGTTCAATATGCCAATTCTAGAGATCAGGCTTTCAAAGGTGGATGTGTCTAATGCTTTTCTTAGCACATCTGCCAGCTGATATTTAGTTGGAAAATGGTGCAGAGAAATCAAACCTTTTTCATAGAAATCCCTCACAAAGTGATGTCTGATATCAATGTGCTTGGTGGTTGAATAGGAAACTGGATTTTTAATGATATTTTCTGCTGCCTGACTGTCCAACATGAGAGGTGTCTTTAGGGCAGTGATACCAAAATCCAGCTGTTAGTGCACTATGTGTGTGGCCATAGATAGAAATCTAAATGTACATGTAAAGTCTAGTGTCTTGAGTCTGTAAAATACCGGACAGAGGTTTCGCTAGGTGTCGTTAGGCAATGTTAGGTCAGTATACGGTATGACACGATACGAAGGGAGCGGATCTGAACAAGAATGCTGTCATCATTCTTAATAATGAAATCATTCATATGACATCATACATACTACAACACGCTCAAACAAGAAATTGCATGCACTGGAATATGAGTTCGTACGTAATAGCATGCACAACATGGAATTGATTTCGCTTGGAATGGTTATTCTGCTTGAAACGGTGATTCCGTTTGAAAAGGCCTCAATGCCTATTTCAAACGGAATTAAGCTGCCTATAAATATCTGCAAACTCATTTCAAACGGAATGAGAAGACAACAATCAGAGAACTAATTCCGTTTGAAACACTTCTTCAAGTTCATCAGATCTTCATCAAGAACGCTCCGATTTCGTCACGTTGATTAGATTACGAGTGTCTAGTGTGTAGATCGAGTCGAAACTCTATCCGGTTGTAGTTGATACTTAATAAAACGTTGTTTAATTATGTTTTCGCGCTCGATTACGGTTCGATTTAACGGTTTCCGCACGTTAAATCGAATTCATCGCAGATCTAGTGATCGTTTACAATCCGATCCTGAACTCACAAGTGGTATCAGAGCATGCTAAAGAGGGAGTAAGAAAATTTTCCCGGAAAATCAAAATTGAAACATATTTTGATTTTGGGGGGAGTAAGAAAATTTTTAAAATATTAGAAAATTTGAAAATGTCAAAAACATTGAAAAATTCAAAATGAGTTTCGTTGTGAAAAAGAGGAAATGATAGTAAATCAGTTGGACTGTCACAGTACGCTAAAGAAATGAAATGTCAAATGTGATAAACGGTCTCACTAAAGATGTGACGATAGGCTCAGCTAGACTAGTAGATTTGCGATAACGATACAAACTTAAATGAAAAAGCCTAGTTCTAGTGGGAAACACGGTTGAAAGCATAGTACTTAGTTTTGTCCTTCTTGATTGTGTGCCTACTCAGTAATCGCTGAATGCTAAAGAGCATAAAAACCGGTCAGTTTGTGAACTTTCACAACTTGCTGAAAAAGTCGTTGTGATTGTGCATTTCTTTTTGCAAAGATTTAAACTTGTTTTATTTCTTTATTTTGTTTAAGCATAGGATATCCTCTGCGTATACGTGAGTATCGAACTGGATGTTAGTGCCTAAACGTTCTGCTTTATTTTCTTTGGTGTTTCGTTTAAGCTTTGGATCACCTCTGCGTATACGGGAGTATCGAACTGGTGGTTAAAGCCTAAACAATTTCAACTTGTTTTTATTTCTTATTTTGTTTAAAGATTGGACTTTCTCTGCGTATCGAAAGATCGACCTGATTGTTAATGTTTAAACATTCTACTTTATTTTTACACAAATCACAGTTGATGAAAGTTTAAAGGCATTACTCGAGTTAGTGTATTGCATGATGAGAGGATATGCTGAGATCGTGGGGTCCATAAGAATTTAGTGCAAAATTAATATACCTTAACGTATCGGTAAGCATTTCGAAAGTTTTTTAGATTGAGCTTAAGTGGACAACACCAGCAATTGATTTTGAAGCCAAAGCAGTTGGGCTGTACAGCTTGCAGCAGCTATATACTCTGCCTCAGTAGTGGATGTGGAAACAGCTGCTTGCTTTTTGCTTTGCCAAGACACTAAGAAACTGCCTAGGAATTGGCACCATCCTGAAGTGGACTTCCTTGTCTTGTCACATCCAGCAAAGTCACTATTTGAGAAACATGAAAGCTTGATATTTCCATCAGCTGGATACCAGATACCAAGTGTGGGAGCACCTTTTAGGTATCTGAATATCCTTGTTACAGTAATAAGGTTTGACTTTCTAGGGGCTGATTGGGATCTTGCACAAACACATGTTGCAAACATGATGTCTAGCCTAGATGCAGTTAGGTACAATAAAGACCCAATCATGCTTCTATATAGAGTCTGATCAACCAAATCATCCTTTTCATCAGACATGACTATTTTATTGGTTGCAATGGGTGTACTGCATGGTTTAAAATCATCCATCTCAAATTTCTTTAAAAGTTCTTTGGCATGTTTGCCTTGATGGATGAAAGTACCATTTTGCAAGCTGCCTTACTTGGAGACCAAGAAAGCACTGGAGTTCACCCATTACACTCATCTCAAACTCAGCTGTCATGAGTTGCCTAAACTCTTCACACATTTTATTACATGTGCTTCCAAAGATGATGTCATCCACATAAATCCGGACAATCATCAAATCCTTTCCTCTCCATTTTAAAAACAGTGTTTTGTCTATTTTACCTCTTGTGAACCCAATGGAAAGTAGAAAGGTGGAAAGAGTTTAATACCAGGCTCTTGGTGCTTGTTTCAGGCCATACAAAGCATTATTTAGCTTGTAGACATGATTTGGATTAAATGGATCCTCAAAGCCTAGAGGTTGACAAACATAAACCTCTTCTTGAATCTTACCATAGAGGAATGCACATTTGATATCCATTTGATACACCTTGATGTTGTGGTTGATAGCAAAGGCCAGGAATAGTATGATAGCTTCAAATCTTGCTACAGGGGCAAATGTTTCATCATAGTCAATGCCCTCTTCCTGTCTGAATACTTGAACCACAAGCCTAGCTTTATTCTTGACAACTATACCCCTTTCATCAGTTTTATTTTTGAAGACCCACTTTGTGCCAATATGACTCACACCCTCTTGTAGTGGTACAAGCTCCCAAACTTATTGTCTTCTAAACTGTTGGAGCTCCTCTTGCATGGCTTCTACCCAGCTGTTGTCTTTTAGTGCCTCTTGGTACTTGACTGGCTGATGGAGAGATAGGAAACCAGCAAAAAGACAGATGTTTTGGGATTGGCTTCTTGTTAGTACCCCTTCACTGATGTTGCCAATGATTTGGTCAAGTGGATGAGATTTCAAGAAGATTAGATCTTCTTTGTATGGAACAATGGCATTTAATGGTGAGGGCTGCAGATGTGAATTATCTGAGCTAACCACTGCTGGTGGCTTTGATGATCCAGCAGTGGCTTCAAATGGAGGTGGAGGAATAGGAGGATCAAGTGTGAAAACATTTTGACTTTTATCCACTGATGGAGGACTATCAACAGTGTTTGATGATGTGGAAGCAGGGGTTAATGGGCTACTTTGGTAAACAACTCTTGAGGTAGCAGTGGTTGAGCTTTGACAGCTGTTGTGAACATCTGCTGCTCTGGAAATGGATTTGAAGGTTTGTTGTGGAATGATCATTTCATACCCATTGTCTGATGGAGGAGTTTCTGATGGACCTGCATTGTTAGTCTTGACATCAGTATTTTCAAATGTAATTTATCAAGATCAAATAATTCAGCAGGGTTTGCTAGGATTTTCATTGATGAAAGTTCATTGAACTTCACATTCAAAGTCTCTTCCACTATCTTAGTCCTTGTGTTAAACACCTTGTAGGCTTTAGCAGTGGTTGAGTATCCTAGATGATATCCACAATCAATTTTGGCTGCAAACTTTGAGATAGAATCTTTTAAGTTTAAGATGAAACATGGGCAGCCAAAAACTTTGAAATATGATATTAATGGCTTTATTTTATACAGCAATTCATAGGCAGTCTGTTGATGCATGGGTTGATTAAAACTCTGTTTTGAACATAGCAAGCAGTGTTTACTACTTCTGCCCAAAAAGTTAATGGCAAACCTGAATCAGCAAGCATGGTTCTAGCAGCCTCAATCAAAGTCCTGTTCTTTCTTTCAACAACCCCATTTTGTTCTTGTGTTCTTAGAATGTTGTACTGCCTTACAATTCCTTTTAACACACAGAAATCATCCATCTCCTTATTTCTAAACTCTGTGCCATTGTCACTCCTGAAGATTTTTACTGCAAGATCAAATTGCTTTTCAACCTATGTAACAAAGTCTTGCAAAATGCCTGCAGTCTCATCTTTGGAGTGTAAAAAGTAAGTCCATGTAAACCTAGAAAAGTCATCAACAATAACCAAACAATATCTTTTCTTCCTAAGACTCATGACTTTAACTGGGCCAAACAAATCCATGTGAAGCATTTGCAAGCACTTGGTTGTTTTGGACTCTTCAATTGATTTGTATGAGCTTTTATGTTGTTTTCCTTTTAGGCAGGAAACACAATGCTCAGGACAGGTGAACAGTTTTTGAGGTAAGCTTATTACTAACCCCTGTTTGGATATAGCAGTGATTGTCTTGAGATTTGTGTGCCCCAATCTCCTGTGCCATAATTCTGTCTCTTTGTTAGAGGCAGCTGAGAACAGGCAGGCATCAGTCCCGGGGCTCTCTTTTGACATATCCACCACATAAACATTGCCACTTCTTTGAGCAACAAGTTGGATTTTTCCATTTTTTATTATTTCTTCAATCTTTTTAACCATTTCTGGTCCAACAATCCTAAAACAATCCTTTGTGAAGAATGAGCCATAGCCCTTATCACTCATTTGTGAGACACTTAGGAGGTTGAATTTTAGATTGTCTATTAGATTGACATTTTCAAACTTAACTTTACCAGACTGAACTGTACCAGACCCCAGAACCTTCCCTTTACAATTATTACCAAAGGATATATCACCCCCTCCATGAGTTTTAAAATCTTTGAGTAGGGCTTTACATCCTGTCATGTGCCTGGAGCCTCCACTATCTACATACCTGTCACACTCCGACCACGTGGAACATAAAAAACGTGGCGGAAATGTCGGGGAGTGTTGTAACAGAATTAATTGTTTCAAATCCATGGCAATTGAAGTTTCGTTTTATTGATTAAAAGTGTTACAATGTCTTAACAAACAAGGAAATACAACATAATTAACTAGTCTTGCATCTTTTATTGTTACTAAAGCCCAAGTCTGCCTATGTGTATCTTTATCATCTTATGCAACAGCTCCTGAAAAACACATGTGAAAATAGGTACGTCAGCATAAAAATGACTGTGAGATACATAGGTTTTGTGAAAATAGGTTTCATGACTTATGTTTGAGAAAATGTTTAGTCATGAACCTTGTAATTTGCTTTGTTTTGTAAATCATTTGAAAAATGATAAGATCAGATGATATGTATAAATAAATGTCAGGTTAAATGAATAACCATGTAAAAATGAGTTTGTATAAGATAAGTTATTTGTAAAACAATGTCTTGTGAAAAGTATGTTATTTGTATAAAATGTTATATGTCTCAAACTGAAATGATTCGAATAACGCTACGACATGTAATACCATACAAACACTTATATATAGGAAGTACCAGCGGCGTATCTACCATGCTTGTATCATATTACACACGCCTCGTTACTTAATCACTTACTCAAACCAAACTATCAAAGTAAAATGTTCATGTCTAATGTAAATCATGTAATATGTATCCAAAATGTAAGCATGTGATGAATAACAAATGTACCAAGTATGCAACAATAGACATACGTAGCATGTGACCTGTACTAAGTATGCAACAATAGACATACGTAGCATGTGACCTGTACTACGTATACAACAATAGACATACGTAGCATGTGACCTGTACTACGTATACAACAATAGACATACGTAGCATGTGACCTGTACTAAGTATGCAACAATAGACATACGTAGCATGTGACCTGTAGTAAGTATGCAACAATAGACATACGTAGCATGTGACCTGTACTACGTATACAACAATAGACATACGTAGCATGTGACCTGTACTACGTATACAACAATAGACATATGTAGCATGTGACCTGTACTAAGTATGCAACAATAGACATACGTAGCATGTGACCTGTACTAAGTATGCAACAATAGACATACGTAGCATGTGACCTGTACTACGTAAACAACAATAGACATACGTAGCATGTGACCTGTACTACGTATACAACAATAGACATACGTAGCATGTAATGTAATGTAAAACGATGTACTAAGTAATGCACACAATGGGCATACCTAGCATAAGATGTAATAAAATCATGTACTATAATGTACTAACGAACATAGCAGGTATATGATGTGAAAACAGGAAAGCATGAAAGTAACAAGTAGGCACATGTGTTTCACCCCAAAATAGTTTGGAAAACAGTAAAAGAGGGGTCTATGTACTCACTTGAGATTGCTTAGTAGTCCTTGAGTAACAACCAAACAATGCTAGAGATCGCGGATATCAAACGGCACCTAATATAGGTAACTGTGTTAATAAACCGGACCTAAATCGGAGGATTTAGATAGAATGAGGGTTTGTAAACCAAACGAGTATAGAGACTCGTGTCATATGGTTTAACAAAGCCTACATACTAAATGAAACCTAACCTAAGTGCTTTCGACCCATCGCGACCCATTAAGGTAGCTTATGCTACTTTAACGCGTCGTGCGCGTGAAACGCGTTCGGACCGCCTAACTAGTCCTATGACAAGTGTTATATGCCTAAACATGTTACATAATCAGTTATGTGACAAAATTTTAGGTTACATATGCTTAATTACCAATTATACATGAAAAGGGTATTCTGGTAATTTACCTAAGGCATATAAACTACCTATCATACAACTACTTAAACGATGTGACCATAGGGTATAACCTCGGAAGGTTATTCCCTATATACTATGGTCACCTAATGTGTTTGGTCGGATCCTAATGATCGACTAAATGGGTCGGGTTCGAAGGTATAGGCGATTTATCAGATCGCCTACCCTACGACCCTAGACAACGTGGTAATCAGTAGGCATAGTCCCAAGGGATTATAACCAACGTGATTACACTCACGTTGCGAAGTTCAAACGAACTTCGCATTGACCATTACTGGTCAACGCAGAAAGTCAAACAAAGTTTGACTTTCAGACTCGAAAGACTCGAAAAGCAATAAAAGAACGAAAGAATACTTACGAAGGGTCCCCGAATGCTAATCCCGATCCAAGTAACTCAGGTATGAAACAATGGTTTCAACTTAGAGCTTCTAGGATCAGAATTCTAGTGGGTTTTGAAGTTGTGGGGTGGGGTATTTATAGTTTTCGGGTAACCGTTAAGATCGTTTCATGGAAACCGTGCCTTAATCCCACCCGTACAAGTGTCGGGACCTTATGGTAGCTCAAATTGATCCTTATCAGCTGACTAAGCATTTTAGAATGTGTGGTTGTGAATGTAACAGCTGCAATCTGCTGTTAGATTCGATTAATCTGGTCAGAAGGTCGGACGCAGCCCGCGTGGGAATTACCAGATGTGTAGGCGGGCCGCCTGGCCTTGTCAGATCAGAAACATGTTTCATAAGTGACAGTTTCAGTCCCTGCACGTGTTTAAGGCTATTTCCGACACTTCTAAGGCCCGTAAAGCCAACTTTAAGGCCCTAAAATGATGCCTAAACATTGTGGACATGAAACATGCTCAAAAATATGCCGGGTGTTGGTTCGTTTGGTCGTACGAACGCGATGTTCGCTTAATTACGACGGAATGCGCATAAGCGCGAAAAACGATCCAAATGACGAAACGAATGGATTTTTCTTATTCCGAACACTAAAATAAAATATTTTAGTGCTTACATAAATTTTTGGATTTCCGGATGTATTCAGAACGTAAGTTATGCGCGAAAATGCAAACTTGTGCACTTTTTGACACTTTTAGTCCCTGAATGACACAAAAGTTTATTTTAGCATACCGAACACCTCAAAGCCTATTTCTAAGCTATGTGAAGGGTATTTATGGTATGTTTAACTTATGGTCATGCTCCGGAATGTCTGTTACAGTTCAAATTGGCATACTTTCGCAGTTTGTCATATTTAGTCCCTGTAGACGAATTAACTTTGATTTCACCACACCAAACCTTCCAAAACTTATATCTAAGTTATGTAAAGGTTATTTAAGGTATGTTAAGCCTATTTCACTATTTCGGAGTGTTCGTTGCATTAAACTGGTTATATTTACGCATCAGTGCGTGTATAACCTTCCAGAAAGCGATTTAGAGCTTGAAATCGAACAAGAGTTGATATGTGCAATCGATACACATATTTTTACAAATCCTAAGTATGAAATACAATATTTCATTGGTTTGGCATTTGTTTGATGGTTGAAGTGACACAGGTGTCACAATACCAAAGACTATCTAAGCATGCGGAAGCTCCCTGCACATCAAGTAAAAGTTTAGTTCATTAGGGTCTCCAAAGCCAATAAGGCTTTGGATAGGGTCTCAATAGTGTCTAGGTTAAGTTCAGGTGGATGGATAGTGGTTAGCTCAGGGTTTGGATAGTTTTGGAGCTATTTTTCTCTAACCACTGTTGGGGGTCTTGCCCAATTATCTGCTGATACCCAAAAGGATGGCTATTCACTCATGGTTTAGAAGGCTTTTTGTAAACCTCATAAACATGTGGGATCCTTTGGTATGGTGGTTGTCCCTTACCTCTTCGGTATTGATTGGCAGGGGGTGCATCAGTCACCTGAACATCTCTTTTAACAGAGGTTTAGTTCAGCTATTTTGTAACAGCTGTTTGAACTGGCACAAACAGTGGTTGGTTCTTGGTGAATTTGACAGATGGATTTGATGAACTCAAGGATGTTTTTGTAGTGTACTCATTCTTTTTTACATCAAAGGATTTGAGATACACACATTCTTGAGTTTTGTGATTTGATTTACCACAGATGGTGCAGCTCTCAGCATGTACAATAACACTTGTTTTGTTGATATCATATGCTTTTAGATGAAAACAGTCTTTTGTTAGATGATGATTCTTTTCACAGAAATCACAAAACAGGTTTTTAACTTTTTCTCTACTTTTCTTCTTCTCAGACTCCTTAGCAACAGAGTTTGGAACCATTGTTGGGATGTCTTTGAGAGGAATGACATTTTCTTTAGGAGCTTTTACACCATTAGTGGTTGTGAAGTCCATGGGCTTAAAGTTTTCAAGAATGTCACACTCATCAGACCATGTGGGTTTAAATTGGTACCTCTCAAGTTCCTCAAAAGTTGAGGACCCCACAGATCTTTCCAGAGTGATTTTGTTACCAAGTTTGTCAGTTATTTTGACTTCTTGGCCATTCTTGTTGGTTGGAATGATTTCAACTGAACCAGCTTGATTTGCAGCATTGTTTTCAACTTGATCATTTTTTCAAAAACCAATGCCAAATTTCACATTGCTTTCAAGCTGTTTCTCAAGCATTATCTCAAAACCTTTGCAAGATTCCACCCATTTTTCACAAGTGATTTGGGTGGACTCCAACTCCTTTTTGCAAACATTATATTTTTCTATCATAGTTTGGAGTTGGTTTTTGGTAATGGTATGCTCTTCTTTTAAACTGCGGATTTCTTTATCTTTTTCAGCCAATTTGATTTTAAGTTCTTTTAAAGAATTCTCAAATTTGACTTCATCATTTAACACTCTATCCCTAAGGTTTTCATTCACCTCTTTGATGTTCGCAAATGCTATGATGCATTTGTCTGAACACGGATTTTCAAGAACCTGAGATGATACCTTAGCTGCAGCCATCATGGCACAGTCACAAGCATGCTCTTTCTCATCAGTCACCTTCTCTTCCTTTTCACCATGGTTCTTCTCTTCTTCTTCAGACCAGGGGTCGGACAGTGGTTCTATCAGGGGTTCTGAATTTTCTCCCAGCAGTATTTCATCAGCAACTTCATCCACTATTTCAGCACTTAGCTGTTCTCCTTCAGCTTCCAGCTGTCACACCCAGACCACGTAAAACAACAAAACGTGGCGGAAACGTCGGGGAGTGTTGTAACAGAATCATTGTTTCACAACCATGGATTAAATAATTTCGTTTTATTTAATTATTGAACACATTGTTTATTACATATCAGATAAATACAATTATTATTTTTCAAGTTTTCAAGTCGCTAAGGCACGAGTCCATCCTATGTGTATCATGCGTCGACAATCATCACATAGCAGAACCTGAAACATGTGTAAAATAAGTACGTCAGCATAAAAATGCATGTGAGATACATAGGTTTTAGTAATGCATGATTCATAACTTGTAAGTTTAAAAGAATGTTTAAAAAATAGTCATGAATCCTTAAAAATGTTTTCTTTTATAAACAAGTGATAAGAAAATAGATGATGTAAAAGAAAGATGCATAAATAAATAATTAAGTAAAATGAGTTTGTAAAATAATGTTTTGATAAAAAGGTTTGTAGTATATATGAAAATATACTTTGGTTTTAAGAAAGTCGAATAAGTAATATATCAAAATATATTTTGGTTCGATAATCGTTAAACAGATAGTATATTAAATATACTTTAGTAGTCAAAATAATCATTTTTGGTAGTATATCAAAAGTATACTTTGGTTTTATAAATAACATATTTAAACTATGCTTTGGTTTTATGAATAACATATCAAAATATGTTTTAGTAATTTATAAAATATATGTTGTTTTGTACCATATCACATATGAGAGTATATAAAAGTATACTTTTGGGAGTATAATCAAATATACAATAATAATGTGATTTAAGAATTCATTCAGACCTAGTGCATCAGAATACACCTTTGAGACTATAGGAATACCACAAAGGCAATCCCTATTTGGATGGAGAAAAATAAATTGGTTTCAGACATTCCATGACAACAGGAATGGGGTGTCGAATCCTATAGCGCTATATCATACTACCAATCGATCTTGTGAACATAAATAAGTACAATTCAACAATTAATTTTATAATCTTTGAAAAATCGGTGTTTAAACCATAAATAATCATTCAGTTTGTCAAAAGATATGTACTAATATGTATAATCAATTATACTTTGAAATCATTAACATAACAAATAGGTACACATATTTCACCCCAAAACATTTGAAAACAGTAAAAGAGGGGACTATGTACTCACTTGAGGGTGCTTAGAAGTCTTGAACAACAACCAAGCAAAGCTAGAAGGAGTACGGAATCAAACGGCACCTAATATAGGTAACTATGTTATTAAACGGATCCTAAACCGGGAGATAGGATAGAATGATGTTCTATAAATCAAATGAGTAATTGAACTCATATGGTATGATTTAATAGAGCTAACATTCGGATTTGGAAGTCTACCTAAGTGCTCTTGACCCGTTTCGACCCATTATGGTAGCATAAGCTAGTATAACGCGTCGGTTGCGCAAAACTATGTTCGGATGGTTATCTATGAGCTATGTCAAGTCTTACATGCCCAATTATACCCTAACATGTTACTAATTCAGATTAGATGTTAAAAATATGTTCACATATGCACATTATGGATTTATGCTTCAAAAGGGCATTTTGGTCATTTTCTATGGGCATACAAGCTAACTAGCAAATGACTAACCAATCCTATGTGATCATAAGGTATAACCTCAGTGGTTATTCCCTATGTAACTATGATCACTAAACATGCTTGGTCGGATCTTAATGATCGACCAAACGGGTCGGGTTCGAAGCGGTTGTTTAGACCGCTTAACTTACGACCCTAAACAAGCACTAAAAATAGTGATGAGTTAAACATGTCAAAACATGTTTAACTAACTTAAAAAACTGATTTGGTATTAAAACAAAGTGTTTTGATACCTAAAAGTAGTTCTGTGGCAAAATGCGTGCTAAGACGCATTTTGACCGAAACTTTGACTCGTCACTACGCCTAGTTAACGTTGTAATCAGTACGTATAATCGCTAAGGATTATAACCATCGTGATTACAATCACGTTACAAAGTTCAAACGAACTTTGCGTTGACCATTGACTGGTCAAACTGAAAGTCAAACACTGTTTGACTTTTTAAGCTAGAAAGCAATAAAAGAATGAAAGAAGGCTTACAAAAGGTCCTTGCTTGAACTTGATCTTATAAACTCTTAGGTATGAAGTTATAGAACTCCAACTTAGAGAATTTTAGATCAAGTGTGAGGAACAACAATGAATTGGCCATGCTATTTATACTTGTTGCAAAGTTACAAGATCATGACACATGTTTGTGTAACCTCCAAGCAAGAATTATGGCCCTACAATTGTCACAAGCAGGTTCAAAGCCTTGGGGAGGTGTTAACTTGCTCATCACACAAAGATCTTTGCATTTTTGGCCCCTGAATTATCAAACAGTTGCTGATTTCAAGTTTCTGGTCCCTGGGCATCTCACACGGCCCGCGTAAGGTATTGGGGAACACTTACGCGGCCCGCCTGGCCTCCCCAGATCAGCAAAAGTTTCAATAATTACAGTTCAGGTCCCTGCACTTGGTTTAAGCTCACTTCAGCCCCTTTTGACCCCCGTTAAGCCATTTTCAAGGCTCTAAAAGGTCAATAAAGTTTAGAAGACTCAAAATGTGCTCAGAAAACTCTCGGATGTCGGCTCGTTTGGTCGTACGGTCACGTTATTCGTTAAATTGCGACGGAACTCAAACGGACGCGAAAACGAACCAAATTAAGCGACGAATGGTATTTTTGCATGCCGATCACTAAAATAAAAATATTTTAGTGTGTACAAAAATTTTGGATGTCCAGATGTGGTCAGAACGTAAGATATGTGCGAAAATGCAAACTTACGCCGTTATTGACACTTTTAGTCCCTGTAAGATCAAATAAGCATATTTTTACACACCGAACCACTCAAAGCTTATTTCTAAGCTATGTTTAGGTTGTTTATGGTATATTTAGCTTATGATCATGTTCCGGACTATATGTTGCCTTATAAAACGGCAGACTTTTGCAAGTTGACGCAAATAGTCCCTGTAAGTGAATAAACTTGATTTCGCCACACCAAACCTTCCAAAACTTATTTCTAAGTTATGTAAAGGTTATTTAAGGTATGTTAAGCCTATTTCAATATTCCGGAGTGTTTGTTGCATTAAACTGGTTGTATTTACGCATTAGATTGCGTATAACCTTCCAGAAAGCGATTTAAAGCTCGAAATCGAACAAGAATTGATATGTGCAAATGATACACATATTTTTACATATCCCAAGTATGAAACACAATATTTCATTGGTTTGGTATTTGTATGATGGTTGAAGTGACACAGGTGTCACACCAGCCCTTCTGGTATTGACTCTAATGCCATAAAACAAAATTCATCATTAGGAGCATCATTAGAAGCATAGAGTGCAAAATTTTCATCACAAAGCTCATCAGGCATACTGCTCCAGTCAACAAAGCCTTGGGTGAAAAAACATTGCTGATCTTGTTGAACCACTGCTGGAGTAGCTTGTTGAGGTGCAACTGGTTGCACTTGAGCCTGAGGGACACGGGCTTGAACATACTTAATATGTGGAACAGTGGTTTGAACATAATGCACAGGAACAGGGGTTGCAGTATAGTGAGCAATGTTAACATGGGCTGCAGGGGTATATTGGGCATAGTGTACAGTGCTTTGGTTTTGTGGTCTAGGGTTTGAGCTGGGATGAGTAATAATTGGACCAGTGGTTTGACTCCTACATTCCCTAGCAAAATGACCTTGCCTATTGCACTTATAGCACTTGATCTTTGACTTATCCAACCCCACTTTTAAATTCCCATGTAACCCTGGGAATTTTCTCCCTGTCCTTTTATAGAATTTGCTTGTTCTTATACTAAGCAAAGCCAATTGATGCAAAATGTCCATTTCTTCAACATCAGTTGGATCAAAGTGTTGTAACTCATTGAGTTCAAAACACAGATTATCAGAGTTCTGGCTTTCTCCATTTACTATGAAAGCAAAGTTAGATGAGTGAGGATCAGAGTTGAAGTTTGCACCAGCAGTTATGTCAATAAAAATGATCATAACTCTGATCCTTACTGCTGCCAGACTCTTCCTGACCCAGAAGAGTTATGTTGCCAAATGTTTAGTCATCTGCAACTTTTCCAGACTCTTGCAACTTCTTTTTCTGGTTTAACTCCCTTTCATAGGTCAGGAGTCTACCATGACGTTGGGTCAGTGTCAGATCTTTGAACTCAATAGAATTTCTGGTCACAAATGCAATTGTATCCCATTTTTCAGGTAGTGATCTAAGAAACCTATTGTTTTGTGTTGAATTAGTAAATTTAACATCAACAAGTCTTAGTTCACTAATGAGACAATTGAATCGCTCAAACTGTTGGGTTAATGTTTCACCCTTAACATGACAAAACGTTTCATACTGTTGATTCAGAATTTCCCTGTTATTTTTAATTACTTCTTCAGTCCCCCCAAATTGTTCCTTAAGTGCATCCCATAATTCCTTGGCACTGTTACAGTATAACAGCCCAGCATAGATTTCATTGGGCAAAGCAGATGCAACGATGATAAATGCCTTGGCATCCAGTTCGAATTTTTGAAAATCAGTTTCAGTATAGTTTTCAGGTTTCTTAGGTTCGAACTTCTTTGAATCCTCAGCACTCGGCACCATTGGAACATGTGGTCCAAAGATAACCGACTTCCAACATCCGGTATTCTATTGAGCAAGGATGTGACCCATCCTTCTCTGCCAGATGTTGTACTCATTTCGCTTCAACATGGGTGTTTTGAAGAGTGAACCGATGCTATTGTTAGCATCTTGTGATTGTGACGTCATCTTGGTTGTTTTACAGACACTGATTAATCAACTTTGTTCGTGATTAAACCTTGCTCTATTTTTCAACGAAACGAACAATAATAAATATCAACGATTGTGAGCTGAACTTTTACGTCAAAATGATTGTTAAATCAAATTTGACTGTCCTATCTCTGATACCAATTGTTAGGATCTGAGTTTCAATTGATTGTGTTTTACGTTTGATAATAATGAAAATGAACAAGTAATTGCAGCGGAATGTAAATGGAAACAAACTTTCACACACAATCAAATAGGAGAAATGCTTTCAACACACATTTTAACATAAAACTGAATGATTAAATTTATTTCAAACACCAATTACAATGCATGCATGTATCACAAACTCCCCCTCATCCTGAGCTCACAGTGATTGTTCGTACAAGAAGAAAAGTGGTGCAAGAGCCAATAGAACAGTACAGGGTACTGTTCTGTTTATAGGCACGAGCAAACCACTGAAGCATCTTGGCTGACGTCACCATGAAAGTGACATCTAACCTCCTAACAACCTGAAACTACTGATCTAATACAAGCACTGTTTAGCTAACTACTGATTACAATACATTACAGAAGGAAAGACTAAACTACTACTTTCTCCTTCCACTGTTGTGACTCCAGCAGTACTTTGTTTCTTCAGCAGTGCTTGACCCATAACAGTAGATTGATAAACAGGGTTTAGTCTTCATCAGTCTTTATACTTGATCAGTTGTTTGTAGAACAGCAGTTGTATACGGACAGTTGATATAGGCCATCAGTTGTTAGAAGCACTATCAAGGGGAAAGTTGGAATACAACAGTGCTTATGCTGGATCCACTGCTCTGATCCAGTTTTGGCTTTAATCAACTGTTCCTTTGGTAGGGTTCAATCCCAACAAGTAAACCCGCCCAATTGAAAACATAATAATCAAAACTGATAACACATTGTATAGAAAACCCAAATATAACACCAAATTGTATCATACATTTTGTTATAGGTGTCGATAATAAATACACAATGGACTGAACCCAAAATAACATTGTGTTATAAGTTCTGATAATAACAAAGTGTATAGAAACTCTAGTAAAAAACGTAATGACCAAAGCCTAGTTGAAAAGGTGGATTCGCTCCTTGGATCGATTCCTTGACTGATGAATGCGATGAATACGTATCTTGTGCGGAATCCAAGTACGTGTGTGGATCAGACATAAAGAAGTAATTAACTGTTGATTTTTATTGATATTTTGACAAGTACGAAACCACGAAATCAAACGACAAGAGTTTCCCCACTCAAGTCACAAAGATATCAAATGAACAAGACCCTAAACACACACATATCTATAGACAGTATGGGTTCGTACGAAGTTGTGGCTCCCCTGTATGAAGCTGCAATTATCTCTTCATATGAAGCTGCATGCTTTCACTCGCAAGGCTTCTTCTGCCGTTTGCTTCTGAATTTCTTCCATCACCTGCTGGTTTTCAGCAACAGCTTCAACAACTGGCTTCTCCAGCTTCTCATCAACTATCTCCTGATTTTCTCCACCTATTTCTTCTTCTTTCTTCTTCAAACTCTCATCATCCTGCTATTTTTCAGCAACAGCTTCTTCTGCTGTCTTCTGACTTTCTTCACCGGCTGTTTCTTTTTCTTTCACCTCTTCATTCTTTTGTTCATCACTGCCTTCTTCTGCAGTTTTCTTCAATTCATCCACCAAATTCTCAACAGTTTTCTTCATTCTCTCTTCATCTCTCCTCTTCAAGCTAGTTGTCATTACATCTCTGATTATCTTATCTAGCTTTTTGAGATAATCTTTATCTGCTTCTATCTTTGAATAATATTCGCCGGATAAAGGAATAACTGCAAGTACATCATTGTAAACCACTTTACTTGAACCAACAACTGGATCTCCTTTGCGATTGAAATAACATTCTCTTTTCTTGTCCCATATACCATAACTCCTAGCTTCTTCGTACATTTTTTGCATTTCTTCTATTCGGTAATTTGCAAAACATCTTTCTCTGTATGTTTTCTCTTGAAGAATTTCTTCTTTCGTTTTCATTTTCACTTCAGCAACGAACGCTCTTTTCTCTTCCTTTATGTATTTACCCCAGTTAAACCCTTCATCATTATGAATTGTTGATAAGGCTTTTGTTCTGTCTTTTGATAAACTTTCAGCAATTTAGTTTAGATTTGCTTTGGACGAATGCTCACTGTTTTTATGATAGATAGCCTTTTTGTAGTAGTCGTCATGGAATGGATTACCATGATCAGCTACTTCCCGGTTAACACACTCTCTTTTGAAATGGCCCTTCTTTTTACACCAGAAACATGTGACTTTCGACTTATCAAACCCTAGCTTGGTGCTTATCAAACCTCCAAGATCCTGTCTGCCTGTTATCTCCATAAAATGTTGTGCTCTTCTAATGCCGCTAGCCAAACACCATCTGATATCAATGAGTTCCATCTCATCCGAATATATCTGGTCATAATCTTCTTTTGTCAATTCGGGATTTCTAATTCTCCCTGCCACCAGACTCTCATACGATTCCATAATTGATGCTAAGAAACTCATATGTAGTTTAGCAGCATTGATACTCAATGTAGGAGAATCTTGTGGATTCGTTCCTTGGATCGATTCCTTAACCGATGAATACGATGAACACGTATCTTGTGCGGAATCCAAGTACGTTTGTGGATCAGACACAAAGAAGTAATTAACTGTTGATTTCTGTTGATATTTTGACAAGTACAAAACCACGAAATCAAACGACAAGAGTTTCCCCACTCAAGTCACAAAGATATCAAATAAACAAGACCCTAAACACACATATATAGACAATGTGGGTTCGTACGAAGTTGTGGCTCCCTTCGTACGAAGCTGCAATTGTCTCTTCATACAAAGCAGTTTAGTCCCTTCGTATGAAGCCGCATGGTCCCTTCGTACGAAGTGACTTATGTACACATGAACTTCATAATTTGCTCTGTTCAGCACCAGTCTTGTCATATCTGATTAGGCTACGATGCGTGATTGACGGAAGTGATAGACATACTGCATTCACAGAAAAACACAATAACTATGTATATGAATGAAGAGCTATGGTGGAGGTAGGGGGTTTATAATGGGTGGGAGGGTGGTTGTAGCGAGAAACATATGGAAGCTGAAACGTCGGAGTTCGATTGCTATGCTAAAAGAATCTAGAATCGCAATTGAATTTAGATTTTCATCTTATATAGGAGGAAAAAAGGCTCCTAAGCGATAATCTAGGGGACATGGGAGAAGACGCTCCTCCTACAATGACAAAGACAACCGCTCACAAATTGGATAACTGCTATAGGAAAAAAAAAAAAAAAAAAAAGCTTCCAAATTCCTAGGATAACCACCAAGTTGTTTTAGCCATGATTTATCCTCACAAATAACTGCCAAAAATGGACGGCCAAGATCAACATTCAAACTATGTCTACATTGAAGATCACGATAATATCTAATCCAATTGGGATTTGTAGGTGCAGAAGTTGGTTGATTCTCGTACATGTTAACTCAATTTTTGTTATTTAGTAGGCGCAAGATAACATATTTGCTTCGTTATGTACAACCCGAACTTTTTTAAGGAAAAACAAACATTAACGAAATAGCTTCAAACATATAATGCCATGTTTTAATTACAAATGCATACAATAAAGACAATAAAAATGTGTAAAACAAATGTAAGGCATAAAGCATTGTAACAAAATTACGCGTTGATAGCAAAGAAAGCCATTCCTTGCACACACAATGTTCCATATAACACAATGTCTCTTAAAAAAACACAATGTTTATACAAAACACAATGCTATAGTAGAGCACAATGTTATATATAAAAACACAAATAACTACAAAAAATACAGTGTCATATAAAAACACAATGACAATAACACATTGATTCATAAGAAAACACAATGTTATTCAAAAACACAATGGCAATAATACAATATTATACCAAAAACAAATGCCCTTGTAAAAACACAAATCCTTGTAAAAAAACAAAATACTGTGTAGTTACTGTATATATTCACGTAAATACCCCATGTAATTAATAACCACTCAAGTTAACTACCTTTTGAAAAAAATTGAAATTGGTGGGGGCGGGGGAGGTTATTTATTTATTTATCATGAGAGAAGAGTTATATTTACCATTAATACAACAATTGATCTTATTAGTTTTGTAGGAGAACATGGTCGAAAGTTACAAAAAAAACAGTTTAACCTGAATAATAAACCACTAATACATTGTATGTTGTAAAAAAACAAATAAAAAATATATCTTGTCATATAATAAAACAATAGTCTACAAAAACACAATGTCTCTAAACACAATGTCTCTTAAAATACACAATGTTTATAGTATAAAAACACAATGCTACAGTAGAGCACAAAATTACCACAAAATTAACACAAAAAATGATGTAGGCATATTACATCGGAGTTAAGGTGTTGCTTCCTTGTGGTCAAGGGTTCGAGACCTGTTGAAGGCGGATTTGGTATAATATAAACCGTTAAAAGAACATATTACATCTTTATGAAAATAGTAAGAATAATAGTCTAGACAATGACACGAAATTATACACAATAAGTATACGTAGACATTTTATCCAAGGGAAACGTAAAGGTTCATATGTTTTATTTGATTTATTTATGCATGTCGAGTAGTATCACAAACTTATACAAAATAAAAATACGTACACACTATATTTATTTTCTTTTTGTGCCGGTGGTAATTTTATCTAATGAAACTCTAAAGGATCAATTATTTAATTTATGTTGTTTATCATGTCCTAAATAGAGGTGTGCAAAAAACCATATCTGGAATCAGACCTGAGAAAAAAAAATATGAAACTAGTTATTTTTGTATCTGGGTATTTTATACCCGTAACCGAACTCGACCCTACCAGTAGGGTATGAAAAGTATACATTTTGAGCTTAATACCCGTACCCGAAATTGTACCCGATTTATACCCGAAAATACTCGGAACCGGTTATACCCTATACTCGAATCTTGTGATACCCAATACCCTATATCCGATATCGGTTTTTTTAAGACATGATAGAATACCCGAATTTTTAACGTATATTTTTATGTTTGTTTTACAACTTTTATATTTAATTTTTTTTTTAAATGCATATTACAAAGCAAATGCTTTGATTGAATTTACGTTATTGTAATTTATTTTAATTATATACACAAATTACAAACCAAATTTTATTTTTAAACGAATTTAACTTTGTGTAGATAATAAGAAAAAAAACTTTTTTTTTTGAAACCGGGTATTAATACCCGAACCAATATCCAGTTCCAATACCCCGTTATACTCGAACCTAATCATACCCTACCTGGTTACATAAGGTATGGATTTTCTCCTCTGTGCCTGTACCCGAACCCTTCCCAGTTTCTCAAAATACTCGATTTTTCAATACCCGATCATACCCGGACATGATTTCGAAACCTGGTATTAAAAATCTTGATTTGTGCAACTCTACTCCCAAATAAAAATAAAGTTTTTCATCTTCAAAACAAGTAATTAATTTTGAGAGTGAGTAGTTGAATCAATTGTTTCACGTATCAGTGGTAGTGTAAACAACGACTTTACAAAATTACCATTTTAGCGAAATATAATTGTATGATCAGTACTTTTGATAAAATGAGTACTTTCAATAAATCACTAAAGATTAAAATCCATGGTTTTTTTCTATCCCAAGTTAAAGCCCAAATGTTAAATACAACTAAACAATCAGGCCCTATGCATGCGAGTACTGCCTTGTAACATCTAGCACTTAAACGACAATTGTTTAACTTGAGCAATCTGGTGGCCTAATTGAAAATATACAAACCATAGTCATTATTACAAACCTTACCAAATGTAACCCAATGCTCGTCTCTACTACAACCAGAAAATAATATGTTTAGAAAGCACTAACAAAAAAACATGAATTACACATATAATATGTTAAGAAAAATGCCATAAAGTTTAGTAGATTTAATATAACATTAAATACACATATTATACAACCATATAAACAATTAAGAAAAACTATGTATATATTCAGATAATAAACTAATCAAACAACAAAATACCATGGAACATTTGTTGATTTTCGCTCGATCTTAAGGGTCTCTAGTCCGGTTGAAGCAAAAGCATCCTTGTTGATCTGCAGGTTTCATTCCATCACTCTATAAAGTGTCTGTAGCGCCTAGTCCATCTTTGGCATCTTGTCTGGATTTGCGTCCCAACATCTCTTCATAACACTTGCAAATGAGTTAGGGCAGCAAGGTGGCCGGTATCTCCGGCCTCAAATTCAGTCATTTCACAACTAATTTTCATTTAAGGGTAAATTACACTTTTCGTCCTTTATGTTTGTATCGTATTGCAATGGATAGCCTTTAACTTCAATAATTACAGTCATAGTCCTTTATTTGTAAAACTCATTACATGTTACGTCCTTTAACCATAACCTGGTTAAAATTTTTAGTTAACTATAACATGTGCGTTGCACATGAGGGCATTTATGTCTTTTTACCCAATCTATTTAAATTATATATATAAAATCCACAAAACAGCTCTCACTCTCTCCTATCTCTCTTCTCACCTGTCTTGTCTCTACACCCAGTATCACGACCACCTTATCATCATCATCATCACCATCAAAACTCACTCATCCCAAAACCCAGTCATCATCTCTTTACTCTATCTCTCTCTATATTCAAGAAACCACCGCCCCTAACCAAGATCTGTAACTATAAACTCCAAGATCTAATATCTATTCATTGAATCTGCAATTGATAATATCACAAAGTTACATCACAACAAGATTCAATCACTACAAACTACATTTAATTTCATCCAGACACACCAAAAAACCTGAATCTTTCATCTACCTACCTACACCAATCGCCCACAAAAACTTCGTTTCATCATCACTAACAACCGAATCAGACGACCCACCATTATCCAACCGGACATGTGTCCTGCAAACCGGGAAACTGGGCACCTTCGTCAACCACCTATCCACACACCGCACACCCGGCAGATCTCCCCTTCATTCAGAAACTCCAAACAAATCGAACAATCATCGGATGCGGCGGTGGTGTTGGAGAATTTGAACGGCGGGATGTGGGTCTGAATGTCGTGGAGGGAGAGGGAGGAGGCGCATGGGGTGGGGGAGCGCGTGAGGATTTTACGGATGGGTTTGGATGTGGATACGGCGGCGATTATGGTTTGATATGTCCATTAACGAGTAGGGTTATTTTCGTTGTTGATTGGGAATAAGGAAGGGTGGTGGTATCTGTAGGAATTAGGTTCACCTTTTGTAAAATATAATTACAAAATATATAATAACGAGACTCTCGTTATTCGTAGGAAATATCATAGTACAATATCGGTTGCAATAACTAAATAAAAAGAATATATAATATAATTATATATACCAATCTTGATTCAAGCCGCATCTCTGGTGGGTCCTTCACGCGCACTTGATAGCATCCTAGACTCGAGTATTCATCATCTTGAGTCTTGAAAAATACTCCTTGACTGCAACAAAGAGAACACTAAAACGTTGACGATTTTGGTTGAGGCACGTGTTCAACACGCTTCCCTTAAAACAGATTTCGCGCCTCTACTAAAGACGACGCGTCTGTCTCCCAGGGTACAACAGCCGAAGCAGTATGTACTGCCGGAAATGGTCACACGCCCGAGGTTACACCGAATAGAATTATAGTGTTTGAACTTGTGGAAAAATAATGATATGAAAGTGATGGAATCGAGTAGAGAAAACTTATCTCTCTATAATTCCCAACATATGAATGTTCAAGTCTTCACCACTTCTCCAAGAATTCTTCATACATATTATCTTTCTCTTGTAGTTTTCTCATAATTCCAATGAATCACATAGCCTAACATTTTTTACAAGAGTTGTGTGTTATGAAGAGTTTCTCTTAAGTGGTGATTTTATTAGAGACATAAAACTCTAATAAAAGTTTCACTTAATTAGTGATTTAATTAGAGCCATAAAAACTCTAATAAAAGCTAATCAAGTGATATAAAACTCTACTCAAGAGTTTCACCATATGAATGAGTTTAATTAGTAATAATAATTTCACTAAATTATAAATTAACTAAATATCCATTCACTAATTTTCCCAACAATCCCCCACATGAATGGAGATTGTTCAAAACACATAAAATTTCCAATGGAACCTCGACAGTTGAGTTTTGCATACGATAGGTAGGTGTTACCCTTTGAACCTTCGCTCATGAAATGCACTTAGCCCACTAGCTCTAAGTAGATCTCGATGTCTTTGAACTCGTCTGCCGTTTGTGTAGACGACAATACACTTCACACAAGACTCTCCCTAGCCGGGTCATCTCCTCATAGTCGTGTCCAATAATGGTCGTGGAACACTTTCCTGGTTCTGCGAGAGCTCTAGGAATTGTGCCCTCAATTCCATTCGAAGCGACCCCACTTCTCTCTAACATAGGTGATTCTCCTTAGATCATTAAAAGCATTGTGGTTATCGTGATCTATCCAAATCATTTACCACATATTATGCTTAGCATCATACTTGTCACTTTTAGGAATGGACTAGGAAGTTTATTAATCTTTATAATAAACTACCTTATTAAATGCGTAGGGTTATTCCCCCACAGTGACCTCGCTTATTCATACAATTAGGTTTTCCTATTGAACTCAATTCTTGGGATCTCCAGTCTACTGAGTTAGGTTTCCATCATATGAACTTCATTTTTCAAGGGCTTCAGTCCCATTCCACAACTTGATCTCTAATAAACCCTCAGGTTGTTGGATCCATAACATTAGCAAATAACTTTGCGTATTTGAGATCAGTTGTCATGATGTGTTCTTAACTCGTAAGTTAATTTTGCCTATTGTCAACTTCTAAGACTATAACCTCAGTGGCCATCTGAATCTGGTTATAACATATGTCTTCGTAAGATATGTGTATCATTTAAGGCAAACACATCTCCATTATGCACTACGACCTTTGTGTCCTCCACTTAGTCGTCAATTTGCAATGTTAGATTGGATTACAAAATCCTTATTGCTAAAAACAAATGCAAGACACCCCCCACATTTAAGTGTTATTGGATAACATTTAGATGTGTTAATGAGAACCATTTCTACATACCCTTATAAGGTTGTTTCTTAAATGGTTCCTCCCCCACATTTCTTGCCATTTGATCAACATTTCCGTAACACCACTTATGGCGACATTTATACACATATGATTGAACAAGACCAACCTTATTGTATCAGTGAATTCAACTCATATTGCATTAGCTTACACAAGCTTCCGAGCTGACCAAAGCAACACATGCCATTGTCATAAGTTTGTCACCAACTTAGAATAATTCTAATTTAACATCTAGAATAAGCTTAGACAATGAGTTCTCCTCATTAGCTTTTCGAACAAACTTTTAAAAGTTACATGTCATTTCCTTATAATGAATGAAAATTCTCTCTCAACTTTGTCCATACACAAATTCTTTTTGTGTTCATACACATTTGAATGTTTAGAGTTAATTAGTCTCCGTCAAGACCCATAATTAACCAAGTACTAGTCTAGCATGCTTTAGACTACAATACTTTAGCTTGTGAACAGAAGATGCGTCATTCTGATTCTTCACAGCCCTAAGGATATCATAATATCACTTTGCAACATTCATCCCTTGTTAAGACAAAATAATAAGACTTATTCATAATCCTAAAACATCAATATTTAGGAAGGTCTCACAAATTATTGTATATAGCACAAAGCTAAATTTCATCATTCATTTAAGGAACATAACTTGTTTACCTTTGATCTCCAACGATCTACCATTGACTCATAAGTACTTAAACATAAGCCTTAATCCAAGTCACTTGGTGAACACATTCATCACCAACAAGATGAATGTTTCTCATCTACAATCACTATTATGTGTGAGATAGAGTCAACTAGATTGACACTCAACCACATGGCATTCATAATTTTGCCATAAGTGATTTGCACACATCTATTGTTATTCATTAGGAGACATGTATATTTAGGATGCTCTCCCAAATGAAGGTAAAATCTCCATATAGATTTAACAATAATCAAGTGGTAGACGCATCTACTTATAAATCTCGCAAGATTTATTAAAGGTATACAATAACATATAGTACTTTTACTTTCATATGTTAGAATTCACACTTGTGAATTTTTCAATGACTTCTAATGAAGTATGCGACATGAATGTCGTTAGTGTATTTCATCTCAATACACTCACTATGTTCATTCATTACTCATTCATGATGTGGTTATACATTTGATGTTTCGTCTTTGACTTTTAGTCAATGTAACAACTCTCAAGTTGTTTATGTCCAAGTATTTTCATGTACTATCCGTTTAAAACCATATTCTTTTAAACAATGTATAACCGACGTTATAATTATTTTCCACAAAAATAATTTATACGTCACAACCATTAGTGATTTATTTCTTTGTAAAAATTGCATGTGTTATCCGAAGATATTGAACACAAAACAATAAAATACATTGGAAACTAAATCATAAGTGTCAATCACTTTTGAAATTTAAACGGACGCATAGACAATATGTAGACATCAAATAGCAAAGTGCTTTTATCTTCAACACTTTATAATCTGACCGAAATCTTCTCAACAATATTGTCCCATGGCGTGTCTTGAGGTACTCCCTCAATAAGACTCCATGCACTTGTAAGCACAAGTTTCCCATTTCATCTTGAAACTTTAAACTTGGACAATTATGCTCAAAACAACACCAAGTTGTTACAAATACTACATTTAAGTAGTAAACTTGAACAATTAAATTTGTTCACAACAACACCAAGTTGTTTTCACCAAATAACATTTTTTAACACACATGTTGGAAAAAAATGTTATAACAAGCACATTATAGAATCGAACGTTTACATAAAACGTTTTCCAAAGATATAGTTTATAAAATAAACTGTTTCTCATCAGTTTTAATGCATACATAGACAATTAAATGTTTACATAAAACATTTCTGTCCATTATGAACAATCTCTAACCTCGTATTCGTGATACACATTTTCTAACACACATGTTAGAAAACTTTAAGTCATTATATATATATATATATATATATATATATAACATGACCAAATTAAGGCATCAAATGTCATCACTAAAACTCTACTCAAGAGTTTCACCATATGAAGAGTTAAGAGTCTCAATAATTATAGACTTAAACTCTAATAAAACTCATCAAATGTTATCATTAAAACTCTACTCAAGAGTTTCACATATGAAGAGTTAAGAGTCTCAATAATTATATATTTAAACTCTAATAAAATTCATCAAATGTCACCATTAAAACTCTACTCAAGAGTTTCACATATGAAGAGTTAAGAGTCTCAATAATTATATATTTAAACTCTAATAAAACTCATCAAATGTCACCATTAAAACTCTACTCAAGAGTTTCACATATGAAGAGTTAAGAGTCTCAATAATTATATATTTAAACTCTAATAAAACTCATCAAATGTCACCATTAAAACTCTACTCAAGAGTTTCACATTAAAACTCTACTCAAGAGTTTCACATATGAAGAGTTAAGAGTCTCAATAATTATATATTTAAACTCTAATAAAACTCATCAAATGTCACCATTAAAACTCTACTCAAAAGTTTCACATATGAAGAGTTTAATTAGTAATTAGAATTTCACTCCAATTGATTTAGAAATCACAAATTAAAGTTGGTGATGAATCCCACACAACTACACTATCACTTTATTGTGATTTAATTTTTTAAGCCAATCAAACATCAACTTCAATGTATGACCTTTTATTTCTAAATCATACAAAACATTAAAATCAATGCTACAACAAATTACTTATATAAAATGTTTACATAAAACATTTCAAAGCATTTGTATTTTAACCATTTTTAACAATCATGTTAAAATGAAAGAAATTCTAACGCGCACGTTAGAAATATTAACATTTTCACAAAATGTTAATTTGACTTGCTAAAAGCACATATATGGTTCAAATAAATAAGTCATTTCTAATACACACGTTAGAAACTAAACAATTAAAAATTGCTTCCAAACTAACGCGTTTCATGTTAGAAGACAAATGATTACAAAAATCATTATAAGACTTATTTGTTCATATCAATACATGGGTGGATGAAAAGTATACTTTAAATAGAGACTTAATTAGATACATAAAACTCTAATCAAGTAACATAAAACTCTTATTTAAAGACATAAAAACTATACTTAAGATAATTTAACGTTTACAAAAAACGTATGGTTTACACCAATAATTCCGGTCTAACACACATGTTAGAGAATTTAACGTTTACAAAAAACGTATGGTTTACACTAATAAACCCGATCTAACACAAAAGTTAGAAAAATTAATGATTCCCAAAATCGTTTTAAAACCAAATGTTGGAACCAAAACTATTCGTTTTGTACCACGGTATAGGATTTAAGATTGTATCTCAATCTCAAAAAATCCAAACACAACAAGTTGTACTACATACATATTTCCAAAAAAAAAATATTTATAAGATCATAACCTCTAACAATATTTTTTTTTAATTCTATTATAAATCCTTTCGTAAACCCAAAATCCTTATAAATAAGGTTTTTAAGATTTTACCAACAATCTCATGAAATATGTTTTAAGTTTGTAGGAATTAGGTTCACCTTTTGTAAAATATAATTACAAAATATATAATAACGAGACTCTCGTTATTCGTAGGAAATATCATAGTACAATATCGGTTGCAATAACTAAATAAAAAGAATATATAATATAATTATATATACCAATCTTGATTCAAGCCGCATCTCTGGTGGGTCCTTCACGCGCACTTGATAGCATCCTAGACTCGAGTATTCATCATCTTGAGTCTTGAAAAAAACTCCTTGACTGCAACAAAGAGAACACTAAAACGTTGACGATTTTGGTTGAGGCATGTGTTCAACACGCTTCCCTTAAAACAGATTTCGCGCCTCTACTAAAGACGACGCGTCTGTCTCCCAGGGTACAACAGCCGAAGCAGTATGTACTGCCGGAAATGGCCACACGCCCGAGGTTACACCGAATAGAATTATAGTGTTTGAACTTGTGGAAAAATAATGATATGAAAGTGATGGAATCGAGTAGAGAAAACTTATCTCTCTATAATTCCCAACATATGAATGTTCAAGTCTTCACCACTTCTCCAAGAATTCTTCATATATATTATCTTTCTCTTGTAGTTTTCTCATAATTCCAATGAATCACATAGCCTAACATTTTTTACAAGAGTTGTGTGTTATGAAGAGTTTCTCTTAAGTGGTGATTTTATTAGAGACATAAAACTCTAATAAAAGTTTCACTTAATTAGTGATTTAATTAGAGCCATAAAAACTCTAATAAAAGCTAATCAAGTGATATAAAACTCTACTCAAGAGTTTCACCATATGAATGAGTTTAATTAGTAATAATAATTTCACTAAATTATAAATTAACTAAATATCCATTCACTAATTTTCCCAACAGTATCTAGGGTTGTAGATATCTCAGTGAGTGATGATGGTGGATATGGTGGTGGGGCTAGCAGGAAGGAAAGTGAAAGAGGGGTTTATAAGGTGAGAGGAATAAAAGGGTAAAAGGACATAAATGCCCTCATGTGCTAAGCACATGATCAAAGTTAACTTAAATTTCTAACATGGTTTGGGGTAAAGGACGAAACATGCAACGGGTTTTCCGAATAAAGGATTGTGACTGTAATTATTGAAGTTAAAGGTCATCCATTACAAACATAAAGGACGAAAAGTGTAATTTATCCTTCATTTAAAAAGAAAACTCCTATATGTCTCATAACTATATATAAAGTTGACTGGATTCAAACTTCCACTATTTTCCTGCCTTTTAACCTCCCACTAGCGCGGCGTAAGACACGTCTGACATGATCTTATTGGTATATGTTTTGAGCTTGTTTTGCACTCAAATAAATGTTTGGCCAGTTTGCATACCTCATGAATAATAGCTGATGTGACTTCTACAATCTTTAAGGTCTGATTCTTGTCCAAAAGTATAGTATTTGTCTTCACATCACGGAAGGCCATTCCGGTTAATTTTCCATTATGGGCAGGCAAAACTATGCCAACAGCCTAAGAAGAAAAGAAATATATAATCTCCTTAATAACCTTGCTTTTCCTATATATGTAAAAGAAATGAAATTGAAAAAAAAAGTCAAAAATAGGGCCTTGGATCTGCAAACATATAAGTTAGATTTACTCACCTGACATGATTATAGTTACAAACAAATCAACGGTATTGGTTTAGGTCATCAAGATTTTGTTCATATTGAAATGCAATTAGCATATTTAACAAATGATCCAACTAACAAAAACCAAATGCCTTTCCACCACTCTCAGTCACCAAACTCACCTATAAAAAACACTCACATATACAAACATCAAGCAAAATATCAGAACATGCACATTATATATTAAAAAATATGAATATAATAATAATAATAATAATAATAATAATAATAATAACAACAACAACAACAACAACAACAACAAGAGTAAATTGCCATCGTCCCTGAGGTTTGGGCATTCTTGCCATTTTCATCCAAAACAACTTTTTTTGTACCATATAGTCCTTCACTTTTGTGATGAAACCTCTAATTTGTTTATTTTTTTCTATCTTTGGATAAAAATGACAAAAAATCTCAAATCTTAGGGACAATTTTGGTAAAAAAAAAGTCAGACGTTTGGATGAAAATGACAAAAATATCCCAAAAGTGAAGGACTATATGGTACAAAAAAGTTGTTTTGGATGAAATGATAAACATGCCCAAACCTCAAAGACGATTTCGCAATTTACTCCAACAACAACAACAACAATAATAACAATAATAAGAGTTAGCTTCCCGGTTGGTCCATGTGGTTTCACGTTTAGTCCACATCTTTTAGAAATAGCATGTATACTCCTTGTGGTTTGCTGGGTTGTTACTCGGGTAGTCCCCTCATGGATGAACAAACATGATTATTTCACAAGTGATTAAATGGTTTTAACATTGTTAAAAATCAATGTGTTGTAGATCATGGGGGCACTTTCTGCAATAACTTGTCAAGCAGAAAATGGATGGCGAGACGAAGCTATCTGCATCGGTTATCAAATTTTTCTTAAAATGTTTTGGATTTTAAGGGGAGTAACTATTTTCAGAAAATACAAAACCTTTTGAAAATTTGAAAAAGCCAAAATATGAGAAAATTAAAAAGAGTTTTTATGTAAAAAGAGGAAATGATAGCACATCAGTAGACAATCACAGCATGCTAAAGAAAATGGAAAGTCTAATGTGATAAATGGTCTCACTGATGATATGCCAGTAGGTTTTTACACACTTAGTAGATTGATTTCGAGATATAAACCTAAATATCAATAGTTTTCTTTTCTCGTGGGGAACATCTCTCGGATATATGAACTTAGTACTTCGAAATTTCGTTTGAGAGGTTGCCTGATTCTGAGATACTAGGTCTTTATACTTATTGATATCTGGGATATTATACCTGGTCTTTTGATTTTGCGTCAGCAATGGCCTAGACCTCGTATAATACTCTGAGTGATTTAAAAGCTTTCCCTCTGCATAAAAATTGAGAAAATATAGAAATATATAAATCAAGTGCAGTTGTAAAGAAGATCCCTAAGTGGGACACACCTTTAAGTTGAGCCTTCATCTCTTTGACTGAACGGTAGTTCATACCTGAGCTCTCAAGGTCTCGCTCTAACCCAGAGTACAGATATCAATATAGTATACTCACCTGTAAGACTGAATCTAGGGAATCTTGATACGGGGGTATATTCTGAGGTGGGACACGCGAATAAGTTAAGTGCTTAAAACACTAAATCCCGTATCTTGAATCAGTTGAACTTTGTGTGAAAATTTAAGTGGACAAGTATACTAACAATCTAAGTGAATCGTTTAAAGCTTAAAGTCAATAAAAGGTCAATGGTGCTAGTGATTTGCTATAAACTGATATGATCATCTGACACGAACTCAAACAAAAATATTATCTGTAAATATTTTTTTACCGTTTTATGTTACAGAAAAATTAAAAAAGATTTTTGGAATGTTTTAGCATAAAAACTTTGAAAAATACAAAAAGATTTTGTTTATACTTTATTTTCGACAACCGATGTTCGAAAGCTGAGTTTCAAAATCTAAGTATGTTGAATGATGTGTGCAAAATGCAACATATAAATTACATCAAATGTGGCATAAAACTAACCTTTTTTTAGTACTAATGTTGGAAAAAGTGTGCTTTTGTCTTCCTTTTGTATTTTCAGGATTAAATGAGCTCAAATTAACAAAAGAAGCAAAAAGACAGCTAAATCTAACATAAATACAAGAAAAGGAACAAACGTGGCATGCCCGACCTCCCCGAAAGCATCTTCCCAAGCAAAACAAGAAGACATAAGGCTGAACACGCCCCGTGCTCAGTGAACACGGGGGCGTGCCCAAGTTCCAGCATAAAAGACAAAGCTATAGAAGCTTCTATCGCCCACCACGGGGCCGTGCTCAGCGGACCCGGGGCCGTGGTCAACTATAAGATTCGCAGAATCTAGGCAAATCATGATAGTACATATATGCTTCTGCACACGGGGGCGTGCCCAACGGACACGGGGGCGTGGTCAACTAATGCAGACAAACTGCAATTAATGAAGACAGAGAAGAAGATGGACACGGGGTCGTGCCCAATGGACACGGGGCCGTGCCCGAGCTTCTGTTCAACCTATAAATAGGAGTGCTTGGCTCAAGCTCAAACCATCCCTTGGCACACCACCTCTCTCACACTTCACCCACCACCCACCACCACCATAACACCATCATCCATTGTCCATCATTGAGTGTGTGAGTCGTCTCGGGATCCAAGATTGATCGTAAGAGTTCTTGACAATCAAGGCCATGTTTGCCTAAGTCTCTTACATCACTTGGTGAAGACAAAGTGTTTAGTGTAATACTTTTTATTTTTAATCTTTTCGCATTTTTTACTTGGTTATGTATTAATGAGTTTAATAACTAGTTTCTTATGTTGAAGGTGATTTTTCCTTATCGTTTGTAAGTGGTGTCTTGGCATTATTTTACTGTCTATATAAAATAAAAGATTTTCACCATTCATATATCCATGGTCTATATGGAGGTATGTTGGCTACCTGGTCGGGGGTTAAGGGAACGGTTTGGTAAAAGTCTTACCTTGTTCAGTGTATAGATCCTGCAAGGACCTGGGTCAAATTTAGTAGGACCTACTTCAATACTTAACGGTATTGGATGGCGGGGGTCCAAACTCTTTGACCCCCTCATATGTAAGCTACTATTAATACTTTAACCCGGCTACTTAGGATTGTATCCCTGCTGACTCAGACTACTTAGCCGAGGGTAACGTCACCTTCAAAAGAGGGGCCTACCATAATATGCATTAATAACTTAATTAATTATCTTTCAATAATCCAACCCTTTAGGATTGTATCCTTGTTGACTCAAACTACTGGGTTGAGGGTAACGTCACCTTCAAAAGAGGGGCCTACTACAATAACTAAGATAATCTCTTAAAAGGTGAAAAAGTGCGGAAATAATCAAAGGTTACACTATACACGAGTCGGAGCCAAGTGATTCATCTTGTCTATCTGTTTTTATTTTATTTTATTTTTCAGCATTTTAGTTAGTTTTTATTTTTCTAGTTTAAAACCTTTTTCTAAACTTTTGATTTGATTAGACGTTGAGGATAAACCGGTACTAAAAGCTCTTGTGTCCTTAGACGACCTCGGTATCTTACCAACACTATACTACGCTCACGATGGGTGCACTTGCCCATATGTGTGTTTAGTGTTAGTAAATACCGTGTTTTATAAATTTAAAACTTGGCTAAAAAGTGTAAAAGGGCTTAAAATATACTTAAATTTATATACACACTTCACACGCATCAAGTTTTTGGCGCCGCTGCCAGGGACACAAGGATTTTAAGAATGTTAGGAATCAACGGCCTAATCGTTTTTTTCTTATTTTTCTATTTTTTAGGATTTTTCTTAATTTTTCAGCTTCTGCAGAGCTCAGCACGGGCCGTGCCTGGTCGGACACGGGCCGTGTCCAGCATTGTTACTGGCAGTTTTTATTTTCCGAGTTATAGAAACCTGAGCACGGGGCCGTGCCGGTGTAACACGGGGCCGTGTCCAACTCCCCAGTAACAGGGATCCGGAAAACAATTACTGTATCTCCGACCACGGGCTGTGTTCGCTAAACACGGGGCCGTGGTGAACCTTCTGACCAACGTTCTTTTCTATTTTTATTGCAGGACTTGGGACCCAGGCGCCACATTTGAACTTCCTACGTAGTGCATGAGCTCCAGTTCTAGTAGAGACATAAAAGAACCTCTAGAAGAACCCGAACGCTTTCTCAGAAAAAGACTTAAAACTAAAAACCAAGAGAAAGTTTCGGGGGACCCACCTCCAATGGCGGACCAACGTACCCTCATGGATTACCTACGGCCCACTGTAGGTAATCTCGGCGCCGCTATCAATGCATCGAATGTCGAAGCCAATAACTTCGAACTTCGACCGCATTTGATACAAATGCTTCAAACTCCGCAACCTTTCATGAGCTTGCGGACGAGGATCCCCATCTACATATTACTATTTTTTTTAGAAATATGTGATACCTTTCGGATCAATGGAGCATCAAATGACGCCATCCGCCTTCGAATGTTTCCATTTTCACTAAAAGACCGAGCTAAGGCTTGGCTTAACACCCTCCTAGTTGGCTCGGTAAACACCTGGGATGAACTAGCCCAAAAGTTTCTATATAAGTATTTCCCTCCTGCTAAAACGGCTAAATTAATGACTGAAATTAATACATATTCACAAGAGGATGGGGAATCCTTATATGAAACTTGGGAAAGGTTCAAGGAGCTACTAAGAAAGTGTCCTCATCCCGGTCTTGCGGTATGGCAACAAGTATCCACTTTCTACAATGGCTTGTTGCCACACACAAGACAAACACTTGATTCTAGCTCCGGGGGACTTCTAGGTAATCGTCGCCCAAATGAAATATATAATCAAATTGAGGAAATTGCTCAAACCAATTTTCAGTGGCACACTCCGTGAGGTAATAAATCTATTGCCCCGGGCGCCCATAAGGTTGATGAAAGCACTTCTTTACAAGCCCAAATCGAGGCCCTTTCTTCAAAAATCAAAAAGTTAGAAATGGCAAAAACGGCCTCGGTTATGGCTTGTGAGGGGTGTGGTGGGCCACATGAAAATTGGAGTTGTATGAAAGAAGTAGATGATCAAATAGAAACGGTAAACTACATTGACAATAGACCTAGGCCGTCGGGTCCCCCAACGGGTACCTACAACCAAGGATGGCGTAACCACCCTAACCTTGGTTGGAGAGATCCCGACAATAGTAGTAACCAACAAAACCAACGAACTAACTTTCAACAACCACAAAACTTTTCTCAACAACAAGGTGGACGAGAAAGGCTTGAAGATACTGTATCTCGCCTCATCTCCGACACCGAAAAGAAAAACTCGGATAGATTTCAGCAATTGGAATCGAATTTTAGAAATCAACAAGCTAGCATTCAAAACATTGAAAAACAATTAAATCAAGTAGCTCAAAATTTCTCCGAGAGACCACAAGGCGCGTTACCAAGCAATACCGAAACCAACCCAAAAGCGCAAGTACATCTCATCACATTGAGAAACCGAACCGTGGGTCCCGAGGAGGCTCCATTACCGCCAGCTAAAAGAAGCCAATCCAGCCAAACCACGACTCCACCCGCGCCCCAACCAGAAAAGGCTTCTCCACCAAATAAAGAGCCCACCAAGACTCCTCTAGTTCCATACCCCGGTCGGTTAATTCGTCAAAAGACCGATAAGCAATTCGCAAAGTTCAAAAATTTACTAAAACAATTGCATGTTAATATTCCTTTTATCGAGGTCCTAACCCAATTATGAGGGACTTCCTCACTCATAAAAGGAAAATTGAATCATTGCAATTAGTTAACTTAGGCAAAGAATGCTCCGCCTTAGTACTCAACAAACTCCCACAAAAGAAAATTGATCCTGGAAGCTTCACGATTCCTTGCTCGATTGGGGAATCCCCCATTCGTAATGCACTCACTAGCCGATCTTGGGGCTAGCATTAACCTCATGCCCACATCAATGTTCAACCGACTCGGCCTAGGAAAAACGAGCCCTACAAAGATGAGCATACAATTTGCCGACAGATCTGTCAAATTTCCACAAGATGTCGTTGAAAATCTATTGGTCAAAGTCGATAATTTCGTCTTCCCTGCCGACTTTGTCATACTAGACATGGTAGAAGACACCGATGTCCCCCTCATCCTCGGGAGGCCATTTCTAGTCACCACCCAAGCAGTGGTGGATATGAATGACGGAACACTAACATTGAAGTTTGGGGACGAGGAAGTGAAGTTTGGAGTTGGAAAGAGAGTAGAAGACGAAGACCCGGTCAACTACATAAAGGTCATAGACTCAACCTTGGATGAAGCTCTCCGACAGTGTAGCATGGGATGCAAAACATCCCACTTGAGTAACATACGACCAGGCTTTGGGTCTAGCCAAGGACCCTTATAAACGTGGCGCACCACAGAGGCATTCCGCGGAACTATCCTTAGTTTAGCTTAGATTAATTTTTATGTTTTCTAGTTTAATTTTAATTTTCAGGAATAAAACACAGTCAGGATGTCAAAGGATACATGGGAAACTTGAACCAACACCCCATGCAGGAAAATAGGGCCATCCGAGGAAACTTTCTTCATTACAGCAAGTTCAGCACGGGCTGTGTCCGCCCAACACGGCCCCTTGCTGCACAGTCTGCAGAAAATGCCCAGTTCAGGTAAACTGGACACGGGCCGTGTTCACCCAACACGCCCCCGTGTCCAGGCTTCTGTTTCTTTCGATCAACTTTTTGTTACTGGCACCTGAACACGGGGCCGTGCCCGGACACCACGGGGTCGTGTCCAGGCGCTCAATAACACGAATTTTTGCTTTTTAACACCTTTTTACACATTCAATCAACCTAAAAACTTATTTTTGGGACACATTGAGGACAATGTGTAATTTAAGTGTGGGGGGATGCTAAAACCTTGAATCTTGCAAGTCCTAATAACAAGCCTTACACAAAACTCTATTGGAACCGCAAATCACCCCAAATTTTTTCAAAAAAAAAATTTATTTTTTTTACTTGTCTAGGTTTAACTCGGGAAATTCAAGTTCTAAAAATGTTATATTTTTAAAAATTTACAACCAATAGCGTCGTGATAAAAAGAACCAACATAAGAAAATTATGAAACGGCATGACAAGCTTAGTTAAAATTTGATTATATATACTTGATCACATAAAAACCCATTCCCACAAAAGTGAGTTTTGAGCCTTTATTGAGCATACAAATACATATCATTAAACTAAATGATCATTTTTCGTTTCTTGTGTGAATAGCCGCTTGGTTCTTACGACTCTAGAACTTGCCACGACGATACATTCCCGGTCCTTACCAACTTAAACCCAAGTAAGTAAATGATGGAGGCATTAGGACTAACCTTTTTTATTTCTACACCATTATTTTTCTTTTTTTTACCACCTACCCAAAAAAAATCCCCCTAGTTAGCCCCTTTGAGCCTAAACCTTTTCATTTCATAACCCAAACCAAACACCCCTTTCACCCACCAAAACCTTTTTTATTTTTAACCTTTTGTTTTAGTAAAAAGCTCGGTTTTTCGTACGACTTTGAAAATATATATATATATATATATATATTTGTGTTAATGATGAAGCAAAAGAGAAATAAACAAACAAGTATCAAAAATTACTTTGTTTGAATAAAGGCTTCATCAAAATAAAAATTGCAAAAAAATAAAAAGTCTTACGAAAACCGACGCTTGTTACGGTTTTTCGCCCTTTCTACTAACCACTAACCCAACCACCTACCTTTAACCCAAGCCTAGCCCTTCACCCAAAAAGTCCTCTTGATATTTACAAAGGTATATAGTTAAAAAGGAAGAGGATTGATTGCTTGGCACGCCTATGGTAGAAGTAAGTTCCATGCCGCTCTCGAGTGATTCACTAAAATACATCTTCGGCCGAGTGTTGAGTGATCCCCCGTGAGGTATGTGAACTTGTATATAAATAGAATTTTAAAGAGGCATGTTATGCCCTACTAAGTAATTTATCTTATGAAAAGTTTTTAATAAATCATGAAGAATAAGATTGTAAATAAATAAAAATAAAACTCAATAAAGAATCTTGGAAATCCCGATACTCTATGACAAGCCCAAAAACCTTCTCTTCTACCCATTCCATTTGGGAGTGTAAAGCCACATTATAAAGAGTTTTGCTTGAGGACAAGCAAAGATTCAAGTGTGGGGGTATTTGATGTGTGCAAAATGCAACATATAAATTACATCAATTGTGGCATAAAACTAACCTTTTTTAGTACTAATGTTGGAAAAAGTGTGCTTTTGTCTTCCTTTTGTATTTTCAGGATTAAATGAGCTCAATTAACAAAAGAAGCAAAAAGACAGCTAAATCTAACATAAATACAAGGAAAGGAACAAACGTGGCATGCCTGACCTCCCCGAAAGCTTCTTCCCAAGAAAAACAAGAAGACAGAAGGCTGAACACGCCCCGTGCTCAGTGAACACGGGGCCGTGCCCAAGTGCCAGCATAAAAGACAAAGCTATAGAAGCTTCTATCGCCCACCACGGGGCCGTGCTCAACGGACACGGGGCCATGGTCAACTATAAGATTCGCAGTGTGACAACTCGAAATTTAGAACCTTTCGTTGTATCTTAGTGTAACCTACTTGAAACGTTATGTGATTAGTTGATGTGCTGGTGTAATGATATATGTGAACATTCTATGTGATTATGTGTTATGTTTATATGTATGCTTGAATGTATGCAACCCGAGACACAAGAACCCGACTCGAGACCATGCAGTCTCGAGTGAATAGTGTAAAAGTTGGGCCGGTTGGGCCGTGCACCTCATTTAACCCACCCGAAACCTACTAGGGCTAGTATATATATCATGCTCCTAACAAACTTTGCCATTCTTTGGGCAACCCATACTCACTCCCACACACACACTCTCCTACAATCAAGCATCACCTTCCTTCTCGGATCAAACCGGTGACTACAAGGAGCTCTCGGATCGGCTCACACACACACATTTGGAAGCTTCATCCATTACTACTTCACACCTTTGAACCCACACTTGAACCGGTTAGTGGTTTCTTTGCAAATACATGTTTATGCATGATTAAAGGTGTTGATGTGTAATGATATAGGTTAGTGATGCATGCTAGGTGTTTATTTCGTATGATGATGTTATTCGGCTAACATGTTTTGATTTCGGATATGTTGCATAATGAGCTCATGATATCTTGTGTCTAAATGTGATTCAAACCATTAAATGTGGATGTTCATGAAACCGGCTTGCATATGTGTATAGATAGCATCATGTTAATCAGATTAGTGTAGAGTCGAGTTTGAGGTGTTATGTGATGATTTGAAACCATTAGAAGAGTATGTTCAAGTGTTTTGATGGTTGTTCATGTTATGATTATGATTAATGCTAAAGACCCTAAAATATGATGAACAAGTTTGAATGATCAACATGAACATGACTTGAATATATGAAGAACAACATGAATATGACATGAATGTGTTATGAATATTTGAAATCTGATTGTTTGATCCATTTTGGTTAGTAATTAGACAAGAAAACATGTTTATGTGGATAGTACAAACTGTTGCATGAAATCGGATTTCCATTGGTTAGTACACTATGCAGATCAGCAGGTGCTGGGAGTCGAGACACCTGGTTTCGACTCGAGACCACGTAGATGACAACTCGAGATCATGGTTTCGGCACAAGGTTACGAGTCGAGAACTCCCTAGTCTCGACTCGAGACCACACAATGCCAGCACGAGCAGCATAAACCGAGACCAGGATTGCGAGTCCAGTTGCGACTCGAGACCAATACATGCATGACCCGAGACCACCTCAGTTGCGACTCGAGAACTCCTAGTTACAACTCGAGACCGCACAGTCTCAACTAGAGACCGCACAGTCTCGACTCGAGACCATATACATGTACACGCTGTTTGGACTTGCACCCTATTACGGGCCTAAGTGATTGGGCCGAACATATGGGCCGTATGTGCTACTGTTAATTGAGTATGTTGTGCACTGTTGTTGAACTGCCATGATAGACGAGTATGCCATGATCGTTACTTGTGTATGAATACGTGTAGAACATACGTGCACTACTTGGGTATGAACCTGACTTGAATGGTATCTATGTTAGGACGTAGTTGACCACTTACAACTTGACTGACCTTTCTGTGTATCTGCCGAGCAAACCAAGGTGAGTTCACACCCTCTACAAAGCATGGGATTCCCTGGGTTGGGAATGGGGTTAAGGAACGTGGATTCCTCGTCGTCCTTGGGTAGGACAACATTGGTTCAGGAATGTAATTCCTCGTCCTCATGGACAGATAACTCGTACTAGACCAAAACTCTATCACGAAGTCCCTCCTTTTATATCGACTTAATCGCCGGGCCAATGGCGAGCGGGTCATTAGTTAGATAGCACTATTTAGGTCTGACAAACCTCACACTGTGCCGCAGAGGACGGGCGTGAACTAATGGATCTGGGGCACGTCAATGATGATAGACATTGACAGTTTCAGGGCACATAAACATGACTACAGTCAGCAGTCGATATGGTAACGAGTCTAGTGTATACATGGGGTAGCCTCCACGGCCGAAATGCCAGATAACTAACACGGGGTAGCCCCCACGGCTGGATTGCGAGAGTAACCGGGAATAAACAAGTCACGTTTTTAACTATGGGGTAACCCCCACGGCAGGATGCCAGATAAAGGAAACTGTTTTCGAAACAACTTAAAATGAACACCCAACCGTGAACTCACTCAACTTGTTGTTGACTCGTTACTACATGCTTTGCAGGTCTTTAGGTGCTTAGCTGGAGCTTGCATGGAAGAGGGTCGTTGTGGGACATGGACAGCTGTGTGCCATGTTAAACTTTGAACAATTAAACTTATGTTTCGGATTTAAACGTTATGCTTCCGCTTGCAACTTAAACTATGTTTTGGTTGAACACCAATTGTATTGGTTGGATTTTATAACTACTTATATGCTTGTTCAGTATGATTGGTGGCTGGATCCTGGTCAGTCACGCCTCCAAGCGGTGGTATTCCGCAGGTGGATTTTGGGGGTGTGACTGATTGGTATCAGAGCCATTGGTTATAGTGAACTTGGTTTTAATAAAGGAAAAGGTTTTATTAAAATCAGACTATAACCTGTACAGTGCTCTACGATCCACAACGACGCTTCACTCCACATGCAAGGCTCGACATTCTAGGTGATATGATCTGTGTATATATTGCCTACTTGTTAGTACATTGCTCATGGTATGCTTGGTTGGTATAACTACTGTTGCTTGTAACGCTTACTCTCTCCTGTCATCGCATTTTTTTTTTGCGAACCTCTCTCACTCATGTTCCTCTTGATATGAAGATCATGTCTGGACGCGTTAACCTGACACAAGCCCAGTTGACGGCTCTGATTAACGAACGAGTTGCCGCAGCACTTACAGCTGCACACGCAGGAGGTATATCCTGCAGTCCGAACTCATTCTAGGATCTTTAGATCCTACTCTCGTGAACCAACCTTTGTGTTAAACTCTGTCTTTTCTTTCACTCACGATAGGTCAGCATGCTCAGCCACCCGTGTGCACCTTCAAAACCTTTATGGACTGCCGACCCACTACTTTTAGCGGCACTGAAGGAGCCGTAGGCCTCCTCCACTGGTTTGAGAAGCTCGAGTCAGTTTTTGAAATGTGTGAATGCCCTGAGGCGCGCAGGGTGAAGTATGCTACCGGTACTCTCGAGGGCTTAGCACTCACATGGTGGAACGCTCAGGTTCAAATGCTGGGGTTGGTTGCTGCCAACGCCACCCCATGGGAAAATTTTAAGGAGATGATCAAGGAGGAATACTGCAGTCGTGATGACATTCATAAACTGGAAGTTGAGTTCTTCAACCTCAAGATGACGGGGTCAGAAATTGAGGCGTACACTAAGAGATCGAATGAGCTTGCCTTACTGTGTCCTACTATGGTGGACCCTCCATTTAAGCGAATTGAGCTCTTTCTCAAGGGCTTGGTGCCAGAGATCCAAAGCCATGTGACTTCAGCAAACCTCGCTACCATCCAGCAGGTTGTTCAGTTGGCACACCGTCTTACTGACTAGGCTGTGGAGCAGAACAGGTTACCAAAGCGCATAGGTGCTGCAACTACTTCAGGTGCTTTTAGCGACAACAAACGGAAGTGGGATGGAACTTCCAGTAAGGGTTCGACTTCTGTTCAGTCTCAGCCTCAGCAGAGAAAGACTGATGACTACAAGAGCCCTAGTCAGCAATCATCTGGTGGTCAAAGTCATGGTGGGTACAAAGGGAATCACCCCAAATGCAATCGCTGCAGCCTGCACCACAGCGGGCCATGCACCAGGGGTAACTGTCATCGGTGCAACAATCCAGGTCACGCTGCAAAGGATTACAGGAGCTTATACCCCGCAAACCAGAATCATCAACAAGCCCCACAGAACCAGCGCCAGCAGCAGCAGCAAGGTGATAACAAAGGGTGCTTTCAGTGTGGAGCTGAAGGCCACTTCAAGAGAGACTGTCCCCAGCTGAACAGGAACCAGAACAACAACAACAATAACAACAATCAGGGGAATGGTAACAATGGGAACAACAACAATGGAGCCAAGGGGCGGGCGTTCGTGATCGGCCAAGGTGAAGCAAGGAATGACCCCAATGTTGTAGCGGGTAAG
Source organism: Helianthus tuberosus (assembly GCA_030545235.1). Classification (NCBI taxonomy): domain Eukaryota; kingdom Viridiplantae; phylum Streptophyta; class Magnoliopsida; order Asterales; family Asteraceae; genus Helianthus; species Helianthus tuberosus. Next base: position 142,425,781 of record CM060365.1, read on the forward strand.
TTCCTTCTCGACGACTTTTATGTTACAGTTTTATTTGATTCGGGTGCCGATACTAGCTACATGTCACTAGAAGTTAGTCGAATGCTTAAGCGTATTCCAACACCTTTGAACAACAAGCACACGGTAGAACTAGCAAATGGTAAGAGTTTAGAGGCCACTCACGTAGTCAAGGGTTGTAAACTTGTTCTTGCTAACCAAACCTTCTCTATCGACCTCATTCCTATCGTCTTGGGTAGTTTCGACGTTGTCATTGGGATGGATTGGTTATCCCAACACCGAGCAGAGATTCTTTGCAACGAGAAGATTGTTCGTATTCCAGGTTCCAGTAGTGAACCTCTCATGATTCGTGGCGACAAGAGGAGTGCTGTTGAGAACATCATCTCTCTCCTTAAGGCCCAAAAGTGCTTGCGAAAGGGCCACACTGCCATTTTGGCTCTCGTTACTAACACCTCGGAAAAAGAGAATAAGCTAGAAGATTTCCCGATTGTACGCGACTATCCTGAGGTATTTCCTGAGGAATTACCTGGTCTTCCGCCCCATCGCCAAGTCGAATTTCAGATTGAACTAGCTCCTGGAGCTGCGCCTATAGCTCGTGCACCTTATCGTTTAGCTCCATCAGAGTTGGAAGAACTCTCTACGCAACAACAAGAACTCTTGGATAAGGGTTTCATTCGTCCTAGCTCATCGCCCAGGGGAGCTCCAGTACTATTTGTGAAGAAGAAGGACGGTACCTTCAGAATGTGCATCGACTACCGGGAACTCAACAAGGTGACGGTAAAGAATCGTTATCCTCTACCGCGTATTGACGACTTGTTCGACTAGCTGTAAGGGTCGAGCTACTATTCGAAGATCGATTTAAGATCGGGTTATCACCAACTGAGAGTCCGAGAGGAGGACGTCTCCAAGACAGCTTTTAGAACCCGATATGGCCACTATGAGTTTTTGGTTATGCCTTTTGGGCTGACGAACGCACCAGCGGTCTTCATGGACTTGATGAATCGAGTGTGCAAGCCTTACCTGGACAAATTCGTTATAGTATTCATCGACGACATCCTGATCTATTCTAAGAGTCAGGGGGAACACGAGCAACATCTACGGCTTATCCTGGAACTCCTTCGAACAGAACAACTTTATGCAAAGTTCTCGAAATGCGATTTCTGGCTTCGGGAAGTCCATTTCCTAGGCCACGTGGTAAACAAGGATGGGATTCACGTTGATCCATCCAAGGTAGACTCGATTAAGAACTGGCCTGCACCTCGTACACCAAAGGAAATTCGCCAATTCTTGGGTTTGGCAGGTTACTACAGGAGGTTCATTAAGGATTTTTCCAAAATTGCACAGCCTCTCACCTCACTAACGCAGAAAGGCGTTGTTTATCGCTGGGGAAATGCACAGGAATCAGCGTTTCAGCACTTAAAGGATAGACTTTGCAGCGCACCTATCCTTTCATTGCCAGAGGGCACAGACGACTTTGTGGTTTACTGCGACGCATCAATTCAGGGTCTTGGTTGTGTATATATGCAACGAGATAAAGTTATAGCTTACGCCTCACGCCAACTCAAAGTTCATGAAAGGAACTACACTACGCACGACTTAGAGCTGGGAGCTGTTGTTTTTGCACTTAAGTTATGGCGGCATTACCTGTATGGTACCAAGTGCGCCATCTACACCGACCACAGGAGCCTCGAACATATCTTCAAGCAGAAGGAGCTGAATATGCGACAACGACGGTGGGTCGAGCTACTAAATGACTACGAGTGCTCAATCAGGTATCACCCGGGCAAGGCCAATGTTGTGGCTGACGCCCTCAGTCGAAAGGACACTGCGCCTAAACGCGTGCGAGCTTTACAACTCACGATCCATTCTAGTCTTCCCTCCCAGATACGAGCTGCTCAGATAGAAGCACTGAAACCAGAAAACGTCAGGGCTGAAGCCCTACGCGGATCAAGGCAACGCTTAGAACAGAAGGAAGACGGTGCCTACTACGTAACGGGACGCGTTTGGGTCCCACTCTATGGCAACCTACGAGAGCTTGTGATGGACGAGGCACACAAGTCTCGCTACTCGGTACATCCTGGTTCGGATAAAATGTACCACGATATCAAAACTACATATTGGTGGCCTAGCATGAAGGCCCACATAGCAACTTACGTCAGCAAGTGTTTGACTTGTGCGAGAGTCAAGTCCGAATACCAGAAACCCTCAGGCCTGCTCCAACAACCAGAGATACCGCAATGGAAATGGGAGCAAATTTCCATGGATTTTGTTACCGGCCTACCTAGATCCCAGCGCGGGAACGACACTATTTGGGTGATCGTGGACCGACTCACAAAGTCTGCTCACTTCTTGGCTATCAAGGAAACGGATAAGTTCTCCACTCTAGCAGACGTATACCTCAAGGAAGTTGTTTCGAGGCACGGGGTGCCCACCTCTATCATCTCGGATCGAGATGCACATTTTACTTCAGAGTTGTGGCAAGCAATGCATAAATCCTTTGGCTCGCGGTTAGACATGAGCACAGCGTATCACCCTCAGACGGACGGGCAGTCCGAGCGCACTATCCAAACCTTAGAAGACATGCTTCGTGCACGTGTAATCGACTTTGGCAACAGCTGGGAAAAGCATCTGCCACTTGTGGAATTCTCGTACAATAATAGCTACCACACCGGCATTAAAGCTGCTCCGTTTGAGGCATTGTACGGACGTAAATGCCGGTCACCTCTTTGTTGGGCAGAGGTGGGGGATAGTCAGATCACTGGTCCAGAACATGTGGTAGACACAACTGAACGAATTGCTCAAATACGAAAACGCATGGCGGCAGCTCGTGACCGTCAGAAAGTCTACGCCGATAAGGGCAGAAAACCACTAGAGCTCCAGGTTGGGGAGCGGGTACTACTCAAAGTTTCACCCTGGAAGGGTGTGGTTCGTTTTGGTAAACGAGGCAAACTTAACCCACGATACGTTGGACCTTTCGAAATCATCGAGAAAATAGGCAGGGTGGCCTACAGACTGAACTTACCAGCAGAACTCGGTGCAGTTCACAACGTTTTCCACGTGTCGAATCTGTAGAAGTGTCTGTCAGATGAGACCCACATAGTTCCTCTGAAGGAACTCACTATCGACGAGCAGTTACGATTCGTCGAGGAACCAGTTGAAATCACGGACAGGGATGTTAAGGTCCTCAAGAGTACTAGAATACCTCTCGTTCGAGTTCGTTGAAACTCACGTCGCGGTCCAGAGTTCACCTAGGAGCGCGAAGATCAGATGAAACAAAAGTATCCCCAACTGTTCGGAAACAGTACAACCACTACTGAGGCCGAAGCTACGGAATTTCGGGACGAAATTCCAGATCAACGGGGGGTGGATGTGACACCCCAGGAAAACCGGGAAAACCATACAACTTAACTAGCTTCCTCAGTGAGTGCTTACCAAATTTCGGGACGAAATTTCTTTCAACTTGGGGATGATGTGACAACTCGAAATTTAGAACCTTTCGTTGTATCTTAGTGTAACCTACTTGAAACGTTATGTGATTAGTTGACGTGCAGGTGTAATGATATATGTGAACATTCTATGTGATTATGTGTTATGTTTATATGTATGCTTGAATGTATGCGACCCGAGACACAAGAACCCGACTCGAGACCATGCAGTCTCGAGTGAATAGTGTAAAAGTTGGGCCGGTTGGGCCGTGCACCTCATTTAACCCACCCGAAACCTACTAGGGCTAGTATATATATCATGCTCCTAACAAACTTTGCCATTCTTTGGGCAACCCACACTCACTCCCACAGACACACTCTCCTACAATCAAGCATCACCTTCCTTCTCGGATCAAACCGGTGACCACAAAGAGCTCTCGGATCGGCTCACACACACACATTTGGAAGCTTCATCCATTACTACTTCACACCTTTGAACCCACACTTGAACCGGTTAGTGGTTTCTTTGCAAATACATGTTTATGCATGATTAAAGGTGTTGATGTGTAATGATATAGGTTAGTGATGCATGCTTGGTGTTTATTTCGTATGATGATGTTATTCGGCTAACATGTTTTGATTTCGGATATGTTGCATAATGAGCTCATGATATCTTGTGTCTAAATGTGATTCAAACCATTAAATGTGGATGTTCATGAAACCGGCTTGCATATGTGTATAGATAGCATCATGTTAATCAGATTAGTGTAGAGTCGAGTTTGAGGTGTTATGTGATGATTTGAAACCATTAGAAGAGTATGTTCAAGTGTTTTGATGGTTGTTCATGTTATGATTATGATTAATGCTAAAGACCCTAAAATATGATGAACAAGTTTGAATGATCAACATGAACATGACTTGAATATATGAAGAACAACATGAATATGACATGAATGTGTTATGAATATTTGAAATCTGATTGTTTGATCCATTTTGGTTAGTAATTAGACAAGTAAACATGTTTATGTGGATAGTACAAACTGTTGCATGAAATCGGATTTCCATTGGTTAGTACACTATGCAGATCAGCAGGTGCTGGGAGTCGAGACACCTGGTTTCGACTCGAGACCACGTAGATGACAACTCGAGATCATGGTTTCGGCACAAGGTTACGAGTCGAGAACTCCCTAGTCTCGACTCAAGACCACACAATGCCAGCACGAGCAGCATAAACCGAGACCAAGATTGCGAGTCCGGTTGCGACTCGAGACCAATACATGCATGACCCGAGACCACCTCAGTTGCGACTCGAGAACTCCTAGCAACAACTCGAGACCGCACAGTCTCAACTAGAGACCGCACAGTCTCGACTCGAGACCATATACATGTACACGCTGTTTGGACTTGCACCCTATTACGGGCCTAAGTGATTGGGCCGAACATATGGGCCGTATGTGCTACTGTTAATTGAGTATGTTGTGCACTGTTGTTGAACTGCCATGATAGACGAGTATGCCATGATCGTTACTTGTGTATGAATACGTGTAGAACATACGTGCACTACTTGGGTATGAACCTGACTTGAATGGTATCTATGTTAGGACGTAGTTGACCACTTACAACTTGACTGACCTTTCTGTGTATCTGCCGAGCAAACCAAGGTGAGTTCACACCCTCTACAAAGCATGGGATTCCCTGGGTTGGGAATGGGGTTAAGGAACGTGGATTCCTCGTCCTCCTTGGGTAGGACAGCATTGGTTCAGGAATGTAATTCCTCGTCCTCATGGACAGATAACTCGTACTAGACCAAAACTCTATCACGAAGTCCCTCCTTTTATATCGACTTAATCGCCGGGTCAATGGCGAGCGGGTCATTAGTTAGATAGCGCTATTTAGGTCTGACAAACCTCACACCGTGCCGCAGAGGACGGGCGTGAACTAATGGATCTGGGGCACGTCAATGATGATAGACATTGACAGTTTCAGGGCATATAAACATGACTACAGTCAGCAGTCGATATGGTAACGAGTCTAGTGTATACATGGGGTAGCCTCCACGGCCGAAATGCCAGATAACTAGCACGGGGTAGCCCCCACGGCTGGATTGCGAGAGTAACCGGGAATAAACAAGTCACGTTTTTAACGATGGGGTAACCCCCATGGCAGGATGCCAGATAAAGGAAACTGTTTTCGAAACAAATTAAAATGAACACCCCCAACCGTGAACTCACTCAACTTGTTGTTGACTCGTTACTACATGCTTTGCAGGTCTTTAGGTGCTTAGCTGGAGCTTGCATGGAAGAGGGTCGTTGTGGGACATGGACAGCTGTGTGCCATGTTAAACTTTGAACAATTAAACTTATGTTTCGGATTTAAACGTTATGCTTCCGCTTGCAACTTAAACTATGTTTTGGTTGAACACCAATTGTATTGGTTGGATTTTATAACTACTTATATGCTTGTTCAGTATGATTGGTGGCTAGATCCTGGTCAGTCACGCCTCCAAGCGGTGGTATTCCGCAGGTGGATTTTGGGGGTGTTACACGCAGAATCTTGGCAAACCTTGATAGTACAGATATGCTTCTGCACACAGGGGCATGCCCAGCGGACACGGGGGTGTGGTCAACTAATGCAGACAAACTGCAATTAATGAAGACAGAGAAGAGGATGGACATGGGGCTGTGCCCGAGCTTCTGTTCAGCCTATAAATAGGAGTGCTTGGCTCAAGCTCAAACTATCCCTTGGCACACCACCTCTCTCACACTTCACCCACCACCCACCACCACCATAACACCATCATCCACCACCATCATCCATTGTCCATCATAGAGTGTGTGAGTCATCTCGGGATCCAAGATTGATTGTAAGAGTTCTTGACAATAAAGGCCATGTTTGCCTAAGTCTCTTACATCACTTGGTGAAGACAAAATGTTTAGTGTAATACTTTTTATTTTTAATCTTTTCGCACTTTTTACTTAGTTATGTATTAATGACTTTAATAACTAGTTTCTTATGTTGAAGGTGATTTTTCCTTATCGTTTGTCTGTGGTGTCTTGGCATTATTTTACTGTCTATATAAAATAAAAGATTTTCACCATTCATATCTCCACGGTCTATATGGAGGTATGTTGGCTACGTGGTCGGGGGTTAAGGGAACGTTTTGGTAAAAGTCTTGTCTTGTTCAGTGTATAGATCCTGCACGGACCTGGGTCAAATTTAGTAGGACCTCCTTCAATACTTAACGGTATTAGATGGCGGGGTCCAAACTCTTTGACCCCCTCATATGTAAGCCACTATTAATACTTTAACCCGGCTACTTAGGACTGTATCCCTGCTGACTCAGAATACTTAGCCGAGGGTAACGTCACCTTCAAAAGAGGGGCCTACCATAATATGCATTAATAACTTAATTAATTATCTTTCAATAATCCAACCCTTTAGGATTGTATCCTTGCTGACTCAAACTACTGGGTGGAGGGTAACGTCACCTTCAAAAGAGGGGCCTACTACAATAACTAAGATAATCTCTTAAAAATTGCAAAAGTGCGGAAATAATCAAAGGTTACACTATACACGAGTCAGAGCCAAGTGATTCATCTTGTCTATCTGTTTTTATTTTATTTTATTTTATTTTTCAGCATTTTAGTTAGTTTTTATTTTTCTAGTTTAAAACCTTTTTCTAAACTTTTGATTTGATTAGACGTTGAGGATAAACCGATACTAAAAACTCTTGTGTCCTCGGACGACCTCGATATCTTACCAACATTATACTACACTCACGATGGGTGCAGATACCCATATGTGTGTTTAGTGTTTGTAAATATCGTGTTTTATAAATTTAAAACTTGGCTAAAAAGTGTAAAAGGGCTTAAAATATACTTAAATTTATATACACACTTCACACGCATCACTGAACATGTTTCTGAAAATAAACAAGTTCATTAATTTGAAACTTGAAATTTTACATGAAAAATAAAAAACAGTTGGTGAATCTCCAAGGTCATTAATTTGGACTTGGATGATTAATTGTGAGATTTTTGGATGCTTACTTGTCAGATATAGAGTTATTTGATTAGGGGAGTAGAGTCGGGTAATTCTTGGAGGTTACATATTGTTACATCTATGAATGGAGCCAGGTCATCAATCCTGGATATCCAAAAAGCTTTCACTGTTAAATATTTGTGGTTAGAGCTAGATATACGATCTTGGATCTAAGTTGTCAAATATTTTACAAGTGGTTTGAAATTGTTAGATTTTCAGATGTTGAACCAGATTACGATCCCGATAGCTGAGTCTAAGGGGGAGTTTAAAGACAAGCTCAAAGCAAGGGGAGCTTGTAGAGATAGAACAAGGTGACGATCCTGAAAAGCCGCCGGAAGCTCAAAGAAAGGGAGCCTAGAGAGAGAGTCTGAAGATAGGGGAAGATGTGGATTCAAAACGCAGAATCAAGAAGAGCTTGAAGAACTAAAGGGGAGTCTGTGGTACTTAAGATATCAAAGCTTCGTGGTATTCGATATAGTTTTAGGCATGGATTGGTTAGCCCTTAACGAAGCCCGCATTGCCTACATTAAGAAACTTATCGAGATTAAATCCCCATCCGATGATATACTCACTATCCATGGAGATCAACTTTATGGATTTACTGAGGGAGCATCTCTGCTCAAGGCATCCAAGTGCTTGAAGAGAGGATCTGTCATTCACATGGCAAAGGTGACCATTGACGAACCGAAGCCGAAGATTGAATACATTCCAATCATCTAGGAGTATCTCGATGTTTTCCCTGAAGATCTACCTAGTCTACCCCCGGATAGACAAGTTGAGTTTAGAATCGACATCCTACCTGGATCAGCTCCTGTAGCCAGAGCACCGTACCATCTAGAACCCACTGAAGTGAAGGAACTGAAGGCACAACTAGAAGGGTTATTAGAGAAAGGCTTTATACAGCCGAGTTCCTCGCCCTAGGGAGCTCCTATTCTCTTCGTTAAGAAGGACGGTTTGATGCGAAGGTGCATCAATTACCGCGAACTAAACAAGATCACAATCAAGAATCGATATCCTTTGCCAAGGATCGATGATCTATTTATTCATCTACAAGGAGCCAGTTACTTCTCAAAGATTGATTGGAGATCTGGTTATCACCAACTGAAAGTGTGAGTGCAGTATGTCTATCACTTCCATCAATCACGTATCGTAGTCGGAAAATGTCCAAGACATGGTTTAGAATTGTAGATATTTTGATAAGGAACAAACTTTGTTTAGAAGTCTAAGGTTGATTAGGTGTGCATCATTAGATATAAGCTCATCCTTAAAATAGGAGCATGTATTAGCAAGGATGAGCTCACGCTATAAATAGGGAAGGAGTGTAGAGCTTTTTAGAACTTTTGATCATTTTGAGAAGCTAGAGAGAGAAAGTTTTACACAAGGTGATTCAAGGTGTTGTAATTGTTAGATCTTCAATAGAATCATCATTATATTACGTTCTTGTCTCTGATCCACACACGTACATGGATTCCGCATGTGATACGTGTTCTTCGCAATCATCGGAAAGTACGAATTCGATCCGAAAACGCACGCACAGAAAGTCCGAAGTGAAGATGTTCCGAAGACTGTGTTTCGAACTAGATACGGCCAGTATGAGTTTCTCGTGATGCCTTTTGGGCTCACGAATGCACCTGCAGAATTCATAGATCTCATGAATAGAGTCTACAAGCCATACTTAGATAAGTTTATCATTATCTTCATAGACAACATACTTATCTACTCATGCAGCAAGGATGATCATGAGAAACATCTTCGATGTATACTCGGTCTGCTGCAACAGGAGAAGCTCTATGCTAAGTTCTCCAAATGCGAGTTTTGGCTTCACGAAGTCCAATTCTTAGGACACATGATTAGTAAGCGTGGTATCCAAGTGGATCCCGCTAAGATCGAAGCTATCATAAATTGGGAAGCACCCAAAGCCCCTTCAGAAATCCGTAGTTTTTTAGGATTGGCAGGTTACTATAGAAGGTTCATTGAGAACTTCTCTTGAATTACCACTCCTTTGACTGCGTTGACCCGCAAGAATGTAAAATTTGACTGGGTCCCAAGCAGAAGGAATCCTTTGAGATTTTGAAGCAGAAACTGGGCAATGCTCTTGTCTTAACCCTACTTGAGGGGATTGAAGATTTTGTCGTGTACTGTGATGCTTTGCACATAGGGATGGGTTGCGTGCTTATGCAGAGAGGCAAAGTGATTGCCTATGCATCGCGACAACTTAAAGTACACGAAAGGAATTACACCACCCATAATTTAAAACTGGGTGCGGTTGTGTTTGCATTAAAGCTGTGGAGACATTACTTGTATGGCATAAAGTGTATTATATACACGGACCATAAAAGTCTCCATCATATTTTTAATAAAAGGGATCCTAACATGCGACAATGTTTATGGATGGAAACTCTAAATGGTTACAAACGTGAGATTCCTTACCATCCCGGTAAGGCAAACGTCGTTGTAGATGCTCTAAGTCGCAAAGAAAGGGTTAAACCAATTAGGGTTAATGCCAAAAGAATTGAGCTACGTACTAACTTGATTGAAAAGCTATTAGAGGCTTAGAAGCAAGCCCAGCTAGAGGCGAATGCTCAGAGTGAGGGATGAGGTGGAACTGTGGAATAGTTGACACCTGGAAAAGATGGAATTCTGAGACTGAATGATAGAATCTGGGTTCCCATCTATGGTGGACTCAGAGAGTTGATTCTTGAGGAATCACATAACTAGAAATATTCAGTACATACCGGTGGAGACAAGATATACCAAGACTTGAAAAAGAACTTTTGGTGGATGGGCATGAAAAAGTCCATAGCCACCCATGTAGCAAAATGTTTAACATGTTCGCAAGTTAAGGCCGAACATCAGAGACCATCTGGTCTACTACAACAATTGGAGATTCCCACTTGGAAATAGGAAATGGTAACAATGGATCTAATTACCAAGTTACCTTAAACCAGTCGTGGCAATGACACGATATGGGTCATAGTCGACAGACTGACTAACTCAGCTCACTTCTTGCCAATTAAGGAAACTTACAGTTCTGACAAGTTAGCTAGGTTGTATGTTGGCAACATTGTGTCTCTTCATGGAGTACCATTGTCTATAGTATCAGATAGAGATACTAGATACACTTCGCATTTTTTGAAAAGTTTCCAGCAAGCACTTGGTATGCGCTTGAACTTTAGTACGGCTTATCATCCCCATACTGATGGGAAAAGTGAGTGTACGATCCAAACTTTGGAAGTTATGCTACGCGCATGCACGTTTGATTTAGGTAGTAACTGGGATGAACATCTACCCCTGATCGAATTCTCCTATAATAACAGCTATCACACTAGTATAAAAGTCGCACCTTTTGAGGCTTTATACGGGAGAAAGTGTAGGACACCCGTCTGTTTAAGCTAAAGTTGGTAAAAGCCAACTCTCTTGACCTGAGATTGTCCTTGGAACAACTGATAAAATTGTGAAAATTAGAGATAGACTCAAGGCTGCCCAAGATAGGCAGAAGAGCTATGCTGATAAAAGGCGCAAGCCTCTCAAATTCCAAATCGGAGACAGAGTAATGCTAAAGGTCTCGCCCTGTAAACGCATAATGAGATTTGGAAAGAAGGGTAAGCGAAGCCCTAGATATATTGGACCATTCGAAATAACAGAATGAGTCGGATCTGTAGCTTACAGGCTTAACCTACTAGAAGAGCTGAGTGGAATCCAGATGTATTCCATATCTCTAACCTGAAAAAGTGCTTAGCTAATGAAGCATTTGTCATGTCTCATCATGACATTCAAATTGACGAGAGCTTAAGGTTTATTGAAAAACCTTTGTCCATTGAGGACCGTGAAGTTAAAAAGCTCCGTAAGAAAAATGTTTCCCTCGTCAAGGTGAAATGAGATTCACGTCGTGGCCTAGAATACACTTGGGAGGTTGAATCCGAAATGAGACGGAAATACCTGTATCTGTTTGAATAAATCTCAAGGACGAGATTTCCGTTAAGGGGGTGAGGATGTAACACCCCGACAATTTCATCCAATTACGTGCCGACACGTATCCAATTCTCCAACTAATCCCGACTACGTAGAGGGAGAAACCTCCAACTAATCCCGATTATGTGGAAGGAGGAATGACCTACATTGTACGTTCATTGAAACGTGTCCCGGATCTCCGACTAACCCTAATTATGAGGAAGGAAAGGGACTAAAAGTGCCAAATGGAAAAAGAATCAAAGTCCAAGGACTAAAGATATAAAAATGTCAAATTTTGATTTTGAAGGTCCCTTATGGACCAAAAGGCTAAACCCTTACGGTCCGTAAGGAGGTTTAAATGCTGGTGCGCGCTTAAGGTCCTTACGTACCGTAAGCCATCACCCTTACGGTCCGTAAGGGACTGCCAGCGACAGCTTCTTGGCAGCTGGCTGCCTTGGCTGCCAAGCTTGCCACCTTGCTCGTCTTGTCCCACTTCTCACCTCCATTCAACACTTATACTGCCACTAATCAATGCCTAAACACCTGGTGGAACACTTGGCATGATTTGGTGAGGATCTTGCAACTATAAATAGCCATAAGTTCATCCATTATCCTTGCTCATTCACTCTCTTTCACTCTAAACTCTCTTGGAGCTTTCCTCTGGACAAGAGGACTCCCCTCTCGGTAGGTTTTTTCTCAACACTTCCAAGTAATTGTTTCTCCTTAGTTCTTTTTATTTATTTTTGATTATTTGAAGTTTAAAGTCAAACACTTGACTTTCTGTTTGACTTTCACTTCTGACCAAATTGGTCAAGGTAACGTTCAATCCAAACTTTCCTACGTTATCTTAATAACGATGGTATAATCCCTTTGTGATCATACCCTCGAATAATCACATTTACTAGTTGAATTGTTAAGTCGAGCATGCTACGTAAAAGTTGAATTTTTGACTAAATGGCATAAATGGTTTTTATAACTTATGACTCAATTGTTTCGACATATATATAAGTTTTACAACTTACATAAAATGATGTTAGCATGCCCAACTTGTCTAATTCAGTTTAGAACCTCATTTTATGTCAAAAGTCAAGCAATTTTACTTTTGCTTTGTCTTTTAATTCTGACCCGTTTGGTAAACGTTTAGGCGTGTTTTAAACATGTTTTCAGACCATATTATTGTTGAGTATAACTCTCTAAAGTTATACCACATGATCATTCCGTTTGATGGGTTAAATGACAAGTCTTGAATATACTGTTGAAAATGACCACAATACCCTTATGTGGTCAAAATAGCTAATAAAATCGTTTCAATCTAAACCAAGTTATAAAATGACTTTTGAACAGAATATATATCAACTAAAAATATATTTTTGATACTTAGACTTGTCATAAGCCTATCCAACCTTCCGAACCCGTCTTTACGCACATAACTAGTTATGCGAACCTAGTTCGCATAAACTTGGCGTAACGGGTCAAAACCTTTCTAAATCAGAATGATGGTCTAATAAACCTTTATCCAATGAGTCCTTACACTCGGATAAGTATAAACCACATTCTTCCTGGTCTACGCTTAATCTAGCAAACCGATCTTATTCTTAAGTAACGGGTCGTGTCTAAGGAACTAACCTATTACCCGTGTACATTCTAACAGATCACTACAAGAAAATGCCATTTAGTGACATACAAAAAGTGCCACCAAAAAACTAAAAGGTGCCACTAAAGACCTCTGTAAGAATGAGCGGCACACAAAAAAAGTGCCACTAGAAGTGCTGACGCTAAATCCTTTTAGTGGCACTTTTTCATTATGCCGCACAAAGTTTTTGGGGTTTTAGTGGCACTTTTTAATCTTTTTAGTGGCACTTTTTTTATCTGACCTACAAAGTTTTTGGGTTTTTAGTGGCACTTTCTTTTACCACAATATAAAAGATTTTTGTGCCACAATTTTTGTGCCTTTAAAAAGTAATTATAATTACATATCCATACTAGTTTTAATTATTTCTAGTTAAATATATATACAATTTTTAGTGGTACATAACTTTGCTACAAAAATCACATTATTTACAATATTGAATATAAAATAAAAGTTCGATAAAATTGTAAATGTGGAAATCATACTACTATAACTTCAACAATAAGTTCGATCCGAAACATAATTCAAATGTTAGCAAAACATTGCTTAATAAGTAACATTCCAAATTCCAAATGTTTACACGATGAGTCTAAACGTTCTTTTTGGTGAGAATTTCACTGTCTTAGAACTTAGCCACAAAGTTTGTCACGATATCTACCCTACCCTGCCATCATCAACCATATAACAAGGATTAGTATTGATTCAAAAAATCTATTTTTTTAAATTAACAAATTCATTGTTCTTGATTCAAAAGAAAAAAAAACATGTATAAGAAAATGGAAAATTACCTAAACACATTGAACTAGATTATACAACAATTTGGTGGTGGGAAATCATACCTTGGGCTACTCGCGCAATCTTTTTAACAAAACCAGTTGAAACGAATTTATTCCTTATGTTGATGACAAAGAATGACGACCCTGCTTGTAAAATTTACTAACCACTTGAAGTATCCAAAATGAATAAGTATCAAATCATGTTTATTTGGTACACATTAGTATTTATGTAGCTTAACCTGTAGTAATAAGTGAAACAACAGGTCAATTTTCAATTTAATTGAAGCCTAAAGAAGTATGTTTATGGAATATAAGGATTAATTATTCAAGATCAATTAGAAAATGCAAATCCAAATTAAATATTGTAAGGAAATATGTGATAAGCTAAGGATGTGTTTGGTTAGAAGATTCACCTATGCAAATTGGGTTCTTTGCTCATAAATATCACCATGCAAGGCTGCAACACATTTCAAACGGGTCACTTGCAAAACTAAAATTTCATTATAGAGCTGGAATCTATCAAAATATTTAAATTTAAGTAAACAACAATTAATTCGTCAACATAAAGCTATCAAGATTATAACTTTTCAATACCGTTTAAACACTTCGAACTTCGGAACATAACCAATAGCCCACGAATTAGAAAGTAAATAGAACAAACAGAACTTGAGTCTTTCACATAACTTTCAACATACAATCTTTAACAAACATGATAGCAGGTTAATGACTTATTACTCATATTTTGTTCTTACGGCTTCTAACTTACTCAACCTGATGCTCATACCTCATACAAAAAAAAAAGGAAGAAAAAAGAAATTTCTAGCCCAAGAATTGGGTTACAAATACCATAGCGACAATCTGCTGAAAGTGATGTCTTTTAATATATGCAATAAAATATGACTCTTATGTGTTTTATTGTGTAATTACCTGTAGGACTTTCATGATGGTTGAATCTTGCTTTCAGACTCTCATATGAAATATGCAGGTGTTCAGAGTAGTTCAATCATGATTCAACACCAGTATCATCTCTCAACATCTTTTCCAGTTTGTACGCTCCACCAACATGCTCCAACCTGCTGAAAGTTTGCACTCTCATATGAAAACACAGATAATTATGGCCGAATAGGGATGAGCATATGGTACCCGGTACCGAATTTACCGAACCGGGTACCTTTTCGGTACCAACTTTTGACATTTTTGTAACCGGTTCGGTACCGGTCTGGTACGGTACCAGTTTTTACCCTCAAATACCGGTACCGTACCAGTACCGAACCGGTACCATACCAAACCGGGTATATTCGGTACCGGTACCTACTTTTGGGGATTTTTGGTACCGGTGTAACACTCATCTAATTTATTTAATATTTTAATATAAAATACGCACTATTCAAAACAAAATGCGTAATTAACAAAAACTTAGTTAATAAGTTAAGATGTACATCATCATAGTGTTTAACATAACCAACTAGCTATCTAAAACATTTGACAATCAGCAGTGTTTACAAAATAGACATTGTTTAAGACAAGACTAGGTTAGCGCGGAAGCTACAAAATTTGGTGTTTGGTTCTTGATTTCATGCTTGATCGGCATCCGAAATGAAATGAGCATCACCTGAGGTCAAAACCACATCAATAATTAGTTTTAACAATGTTAAAACGAGCCTAGACAAGCCCCAATAACTAATACATAACAAAAATATAAGAATTCTGATTTTAGGTCTGTCGCACCACGCGCCAGACTCAATCCAGACTTTCGCATGCCGCGGGTGGCCCCGCGTGTCACGCCAGAACCATGTGCCCCCGTCGCGTGGCACGGGGGAGTACGTTTACTAGCAGGTCCAATTTCTGGACCTGCATATTTGCCTAGCTCTGAATTTTCTAAAAATCCTAACTTTAAACTAGCATAACTTTTTATTTACATATCCGTTTTAGCCGATTCTTTTTCCTATATGTCCGTATTAAAATTATGGATCTAACCATGTGAACTTTTCCTTACGAAACCCGGATTATGAACGTATGGTCCACCAAATCCTTGTTTCAATTATCCGACCCATTAGCTATATGTGCAAATTGTTTGCCAATCCACTCCTTGGCATTCTAATCTTATTTGCCCATTCCCCGGGCTCGGAAATTCAGGCGTATCCATACCATTACATGGCTTTACGCTCCTATTCGAATTTCATGCTTAATTTCTACGAATTTAAGCATTGCCACTTTATGCAATTCATGCAACTAGTTTCTACCATTCGATCCGATGACACGGATTCATAGAACTAGCTTAGCATAACCAATCTTTGCTAAATTGCTATCTAGCACTAGCACAAAAATTAAACTTTCGGGTTTTCATACCCAAGATCGATATAAGGACATAGATTTGACCCGTTTGGTTGACAAGTGAAAATCCTCACTTTATGTCCAGCCAACTATTTCTAACCAATATTTTGACCTGTTTGAGTGTCGAATGGACTTCGCTGCTTCGATGACACTTCAAACGCTTATACTACGATATGACACCATTAACAAGCTAAAACCAAATGTTTATTCGTAATGTAACGGGACTGAAGTCACGTACCTTTAGGGCACACCCTTCAAACGCGTATCCCCTCCGGCTTGTCCGCTCGATGATCCGGATTCCTTGCCTAAAGAGTTCAATTCGCAACCAATTTAGAACTCTTTTCATAATCTTTAACGCATAATTTGCTATAAAATTCAAACACGCGTTTTCATCCGATTTTTGACATTTTAATCCTCACTTAGGCATTTTAACGAACACCTAGCGGGTCTAATCTTTACATGGCTTGAATCAAGTTCATGACTTATTATTTTCACCAATTTCAATCACGTATTTCGATTTCCTCATGTCAAGCATGCATAAAATCACCAAAAATTATCATAGAGAAATCAAGTAATACAAATTTTAACAATCAAAATTCTTGTGTTCATCTACATAGTAAACCCATTTAACCTATGAATGGGTTATCATCAAGTTTCATAATTCTAAGCAAGATTGTTGCCAATTATCAACTAAAATTTAGTCTTAAACTTGTTTTCATTACAAGTTTCATCTCCACATCACATATCAAAGCTCAATTTCGATTTTCACAATTAACCTAGAATTTAAGACGAATCAAAACATCAAGATTTTGCATACCTTATGATCCCTTCAACTAGGTGATCACTAACTTGTGCTTGAAAATCGATTTGGACTTGATTAAGACCTTCAATTGATCAATTTAGTAAGAGCTAGGGTTTGGTGAGGAGCTCTTGTTCGCCCCCTGCGTTTTTGATCGACCAGACACACCTAAGTGTGTGTTTGGTGTGGTTTATTTTGTTTTAATCTTTCAAGTTTTCCACTTTACAACTTAGTTCCCTCAATTATTGTTTTATTTATAATTTAGGAGTTTCCATCCATTTATTTGGTATCACAAGACCCGTATCTAACTAGGTTATCAAATCCTAGTTAGTTTGTTCTTGTTTATTTAATGCTTTATAATTCCAATATATAGTTTTATATTTCGGGGTGTTACAACCGGTACTTTCGGTTCCGGTACCGGTCGGTACCGAGCTCATCCCTAACGAATATAAAGTAATAATAATAATATATAATATAATATATTATTATTATTATTATTATTGTTATTATTATTATTATTATTATTATTATTATTATTATTAACTTTCCCCTAAAGTTCAATGTGAATTGTGAAGATCTTCTGAAACAAAATATGCTGAACAAAATCCTACGTAGTACATAGAGCATCAAACATAGACTTCCATTTTACACCCTCAATGTGCGACAAACTGTAAGTATTGTTCAACAAAAATCAACAACAAACACTAAGAAAATAAAGGCTTAACAAAGGAGAAATGTAAAATTAAATAAAAACAAACTTAGATTTATCAATCATACCGTTCTTCTTGAGCTCCGAGCGTTTAAGAATCACACGATCTAGTGCAAGCGGTTAGAAAATGCAGTCGAGTATTTGAACCTGAAAGCGAACCGACCACCACAAAACACCATCGACAATTAGTAATTAGAATCAGACTATTTAAAGTATTTAATTTTAATTTGCCAGCGTATTATTGTTTAGGTATGCATCTTTGGATAACTTCTCTTCTCGCACGATTTCGCTGCCGTTTAACGGCCCGTAAATTATATGCATATAACTTATTTACCCTATGAATGGTTGAATGGGTCAAACTGGTTGAAAGCTATAACTTAAGTTTGTCGATAACTTATTTACCCTATCAATTAAATCTTTTAGCTTAAAGGGGAATGGGTCAAACTAGTTGAAAGCTATGACTTAAGCTTGAGGATACTTGAAAAAAAACCTAAATGGTATCTATAAACTTCAAAAAGATTATAACTAGTAAGGTTTTCGGGTGGGTGTCTAGGTAGATAAAGGCACAAGGCACACTCAAGGAGCAAAGGGTAAGCATGTTGCCTAGACGTAAGGAAAAAAAAACCCATGCCCGAGACAAGCAAGTTGCACATCGGGTCCAGGACATTTTGGCTATTGTAAACCTGTTTCAGACTAGTTTTTGGTTGTGGTTTAGATCCTTTTGATACTAGTTTTGGCCAGTTCAGGCAGGTTTTCACCAGTTCAGGCCTGGTTTTTTCCCGTTCAGGTGCTTATTGCACCTTGCTGCACCCAAGGCGGTTTTGCTGCATCCCAGCTTGCCTGGATGCCTTTGATTACACAGGTGGGGGTCATCATACTTTTTTATTTTTTTTAGATACAGAACAAGGCAGAAAACACAAGCATTGTACAAATCTAATCTAGGTATAGTAATACTCGAAAGACCTAGGAATTTTGGTTCCGTAAGCAGGTATATAATCCAAGGTTTGAAAAGATGCAAGTACTATTATCTTTGCGATCATATTGGTTAAGTCACATTATAAAATTTACTGTCCTATCATGAGTTCCTCTTATCATTACATGGACTGTCTTTTTAATGTACAATCAACTTTTTGAAAATGTCCATTAATCATTACTTGGACCACACATCTTTTTATCATTCCCTTTTTGAAGGACTAGCCTTGTGTGTAGACTGTAGACCTGTTTTAACATTTCTAACATAAACAAGCCAGCAAGTCTATAAGGTTTTATAGCACCATGTATCCCGAAAATCCCAAGATTTTAATCTCCCACTTATCACTTATCTTCATATTCGGTAATATTATCTAAAAATATGAAAGATTAACTTAGCTATTGCAGCGAAAAATATGTAATGTGGACAAAAAATATATATCTAAACATAAGTTCATATTATTAACTTAAAAGAGTATGAGAATTAGGCGTATTCTAAATACATACTTTTGTGATAAAAATTCCCCATCCAATGGGTGAAAACTCTAATCAACGGCCAATGTTAATTCAGAGGGTTGGAAGCGTATCCATGTTTTAGTCTGTGACAACTCGTATTTCTGAACCTCTTTGTACTTTAATGTAACGTTATGTGATTATGTGGACCTGTATGATTTATTGAATGTTATGTTTTAATTATGTATATATGTGTAACATATGTGGATCGCACAATGTATAACTGATTTGCACCATACACCCTCGAGTCGCACAACACTCTTTCAACTATCTTGGGCTAGCCCTCGGCCCAAACGAAACCACCAGCTGGGCTCGGCTCACTCGTCAGATGCATATACGCTCAAAACCTTGTGTATACCCTCATATTACTTCATTACACAAAACTCACAAAACCCTAATCACCTCCCTCATACTCTCTCGATATTCTTTGAAACCCGACGGCAACCTTGGATTCCCCAACATCCCAAAATTTCCTTAGATCGATCCAGTATTGTTTCGTGCCTCACGGTTAGTAATTAATCCTTATTCAATTATATGATTGGAAATGCTTTTGGCTGTTATTTGACTTTATGAGATAACTGTTATCATGCGATGCTTATCATCATAGGAATTGATAGTGATTGTTATGATTTGTATGCTTGCACGATTTCAAATATTAGAGATTCATGACTCATTATTTTATTTACTGTTAAATGGTTAAGTGATATTGCATGTGTGTATATGTATGAAACATCATGGGTATTGCACATACATAGCAATGAATGGAATTGTCAGCCCACTATACATAAATTGGTCCAATCATAATCATCCTCTGAATGCTTTAGCAAGATTGTCGGCCATTGTTTGTGTTAATAATGATAATTACTTGGGGCAATGTGTACTATTGTTATGTGATCTTGAGTTGATAATGAATTTCTATCATCAACAGAAGTTGTCGAATTAATTGTTTTGGGAAAATTGATTATATGTGAGTGGTTGATTAATACATTTCATATGCGTCACAGTTTGATATTCGTTTGATGTCATGCATATATGTATAATCCGATGGGACTGAATGAGGCCTTGTAATCCTAATCAAAACAGATAATATGATTTGATAAGTTATTGTTCTTGCTATGAATATGATTAGGATTCTTATGAATAAATGGTAAATTGCTTGGTTTGATCGATTGTATGTTGATTGGAAAATAAGAAACTGTTAATTGATTTATTGTAAATTGGAAACTGTTGAATGGTCGTAACCGAATGGCAAGATATTCGGATGTCTAAACTGATCGCACAAGATCAGAGTCTAGTCGCACAAGATTGTTCCACTCGCACAAGGACAACTCGGTCGCACAAGAAGTTTGATCGCACAAGATTGTTGTCTGTTTGTTATTCTAGGTCGTATGTGTAGTTCTTGGGCTGGGTAATAAGGCTGGTCGCACAAGATGTTTATATGTTGAGCCGTGTATATGTGAATAGATGTTTTGGGCTTTCTTGATATTGGGCCGAGTTTAATTTGGGGTCCAACGGATGACTCGCACAAGGCCACTAAGCTTGTGCGAGCCCAATCTTGAATACGTTATAACTGTTGAACGTGATGATGTGTGTTGCCATGATCTGTGTGTGTTTCTTATATGCTATCTTATGTGATACTTATGTGCACTACTTGAAACCAAAACCTGACTTGTATGTTAACCATGTTAGGACGTGGTTGACCACTAGCTGCTAGACTTGACCTTTCTGTGTATCTGCCGAGCAAACCAAGGTGAGTTCACACTAGCCAAGGCATGGGATTCCCAGGGGTTGGGAATGAGATTGAATAACTACTCGTACAACTATTACTATTAAACAAATTATTACTGTCCTCGGTTGAAGGGCACGTACGTAAAACCTACGTACAGTTATACTTACTACTGTCCTCGGATTGAAGGGCACGTACGTAAAGCTTACGTACACGATCTTAAAACCATCACCTCTATCAAAGGAAGTCCCTCAATTATCGACTTAATCGCCGAGGCCTAGGGCGAGCGGGTCATTAGTTAATAGCGCTATTAGGTTTAACAAACCTCACACCGTGCCAGTCGGACGGGCGTGTACTAATGGACTATGGGCAAAGGGTCAATGCTGATAGACATTGACTTAGGGCACCTCTTACATTTTCATAGCAGTCGATACGTGTGGTCTAGTAACACATGGGAAGCCCCCACTAATCATCGCACATGCCTGGATTGGCCGCGATAAGGATAAATACGATACATGGTTTACAAAACAAACATACGATTTACGAAATGAATACTATAACCAAACAACCAACTGTGAACTCGCTCAACTTTGTTGTTGATTCGTTGCTACATGCCTTGCAGGTCATTAGGTACCCATGGAGCTTGCACAGGGAGGAACGGTAGTTGTGGGACATGGCAGTGTGTGCCATGCTTTAAACATTACTTTATTTCACATTTAATACTTGCTATGGGTTTTACAAATTATGCTTCCGCTAAACATTTAACTATGCTTTGGTTTTTGAACACCTTTCATATTGTTTGGTTGAATTATGGTTACTTACATGCTTGTTCAATATGATTGGTGGCTTGATCCTGGTCAGTCACGCCTCCAAGCGGTGATACTCCGCGCGTGGATTTTGGGGGTGTGACAGATTGGTATCAGAGCCATTGGTTATAGTGAACTTGGTTTTAATAAGGGAAAAAGTTTTGTTAAAACCAGACTATAACCTGAACAGTGCTCAACGATCCACAACAACGCTTCGCTCCACGTGCAAGACTCAACCTTATAGGTAATATTGTTCATGTTTACATTGCCTACATGCTAGATTACATAGAACTTTGCTCAGGGTATGCTTAGATAAACGTAGCAACTGCTGTTTGAAAACACATTGTGTGCTTACTCTCTTCTGTCATCGCACTTTCGCGAACCTCTCTCACTCATGTTTCTCTTGATGTGAAGATCATGACTGTACGTGTGAACCTAACTCAAGCCCAGTTGACGGCTCTTATCAACGAACAAGTTACTGCAACACTCGCAGCTGCCCAGGGAGGGGATATAACCTGCCATCACCACTTACTCTAGGATCTTTAGATCCTACTCTCATAAACCAACACTCGTGCTTAAGTATGTTTACTCTTACGCACACGACAGGTCAACACGCTCAGCCACCTGTGTGCACGTTCCAAACTTTCTTGGACTATCGTCCTAGTACTTTTAGTGGCACTGAAGGGGCCGTTGGACTCCTCCACTGGTTTGAGAAGCTCGAATCGGTCTTCGAGATGTGTGAATGCCCTGAGGCTCGCAGGGTGAAGTACGCCACTGGTACTCTAGAAAGCACTGCGCTAACTTGGTGGAAGGCGCAAGTTCAGATGCTGGGGCTGGCGGCTGCTAATGCCACCCCATGGAATGATTTTAAGGAACTGATCAAATGTGATTACTGCAGTCGTGATGACATCCACAAGCTGGAAGTGGAGTTCTTTAACCTGAAGATGACGGGGTCAGAGATAGAAGCCTACACGAAACGATCCAACGAACTGGAAGTGTTATGTCCAACTATGGTGGATCCTCCCATCAAGCGCATTGAGCTGTACCTCAAAGGCTTAGTACCAGAGATTCAAAGCCATGTGACTACTGCTAACCTTGCTACTATCCACGATGTTACTCGTCTCGCTCATCGTCTCACAGACCAAGCAGTGGAACAGAACAAGCGGCTTAAACGTATTGGTGCTACTACTACTACTTCTGCTATTCCCAGTGATAACAAGTGAAAATGGGATGGAACCGCCAGCAAGAGTTCGACTTCAGTTCAGTCCCAGGCACAGCAACGAAAGATTGATAATTATAAGAGCCCTGGTCAGCAGTCTTCTGGTAGTCAAGGGCAGGGTGGATATCGAGGAAACCACCCAAAGTGCAACAGATGCATCAGGCACCACAGTGGTCAGTGCAACAGGGGTCGTTGCCAGAGGTGGCT
This sequence comes from Helianthus tuberosus, assembly GCA_030545235.1. Taxonomy (NCBI): domain Eukaryota; kingdom Viridiplantae; phylum Streptophyta; class Magnoliopsida; order Asterales; family Asteraceae; genus Helianthus; species Helianthus tuberosus. The sequence continues at coordinate 142,448,883 of CM060365.1, forward strand.
CAAGATGGGTCATGAAGCTAAGGATTGTAGAAGCTCACGTCCTGCAAACCAGAACCGACAACAGCAGCCACAAGCTCCACAGAATCAGCAGCAACAGCAGGGTAACAAGGGATGCTATCAGGGTGGTGCTGAAGGTCACTTCAAGAGACACTGCCCACAGTTGGACCAGAACCAGAATCAGAACCATAACCAAGAAAATGGGAACAATAGTGGAGACAACAATGGGGGTAATAACGAAGGCAATGGTGCCATGGGGTCGAGTGTTCGTGATGGGTCAGGGTGATACTAGGAATGACCCCAACGTTGTGATGGTTTCGACATCGATATTGGTATGGATTGGCTACCTCAACATCGAGCAGAGATTCTTTGTAAAGAAAAGAACGTCCGCATTCCTCGTGCTGGTTAAGAACCTTTGGTAGTTCATAGTAACAAGCTCCTGGAGCAGTACCTATAACTCGAGCACCTTCTCGCTTAGCTCTAACCGAACTGGAAGAACTGTCTAAACAATTGCAAGAACTCTTGGAAAAGGGTTTCATTCGTTCTAGCTCTTCGCCCTGGGGAGCTCTAGTACTATTAGTGAAGAAGAAAACGGTACTTTCAGAATGTGCATCGATTACCGTGAACTCAACAAGGTGACTGTGAAGAATCGCTATCCTCTTCCACGCATTGACGGACTTGTTCGACCAGCTGCAAGGGTCGAGCTACTATTCAAAGATTGATTTGAGATCAGGATATCATCAGCTGAGAGTCCGAGAAGAGGACGTCTCCAAAACAGCCTTTAGAAATCGATATGGACATTATGAGGTTTTGGTCATGCCTTTTGGACTGACAAACGCACCTGCGGTTTTCATGGACCTCATGAATCGAGTGTGCAAGCCTTACCTGGACAAGTTCGTCATAGTTTTCATCGACGACATCCTGATCTATTCTAAGAGTCAGGAGGAACACGAGCAACATTTACGACTCATTTTGGAACTTCTTCGAACAGAACAGCTGTACGCCAAGTTTTCAAAATGTGACTTCTGGCTTCGTGAAGTCCATTTCTTAGGCCATGTGGTGAACAAGGATGGGATTCACGTTGATCCATCCAAGGTAGATTCGATCAAGAGCTGGCCTGCACCTCGTACACCAACGGAAATTCGCCAATTTTTGGGCTTGGCAGGTTACTACAGAAGGTTCATCAAGGACTTCTCCAAAATTGCACAGAGGGCACAGACGACTTCGTGGTTTACTGCGACGCATCCATTCAGGGTCTTGGTTGCGTATTGATGCAGCGGGATAAGGTTATAGCCTACGCCTCCCGCCAACTCAAAGTTCATGAAAAAACTACACTACACACGATCTAGAGATGGGAGCGGTTGTTTTTGCACTTAAGATATGGAGACACTACCTGTATGGTACCAAATGTGCTATCTACACTGATCACAGAAGCCTCGAGCATATCTTCAAACAGAAGGAACTCAGCATGCGAAAACGACGATGGGTCGAGCTACTAAATGACTACGAATGCTCGATCAGGTACCACCCAGGCAAAGCCAATGTTGTGGCTGACGCCCTTAGTCGAAAGGACACTGCGCCCAAGCGCGTACGAGCTTTACAACTCACTATACAGTCTAGTCTTCCTTCTCAGATACGAAATGCTCAGGTAGAAGCATTGAAACCAGAAAACGTCAGGGCTGAAGCCCTACGTGGCTCAAGGCAACGATTGGAACAAAAGGAAGACGATGCTTATTACGTAACAGGACGCATCTGGGTCCCGCTCTATGGTAACCTACGAGAGCTTGTGATGGATGAGGCACACAAGACTCGCTACTCGGTACATCCGGGTTCGGATAAGATGTACCACGATATCAAAACTACGTACTGGTGGCCTAGCATGAAAGCTCACATAGCAACATACGTTAGCAAGTGCTTGACTTGTGCGAGAGTTAAGTCGGAATATCAGAAACCTTCAGGCCTACTCCAACAACCAGAAATACCACAATGGAAATGGGAGCAAATTTCCATGGATTTTGTTACTGGCCTGCCTAGATCTCAACGTGGTAACGATACTATTTGGGTGATCGTGGATCGACTCACGAAGTCTGCTCATTTCTTGGCTACCAAGGAAACGGATAAGTTCTCCATACTAGCAGACGTATACCTTAAGGAAGTTGTCTCGAGGCACGGAGTGCCCACCTCTATTATCTCAGATCGAGATGCACGTTTTACGTCAAAACTGTGGCAAGCAATGCACAAGTCTTTTGGCTCATGTTTAGATATGAGCACAGCTTATCACCCACAAACGGATGGGCAGTCTGAACGCACCATCCAGACCTCGAAGACATACTTAGGGCATGTGTAATTGTCTTTGGCAATGGCTGGGAAAAGCATCTGCCACTTGTGGAATTTTCATACAATAACAGCTACCACACCAGCATTAAAGCTGCTCCGTTTGAAGCATTGTACGGGCGTAAATGCCGGTCACCTCTTTGTTGGGCAGAGGTGGGGGATAGTCAGATCACTGGCCCAGAACTTGTGGTAGAAACAACAGAACGAATCGCTCAAATACGACAACGAATGGCGGCAGCTCATGACCGTCAGAAAAGCTATGCCGATAAGGGCAGGAAACCACTCGAGCTCCAAGTTGGAGATCGAGTGCTACTCAAAGTTTCACCCTGGAAGGGTGTGGTTCGTTTTGGCAAACGAGGCAAACTTAACTCGCGAAACGTCGGACCTTTCAAAATCATAGAGAAAATAGGCAAGGTGGCCTACAAACTGAATCTACCAGCAGAACTCAGTGCAGTTCACAACGTATTCCACGTGTCGAATCTGAAGAGGTGTCTGTCAGATGAGACCCTCATAGTTCCTTTGAAGGAGCTCACTATCGATGAACAGTTACGATTCGTCGAGGGACCAGTTGAAATCACGGACCGGGATGCTAAGGTCCTCAAGCGCACTAGAATACCTCTCGTTCGAGTTCGTTGGAACTCACGTCGCGGCCCAGAGTTCACCAGGGAACGCGAAGATCAAATGAAACAAAATTATCCCCAACTATTCGAGAACATACAACCACTACTGAGGCTGAACCTACGGAATTTCGGGACGAAATTCCAGATAACGGGGGGAGGATGTGACACCCCAGGAAAATCAGGAAAACCATGCAACTTAACTAGCTTCCTCAGTGAGTAAGTACCAAATTTCGGGACGAAATTTCTTTCAACTTGGGGAAAATGTGACAACTCGTATTTCTGAACCTCTTTGTACTTTGATGTAACGTTATGTGATTATGTGGACCTGTATGATTTATTGAATGTTATGTTTTAATTATGTATATACGTGTAACATATGTGGATCGCACAATGTATTACTGATTTGCACCATACACCCTCGAGTCGCACAACACTCTTTCAACTATCTTGGGCTAGCCCTCGGCCCAAACGAAACCACCAGCTGGGCTCGGCTCACTCGTCAGATGCATATACGCTCAAAACCTTGTGTATACCCTCATATTACTTTATTACACAAAACTCACAAAACCCTAATCACCTCCCTCACACTCTCTCGATATTCTTTGAAAGCCGACGGCAACCTTGGATTCCCCAACATCCCAAAATTTCCTTAGATCGATCCAGTATTGTTTCGTGCCTCACGGTTAGTAATTAATCCTTATTCAATTATATGATTGGAAACGTTTTTTACTGTTATTTGACTTTATGAGATAACTGTTATCATGCGATGCTTATCATCATAGGAATTGATAGTGATTGTTATGATTTGTATGCTTGCATGATTTCAAATATTAGAGATTCATGACTCATGATTTTATTTACTGCTAAATGGTTAAGTGATATTGCATGTGTGTATATGTATGAAACATCATGGGTATTGCACATACATAGCAATGAATGGAATTGTCAGCCCACTATACATAAATCGGTCCAATCATAATCATCCTCTGAATGCTTTAGCAAGATTGTCGGCCATTGTTTGTGTTAATAATGATAATTACTTGGGGCAATGTGTACTATTGTTATGTGATCTTGAGTTGATAATGAATTTCAATCGTCAACAGAAGTTGTCGAATTAATTGTTTTGGGAAAATTGATTATATGTGAGTGGTTGATTAATACATTTCATATGCGTCACAGTTTGATATTCGTTTGATGTCATGCATATATGTATAATCCGATGGGACTGAATGAGGCCTTGTAATCCTAATCGAAACAGATAATATGATTTGATAAGTTATTGTTCTTGCTATGAATATGATTAGGATTCTTATGAATAAATGGTAAATTGCTTGGTTTGATCGATTGTATGTTGATTGGAAAATAAGAAACTATTAATTGATTTATTGTAAATTGGAAACTGTTGAATGGTCGTAACTGAATGGCAAGATATTCGGATGTCTAAACTGATCGCACAAGATCAGAGTCTAGTCGCACAAGATTGTTCCACTCGCACAAGGACAACTCGGTCGCACAAGAAGTTTGAGTCGCACAAGATTGTTGTCTGTTTGTTATTCTAGGCCGTATGTGTAGTTCTTGGGCTGGGTAATAAGGCTGGTCGCACAAGATGTTTATATGTTGAGCCGTGTATATGTGAATAGATTTTTTGGGCTTTCTTGATATTGGGCCGAGTTTAATTTGGGGTCCAACGGATGACTCGCACAAGGCCACTAAGCTTGTGCGAGCCCAATCTTGAATACGTTATAACTGTTGAACGTGATGATGTGTGTTGCCATAATCTGTGTGTGTTTCTTATATGCTATCTTATGTGATAGTTATGTGCACTACTTGAAACCAAAACCTGACTTGTATGGTAACCATGTTAGGACGTGGTTGACAACTAGCTGCTAGACTTGATCTTTCTGTGTATCTGCCGAGCAAACCAAGGTGAGTTCACACTAGCCAAGGCATGGGATTCCCAGGGGTTGGGAATGAGATTGAATAACTACTCGTACAACTATTACTATTAAACAAATTATTACTGTCCTCGGTTGAAGGGCACGTACGTAAAACCTACGTACAGTTATACTTACTACTGTCCTCGGATTGAAGGGCACGTACGTAAAGCTTACGTACACGATCTTAAGACCATCACCTCTATCAAAGGAAGTCCCTCAATTATCGACTTAATCGCCGAGGCCTAGGGCGAGCGGGTCATTAGTTAATAGCGCTATTAGGTTTAACAAACCTCACACCGTGCCAGTCGGACGGGCGTGTACTAATGGACTATGGGCAAAGGGTCAATGCTGATAGACATTGACTTAGGGCACCTCTTACATTTTCGTAGCAGTCGATACGCGTGGTCTAGTAACACATGGGAAGCCCCCACTAATCATCGCACATGCCTGGATTGGCCGCGATAAGGATAAATACGATACATGGTTTACAAAACGAACATACGATTTACGAAATGAATACTATAACCAAACAACCAACTGTGAACTCGCTCAACTTTGTTGTTGATTCGTTGCTACATGCCTTGCAGGTCATTAGGTACCCATGGAGCTTGCACAGGGAGGAACGGTCGTTGTGGGACATGGCAGTGTGTGCCATGCTTTAAACATTACTTTATTTCACATTTAATACTTGCTATGGGTTTTACAAATTATGCTTCCGCTAAACATTTAACTATGCTTTGGTTTTTGAACACCTTTCATATTGTTTGGTTGAATTATGGTTACTTACATGCTTGTTCAATATGATTGGTGGCTTGATCCTGGTCTGTCACGCCTCCAAGCGGTGATACTCCGCGTGTGGATTTTGGGGGTGTGACAGATTGGTATCAGAGCCATTGGTTATAGTGAACTTGGTTTTAATAAGGGAAAAAGTTTTGTTAAAACCAGACTATAACCTGAATAGTGCTCAACGATCCACAACGACGCTTCGCTCCACGTGCAAGACTCAACCTTATAGGTAATACTGTTCATGTTTACATTGCCTACATGCTAGATTACATAGAACTTTGCTCAGGGTATGCTTAGATAAACGTAGCAACTGCTGTTTGAAAACACATTGTGTGCTTACTCTCTTCTGTCATCGCACTTTCGCGAACCTCTCTAACTCATGTTTCTCTTGATGTGAAGATCATGAGTGTACGTGTGAACCTAACTCAAGCCCAGTTAACGGCTCTTATCAACGAACAAGTTACTGCAGCACTCGCAGCTGCCCAGGCAGGGGATATAACCTGCCATCACCACTTACTCTAGGATCTTTATATCCTACTCGCATAAACCAACACTCGTGCTTAAGTATGTTTACTCTTACGCACACGACAGGTCAACACGCTCAGCCACCTGTGTGCACGTTCCAAACTTTCTTGGACTGTCGTCCTAGTAATTTTAGTGGCACTGAAGGGGCCGTTGGACTCCTCCACTGGTTTGAGAAGCTCGAATCGGTCTTTGAGATGTGTGAATGCCCTGAGGCTCGCAGGGTGAAGTACGCCACTGGTACTCTAGAAAGCACTGCGCTAACTTGGTGGAAGGCGCAAGTTCAGATGCTGGGGCTGGCGGCTGCTAATGCCACCCCATGGAATGATTTTAAGGAACTGATCAAATGTGATTACTGCAGTCGTGATGACATCCACAAGCTGGAAGTGGAGTTCTTTAACCTGAAGATGACGGGGTCAGAGATAGAAGCCTACACGAAACGATCCAACGAACTGGAAGTGTTATGTCCAACTATGGTGGATCCTCCCATCAAGCGCATTGAGCTGTACCTCAAAGGCTTAGTACCAGAGATTCAAAGCCATGTGACTACTGCTAACCTTGCTACTATCCACGATGTTACTCGTCTCGCTCATCGTCTCACAGACCAAGCAGTGGAACAGAACAAGCGGCTTAAACGTATTGGTGCTACTACTACTACTTCTGCTATTCCCAGTGATAACAAGTGAAAATGGGATGGAACCGCCAGCAAGAGTTCGACTTCAGTTCAGTCCCAGGCACAGCAACGAAAGATTGATAATTATAAGAGCCCTGGTCAGCAGTCTTCTGGTAGTCAAGGGCAGGGTGGATATCGAGGAAACCACCCAAAGTGCAACAGATGCATCAGGCACCACAGTGGTCAGTGCAACAGGGGTCGTTGCCAGAGGTGGCTCAAGATGGGTCATGAAGCTAAGGATTGTAGAAGCTCACGTCCTGCAAACCAGAACCGACAACAGCAGCCACAAGCTCCACAGAATCAGCGGCAACAACTGTGACAACTCGAGTTTCCGACTTTCACTTTCGCATTAAGTGCACATTGACTTTGACTGTGTAGTTGTTTGACTTGTTTAACTTGTAACTGTACACGTTATTTTATAATGAACGCATTGTGGTTGCATGATTTTGTGTTTGGCTGTATAACATGAAACCTGTTGAAAACTTAAACGGTTAACACATAAAAGGACTCGACGAAACAGACAGGACCCGACGAAACAGACTGTTTCGTCATAAGCATCCCGACGAAACAGAAGTCTGTTTCGCCAAGCCCAGTTTCGCAAAGCCCATTAAGGGCCCAGAACGGTAATTCGTGTATATTAACGTAAACCGACTTCCTGTTTCACACTTTTAACAAAAATCGAAACCCTAGAACTCTCCACTCTGTGAAGGCGATAACCATCTTCAACCATCATCTTTCTCTCTCGAATCCTCCCTTGTTCATCCCGGATATCTCGGTTAGTGCGTGCTCGTCTAATCGGTTTCTTTGTCCTTTGATTTCTTTATACATGTTGTGTATATGCTTGATTTCTGGATTATAGGAGTATATGTGTATGATGAATACTTAGGGTTTCATGAACCTCTCAATGATTATGCATGTTAGCGGGTATGCATAGAGTATGGATTTTATGAGTGTTGTTTTGTGATGATTACATGATTTTAATGATGATGATGATGATATGATCCCTGTTTCATTGATGTTTCGGTTGTGATGCATAGATTAATGGTTAGTAACATAAGACTCATTATATTGAGCGAGGATTTGAATGATTTCTGTAAACTGTTGTATCGGCGATTTGGGTTCACGTACGTAACTGATTCTCGACGAAACTGAATTGGGTCACGAAATGGATTGTGCGGCGAAACAGAATTTGTGTTTCGCCAAAGGGTTAACGACGAAACAGGGGTGTTTCGCCAAGATTGTAGTCGACGAAACAGAAGTGTTTCGTCAAAGGGTTTCACGGCGAAACAGGGGTGTTTTGCCGACTGGGTAAACTGTTTGGTAAATTGATTCTGTTAAGACTTAACTGAACTAACTAACTGCTGTTAGATGTTATGCCTGGCTTGTATGATCTTAAATATGTGCAATGTGCTACTTGGTGATTTTTGATGCATTGTCCACTATGGTTATACTTACGTGCCAACTCCGTTAATACAAACTGATTTAATATACGTGCATACTTTAGGACATGATTGACTTACTTTGAGCACATACTTAGCATACCGAGCAAAACAAGGTGAGTTCACACTTCTACAAAGGCATGGGATTCCCGGGGTTGGGAATGGGTTGATTGATTGATTATTTAAGCTTAAGAGTTATCGGAATTACATACCATAGGCCTCGGAAGAGGAAGGTCAATGGTAGATACTACTAGACTAGTGATACACATACTTCTCTTCGCACACATGCCGGGATCGGCCGCGATACTAGAACAATCTTCGCAAACATGCCTGGAATGGCCGCGAACTATACTTTAATCTTCGCAAACATGCCTGGAATGGCCGCGAACTATACTAGAACAATCTTCGCAAACATGCCTGGAATGGCCGCGAACTATACTTTAATCTTCGCAAACATGCCTGGAGGGCCGCGATACAAATATACCTAGTCTAGTAAACATGGGAAACCCCCACTAAACTTCGCAAACATGCCTAGAGGGCCGCGATGATATTACATACGATACATGACTACTAAACGAACTTACGATTTACAATACGAAAACTATAACTGATTAACCTACTGTGAACTCGCTCAACTAGTTGTTGACTCTCTGTTACATGCCTTGCAGGACCGTAGGTACTTTTGGAGCTTGCACGGGAGGCACGGTCGTTGTGGACATGGATCGTGAAATGTGTTGTTAAACATTATGACATTTTGTACTTAAACTTATGTTGGGTTTTACTTTAAATGCTTCCGCTACACACTTGTTTATATTTGGTTTTGGAAATACCTATCGTATTGACGAATGACTTTTACTATATACTTATGTTCAATATGATTGGTGGCTTGATCCTGGTCATGTCACGCCTCCAAGCGGTGGTACTCCGCGTGTGGATTTTGGGGGTGTGACAGATTGGTATCAGAGCCATTGGTTATAGAGAACTCGGTTTTAATAAGGGGAAAAAATTTTTTATTATTAAAACCAGACTATAACCAGAACAGTGCTCAACGATCCACAACGACGCCTCGCTCCACGTGCAAGACTCAACATCCTAGGTAATATGGTACATGTTTTATTACCTACTTGCTAGAATTGCATAGAACTTTGCTCAGGGTATGCTTAGATAAACGTAACACTATTGCATGAGAACACTTGTGTGCTTACTCTCTTCTGTTATCGCACTACTCGCGAACCTCTCTTACTTATGTCATTTTTGCTATGAAGATCATGTCTGGACGTATCAACATGACACAAGCCCAGTTGACGGCTCTCATTAACGAACAAGTTGCTGCGGCAGTTGCAGCCGCACAAGCAGGAGGTCAACCACCTGTTTGCACCTTCAAAACTTTCATGGACTGTCGTCCTACTACTTTTAGTGGCACGGAAGGAGCGGTTGGACTCCTCCATTGGTTTGAAAAGCTCGAGTCCGTATTTGAAATGTGTGAATGCCCTGAGGCTCGCAGGGTGAAGTACGCCACTGGTACTCTAGAAGGCATTGCGCTGACTTGGTGGAATGCGCAAGTTCAGATGTTAGGGTTGGCTGTTGCTAACGCCACACCTTGGAACGGTTTCAAGGAATTGATCAAAGAAGAATACTGTAGCCGTGATGACATTCATAAGCTGGAGGTAGAGTTTTACCACTTGAAAATGACGGGGTCAGAAATTGAAGCGTACACCAGAAGATCGAATGAGTTGGCTATTCTGTGTCCTACTATGGTGGACCCTCCCATTAAGCGTATCGAACTGTATCTCAATGGTCTGGTGCCGGAAATTCAAAGCCACGTAACCTCAGCGAATCTTGGCACTATTCAACAGATCGTCAAGCTAGCTCATCGCCTCACCGATCAGGCAGTGGAACAGAACAGGCTGCCTAAACGTATCAGCGTTACTACCGCTACCACTCCAGCTACTCCTGCTAATCCCAATGACAACAAGCGGAAATGGGAAGGGGATTCCAGCAGGGGTTCAGCTACTGTACAGTCTCAAGCACAACAGCAGCGCAAGACTAGTGATTACCAGAGCCTGAGTCAGCAATCGTCTGATGGTCAGGGGCAGAGTGGATATCGGGGAACTCATCCACTGTGTAACAGGTGCAACAAACACCACAGTGGTCAGTGTCGTAAAGGCCGCTGTCAGAGATGTCTAAGGGTAGGTCATGAAGCTAAAGATTGCAGGAGCTCAAGGCCTGCGAATCAGAACCAGCAACAACAGCCACCCGTTCCACGAAACCAGTCACAGCAACAACAGCAAGGAAATAAGACATGCTTTCAGTGTGGGGCTGAAGGTCATTTCAAGCGGAACTGCCCCCAGTTAAACCAGAATCAGAACAACAACAACAATAATCAGGGCAGTGGGAACAACAATGGGGGAAACAACAACAACAATGGTGCAAAGGGTCGTGTATTTGTGATTGGTCAGAGTGATGCAAGGAACGATCCTCATGTGGTTATGGGTAAGTTTCTTCTCGACGACTTTTATGTTACTGTATTATTTGATTCGGGTGCGGATACCAGTTATATGTCTCTGAAAGTTAGTCAAATGCTTAAACGTGCACCAACACTGTTGAACACCAAACATGTTGTAGAGTTAGCTAACGGTAAAAGTCTAGAAGCCACACACATAGTTCAGGGTTGTAATCTTATCCTCGCTGGTCAGACTTTCTCTATCGATCTCATTCCTATAACTCTGAGTAGTTTTGATGTCGTCATTGGTATGGATTGGTTATCCCAACAACAAGCAGAGATCCTATGCAAGGAGAAGATCATTCGTATTCCCCGTGCAGGAAAAGAACCTCTCGAAGTTCAAGGCGACAAGAGTGGTGTCGTGAGTGGCATCATCTCCTTCTTGAAGGCTCAGAAGTGTCTGCGAAAGGGCCACATAGCTATTTTAGCACTCGTTACTGATACATCGATGAAAGAGAAGAAGTTAGAGGATATTCCTGTAGTACGCAATTTTCCTCAAGTGTTTCCTGAAGAGTTACCTGGGTTACCGCCCCATCGCCAGGTCGAATTTCAGATCGAGCTAGCTCCAGGAGCAGCACCTATAGCTCGAGCGCCTTACCGCTTAGCTCCAACTGAACTGGAAGAACTGTCTAAGCAATTGCAAGAACTCTTGGAAAAGGGTTTCATACGTCCTAGCTCTTCGCCCTGGGGAGCCCCAGTGTTATTTGTGAAGAAGAAAGACGGTACCTTTCATATGTGCATAGATTACCGCGAACTGAACAAGGTGACGGTGAAGAATCGCTATCCACTTCCACGCATCGACGACTTATTCGACCAGTTGCAAGGGTCGAGCTATTACTCGAAGATTGACCTGAGGTCAGGTTACCATCAATTGAGAGTCCGGGATGAGGACGTCTCCAAAACAGCATTCAGAACTCGCTACGGCCATTACGAGTTTTTGGTTATGCCATTTGGGCTAACGAACGCGCCTGCGGTTTTCATGGATCTTATGAACAGGGTGTGCAAACCTTATCTTGACAAGTTTGTTATTGTTTTCATTGATGACATCCTGATCTATTCGAAGAATCGGGAGGAACATGAGCAGCATTTACGACTTATTCTGGAACTCCTTCGAACGGAACAGCTGTACGCTAAGTTTTCAAAATGCGACTTCTGGCTTCGTGAAGTCCACTTCTTAGGCCACGTGGTAAACATGGATGGGATTCATGTCGATCCATCCAAGGTAGATTCGATCAAGAACTGGCCTGCACCTAGTACACCGACAGAAATACGCCAATTCTTGGGTTTGGCAGGTTATTACAGACGGTTTATCAAAGACTTCTCAAGATTTGCACAGCCGCTTACATTACTGACACAGAAAGGTGTTGCTTACCGTTGGAGTGATACACAGGATACAGCGTTTCAGCACTTAAAGGATAGACTTTGTAGCGCACCTATCCTCTCATTGCCTGAAGGCACGGACGATTTTGTAGTCTACTGTGACGCATCTATCCAAGGTCTTGGATGTGTGTTGATGCAGCGGGATAAAGTCATTGCTTATGCTTCACGTCAACTTAAGATTCACGAACGGAATTACACTACACACGATTTAGAACTTGGAGCTGTTGTCTTTGCACTCAAGATATGGAGACATTATCTGTATGGCACCAAGTGCACCATCTACACCGATCACAGGAGTCTTGAGCATATCTTCAAGCAGAAAGAATTGAACATGCGACAACGTCGATGGGTCGAGTTACTGAACGATTATGAATGTGCTATAAAGTACCATCCGGGCAAAGCCAATGTGGTGGCCGACGCCCTCAGTCGAAAGGATACTACACCTAGTCGTGTACGAGCATTGCAACTCACTATTCAGTCTAGCCTTCCTTCTCAGATACGAGATGCTCAGGTAGAAGCATTGAAACCAGAAAACGTCAGGGCTGAAGCCCTACGCGGCTCAAGGCAAAGGTTAGAACAAAAGGCAGACGGCGCCTACTATGTAACAGGACGCATCTGGGTCCCACACTATGGCAACCTACGCGAGCTTGTAATGGATGAAGCTCATAAGTCTCGCTACTCAGTACATCCTGGTTCGGATAAAATGTACCACGACCTCAGAACTACATATTGGTGGCCTAGCATGAAGGCCCACATAGCAGCTTACGTTAGCAAGTGTTTGACTTGTGCGAGAGTCAAAGCGGAATATCAGAAACCATCAGGCCCACTCCAACAGCCTGAGATACCACAATGGAAATGGGAACAAATTTCCATGGATTTTGTTACTGGCCTACCTAGATCTCAGCGCGGGAATGATACTATTTGGGTGATCGTGGATCGACTCACAAAGTCTGCTCACTTCTTGGCTATCAAGGAAACGGATAAGTTCTCCACTCTAGCAGACGTATACCTTAAAGAAGTTGTCTCGAGGCATGGAGTGCCCACATCTATTATCTCTGATCGTGACGCACGTTTTACTTCAGAACTGTGGCAAGCAATGCACAAATCTTTTGGCTCTCGTTTAGACATGAGCACAGCTTATCATCCTCAGACAGATGGGCAGTCTGAGCGCACTATTCAAACTCTAGAAGACATCCTTCGGGCGTGCGTAATTGACTTTGGCAAGGGCTGGGAAAAGCATCTGCCACTTGTGGAATTTTCGTACAACAACAACTACCACACCAGCATTAAAGCTGCTCCGTTTGAGGCATTGTACGGGCGTAAATGCCGATCACCTCTTTGTTGGGCAGAGGTGGGTGACAGTCAGATCACAGGTCCAGAAATGGTAGTTGATACTACTGAGAAGATTGCTCAGATACGACAACGCATGGCGGCAGCTCGTGACCGTCAGAAAGTATACGCCGATAAAGACAGGAAATTACTCGAGTTCCAGGTTGGGGATCGAGCACTACTCAAAGTTTCACCCTGGAAGGGTGTTGTTCGTTTTGGCAAACGAGGCAAGCTCAATCCACGATACGTTGGACCATTTGAAGTCATAGAAAAGATATGCAAAGTGGCCTACAGACTGAATTTACCAGCTGAACTCAGTGCAGTTCACAACGTCTTTCATGTGTCGAATCTGAAGAAGTGGCAGTCAGATGAGACCTTCATAGTTCCTTTGAAGGAGCTCACTATCGACGAACGGTTGCATTTCATCGAAGAACCAGTTGAAATCACGGACCGGGATGTTAAGGTCCTCAAGAACACTAGAATACCTCTTGTTCGAGTTCGTTGGAACTCCCGTCGTGGCCCAGAGTTCACCTGGGAACGCGAAGACCAAATGGAACTCAAATATCCCCAGTTGTTCGAAAACAATGCAACTACTACTGAGGCTGAAGCTACTACAGAATTTCGGGAAGAAATTCCAAATCAACGGGGGGATGATGTGACACCCCAGGAGAACCAGTAAACGATAACTTACTTAGCTTCCTCAGTAACCGCATGCTAAATTTCGGGACGAAATTTCTTTCAAGTTGGGGATAATGTGACAACTCGAGTTTCCGACTTTCACTTTCGCATTAAGTGCACATTGACTTTGACTGTGTAGTTGTTTGACTTGTTTAACTTGTAACTGTACACGTTATTTTATAATGAACGCATTGTGGTTGCATGATTTTGTGTTTGGCTGTATAACATGAAACCTGTTGAAAACTTAAACGGTTAACACATAAAAGGACTCGACGAAACAGACAGGACCCGACGAAACAGACTGTTTCGTCATAAGCATCCCGACGAAACAGAAGTCTGTTTCGCCAAGCCCAGTTTCGCAAAGCCCATTAAGGGCCCAGAACGGTAATTCGTGTATATTAACGTAAACCGACTTCCTGTTTCACACTTTTAACAAAAATCGAAACCCTAGAACTCTCCACTCTGTGAAGGCGATAACCATCTTCAACCATCATCTTTCTCTCTCGAATCCTCCCTTGTTCATCCCGGATATCTCGGTTAGTGCGTGCTCGTCTAATCGGTTTCTTTGTCCTTTGATTTCTTTATACATGTTGTGTATATGCTTGATTTCTGGATTATAGGAGTATATGTGTATGATGAATACTTAGGGTTTCATGAACCTCTCAATGATTATGCATGTTAGCGGGTATGCATAGAGTATGGATTTTATGAGTGTTGTTTTGTGATGATTACATGATTTTAATGATGATGATGATGATATGATCCCTGTTTCATTGATGTTTCGGTTGTGATGCATAGATTAATGGTTAGTAACATAAGACTCATTATATTGAGCGAGGATTTGAATGATTTCTGTAAACTGTTGTATCGGCGATTTGGGTTCACGTACGTAACTGATTCTCGACGAAACTGAATTGGGTCACGAAATGGATTGTGCGGCGAAACAGAATTTGTGTTTCGCCAAAGGGTTAACGACGAAACAGGGGTGTTTCGCCAAGATTGTAGTCGACGA
Source organism: Helianthus tuberosus (assembly GCA_030545235.1). NCBI lineage: Eukaryota > Viridiplantae > Streptophyta > Magnoliopsida > Asterales > Asteraceae > Helianthus > Helianthus tuberosus. The sequence goes on from CM060365.1 coordinate 142,464,093, forward strand.
AACAGAAGTGTTTCGTCAAAGGGTTTCACGGCGAAACAGGGGTGTTTTGCCGACTGGGTAAACTGTTTGGTAAATTGATTCTGTTAAGACTTAACTGAACTAACTAACTGCTGTTAGATGTTATGCCTGGCTTGTATGATCTTAAATATGTGCAATGTGCTACTTGGTGATTTTTGATGCATTGTCCACTATGGTTATACTTACGTGCCAACTCCGTTAATACAAACTGATTTAATATACGTGCATACTTTAGGACATGATTGACTTACTTTGAGCACATACTTAGCATACCGAGCAAAACAAGGTGAGTTCACACTTCTACAAAGGCATGGGATTCCCGGGGTTGGGAATGGGTTGATTGATTGATTATTTAAGCTTAAGAGTTATCGGAATTACATACCATAGGCCTCGGAAGAGGAAGGTCAATGGTAGATACTACTAGACTAGTGATACACATACTTCTCTTCGCACACATGCCGGGATCGGCCGCGATACTAGAACAATCTTCGCAAACATGCCTGGAATGGCCGCGAACTATACTTTAATCTTCGCAAACATGCCTGGAATGGCCGCGAACTATACTAGAACAATCTTCGCAAACATGCCTGGAATGGCCGCGAACTATACTTTAATCTTCGCAAACATGCCTGGAGGGCCGCGATACAAATATACCTAGTCTAGTAAACATGGGAAACCCCCACTAAACTTCGCAAACATGCCTAGAGGGCCGCGATGATATTACATACGATACATGACTACTAAACGAACTTACGATTTACAATACGAAAACTATAACTGATTAACCTACTGTGAACTCGCTCAACTAGTTGTTGACTCTCTGTTACATGCCTTGCAGGACCGTAGGTACTTTTGGAGCTTGCACGGGAGGCACGGTCGTTGTGGACATGGATCGTGAAATGTGTTGTTAAACATTATGACATTTTGTACTTAAACTTATGTTGGGTTTTACTTTAAATGCTTCCGCTACACACTTGTTTATATTTGGTTTTGGAAATACCTATCGTATTGACGAATGACTTTTACTATATACTTATGTTCAATATGATTGGTGGCTTGATCCTGGTCATGTCACGCCTCCAAGCGGTGGTACTCCGCGTGTGGATTTTGGGGGTGTGACAGATTGGTATCAGAGCCATTGGTTATAGAGAACTCGGTTTTAATAAGGGGAAAAATTTTTTTATTATTAAAACCAGACTATAACCAGAACAGTGCTCAACGATCCACAACGACGCCTCGCTCCACGTGCAAGACTCAACATCCTAGGTAATATGGTACATGTTTTATTACCTACTTGCTAGAATTGCATAGAACTTTGCTCAGGGTATGCTTAGATAAACGTAACACTATTGCATGAGAACACTTGTGTGCTTACTCTCTTCTGTTATCGCACTACTCGCGAACCTCTCTTACTTATGTCATTTTTGCTATGAAGATCATGTCTGGACGTATCAACATGACACAAGCCCAGTTGACGGCTCTCATTAACGAACAAGTTGCTGCGGCAGTTGCAGCCGCACAAGCAGGAGGTCAACCACCTGTTTGCACCTTCAAAACTTTCATGGACTGTCGTCCTACTACTTTTAGTGGCACGGAAGGAGCGGTTGGACTCCTCCATTGGTTTGAAAAGCTCGAGTCCGTATTTGAAATGTGTGAATGCCCTGAGGCTCGCAGGGTGAAGTACGCCACTGGTACTCTAGAAGGCATTGCGCTGACTTGGTGGAATGCGCAAGTTCAGATGTTAGGGTTGGCTGTTGCTAACGCCACACCTTGGAACGGTTTCAAGGAATTGATCAAAGAAGAATACTGTAGCCGTGATGACATTCATAAGCTGGAGGTAGAGTTTTACCACTTGAAAATGACGGGGTCAGAAATTGAAGCGTACACCAGAAGATCGAATGAGTTGGCTATTCTGTGTCCTACTATGGTGGACCCTCCCATTAAGCGTATCGAACTGTATCTCAATGGTCTGGTGCCGGAAATTCAAAGCCACGTAACCTCAGCGAATCTTGGCACTATTCAACAGATCGTCAAGCTAGCTCATCGCCTCACCGATCAGGCAGTGGAACAGAACAGGCTGCCTAAACGTATCAGCGTTACTACCGCTACCACTCCAGCTACTCCTGCTAATCCCAATGACAACAAGCGGAAATGGGAAGGGGATTCCAGCAGGGGTTCAGCTACTGTACAGTCTCAAGCACAACAGCAGCGCAAGACTAGTGATTACCAGAGCCTGAGTCAGCAATCGTCTGATGGTCAGGGGCAGAGTGGATATCGGGGAACTCATCCACTGTGTAACAGGTGCAACAAACACCACAGTGGTCAGTGTCGTAAAGGCCGCTGTCAGAGATGTCTAAGGGTAGGTCATGAAGCTAAAGATTGCAGGAGCTCAAGGCCTGCGAATCAGAACCAGCAACAACAGCCACCCGTTCCACGAAACCAGTCACAGCAACAACAGCAAGGAAATAAGACATGCTTTCAGTGTGGGGCTGAAGGTCATTTCAAGCGGAACTGCCCCCAGTTAAACCAGAATCAGAACAACAACAACAATAATCAGGGCAGTGGGAACAACAATGGGGGAAACAACAACAACAATGGTGCAAAGGGTCGTGTATTTGTGATTGGTCAGAGTGATGCAAGGAACGATCCTCATGTGGTTATGGGTAAGTTTCTTCTCGACGACTTTTATGTTACTGTATTATTTGATTCGGGTGCGGATACCAGTTATATGTCTCTGAAAGTTAGTCAAATGCTTAAACGTGCACCAACACTGTTGAACACCAAACATGTTGTAGAGTTAGCTAACGGTAAAAGTCTAGAAGCCACACACATAGTTCAGGGTTGTAATCTTATCCTCGCTGGTCAGACTTTCTCTATCGATCTCATTCCTATAACTCTGAGTAGTTTTGATGTCGTCATTGGTATGGATTGGTTATCCCAACAACAAGCAGAGATCCTATGCAAGGAGAAGATCATTCGTATTCCCCGTGCAGGAAAAGAACCTCTCGAAGTTCAAGGCGACAAGAGTGGTGTCGTGAGTGGCATCATCTCCTTCTTGAAGGCTCAGAAGTGTCTGCGAAAGGGCCACATAGCTATTTTAGCACTCGTTACTGATACATCGATGAAAGAGAAGAAGTTAGAGGATATTCCTGTAGTACGCAATTTTCCTCAAGTGTTTCCTGAAGAGTTACCTGGGTTACCGCCCCATCGCCAGGTCGAATTTCAGATCGAGCTAGCTCCAGGAGCAGCACCTATAGCTCGAGCGCCTTACCGCTTAGCTCCAACTGAACTGGAAGAACTGTCTAAGCAATTGCAAGAACTCTTGGAAAAGGGTTTCATACGTCCTAGCTCTTCGCCCTGGGGAGCCCCAGTGTTATTTGTGAAGAAGAAAGACGGTACCTTTCATATGTGCATAGATTACCGCGAACTGAACAAGGTGACGGTGAAGAATCGCTATCCACTTCCACGCATCGACGACTTATTCGACCAGTTGCAAGGGTCGAGCTATTACTCGAAGATTGACCTGAGGTCAGGTTACCATCAATTGAGAGTCCGGGATGAGGACGTCTCCAAAACAGCATTCAGAACTCGCTACGGCCATTACGAGTTTTTGGTTATGCCATTCGGGCTAACGAACGCGCCTGCGGTTTTCATGGATCTTATGAACAGGGTGTGCAAACCTTATCTTGACAAGTTTGTTATTGTTTTCATTGATGACATCCTGATCTATTCGAAGAATCGGGAGGAACATGAGCAGCATTTACGACTTATTCTGGAACTCCTTCGAACGGAACAGCTGTACGCTAAGTTTTCAAAATGCGACTTCTGGCTTCGTGAAGTCCACTTCTTAGGCCACGTGGTAAACATGGATGGGATTCATGTCGATCCATCCAAGGTAGATTCGATCAAGAACTGGCCTGCACCTAGTACACCGACAGAAATACGCCAATTCTTGGGTTTGGCAGGTTATTACAGACGGTTTATCAAAGACTTCTCAAGATTTGCACAGCCGCTTACATTACTGACACAGAAAGGTGTTGCTTACCGTTGGAGTGATACACAGGATACAGCGTTTCAGCACTTAAAGGATAGACTTTGTAGCGCACCTATCCTCTCATTGCCTGAAGGCACGGACGATTTTGTAGTCTACTGTGACGCATCTATCCAAGGTCTTGGATGTGTGTTGATGCAGCGGGATAAAGTCATTGCTTATGCTTCACGTCAACTTAAGATTCACGAACGGAATTACACTACACACGATTTAGAACTTGGAGCTGTTGTCTTTGCACTCAAGATATGGAGACATTATCTGTATGGCACCAAGTGCACCATCTACACCGATCACAGGAGTCTTGAGCATATCTTCAAGCAGAAAGAATTGAACATGCGACAACGTCGATGGGTCGAGTTACTGAACGATTATGAATGTGCTATAAAGTACCATCCGGGCAAAGCCAATGTGGTGGCCGACGCCCTCAGTCGAAAGGATACTACACCTAGTCGTGTACGAGCATTGCAACTCACTATTCAGTCTAGCCTTCCTTCTCAGATACGAGATGCTCAGGTAGAAGCATTGAAACCAGAAAACGTCAGGGCTGAAGCCCTACGCGGCTCAAGGCAAAGGTTAGAACAAAAGGCAGACGGCGCCTACTATGTAACAGGACGCATCTGGGTCCCACACTATGGCAACCTACGCGAGCTTGTAATGGATGAAGCTCATAAGTCTCGCTACTCAGTACATCCTGGTTCGGATAAAATGTACCACGACCTCAGAACTACATATTGGTGGCCTAGCATGAAGGCCCACATAGCAGCTTACGTTAGCAAGTGTTTGACTTGTGCGAGAGTCAAAGCGGAATATCAGAAACCATCAGGCCCACTCCAACAGCCTGAGATACCACAATGGAAATGGGAACAAATTTCCATGGATTTTGTTACTGGCCTACCTAGATCTCAGCGCGGGAATGATACTATTTGGGTGATCGTGGATCGACTCACAAAGTCTGCTCACTTCTTGGCTATCAAGGAAACGGATAAGTTCTCCACTCTAGCAGACGTATACCTTAAAGAAGTTGTCTCGAGGCATGGAGTGCCCACATCTATTATCTCTGATCGTGACGCACGTTTTACTTCAGAACTGTGGCAAGCAATGCACAAATCTTTTGGCTCTCGTTTAGACATGAGCACAGCTTATCATCCTCAGACAGATGGGCAGTCTGAGCGCACTATTCAAACTCTAGAAGACATCCTTCGGGCGTGCGTAATTGACTTTGGCAAGGGCTGGGAAAAGCATCTGCCACTTGTGGAATTTTCGTACAACAACAACTACCACACCAGCATTAAAGCTGCTCCGTTTGAGGCATTGTACGGGCGTAAATGCCGATCACCTCTTTGTTGGGCAGAGGTGGGTGACAGTCAGATCACAGGTCCAGAAATGGTAGTTGATACTACTGAGAAGATTGCTCAGATACGACAACGCATGGCGGCAGCTCGTGACCGTCAGAAAGTATACGCCGATAAAGACAGGAAATTACTCGAGTTCCAGGTTGGGGATCGAGCACTACTCAAAGTTTCACCCTGGAAGGGTGTTGTTCGTTTTGGCAAACGAGGCAAGCTCAATCCACGATACGTTGGACCATTTGAAGTCATAGAAAAGATATGCAAAGTGGCCTACAGACTGAATTTACCAGCTGAACTCAGTGCAGTTCACAACGTCTTTCATGTGTCGAATCTGAAGAAGTGGCAGTCAGATGAGACCTTCATAGTTCCTTTGAAGGAGCTCACTATCGACGAACGGTTGCATTTCGTCGAAGAACCAGTTGAAATCACGGACCGGGATGTTAAGGTCCTCAAGAACACTAGAATACCTCTTGTTCGAGTTCGTTGGAACTCCCGTCGTGGCCCAGAGTTCACCTGGGAACGCGAAGACCAAATGGAACTCAAATATCCCCAGTTGTTCGAAAACAATGCAACTACTACTGAGGCTGAAGCTACTACAGAATTTCGGGAAGAAATTCCAAATCAACGGGGGGATGATGTGACACCCCAGGAGAACCAGTAAACGATAACTTACTTAGCTTCCTCAGTAACCGCATGCTAAATTTCGGGACGAAATTTCTTTCAAGTTGGGGATAATGTGACAACTCGAGTTTCCGACTTTCACTTTCGCATTAAGTGCACATTGACTTTGACTGTGTAGTTGTTTGACTTGTTTAACTTGTAACTGTACACGTTATTTTATAATGAACGCATTGTGGTTGCATGATTTTGTGTTTGGCTGTATAACATGAAACCTGTTGAAAACTTAAACGGTTAACACATAAAAGGACTCGACGAAACAGACAGGACCCGACGAAACAGACTGTTTCGTCATAAGCATCCCGACGAAACAGAAGTCTGTTTCGCCAAGCCCAGTTTCGCAAAGCCCATTAAGGGCCCAGAACGGTAATTCGTGTATATTAACGTAAACCGACTTCCTGTTTCACACTTTTAACAAAAATCGAAACCCTAGAACTCTCCACTCTGTGAAGGCGATAACCATCTTCAACCATCATCTTTCTCTCTCGAATCCTCCCTTGTTCATCCCGGATATCTCGGTTAGTGCGTGCTCGTCTAATCGGTTTCTTTGTCCTTTGATTTCTTTATACATGTTGTGTATATGCTTGATTTCTGGATTATAGGAGTATATGTGTATGATGAATACTTAGGGTTTCATGAACCTCTCAATGATTATGCATGTTAGCGGGTATGCATAGAGTATGGATTTTATGAGTGTTGTTTTGTGATGATTACATGATTTTAATGATGATGATGATGATATGATCCCTGTTTCATTGATGTTTCGGTTGTGATGCATAGATTAATGGTTAGTAACATAAGACTCATTATATTGAGCGAGGATTTGAATGATTTCTGTAAACTGTTGTATCGGCGATTTGGGTTCACGTACGTAACTGATTCTCGACGAAACTGAATTGGGTCACGAAATGGATTGTGCGGCGAAACAGAATTTGTGTTTCGCCAAAGGGTTAACGATGAAACAGGGGTGTTTCGCCAAGATTGTAGTCGACGAAACAGAAGTGTTTCGTCAAAGGGTTTCACGGCGAAACAGGGGTGTTTTGCCGACTGGGTAAACTGTTTGGTAAATTGATTCTGTTAAGACTTAACTGAACTAACTAACTGCTGTTAGATGTTATGCCTGGCTTGTATGATCTTAAATATGTGCAATGTGCTACATGGTGATTTTTGATGCGTTGTCCACTATGGTTATACTTACGTGCCAACTCCGTTAATACAAACTGATTTAATATACGTGCATACTTTAGGACGTGATTGACTTACTTTGAGCACATACTTAGCATACCGAGCAAAACAAGGTGAGTTCACACTTCTACAAAGGCATGGGATTCCCGGGGTTGGGAATGGGTTGATTGATTGATTATTTAAGCTTAAGAGTTATCGGAATTACATACCATAGGCCTCGGAAGAGGAAGGTCAATGGTAGATACTACTAGACTAGTGATACACATACTTCTCTTCGCACACATGCCGGGATCGGCCGCGATACTAGAACAATCTTCGCAAACATGCCTGGAATGGCCGCGAACTATACTTTAATCTTCGCAAACATGCCTGGAATGGCCGCGAACTATACTAGAACAATCTTCGCAAACATGCCTGGAATGGCCGCGAACTATACTTTAATCTTCGCAAACATGCCTGGAGGGCCGCGATACAAATATACCTAGTCTAGTAAACATGGGAAACCCCCACTAAACTTCGCAAACATGCCTAGAGGGCCGCGATGATATTACATACGATACATGACTACTAAACGAACTTACGATTTACAATACGAAAACTATAACTGATTAACCTACTGTGAACTCGATCAACTAGTTGTTGACTCTCTGTTACATGCCTTGCAGGACCGTAGGTACTTTTGGAGCTTGCACGGGAGGCACGGTCGTTGTGGACATGGATCGTGAAATGTGTTGTTAAACATTATGACATTTTGTACTTAAACTTATGTTGGGTTTTACTTTAAATGCTTCCGCTACACACTTGTTTATATTTGGTTTTGGAAATACCTATCGTATTGACGAATGACTTTTACTATATACTTATGTTCAATATGATTGGTGGCTTGATCCTGGTCATGTCACGCCTCCAAGCGGTGGTACTCCGCGTGTGGATTTTGGGGGTGTGACAACAACAGGGTAACAAGGGATGCTATCAGGGTGGTGCTGAAGGTCACTTCAAGAGACACTGCCCACAGTTGGACCAGAACCAGAATCAGAACCATAACCAAGAAAATGGGAACAATAGTGGAGATAACAATGGGGGTAATAACGACGGCAATGGTGCCATGGGGTCGAGTGTTCGTGATCCTCTTCCACGCATTGACGGACTTGTTCGACCAGCTGCAAGGGTCGAGCTACTATTCAAAGATTGATTTGAGATCAGGATATCATCAGCTGGGAGTCTGAGAAGAGGACGTCTCCAAAACAGCCTTTAGAACTCGATATGGACATTATGAGTTTCTGGTCATGCCTTTTGGACTGACAAACGCACCTGCGGTTTTCATGGACCTCATGAATCGAGTGTGCAAGCCTTACCTGGACAAGTTCGTCATAGTTTTCATCGACGACATCCTGATCTATTCTAAGAGTCAGGAGGAACACGAGCAACATTTATGACTCATTTTGGAACTTCTTCGAACAGAACAGCTGTACGCCAAGTTTTCAAAATGTGACTTCTGGCTTCGTGAAGTCCATTTCTTAGGCCATGTGGTGAACAAGGATGGGATTCACGTTGATCCATCCAAGGTAGATTCGATCAAGAGTTGGCCTGCACCTCGTACACCAACGGAAATTCGCCAATTTTTGGGCTTGGCAGGTTACTACAGAAGGTTCATCAAGGACTTCTCCAAAATTGCACAGCCCCTCACCTCACTGACACAGAAAGGCGTTGTTTATCGATGGGGGAACGAGCAGGAATTAGCATTTCAACACTTAAAGGATAGACTTTGCAGTGCACCTATCCTTTCATTGCCAGAGGGCACAGACGACTTCGTGGTTTACTGCGACGCATCCATTCAGGGTCTTGGTTGCGTATTGATGCAGCGGGATAAGGTTATAGCCTACGCCTCACGCCAACTCAAAGTTCATGAAAAGAACTACACTACACACGATCTAGAGCTGGGAGCGGTTGTTTTTGCACTTAAGATATGGAGACACTACCTGTATGGTACCAAATGTGCTATCTACACTGATCACAGAAGCCTCGAGCATATCTTCAAACAGAAGGAACTCAACATGCGACAACGACGATGGGTCGAGCTACTAAATGACTACGAATGCTCGATCAGGTACCACCCAGGCAAAGCCAATGTTGTGGCTGACGCCCTTAGTCGAAAGGACACTGCGCCCAAGCGCGTACGAGCTTTACAACTCACTATACAGTCTAGTCTTCCTTCTCAGATACGAAATGCTCAAGTAGAAGCATTGAAACCAGAAAACGTCAGGGCTGAAGCCCTACGTGGCTCAAGGCAACGATTGGAACAAAAGGAAGACGGTGCTTATTACGTAACAGGACGCATCTGGGTCCCGCTCTATGGTAACCTACGAGAGCTTGTGATGGATGAGGCACACAAGTCTCGCTACTCGGTACATCCGGGTTCGGATAAGATGTACCACAATATCAAAACTACGTACTGGTGGCCTAGCATGAAAGCTCACATAGTAACATACGTTAGCAAGTGCTTGACTTGTGCGAGAGTCAAGTCGGAATATCAGAAACCTTCAGGCCTACTCCAACAACCAGAAATACCACAATGGAAATGGGAGCAAATTTCCAGTGGAGAAATAACCATCACTACCTAGCGCAGCTTATGGTGGCTACCGCAAGCTACGGTAGAGCCCAGTTCAGCTAACCTTTGTTCTTTATTTTTACATTCGTATACAACCGTTAGACACCCGAACTTCTTTCTTCTCCGTTTTTCATGCTTCCAATATGTAAAATAATCATATACAAACTCCTAAATCTTTCTAACGCATAACCACATGATCAAACTAACTACCACATTACGCCATGTTTCTTTCTTTATTCTTGACCCGTTCACTTCTATCATGTAATTCCAAGTGCAAATAACTTCTTACGACTTACCACATTAATACATACCTTAGTACTTACTCCTTCTCATGATTTCCTATGTTCAACATATCAAAACTTTATTTATAAGATAAGAAGTGATTTCGGAAATCACTTACCTTGAGTACTCCAATAAGTGTATTTGTCACCTTGCCTTATCTTGACCCGTTATCCTCCTATGCTTGAGCTCTCCTTGACACGTTCCTATTATCTCATTCCATTTCATCCATTCAATAGTTAATATACATTATCATACGCATCACTAATCACACTTCTATTCACGTGTCAATCGCTTAACGAGTTCCAACATGTATCATAATACTACAATGCTAATCAATCTAACAATTTATGATTCCATCATCACAAAAGTCATACATGAGCTTCTAGCATGCATAACTATGTATTTACATCATGTTCATTATTCTTTTAAAACTCCATACTTAGAATGACAGCATTTTCTAAGTTAGGCAACTTGCTTCATACGTTATTGTATACACCTTGGTTATACATTTCAGACCATTTCTTAACACCTTGGTTTTTACACATCCATTCTATTATTTTCTATCAACAACCCGTTTCGACCCGTTGGTGCAATTATATGCATAAACTAGTTGGTAAGTGTTTTAGACACTTAAAACAATCAGATAACTTACTAATAATTAATTAAAATCAGTAGTTCATGATTCATACAAGTGTGCATAACAATACAACTATTTTTACTGAATATTTATACTAAAAATGTGCAGCAACTTTCTGCGCAGCAGCTGTTCACGACACATTTTAACCCATTTATCATCCGATTCAGTTCTTCATGTTCAAATATTAAATGATCTAGACTCAGAGACCTTTCTAAGCATATAAAGATCGTAACAATCGGACGTTCCTACGATTTTATATGATTTTTACAAAATCAGCACATAAGCTGAAATGCTTCCAAACAGTTTGCTGTCAAAACAATATTGACGACTTTGGGCACTATTTTGGCCTGTTTAACATCCGAATTCAACAAACATGTTCAAACACAAAACGTAGTATGTTTAAATAGCTTTCTGAGCATATAAGGCTCGACCTCACAGGTCCTTCCTATGATTTTATTTGATTTTTGCAAAACTGTTTGGCAACAAATTTTAATCCTAATCAGCTTTGTTACTCAATACACGTAGCATATCATTTTGCACACAACATCATAACTAAGCACTTTTCATACTTATAATACGTGATCACCTTCATTACTATTTAATTAACATTCCATACAAGTGATAATACATACTAACCTATACTAGGCATTTCATCAAACACTTGGTGTGCGTACTACTTTCCAAGCATAGTGTACAAGTAACTTGTGCACAATCATACCAAATTCTTATCAAGATCATCACATTCGTCATTTTCACCTAATCTCCTTTCAAAATCAGATTTATATAACATCAACATTCAGCAATGAATTTCACATATCAAAATACAACTAGTATAACACATAATTCATCAACATTTCCATGACATTGTTACCTACAAGTGGGTTTACATAACAACATCAAATTAATCCGAATTTCATGCATAATTCAAGTCTCATATAACGATTATAGCCTCTTACCATCCTAATTTCATATATACACACGGATTAATCAAGACCCATTTCCTTTCTCATCAAAATTTCATGAATCCATGACTTACCTTACCTCAAGGACACTTAGACAAGTGTAGATGATGTCGCATGCACTCGATTTCCAGCTCAAATCACCTCAATTTATGCAGAATTCTTGTGTTGATGATGGATTTAAGTGAGAACCCTAAATCCCCTTTCAAACCCACGACACCTACATACTTACTTATGAAAACTCTACATTTTTCCTTGTTTAATCAAACTTTCTTTCATTTTTAATATAACTAACCCCTTTATTTCTAATAACATGACTATTTTCATCCATCCTCTAACGTAGTTAACTTGGTTATTTACAATACCTTACTTACCCACATTTACTTACTAGTATCTTATTTACTTTCATATGGTAAAATTATATTTACCATTTTCTTTTCTAATTGCGTTAACATAATATAAAAATTTTATATTATGACTTACATAATTTTGGGGTGTTACAGAAATATACTTGTAAATATTTGTTTAAAAATATTTTTCTAAGTGTTTAATTTTTAGAAAAATTTTGCCATAGTTTTCCCTAAAAATGGAGGTTTCCATGCCTTCAAGGCATATCATTTTCTTTTGTAAATCAACACAATCAACAACAACAAATCAATCTATACTTACCATCTTGCCAAAAACAAGCATAAACTACTACTTCATGAACTTGAAAATTTATAAAAATGTGTAGTAACTGTCACACCCCGACCACGTGTAACATACAGAACGTGGCGGAAACGTCGGGGAGTGTTGTAACAGAATTAATGTTTCATAACCATGGATACAAAAAGTGTTTCGTTTTATTAAACATTGAATATTTACATCGTCTGGAAATCTAAATACACAATTTAAACATAGTCTATCATTGTTATTGAGTCACTAAAGCCTCGTCCAGTCCTATGTGAGCATGCATCTTATCAATCGATATCATTCAACAATACCTTAAACATATGTGAAAACGAGGTCAGCAAAGAAATGCTGGCGAATACATAGGTTTTGTAGGAGTGTTGAAATCATGGCTAGTTTAGATGTTGCAATACTTTATAAAAACCTTGTTTTGAAAAGAGTATAACATTGCAACTTAATTAACCAACTCAAATCAAGCGGGTTATAGTTTATAAAACCTCGTAGCCATGACTCGTAACCCAAAAACATTTGTTTTAGTAAAGCAAATTGTGAAACATCTCAAAATAAATCGTTAATGAAACTCGTTAATAAATCTCGTTAAAAACTCGTATAGTTTATATCATATCGAAAATCTCGTTTGTGTGACATCGTTTGAAAATTGTTTACCCAAGTGAACTAAATAATGCCACGGCATGTAATATGATGAAATCTTTTATATATAGGAAGTACCAGCGGCGTATCCACCATGCTTTCATCACATTACACCCGTCCCGTTATCTAAACACTTAACCAAAAACCAAACGTATATCGCTTTGAAGCCAATCGTTTAACTAAATCGTTTAACTCATTAATACATCGCGTGAAAACCAATCGTTTAACCAAATCGTATAATTCATTTTAGGTCGTGAAACTACTTATGTGATTGTCTCGCTAATAACATTCAAACCTTCGTGACTCATCCCTCGTCGCTTCTCGTTTTCGCATTAACAAACCCTTACCAAAGGGTAAGTTAACAATTACAGATTCAGTCGCTACCCACCACCCCCACACATAACCATGGGTGCAGTATGATAACGTGATTTGTCAGATCCTATGGTACCATAACCTAATACTGGTCGGCTTGATCATTGCTAATGAATGTCATTTGTTATGTAACCCAACCAACAAGTTCGTTCCCATTATCGAAATCGTTATTAGTTTTGTATAAATCGTCTTAATCGTTTTTGAAACCATCGTTATAACATCGAAAATCGTTTTGATACCATCGTTATAACCTTGAAAACATTTAGCACATATGAGTCACCCCAAAACAATTGAAAGCAGTAAAAATAGGGGAATAATGTACTCGCCTGAGAATGCTTAGAGGTCTTGAACAACAACCAAACAAAGCTAGAGGGAGCACGGAATCAGTCGGCAATCTAAAACTATATAAATAAACCGGACTTAAATCGGGAGATCGGATAGGATGAGGCTTGGTAAACCAAATGAGTATTGGAACTCATATGATATGGTTTAACAAGGCCTACATACTACATGAAACCTAACCTAAGTGCTTTCGACCCATCGCGACCCATTAAGGTAGCTTATGCTACTTTAACGCGTCGTGCGCGTGAAACGCGTTCGGACCGCCTAACTAGTCCTATGACAAGTAGAATATGCCTAAACATGTTACATAATCAGTTATGTGACAAAGGTTTAGGTTACATATGCTTAATTACCAATTATACATGAAAAGGGTATTCTGGTAATTTACCTAAGGCATATAAACTACCTATCATACAACTACTCAAACGATGTGGCCATAGGGTATAACCTCGGAAGGTTATTCCCTACCTACTATGGTTACCTAATGTGTTTGGTCGGATCCTAATGATCGACCAAATGGGTCGGGTTCGAGGTATAAGCGATTTATTAGATCGCTTACCCTACGACCCTAGACAACGTGGTAATCAGTAGGCATAGTCCCAAGGGACTATAACCAACGTGATTACACTCACGTTGCGAAGTTCAAACGAACTTCGCATTGACCATAAACTGGTCAATGCAGAAAGTCAAACAAAGTTTGACTTTCAGACTCGAAAAGCAATAAAAGAACGAAAGAATACTTACGAAGGGTCCCCGAATGCTAATTTCGATTCAAAAATCTCAGGTATGAAACAATAGTTTCAACTTAGAGTTTCTCAAATCAAAATTCTAGTGATTTGAGAAATGGGGGGCATGGGGTATTTATAGTTTTCGGTCCACCGTTAAGATCGTTTCTTGGAAAAGGGGGCACGATCAAAGCCGTACACTTGTCTGAACCTTATGGTAGCTCATTTGCCACTCACCATAGGAAATTGACACTTAGAATTGGGATTGGGGGTGCAAAACAGCTGCAAACAGGCTGTTAAACATTGAATCTGGTCTGCAGAGGCTGAGGCGGCCCGCTTCAGGATACACCAAAACTAATGCGGGCCGCATGGGGCTTCTGATCAGAAACTAAGTTTCAAAAATGACAGTTTCAGCCCCTGCACGTGTTTAAGGCCATTTCCGACACTTCTAAGGCTCGTAAAGCCAACTTTAAGGCCCTAAAATGATGCCTAAACATTGTGGACATGAAACATGCTCAAAAATATCTTAGATGTCGGTTCGTTTGGTCGTACGAACGCGATGTTCGCTTAATTACGACGGAATGCGCATAAGTGCGAGAAACGATCCAAATGACGCAACGAATGGATTTTTCTTAAGCCAAACACTAAAGCATAATATAGTCATGCTTACATAAATTTTTGGATGTCCGGATGTATTCAGAACGTAAGTTATGCGCAAAAGTGCAAACTTGTGCGCTTTTTGACACTTTTAGTCCCTGAATGACCCAAAAGTATATTTTAGCACACCGAACCCCTCAAAGCCTATTTCTAAGCTATGTAAAGGATATTTAAGGTGTGTTTAACTTATGGTCATGTTCCAGAATGTCTGTTACAGTTCAAATTGGCATACTTTCGCAGTTTGTCATATTTAGTCCCTGTAGACGAATTAACTTGATTTTGGCATACCAAACCTTCCAAATCTTATTTCTAAGTTATGTAAAGGTTATTTAAGGTATGTTTAGCCTATTTCACTATTCCGGAGTGTTTGTTGCATTAAACTGTTTATATTTACGCATCGGTGCGCGTATAACCTTCCAGAAAGCGATTTAGAGTTTGAAATCGAACAAGAGTTGATATGTGTAAATGATACACATATTTTTACAAATCCC
The DNA here is from genome assembly GCA_030545235.1 of Helianthus tuberosus. Lineage (NCBI taxonomy): Eukaryota > Viridiplantae > Streptophyta > Magnoliopsida > Asterales > Asteraceae > Helianthus > Helianthus tuberosus. Next base: position 142,479,767 of record CM060365.1, read on the forward strand.
AAGTATGAAATACAATATTTCATTGGTTTGGCATTTGTTTGATGGTCGTGGAGGCACAGGTGTTACAGTAACTTACTAGTGTGTTTAGTAAGTTTAGTTACCCTTTAAAGTGTGGTTATTTATTTAAAAACTTCATTTTAAAGAAAATAGTTCTTTACAACTTGTGATTACATTTTCTAAAAATGCTTCTTCTAGGATTTTTCTTGTTACATGTGTGTTTCTACACTTGTTTAACCTTTAAAAACATGGTTGATTTCTTTAAGAACCAAGATTAAGTAAACTTTGTATTTTTAACTTGGTTTCTTGAAAATCATTCTTGAAACCTTAGATTTACAAGACTTACATCTTACTTTGATCATCATTTTACAAGAAAACCAATTATTCTTTCAAGTTCATGACTTATGTGAGGATGATCTATGGATCTTTAATATTTACATCCTCTCATCTTGCTAAATTATGTTTTTAATCATTATCTAGCAAGATCATATGATAATCTACATCATTAACAGAAACAATCAATCATCAAGTAGCACAACAACACTAAACAGCATGATTTCTTTAAGATTTTAAGCTTATGTTCATGTTTCATGCTCTTGATTCTTAGTGTTCATCATGATTAGCAACATGTATCATCTTTTAACCACTAAAACAAGGTGTAAAATGAAGATGTTGGGATTGAACCCTACAGAGGAACAGTTGATTAAAACCAAAACTGGATCAGATCAGTGGATTCAGAATAAGCAGATGTTTATATTCAATCTTTCCCCTTGACAGTGGCTCTAACATCTGATGGATTCAAGCACTGCCCTTCTTAACTACTGCTGACCCAAAAGACTGATGAAGACCAAGTGCTAATACTCAATCAACTGTTATGTCTCAAGTACTGCTGAAGACTAAAGCACTGCTAAAGCTTAAGCAGTGGAATGAAGAATCAGTTGTTTCATTTATGCTTTGTATTTTGTAATTAGTTGATTGTAATCAGTGGCTATAATAGGTCAGTAGTTTGAGTTTGTTAGGAGGTTAGATGTCACTATCATGGTGACGTCAGCAAAGATGCCACAGTGGTTTGCTCGTGTACTATAAATAGAACGGTACCCTGTACTGTTCTATTAGCTCTTTCTACACCAAGTCATTCTGTATGAACAAATTATGTGAGCTCAGGCTGAGGGGGAGATTGTAATACATGCATGCATTATGATTGAAGTTTGTAATAAATATAATCATTCGATTTCATGTTAAACATGTTTGTTGAAAGCATTTCTTCCATTTGATTGTGTTGAAAGTTTATTCCATTTAATTCCGCTGCAAATTGTTTATCATTCATCTTCACTTTAATTAAACAAACACAATCATAAGAAACTCAGATCCTAACAATTGGTATCAGAGCTAGGACAGTCAAATTTGATCTAACAATCATTTTGACGTAAAAGTTCAGCTCAAAATCGTTGATACATTTAATTGTTCGTTTCGTTGAAAAACAGAGCAAGGTTTAATCATTAGCAAAGTTGATTAATCAGTGCCTGTAAAACAACCAGAATGACGTCACAATCACAAGATGTTAACAATAACATCAGTTCACCCTTCAAACCACCTATGTTGAAGCGAAATGAGTACAACATCTGGGAGCGAAGGATGGGTCACATCCTGGCTCAACAGAACACCAGATGTTGGAAGTCGGTTATCTTTGGACCACATGTTCCAATGGTGCCGAGTGCTGAGGATTCAAAGAAGTTTGAACCTAAGAGAGTTGAAAACTATACTAATCAGGAATTTCAGAAAATTGAATTGGATGCCAAGGCATTCAGCATCGTTGCATCCGCACTACCTAATGAGATCTATGTTGGGCTGTTACACTGTAACAGTGCCAAGGAATTGTGGGATGCACTGAAGGAACAGTTTGGGGGGACTGAAGAAGTACTTGAAAATAACAGGGAAATTTTAAACCAACAGTATGAAACATTTTGTCACATTAACGGTGAATCATTAACACAACAGTTTGAGCGATTTAGCTGTCTCATGAGTCAACTAAAACTTGTTAAGGTTGAATTTACTAAAACTTGAAAAGTCTTTAAAAGAACTAAAAATCAAATTGGCTGAAAAAGATAATGAAATCTGCAGTCTCAAACAAGAGCGTAGCATAACCAAGGACCAACTCCAGACTATGATAGAAAAATATCAAGCCTGTAAAAAGGAGTTGGAAACCACCCAAATCACTTGTGAAAAATGGGTGGAATCTTGCAAAGGTAATGAGATAATGCTTGAAAAACAGCTTGAAAGCAATGTAAAATTTGGCATAGGGTTTAGAAAAAATGACCAAGTTGAAAACACTGCTGCAAATCAAGTTGTTTCTGTTGAAATCATACCCACCAACAAGGATGGCCAAGAGATCAAAATAACTGATAAACTTGGTAACAATATCACTTTGGAAAGATCTGTGGGGTCCTCAAATTTTGAGGAGATTGAGAAATACCAATTCAAAACCACATGGTCTGATGAGTGTGACGTCCTTGAAAATTTCAAACCAATGGACTTCACAACCATTGATGGTGTAAAAGCTCCTAAGGCCAAGGTCACTCCTCTTAAGGATATCCTAACATTGGTTCAAAACACTGTTGCAAAGGAGTCTGAAAAGAGGAAGAAAAGAGAAGATTAAAAACTTGTTTTGTGACTTTTGTGAAAAGAAAAATCACATGACCAAAGATTGTTTTCATTTAAAAGCCTATGATCTGAACAAAACAAGTACCATTGTGCCTGCAAAAAGTTGCACCATCTGTGGTAAAACCAACCATTCTACTCAGCAGTGTGTGTACTTGAAATCCTTTAAGGTAAAAAAGGAAGAGTACATTTCAAAAACACCAATGAGTTCATCAAAACCATCTGTCAAGAACCAACCACTGTTTGTGCCAATTCAAACAGCTGTTTTATAAAACAGCTGAACCAATCCTCTTTTAAAAGAGAAGTTCAGGTGACTGATGCACCCCCTGCCAACCAATACCGAAGAGGTAAAGGTCAACCCCCATACCCAAGGGTCCCACATGTTTATGAGGTATACAAAAAGCCTTCTAAACCAAGAGTGAACAGGCATCCCTTTGGGTATCAACAGATGATAGGGCAAGACCCCCAACAGTGGTTAGAGAAAAACAGTTCCAAAACTGTCTAAACCCCTGAGCTAACCACTGTCCATCCACCTAAACTTAACATAGACACTGTTGAGACCCCATCCAAAGCCTTATTGGCTTTGGGGACCCTAATGAACTAACCTTTTACTTGATGTGCAGGGAGCTTCTGCATGCTTAGATAGTCTTTGGTATGTAGATAGTGGAGGCTCCAGGCACATGACTGGATGTAGAGCCCTACTTAAAGATTTCAAAATTCATGGAGGGGGTGATATATCCTTTGGCAATAATAGTAAAGGGAATGTAATGGGGTCTGGTACAGTTCAGTCTGGAAATGTTAAGTTTGAAAATGTCAATCTAATAGACAATCTAAAATTCAACCTTCTTAGTGTCTCACAAATGAGTGATAAGGGCTATGGCTCATTCTTTACTAAGTAGTGTTGTAGGATTGTTGGACCAGAAATGGTTAAAAAGATTGAAGAAATAATAAAAAATGGAAAAACTCAACTTATTGCTCAAAGGAGTGGCAATGTTTATGTTGTTGATTTGTCAAAAGAGAGCCCCAGGACTGATGCCTGCCTGTTCTCAGCTGCCTCTAACAAAGAGACAGAACTTTGGCACAGGAGATTGGGGCACACAAATCTCAAGACAATCACTGCTTTGTCAAAACAGGGGTTAGTAAGAGGTCTTCCTCAAAAACTGTTCACCTGTCCTGAGCATTGTTTTACTTGCTTAAAAGGAAAACAACATAAAAGCTCATTTAAGTCCATTGAAGAGTCCAAAACAACGAAGTGCCTGCAAATGTTGCACATGGATCTGTTTGGCCCAGTAAAAGTCATGAGTCTTAGAAAGAAAAGATATTGTTTGGTAATTGTAGATGACTTTTCTAGGTTTACATGGACTTATTTCTTACATTCCAAAGATGAGACTGCAGGCATTCTGCAAGACTTTGTTAAACATGTTGAAAAGCAGTTTGATTTGCCAGTAAAAGTCTTCAAGGGTGACAATGGCACAGAGTTCAGAAATAGGGAGTTGGATGAGTTTTGTGTGTCAAAATGAATTGTAAGGCAGTACAACATTCCAAGGACACAAGAGCAAAATGGGGTTGTTGAAAGAAAGAACAGGACATTCATTGAGGCTGCCAGAACCATGCTTGCTGATTCAGGTTTGCCATTAACTTTCTGGGCAGAAGTAGTAAACACTGCTTGCTATGTCCAGAATAGAGTTTTAATCAACCCCAGGCATCAAAAGACTGTCTATGAACTGCTGTATAAAATCAAACCACTGATCTCATATTTTAAAGTATTTGGTTGCCCATGTTTTATATTGAACTTAAAAGACTTAATTTCAAAATTTGCAGCCAAAATAGACAGTGGATATCATTTGGGATACTCAACCACTGCTAAGGCATACAAAGTGTTTAACACAAGGACCAAAACAGTGGAAGAGACTTTGAATGTGAAGTTCAATGAACTTTCTTCAATGAAAATCCCTGCAAACCCTGCAGAATTGTTTGATCTTGATAAGTTTACCTTTGAAAATGTTTCTGTCAAGACTAACAGTGCAGGTTCATCTCAAAGTACACCATTAGAATATGGATATGAAGTCATCATTCCACAACAAAAGTCTGCTTCACCTGGAAGAGCAGCATATGTTCAAAACAGTTGTCAAAGCTCAACCACTACTACCTCAACAGTTGTTGACCAAAGTAGCCCATTAACCCCTGCTTCCACATCATCAAGCACTGTTGATAAAAGTCCTCAAATAGTGGATAAAACTCAACATGTGTCTACACCACTACCTCCTATTCCTCCACCTCCATTTCAAGCCACTGCTGGATCATCAAAGTCACCGGCAGTGGTTAGCTCAGATGATTCACATCTGCCGCCCTCACCACTAAATGCCATTATTCCATACAAAGGAGATCTAATCTTCTTGAAGTCTCATCCACCAGACCAAATCATTGGCAACATCAGTGAAGGGGTGCTCACAAGAAGTCAATCCCAAAACATCTGTCTTTTTGCTGGTTTTCTATCTCTCCATCAGCCAGTAAAGTACCAAGAGGCACTGAAAGACAACAGCTGGGTAGAGGCCATGCAAGAGGAGCTCCAATAGTTTAAAAGACAACAAGTATGGGAGCTTGTACCACTGCCAGAAGATGTGAATCCTATTGGCACAAAGTGGGTCTTTAAAAATAAAACTGATGAAAGGGGCATTGTTGTCAAGAATAAAGCAAGGCTAGTGGTTCAAGGTTTCAGACAGGAAGAGGGCATTGACTATGATGAAACTTTTGCCCCTGTAGCAAGATTGGAAGCAATTAGAGTATTCCTGGCCTTTGCTGTTAACCACAACATAAAGGTGTTTCAAATGGATATCAAATGTGCTTTCCTCTATGGTAATATTCAAGAAGAGGTATATGTTTGTCAACCTCCTGGTTTTGAGGATCCATTTTATCCAAATCATGTCTACAAGCTAAACAAAGCTTTATATGGCATGAAACAAGCACCTAGAGCCTAGTATGAAACTCTCTCCACCTTTCTTCTTTCCATTGGTTTCACAAGAGGTAAAATAGACAAAACACTGTTTTTAAAATGGAGAGGGAAAGCCTTGATGATTGTCTAAATTTATGTGGATGACATCATTTTTGGAAGCACATGTACTAAAATGTGTGAAGAGTTCAGACAACTCATGACAGCTGAGTTTGAGATGAGTGCAATGGGTGAACTCCAGTGCTTTCTTGGTCTCCAAGTAAGGCAACTGCAAAATGGTACTTTCATCCATCAAGGCAAATATGCCAAAGAACTTTTAAAGAAATTTGAGATGGATAATTGTAAACCATGTAGTACACCCATAGCAACCACAAAAATAGTCATGTCTGATGAAAAGGATGATTTGGTTGATCAAACTCTTTATAGAAGCATGATTGGGTCTTTATTGTACCTAACTGCATCTAGGCCAGACATCATATTTACAACATGTGTTTGTGCAAGATCCCAATCAGCCCCTAGAAAGTCAAACCTTATTGCTGTAAAAAGGATATTCAGATACCTAAAAGGTGCTCCCACACTTGGTATCTGGTATCCAGCTGATGGAAATATTAAGCTTTCAGGTTTCTCAGATAGTGACTTTGCTGGATGTGATAAAACAAGGAAGTCCACTTCAGGAGGGTGCCAATTCCTATGCAGTTGCTTAGTGTCTTGGCAAAGCAAAAAGCAAGCAGCTGTTTCAACATCCACTGCTGAGGCAGAGTATATAGCTGCTGCAAGCTGTACAGCCCAACTGCTTTGGCTTCAAAATCAATTGCTTAATTTTGGTATCACTACCTTAAAGACACCTCTCATGTTGGACAGTCAGGCAGCAGAAAATATCATCAAAAATCCAGTCTCTCATTCAACCACCAACCACATTGATATCAGATATCACTTTGTGAGGGATTGCTATGAAAAAGGTTTGATTTCTCTGAATCATGTTCCAACTAAGGATCAGCTGGCAAATGTGCTAACAAAAGCATTAGACACATCTACCTTTGAAAGCTTGATCTCTAGGATTGGCATGCTAACCATGGAATAACAGGCAAAATCATGTTTTTCTATGAATAAAAGCATTAAAATGTTTTCAGAAAATCAAAAATCCATCCTTAAAAATAGCTAAAAATTAAATTTTCATTAATACTGAAAAGTATGCCATAACCACTGTTTTTGTTTCAAACATCTGTTCTGCTAAATGTTGTCCACTGCTGAAAGTCAACCTCTGTTCTCTCATTTCTTTGTTAATCACTGTTGTTTAAAATCAGTGTTTTAACCCACTAATGGCTATCCACTGATAGCTTAAAGTCAGCCACTGCTCTCATTGTAACCGTTGCAAACTATTGATATTGCTCCATCAGTGGTTTCCTACCAACTGTCCTCCATTATCATCAGAGGTTGTCACGTGGACAGTACATGGCCGTCAGATCTTTTGTAACCGCTGCCACGTCAGCATACACTTTTTCCCCTATAAAACCCTGATTAAAACCCCCAAACAAGGTTTTCACTGTCGAATTGAATTCAAAATTCTTTTCTCAAAGCAGTTACCATCAATTTCTCTCAAAATCACTCATCTTCTTCATTCGTTCTTACCACCTTCAAATCACCATGGCTCTCCCATTCAAAACTCCACACAATTACTTAGGTTTACTTGAAAAACCAAGTCATACCGAAACCTTCAACTCCATCATTGATGCTCTGTCGTCTTCAAAGTACAAAGGATAAAAAGCCCTTAGCCATCATTTCTTCAATAAAGGGTGTTCCAGTCACAATAACACCTCAAACAATTTCATAGGTATTTGAACTCAACGATCTTCAAGGTAAAACATCTTTCCCAAAAACATAGTATCAAACAGATTTCATTGAAAGGGGGTATGAAGAAGAAATGAAAAAAGACACTTTACAAAAGGGCAGTTTTCCACCTGCCACAAGGTTTTTGTTTCATACCTTTCTAATGTGTGTGTCAAACAAGACCACTGCTTTCAATGAAGTCCCATTGAAGATCCAATACCTGGGTTATACTATACTACATGGAGAAAATTTTAACTATTCCCAGGAGATCTTCAATTATCTTGTTACAAATGTTAATAAAAAAGCATTTTTGCTATTTCCAAGGTTTTTAAGTTATTACTTTAAAAAGAAATTTTCAAAGGATAATGCCCATGTGCTTATCCAAAGCAATCCTTTTTCAATGAACAGCCTAACCTCTTAAACCTTTACAAGGCTGTCAAAACTTTCCAAAACACAAACAGAGGTTCCTGGGCAGACTTCAGCAGCTACCACTGCTCCTCAGGCACCTGCTGTTGAGCCCACTGCTCAAGGTGATCACAGAAGCAAAACCACTGCTGTGAAACCCACACCTAAAACCACCAAAAGACCAAAACAGAAAAAATCACAAAAGCCCCCCAAACCCATCAAAAAGGTAACTCCAGAAGATGAGATCCCAGAGCAACTACCAGTGACAACACAAAAGTCACCAATAACCACTGCTGCTACTTCCTCATAGCAGTTGGAAGAAAGATCCCAACCTGAGCCTCAAACTCCTCCTGCTTCTTCTCAAAAAGAACAGGTTGTAAGAACAGGGACACCAAAGTATGATGCTCTGGAATCACTTGATTCCATCATCCACAGCGCACTGCCCGTAGCAAATTCTCTTTCCACCCCTATGCTCACTACACAAATTCCACCAACCATATTACCCCTATTGGATGCAGTTGATTTAGCCCAGACACAAATCAGTTCTTCTCAATCACCCATCACTGAGAATATGCCACAGAAAGTGACTGAGTCTGGTGTCTTAATCTCTGTTAACCCACCAATAGTTGAGGAGGTTACACTGCAGGAAGTATAAGTACTTCCTGACAGTAGTTCAAGTGGAGCAGCTACTACAAGTGTTGAACCCACTGGTTTACACTTGGACAGTAGTTTCATCAGTCAGACTCCCTTGAAGGCAATTTCTTCATTGGGAACGAGGGTGTTTCCAGTATTCACTGGTTCACTAAAAATGGTTACCCCCGCTTTAGGAAGAAGTCCCCAGTACCAAGAAAAAAGGGCATCAGTGGATGATTTCTGGGAATCTTTCCCTAAGTCAACCACTGATACAACCACTGCCAGTGGGAAATCAGATGATCCCATTATCTTGGGTGATGGTTTAATGTACAAAGAATTGACGGAGAGGGTTGACAAATTGGACACATCTGTTGCAGACATCAAGTCTATGCTGCAACAGTTGTTACAAGCACAAAAGGTAACACCTACTACTGCACCAGCTGCAACATCTGCTCCATCATCTGCTCGTACTCCCACTGAGCTTTAGGAATTATTTCAACCTCTGCTTCATAAACAAAGAGAATATGCTGATCAGCGACATGAAATTCAAGTTCAAAAGATCAGAAATTTGATGGAAGCTAGGTTTATGGATACACAAGCAGACATCAAGGTAATCAAGGCCCACTTGCTGAAAACCACTGGTTCTGCTCCTCCTCCAATCATTTTTGTGGACAATCCACCTCCTAGTGATGCCAAAAAGGGGGAGAAAATGAAGCAGTTAAAGAAAAAGGGATATGAAGATGGTCTGTACATTGCACCAGATAAATCTAGTATGCTTGCAGATCTCCCTAGGCCAGATGGTTCCAAAAAGGTTGATGTAACCTTAAATGCCTTTACTGATGAAAAAGCAAAGTTTAAAAAGGATATGGAGGCAAAGGGTAAATCAAGGTTTGAGCAGGAGAAGAAAGTTTTTATGGAGATGGAAGTGCAGGGTATTTCTGAGCCCAAGGATGAAGAAAGTCCTAAGCCTAAAAGAAAACAACCCACTAGAAAAGTGAGGTAACCCAAATCCATACCTTCCAGACTCACAAAACACACTCCCTAAACTCCTAAAAGCTCATCACATCAAACCTCCAAACCAACAGATGTTAAAACACCTGTTGTATCAACAGTTGTTGGTACTTCAGTGGTTTCAACAGATGTTACACAAACAACTGCCACCACTACCACTTCAACACACACTCAATCCACTGCCTTACCAAAAACCACTACCCCACCAAAAACAACTTCATTACCATGAACACCACTAGCCAAAAATCAGAAGACTTCAGGTGACACATCATCTTTTGTAATGGCAACAGGGGTTGAAACACCAGTTGTTTCAACAACTGTTAGTCAGCCACCTACCACTCAAATCACCACCACTCAACCCACCAAAACACCACCAACCTCTCCTACACCCAAAATGAGAAGGATAATACTGGAAGATGACCCTTCCCCAACTCAAACATCCACACAACCACTGTCCCTTGTCCCTATTCTAATCCCTGTTCCATTATCATCAGCACAAGTTCAAAAACCAATCACTGCTATTGTTCCTGTGGCATTCCAATTCCTATTGGATCTTCCAGCAGTTAAAGAGGAGATAAAGTCATTTTACTCTGAAGATGACCTTGCAAAAAGGAAACTTCCTTCAATTCAAGGTTATCCTTTCCCTAAAAACATAGAAGAGTATCTCAAAATAAAAGCTCAACAAGCAGAAGATATATCCAAAAGAGATACAGAGGGAATGTCTGACAAAGAGATTCAGAGAAGGATGCAATACCTGCTCACCAAGGTCAGAACTTTGGAACAGTTCTCAAAAGTTGTCTGAAAAAGATGATGAAAGCTTGAGGAAAGATTATCTTGATTATATCATGGCTTACAAAAAGTACTGGGCAGAAAGGCACCAGTACAAAGAATGGACCATCAGTGAGCTAGAAAATGAAACAGCCAGAATTCAAGATATGGTCAAAAACAAGGTGAAGCAGACTCCTCCAATCTAGGAAAAATATAAGAAAAATGTACCAGAAAGAACTTTGCAGCTGAAGAGAATGAAACAAGAGCTAATAACAGCTGATTTTGGGTCAAGGAACCAAGTGACAAGGTGGTCAGAGGATAAAGTGTTGGCCTCTTACACCAGGTTGGAAGAATTGAGAAAGAAAAATCCAAATGTTCCTCAAAAGCCTGTTTACCCTGAAGCAGTGGTTCCAGCTAGGGGTGTGCATGGGTCGGTTTTGACAAAAAATCATAACCATAACCGTGATATCGGTTATTGGATAACCATAACCAAAACCGATCGGTTATGGTGGTTATGGTTATTTGGTTATGATGGTTATAGCGGGTCGGTTATGGCTGGTTAACCGTGTATTTAGCTTAGCTAAAAATAGCTTTTTTTACATGGAAAAAAGTGTTATTGCATATTTGTATATATTAGTATATTACATAGTATTAAAGAATACATATAATCTATAATATTAATACCAATTATTATCAAATATTCAAATAAAGTGATATGATACATTCCATAAATTCAAATAAACATTCAAACAAAACCACAAAATGATATGAAAAACCCATAAGTACTAAAAATCTTCATTCAAAAACATCAAATATTAAAAATATGGTGAAAAGTCTTAAATCCTACAAAGATTTATTTCATATCGGTTTGGTTCGGTTATGGTGGGTATGGAAAAAATGATAACCATAACCGACCCACTACTTTCGGTTTTCTAAAAAATCATTAACCGACCCACCGGTTTTTTATTTGGTTCGGTTTTTTTAGTTCGGTTTTGTCGGTTAATTCGGTTATGGTTCGGTTAATTTGGTTTTTTGCACACCCCTAGTTCCAGCGAAACCACAAAAGCTACAAATCAGGAGATCCACTGCTCCACCTACAGCCATCCTTTATCAAAGAAGGAAACAAAAGCATATGGATGCAGAAACAGCAGAAGATATAGCAAAAGGGGATTACATTATAAAAATGGTCCTTCAGCAGATGATAGTAGAAAATCCTGAATTGGCAACAACTACAGACACTGCTCAACCAGTCATCACCAGGCCACAATCTCCAAACTCATCATCAATAAAAACTCTCCCAAGAAACCCAAAGGATTCAAAAATATTAAAGTGGAAATCTAACAAACAGACCCACGTATTGACATTGCTCAAATCCAATGGTGAAGTGAAGCAAATATCAAGGGAACAAGCACATGCGCTGGGTGTTGAAGATCTACAACATCTCCTTGAGCTTACATTGTCCAGGGATGAGGATGATACAGATTCTTTGGACTTTGAATTACAATTCAAAGGACAAGTCAGGGAACTGTTGATGAGACAATAAAAAATCCACAATAATGAAGGGTTTTTGTTAGGATCTGAGGTCCTCATGATTGTGTTTGTTTGTAATAATTGAACAATGAATGAATGTAAAACAGAGATCTAATGCAGCGGAAATAAAACAAATTTTGTAAACACAGTCAAAGGAAAAATAGTTTTGGACTTTGAATTACAATTCAAAGGACAAGTCAAGGAACTGTTGATGAGACAATAAAAAATCCACAATAATGAAGGGTTTTTGTTAGGATCTGAGGTCCTCATGATTGTGTTTGTTTGTAATAATTGAACAATGAATGAATGTAAAACAGAGATCTAATGCAGCGGAAATAAACAAATTTTGTAAACACAGTCAAAGGAATAATAGTTTTCATAAACATGTGAATCTCATTAGAGTCGAATGATTATAATCAAAAGATTACATGCATGTTTACATACTAAAACTCCCCCTCAGCTTGAGCTCCATGGTTGATCGTACAAGATGATAAAATTGAAGGAGAAAACTCCTTGAATAGAACAGTGCAAACTGTTCTATTTATAGTGCACATCAAACCACTGAAGCATCTAAGCTGACGTCACCATGAAAGTGACATTTAACGACCTAACAACCTACAACCACTGATCTAGTACAAGCATTGTTGTCAAACAGCTGATTACAATACAAAATACAAAGACAGGTTAAACTACTGATTCTTCATACCACTGCTTCAGCCCTAGCAGTGCTTTGATCTTTAGCAACACTTGAATCAAGGCAGTAGATTGACCATCAGTACTTAGTCTTTAATAATCTTTGAACGAACATCAGTTGTTGTGGATAACAGTTGTTGTAGTAGAACAGTTGATAGAAGACATCAGTTGTTAGAATCACTTTCAAGGGGAAAGTCTAATGTAAACCACTGCTTATGTAGAATCCACTGTTCTGAACCAGTTTTGGCTTTACATCATTTGTTCCTCTGTAGGGTTCAATCCCAACAATCTCCCCTTGGAACAGATGATGCCAAAATCCTTCATTATTCTGGATCTTTATTTTCTCATCAGAAGTTCCCTAACTTGTCCTTTAAATTTCAATTCAAAATCCATGGAACTTGTATCATCCTCATCCCTGCATAGTACAAGCTCAAGGAGATCTTGTAGATCTTCCACACCCAGGCCCAGTGCTTGTTCCCTTGATATGTGCTTTACTCCTCCATTGGATCTGAGAAATGTCTATATATGGGTCTTTTGATCAGACATCCATTTTAGTATTTTTGAACCCAATGGGTTTCTTGGGAGAGATTTATTTGCTGATGAGTTTGGAGATGATGGCCTGTTCAATAATTTGTTGGCAATGTTTTGAATTTTTACTGAGCTATATTCTTCTAATGCCATTTTCTTGATGGCTTCTTTAAAATACTCAGCTTTTTTTCTTTCTCTTCTGCATCAGTCAGCTGTTGCCTCTTCCTTTGGTTTAATACAATGACAGAGGTATCTGCTGATGTGAACAGTGGTTCAGAAGTGTGGACCTGCTTCTTTGTCTTATCAGTACTTTTGTTTTCAGGCTTCTTTGGTAAGTTAGGATCTGCCATTCTCCTTTTTCTTAGCCTTTCATAAGCCTCATCTGTATATTGCCTTGTCCATTTTGATATGGCTTTGGTAGTTCCAACCTATGCATCAACCAATTCTTTCTTCTTTTGTTTATACTCCAAGGTAAGATCATCAATGGCTTTTTTGTATTTACTCCAGTTTGGTGCTGACCTTTTCATACCTGGATCATTTTTTATCCTCTCAATTCTGTTTACCTCATGCTTTAAAGCAATGAGTGGCCATTCACTGAACTGTTCTTCTTTAGCTGAACAGAATTTTTCTTTCATAATGAATGCAAGATAATCCTTTCTCATTTCCTTTTGTAGGTCAGCTTCAGGTGGCAGATTAGACATTTCTTTGCTCAGATCTCTTGCATAGTCTTCCATTTGTCTAACCTTAGCAAGCAAGAATTGCATTCTTTCAGAAATAGCTTTGTCACCTTGATCTTCACATTCAAATCTAGCTCTCATATCAGCTTGCCTGGCTTTGAGTTTTAGATACTCATCTATGTTTGCTGGATCTCTGAAGCCCATGAGAGAAGGAAATCTTCTTTTTAAAGAATCATCCTCTGTGTAGAATTGTCTCATTTCATTCTTTACAGCTTCCAATTCCAGTGGATACTTTGCAGCTATTGGAGTAATATCAGCAGGATCAAAGCCTTCAAGAATTTTTGGATATTTTATTGGTTTGGCTAGAATTGATGGAATGAATGGTTGTGGTGGAATCTCATTATTGGATACAGATGAAAGGGGAACAGGTGCTGGTATTTCTTCATCATTGTCCTGAATTTTTCTTTTTCTGATGTAGGTTTTATTTGGTGAAGAAGTATTTGTTGGTGGCCTTTTAATTGGAGTGAATACGGCTTGAAGAGTAGTGGTGATGTTTTGACTAATAACTGTTGAAACAACAGGTGTTTCAACCACTGTTGTCATTACAACTACTGATGTGTCAGTAGAAGTCTTCTGCTTTTTGGCAGGAGGTGATAGTGGTGAGATTGTTTTAGGTGGTGATGGAATATTTGATGGGGCAGTGGTTGAAATGGGAACAATTGTTGTGGTTGAAGTGGTGGTTTTTAGTTTAACAACTGCTGAAACCACTGAAGTATCAACAGTTGTTGATACAGCAAGTGTTACAACAGCTGTTTGGGTGGAAGGTTGATGTTCGAGGCTTTTGGAAGGTTTGGGAGTGTGCTTTGTGGTCTGAATGGTGTGTGTTTGGGTTGCCTCACTTATCTAGTGGGCTTCTTCTTTTTGGGCTCAGGATTTTCAGGTTTGGACTTTCCTGATCAGCCTTGGGCTCAGAAGTACCCTGTTTATTCATCTCCATGAAAGCTCTCTTCTCATGTGCAAATCTTGCTTTATCCTTAGCCTCCTTATCATTTTTCACATCAGCTTTTGCCTTAGCAATTGAATCAGTGGTGACATCAATCTTCTTAGAACCATCTGGTAAGGGTATGTCTGCAAGCATGCAAGAATTGTCTGGTGTAATGTAAAGACCATCATCATAACCCTTTTTCTTCCACTGCTTTATTTTCTCCCCCTTTTTGGCATCAGCTGGAGGTGGTTCATCCACAAATATAATAGAGGGAGGAGCAGTGTCAGTGGTTTTCAGTAAGTGAGCCTTGATAGCTTTAATGTCTGCTTGAGTATCCATAAACCTTGCATCCATGGCATTTCTAATTTCCTGGATATGAATCTCATGTTGTAAATCAGTATACTCTCTTTGTTTGTGGAGCAGTGGTGGAAACAGCTCCCAAAGAACATCAGGGGATGGAGTAGTGAATGCAGATGGAACATGTGGTGGTGCAGCAGTGGGTGTGGACTTTTGTGAATTTAAAAACTGTTGCAGCATTGTCTTGATGTCTGTAACAGATGAGTCAATTCTGTCTACCCTCTCCATCAATTCCTGATATTTCAAACCATCACCCAAGTTAATGGGATCATCTGATTTCCTACCTGCAGTGGTTTTATCAATGTTTGACTTAGGAAACGAATTCCAAAAGTCATCCATTTATGCCCCCTGTTCTTGGTACTGGGGCCTTCTTCCTTCAGCACTTGATAACCTTTTGATTGTACCAGTGGTCAAAACAAACTCACTAGTGGATATCAGAGGTGCTATAGAAGGAATTTCCTTCAAGGGAGTCTGATTGATGAAACAACTGGCCAAATGTAGATCTGTTGATCCAACACTTGTAGTTGCTGCTCCACTTGAACTACTGACAGGAATTACAGGTAATTCCAGCAGTTTAACCTCCTCAGATGTTGGTGGGTTAACAGTGATAAAGACACCAGACCCAGTCACTTGTTGGAGTATATTCTCATTGACAGGTGAGTGAGAAGGACTGGTTTGTGTCTAGGCAATATTAACTGCATCCAATAAGGGTAATATTTGTGGTGGAATTTGAGCTGTGAGGTTGGGTGTAGAAAGCGAATTTACCCCGGTAAGTGGGCTATGGATGATAGAATCAAGTGATTCTAGAGCATCGTAATTTGGTGTCCCTGTGTTTACAACCTGATCTTTTTGTGAAGATGCAGGAGGAGTTTGAGGCAAAGGTGGAGATCTTTCTTCCATCTGCTATGAGGAAGTAGCAGCAGTGGTTATTGGTGACTTTGGTGTTGTCACAGGTATTTGCTCTGGGATCTCATCTTCCAGAGTTACCCTTTTTGTGGGTTTGGGGGGGTTTTTTGGATGATTTCTTTTTGGGCTTTTTGGTAATGATAGGTGTGGGTTTCATAGCAGTGGTTGTGCTACTATGATCACCTGGAGCAGTGAGCTCAGCAGCAGATACCTGAGGAGCAGTGGTAGCTGCTAAAGTCTGCTCAGGTACCTCTGCTTGTGTTTTGGAAGGTTTTAACATTCGTATGAATGTTTCTGCAGTTAAACTGTTTATGTGAAAAGGAGCACCTTGTGTAAGCACATAGGCATTTTCTTTTGAAAACTTTTTCTCAAAATAATAACTCAAAAACCTTGGAAATAGTAAGAAAGCCTTTTTATCAACATTTTTGACCAAGCAATTAAAGATTTCCTGGGAATAATTAAAATTTTCTCCTTGCAGGATAGCATAACCCAGATATTGAATCTTCAAGGGGATTTCATTGAAGGCAGTGGTTTTGTTGGATACACACATAAGGAGGGTATGAAATAAAAACCTTGTAGCAGATGGAAAACTGCCTTTTTGTAAAGTATCTTTTTGCATTTCTTCTTCATACCCTCTTTCAAGGAAATCCCTTTGGTACTCTGTTTTAGGGAAAGAACTTTTACCTTCCAGATCGTTGAGTTCAAAAACTTTAGAAATCGATTGAGGTGTGATGGTGAACTTTACACCCTTTATTGAAGAATTTATGGCTACAACATTTTTGTTCACTTTTTCTAGGGTTGCATTTTTCCAAAACTCCCTTTGTGTAGTCAAGTAAACGGTTGCATCACAAGTTAACAAAGTTTTGTACTTTGTGGATGAGAGTGTGTCGATGATGGAATCAAAGATTCTGGTTTCACTGGGTTTTTCAAAGATACCCAAGTAATTGTGAGAAAATTTAAATGGAATCTCAATTTTGGGTTAATCCTTTTGTGTGGTTTTACTGGATTTTTTCACCATGATTGAATCGGGGATGAAGAAGATGAAATGAAGGCAAAGAGGATTGTGTGAAAATTTTGAGGACAACTGTTTTAGAAATGAATTTTGAATTCGATTCGACAGTAAAACCCTATTTGAGGGTTTTGATCAGGGTTTTATAAGAAAAAGTGAATGCTGACGTGGCAGCGGTTACAAAGATCTGATGGTCAAAGCGCTGTCCACGTGACAACCTCTGATGGAAATGGATGACAGTTGTTCAGGAAACCACTAATGGAGCAATACCAGTGGTTTTTAAGGGGTAAATGAAAACAGTGGGTGACTTTAACTATCAGTGGATAGAAACACTGATGTTTGACAACAGTATTTATCAAAGGAAATGAGAGAACTGAGGTTGACTTTCAGCAGTGGATAGTTCTTAACAAACAGATGATTGAGCCAAAACAGTGGTTATGGCAGACTTTTAAGGATTAATGAAATATTTTCATTTTTAGCTATTTTTAAGGATGGATTTTTGATTTTCTGAAAACATTTAATGCTTTTATTCATAGAAAAACAAGATTTTGCTTGTTATTCCATGTTTAGCATGCCAATCCTAGAGATCAAGCTTTCAAAGGTGGATGTGTCTAATGCTTTTGTTAGCACATCTGCCAGCTGATCTTTAGTTGGAACATGATGCAGATAAATCAACCCTATTTCATAGCAATCCCTCACAAAGTGATATCTGATGTCAAATGAAGATGGATCAATGAGATACTGAATTTTTGATGACATATTTCAGCTACTCGACTGTTCTGCATAAAAGAAGTCTTTTGAGCAATTATATCAAAATCCAATAACATATACTGAAATGACAAACAATTGGACTTTTCAGCTTGCAGCAGCATCATAGTATTCTTCTAACAGTGGTTGTGTAACAGCTGCTTGTGCCTAGTCGAATATTCTTGTCACATTGTCTAGGAATTGACATCCCCTTATTGTAAACTTCCATACTCTTGATGTTATGACTTTCTGAGCATGATGGTTCTTGACAAACATGCTCTCAACATATGTTATGTTTTTGAGGGTCCACTTTTTACCAATAAGATTCTCATCCTTTGGTGGTGGAACAAGTTTTAAACTTGTTTTCCCTGAACTGTTGAAGCTCCTCTTGCATGACAAACACCCAACTTTCTGTCTTTTAGTGCCCCGATGGTACATGACTAGTTGATGGAATGGTAGAAAATCAAGAAAAGGACAAAAGTTTTGGGATAAACTTTATGTGAGGGTCCCTTTTCAATTGATGTTGTCAAGATATGGTAAAATGGATGAGGTTTAAGAGGGACTGATGTTCAAAATGTGAGGCTGCAGATGTGAATCACCTGAGCTAACATCTATTGGTGACTTTTGATGATCCAACAGTTGTTTGAGATGAAGATGAAAGAATCATGAATATAGGTTTGACATACTGATGATTTTTATCCATTTTTTATGGAGTTTATCAACAGTGGTTTGGGAATTAACAACTAGAAGGCTATTTTGGTCAAGTACTGTTTATTTATCAGTGGATGAGCTTTTACAACTGTTTTGAACAGCTGCTGCTCAAATGAAAGACATGGTTTTGACTTGTGAGAACACAATATCATATCCAACATCTGTTGATGAAGATTTGAATTATCTGCAAAACTAAATACTTTGACAAGCAAATTTTAGGTGCAAGTTTATCATTATTATCAAAGTAGCAGGGTTTTCATGAAATTTAATGAAGGTTTTCCACATGCCCAGTCCTTGCTTATAACACTTTAGATATAGGTAATGATTGAATATCCTAGATGATTACAACTATGAAGTGACCTGCTCACAATGATTTTAAAGACCTTTTGTGAACCTTATTACCATGTGAAAAATTTCTGAAAATTTGGCCTAATTTTTTTTATTTATTAATCAAACTGGTGATACTTATGTTACCTGAAACCCCTGATATAGTGATTGTGCATGATTGATGGATGACAAATGTTTGACCAAGTATGTAGATCTCCTGTGGACTCTTAAGTGTTTTGGATTTATACTCTTTTCTTTTGAATTCAAAAGTTTTGAGATAAATACACTTTTGAGTTTTTGTGATTTTTCTTCTTTCCCTATTTACCCTTTTCATTAATAAATGTTATAACATTCACTGAAAAGGTTTTTAAGGAAGGAATACTTGATCCAGAATCATTTTCGGTAATGTTTTGAGAGATTTGGACATTGTTACAAATGCTTATGCCAAATTTCACATTACACATGACCTAGACTTCTTAATACCAACACATAACCTTTGTAGGATCCTACTTTTTTATCACAAGTGATTTTGAATAGATTCCACCTCCTTTTAACAGCTCTAGTATTTTCCATCAGAGGTTTGGACTTGATCCCTAGTTATGTTTGATGTATATTATAAGACTGCTAATTTTCTTATGATGCTTCAACAAAATTGATTTGATCCTTTTGAAGGATTTTCAACCTATTTTTCAACATATAAGATCATGTAACTAAAGCTTTATTTGCCTCTTTTGATGTTAATAGAGACACTAATGCTTTTAATTGAACATACACCTTTGTTGACATGAGGTGACACCTTAGCAGCAGCCATGATGGAATCATCGTAGTTTTTCAACATAAGCACTGAATCTATAATGATTTGATTCATGATACTTCCAGTGTTACGTGATTTCAACGTGATAGATAATATCTTGGTCGTTTTACAGAATTTTTGAATAATCAACTTTGGACGTGATTAATCGTTACTCTGTTTTTCAACTAAATACGATCAACCTTAGTATCAATGAATTTTGAGCTGAACTGTTATGTCAAATTGATTGTTAGATCGAATTTGACTGTCCTAGCTCTGATACCAATTATTAGGATCTGAGGTCCTCATGATTGTGTTTGTTTGTAATAATTGAATAATGAATGAATGTAAAACAGAGATCTAATGCAGCGGAAATAAAACAAATTTTGTAAACACAGTCAAAGGAATAATAGTTTTCATAAACATGTGAATCTCATTAGAGTCGAATGATTATAATCAAAAGATTACATGCATGTTTACATACTAAAACTCCCCCTCAGCTTGAGCTCCATGGTTGATCGTACAAGATGATAGAATTGAAGGAGAAAATTCCTTGAATAGAACAGTGCAAATTGTTCTATTTATAGTGCACATCAAACCACTGAAGCATCTAAGCTGACGTCACCATGAAAGTGACATTTAACAACCTAACAACCTACAACCACTGAGCTAGTACAAGCACTGTTGTCAAACAGCTGATTACAATACAAAATACAAAGACAGGTTAAACTACTGATTCTTCATACCACTGCTTCAGCCCTAGCAGTGCTTTGATCTTTAGCAACACTTGAATCAAGGCAGTAGATTGACCATCAGTACTTAGTCTTTAATAATCTTTGAACGGACATCGGTTGTTGTGGATAACAGTTGTTGTAGTAGAACAGTTGATAGAAGACATCAGTTGTTAGAATCACTTTCAAGGGGAAAGTCTAATATAAACCACTGCTTATGTAGAATCCACTGTTCTGAACCAGTTTTGGCTTTACATCATCTGTTCCTCTGTAGGGTTCAATCCCAACAGTTTTGGCATCATCTGTTCCAGGGGGAGATTGTTGGGATTGAACCCTACAGAGGAACAGTTGATTAAAGCCAAAACTGGATCAGATCAGTGGATTCAGAATAAGCAGATGTTTATATTCAATCTTTCCCCTTGACAGTGGCTCTAACATCAGATGGATTCAAGCACTGCCCTTCCTAACTACTGCTGACCCAAAAGACTGATGAAGACCAAGTGCTGATGCTCAATCAACTGTTATGTCTCAAGTACTGCTGAAGACTAAAGCAGTGCTGGAGCTTAAGCAGTGGAATGAAGAATCAGTTGTTTCATTTATGCTTTGTATTTTGTAATCAGTTGTTTGTAATCAGTGGTTGTAATAGGCCAGTAGTTTGAGTTTGTTAGGAGGTTAGACGTCACTATCATGGTGACGTCAGCAAAGATGCCACAGTGGTTTGCTCGTGTACTATAAATAGAACAGTACCCTGTACTGTTCTATTAGCTCTTTCTACACCAAGTCATTCTGTACGAACAAACCAGTGTGAGCTCAGGCTCAGGGGTAGATTGTAATACATGCATGTATTGTGATTGAAGTTTGTAATAAATACAATCATTTGATTTCATGTTAAACATGTTTGTTGAAAGCATTTCTTCCATTTGATTGTGTTGAAAGTT
Source organism: Helianthus tuberosus (assembly GCA_030545235.1). NCBI lineage: Eukaryota > Viridiplantae > Streptophyta > Magnoliopsida > Asterales > Asteraceae > Helianthus > Helianthus tuberosus. The sequence continues at coordinate 142,500,945 of CM060365.1, forward strand.
TATTCCATTTAATTCCGCTGCAAATTGTTTATCATTCATCTTCACTTTAATTAAACAAACACGATCATAAGAAACTCAGATCCTAACAGAAGAGTATAGTGTTCTTACTACTAGCTCAAGGCTAGGGATGATCAATGGAAGAAATGAAGTGGTTAAAAGCAAATGGTGTTGGTCCTTCAACTTCCGAAAGCTCTAAGCTTCCTTGTGCACCTTCTAACACCCTTGTATATGTATGGAATTGGATGAAGATGATTGAATGATGGTGGTTGTGCTTGTTGTTGTTCTCGGCCGAACCCAAAGAAGAGAGGAGGAAGAAGATGAAGTGTTGGGTGTGTGAATGAGAAATGAGAAGTGATATGCTTATGCTTAAACTTATAATCCACTAACTTATATTTTCCTTTGGTTTTTATGTTTAATACAAGGGAACAAGATCTAATATTATAACAAAAGAAAATCACAAGGTGGGGCCTCATGTTGGCCGATTACTAGGTGGGTGGGGGGGGTATAAGCTAGGTTTAAACTAGAAAGTTAGATTATAGTAAAAATTCAAGTATCTTGTTAGGGATTTAGTTATTAGATGTTTATATAGTGTGTTATGATGTTTGGGGACCATAACTAGCTTGGTAATGTTAAAACAGTGCTTCTAGTGAAAATTTGGTGTTTCGGGTAGTGTCCGGTTGTTCGGTTGGTTACCGGTTCGTTAAGGTGCTAAACTATGCAGTTTAGTGTGCCTTATGTTACCTTTTGTGACAGTTTTAATTCCCGACACTTAGGAAAGCATTCAGGACCATTTAACCATATTTCTGCATGATATAAGTGTGTTTAAATGCTGAATTTTGCTGAGTTCTACGGAATTCTGCAGTTTATGTGAGTTTTAGGCACTTTCCGGCACTTAAACTATCTCTAGGAAGGCATTTTTATGATCCTTACTTTCCTACACACTACACTAGTGTAATACTTGGTTTCTGGCTCATTCTGTGTCTCAATACAATGTCTGTCTATGTACTGAACTCCGTCAGCATTTTTCTGATTTGTCTGATAACTGTGCTAGTTGTGTTTTGTGCATTATTTGAGTCAATAAAGTTCCCATGCAATAATGATATATTATTTGCAATATATGATGCACATGTATGCATAAGGAAATTATCAGAAAGCAATCTAAGTCATTAATTGTAATTCAGCACAGTCATTAAGCACTAATCATTGTTTAATAATTGTACGGATACCTGAGATTTTGACAGTTGTCACACCCGACTCATGAACTATTATGGCAATACATATAACATGTTGAGGTAGGCATACTGACAGTAAGACACCTTATTCAACTTTGGTGTGTACTTTAATTATTATAGCATTGAAAATGACCGACTTTGATATCTGGTTCCATTGTATGACAAATATGTAAATCTGGTGACAAGATAAAATCCCAAGAAATATTAAATGATTACCTACGGGTTTTCTCTATGTATATAACTCTTTTTGAAAAATTGTTTTCAAAATGAGTCAGTTAATTATATTTACCAGCAAAAGCTAACGTATTTTCAAAAGACTGAACTGCAGATACCGAACCTTTATATTAGGCTTGGAATCCGTGTCGGCTATGTTAAAGGCCTAAGATGTCTAAGCTTCTTTTTATTTCGATCCCGCCTGTGTGCTTGTATTTGAACACTTGAACGACTTTTTATTTTTATATTCAGACACTTTTAATGATATGAATATTTATACTCTAAATACTTCCGCTGCATTAATTAAATTGTCATAATGTTATCCAATCGTCACAACCCATCCGGGCCCACCGATAATCAGGGTGTGACAATGGGGGAAAACGATAATGAATATTTAGGGTATTTAGCCGATTTATGAAGATTCAAAGACAATGTCAGATTTATTTTTGAAGATCATTTGAAGAATTGATAGCATCATTCTCGGGGGAATATTGTTGGGTCAAATTAGAGAATGATGTTATCAATTATGGCGACCTTATTAACAATATTATTGTTCGTATGATGTAGCGAGTTTATTTTATATGGTTTCTATGTTTTAGTGAGTTTCCAGTTCACTGAAAACTGGAACACCTGGCAAATTTGTTGGAATCCGTCCTCCCTTGAATTAATAATAGCCTGGTCAGCCCTCAAAGGGTCCTTGGGTTTAGATTTCTTGCCCTTACGAGAGGCTTCTGGTTTTACAGATTTGTTGGAATTCATCCTCCCTCGACATGATTATAAATACAAGAACAAAAAGAGATAAATGATAGAAAACAAAGAAGGAAAGTGAGGAGAAGAAAATCGCCAAAGAGAAGTTGGAGGAATAAGATTTCTCATCTGGGACCTCCGGGTATTTATAGCCATCACATTTACTGCCATGGCAAACTGGACCGGTAAGGGGGGAAACTCTACCAATGGGGAGACGACACATCAGGCGAGAGAAACTGAAATGATGCCTCTTAAGGGCGCGTGGCCACCACGCGCCTGACATGGCCGTAAAAAGCAATTGTCACCCTAACGTACCCATGAAAAAGGTAACTGTTCTGCCCCATGATGCGACACCCACCTCAACCGGAAGAGCATTAGTAACAGGTGTCAGACCTCCATCTCAACAACTTACACAACTTGCCCACCAGCTGGACAAACTTCTCCTTGAAGAAACCTTCACCAGAATCTATGCGCTTTTTTGGCTCACTTCAGTACGCCAAAACCCATGGGTCTTTTTGGCTCACTTTATTACGCCAAAACCCATGGGTCTTTTTGGCTCACTTCTGTGCGCCAGAATCCTTGCCCTTTTTTGGCTCACTTCTGTATGCCAGAATCCTTGCGCTTTTTTGGTTCACTTTAGTACACCAAAACCCATGTGCCTTTTTGGCTCACTTCAGTATGCCAAAACCCACGCGCCTTTTTGGCTCACTTCTATGTGCCAAACTCTATGCGCCCTTTTTTGGCTCACTTCGGTACGCCAATTCCATGCGCCTTTTTGGCTCACTTCTATACGCTAAACTCCATGCGCCCTTCTGGCTCACTTCTGTACGCAAGAATCCATGCGTCTTTTTGGCTCACTTCCTTATGCCAAAATCCCTACGCTCTCTCGGCGTACCCCTGCATAACCAAATTCTTATGAGTCCAGAATCCTTCCTAGTTGATAAACTCACCTGGAAGCCACACTAGACTGGGGGGACTTGAAGAGGTATGATCCCAATCGCAGGAACACACGTGGCGGAGGTACCATATCACTCCAAGCTGGCAGCGTTGCCAGACGAAAGCATCCAGAAGGTTCTATAAGATTCTGGAAGAAGACACCTTGCGACAAGAAGATGCTCTTAGCAGACAAAAAGGACGACAGGTGGTATCAATGGCGGGGCGCCCGCACCGATCGCAAGATATCCATGTGGCAGACCGACAGCCCGTATAAAAGGATGCTGAGCTGGAGCGAATAACCATGCGCCATGTCACCTCTAGACCTGACTATGTTAGAGGGGATAAAATGGATATTCATCCTGGTCGGACAACTGACAAACAATGGCTAGCTGGCAATCTCCTTCCTTCATGATTCTTCAGCTCTTGTTGGTGCATGTTTGTGACAACAGCTTAGATTTGGTCTTTGGATATCTTGTAATTAGTTAAACGATAAACAGTTAGCGGGTTTAGCTTTGTAATAGTTAGTTGAAATGTTTGGGCTAACCAAACCCAATGAATTGGGTGTGTGGGGGCGAATTGGGCCTGTCCAATTCGTAGTCCATGATGTTTAACCTTGGCCCAAGTAGCAAACCTTGTGTTATATAAACAAGGTTAGGCTTTAGGGTTTAGGTTAATCAGCCAAAACAGTTTGTGTGAGAATTTCGTGATAGCATCTAGGGCTTGGACGAAATTGAGAGTTGTTAGGGATCTTGATTGATTGTAATCACTTTGATAGATAATCAATAAAGATCCGGTTTGAAAGTGAATTGCTGTTTCTGTTCTTCTACTTGTTTCTGTGGTATTCTGATCAAGAGGATTCCGCACTCTTGATTGGAAAGACAATTCTGTGAAGATCCATACGAATAGGGGACTTACAATTGGTATCAGAGCAGCAGGCTCTTGAAGGCTCAGTTCAGAATTGGTTGCTGCAGAAACAGGGAGTTTTTCGAATTTTTGAAAACTAGGGTTTTAAAATTTTTGAAATTTTTCAGTTTGTTTGATAAAAATTTACGAAATTCTTGGCTGTTTTGATAAAAATTTTCGAGATTTATTGGCTGTTTTGATATTCTGCTTTGTTTGTTTGCTGATTTGCAGGTTTGCAGGTTTGCTGATTTGCAGGTTTGGCTGAAATTCGAAGATTGTTCTTGGTTTCTTCATCAAGTTCATCGAATTTGGGTGAAAAGGTTGCTGATTTTGCTGCTTCGATTCTGCAGAAGTTGTTAGGAGAATCCAGAAAATCATCAAAATTTTCGAGAAGATTGAATTTCCATATTTACTGACCTGCGAAATTAATAGGACCTGCGAATTTAACTGATCTGTGAACTTGTCGGCGAACTTAAAATCCAAAGGCGACTTTGGTAATCGTATAATTTTCCTCAGCGAAAGTATTACGGTTTTTCGGCGACTTTACAGGTCGTCGTAATCGCGAACTTTGACCAGCGAACTTGAACAAGTAACTGACCAGCGAATTTAGCTGTTAACCAGCGAAATTCACCCAGCAGAATAGACCAGCGAAATTAACAGCATAACCAGCGATTTTAACAGCATATTTAAGGGGTGGAATTTCAGTTGGCAAGCGTCGATAAAATTTCAGTGTTTTGCAAATAGAAATTGATCCGTAGCTCGTTAGACATAACCGTTTGGACCGTTGAATTCCTTGAACTCTGGAAAATCCCGATTTCGGTTTTCGACATTAGATATCATTGGATTCGTCTTTTCGAGACGATTCTAACGGTGTAATTTGGTAACCACTATTTTCAGAAAAATTTTGTACGGTTTTATCAGTCTGTTACGTTAAAAATGTCGAACATGTCTAGTTTGAATGAGCTGTTGAGAATGGAGCATGAGGTTGGCACTACCAACAAACCGCCTAAGATGATGAAGGTGGAAAATTACTTGACATGGAAGGATCATTTCCAATCCTTCATTGAATATCAAGACATGCGAATGTGGATATGTATTGAAGATGGGTACACAAACCCTACTCACGACTTTGAGGGCAGACCTCGTAGAACAGCCTATGTAAACATGGAAGAGAATGATAAAAAGATGTATGAGGCTGAAAAGAGAGCATTGGCTGCTATTAAAATGTCGTTACCTGATAGCATCAAGCATACATTCACAAAGTACACAAATTCAAAAGATATGTGGGATGCATTAGAAAAACGATATGCAGGAAATGCAGATGTTAAGAAAAACAAGATTGATCTACTGAAGAAGCAGTTTGCTATTTTCAAGCACATGAAGCATGAGTCACTTGAGGACATCATCACTCGTTACTATCATCTGATGTCAGAAATGGAAAACTATAAGATTGATTGCTATATTGACGTTGAGAAGAATGACAAGCTGCTCGATGCCTTACCTACCAAGTGGGATATCTACACTCTCATGATCAAGGGTGAAGCAGATTATGAGATAAAGGAGCTGGAAGAAGTAGTTGGCAAGCTGAGAGCTTATGAGCTCAGTATGAAGAAGAAAGACACTGGATATGATCAAGTTCAAGATCCAACGATTTACAATGGGCTTGCATCTTCTTCATCTTACAACGCTTCTAGCGACTCTGCTACTGCGTTTCTTTCGTGTGAAAATGAGCAGGTCACAGTGAATGAAGATGGTGATGTGTGTTTTGTAGCTGCTTCAGGAGGATCAACAGGAGCCAAGAAAACATCAGCTTCTAAGCAGAGTAGTGGTGTTAAGTCGATGCCAATGAGTGTGAAGTCTGCTGAAGAACATCTGGCTCTACTTGCTTCATTTGTTGCTTCCTATGAGAACTACATTCAGGGGAAGATATCTGATCCTGCTACTTTGGATGAAGATTATGATCAGATTGACCCTGATGATCTTGAAGATATGGATTTGCAGTGGCAAATGGCCATGATCACTAGAAGAGTGAAGAGATTTATGAACCGAACAGGAAGGAAGTTTATAGGAAAGACGGTTGGTTTCGACAAGACCAAAGTGAGATGCTTCAACTGTCAAAGTTATGGGCATTTTGCTAGGGAATGTCAAAAACAAAAGCAGGAGACTTCGAGTCAGAGTTCAAACAATAGGAATGCATCAAACAACTCTAACTCAAGAGCGCTGATCTCTACTGCTAGAGAAGGTTCATATGACTGGAGTATTCACTTGGAAAAAGATGACAATGTCACACAGGCATTCATGGCAGAGATAACTCCAGTTGATGATGGTGAAGCTACTGTGGGAGATGCTGAAGCAAAAGTGGATGCTGAGGCAGAGGTCAAGATAGAGAGCAAAGCTGAAGAAGAGAAGGGTGATCAGACAAAAGATGCTGAAGAGGAAAAGCAGAAGTCTGACCATCAAAAGGAAGCTGAAGAAAAGGAAGCAAAATATAAAAGAATGGAAGCTCAGCTTGCGGCTCTAATGGCCAACCTTGATAAACAAACAGGAGAGGTAAAGTCTAATTTTGTGTGTTTAAAATGTCGTGAATTACAGGGTGAAGTTGACAGGTTGTCCACACAAAACCAAAGTCTGGTGGGCGAGATGTCTACCATAAAAGAAGCAAACTTTTTTGCTAAAAGAAATGAATCATCATACTTGAAGAAGATAAAAGGTTATGAAAGTAAAATTGAAGCGGTAACCTGCAAATTAAATGAAAAACTTCAAGTCATAGACTTAGCTCATGAAATGATGGCTGAGAAAACAAAAGAGATTTCTGAAAAATGCAAAGAGTTGTCAGATGCACAACTCAAAATTGTTGAACTTGAAAAGAAATTAGGTCAATTCAGGGACTCTACTTTTGTTATGAAACAAATGATGGGTGGCTTGAAGAAAAGTAATGACAAAACTAGTGTGGGATTTCATGGTTTCAATGAAGTTCCACCTCCTGTTAGTCATGACTTGTCACACCCTGAAATATCAGAGCATTGGCGTGACTGGACTGGTATCTTCATTGCACAGCGGAAGCAAATAAGCTAAGTCTTTTAGAAATTGAACGCCCACTAAGTACTCGACTCTTCATGGTTCTCCTATTCCAACCGTGCTTTGTCTTAGAACTGTAACCTGAGAAAGAAACATGCGAAAAATCAACATAAAGTTGAGCGAGTTCATAGTTTGTTTGTAAAAGATTTGAAATAAATCTTTTTGAATAACCGGTTTTTGAAGTATTGTTGAGAAAACGAATTTAAAATCATTTTCTTGTCGAGTTATACAGAAACTTTGTATGAAAACATGGTATGTATCTTGTATAATTCAAGTATTTCTGTATGTATCATGTATTCTTGTATAAATCACGTATTCTTGTATGTATCATGTTTTCTTGTATAAATCAAGTATTCTGTATGTATCTTGTTGTTAATGGGTTGCAAGGCCATTAACATGTGACACGACATAGGAAGTCACCAAACCATAGGCATTTTTCTGTAGTCGATTCACGACTGAGACACAAAAACACTGCTTGGTAAAAGAGTGGCCAAGAGTGGGGCTGCCCGGAACCCATTAGATCTAACCTTTTGTTATGCGGTCTAAGTATGTACACGATTAATGGTGCTTATGGTACCCTATTCGTGACACTATTTCTCGTATCATTCCTCAAACGCATCATATCAAGTATCAATTTTCAGTTCTTGTATTCTTTATGTCAAGTATCAATTCTCATGTGTTTGTATACTCTTGCATTTGTATTTTCTCGTAGTTTAGAAAACTAGAATTCGTGTGTAAACGCTTGTTTGAAAAACCGGTATAAAACATAAGCTTTTCGTAAACCATTTGGGTCAGTTAAAACTTGCTTGTAAAATGGTTTAGAAATATGTAATTCTTGTATGCTTTGCAAAAAGTGCATGTCTTTCCACCCCGAAAACATTTAGAAAAATGTAAAACCGTAAAAAGGTTGGGGTTATGAACTCACCTGAATATTCCTGTGCAAAGCTAGCTAATTTACGACTTCGTGATGTCGTTTCCAAGGCTTGACTTGCTAGCGTGCATTCTACAGTATTCCTAAAACGGAATATCTAATAAGTTTCGAATAATGTGGTAACTAATCTACGTGTTACCGAGCTCTACCGAATCGTTGATCGAACGATTTGACGGTAAATAGTTAACTTAATGAAAATGACTAAGTTAAACTGCCGCGAGAAGTCGTTTGAGTATGTAGGAATATTCGTATGAAAGTAATATATAATAAACTTGTATTATATATATTGCATCTTGTATATATTTGCCAAAAATATACGTATGTGCCGTCTAGGCGTATAAAATAAATATAAAAGTTATATTTATTTTGTAAAAGAATCGTCGACTTGTATTGGAAAATAAATATATAACTATATTTATTTATAAAAGGAATCGAGTTGTTTGAAATTTGAAATAAATATAAAACTATATTTATTTTTATAAAAACGAATTTGTCAAATTTCCAAAGTTCAAAACAACTATGTTTGTCGTTGTAAATATTTTCCGAATCGTTATTTTCGTAAGTTGTAAGTTGTTATCGAAGGAAACTTTATATTTGTATATTGTAAATGTCGGTTATAACAATAGTTGTCGTTTTACAAGAAAAGCACGTTTTTATAATAAAACTCGTTTTGTTTTACGGGTTTTCTCAAAAAACGGGCAGAGTTTCCTCTGTTTTTGGACGCCCCGACAACACAAGTTGTCATTATCTTTCAAAACCAATCAGTATTCAAACAACGAAATCAATATTTATGTAAACTTTGTCGAATATTTTGAGATGTGAACTATATATAATCGATTCGAGCTCGTTTTTCACGTAATGTTAATATTATGAAAAATAACAAAATAAATGTGCCGCTAATATTTACCAAGTGTTCGCGTCGGGTTGTTGACCGAGTCAACTGAGTTGACCAGGTTTGACCGAGTTGACTCGGTCCAACCGAGTCGACCCGAACCGCTCCCAAAACTGATCGTGTTGACCGGGTTTGAACCGCTGTTGACCGCTGTTGACTTTGACCGTTGACCCGAACCTGAACCGAACCAAGTCTTGAGCGAGTGAACCGAGTCAAACTGTAACGAATCTGACCAAGCTTACCCGAACATATCTCAGGCCTGAGTTAATCATCATCTTCACTTGAAAATAAAAGAAATCCGTAAAATAAACGAGTTTACCGGAAATTTGTCGGACAAAACCGAAGACCGCCGGGCCGAGACAAGGACCGCCGGGCCGAGACAAGGACCGCCGGTCCGAGTCTCCGACCGTCGCTGAACACCACCACCACCGGTTCCCTTTCTCTCTCCTCGGTCTTTCTGTCTCCGCTGCGAAACCACGCCGGGTAAAGACAAGAACCACCGGTCAATGGCGCCGACCGTCGGTCCTCCGCTCACCACCACCACCTCCGGTCCTTTCTCTCTCCTCGCCGCAGCTCTCTCTCTTCTCCGCAGCTCTCTCTTCGTACTTCCGATCTCGTCGCCGTCATCATCTTCAACATCCTTACTGTCATCACCCTATCATCATCATCATCCCAGCCGGTCAGCCATCGCCGGTGTGCAGCCGGTCACCGGAGATGACAGAGAGCAGGGAGGTGGGAGTTGTGTGTGTCTCCGGTTCACGAAGGAGAAGGGGGGGTATCGTCTGGAAAGAGGGAACCGAGGGATGTGGGGTGGGTGTTTGATTTTGTGTGGGCATTTGTTATAGTATAGATTGAGAGGAAGATGAGAGAAAAATAAAATCTCTGTGTTGTGTTTTGAGTTTGTGTGTGTAAGTAGTGGATGTATGGGTATCCATTTATAGAACACAGCATGATTTATGTCTATTGTGCAAACAAATGTCATTCAGGTCATTTGTTTTATTTTTAGGGTGAAAATCTTTTGTAGAGATTTACTAAGATTTGATGAGATTTTGGTAAATATTTTGCTTAGATTTGTAGAGGTATCTAGAGATCTCACAAGATCTAATTTATTGTGCAGGTATAGGCTTGTGGGTTTTGGGCTTGGGCCCAGGGCCTACAAGCCCATCTCATGTGTAAGTAGTCCGTAATTCCTACGAGACCCGATATCGCGACCCAAACTCCATGAGCATAAAATATTCGTGTAGCATCCATATTTGTCAGTGTCGTCAGTATTTCGTACGGTTTCAGTCCGTTGTCATTCGATGTTTCGCAGATTCCACACAAATCTTCATACGCGTACTGTATAGCTGAACAAACGTTCCTGGGCACTCCAAGGGCCTGGTTAAGTTAATTAGCGTCGTAAGCACTATTTATTATCGTGTTAATCGCCTGTTAATCACCTAATTAAGGGCGTAAATTACCGGTTATCACAGTCTCCCCCTGTTAATAAAATTTCGTCCTCGAAATTTAGACTACGTCAACTCCCTTGAGTTACGTTATGCGTAGAGAATATGAATAGTACTCAAGTGAACGATCATAAAATCGAATCAAGACTTATTCGAATGATGTGAATTCAAGGACGTATCACAAGACACAAATGAATTCTAGAAATGATTGCATCCAATCAATGAATTTAGATTTCAACAAGCTCAAATGTAACAGTTTGCATGAAACGCTCGATCATGATCAGCCCAAGCTGCAAGTTCTACCGACGCCACAAGGTGTCGTAGTGAATGAAACAATTCAAATATAGCGGTGATCGAACAAGTATCACCTGTGTTTTGCATAAATTAGCCCAAGCTACAGGTTTGTACTGACACTACAAGGTGTCGAAATCAACAAACGACTTAATGGAGTCATAGACCAAATAAATCTACCACGACTCGGAACAATGAAACGCTTGTTAAAACGAATTCGAATATGATGTTTTCAATACATCATATAGTGTCTTGAATTGAATATGTGTAATGAACAAGTTCAAACAATTGAATTTGATTTCGGCGCAAGCCGACAATAAATACATGTATCGACAAGAAAACTTTCGGCATGGTCACAACGAAAAAAACCATGTATGTAACTTGAAAAGAGAATGAATTTCAAGAAAATGTGTTGACTGGATAACAAAGGAGCCAACGATTTCAATAATGCGGGTCATTCGAATCACAAATCAATAATTAGATTTAGCGAAATAATATTTGAACTTTGATGAAACGCTTATTCGAAACGAAACCACATGCGTAACAAACGATGCATGCGTATCATATGAATTTTTAAGAAACGAAGCAAATGAGTATTTGCTATTCTGAAGGAAATGATCGTGATACAATGACCATTAAGAGTAGTAGAGATACGAAAATCTACTCAGTAAATGTGAAAGTCGAAATTTCAATAAAAGAAATTTAAGGACTTTACCTGGGGTTGCATGTGATAACCAGTTGTTAAGTGACATTACCATGGAATGTCGAACATAGCATATTCGTCATTATTGAGTCAGGGGGGATGCGGTGACTTGCGTCTTTTCCTTAGCATGACTCGTGTCGTTTGCAGGACCGCGTGCCAACTGCCGCTTCCTGATCGATAGTCGCATGTGACATACTTCAACCTCCGTTGATGTATAGCTTAAGTCTCACGTATGCCTGTGCGCTAGCGTTTCGTTTTGCGTAGAATGTGATGCACTCCGACATCTGTTGACGTAAAATTTGAGTTCTATGTATTCTCGTGCACTAGCGTTTCGTTATGCGTAGGCTGCCTGCTCGGGAAGTTAAAACATCGTAGACAATATGCATAATTGTGTGTGCCCGAATTAATATATGCAGTTCCTACGTGATGACCTTTAATGAACTTTAACATAAGTTTCCGAAGGTCTTAAATGCATGTTTCCTAAGCTCTCAGGGTTTTGTGTACTGTATGCGACTGTTTTGTGTATTGTGTGTAAAACACCACTTTGGCGTATGTTTGAAAACATAATTTTGACTGTTTGTTTTTCGGCAACGGTTGGAGACCATATTCGAGTACTATGCGTTCTGTATGTATTCAGGTTTTAATATTCTAAGTTCCCAGAGGAAAGTGAGGTTAGAGCCTAGGTATCTCTACAGAGAACCCTATTCGCTGTAACCTAGAGCTCTGATACCAATCTGTCACACCCCGAAATATCAGAGCATTGGCGTGACTGGACTGGTATCTTCATTGCACAGCGGAAGCAAATAAGCTAAGTCTTTTAGAAATTGAACGCCCACTAAGTACTCGACTCTTCATGGTTCTCCTATTCCAACCGTGCTTTGTCTTAGAACTGTAACCTGAGAAAGAAACATGCGAAAAATCAACATAAAGTTGAGCGAGTTCATAGTTTGTTTGTAAAAGATTTGAAATAAATCTTTTTGAATAACCGGTTTTTGAAGTATTGTTGAGAAAACGAATTTAAAATCATTTTCTTGTCGAGTTATACAGAAACTTTGTATGAAAACATGATATGTATCTTGTATAATTCAAGTATTTCTGTATGTATCATGTATTCTTGTATAAATCACGTATTCTTGTATGTATCATGTTTTCTTGTATAAATCAAGTATTCTGTATGTATCTTGTTGTTAATGGGTTGCAAGGCCATTAACATGTGACACGACATAGGAAGTCACCAAACCATAGGCATTTTTCTGTAGTCGATTCACGACTGAGACACAAAAACACTGCTTGGTAAAAGAGTGGCCAAGAGTGGGGCTGCCCGGAACCCATTAGATCTAACCTTTTGTTATGCGGTCTAAGTATGTACACGATTAATGGTGCTTATGGTACCCTATTCGTGACACTATTTCTCGTATCATTCCTCAAACGCATCATATCAAGTATCAATTTTCAGTTCTTGTATTCTTTATGTCAAGTATCAATTCTCATGTGTTTGTATACTCTTGCATTTGTATTTTCTCGTAGTTTAGAAAACTAGAATTCGTGTGTAAACGCTTGTTTGAAAAACCGGTATAAAACATAAGCTTTTCGTAAACCATTTGGGTCAGTTAAAACTTGCTTGTAAAATGGTTTAGAAATATGTAATTCTTGTATGCTTTGCAAAAAGTGCATGTCTTTCCACCCCGAAAACATTTAGAAAAATGTAAAACCGTAAAAAGGTTGGGGTTATGAACTCACCTGAATATTCCTGTGCAAAACTAGCTAATTTACGACTTCGTGATGTCGTTTCCAAGGCTTGACTTGCTAGCGTGCATTCTACAGTATTCCTAAAACGGAATATCTAATAAGTTTCGAATAATGTGGTAACTAATCTACGTGTTACCGAGCTCTACCGAATCGTTGATCGAACGATTTGACGGTAAATAGTTAACTTAATGAAAATGACCAAGTTAAACTGCCGCGAGAAGTCGTTTGAGTATGTAGGAATATTCGTATGAAAGTAATATATAATAAACTTGTATTATATATATTGCATCTTGTATATATTTGCCAAAAATATACGTATGTGCCGTCTAGGCGTATAAAATAAATATAAAAGTTATATTTATTTTGTAAAAGAATCGTCGACTTGTATTGGAAAATAAATATATAACTATATTTATTTATAAAAGGAATCGAGTTGTTTGAAATTTGAAATAAATATAAAACTATATTTATTTTTATAAAAACGAATTTGTCAAATTTCCGAAGTTCAAAACAACTACGTTTGTCGTTGTAAATATTTTCCGAATCGTTATTTTCGTAAGTTGTAAGTTGTTATCGAAGGAAACTTTATATTTGTATATTGTAAATGTCGCTTATAATAATAGTTGTCGTTTTACAAGAAAAGCACGTTTTTATAATAAAACTCGTTTTGTTTTACGGGTTTTCTCGAAAAACGGGCAGAGTTTCCTCTGTTTTTGGACGCCCCGACAACACAAGTTGTCATTATCTTTCAAAACCAATCAGTATTCAAACAACGAAATCAATATTTATGTAAACTTTGTCGAATATTTTGAGATGTGAACTATATATAATCGATTCGAGCTCGTTTTTCACGTAATGTTAATATTATGAAAAATAACAAAATAAATGTGCCGCTAATATTTACCAAGTCTTCGCGTCGGGTTGTTGACCGAGTCAACTGAGTTGACCAGGTTTGACCGAGTTGACTCGGTCCAACCGAGTCGACCCGAACCGCTCCCAAAACTGATCGTGTTGACCGGGTTTGACCCGCTGTTGACTTTGACCGTTGACCCGAACCTGAACCGAACCAAGTCTTGAGCGAGTGAACCGAGTTAAACTGTAACGAATCTGACCAAGCTTACCCGAACATATCTCAGGCCTGAGTTAATCATCATCTTCACTTGAAAATAAAAGAAATCCGTAAAATAAACGAGTTTACCGGAAATTTGTCGGACAAAACCGAAGACCGCCGGTCCGAGTCTCCGACCGTCGCTGAACACCACCACCACCGGTTCCCTTTCTCTCTCCTCGGTCTTTCTGTCTCCGCTGCGAAACCACGCCGGGTAAAGACAAGAACCACCGGTCAATGGCGCCGACCGTCGGTCCGCCGCTCACCACCACCACCTCCGGTCCTTTCTCTCTCCTCGCCGCAGCTCTCTCTCTCTTCTCCGCAGCTCTCTCTTCGTACTTCCGATCTCGTCGCCGTCATCATCTTCAACATCCTTACTGTCATCACCCTATCATCATCATCATCCCAGCCGGTCAGCCATCGCCGATGTGCAGCCGGTCACCGGAGATGATAGAGAGCAGGGAGGTGGGAGTTGTGTGTGTCTCCGGTTCACGAAGGAGAAGGGGGGGGGGGGTATCGTCTGGAAAGAGGGAACCGAGGGATGTGGGGTGGGTGTTTGATTTTGTGTGGGCATTTGTTATAGTATAGATTGAGAGGAAGATGAGAGAAAAATAAAATCTCTGTGTTGTGTTTTGAGTTTGTGTGTGTAAGTAGTGGATGTATGGGTATTCATTTACAAAACACAGCATGATTTATGTCTATTGTGCAAACAAATGTCATTCAGGTCATTTGTTTTATTTTTAGGGTGAAAATCTTTTGTAGAGATTTACTAAGATTTGATGAGATTTTGGTAAATATTTTGCTTAGATTTGTAGAGGTATCTAGAGATCTCACAAGATCTAATTTATTGTGCAGGTATAGGCTTGTGGGTTTTGGGCTTGGGCCCAGGGCCTACAAGCCCATCTCATGTGTAAGTAGTCCGTAATTCCTACGAGACCCGATATCGCGACCCAAACTCCATGAGCATAAAATATTCGTGTAGCATCCATATTTGTCAGTGTCGTCAGTATTTCGTACGGTTTCAGTCCGTTGTCATTCAATGTTTCGCAGATTCCACACAAATATTCATACGCGTACTGTATAGCTGAACAAACGTTCCTGGGCACTCCAAGGGCCTGGTTAAGTTAATTAGCGTCGAAAGCACTATTTATTATCGTGTTAATCGCCTGTTAATCACCTAATTAAGGGCGTAAATTACCGGTTGTCACATGACTATTCTTTCTTGCCTGACGAAGATGATCTCATGGACTTTGGGTCAACATCACCAAGTAGTTCCACGTCACGTCAAGGAAATGTTTTTGAGAATGCTGATGCTAAGAAGGATAATAACAGCAAACCTGTTTTGAAAAAGAATACATCACATCCTAAAAATAACAATCCAACTTTTGTTAAAAAGGTTAATTTTGTTCAAGGAAGTGACATGAAAAACGAAACAGCTGTTATTGAAAATGAATCTAATATAGAGTTTGCTAAAAACAAGAACATAGAAAATTCTGAAACTAAGCAAACTGCACCAAATCCTTCTAAGGCATCATCAGAAGAAAAACCCGAATCTAGTTCAAAGGCTTCAGAAAAGAAGTTTTCGAAACAGAGATCGTGCTTCAAATGTCACACCAAGGGACATGTAGCTAGCTGCTGTCCTAACAAAAAGAGTGAAGCACAAGTGAGTGAGAGAAAGAAAGAGAAATCACCTGAGAAGATAGGTGATATTGAGGAGAAAGTTGCGAGTTCTCCAAAGAAATCTGCTCCTAATCAACCAGAAAATGTTGCTGTTGGTGTAGATAAGGCTGAAAAAGGAACTCCACAAGTTCCTCGTTTTCAAATAAATCAACCAAGATTTCAGCCTAGATCTCCACCAGGCAGATTTGAGAGACCTAGAAGCAGTTCACCAAGAATGAACAATTATAATGCTAATAATTTCAGAAGTCAATGTCAATATCAAAATCGATACCAAAATGATGGTGGTCGAACTTTTTATAACAATGGCTTTAGAAATTACAACAATAATGCTTCTTGGAATCAAAATGCAAGATATCAAAATCAAAATTTTCAAAGGTCAAATAGTCCAAACACGTATAGGAACCCTCAGGACCAAAGACCTAGTGGAAATCAAAATCAAATTCCATCAACAGGTCTGAGATCCAAGACTCCAGTTAGGAGTAATGGATATTGGATGGATGTTCCAGTAGTTGGTGAATTTGGACGACCCAAGACCATTAAGGCTTGGGTCCCCCAATCTAACTAAATTTTGGTTGGTGTGTGCACGAGCTGCTAAGGAGGATTATCAACTTATGGTATGTTGATAGTGGCTGCTCCAGGCACATGACGGGGGATGCGAGATTGTTGATTGAATTTGAGGATTATGATGGTGGAAAGGTGAATTTTGCGGGTGCTAAAGGTGGTAGAATTACAGGCCGAGGAAAAGTGACCAATGGGAAGATCACACTGGACAAAGTGAACTATGTGGAGCAGCTCAAACACAATCTGATGAGCGTGTCACAAGTTTGCGACAAGGGTCACTCGGTCCATTTTACCAAGAATGAAGCATTAGTGTTGAAACCAGGTTTGAAGATTCCGGACGATTGGATAGTGATGCGAGCGCCAAGGAGAAATGACACTTATGTCATGGACATGGGTGCTAAGGATCCAAATGCTGTGGTGGCGTGCTTACTATCAAAAGCATCTGAAGCTGAATCGATGTTGTGGCACAGACGCATGGCCCATATTCACTATCGAAAAATGAATTACCTTGTTAAAAATGAGCTAGTGAAAGGAGTTCCAATGCAGAGGTTTCAAGTGGAAGATAAATGTCTTCCATGTCAAAAGGGAAAACAACACAAGAAACCTCATAAGTCTAAAACAGTAAATTCCATAGATGCCCCTTATGAATTACTTCACATGGATTTATTTGGTCCAGTGAACGTAAGGAGCATAGGTGGAAAGTACTATTGTTTAGTTGTTACTGATGATTACTCACGTTATTCATGGGTTTTCTTTTTAGGTACAAAAGATGAGACGGCGGAGATGCTGATATATCTTTTTACGAAATTGGAAAACGTTCACGATGCTAGGATCAAGAGGATAAGGAGTGATAATGGCACGGAGTTTAAGAATCGCATTCTGGATCTCTATTGTCTTCGCAAGGGAATTGAACATCAATATTCTGTTCCTTATACACCTCAACAAAATGGAGTTGCTGAGAGGAAAAACAGGACGTTGATTGAAGCCGCCAGGACAATGCTTTCAGATTCAAAGCTACCAGTTCTTTTCTGGGGAGAAGCTGTGAATACAGCTTGCTATGTCCTAAACAAAGTTTTGACTGTTAAACGTTTTAATAAAACTTGTCATGAATTGATGTTTAACAAGAAACCAAACTTAGAAGGCTTTGAACCATTTGGATTACCCTGCACCATTGTGCGTAATAAAGATAAACAAAAATTCGGTGAGGTGGCTGACGAAGGCTACTTTCTAGGTTACGTACCTGGCGCACCGAATAAAAGGGTTTTTAATCTAAAAACTGGTAAAATTGAGGTTGTCTTTAATGTTGAAATTACTTCATACAAACCTCAACAATCAACGTGTGGTCCTGCTATATTATATGATTATGAAAGCACTTTTAAATCATCTAATATTCCTGAGTTTCCAAATGCAGATGATTCTCAGTTGATTCAGACAATGATTGGTGGAGACGATGAAGGCGAGTTCATGCCTAGATCGAATGTTGATATGACAGATGCTGCGGAAACTTCCCATGGTGCTGCTGATCCTGATTCGAGTGATAGTGACTCTGAACCCATTGAGGGGGAGGATTTCATTAATCCATTTGCAGATCAGAACATTCAGGGGGAGGTTGGATCAAACCTGGGTGATAATCTTGAAGTTGATACCGTTGCTACTACACGAGCAAATAGAGATCATCCAGTTGACATGATACTTGGAGATCCTAATGCAGGTGTTCAGACGAGAAGAAGCATAGTGGCGAATTCTGGTTTATTTGTGTCGATTGAGAAGACTGGGATTGTGAACGAGTGCTTGTACAGTTGCTTTATTTCCCAAGAGGAGCCGAAGAACATTCATATGGCTCTTAAAGACAATTCATGGGTTGAAGCTATGCAAGAGGAATTGGCCCAGTTTGCAAAGTTGAAGGTTTGGGAGTTAGTTGATCTTCCTAAAGGTGAAAGAGAGATAGGCACTAAATGGGTGTTTAAGTGCAAGAAGGATGACAGAGGGATAGTGACGCGAAACAAGGCTCGATTGGTCGTAAAAGGTTTCAATCAGCAGGAAGGAATAGATTACAATGAAGTGTTTGCACCAGTGGCAAGGTTGGAGGCAATTCGTTTGTTTCTAGCTTTCGCAACATTCAAGGGCTTCAAAGTTTACCAACTAGACGTGAAGAGTGCATTTCTTTACGGGAAAGTCCAAGAAGTGGTGTATGTCTCACAACCAGATGGGTTCGTTGATCCAGATTATCCAGATCGAGTGTACAAACTTGATAAGGCTTTGTATGGGTTACATCAAGCTCCCAGGGCGTGGTACGAGACACTGTCTACACATCTGATCAAGAATGGTTTTGAAAGAGGTCAGATTGATAGTACATTGTTCATCAAGAGGAAGAAGGAAGATTTTCTGCTAGTACAGGTGTACGTGGATGACATCATCTTTGGGTCATCAGATGAGAGCATGTGTAAAGAGTTCGAGCAGGTGATGAAGAGCAAGTTCGAAATGAGCGCTATGGGTGAGCTGTCTTACTTTCTGGGATTACAAGTTGAACAGAAGGAGGATGGGATGTTTATTCATCAGACAAAGTATGTGTATGACATTTTGAGTCGGTTTAAAATGAATGATTGCTCTACTTTCAACACACCCATATGTGAAAATCACAATCTTGGCCCGGATCATGAAAGTACTGAAGACGTTGATCCTACTCAATACAGGGCAATGATTGGTTCTCTAATGTACTTGACTGCTTCAAGACCTGACATTATGTTTGCAGTATGCTTGTGTGCCAGATATCAGGCTAATCCTAAGGAGTCACACATGAAGGCGGTGAAGCGTATTCTTCGTTACTTGAAGGGGAAACCTAAACTTGGGTTGTGGTATCCAGCTGATAGTGATATGAATTTTGTTGCTTACACTGACTCAGACTTTGGAGGATGCAAGTCGAACAGAAAGTCTACAACAGGTGGTTGTCAGTTCTTAGGAGGCAGGATCGTGTCTTGGCAATGCAAGAAGCAATCCTGTGTGTCTACATCTACGTGTGAAGCTGAATATATTGCTGCGGGTAGCTGCTGCTCTCAGGTTCTCTGGATACAACAGCAGATGCGCGATTACGGTTTGGATTTCACTCGTACTCCTATTATGATAGACAATAATGCCACAATTTCAATAACTAATAATCCCGTGAAACACAGTCGCACAAAACATATTGACATACGTCATCATTTTATACGGGATTGTGCTGAAAAACGTCTAATTGAATTACATCGAGTCGACACCGAAGATAACCTGGCAGATCTTTATACTAAAGCTTTTGACAGGGCTCGCTTTGAACATTTAGTTGAACTCAACGGGATGAGTAATCCTGAATAACTGGTTTTTCATAAGAATTTTGTAAATAGTTTACTGCTTTTCTTAAAAATAAAAAATACAAAAACATTGAAGAATCAAAATCATAAAAAAATAGAAAATTAAAAATGAGTTATCACTGTGTGAAAAAGGAGAAATGATAGTACATCGGCAAGTTAGACTGTCACACTGAAACTGAAATTAAATTGCTTAAGTGTGATAGCAGCTTCATCATATGATGTACCAGTAGGCAAAAAGCATGAAATAATCAACTTACCAATGTGATATAAACCTAAATGAACTGTGTATGAGTGGGGAACACATCAGTGGTGTATGGTTTAATGACCTTAAATCTTGCGTTGATAGATTGCCAAAATCTGAAGTTTTGGGTCTTTATACTGTTATTTCATCTGGGGATATCTTGGCTGTCTTTCTGTTCAGAACTAAAATTGTACATGACCCTAGGAAAGAAAGTCACTTGGAATTAGCACATTTCTATTTGAATGTCTGTATGTTGTCCCGATACACACAATTTTGATCTGATTCTGAAATCTTCTCTGAAAAAAGTCGTGTACCTCCTCTGCTGCATCCAGATATATGCTGACCTGGAGGTGCTAGGCAACGACAGCTTCTGCTGCATCCAGATACATGCTGACCTAGCTGTACGTTGTCGCGCTATAGATCTAATACACCCGAAAGAGGCCCTCAAGTACCCAAATGAAACCCAAGAAACCTATATCAAACTGAGAAAAACTCATTTGATCTCTATATTATACCATCTCTGCTAAAGATCTATTCTGTTCTCTTCTCAACCTATTCCCAGTTAAGATTTCAGAAATCTGGATTGGACTTGTGAAATATGTGGTAGGGAAGATACTTGCATGATAGAGTGTGTTGTTTATATGTCCAGGATTTGATTAGTATTTATTTGGGTGTTCATTGTTAAGCAATCAAAACATGATAAAACAGATTATATGCAGACCTAGACACTGTCAGGATATCTTAAAGGATGACATCAGTATACTCACCTACTACGATGAATCTTTGTGCATACGTTGATCGCGGGGGTATATCCTGAAGTGGGATACACTAGTATATCAGTAATAAAATTACCTTAACGTATCATACGGTAATGGTACTTGAAATGTTCATGCATTTTGTTTAAGTGGACAAACATACTAGTAATCGTCTTGGACTGCTTTTCACGAAAAATTAAATAAGGAATTATCTAATAGTGTGAAAATAGTTTGATTGTGCTGATATGGTCTTCTTACCAGTGATTCTCACAAAAATAGAGTGTTTATTGCTTTTGTATTTACTTGCTTTCAGAAAATTTAAAAATCCAAAAATAGTGTCTTTTTCTGTTTAAAATTCTTAACGTACGGAAAACTGTTATTCTTGGAGGAATTGTTACTGATAGGGGGAGACGGTGTTAGAAAGTGAGTTCAAATTTTAAATCATGCGGGTTATAGAGTGTGTGATTAAAAGTTTTGCGTGTTGGTGATAAATTGGAAAATGCTTAATCTGTGATACAGTTTAACTATCTCTTGAATAATAATAATAATTTGTTTAACTTATGTTGAAAAATTCTTATGGTTTCTCGAGATGTTTGTTTTATAGTACACAGATTGAAGTAGTGTGTTGCTGAGAAGTTGTTGTGTTGCTGAGAAGTTGCTGTGAAGAGATGAGAGTTTGATTGGATGCATGGTAGAACCTCCTTTCTACATTGCAGACAAAGTGAAGAGTTTGAAGATTGCTATACATATGCTGAACTGGAGTTTACTCAAACGCTAAAGTTTTTGAAGATTTGGTGATTGGATGCATCAGCTTAGGGGGAGTCTGTTGCTGACAGAAGCTATTGAAGCTGAAGCTATCCAAAGACCAAAGACAGTGCAAGACTACATGAAGATTGCAAGATGACTGAAGACAAAGTTATTTTATGAAGCTATTGTCAAAGGGGAGTTTGTTGGTGCATGTTTGTGACAACAGCTTAGATTTGGTCTTTGGATATCTTGTAATTGGTTAAACGATAAACAGTTAGCGGGTTTAGCTTTGTAATAGTTAGTTGAAATGTTTGGGCTAACCAAACCCAATGAATTGGGTGTGTGGGGGCGAATTGGGCCTGTCCAATTCGCAGTCCATGATGTTTAACCTTGGCCCAAGTAGCAAACCTTGTGTTATATAAACAAGGTTAGGCTTTAGGGTTTAGGTTAATCAGCCAAAACAGTTTGTGTGAGAATTTCGTGATAGCATCTAGGGCTTGGACGAAATTGAGAGTTGTTAGGGATCTTGATTGATTGTAATCACTTTGATAGATAATCAATAAAGATCCGGTTTGAAAGTGAATTGCTGTTGCTGTTCTTCTACTTGTTTCTGTGATATTCTGATCAAGAGGATTCCGCACTCTTGATTGGAAAGACAATTCTGTGAAGATCCATACGAATAGGGGAGTTACAGCTCTAAATAGAAGACTCGACCTCTAGGTTTAAGGATCCGATTTCCCACTCTTTTATCCTCAAAGTGATTACTTATTTTCACGCTGGAGGGTGGTTACAAGAAGAACCCCCATCTTCTCCTCCTTGTAGCAAGTCAGCGGTGTTGTTCGTTTTACAAGATAACTTAGAAGAATCAATCATTCGTCGAGTGGAGAACATGGATTGAACCATCCTGTACGAGACGACCTGCTAAATAGTCTAGTACTATCTAGTGTTTCATCATATTATGAATGCTCTAACGTATTTGATCCATGACATTTTTTCGTGGTTTTAGTTTTTTTTATTTGTTTATATAATTATTGTTATTTTAAATCTGTTTTCTATTTTAGTTGATTTTAGATTATGCACATACACCATATTTTTCGTGACTTCTTTTTTTAAAGGTATACTTCAATAACGACGCTGCCGACCCAAAACGGGACGACAAAACAAAACAGCACAAAAAATTACATATTTACAAAAGAGCACCAATCTCTCCACTCTATCCCCTTATACTTTGATCTATTCGAAAACCATAAAAATCCCAAAGCCTTAACCTCACTCAAAATACTATCGATCTTAACCGGCAGATTAGAGAATTTAACGTTGTTCCTAGCACGCCATAAACTCCAACAGACGATAATGATGATGCCTTGGACAACTTCCTTTTTCTTCTCCGATGCCCTAAGGACCGTATGACATTCAAGGAGGTCTTTAATCGAAAAATCGAAAATATTTGGAATTTTGCACCACGAACTAACACCATTCCAAACAGTCGATGCTATGAAACACGAAATAAAGAGGTGTTCCGTGGTTTCATCGTCCGACCTACACAAAGGGCACTACGAATCTTCAAGTTATATGTTCCTTTTCCTTAGCGCTTCTCCGGTCGGGATCTTATCCATCTCCATGTGTGTATGTTACATTTGGCTGGAGTCCAATGACACCAATCCATAACAAAACTGTTGACCGCCTCATAATCGGAATATAAAAGACGTTTAACCGCCTTCACCGTCAACTCCCTAGTCGAACCGGACACCCATTCCCATATGTCGGCCCGTTCCGAGGTCTGAACGTTGTCCAGAAGCAACGTCAGTTGCTGAAGGCTATTTAAAGCTTCCACATTTGTCAACGGCGACCTCCAATCCCACTTCAGATCAGTCCCGTCATCGAGAGTCAAGATCCAATCAGCCACCATACATTTTTTATCGGCCTCTAGGCTGAACAGGTCTGGATATTTCTCTTTAAGAGGTTCGTTAGCGATCCACGGATCAAGCCAAAAATGAATTTCCTTGTTGTTTCCAATAACACCTTTGAAAAAATTCCGGAGGGGACACCCATCTACCTTAGTATTAATGAACACCTTAGCTATATTATTCCACGTGCCACTCAAAGTTTTTTTCAAAGGAATACACTCCCACCCCACCCTACTTGAATGAAAAGCATCGATGACTTTCCTCCAAAGGTTATTCGGCTCCATCTTGTACTGCCATCCCCATTTGATCAAGAGAGAGATGTTTACCTCCCTGAGCTTATTTAGACCAAGACCTCCCTCTTTTTTTATGACGAGAGACACGATCCATGCCACCAAATGCATTTTATTCTCCTCCGTGGATCCTCCCCATAAGAACTTTTTAATCATTGCTTCCAAATCCGTTATCACCTTCTTAGGGGCTTTGTAAAGCGAGAAGTAGTACGTCGGTAAGCTTTCCATAACCGATTTAATAATGACTACTCTACCCCCAATCGACAAAAGATGAGACTTCCACTTAGATAACTGATTCCTGAACGTGTCGTAAACCGATTGCCAATTGTTGATCCTGTTCATGTTAGCTCCCACTTTTAGGCCGAGATGCTTGAAAGGCGGAGCGTCCGGCTTACAACCGACCTCATTAGCCATGTCTCCGATTTCCTCCATACCCACTCCAATGCCGTATAAATTAGATTTCTCAATGTTTATTTTTAAGCCCGAACATAGATAGAAGCATCGGAGGATTCTAACAACATTCACCACTTCCCCCTTAGACTAGGGCTGTAAACGAACCGAACAAACACGAACGAGGCCTTGTTCGTGTTCGTTCATTAAGGAAATAAATGTGTTCACGAACGGTTCATGAACACTTTCCGAATGAGATTTTATGTTCGTGTTCGTTCATTAAGAAAATGAGCGTGTTCACGAACACAAGCGAACACAAATAAATTTGACGAACGCGATGAAGGATAAAGGTGGATGGCCCAGAGAGTAGCACTAGAACTTGAATCCCTTATTGTGGAACGGAGGTAGATCATATTCCTCGATGTAAATAATGAGAAAAGAAAGGGAAATGGTGCATAAACAAGGTGAAAGGGGGTTTCCTAGTTTAATTGTTAGGGTAATGATATAAATAAAAGTTTAATAGTATAAAAAGTATAGATAAAATATATGAAAGTATAAAAATCTTTAATTAATACACGAACATACGAACATAAACGAACGCAAATGAACGAATGTTCACGAACGCCTTACCGAACGTTCACGAACACAATTGAACGAACGAGACCTTTGTTCATGTTCGTTCATTCACTACTGGAAAAGAGGGTTTTTGTCATGAAACTTTTGGTCACAAAACGATAGCAATTTCCTTGTTGTCACCATTTTGCCACCAAAAACTTGGTGACAAAATCACCCGTGTCAATTGCCCTAATGCCACCAAATAGCTACCATTTTTATATTTTGCTACCAACTTTTTGCCACAACAAAATTGGTCAAAACTATTTGCCACCGCTTCTTGTTTGCTATGGTCCGCCTTGTTTGCTACCAAGTTGTGACGGATTTTTTGCCACTTTTTTTGCCACCGTTTGATATTGCTACTATTTAGCTACCAACCATTTGCCACCATTTTTCATGGTGGCATTTAGCACACTTGTTGAATTATTTGCTACCATTTTGTGATTGCTTGACTTTTTCTTTTTATAAAATTACATATCAATAAAATTACAAAATTGTATAAAAAAGTCTAATAAGTTCACGAAACCCAAAATAAAATAAAACATCTATATTGGAAAGGCATAAAAAACATTCGAATAGAAATGTCAACTAAAACATCAAATATAACTAAAATTATCCTAATATGACAAACATCAAAACATTCAAAACCAAGTGTTTATAGCTTCAATTTGTGACATCCTATCGAGCAAAGCATCTTTATCAACCTTATCTTTTTCTTTTTCAGCCAACAACCCCGCAATAATTCCATTTAATCTTTCTTTTTCTACATCCTTTTCCTTAACGAGCCCCACGGTAACTAAGTTCAACTCTTCAATCTACAAAGAAACCAATGAATTGAATCAAGAAGTCATAATTAACGAAAACTAATAACGGGTCAAGTTGGTTGCAAAGGTAACAATATCCAATTGTGAACTACAATTCAAGTGCTAGAAGTTGAAAAGCATGTTTCATTATGTTTACACGGTTCACTAACATTGCCTAACCCATATACATGTCTTCTGTTGTTGCCCGTGGAAACACATGGTGGTGGTCTCACAAAATTCGTGCAAACCCGACCCTAGAACTTATTACCACATTATGCATTGACTAAAATAAACTTATTACCTCTTTCATGCCATTCAGACATTTTAGATGATCCCTCGTTCTAGTATATTGAGGCTACCTGAAAATCAAGTGATACTAAACATCATTAGTCATAATTCATCATTAGTGGAGATTCGTCAAGTAGAGGAAAGGAAGCGGTGATGAAGTCCATCACCGAATTCAAAGCGGCTAAATTGGTGGAAATTGCCTAATCCAAAGAAAGAAGAGAAAAACTTACGGCTTCAAAACTTAAACGTGACGAGGCATAAATTAGACACTTGACCGAAAACGAAAAAATAGTGATTTAAACGTCTTGTTACAACCGCACAACACTCTTGACGAACCTTTTATGGCGATCCTACTTCAACGCAAACGCAAAATAAGTGAAAAGTGGGGTTGGGCGATGCCGTAGATTTTTTAGGTTTTTTAATTTGCAATGTTTAGTTTTATTTTTTTAGTTTTTAACTTAGGATTTATTTAAATGAAATTGTTATTGTTAATTTATAATTAAAAAAAAAACCATCACTAGTGATGGGCACCCCTAGTAAAATCCATCACTAGTGATGGAATCAAGCTCAATGACGTAGCGGACAATGATTGGGTGTGGTGAGTGATGGAAAACTATCACTAGTGGGACGCCCCTACCCCTAATAATATCAGTTTTTGAATGAAGGAGAGTTAGGATAACCCTCTTCATTCATTTAAACTTCATTTTATGACTGTCCATATATTTTTTTGTTGCATAATGGAAATAGATCACAACCACACTCCCTCAATTCAATTATTTGGCATGTGGGTCTTGAGTTAATTAATAATGTATAGAGGAAATTTCTTACAAAGAGGTAAGACTTTCAAGGTATCCAATGGCATATGGAATACGACCAGTGAAACCGCATCCAACCAGAGTTCTGAAAATACAATATAAGTAAGTAACAAACTGCATCTAATGGTGTCTCGAAACTGACCAGCGAAATTACTTACAATTCTGTTAGTTTCTTCAAATTTTGGACTTCCGGAGGGAGTGAACCGACCAATTCTTTATTGTACGACAGATCTGCAATATGAATAGCCAATTAATATACTTATGAACTGGTTGATTTGGGTATGTTTCATCTTTTACGGCCAAATAGGTTGCATACAATAATTTATACCTCATCAAGAGTCAATCCACCAATATTTGACACGCTCCCGGTAAATGCAATATCAACAACTTCTTTTCCAAAACCGTAAATCTCAAAAATTTGTGCACCACATAACTATATACAAAATTGCAAGATTAGTAAAAAAGTTAAAAGACGCGTAACAAGTAAAACAGCTAGGGAGTGAGAAGATATACCTTGACAGTAATGAAATTCCCATTTTGGATAAAATTTTCATTAAACCAGCATTAATCGCCTGAACATCATAATAATAAATAAAGATGAACTCATGAACTAACATAAATTTCTTGTTCACAGTTGAGTGGTTAATTTTTTTTTTTTTTTTTTTGAAAGGTGTAGATCGATTGGAAACCCACTACTGACTGCGCTTCAACCCTTTTTATCGGAAGTACAGCCACCCGGGTTCGAATGAGGGGGAGTGCAGTGCAGAGCCCTTCCTCGCACCTCGTGGAAACTTAATCCCGACTGCCAGGCTCGAACCCGTGACCCCGGTCAGGAATCCCACCAAGGTGGGTAAACCTTACCACCTCACTTGCAGTGAATGGGGATCGAACCTGAGCCTCATCTGAGAACTCAAGCACTTTCCACCACTGGACCACAAAATCATTGGCAGTTGAGTGGTTTATTTAGTAAAAATATTAATAAATGCGGACCTTTTTTGAATTTGTTTTGAGCCTTTTCAATTTTAACCATTTGCATTTTCCCATTCCGCATAAGGTTTAAAGTTTTCTTGCTCAAACGCCATTGTCGACATGTCTCAAATGCCAAGTAAGGACATATAGCACTACAAACAGGAAATCAAAAAACATAAATATTAATATATCAAATAATGGGTGGGAAGAACATTTTCTGTTTATCTTTTTTGAATATCATATATTATATATAATCAGTATATTAAATACAATAACGAAGCCTCTTTATTGAATAAAAAGGCAATTGTTCAAGAAAACAGTTAGGAGGTTGTAAACATCTAAGTACAGGTTGGGTGCCTTTTAAGTTTTTTGACCCGTTACTTTTTAGCTCTTTTTATTCAATATTACCCATTATTAATAGAAGATAACCCATATTGACCCATTTTTTTACATAAATGTATGAAAATTTTAACTTTGAAGTATACCTTGCACCATATCCAATCAAAGTAGCAAAGTGATGAGTACTGAAGCATTGAGCAGTGTCGGCAACAATTGAAACAGACATTCGCAGCCCGTTTTGTATTAAATGCTGGTGGACCGCACCTACGGCAAGAAGTATAGGGACAGCTGGGTGTGTCGCTTCCTGCCAATCACACACACACACACAAGATCATGAAAATGCACATGTGCCCCTGAATATAATAAAAGTTAACAAATCATATAAACGTATTTCAAGTGTAAACCATCAAAACTACCATAAATAAACAAGTTAGGACTTATAGAATCTGCAATTCAGTAAACTGCCAGATGTGTCCAGAGAGCTCACCCATCAATTGCATGCTTGCCAAGGTGCTGAAATGTTACATAACATTAACATAATCACGCTTTTGCTACTTAAACACTTGCTTGTAAATGTAAACGTCGCAAATCGATCAAAAGACACACCTTCTAGTCACACGACCGTTTGTGCAGCTGAGGCCATCCCAACTGCCATCACATGAATCGGAACTATGATCCCAGCTGGGTGGTGTATTCTTCCAATCATCCTTGAGAGCCCGAAGAAATGCAAATAAGAGTAAGAGATACGGGTATAACAAGATTTTCATTCGCGTGTAGCAAAAAATATGTAAACCCAACATCATAACCTCCAATAGAGGTTCCAGAAAAAAAAAGATCGATTTATTCGAAGAGGTTCAGATCTTCAATGTCACACCCTGGCTTTGCGGAAGCGTGGTTAATTTGGTGTGACTTCTTAATACCATAGCTTAACCATAACAAAGCTATATGAAATAAAACCATGCAAGATCATCCATTTAATTAAGTTTTAAAAACCAAATACAACAACATTGTCTCAACGGAAACACATCCTAACGACATTGTTCAACAAACACAAACATCAACATGACATAAACACAGTTTAAGGACTGTGACTTGTCCAGGAAAGAGTCACATTCCCCAAACCCGGATGACCTCGTAACTAGTGCAGCGAGAAAACGTGTCATACCGCGCCAGATCCTTTAATTCCCTGAAATACATGTAAGTTGAAAAATCAACAATAATGTTGAGCGAGTTCATGTGTAGTGAGTATGTAAAACACTTGTAAGTATAAAAATCCCTGGTATGTAGCAAATAAGGAAAAAGAGATCACCAATGGTTTGCAAGGCCATTGATATGTGTGAAGTGCAAGTAGGAAGACTCAAACCTAGCGGATTTTACGTTGGGCACAAAGTCACCCCGAGGTCCGTACTGTTGGACCTGGAGTTGGGCTCGCTACACCCAGATAGATCTACCGCTTACGTCCCTCGGTCCTACAATGAGGATTAATGGCCTCCAGTTCCCGCCTACCCACTCACATGATCTAAGTAGTAACCCTCCTTACGCTAACCATACCATGTATAAAGTACTCGTAATCATAGTAACATGTATTTCACCCCCGCAGTTTAGAAAACTGAAAACAGTTAAGAGAAAAGGGGGACATGAACTCACAGTGGTGCGTCTCTACCAAGTATGTCTCCTGATCAAGCAGCTGTGTGACGACCTACACGTACTAATTCTATTAGACGGACGGCCGTGCCTTAGCTTTATGGTTTAAGTTTTTGGGAAATAGTTAGACAACTATTTCGTGTTTACATTTAGTAAATACTTGGTAATATTTTCCTTCCCAAGGATGGGGGATTTAAAACATGTGTGTTCGAAATATATTATTAAGTCTCACTTAAAATATATTTTTTTTCTAACTCCAAAATATAAATATTCTTCAAAAAAATATTATATTTTCTATTACATAAATTTTCCCAAAATAATACCTTGACAAAAATACGCGTTAAGTCATATTTTCTTAAAATGTGTAAGTTACGTTTTAATGATCGAGTGGTAATAATAATTACCGGTGTAACTTATATATTTATCGTAGAGACGTTAGTATTATTTTGGATCCATTAACATTCGATAGTATTATTTTTACCCTAAAAATAATACTAGTATTTTCACAAAATAATCATAAACACATATCAAGTGACTTTATGAAAAATATATACTAAATATATATTTACCAAGTTTTATTTTGTGAAATCCCACCTCCGATGTTTTGTAAATAAAGTCGTGGCGAAATCTATAATTTGAAAACAAGTCGAAAAGTATTTCTAACACTTATAGTGAAAATATTTCTAAGTGTTAGGTTTTTGGAAAAAATTCGCCAGAGTTTCCCCTATAACTGGAGGTGGCCACGCTTTTAAGCGTATCATTTTCTTTCATAAATCAAACCAACATTCTTTTCATTCAATCAAAACAATGTCCAAAACAACAAACTAGTAAATAAATATGTATATCGCATAAATTACATGAACTTGCGTTTTATCCAAGAATATAAAGTAAATTCCATTACTTTTAGTGGATCTTTATATAAATCAATCCGGTTTCGTAAAAACCCCGGTTTTTAAAGAAATTCCATCTTTACTACTTCTTATCAATTTTTACAAAGATAGTTATTTTGTCGAATCATTCTTGCTCATGTAAAATCCATTTTTAGAAAAATATGGTTTCTTCGACACTCGGTCCTTTGAAAATACCGCTTGTAGATCCGTAGATCTACTAGTTTTAAACACTATTTCGTAAGTAAAATCATTTTTACACAAGTTCAAGTTTGATGTGTGGTAGAGTTTCATCACTTAACCCTTGTTACACTTAAACAAGCTTTATGTCATAATCCATGATCATGACCAATCCGGGTTAAACGATGATCCGAGCTACCACAACATAGATCGGGACTAAATAACCACACAAATCAAATACTACAAGATTTACACAACATTCAAGCTTTTGACCACCATTACTAGCATTTTTAGTAGACTTTTATGTATCAACTTGTATGTTTACGAGTTTTAGCCGTTACATAACATTTTAACCACTTCAAAATAGTTCGAGAATGTGATTCAAGCAACTTACTACTAGCTCGAGGCTAGGGAAGAATCTAGACGCAAAATGAGTTGATAAAAGCAATAGAGTGAGGTCCTTCGCCTTCCGATTGCACCAAGCTTCCTTGTAGGTGATCCTTAACACTTGTGTGATCTGGGAATAGCTTGAACAAAAATCGAAAAATTGATGGGTTGTGTAGGGGTGTTCGGCCGTAGCTTCTTTTGAGAGAGAGAGTGTGTTTTTGTTGAGAGTTTAAGTGTGGGAAAGAATGTGTGTTAAGGTAGGAACTTATAGGCAAAGTTAGAGTTTATGGTCCAATGGTTCATATGTATGCAAGATATTAGGCAACTTGATTATTTAAATCACCATTAGTACAAGGGTGTCCCCCCTAGGGGACGGTTTGGTTAGGGGGGGGGGGGGGTAATCCGGTTAGATTCCAACTAAACCTTAAGTATTAGTTAGTTAAGTGTGGAGGTTAACTCGGTTACTAGTGTGTAGTAAGTTGTGACGGGTGTTAGGGTATTCAGGGACCCTAACTGGCTCAGAAAAGAAAAACAGTGTTGATGACAATATTTTTATGTTCCGGGTAAAGTCCGGTTGTTCGGTTGGGTAGAGATCCGTTAGAGTGCTTAACAAAGCTTTAAAGTGTCGTTATTATTATTTTTAGTGACACAACTTATTCCTCCAAAGTGTCGGGAATATTTTCCTCGTGTTTTGGCACTTTATTAGTTAGCCAAATGCTGAATTTTGTACTTAGAGTACGTTTTAGGCACATCCGGTTACTGTAATTTATTCCTAGTGACGCAGTTCTACAACCCTTATATCCCTACACTCACCACTAGTGTAGCAAACTATCTCAGGCTCTTACAGGCCTTAGAGGCAGTACCTGCCTGGTGCTAGTTATGACCGCACGTTTAATAGGTTATCCGTTCATTGTGCTACTGTGCTTTTGGTGCATCAAGGTTGTCACAAAGGTGCTGTAAGCAAAACATGGAGTGACAGCAAGTGAAGTATGATGCAAGTAAGTACATGTATCAGTATTCAAGTAGCATTTTATCCACAAGTTCAAGCAAGCACAGTAATTAAGCAGTAATTAATTATTAATTAAGTCGTACGGATACCTGG
Source organism: Helianthus tuberosus (assembly GCA_030545235.1). NCBI lineage: Eukaryota > Viridiplantae > Streptophyta > Magnoliopsida > Asterales > Asteraceae > Helianthus > Helianthus tuberosus. Next base: position 142,533,114 of record CM060365.1, read on the forward strand.
TTTAGTGAGGGTTGTCACATTCTCCCCCCGTTAGAAAAATTTCGTCCCGAAATTTTAAGTTCTGCTTGTAGATGCAGGGTTCTTAGGAAATAAGTGGGGGTATTTCTCTTTCATCCGGTCCTCACGCTCCCAGGTGTATTCAGGACCATGTCTGGCATTCCAACGAACTTTGACGAGCTTGACACTGCTCCGGCGGGTCTTGTTTACTTTCCAATCCGTAACCTCAACCGGTTCTTCAACGAAATGGAGCGTGTCGTCAACATGAATCTCGTCGGTGGGAATGGCAATGGTATCTTGAGTTGGACTTTTCTTCAGGTTGGATACATGAAATGTATCGTGAACTCCATTTAGCTCGGCAGGTAAGTCCAGCTTGTATGCTACTAGCCCTATTCTTTCCAAAATTCTGAAAGGGCCAATGTAACGCGGATTTAACTTCCCACGCTTTCCGAAGCGTGCCACACCCTTCCAGGGTGAAACTTTCAATAAAACCATATCTCCAACTTGGAATTCCAAATGTTTCCGGTTTGGATCTGCATAGGATTTCTGTCTGTGGCGAGCTGCTTCGATGCGTTTTCGAATCTGCGCAATCTTGTCTGTCGTCTCTTGGACGATTTCGGGACCAACAAGCTGCCTATCACCTGCGTCAGCCCAGCATAGGGGTGATCGGCACTTGCGTCCGTAAAGGGCTTCAAATGGCGCGACTCCAATACTGGTGTGGTAGCTGTTGTTGTATGAAAATTCGACCAAAGGCAAATGCTTGTCCCAGCTACCGCCCAAACCCATTACACATGCTCTCAGCATATCTTCTAACGTCTGAATCGTTCGCTCGCTTTGACCGTCAGTTTGCGGATGAAACGCAGTGCTCAGATTTAATTGTGAGCCAAAAGCTTCTTGGAAGGATTGCCATATCCTTGACACAAACCTTCCGTCTCTATCAGAGATGATCGAGAGAGGCACTCCATGACGTGCGACGATCTCTCTCATGTAAATTTCAGCCAATTTGCTAGTGTTATCCTTCTCTTTGATTGGCAGAAAGTGTGCGGACTTTGTTAGGCGGTCAACTATCACCCAGATAGTGTCATGACCTCTTGGCGTTCTTGGCAACTTTGTAATAAAATCCATTGAGATTTGTTCCCATTTCCACTTGGGAATCTCAGGTTGTTGCAGAAGTCCTGAAGGCTTCTGGTATTCCGCTTTCACCTTAGCACACGTTAGACACTTGCTCACATAAACATCAACATCGCCTTTCATCCTAGGCCACCAATAGTAATCCTTGAGATCTTGGTACATCTTATCCGCTCCTGGATGGATAGAGTACCGCGATTTGTGTGCTTCATCAAAAATAACTTTCCTTAAACCACCAAACAGAGGAACCCAAATCCTTTTCTCAAAACATAACGTTCCTTCCTCGTTTGGCACCAAAAGCTTCTCCATCCCATGGAGATATTCTTCTTCAAGATTTCTTTCCTTAAGAGCTTCTTTCTGTGCGGCACGAATGCACAAGGAAAGATCGATTTGGATAATCATTTCTAAAGCCCTAACCCTTATGGGCTTGATCCTCTCCTTTCGACTTAGGGCATCGGCGACCACATTTGCCTTCCCTGGGTGGTACTTTATCTCGCAGTCGTAATCATTCAACAACTCAACCCATCGTCTCTGCCTCATATTCAGCTCCTTCTGATTGAATATGTGTTGTAGGCTCTTGTGATCTGTGAAGATTGTACATTTCGTACCATAAAGGTAGTGTCTCCAGATCTTTAATGCAAAAACCACTGCGCCAAGTTCCAAATCATGTGTGGTATAGTTCTTTTCATGTACTTTCAATTGACGCGATGCGTAAGCAATAACCTTTTGGCGTTGCATCAACACACAACCCAATCCTTGACGTGAGGCGTCACAATATACCACAAAATCATCTGTACCTTCTGGTAGTGCTAAGATTGGCGCATTGCAGAGCTTATCCTTCAATATCTGGAACGCTTCTTCCTGTTTGATTCCCCAATCAAACTTCTTATCTTTCTGCGTGAGGAGCGTCAATGGTTGAGCGATTTTTGAAAAATTCTCAATGAATCTTCGGTAGTAACCAGCCAAACCTAAGAATTGCCGAATTTCGATTGGCGTCTTTGGCGTTTCCCAATTCTTGATCGCTTCGATCTTGGTCGGATCCACATGGATTCCATCTCCGTTCACCACGTGTCCAAGAAATTGTACTTCACGTAGCCAAAACTCGCACTTAGAGAACTTGGCATACAACTGTTCCTTCTTCAGCAACTCCAAAATAGCTCTTAAATGCTGTTCGTGCTCAGCCTTTGTTCTTGAATAAATCAAGATGTCGTCGATAAACACAATCACGAACTTGTCCAAGTACGACTTGCAAACTCTATTCATCAAGTCCATAAAGACCGCAGGTGTGTTTGTTAATCCAAACGGCATAACAAGGAACTCGTAGTGTCCATATCGAGTTCTGAAGGCTGTCTTCGGGATACTCTCCTCTTGTATCCTTAACTGATGGTATCCAGATCGAAGGTCGATCATTGAATAAAAGCTTGAACCTTGTAGTTGGTCGAATAGATCATCGATTCTTGGCAGAGGATATCTATTCTTGATCGTTAGCTTGTTCAATTCTCTGTAGTCGATGCACATACGAAAACTACCGTCCTTCTTCTTGACAAACAGGACCGGAGCTGCCCAAGGCGAGAAGCTTGGTCGGATAAATCCCTTGTCTAACAACTCTTGAAGTTGTGTCGACAATTCTTGCATCTCAGACGGGGCAAGTCTATAAGGTGCCTTAGCCACAGGCGCGGCGCCTGGAACTAAATCGATGTAAAACTCTACTTGCCTCTGAGGTGGCAGTCCAGGCAAGTCCTCTGGGAAGACTTCTGGATATTCCCTCACGACAGGGATGTCTTCGATCTTCGGTTCTGCAGCTTTCTTGTCTACAATGTGTGCCAGGAAGGCAGCACATCCTTTCTGCAAACACTTTCGCGCTTTCAGGCAGCTGATAATTCTTAACGGCGTATCACGCTTTTCACCATGAACCACAACTGTTTCACCCTCTTCGGTTGGGATACGAACAACCTTTTCGTGACAAACTATCTCAGCCTTGTTGCCTGATAACCAATCCATTCCTACCACCACGTCGAAGCTTCCCAACTGGACTGGTAGTAGATCCAGAGCAAACTCACGCTCTCCCAATTCGATCACACAGCCTCTGACAACTTCATTGGCTTCTACTAACTTCCCATTGGCCAATTCGATTGAGTAGGGAATATCTAACTTACTAGCGGTTAAACCAAGCATATTCTTAAATTCTAACGATACGAAACTATAATCGGCACCAGTATCAAATAAAACAGATGCATAGCGTTGGTTCACAGGGAACGTACCAGTAACGACATTGGGGTCCTGGCGCACTTCCCTCGCTTCGATATTGAAAACCCTTCCACGTGCTCGGTTCAATTCTGGGCAGTTCCTTTTAAAATGCCCATTGTCACCATAGTTAAAACAACCCATTCTTTGACCATTTCCTGCTCCATTCCCAGCTTGATTGTTGTTTTGGTTCGCATTACCAGCTTGATTCACATTGTTGCCTCGATTCCCGTTTCCTCCATTGTTCCCCTGTGGGCGATTCCCAATACCACCATGATTATTATTTCTATTCCCAAATCCTCCTTGGCCTCCCCGGCCAGCACTAGCCCAGCAAGAATCCTTCAAGTGACCAGTCTTTCCACAAGCTTCACATACTTTTGGCCCGCATCGGCCAGGGTGATGGTGTTGGCAAGAGTTACACTTGGGATGTGCACCCATATATCCCTTTCCTTTCCTTCTAGTACCAGTCATAGCTTGAACCGGTGCGCTTGGTTCTCCTTTCCTGCCATCACTGCTTGTGCCTCGTTTGAAATTCAAGAATTTCCTTTTGTTATCCCCGGACGACTCTACATGAGTCTCCTTCTTCCTTTGCTCAACATCAGAAAATTTGTTTAGGCGGATCGCCTCCTCAGTGAGAGCTACGCTTAGATCGATCGCCTCAGTGATTGTTGCCGGTTTTGAAGAGGTTACCATACTAATGATTTGAGGAGCTAAACCCCAAATAAAGCGTTCAATCTGCTTGAATTCTGGAGTGACCATATAGGGTACCACCTGTGACAGGTCGTGAAACCTTTGAACATATTCCGCAATTTTCGGACCTTCCATCTTCAAATGCCAGAACTCAGTTTCCAATCTTTGGATTTCCGCGCGAGAGCAGTACTTTTTGCGCATTAGTTCCTTCAGTTCGGTCCATGTTGGTGCGTAGGCAGTAGCTTCACCAAGTGTCTGCACTTGCAAATTCCACCAAGATAGGGCTCCATCCAAAAATAGCCCAGAAATGTAGGTGACTTGCTGGTCTGGTGCACTTTTGCTCATGCGAAGTACAGATTCAGTTTTCTCAGCCCAACGAACAAAGGCGACAGCACCTCTAGTGCCATCAAAGTTGACACGCTTGCAGTCTAGAAACTGCTTGTAGGTGCACCCTGCACATACATTATAACATGTGATCGGCATTAGCATCATTGCTATAGATAGCCAATTAGGTCATGGTATGTCTTAATGACTTAGTATTACCATGAGGTGGATTGTTGTTGCCATTGTTGTTTGAGCTGCTTCCGCTGGGTCCTCCTTGCGAGGCGGCGTATTGCGCGATGGCGGCAGCGATGACTTGTTGGAGTTCTGCCTCATTGGTAGGCATCGGCGTTTGACGTCTCGGCGGCATCTTCTAAAAGATGTGTTTACGTCGGTCAGGCCATAGTAAAGATCCCATGTTATAATACATACGCTTTATTATGATAGTAATAGTACATAACATCTCATGTTATAATCATATCAATCACACAACATCCCATGTCACAAACATTAATCACACAACATCCCATGTCATAGAATATAAATAACCAAATCAAGCATCAAATATGATGAGAATACTGCGATTGCCATATATTGAGACCACATAGTAAGCGTACAAGTACATCACAGTGTCATACAACATCAGTCGACTAAGGGCTACATCACCCTAGTCCAAAAACTATATCAAATCAGTGTCAATACATCCCATATACATGATCAACAAAAGTCAGAATCAAAATGTAGTCTCTAAAAATGCTGTGCAGTCTAAAGCATTCGCCGTCTTCTCACCAACGTCTACCCATACGGTACTGAAGAGCCCTACACAGATGGCGGTGGAGGAGGGGGAAAGTGAGTGTAGAACAAATGACGCAACTGGAGCCAGTCCTCCTCCATGGCTCTCTGGGTACGCAACCAAGAAGCAACCTGCTGCTCAAGTGTCAAAAGGCGTGCAGCATAGTCAGGTAACAATGGTCGAGAGTGCTGCGAAGAAACAGGGTGGGTCTGACCCTGGCACTGGCACGGCGGTGGCTGAACTCTCTCGAGCTCCTGAATACACCGTGTGAGCGCCTCCTGCTGGACAACAAACGACATCAGAACGTCCTCAATAGAATACCCCATATGGAAAGGATGGTAGGGGTCGGTCGGTGGCATAACAGAAGGTGACGTCCAGAGAAACGGCTCGCTGGCTGGATCAAAAGGTGTCACATGAAATGGAGGAACAGGAGGTAAAACAGGTGAAAACTGTGGCATAACGGGAACAGACGTCGGCACATGCCCAAAGGGATGGGCCGAAGAACCCTCTCCAGGTCGTGCTGGAGGTGTAAACTGAGGGAAAGTAAAAGAGGTATCAATGTGACGGGTATCAGTGATCTGAGGGGGAATAGGTGGAACCTCATCATCAGCAGGAATCCACCCATGCTGGGCGTGCTCATCTCGTGGGTCAATCTGTGAATCAAAAAGTGCTCGATCAATCTGCACAGGCATAGGGTCAAGGTGGGGTGCAACAAGAGGGTCAGCAGGTACATCAGTGATAAGTGGGGGATCAACACGATCAGCAGCAATAACATGGTCACCCTCCAGTAGTGGTGCATCAGCAGGGTGATCATCAATGGGTAGGTCAGCAATCACAGGATCAATAGGCATGCCAGCATGAGCAGGGTCATGCTCAAGCACTGGGTCAGGAGCAGCCACTGGCTCAAGGGCCATGGCAGGCTCGGGATCATCAAAGGCCATCTCAAAATCAAACTCAGGGTCGATGGGATCAACTGGGTCAACTGGGTCGACCGGATCCTCCATAGGCTGATCCATGGGTATAAACTCTATATCCTCATCTGGGTCGAATCCTGGGGGAAAGACAGGATCGGAGTCCTCCTCAACATCGTGGTCGAAAGCAAAGCTAGAAGCAGGGGCAACAGAGGATGCTCTATCTGGATCTGAACCGTGAGAAAAGTGCTGCGCACTCTGAGTGTGTGAAGGTGCGGAGGCCACAGACTCGAAAGAGTCTGGGACCGGAGAGTGAGCAGGTGACTCCTCAGCGGGAGCATCTGCGATCAACAAAAGATCTCCAGCAGCAAGAAGGGCCTCGCCCTGAACCTCATCCTCTAAGGGCTCGTCATCAAACAGATCGACGTCAGGAAGCAAATCGTAAGCAGGATATGAAGCAAGTGGTATGGGAGCAGGGATCTCTACAAGTGGTAGGTCCCCGGCCAAAGGGCCATCAGCGAGCTCATTAGCACCACCAGGTAACGCAAAGGGCTGAAAGTCATCCTCGTCTGTGCTAGTAACGTCGGATGTGTGAACCTCACGCTCTGAAGACTCTAGGTCGTCTGATACTATAGGTCTAGGGCCTGTGGTGTCTGAATCACCAGTGCCGGTCGAGTCCATGTGTCTGTAACATAAACACAAATGTGCACAAATAATCAGTCATACAATCAGATAAGCACATTAGTCACCAAGTAAGCAATCAAATAATTCTCCTAGTCCCACTAGCCTCCTTCCTAGTCCCACTAGCCAATTCTCCTAGTCCCACTAGCCAATTCTCCTAGTCCCACTAGCCAATTCTCCTAGTCCCACTAGCCAACTACCTCGGCCTCCCAGACCGAGCCTCAGCCTCCCAGACTGAGCCTATAAATAATAAATAAATGTGCTCAACATTTGTTTGTAAAAAGTTTTGGATCTGGACTTAAATGGTATGCAATAAAAAAAAATGTTTTCGTGAGAGCCCTAGTGATCATAGTCTAGACTCGAGAAGGAATCCTAGTTCGCTATGATCAGAGCTCTGATACCAAGCTGTCACACCCTGGCTTTGCGGAAGCGTGGTTAATTTGGTGTGACTTCTTAATACCATAGCTTAACCATAACAAAGCTATATGAAATAAAACCATGCAAGATCATCCATTTAATTAAGTTTTAAAAACCAAATACAACAACATTGTCTCAACGGAAACACATCCTAACGACATTGTTCAATAAACACAAACATCAACATGACATAAACACAGTTTAAGGACTGTGACTTGTCCAGGAAAGAGTCACATTCCCCAAACCCGGATGACCTCATAACTAGTGCAGCGGGAAAACGTGTCATACCGCGCCAGATCCTTTAATTCCCTGATATACATGTAAGTTGAAAAATCAACAATAATGTTGAGCGAGTTCATGTGTAGTGAGTATGTAAAACACTTGTAAGTATAAAAATCCCTGGTATGTAGCAAATAAGGAAAAAGAGATCACCAATGGTTTGCAAGGCCATTGATATATGTGAAGTGCAAGTAGGAAGACTCAAACCTAGCGGATTTTGCGTTGGGCACAAAGTCACCCCGAGGTCCGTACTGTTGGACCTGGAGTTGGGCTCGCTACACCCAGATAGATCTACCGCTTACGTCCCTCGGTCCTACAATGAGGATTAATGGCCTCCAGTTCCCGCCTACCCACTCACATGATCTAAGTAGTAACCCTCCTTACGCTAACCATACCATGTATAAAGTACTCGTAATCATAGTAACATGTATTTCACCCCCGCAGTTTAGAAAACTGAAAACAGTTAAGAGAAAAGGGGGACATGAACTCACAGTGGTGCGTCTCTACCAAGTATGTCTCCTGATCAAGCAGCTGTGTGACGACCTACACGTACTAATTCTATTAGACGGACGGCCGTGCCTTAGCTTTATGGTTTAAGTTTTTGGGAAATAGTTAGACAACTATTTCGTGTTTACATTTAGTAAATACTTGGTAATCATTTTCCTTCCCAAGGATGGGGGATTTAATACATGTGTGTTCGAAATATATTATTAAGTCTCACTTAAAATATATTTTATTTCTAACTCCAAAATATAAATATTCTTCTCAAAAATATTATATTTTCTATTACATAAATTTTCCCAAAATAATACCTTGACAAAAAATACGCGTTAAGTCATATTTTCTTAAAATGCGTAAGTTACGTTTTAATGATCGAGTGGTAATAATAATTACCGGTGTAACTTATATATTTATCGTAGAGACGTTCGTATTATTTTGGATCCATTAACATTCGATAGTATTATTTTTACCCTAAAACTAATACTAGTATTTTCACAAAATAATCATAAACACATATCAAGTGACTTTATGAAAAATATATGCTAAATATATATTTACCAAGTTTTATTTTGTGAAATCCCACCTCCGATGTTTTGTAAATAAAGTCGTGGCGAAATCTATAATTTGAAAACAAGTCGAAAAGTATTTCTAACACTTATAGTGAAAATATTTCTAAGTGTTAGGTTTTTGGAAAAAATTCGCCAGAGTTTCCCCTGTAACTGGAGGTGGCCACGCTTTTAAGCGTATCATTTTCTTTCATAAATCAAACCAACATTCTTTTCATTCAATCAAAACAATGTCCAAAACAACAAACTAGTAAATAAATATGTATATCGCATAAATTACATGAACTTGCGTTTTATCCAAGAATATAAAGTAAATTCCATTACTTTTAGTGGATCTTTATATAAATCAATCCGGTTTCGTACAAACCCCGTTTTTAAAGAAATTCCATCTTTACAACTTCTTATCAATTTTTACAAAGATAGTTATTTTGTCGAAACTTAGTGCTACACAAGTGTTTACACAGTTGTGTGTTCTAAAAATCATTCTTGCTCATGTAAAATCCATTTTTAGAAAAACATGGTTTCTTCGACACTCGGTCCTTTGAAAATACCGCTTGTAGATTCGTAGATCTACTAGTTTTAAACACTATTTCGTAAGTAAAATCATTTTTACACAAGGTCAAGTTTGATGTGTGGTAGAGTTTCATCACTTAACCCTTGTTACACTTAAACAAGCTTTATGTCATAATCCATGATCATGACCAATCCGGGTTAAACGATGATCCGAGCTACCACAACATAGATCGGGACTAAATAACCACACAAATCAAATACTACAAGATTTACACAACATTCAAGCTTTTGACCACCATTACTAGCATTTTTAGTAGACTTTTATGTATCAACTTGTATGTTTACGAGTTTTAGCCGTTACATAACATTTTAACCACTTCAAAATAGTTCGAGAATGTGATTCAAGCAACTTACTACTAGCTCGAGGCTAGGGAAGAATCTAGACGCAAAATGAGTGGATAAAAGCAATAGAGTGAGGTCCTTCGCCTTCCGATTGCACCAAGCTTCCTTGTAGGTGATCCTTAACACTTATGTGATCTTGGAATAGCTTGAACAAAAATCGAAAAATTGATGGGTTGTGTAGGGGTGTTCGGCCGTAGCTTCTTTTGAGAGAGAGAGAGTGTTTTTGTTGAGAGTTTAAGTGTGGGAAAGAATGTGTGTTAAGGTAGGAACTTATAGGCAAAGTTAGATTTTATGGTCCAATGGTTCATATGTATGCAAGATATTAGGCAACTTGATTATTTAAATCACCATTAGTACAAGGGTGTCCCCCCTAGGGGACGGTTTGGTTAGGGAGGGGGGGGGGGGGTAATCCGGTTAGATTCCAACTAAACCTTAAGTATTAGTTAGTTAAGTGTGGAGGTTAACTCGGTTACTAGTGTGTAGTAAGTTGTGACGGGTGTTAGGGTATTCAGGGACCCTAACTGGCTCAGAAAAGAAAAACAGTGCTGATGACAATATTTTTATGTTCCGGGTAAAGTCCGGTTGTTCGGTTGGGTAGAGATCCGTTAAAGTGCTTAACAAAGCTTTAAAGTGTCGTTATTATTATTTTTAGTGACACAACTTATTCCTCCAAAGTGTCGGGAATATTTTCCTCATGTTTTGACACTTTATTAGTTAGCCAAATGCTGAATTTTGTACTTAGAATACGTTTTAGGCACACCCGGTCACTGTAATTTATTCCTAGTGACGCAGTTCTACAACCCTTATATCCCTACACTCACCACCAGTGTATCATACTATCTCAGGCTCTTACAGGCCTTAGAGGCAGTACCTGCCTGGTGCTAGTTATGACAGCACGTTTAATAGGTTATCCGTTCATTGTGCTACTGTGCTTTTGGTGCATCAAGGTTGTCACAAAGGTGCTGTAAGCAAAACATGGAGTGACAGCAAGTGAAGTATGATGCAATTAAGTACATGTATCATTATTCAATTAGCAGTTTATCCACAAGTTCAAGCAAGCACAGTAATTAAGCAGTAATTAATTATTAATTAAGTCGTACGGATACCTGGTTTAGTGAGGGTTGTCACATTTAACAACTGAGGTTGCATTTTCTTTTATCATCATAACCTCCAATAGACTCGAATCTAACAGATCGTCATCATCTTCAGCCAAAATCAAATCAAATATACTAATCTCACAAAATCCAAACTCATCTACTCACGAAACACAAAACACAACTGGAACAGAGTCAACAACAACATCAGCAAATCTATCACACAGAGGCATCAATTTAAGCAGAAAACACAAGGTACCATTATCAGAAACCCTAGGTACTACAATCAAAACAACAGTTCAACTATATACTCAAAATCGGCAAAATTGAAGTGATTTTAGTCGACAAAACAAAACAGTTGAAATATAAATCAAATAAATCAAAACAACAGATCAACTTAAAACTAGAAATCCACAGAAAGTGATTTTAGTTAACAAAACAGTTGAATAAACCCTAGGTACTACACTAAAAGCAACAGATCAACTAAAAACTCAAAATTGGTGAAATCTAAGTGATTTTAGTTGACAATACAGTTGAATCAAGTGCGGAAATGAAGAGAGAGTGGAGGATTTGTACCTTACGAGTGGATTTCCATGGAGATTTGGAACCCTAATTACGAGAATTTGGGGGGTTTTGTGTCTCGGTGTGGAAAGTGTAGTGAGAGTGAGCTTTGATATTTCATTGGTTTAGACGTAGGGGAGCGGGTTCTTTGAAATTACTTCTGCAACAGTTCTTTGAATGGCGAGACGTAGGGGAGCGGGTGAGATGCAGGATTAAAATTTTGGGAGGGGAGTTATTAGGTTGGAACCCTAATTAATTGACTTTTGAAGCGCGCAGATCAACTAAAAAATAACCCGTCTATTTGAATTTTCATTTTGTCACCGATGACATGGTCATAATTAACAAATACCTTTTTATTTTTCGTGTTTTTACGTATTTTTCCCACAAATTGCCACCGAAAATAAAAAGGTGGCAAAAATTGCAACCACTTTGCTACTATATCATGATAAATACACTTATTTTTATTTCCGTGGCAAATCGGTGGCTAAATTTGCTACCATATTTTTTCGGTAGCAAACTTTGGTCACAATTGCCCAATTTTCTAGTAGTGATTTAACTAATTGAACGGAATTTCTTGTTCATGTTCGTTCGTTTATTAAACGAACGAACATAAACGAACTTCCCACCGAACGGTTCACGAACTGTTCGCTGAACGTTCGGTTCGTTTACAGCCCTACCTTAGACCATTCCCCCACCACTATGGCGTCATCCGCGTAGAGGAGATGAGTAATGACCGGCCCGTTATTTGGGGTGGTAATCCCCTTAATGGCTCTCACTTCCTTCACTAAATTAATCATGCAAGAAAGAGCTTCCATCACCACCAAAAATAGGAACGGAGAAAGCGGATTTCCTTGCCTCATACCTTTTTCGCACTTAAATTGAAAAGTAGGAGCCCCATTCACTAAGATCGGAGATCTAGCCGATTTGAGAATACCCAATATCCAGCTACACCATTTACTCGGAAAACCCATTTGAAGAAGAATATTAACCACGAATTCCCACCTCACATTGTGGTGTAAGCCTTTTCAAAGTCAATCTTTAGGAAAATAGCCTTTGATTTCTTCTTTTTGATCCAAGAGATAAGCTCGTTAATGATAAGAGGCCCGTCCAAAATGAATCTACTTGTCAGGAAAGCTGATTGGGAAACCGAAATAATACCATCCAGCACCTTTCTCATTCTATTGGCTAAAACTTTTGATAGGACCTTGCTGATAACACTAACTAAATTGATAGGTCTATAGTTGTTGAGAGAAACCGGGTCTTTGACTTTAGGGATAAGAGCAATAAAAGATGATCCACTTTCGTTACTAATCTCTCCATTTGTGACAACCCTCACAAAACCAGGTATCCGTACGACTTAATTAATAATTAATTACTGCTTAATTACTGTGCTTACTTGAACTTGTTGATAAACTGCTACTTGAATGCTGATACATGTACTTACTTGCATCATACTTTACTTGCTGTCACTCCATGTTTTGCTTACAGCACCTTTGTGACAACCTTGATGCACCAAAAGCACAGTAGCACAATGAACGGATAACCTATTAAACGTGCTGTCACAACCAGCACCAGGCAGGTACTGCCTCTAAGGCTTGTAAGAGCCTGAGATAGTTTGCTACACTAGTGGTGAGTGTAGGGATATAAGGGTTGTAGAACTGCGTCACTAGGAATGAGATTACAGTGACCGGATGTGCCTAAAACGTACTTTAAGTACAAAAATTCGGCACTTTAATTAAAATTCAGCATCTAGCTAACTAATAAAGTGCCAAAACATGAGAAAAATGTTACTAGACACTTTCTAAAGTGTCGGGAATAAGTTGTGTCACTAGAAATAGTATTAACGACACTTTAAAGCTTTGTTAAGCGCTTTAACGGTTTATTATCCAACCGAACAACCGGACTTTACCCGGAACATAAAAATATTGCGAATAACATTGTTTATCTTTTTCTGAGCCAGTTAGGGTCCCTGAATACCCTAACACCCGCTATAACGCATGACACATCAGTAACCGAGTTAACCTTCACTTAACTTAACTAATACTTAACGTTTAGTTGAAAACCAACCGGGTAACCCCCCCCCCCCAACCGAACTCGTCCCCTTGGGGGACACCCTTGTACTTTTTGTGATTAAATTAATCAAACATGCCTAATATCAAGGGAACATAGTAACCCTTGGTTAATGAACTTGAAGTTGTCTATAAGTATGTGACCTTAACCATCATAACCTTCACCCACTCAACATCACAACATCACTCTCTCTCCCTCTCCTTGGAGCTCTCGGCCGAACACACCCACAACCATCCATCCATCTTCGAGTCTTGATCAAGCTATTCCAAGCACACACAAGGGTTAAGGATCTCATACAAGGAAGCTCGGTGCGTTCGGAACGTGAAGAACCTCACCCTATTGCTTTTATCCACTCATTTTTCGACTAGAATCTTCCCTAGCCCCGAGCTAGTAGTAAGTTTCTATAAACGCCCTCTCGATCTATTTTAAAGTGGTTAAAATGAAGTGTAACGGTTAAATCTCAAGAACTTGCAAGATGATATGTAAAAGTCTACTAAAATGTTAAAAATGTTGGTTAAAAGCATAAGAATGGTGTAAATCTTGTAAGACTTGTTTTGATGTAATTAATTAGTGCCGATCTATGTTGTGGTAGCTCGGATCATCATCTAACCCGGATTAGTCGTGATCATGAATCATGGCATAGAGTTTGTTTAAGTGTACAAAGGGTTAAATGATGAAACTCTACCACACACTAAACATGAACTTGTGTAAAATCGATTTTACTTATGAAATGGTGTTCAAAACTAGTAGATCTACGGATCTACAAGCGGTACTTTCAAAGGACCAAGTGTCAAAGAAATCATATTTTCTAAAGCCGGATCTTACATGAACAAGAATGATTTTAGCAAACACACAAGTGTGTAAACACTTGTGTAACACAAAGTTTCGACAAAATAACTATTTTTGTAAATGTTGACAAGAAGTTGTAAAGATGTAACTTCTTTAAAAACGAGACTTTCAAGTAACCGAATTGATCTATACAAAGATCCACTAAAAATAATGGAAAGATACTACATATTTTGGAAAAACCACAAGTTCATGTATTTCTGCGATTATATCTATTTTAACTAGTTGAATATTGTTTATTGTTGATTGAGGAAATTGTTGATTTGGATTTTAAAAGAAAATGACACGCTTGAAAGCGTGGCCACCTCCAGTTACAGGGGAAACTCTGGCGAAATTTTTCCAAATACCTAACACTTGAAAATATTTTCATGACAAGTGTTAGAAATACATTTTTAACTTGTTTTCAAAGACGTAAATTTCGCCATGATTCTGTTTACAAAATTTCTAAGTGTCGGAGGTGGGATTTTCACAAAATAAAACCTGAAATATATATATTTAGAATATATGTTTTTTCATAACAACACTTGTGAATTTCTATGATTATTTTGTGAACTATACAAATATTATTTTTAGGGTAAAAATAATATTACCGAATGTTAACGATTCCAAAAATAATACAAACACCTTCATAATAAATAATAAGTTACAACGGTATAATTATTACCACCCGATCTCTAAAATGTAACTGACGCATTTTAAGAAAATATTTATGAGCGCGTATTTTTGTCAAAGTATTATTTTGGGAAGAATATTTATATTTTGAAGTAAGAAATAAAATATATTAAGTGAGACTTAATTATGTATTTCGAATTTTACGAACACGCATGTATTAAATCCCCCATCCTTGGGAAGGAGAATAATTACCAAGTATTTACAAAAATATAAACACGAAATAGTTGTCTAACTATTTCCCAAAAACTTAAACCTTAAGCTAAGGCACGGCCGTCCGTCTAATAGATTTAGTACGTGTAGGTCGTCGCACAACTGCTTGATCAGGAGATATACTTGGTAGAGATGCACCACTGTGAGTTCATGTCCCCCTTTTCTCTAACTGTTTTCAGTTTTCTAAATTGCGAGGGTGAAATACATGTTACTATGGTTACGAATAATTCTTACATGGTATGGTTAGCGTAAGGAGGGTTATTATTCAGATCATGTAAGTGGGTAGGCGGAAACTTGAGGCCATTAATCCTCAGGGTGGGACCGAGGGGCAGGAGCGGTAGATCTATCTGGGTGTAGCGAGCCCAGCCCCAGGCCCAAACAGAACGGACCTCGTGGTGATTTTGTACCCAACGCATAAATCTGCTAGGTTTGAGTCTTCCTACTTGCACTTCACACATATCAATGGCCTTGCAAACCATTGGTGATCTCTTTTTCCTTATTTGCTACATACCAGGGTTTTTATACATACAAAGGTTTATTTACTCACTTACACATGAACTCGCTTAACATTATTGTTGATTTTTCAACTTACATGTATTTCAGGGAATTAAAGGATCTGGCGCGGTATGACACGTTTTCCCGCTGCATTAGTCTCGAGGCCATCCGAGTTTAAGGGATGTGACTTTTTCCAGGACGAGTCACAGTTCTTAAACTGTGTTTATTTCTTGTTGGTGTTGTGTCTTTTGAACAAAGTTTATGTTTGTTAGGATGTGATATCCGTTAGGACAATGTTGTGGTTCTTTACTCTTCAAACTTATTTTAATGGATGATCTTGCATGGTTTTTATTTCATATAGCTTGTTATGATTAAGCTATGGTATTAAGAAGTCACACCAAAATAACCACGCTTCCGCAAAGCCAGGGTGTGACAGCTTGGTATCAGAGCTCTGATCATAGCGAACTAGGATTCCTTCTCGAGTCTAGACTATGATCACTAGGGCTCTCACGAAAACATTTTTACACTGCATACCACTCAAGTCCAGATCCAAAACTTTTTACAAACAAATGTTGAGCACATTTATTTATTATTTATAGGCTCAGTCTGGGAGGCTGAGGCTCGGTCTGGAAGACCGAGGCTCGGTCTAGGAGACCGAGGTAGTTGTCTAGTGGGACTAGGGAGTCAGTCTGAGAGGCTGGGAGAATAGGCTAGTGGGACTAGGAAGAGCAGTCTGAGAGGCTGGGAGAATAGGCTAGTGGGACTAGGAAGAACAGTCTGAGAGGCTGGGAGGCTAGTGGGACTAGGAGAATTATTTGATTGCTTACTTGGTGACTAATGTGCTTATCTGATTGTATGATTGATTATTTGTACATATTTGTGTTTGTGTTACAGACACCATGGACTCGTCCGGCACAGGTGATTCGGACACCACGGGCCCTAGACCCATAGTATCAGACGACTTAGAGTCTTCAGAGCACGAGGTCCACACATCAGATGTTACCAACACAGACGAGGACGACTTTCAGCCCTTTGCGCTGCCCGACGCTGTCGATGAGCCCGCTGATGGCCCTTTTGCTGGGTACCTACCACTCGTAGAGATCCCTGCTCCCATACCTTTGGCCGTTTATCCTGCTTACGATATGCTCCTCGACGCCGACGTTGACGACGACGTCGATCTGTTTGATGATGAGCCCCTGGAGGACGATGTTGAGGGCGAGGCCCTTCTAGCTGACGGTGGTCTTTTGTTACTCGCAGATGCTCCAGCTGAGGAGTCACCTGCACACTCACCCGCTCCAGACTCCTTCGAGTCTGTGGCCTCCGCACCGTCACACACTCGGAGCGCACAGCACTATTCACATGGTTCAGATCCTGACAGGGCATCATCTGTTGTCTCTACTCCTAGATTTGCTTTCGATCACGACCTCGATGAGGATTCAGACTCTGTTTTTCCCCCTGGATTTGACCCGGACCAGGAGATAGAGTTCATCCACTTGGATCAGCCTATGGTTGACCCAGTAGACCCAGTTGACCCTGCATTCGCTGATCATGCAGATTTTGATATGGAGTTCGTTGATCCCGAGCCTGCCATGGCCCTTGAGCCAGTAGCTGCTCCTGACCCAGTGTTTGAGCATGACCCTGTTCATGCTGGCATGCCCATTGATCCTGTGATTGCTGACCTACCCATTGATGATCACCCTGCTGATGCACCACTACTGGAGGGTGACCATGTTATTGCTGCTGATCATGTTGATCCCCCACTTATCGCTGATATACCTGCTGACCCTCTTGTTGCACCCCACCTTGACCCTATGCCTGTACAGTTTGATCGAGCACTTTTTGAGGCACAGATTGACCCACGAGATGAGCATGCCCAGCATGGGTGGATTCCTGCGGATGATGAGCTTCCACCTATTCCTCCTCATACCACCGATGCACGTCACGTTGATTTCTCTTTTTCATTTGCACAGTACACACCTCCAGCTCGACCTGGAGAGGGTTCCTCGGCTCATCCCTTTGGACATGTGCCGACATCTATTCCAGTTATGCCACAGTCTTCATCTGCTATTCCCCCTGCACCACCATTCTTTGTGCCACCTTTTGATCCAGCCAGCGAGCTGTTTCTCTGGACGTCACCGTCTGTTATGCCACCGACCGACCCCTACCATCCTTTCCATATGGGGTATTCTATTGAGGACGTTCTGATGTCGTTTGTTGTCCAGCAGGAGGCACTCACACGGCGTATTCAGGAGCTTGAGAGAGCTCAGCCACCGCCGTGCCAGTGTCAGGGTCAGACCCACCCTACTTCTTCGCAGCACCCTCGACCATTGTTACCTGACTATGCTGCACGCCTTTCAGCACTTGAGCAGCAGGTTGCTTCTTGGTTGCGTACCCAGAGAGCCATGGAGGAGGACTGGCTCCATTTGCGACATTTGTTCTACACCCATTTTCCCCCTCCTCCACCACCATCAGTTTAGGGCATCTTTAGTACAGCATGGGTGGACGTTGGTGAGAAGACGGCGATTGCTCTGACCACACAGCATTTTTGGAGACTACACTCTGATTCTGACTTTTGTTGATCATGTATATGGGATGTATTGACACTGATTTGATATTCTTTTGGACTGGGGTGATGTAGCCCTTAGTCGATGATGATGTATTACACTATTATGTACTTGTACACTCTACCATGTGGTCCTGATTTTGGCAATGCAATCGCAGTATTCTCATCATATGTGATGTTTTGATTGATTATTTATAACATGGGATGTTGTGTGATTAATATGATTATAACATGAGATGTTATGTACTATTACTATCATTATATACGTACGCTTTATTATGGTCTGACCGACGTGAACCCATCTTTTAGAAGATGCTGCCGAGACGTCAAACGCCGATGCCTACCAATGAGGCAGAACTCCAACAAGTCATCGCTGCTGCCATCGTGCAATACGCCGCCTCGCAAGGAGGACCTAGCGGAAGCAGCTCAAACAACAATGGCAACAACAATCCACCTCATAGTAATACTAAGTCATTAAGACATACCATGATCTAATTGGATATCTCTAGCAAGGATGCTAATGCCATTCATATGTTGTAACGTATGTGCAGGGTGCACCTACAAGCAGTTTCTAGACTGCAAGCCTGTCAACTTTGATAGCACCGGAGGTGCTGTCGCTTTTGTTCGTTGGGCCGAGAAGACTGAATCTGTTCTCCGCATGAGCAAATGTGCACCAGACCAGCAAGTCACCTACATTTCTGGGCTATTTTTGGATGGAGCCCTATCTTGGTGGAATTTGCAAGTGCAGACACTTGGTGAAGCTGCTGCCTACGCACTAACATGGACCGAACTGAAGGAACTAATGCGCAAAAAGTATTGTTCTCGCGCTGAAATCCAAAGATTGGAAACTGAGTTCTGGCATTTGAAGATGGAAGGTCCGAAGATCGCGGAATATGTTCAGAGGTTTCACGGCCTGTCGCATGTGGTACCCTATATGGTCACTCCAGAATTCAAGTGGATTGAACGCTTCATTTGGGGATTAGCTCCTCAAATCATAAGCATGGTGACCTCCTCCAAGCCTGCAACAATTACTGAGGCAATCGATTTGAGCGTGGCTCTCACTGAGGAGGCTATCCGCCTGAACAAGTTCGATGAGATCGAGACAAAGAAGAAAGAGACTCACGTCGAGTCATCCGGAGGTAACAAACGAAATTTCTCGAACTTCAAACAAGGCACTAGTGGTGTTGTTAAGAAAGGAGAGCCAAACACGCCAGCTCAGGTTACAGCTGGTGGTGGAAAGAAAGGAAAGGGATATATGGGCACCCAGCCCAAGTGCAACACCTGTCAGCGTCACCATTCTGGCCGATGTGGTTTGAAGGTATGTGAAGCGTGTGGGAAACCTGGCCACTTGAAGGATTCTTGTTGGGCCACTGTTGGCCAGGGAGGCCAAGGAGGATTTGGAAACAGAAACAATAACCGGGGTGGAATTAGAAATCGCCCACAAGGAAACAATGGAGGTAATGGGAATCGAGGCAACAATGTGAATCAAGCGGGCGCTGTGAATCATAACCAAAGGAATAACCAAGCTGGAAATGGAGGTGGAAACAGGCAGAGACCTGGATGCTTTAACTGTGGTGTTATCGGGCACTTTAAGAGGAACTGCCCAGAGTTGAACCAAGCCCGTGGAAGAGTGTTTAATATCGAAGCGAGGGAAGCGCGCCAGGATCCCAATGTCGTTACTGGTACGTTCCCTGTAAACCAACACTATGCATCCGTTTTATTTGATACTGGTGCCGAGTATAGCTTCGTATCGTTAGAATTTAAGAATATGCTTGGTTTAGCCGCTAGTAAGTTAGATATTCCCTACTCAATCGAATTGGCTAATGGGAAGTTAGTAGAAGCCAATGAAGTGATCAGAGGTTGTGCAATCGAGTTGGGAGAATGTGAGTTTACTTTGGATCTACTACCAGTCCAGCTGGGGAGGTTTGACGTGGTAGTAGGAATGGATTGGTTATCAAGCAACAAGGCAGAAATTGTCTGCCACGAGAAGATCATTCGCATCCCAACCGAAGATGGTGAAACAATTGTGGTTCATGGTGAAAAGCGTGATACGCCTTTAAGAATCATCAGCTACCTGAAAGCGCGAAAGTGTTTACAGAAGGGATGTGCTGCCTTCCTGGCACACATTGTAGACAAGAAAGCTGCAGAACCGAAGATCGAAGACATCCCTGTCGTGAGGGAGTATCCGGAAGTCTTCCCGGAGGACTTGCCTGGACTGTCACCTCAGAGGGAAGTGGAGTTTCACATCGATTTAGTCCCAAGCGCCGCGCCTGTGGCTAAGGCACCTTATAGACTTGCCCCGTCTGAGATGCAAGAATTGTCGACACAACTTCAAGAGTTGTTAGACAAGGGATTTATCCGACCAAGCTTCTCGCCTTGGGGAGCTCCGGTCCTGTTTGTCAAAAAGAAGGACGGTAGTTTTCGAATGTGCATAGACTACCGGGAGCTGAACAAGCTGACGATCAAGAATAGATATCCTCTGCCAAGAATTGATGATCTGTTTGATCAACTGCAAGGTTCAAGCTTTTACTCAAAGATCGATTTGCGATCTGGATACCATCAGTTAAGGATACAAGAGGAGAGTATCCCGAAGACAGCCTTCAGAACTCGTTATGGACACTACGAGTTCCTTGTTATGCCGTTTGGGTTGACAAACGCACCTGCAGTCTTTATGGATTTGATGAATAGAGTTTGCAAGCCGTACTTGGACAAGTTCGTGATTGTGTTTATTGACGACATCTTGATTTATTCAAGGACAAAGGCTGAGCACGAACAACATCTAAGAGCTATTTTGGAGCTGCTGAAGAAAGAACAACTGTATGCCAAATTCTCTAAGTGCGAATTTTGGCTACGTGAAGTCCAATTTCTTGGACATGTGGTAAATGGAGATGGAATCCATGTGGATCCAACCAAGATCGAAGCGATCAAGAATTGGGAAACGCCAAAGACGCCAACCGAGATTCGACAATTCTTGGGTTTGGCTGGCTACTATCGAAGGTTCATTGAGGATTTTTCGAAGATCGCTCAACCATTGACGCTCCTCACCCAGAAAGATAAGAAGTTTGATTGGGGAATCAAACAGGAAGAAGCGTTTCAGCTGTTGAAGGATAAGCTCTGCAATGCGCCAATCCTAGCACTACCGGAAGGTACTGACGATTTCATGGTATACTGTGACGCCTCGCGTCAAGGATTGGGTTGCGTGTTGATGCAACGCCAGAAGGTTATTGCTTACGCATCACGTCAGTTGAAGGTACATGAGAAGAACTATACCACGCACGATTTGGAGCTAGGCGCAGTGATATTTGCTTTAAAGATCTGGAGACACTACCTATATGGTACGAAATGTACAATTTTTACAGATCATAAGAGCCTACAACACATATTCAACCAGAAGGAGTTGAATATGAGACAAAGACGATGGGTTGAGTTGTTAAATGATTACGATTCCGAGATAAAGTATCATCCAGGGAAGGCGAATGTGGTTGCCGACGCCCTAAGTCGAAAAGAGAGGATCAAGCCCATAAGGGTTAGGGCTTTAGAAATGATTATCCAAACCGATCTTTCCTTGCGCATTCGTGCCGCGCAGAAAGAAACTCTTAAGGAAAGAAATCTTGAAGAAGAATATCTCCGTGGGATGGAGAAGCTATTGGTGCCAAACGAGGAAGGAACGTTATGTTTTGAGAAAAAGGATTTGGGTTCCTCTGTTTGGTGGTTTAAGGAAAGTTGTTTTTGATGAAGCTCACAAATCGCGGTACTCTATCCATCCAGGAGCGGATAAGATGTACCAAGATCTCAAGGATTACTATTGGTGGCCTAGGATGAAGGGCGATGTTGCTGTTTATGTGAGCAAGTGTCTAACGTGTGCTAAGGTGAAAGCGGAATACCAGAAGCCTTCAGGACTTCTGCAACAACCTGAGATTCCCAAGTGGAAATGGGAACAAATCTCCATGGATTTTATTACAAAGTTGCCAAGAACGCCAAGAGGCCATGACACTATTTGGGTGATAGTTGACCGCCTAATAAAGTCCGCGCACTTCTTACCTATCAGGGAGAAGGATAATACGAGCAAGTTGGCTGAAATTTACATGAGAGAAATCGTCACGCGCCATGGAGTACCTCTCTCGATCATCTCTGATAGAGATGGACGTTTCATATCAAGGATTTGGCAATCCTTCCAAGAAGCTTTTGGCTCACAATTAAATCTGAGCACTGCATTTCACCCTCAGACCGACGGTCAAAGCGAGCGGACTATTCAGACCTTGGAAGATATGCTGAGAGCATGTGTTATGGATTTGGGCGGTAGCTGGGATAAGCATTTGCCACTGGTCGAATTTTCATACAACAACAGCTACCACACCAGTATTAGAGCCGCCATTTGAAGCTCTTTACGGACGCAAGTGTCGATCACCCCTATGCTGGGCTGACGCAGGTGATAGGCAGCTTGTTGGTCCCGAAATCGTCCAAGAGACGACAGACAAGATTGCGCAGATTCGAAAACGCATCGAAGCGGCTCGCGAAAGACAGAAAGCCTATGCAGATCCAAACCGGAAACATTTGGAATTCCAAGTTGGAGATATGGTTTTATTGAAAGTTTCACCCTGGAAGGGTGTGGCACGCTTCGGAAAGCGTGGGAAGTTGAATCCGCGTTACATTGGCCCTTTCAGAATTTTGGAAAGAATAGGGCTAGTAGCATACAAGCTGGACTTACCTGCTGAACTGAATGGAGTTCACGATACATTTCATGTATCCAACCTGAAGAAAAGTCCAACTCAAGATACCGTTGTCATTCCCACCGACGAGATTCATGTTGACGACACGCTCCATTTCGTTGAAGAACCTGTTGAGGTTACGGATTGGAAAGTAAACAAGACCCGCCGGAGCAGTGTCAAGCTTGTCAAGGTTCGTTGGAATGCCAGACATGGTCCTGAATACACCTGGGAGCGTGAGGACCGGATGAAAGAGAAATACCCCCACTTATTTCCCAAGAACCCTGCCTCTAGAAGCAAAACATAAAATTTCGGGACGAAATTTTTCTAACGGGGGGAGAATGTGACAACCCTCACTAAACCAGGTATCCGTACGACTTAATTAATAATTAATTACTGTGCTTACTTGAACTTGTGGATAAACTGCTACTTGAATGCTGATACATGTACTTACTTGCATCATACTTTACTTGCTGTCACTCCATGTTTTGCTTACAGCACCTTTGTGACAACCTTGATGCACCAAAAGCACAGTAGCACAATGAACGGATAACCTATTAAACGTGCTGTCATAACTAGCATCAGGCAGGTACTGCCTCTAAGGCCTGTAAGAGCCTGAGATAGTTTGCTACACTAGTGGTGAGTGTAGGGATATAAGGGTTGTAGAACTGCGTCACTAGGAATGAGATTACAGTGACCGGATGTGCCTAAAACGTACTTTAAGTACAAAAATTCGGCACTTTAATTAAAATTCAGCATCTAGCTAACTAATAAAGTGCCAAAACATGAGAAAAATGTTACTAGACACTTTCCAAAGTGTCGGGAATAAGTTGTGTCACTAGAAATAGTATTAACGACACTTTAAAGCTTTGTTAAGCGCTTTAACGGATTATTATCCAACCGAACAACCGGACTTTACCCGGAACATAAAAATATTGCGAATAACATTGTTTATCTTTTTCTGAGCCAGTTAGGGTCCCTGAATACCCTAACATCCGCTATAACGCATGACACATCAGTAACCGAGTTAACCTTCACTTAACTTAACTAATACTTAACGTTTAGTTGAAAACCAACCGGGTAACCCCCCCCCCCCCCAACCGAACTCGTCCCCTTGGGGGACACCCTTGTACTTTTTGTGATTAAATTAATCAAACATGCCTAATATCAAGGGAACATAGTAACCCTTGGTTAATGAACTTGAAGTTGTCTATAAGTATGTGACCTTAACCATCATAACCTTCACCCACTCAACATCACAACATCACTCTCTCTCCCTCTCCTTGGAGCTCTCGGCCGAACACACCCACAACCATCCATCCATCTTCGAGTCTTGATCAAGCTATTCCAAGCACACACAAGGGTTAAGGATCTCATACAAGGAAGCTCGGTGCGTTCGGAACGTGAAGAACCTCACCCTATTGCTTTTATCCACTCATTTTTCGACTAGAATCTTCCCTAGCCCCGAGCTAGTAGTAAGTTGCTATAAACGCCCTCTCGATCTATTTTAAAGTGGTTAAAATGAAGTGTAACGGTTAAATCTCAAGAACTTGCAAGATGATATGTAAAAGTCTACTAAAATGTTAAAAATGTTGGTTAAAAGCATAAGAATGGTGTAAATCTTGTAAGACTTGTTTTGATGTAATTAATTAGTGCCGATCTATGTTGTGGTAGCTCGGATCATCATCTAACCCGGATTAGTCGTGATCATGAATCATGGCATAGAGTTTGTTTAAGTGTACAAAGGGTTAAATGATGAAACTCTACCACACACTAAACATGAACTTGTGTAAAATCGATTTTACTTATGAAATGGTGTTCAAAACTAGTAGATCTACGGATCTACAAGCGGTACTTTCAAAGGACCAAGTGTCAAAGAAATCATATTTTCTAAAGCCGGATCTTACATGAACAAGAATGATTTTAGCAAACACACAAGTGTGTAAACACTTGTGTAACACAAAGTTTCGACAAAATAACTATTTTTGTAAATGTTGACAAGAAGTTGTGAAGATGTAACTTCTTTAAAAACGAGACTTTCAAGTAACCGAATTGATCTATACAAAGATCCACTAAAAATAATGGAAAGATACTACATATTTTGGAAAAACCACAAGTTCATGTATTTCTGCGATTATATCTATTTTAACTAGTTGAATATTGTTTATTGTTGATTGAGGAAATTGTTGATTTGGATTTTAAAAGAAAATGATACGCTTGAAAGTGTGGCCACCTCCAGTTACAGGGGAAACTCTGGCGAAATTTTTCCAAAAACCTAACACTTGAAAATATTTTCATCACAAGTGTTAGAAATACATTTTTAACTTGTTTTCAAAGACGTAAATTTCGCCATGATTCTGTTTACAAAATTTCTAAGTGTCGGAGGTGTGATTTTCACAAAATAAAACCTGAAATATATATATTTAGAATATATGTTTTTTCATAACAACACTTGTGAATTTCTATGATTATTTTGTGAACTATACAAATATTATTTTTAGGGTAAAAATAATATTACCGAATGTTAACGATTCCAAAAATAATACAAACACCTTCATAATAAATAATAAGTTACAACGGTATAATTATTACCACCCGATCTCTAAAACGTAACTGACACATTTTAAGAAAATATTTATGAGCGCGTATTTTTGTCAAAGTATTATTTTGGGAAGAATATTTATATTTTGAAGTAAGAAATAAAATATATTAAGTGAGACTTAATAATGTATTTCGAATTTTACGAACACGCATGTATTAAATCTCCTATCCTTGGGAAGGAGAATAATTACCAAGTATTTACAAAAATATAAACACGAAATAGTTGTCTAACTATTTCCCAAAAACTTAAACCTTAAGCTAAGGCACGGCCGTCCGTCTAATAGATTTAGTACGTGTAGGTCGTCGCACAGCTGCTTGATCAGGAGATATACTTGGTAGAGACGCACCACTGTGAGTTCATGTCCCCCTTTTCTCTAACTGTTTTCAGTTTTCTAAACTGCGGGGGTGAAATACATGTTACTATGGTTACGAATAATTCTTACATGGTATGGTTAGCGTAAGGAGGGTTATTATTCAGATCATGTGAGTGGGTAGGCGGAAACTTGAGGCCAATAATCCTCAGGGTAGGACCGAGGGGCAGGAGCGGTAGATCTATCTGGGTGTAGCGAGCCCAGCCCCAGGCCCAAACAGAACGGACCTCAGGGTGACTTTGTACCCAACGCATAAATCTGCTAGGTTTGAGTCTTCCTACTTGCACTTCACACATATCAATTGCCTTGCAAACCATTGGTGATCTCTTTTTCCTTATTTGCTACATACCAGGGTTTTTATACATACAAAGGTTTATTTACTCACTTACACATGAACTCGCTCAACATTATTGTTGATTTTTCAACTTACATGTATTTCAGGGAATTAAAGGATCTGGCGCGGTATGACACGTTTTCCCGCTGCATTAGTCTCGAGGTCATCCGAGTTTAAGGGATGTGACTTTTTCCTGGACGAGTCACAGTTCTTAAACTGTGTTTATTTCTTGTTGGTGTTGTGTCTTTTGAACACAGTTTATGTTTGTTAGGATGTGATATCCGTTAGGACAATGTTGTGGTTCTTTACTCTTCAAACTTATTTTAATGGAAGATCTTGCATGGTTTTTATTTCATATAGCTTGTTATAATTAAGCTATGGTATTAAGAAGTCACACCAAAATAACCACGCTTCCGCAAAGCCAGGGTGTGACACCATTAGAATGGAACCAAGCGAAGATTTTAGAGAAATCCTCTTCAAATAATTCCCAGAAGTGTTTTACGAATCTAAAGTTCATCCCGTCCAGACCCGGAGCCCGATCATCCCTACATTCAAAAACTGCTTCCTTTATTTCTTGGCCAGAAAAAGGTTCGACTAACTTGTTACTTTCGACTTCTGAGATTTTCTTAATGCTGTTGCAAATCACATCGGGTCTCCCCGTGATCTCTTCTTTGAACTTGTCACGAAAAAAAAAAAGAATATTTCTTTCTTAGTTCTAGCTGGCTTCGTGCACCAATCCCCATTGACATTAAGACCATGAATGGAGTTCGTCGCCTTCCTGTTATTAACCAAAGCGTGGAAGTATTTAAAATTTTCATCTCCCTCCATGTCCCACTTCGATCGGGCTCTCTGTTTGAGGTCCAAATTTTTTCTGTTCTCCACCTCTCTGACAATTTTCATGTTTTCCGCCATAGTCCATTCTTCCTCTTCCGAAAGGTCCCTTATTTCCATGTCCAATTCTAACTGCTCCAATTCGGATAAAGCTAAGTTTTCCTTTTCTTTCTCTTTTGCTAAGTACGCGTCCCTCCAGGTTTTGACTGCCGACCTGATTCGAGCAAACTTAAGCGGCAGACAAGAATCAGGGGGATCAAACAGATCGAAACCATTCACTGCATCCTTGACCGCATCCTTGAAACCCGGTTTCCCGATCCACGAACTGAAAATCCGGAATGGCCGCGGACCAAATTTCAAATCAGCCAACTCCAGAATAATGGGACAATGATCCAAAAGATGACATTGTAACACTCTAACACAGGCGGAGGGCCATTTGTTGAAAAAAATCAGTACTGACCAAAAAATGATTCAGCTTACTAATTTTTTTCCCGTTGTGCCTAACACAATGTGATTTCTTGATGGGTAGTAGTTACTCTCGGAGAATATGCTATTTTCATGATTTTATCCTCAATAAATGGCTCATTAATTAATTAATTAAGTGATTATTTTGAATGTCTAAACATATTCTTCACCTGAAAAGCATTTTGTCCGTTACCTTTAGAACTTTGCAATTAATCAATCTCTTTTAGACACTTATAAAAAGTACTTTCAACATCATAATAATTCAACCTTAAATCAACAAAAAAAGTTTATAGGTCCGTAGGCATTTAAATATCGAAGAATACTTTGATAAGTTTCAACTCATTTCAAATCATATGTTTCATATTGTCGTATCACTTGACCAATCAAACATAAATATGTAATATAGTAATAACTTGATACATAAAAGGAATCTCGCAAGCTTGAGACAAGGGTTGAATTGGAACCTAAGTTATTAATATACTAAAAAGTTGGTGATTGCTTTCTTATTTAGGTTTACTCCACACGTACGTATTCCAGTTTATGAGCACCAAATCACATGCATGCATTCTGACATCTTACCATATATTCTTTCATTTCATCGTCCATAATCTCTCTCCAACATCCCTAACCATGGCCATCACACCACCTTTTTCAAGCTCCTTGCATGTGTTCCTCTTATGGATCTTGCTTCTTTCTTCAGGTACCTTTACCACAATTCATATACTCTATTTAAATAAATACAACTGTTCTTTTACCACCGGGGTCAGATTTTCTCGATGGATGTTCGGATGTCTCTTAACTTAAAATCTGAATTTTTGGTTTGGGTTCGTCATATAAAATTATGATAAAGCGTCGATACAATCGGTAAAACTAATAGTTGCAACGAAGATTTAGACAGACTTCATCAGATACCTATTTTTTTTCATTACATTTTGTTTCTCAAACACAACATGTCGATCGAATGATCTTTTCAAGTAAAGTTAAAAAATCTCAAGGGTCTGCCCATGTTGTACATATGATTAACTAACAGTTTTGATTAGTTTCTAACACATTGCAAAATTTACAGGACTTATATTATCAGACTGTGCAAGGGTTTTCACCATCATAAATGACTGCGACGAGACAATCTGGCCAGCGATCACACCTGGTGACAGCTTTGGCGGTGGAGGATACGCCTTACGAGCCAAAGAATCGAAGGTACACACCGCACCAGTCGGTTGGTCAGGCCGGATATGGGGTCGAACCAAGTGCAACTTCGACAGCAACGGTAACGGTACATGCCTAACCGGCAGATGCGGCTCGTCCCTTCAGTGTTCAGCCTCCGGCGCGACCCCATCAACCCTAGCCGAGTTTACTCTCACAACACAGGATTGGTACGATGTTAGTCTTGTTGATGGCTTTAACTTACCGATGTCGGTTAGACCGGTTAACGGTAAGGGAAACTGTAGCATTGCGGGTTGCGTCGGTGACTTACGACAGAATTGTCCGCCGGAACTTTCGGTTAAGGCTGGTGGTAAGGTGGTGGCTTGTCGGAGTGCTTGTGATGTGTTCAATACCGATGAGTATTGTTGTCGGGGTGTTTATGGGAATCCTGTAACGTGCCAACCAACGTATTACTCGAAGAAGTTTAAGTCTGCATGCCCCACCTCGTATAGTTATGCTTATGATGATCCAACAAGTATTTTTACTTGTTCAGGGGCTGATTACACCATCACCTTTTGTGCATCCAAGTATTTTTCTTCCTTCTCCTACTTTTTACTTACATTTAGGAAAATTGTTTTTTCTTTTTTTAATTGGTCAGCTTTTTTTATGGGGTTTTGATCAACTAGTGTCTCGTTTTTTGTCTTAGTTTTCTCGTACGTACTTTTTACTTATATTTAGGAAATTTGTTTTTTTTAATTGCTCAGTTTTTTTTTTTTTTTTTTTTTTTTTGGATTTTGATTAACGAGTCTCTTGGCTTTTTTTTTTTTTTTGGTTAGTTGAGATCATTAATTTGAGATAGCGACTTCACCTCGGATAAAGGTGAAGTTGCTACTTAGATAGCGACTTTGTCATACTATTTCTCGTACACTTAGGAATCGGGCTTTTTAAAAATGGATTGGTTTTAAAAGGTTTGGTGTTGAATTATCAATTTGTTTCTTTAAAACCTTGGTTAATCGATGTATGGAGTTGTAGATATGATACCAATAATTAAAGGTGTTAGTCTTATTTTGAAGGTTAACGGCTTCACCCCTAATATAGGTAAAGTCGTTATTCTATTAACGACTTAAACTGTAAGATACAAAATATGATATGTTTGTACCTACTAATCCATATTTTTTCATAAAAAGTAACCCATTAATTTGTCATCTAAGATTTTAAAAAAATAATTTGTTTATGAAAACCTGTATTTAGAGGGATAACTAGTTCTATCTCGGTTCGGTTGAAACTAGTTGCTTTTTAAGTGGTCACTTAACATGCAAACATTTTCTTTACCATTATTTTAAGATAGATAAATCGTGACAAAAAAATAATGTTATTACATCATTAACAAATTTTTAAAAGAGATTATTAAAAAGTCCACAATATATTAATAACTGTCTTTCATTCTAGAAAAGCATTTTGATAAACCATATCTCATAACCCAACTTAACATATTCCTGATTAAATGTTTGTATTAGGAACCGTCCTCAATGCTCATATCACAACAATAAGTTGGGTTGCAGCGGATCTACTATAGGGTTCTCGAAGAATTCGATGCTGGCTTTAATGCTTCTCTTTTTACCGTTGTTGTAAATAAGTCAAGTGCACTTGCTCTATTCTCGTGAAAGCAACTTTTGCGATTGCTTTTTATATCTTGTTTTATCTACATTTTTAAGTTAATATATTTGTTGACTATCTATATATAAAGAAACCGTGTAAAGCATGTTCTATAATTTGAAGTTCAAATGAATGTCTTGAACACCTAGTCAAAAAAAGAGAATTTAGGTTTCAAACAAACAAAATCGTGATTTAACATACCTGTTCCTGGTTGATTTCTTTCGATTCAGATGTAGTGTTATTGGAAATTGAATATGCAAACGCAATTGTGGTGAGGATATGAAAGAAATACATTCAAAAGGAAATGGCGTTCACAAAAGGAAAGTCTAATTTCTTTAGTATTGTTAAAAAAGAAGTCAAACAAAGGCTTTGTGTTTTCCCTTCTAAAACAAAATAATAAGAAATATAACAATGTCATGTGCCAATTAATGGTTTAAGTGGATGCCAAGTGGCAAAAGTTCGTTTTACTTTATTATAATGTAAGATTTCATAATTATAAAATTATTATTACAATCAATGAAAGATAGATGTTTGACCTATCATAACCAAATTGAAAATCGCATGTCAAATTCCTATCAACCTAACTTGAACCACAATCCTAAGACTATGGTGCGGCATAAGGCGCCACCCAGTCTCATGGCGCCGCATCGCGCCACCGCACACCGCCCCCGGTAGCATTATACGACGGAAATGCGGATTCTCGTGAAGGCAATAACGGGGTGAAACGTGTTGGGATTCGAAATTATTACTGTTGAACGGTAATAAACAATAATATTCTTTTTTTTTTAATTAAAACATTATATATACCTTTCATCCCATTATTTTTTAAACCACTTATCTACCATCATTCTCTCTACTCCATATTTTTATAAAATAACTCAAGATTTTTATACCACTCTCTTTACCATGTACCCCTACAACCGTGGTTTTGTTCCTTCTCGATCTAGCGGCGACCCGAACCAAACGAACACTCATAACCAACTCGTTGCTCCAGTTCCACCCGACCAACTGCCTATGGAACCGGGTTTGTCGAGTATAATCACAGCCAAACCGGGTTCATGAACCTCTTGAACCAACCCCTCTCATGGGACCTAAATCAATATGGTTGGAATCCAAACATCAACATGGGAGGTTACGGCTCATCACAAGGTTTCGGCTCATCACAAAATGAGCCCGACTTCGTCTCGCAGACACAAACAGAGACATAACCGGATGAGGAGGAGCCAGAGACACAACCGAACAAAACCAAACGCAACAAACGTGCGTCACATAGAAAGAAAGAAATAACTGAGACCCGAACGAGAAAAACTGTGCAACCATGGGATGATGAAGAGGAATACGCGTTAGCCTGAGCTTGGGTCGACATATCAGAGGATCCCGAAATTTGTAAGATTTTTATAGACTTTTTTATTTTTAATTTATACATATAGTTTGTTTGTTAAAAATTATATTTATTTTTTTTTGTATTTTTTAGCAAACAACCAAAATAAAAGTGTGTTTTGGAAACAAATCCGAGAACTATTTTTTGGTCTCATGAGTCATGAGTAAGGTGAGGATTATCGGCAAGCGGATTCAATAACGGTAATTGGATCGATATTAACAACAGACAAATTTTCAATCGATTTATCAACGTCAAAGAAATAGTTGGAAAAGCGGCGAGAGCGATGGGGGTATAATGCAGTTGGCTTTAAAAGAATATCAGCGTCACGAGTGAATTTCCCATACTTGAAGGTTTGGAAGCTTCTTCGTAATAGCTCCAAATAGGCCAACGTCTCTAGGACGATATGAACTTCTTCTAAGAGGTCGGGAAATAGAAGTCCGACAAAGAAGTCAAAAACCTCCGAGTCAGTTTAACCTGAAACGCCAATGTCGACGCTCGAAACGTCGACTTAAACAATGTTAATCCGTTATTTCAGGGGGGAGGAAGGGGCAGATGAGCGAGAGGCAGACCTACCGCGACCACTTGGTAGAAGAAGCGATACAAAATCGAGGAGACCAGAGTTATTGTCGTGGGGATCTGACTTGAGTCAAGGGTTTTCCGAGACTAACCAACGCTTCAAGACATACGCGACCTCAGGGCTCAACATATGCAAGAGAATCGGGAAGTGGTCGAGCTTATGAATGATAGACAATTTGATAGAGATTTTGAGTTTTACTCGAAGACGCACGACCACCTAACCGAAAAGGCGTTGGAAATTGCTCTACAAAGAAAGGCAATCATCGAAAAAAATATAGACTTTTAGTTTTAGCGAGTTTTTTTATATTATTGTAATATTTTCTTAATTAAGTACTGTTTTTTTAATTAATGTAATTTTTAATGGGATATTGGCCTTTAATAATTTAAAGTAGACGTCATTAGCCATTGGCGGTCCCACACTTTTTTATTCCCCCTGCCAGTCTCACCTTTTAACTATTTTTCCTTCCCCGGTCCCTTGTTAAAAAAACTTAACAGAGTTGGGTTTTTTCTCCAAATTACAAAATGATGGTTTAGGGCTTTTGATCAGAACGAGGATACGAGTTTATTGATGTAAAACTTACCTCGAAACGGTGCTCCAAATGACTAGATTTTTGTTAATTGAAAGTTTAAACACCTGAATTGAAACACCGTTTTTGTAGTTTGGAGCACCATTTCAAGATAAGTTTTACATTAGTAGACTCGTATCCTCATCTGATCAAAACTTAAAATGTCAATTTGTTATTCGAAAAAAACTTAACGTGGAGGAAAAATAGTTGAAAGGTGGGACTGCCAAGGATAGTAAAAAAAAGTGGGACTGCCAATGACCAATGAAGTCTACTTGAGATTATTAGAGGCCAATGTCATTCTTTTAATTTAATAAAGTGTTATTTGTTTTTTAATTTTATAAATTTAGAGATTAAATAAAAAAATTATAAAATAATAATAATTAAGTAATGATTGCTAGGGTTATGAGGCTACATCCACTTCATACACATCTGATTATAATAAAAGAGTCTTTCTAAAGGCACATGTCATCTAATTATAGTAAATGAGCTCATCTAATGCAACATGACATTTTCTCCATCAATATTGTGGCTTTAAATCGTATTTTGCGGTGGCTTTGTTTGGTTACGGGTCTTAAAGTGAACAGAAGTAAAAGCAAGTTATACGGTATTGGTGTGTCCGATGCGGAGGTGGCTCGTTTAGCAAAGGTGGCAAACTGTGAAGCGGGTTCTTTCCCGTTTATGCATTTGGGGATCCCTATTGGAGTTAATATGAAAAGGGCAAAGTTTTGGAAACCGGTGTTGGATAGATTCATGTCTAAACTATCTAAATGGAAAGCGAATTATCTTTCTTTTGCGGGGCGTATGATTTTAGCTAAGTCGGTTCTTGGAAGCCTTCCTTCCTATTTTCTCTCCTTGTTTGCCGCCCCAAAATGCGTCATCAATAAACTCGAAAAGATTAGGAGAGAATTTATTTGGGGTAAGTTGATTACGAGTAAGAAGTTAAGATGGATCCATTGGGAATTCCTAATGAAATCTAAAAAAGCGGGTGGTATGGGTCTCGGTAGTATTCAAAGCTTTAATTATGCCATGCTCGTCAAGTGGCGGTGGAAGTTCAAGGCGAACCCGAATCAGTTATGGGCCAAAGTGGTATGTGTGATTCATGGTAATAATGGAACTAATATCTCTCCTTCGCTCATCCCCTTGAAAAAAACTATCCCGGGTGTGTGGAAGGATGTTGGTTCTGTTGAGATGGCATTCGCAAAGGTCGGTATCATTTTAAAAGATAATATTGTGGATGAAGGGGCGAGTTGGAAATGGCGGACTGAAGTGAATGGCTCTTTTTCGATCAAAAGAGTCCGGGAGGATTTTGAGGCGGCTAGTATGGGGCAAATGCAGAATCCTTTCGTGTTCAAGTGGAACGTCTGGGCTCCCCCAAAGGTTAACTACCTTCTTTGGAGGGCCATGATCGAAAAAATAGCATCCAAGACGGGACTGATTCGTCGAGGTGTTCCCCTTACGGACAGCTTGTGTAACCGGTGTGGGATACATGACGAAGACCCTAATCATATTTTCGTTAACTGTCTTTGGTCCCGTTGCATTTGGTGGAATATCCTCGCCTGGGTTCGTATCAAATTTCCTCCTGATATTGAAAATCTCACGAGCCTAATATACTACTTGAAGAATTGTCCGGGAGGTAAAAATTGGAAAAGAATTGTTTACACGATCTCTATGGCGACGGTTAGGAAAATTTGGAAAGCTAGAAACGATAATGTTTTCGAGGACCATTTTATCCCTGTTCACAAGACCGTGGAGGAGATAACGGAGGATTCGTTCCTTTGGATATGTAATCGCTCGAACCTGAAGAAGCCAAGCTGGGAGAATTGGAGGTTTTTTTGACATTCTAGATATGCTGTAATCGTTTTTTTGTTCGGATTCGGTTTTGTTTGTTTCTTTGTTCTGTCTCTCAACTTCTTGCTGGCTCTTTATATATAAAGTGAGTTGCCGTTAAAAAAAAGTAATAATATTAATAAATATCTAATATATTAATAAATATCTAATAATTTAATATTTCTAAACATATAATAACAAATAAATATATATATCTAATGCTAATGAAAGACTTTAAATAATACCACATGACGTTCTCTTCTTTAATTCATTAATGATATTTTTAATTCATTAATATTTAATTCTAATTTATGATTAAATAATATATAAATTATCTATTATTTTATTATTTCTTAAAAGGGATAAGCATATGGTTTGATTTACTTTATATGTTTTACATAAATCAAGTATAAATATAATTAAATGATATGTTTACATTTAAAAAAAATATTTGTTATTATCTAAGAAACATAGTGTTACGTTATTAAAAATGTTATTTTTTTAATTATATGCATTAATATTTCATATAAACACACAAAAAATATGTATAATAATAACACTCGGATTTGAGTTTATATATTAAAAATAGTAAATTAAGTGATTATTTCAACTAAATGGAAGAATTTATCTACGAAATCTATTAACTCAAACAAAATTTAATTAATCGATAATAATATTATTAATGAATTGAAAGAGAGAATATTATATGACATTAACGGAAATCTTTTATTACAATTAGATATACCTACCACAATACTTCTCCATCGCCATGAACTCCTTCTCAATTAAGATTTAAGAATCTTCTTATTATCATCCCAAAATTTTAAATAAACATTTATGTGTTCATCAGTTTTTTTTTCTACTTCTCATTCCCCAATATAAGGATGTGATTTAAGAATCTACTTCACATTCTTTACGTATCATAACAAAATATATAAATTTTAATTATTATATATATATATATATATATATATATATATATATAGGGTAAGGATAGTTTAAAAAGGGCCTAAAGTGTGAGAAGTGTGAGAAGTGTATTATAACACTATATATAATACTATATAACACCATACAAACACCGTATAACAATATGTAACACCATATAATACCATATAACACTATGTAACACTATATATCATTAGATAACAAATATAACACTATACATTTATCATAGCATGCTATCAGACAACCTATAGTGTTATATTTGTTATATAATGATATATAGTGTTACAAAGTGTTATATGGTATTATATGGTGTTACATATTGTTATACGGTGTTTATATGTTGTTATATAATATTATATATAGTGTTATAATACACTTCTCACACTTTAAGCACTTTTTACAGGATCCTCTACCTATACATATATATATATATATATATATATATAGGGGAATGTTCATTGGGGAACACTAAAAAAGTGGGGAACAGCGGGGAACCGACTCAAACGAACTCCGATTGGACTCATTCCAGCGGCGTTGGAACCGGCTCGTCGAACCCTAACTAAGATCTCTTAACCCTAAACCCTAAATCCTAACTCCTAAACTCTAAACCCTAAAACTAAAAAATAAGGCTAAAACCTAAGCTAAACCGTAAAATCTAAACTATAAACCATAGAAGCTAAACCCTAAAGCTAAACCCTAAAGTTAAACCCTAAAGCTTAACCCTAAAGCTAAACACTAAAAGCCAAACCCTAATATATTTAGGGTTTAGGGGTTATGATTTAGGGTTCAGGGTTAAAAGATCCTAGTTAGGGTTCGACGAGCCGGTTCCAATGCCGCTGGAATGAGTCCAATCGGAGTTCGTTTGAGTCGGCTCCCCACTGTTCTCCACTTTTTTAGTGTTCCCCAATGAACCTCACACTATATATATATATATATATATATATATATATATTATTTAGAGTAAAATGCACGGATAGTCCCTGTGGTTTGGTGAAATTTCACCTTTAGTCCCCAGATTTTCAAAATTACACTCTTAGTCCCTGTGGTTTGACAAGTTGTTACTCGGATAGTCCCCAAAGCGGATGAAGATTAGTTTTTCTGGTTAAGTGGGCGTGAAATGACAAGGACTATCCGAGTAACAACTTGTCAAACCACAGGGACTATCTGAGTAACCTTCATCCGCTTTGGGGACTATCCGAGTAACAACTTGGCAAACCACAAGGACTAAGAGTGTAATTTTGAAAAGTTGGGGACTAAAGGTGAAATTTCATCAAACCACAGGGACTATCCGTGCATTTTACTCTATTATTTATATCTAATTATTATTACTATAGTAACAAATATATATATAAAGTATTTGCTTAAATGCGTCATTTATAGCGAGTAATGTTATATTCACTTTTACTTGGTATGGATAGTTCATGTTAGTGTAATATGTGTTTATATCAAAATTTATATTTAAGATGTGCAATATCAAGAATAATTCAAAGTTTGTAATTATTATATTATTCGAATACAACCAATCTTATCATTTAACCCGTGTAACACACAGAACTATAAACTAGTATTATATAACCGTACACTCATATTTTACATTTTGCATTTCACATTTCATATTTTGCCATTTATCAGTAACCCCTAAAGGGGGTATGTGATGTTACACATGCCCTAAGTATCATATTCAAACTTAATAACTCTTTTTAGCTCAATTTAGCATTCTATTCTTTGGTTGATATTAGTGATAATAGATGGAGGGAGTGGTCAATCACTATTAGGGTGATTGAGTTATTCTCTAGTCAATAATATCATGTCATATCAAGTCCCCATTCTACTCCCCATTTTACACTCAATCACTGGCAATGGTTAAGCACATGTAGAGTGGTAAACAAGGTGGGGCCCACTATTAACCCCCTCTCTCTCCTCTACCCCTTCGCTTCTCGCATCGGTGAGTAGTCACCGCCCTCACACTCACCGCTCACCAAAATTGTCGCCGGCATCCATTCACCGATCGGTGAATGTGACTCCCCGAGTCACTCCCCGAAACGATACCCACCACCCTAAGGTGCTGTTTGTTTTTTCTAAGGTAAAACGTCTGCAGTCTGCGGACCACATCTGCAGACATATGTAGCAGAAGTGCTGGACCAAATGTCTACAGTCTGCAAGAAGAAGATTGTTTGTTTTTATTTGATATCTTTTATTCTCCTTAACCGACATGTAAGTGGCAGGTGTTTCATCAAACTCTTATCAACCAAAAATAAACTTTAGCAGATCATTCAACATCAAAATCCTAAATTAGAAGTTCAGACAAAATCCTAAATTTCATCAATTTCATCAAAAATCAGTCAAATTAGAAGTTCATACGAAGATATAAGCAGATCATTCAACATCAAAATCCTAAATTGAAAAAAAAAACCCCTAAATTGAACATACCTGAAGTAGGCTGTGGAGGAGGTGTCAACAGTGGGTGGAGCCCGACGGAGAAGAGGGGTGGCAGCGGGTGGAACCCGACGGAGAAGAGGGGGCGACGGAGGTGGAGCCCGATGCGGAGAAGAAGGGGGCGACGGAGGTGGCCTCGACTGAGAAGAAGGGGGCGACTTAGGACGAGGTGGGTAGCCGGAGAACGAGGGGTGGAGGCGGAGGAGAAGAGGTGCGGCTGGAGAATGGATTCGCTGGTGGAGAAGGAGAAGGGTTTCAGGTGTATTTTGTCTCAAGAGGTTTGAAGAGTTGAGGATGTATCTGCACGAGGAAGAGCTTCAACAGATGTTTTCTAATGGTTTGTCTTCTAAAAAACAAACACGCTGCAGACCCTTACGTCTGCACATGATCAACGTAGAGAAGACAAAAGAGGTTGTGAAATACTTTTCTAAAAAAAAACACCTATAAACATTTGTTGACCCCTTGTTAGTTATTACTATTCCAAGTTGCAAGTTGATTGGTGTGTGTATTTGAACGTGAAACCGCTCTTTCCATTCCCCTTTAGGTTTTGGTCTTCTCTCGATCTGACTCTCTCTCTCTCTCTACATCGAAAACTTGAACCAAATTCCCAATTCCCCCGAAACAATCCAGTGTTCAAATTCTTCAATTCCCCCCCCTTCAAACCCTAGATGTCATCGTCCACCGTCTCAATCACCGCAAACCGTCCCGGCCCTTCCTTACGCAGACCCACACTCACCAGCGACAAAAAATCCGCCCTAGATGCCACCGGAAACGACGAACTCGACATTTCTCCGGCCACCGGCGACACCACCAGCAGAGCCAAAGATCTCACCCACTCAACCAAACAAGTAGACACTCTTCTCGAAAGATCTGTTCAAACCAAAAACCCTATACCAACAAATTCAACCACCAAATTACGAAAACGAACCGTCCTTAAAAAATCAACCGGTCCCTCGCCTTCTCGCCCGCCTTGGAAGACTGCTGTGAGCGTAATTGTAAAGAATTTAGGCCTTTTGGCTATACTGTTGGTTCTGATTCAGATGGTTCGTAGGTTAGGGTTTAATCAGGGAGGTATTGGATCCGGTGGATCTGATTCTGTGTTGGGTTTGGAGTACGAAAGGCGGATTGCGGAAGTGGAGGCGTTTTTGAAAACCACAACTAAAATGATGCAGGTTCAGGTTGATGTTGTGGATAGGAAGATTGAGAATGAGGTTAAGGGGTTGAGAACTGAGTTAAGTAAGCTGATTGACGATGAACGGGTTATGGTGAATAACAGGTTTAGTGAATTTGATGGACGGGTTGGAAGCGTGGAGAAGGCGGTAACTGGAGCGGAGTGGTTGTCGAGAGATGAGTTTGATAAGTTTGTGGAGGAGTTTAGGGGTGTTGATGATGTTGGTGAGTTGAGGTTGGATGAAATTCGGGCTTTTGCTAGGGAGATTGTTGAGAAGGAGGTTGGGAAACACGCTGCAGATGGGCTTGGTAGGGTTGATTATGCAGTGGCATCGGGTGGTGCGAAGGTGTTGAGGCATTCAGAGGCGTATAGTGCGAGCAGGGTTATGGGTTGGTTTTCTGGGAACGTGCGGAGTGATGCTATGAAGGTGCTGCAACCGAGTTTTGGCCAGCCCGGTGAATGTTTTCCTCTGAAAGGAGATACTGGGTTTGTTGATGTTAAGCTTAGGACAGCCATTGTTCCCGAGGCTATAACTCTTGAACATGTTTCCAAGGTTTGTTTTTCCCTTTTCGTTGTGGGTATGTGTTGACTCAATTATGTTATAGGACATATAGGGTTTGAGTTTTTAGATGCCGATGTTAGTACATAAGTATTAAAGGAATTGTCTTCCAAATGAGATAGGGTATAATAGGATATAAAACCAAAAGGAACTAGTGTATTTGTACATATTATGGATAGATCAGTCTGAAGGTTAGTCAATAAAAAGTAGCTGCCTTCAGGGTTTTAAAAAACGCTTGAGGCGTGCGCTTCAAGGCGCGCCTCGAGTCGAAACGGCCAAAAAACGAGTATGAGGAGCGCCTTATGGGGTTTTTACTGCATATGCGCCTCAGAGGGGCTGAGGCGCTAAGGAAGGCTGCGCCTCAGGTGCGCCTCATGGGATTTTCATAGTTGTTTTTGATGTTTTTGACTTTTTGTGTCAATTTCAAGCATTTCATGTCTTTTTATGTATGTTTTTGATGATTTTGATGAATCTGATGATGAAATTAGTTAGTAATATTATTTTTATAATATATATAATTTTATATTTATTTATTAATACCGCCTCGGCCTTACGCCTTGTTTCGCCTCGAGGCTTACGCCTCGTGAGGCGAAGGGAAAACGCCTTGGAACTCGTTTCCGTTCTTTTAAACCTTGGCTGCCTTCATAGTTCATCATTAGTTTTGTTGCTGGTGGTATATTATATGTGTGTGTGTGTGTGTATATATATATAGCAGAGAAGCTCGCCTTCTTGTTATCCAAAAGCAAAAGTCGGTCGAATCGGTCGGGCCCCTGCCCCGGAACGTCGAATGAAATAGGTGGCTGGGTTCTTTTTCTACGACCCTTTTGGTATGGTAGGCCCAGCCCCAGGACTCTTATCCCTTATGTTTAGGAGCGGGATCCGCTCAAGAACGACCTTTCGGTGGTACGAAGGCACGGACTCCGCGAACATCCCTAGCCCCCTTTACTAATAAGGAAAAGAAAGCCTCAACCAGAACCACATTCCTTTTGCGTGCGGATGTAGCTAAGTGTCTAACTCTATTGGTCATAGTTTCCTGCTGTTGCGGCCGGTGCGCGTTTGCGCGCGCGTGAACCATCCCAACAAACAAGGAAAGGATGCCTCTCGGGGCATCAGAGAATGATTCGAGCCGTATGAAGGGAAACTCTCACGTACAGTTTCTTTTTTTGGGGGGAAGGAGCCCGACAGGGTCCCCCCACTGACTTGGCCCGGGCCTAAGTGAAAGTGAAGTGGTGGGCCTACCCATCCCAACCAGGGTGTGTGTGTATATATATAACAGAACATAACTTACAACAATTTGTCTTGGCATGTCATACATAACACTTTGCACATATTGAACATTTTCGTTTACCAAGTGTATTGAATGTGGGTATAGCCGTATAGTTTTTTCAAGGTTTCTAATATATGTTTTAAATCAAATAGATCAGTAACTTATCGTACAAACATCATCTATGTATTTAAGCACATATAAAATAATCTATCAAAACACTTATCAATTGAAAAATAAACAAGTTTAGAAATGTCGAGAAAAAATCTTAAAGGAAGTAACAAGGCATACAACAGTAGCAACCAGAGAATTTGAGTATGTATGGATAAGAGGATAAAGACTAGAGGGGAGGATAACCTGAGCATTTAAGTGGTGGGTATGCCGTGTGCATAAATTTGATGTTTTTATTACAATATTTGAAAGATTCTAGTTTTTGAAGTGCTCTGTTTGATTTTTATGTTTTTGAGTTACTGGAATCCCTGAAACAAGAATTTGATGTAATAAAAATGTGCCAAACCCTTTATGAAAAAAACTTGCAAGAATTGAAATTAATAAAAATGTTTCTTACTAAAACAATTAGGGTACTAGATGAAGGTTACCCAGTAGTCCGGTGAGTGGCTTGCTGCACTTGAACAGCTACATTGTGTAGCACTCTATATATCAGTGTGCTAAGTGTTAATCATGCACTTGCTTCATAGAGTAAAATGACAAGACGAGTGAGGGACATGATTCCATGATATAAATTTTTGTATCATCAAAATAATATTGATCTTATGACTTATGCCTCAGTCACATATCACTGTATAGTTTGAGTTTCTCCCCAAAACATGCTAGATTTTATAGAAGAAGACCCAATACATATTAGTTTAGTGGTCTGCAGCTCTTCCAACCTATCCATCTGGTTTTAATTTGAAGCTTTGCTTCTAGGGTTCTAAATCTAATCGGGGAGCTCAGATTCTTCTGATTGCGTTTTTTAAGATACTGATAAAATTAATGTGATTTATTTTTTCTTTTTTTGTTCTTTGATGTTGAATAAATCCTTAGCACACTTTCTGGTAAGTTTGTAATTTAACCCAACTGGAATAACTTTGTAGTCTGTTTGTTACATATAAACTTGATTTTGAAAATGTACTAGGTTTTTTTTTTCCTGAAAGTATTAAAAATCTTCTCATAAATTAAAGATGGTAATAGTTTTATAGCAGCCACGTGTAAGAACTTGAAAGTTAAAAAATATTGGCTTTATGAGTGCACACTCTGTTTTTTCTTAAGTTGTGTTGTAAGTTCATTGACAAAATAGCATTAAACTGTTTTTATCTTGCAAAACTAAACAATCTGAAATTTGCAACTTGATCTCATTATCAATGTGGATATATGAAATCCTAAGTTTTCTATTTTACTGATTCAGTTTTAACTGTAGTTGCATTTGAAATTTGGACCCTAGTTTATTGACAAGATTATGTATTTGGAGGCCACCAGTAATGTTTTATGTGTCATTCATACCAATTCATGGGTTGAGATTGGCACCTCTAGCTGTGATTACTAGATTACTTTTTGTGGACTTGTGGTTATCTTAATCTTATTGGAAATTCTGAACAGTTTTACCCTCTACTGCTAGGATAAAATAAAGCTTTTTTAAACACACATTAACCTTTTGTGGTTCTATGTTGTCATGAACAGAGTGTGGCATTTGACATATCAAGTGCTCCTAAACACTGCAAAGTTTGGGGATGGTTACAGAACGAGGATGATTCACAAAAGGAGCATTTGCTGACAGAGTTCACATACGACCTTGAAAAGAGTGTTGCGCAAACATTTAATGTGTTGGACCCGAAAGGCGAAGACTCAATCGTTATTGATACAATCAGGCTAGAGTTGATGTCAAATCATGGAAGCCCGACACATACGTGCATATATCGCGTGCGGGTCCATGGTCATCAGCCCAATGAGTCATAAACCATCTTCTGATCTTTGTATGTTTGATGGCTGTCCTATGTTCATGGACCTATTGAGGTTTTATGGTGTCTATCCAGGTTATTTGATCGTTACCACGGTCTATTTGTTGTTTGAATGTTTTTGGACGGTTAAACGGATTGTTGTGATGGGTTTTGCACTTGTATTTTTTTGTAGATTGTGCGTTGTTTATGGTTTACATTGGTTGGATTGCTTGTTATATGTTGCTATTGAGATCACAACTCTAGCATCTATACTGCTATTACAGGCTGTAAATATTCTTTTAGTAGGGTCTGTTTTGAGTTATTCTTGAAGCCCAAGGTAACACAACAATTTTATGTTGGCTTATAGATCACTCGAAGACAATGTTTCTGGTGCGT
The DNA here is from genome assembly GCA_030545235.1 of Helianthus tuberosus. Taxonomy (NCBI): domain Eukaryota; kingdom Viridiplantae; phylum Streptophyta; class Magnoliopsida; order Asterales; family Asteraceae; genus Helianthus; species Helianthus tuberosus. Next base: position 142,576,230 of record CM060365.1, read on the forward strand.
GTCGAGTGCGATGTATTTTTATTAATATTTTAAGCCCGTTTTACGCATTAGTTAAATTTTAAATTTACAAAACACGATATCGTGAGCGTAGTATCGTGTTGGTAAGATACCGAGGTCGTCTAAGGGCACAAGAGCTTTTAATACCGGTTTATCCTCAACGTCTAATCGATCTAAATTTTTTTGAGAAAAGTTTTGAAACATGAAAATAAAACTAAAAATGAAAAGATAAATAAAATGAAAAACAAATAGACAAGATAGAATCATTTGTATCATTTGATGATTTTCGCATTTTCGGACTTTTTATGAGATTTTCTTAGTTATAGTCGTAGGCCCATTTGTTAAAGGTGACGTTACCCTCAACCCAGTGGTTTGAGTCAGCAGGGATACAATCCCAAAAGGTCGGAATATTAAAAGACAAATAAGTTAGTTATTAATGCGAAAAGTGGTAGGCCCCTCTTTTGAAGGTGACGTTACCCTCGGCTAAGTGGTTTGAGTCAGCAAAGATACAATCCTAAGAAGCCGATTTAAAGTATTAATAGTAGTTTACATATGAGGGGTTCAAGCTATTTGCACCCCCGCCATCCAATACCAGTGGGTATTGAAGGAGATCCTAGTAAGCTTGAACCAGATCCTCGCAGGATCTATACACTGAACGAGACAGGAACTTTACCAAACCATTCCCCTAACGCCCGACCAGGTAGTCAACGCGCTTTATATAGACTGTAAAGACACGAATGGTCACATCATTTACTTTATATAGACAGTAAAGTAACCTCAAGACACCACGAGAAAATGATAACGAAAATTCACCTTTAACATAATAAATTAGTTATTAAAGTCATTAACACAAAATGTTGACTTCTTGGAGGCAATTCTCCAATCCCACCATCAAATGATTAATACGGTCAATGAGGGCTTCTTCTACGGATGTCATCTCATCAATGGCTTCTCATAAGCATACACATAGTTGACCAAGGAGGCTTCCATCGATGGTCTTCTCCCCCTTCGATTGTTTCTCGAGTGAGCTGAAGATGTTCCACTATTTTGGCTCGATATTCTGAGAAACAAGGCGAAAATTTCAAAAAGGATGAAACTGAGACTCCGACCACGGCCCCATGCCCGCTGGGCACGGCCCCGTGGTCACACCTCTGCAGGTTTTTGAATCAACTAATATCATTGTTTTAAATTATTTTTCTGCATTTTGAAACATTTCTGAACATAAATAACTTAAAACAATGTTGTAAAACTTATGTTTAACAATATTTCCTTAGTTAAAAACCTTGCAAATACTACAATAAAGCTTGAAGTTATGAATGTTTCAAGCTTTAATAGAGGTTGGAGTGTTTTGGAGAAGAAGGTCAGTGACAAAAGTGGCAAAGACAAGATGGTTGGTGAGAAACCTTCTTTGGAATATACCTTTTAAGGTATGTGTGAAGATCCTAGCAAATCTTTGTCTTTGGAATGGATCCAAATGTGCAGGTACAAGGCTAACCTTATAGAAAACGACAGCACACTGACCACGACCCTGTGTCGGCTAGACACGGCCCCGTGGTCAGACAAGGTTCTGACACATTTTGTCCGTATTATGAGCACGGGGCGTGTTGACCTGGACACGACCCCGTGGTCAGAGTTGAGGTGGGCACGGGGCGTGTTGACCTGAGCACGGCTCCGTGGCTAGAGTATTTATGAAGCGGCGTCTTATATTAAGGTTTTTATTCAGATCGGGCGGTTCCTTACTGGAGGGAACAACACCGAAGTGCCTAAGGTACCTTAATTGCTCTTGATTTAAACAAGAACGCAAGAGGTTATCGGAAAGGGTAAAACCTAAACTAAATACCGGTGGGTGAAAGCAACCTTTATTCCCTTTGTCCGGGCTCTTGTTAAAGAAGGTATACGTCGAATCGCTCAGGTCTATGAGCGCATCGGTGGGGCCCGATGGAGAGTCCTTCACGGCACAATCGACACAGGAACGACTATCACTCATGTTTTCACAAGAGGTTGAGGTACTTTTGGTGTCGTCGATGTTGGTAGAATCCGAATGTGACCCCAACAATTCTCCTTGATCGTTGTCTTGTGATGAATACCTCGCTTTCATCTCAAGCTCTATTTCTTTTAATTTTAGGAGAATTACATCTTCGAGTCGACATAATTCTTCGGAGGTTATGTCGGTTGAAAGAGATGGTTGAGGTGTAACACCTGTGTCATTTCAACCATCAAACAAATGCCAAACCAATGAAATATTGTATTTCATACTTTGGACTTGTATAAATATGTGTATCTTTTGCACATATCGACTCTTGTTCGATTTCAAGCTCTAAATCGCTTTCTGGAAGGTTATACGCGCACTAATGCGTAAATATAACCAGTTTAATGCAACAAACACTCCGGAATAGTGACATAGGCTTAACATACCTTAAATAACCTTTACATAACTTAGAAATAAGTTTTGAAGGCTTTGGTATGGCAAAAACAAGTTAATTCGCTTACAGGGACTAAACTTGACAAACTACGAAAGTATGCCAAATTTGAACTGTAACAGACATTCCGGAACATGACCATAAGTTAAACATACCATAAATATCCTTTACATAGCTTAGAAATAGGCTTTGAGGGGTTCGGTGTGCTAAAATAAACTTTTGTGTCATTCAGGGACTAAAAGTGTCAAAAAGTGCACAAGTTTGCATTTTCGCGCATAACTTACGTTCTGAATACATCTGGACATCCAAAAATTTATGTAAGCATGACTACATTATATTTTAGTGTTCGCCTTAAGAAAAATCCATGCGTCGCGTCATTTGGATCGTTTTTCGCGCTTATGCGCATTCCGTCGTAATTAAGCGAACATCGCGTTCGTACGGCCAAACGAACCAACCTCCGGCATATTTTTGAGCATGTTTTGAGTTCCCTATACTTTAACTTCATTTTAGAGCCTTGAAATGAGGTTAACGGGGTTCAAACGCATCGAAAATCGCTTAAACGGGCTGCAGGGACCATTTCTGCCAATTTTGAAAGTTTGCTAAAACATGGGGGCCGTGGCGTAGCGCGAGCCCTAAGGGCATATGCAGTCGCGCTACGCGACTGCCTATTCTGGGCAGAAACATGCAGAAAACTCATTTTTCGCATTTTCGGGACCGGATTCGATGTATCGACAGCTGTTTACAGCTGTTATCCACTCCCTTATCCCTTGCCAAGTGTTGATTCCCTATGGTTAGTGGCAATTTAGTCACCATAACCTTCCGACACTTGTACGGACAGGATTAAGGCACGATTTTCGACAAACGATCTTAACGGTTCGGGTATTCCTATAAATACCCCATCACCCCAACCTCATTTCTTACAAGAATTCTGATTTTGAGAGCTCTAAGTTGAAACCATTGTTTCATACCTGAGTTCTTGGATCGGGATTAGCATTCGGGGACCCTTCGTAAGTATTCTTTCGTTCTTTTCCTTATTTTACTGCTTTTCGAGTCAGAAAGTCAAACTTTGTTTGACTTTCAGCATTGACCAGTAATGGTCAATGCGAAGTTCGTTTGAACTTCGCAACGTGAGTGTAATCACGTTGGTCATAGTCCCTTGGGACTATGCCCACTGATTACCACGTTGTCTAGGGTCGTAGGGTAGGCGATCTAATAAATCGCCTATACCTTCGAACTCGACCCATTTGGTCGATCATTAGGATCCGACCAAATACTTTAGGTGACCATAGTAGGTAGGGAATAACCTTCCGAGGTTATACCCTATGGTCACATCGTTTGAATAGTTGTATGATAGGTAGTTTATATGCCTTAGGTAAATTACCAGAATACCCTTTTCATGTATAATTGGTAATTAAGCATATGTAACCTAAACTTTTGTCACATAACTGATTATGTAACATATTTAGGCATATAACACTTGTCATAGGACTAGTTAGACGGTCCGAACGCGTTTCACGCGCACGACGCGTTAAAGTAGCATAAGTTACCTTAATGGGTCGCGATGGGTCGAAAGCACTTAGGTTAGTCTCAATGTAGTATGTAGGCCTTGTTAAACCATATCATATGAGTTCCAATACTCATTTGGTTTACCAAGCCTCATTCTATCCGATCTCCCGATTTAAGTCCGGTTTATTTATATAGTTTTAGTTTGCCGACTGATTCCGTGCTCCCTCTAGCTTTGTTTGGTTGTTGTTCAAGACCTCCAAGCATTATCAGGCGAGTACATTCTTCCCCTATTTTACTGTTTTCAACTGTTTTGGGGTGACTCATATGTGCTAAATGTTTTCGATGTTATAACGATGGTTTCAAAAACAATTAAGACGATTTATACAAAACTAATAACGATTTCATAAAGTGAACAAACTTGTTGGTTGTAGTTTACATGACCGATGACATTCATTAGCAATGATCAAGCCGACCAGTATTAGGTTATGGTACCATAGGATCTGACAAATCCCGTTATTTACTACACCCGTGGTTATGTGTGGGTATGGTAGGTAGCGACTGAATCTGTAATTATTAACTTACCCTATGGAGGTTTGTTAATACGAAAACGAGAAGCGACGAAAACGAGAAGCGACGAAAACGAGAAGCGATGAAAGTCACGAAGGTTTGAATGTTATTAGCGAGACGATCATATAAGTAGTTTCACGACCTAAAACGAATTAAACGATTTACGATTGGTTTTCACATGATGTTTTAACGATTGGGTAAACGATTGGCTTCAAAGCGATATACGATATTATTTTGGTTATACATATTACATGATTTACATTTGGGCATGAACATTACTTTGGTGGTTTGGTTTGGATTAAGTGATTAAGTAACAATGCGTGTGGAATATGATACAAGCATGGTGGATACGCCGCTGGTACTTCCTATATATAAGTGTTTGTATGGTATTACATATTGTAGCGTTATTTGAATCATTTCAGTTTGAGACATAGAACATTTTATACAAGTAACATACTTTTCACAAGACATTATTTTACAAACAACTTATCTTATACAAACTCATTTTACATGGTTATTCATTTAATCATGCATTATTCTCTTATTTATACATATCACCTGAACTTATCATTGTTTTTCAAATAATTTACTAAAACAAATGTTTTTGGGTTAAGAGTCATGGCTACGAGGTTTTACAAATTATAACCCGCTTGATTTGAGTTGGTTAATTAAGTTGCAATATTATACTCTTTTCAAAACAAGGTTTTTAAATAAAGTATTGCAACGTCTAAACTAGCCATGATTTCGACACTCCTACAAAACCTATGTACTCGCCAGCATTTCTTTGCTGACCTCGTTTTCACATATGTTTCAGGTATTGTTGAATGATATCGATTGATAAGATGCATGCTCACATAGGACTGGACAAGGCCTTAGTGACTCAATAACAATGATAGACTATGTTTAAATAGTGTATTTAGATTTCAAGACGATGTAATTATTCAATGTTTAATAAAACGAAACACTTTTTGGTATCCATGGTTATGAAACATTAATTCTGTTGCAACACGCCCCGATGTTTCCGTCGCGGTTTGTTGTTTTACGCGGTCGGGGTGTGACAGAAAAGATGGTATCAGAGCCAATGGTTATAGGGAATTAGGTTATTAGTAATGCTTTGACCTAGTCTATAACCTTCTTAGGACCCTAACGCGAGTTTACTTGCGTTTAGTCATAAAACAATACCGTCACCTATCCTTAGGCGACGACCACAACAAGAACATAAATTTCAAAACCGCTTTGAAAACTAATCATCTGTTCTAGGATGATTGATTACTAGGTTTTGAACTCTCAGTTATATGGTTTTGAACCCCTTTGAGTTTTCAAAACTTCGTCAAGGTTTTGGGTTTTAAATAATGTGAACACGTGCAAACTGGAAGGGTGAATGCCTGTATTCTGGGTTTTCTGTCTAGGCAAGCACTTCGTATACATCTCATCAGACGCGAGACCAGTTGTGCTTACCTGGGAATTCTTGGGGTGAGTGTTCACTTATAGGCGAGCATGTCTTCGCGATACATTATTTTTGACCCATTTACTTTGATTAGTCACCGTCTCATTTGTTTGCCTTAGGTAACAAACAAATGATCGCAATTTTCATGCGTTATCATTCTGTTTTGATTGTCCAAAAACCTTTCACCTGTTTCTCCCTATGCCTTTCTTTTTCTTCAAGAATGTCTCTTCATCACGATGACGCCCAGATATCTGAGCAAGCAGCCAAATTCGCTCAGCGAATAGGCGAAGTAGTCCTGAAGACTGTTGAATTAGCTACTGCCATGTATCATCTCCAGGATGAAGCCACTCAAGAGACACCAAGACAGGCAGGACCTAGTCAGGCGACAACACCACCGGCCGAGAAACCAATCGAGGAATCAAAGACCATGGATGAACGATCCCCTAAGAAGTCAAAGAAGCGAAAGGCTTCTCAGAACTTCGCCATGGTCGCTCACAATGGTAAAGCAGTCCCCAACCAACCAGCTCAACCCCCTGCTAGGTGTGTATGGCTTTTCCTATGATACCTACATCAAGGAACTATGTACCTTACAAACTACTCTTGTGATTTCTCTCTTTCAAATGATTGCTCATGATTCCCTCGAAAATTTTAAGTACTCGTTTCACTCTAAGAAACAAAGTACAGAAAATTAAGTGACATTATGAGTAATCGTGCTTTTCGCACATCTGTGCCTTTAAATCCTTGGTTAGATAACTAAGGGTATTTTCAAATCTCATACCCATTACGTTTTGATTTTTCAACATACACAGTACCAGTATTTCAAAACAATCTTCATGATCTCAAAACATTTCATATAGTTTGAAAACAATTTTTTCTAGATGCATTGTCTTTGTTATTTCAAAAACATTGGCCATGTTATCAAAACCAACCTTTCTAATTTCAAAATATTTCATATAGTCTGAAGACAATATTAAAACAATACATTTTCTGATCAAGTGCATGATTTCGAAAAGCATCATTCATGTCTTTCAAAAAAACCTTATACATAATTTCAAAATTCATTTCGCATGATTTTAAAACATTTTTGTAAATATATCTACCTATTACACCTACTTTATGATTTCAAAAAAATATTATATATAAGGTTTCAAAAACGTTAAACACATTTTTCTTAAAAGAACCCCATGCATAGTTTTCAAAAATATTTTCCTCATACATTGACTTAACCTTCAAAATTCTGCTTCATATGTCGCCTTGACATATCAAGCATCTCAACTTCATAAGCATTTTACATCATGTTTTGACCTAAGCACATCCAGTGCAAGGTTTCAAAACATCTTCAACTTCTAAAATTCATATGGGATCTTTTTATCTTTACAATTAGATCCTTGTGGATGATTATCGTTCAAATCAGAGTCCTTAATCGGATTCCTTATGTACCTTAATTCGAACACTTCGGTTCCTAATAATCGAAATCGAATTTTCTTTTTGAATCTTTCTATCTTTATAGTTGGATTCTTGATAACGTTTAAAGTACCAAATGAAATCCACGGAATAGATTCCTAGTGTGCTTTAAATGCATGTACGCAATTTACAAGACAAATTAACAAACAATTTTGTGGTTATGTGATATGTGTTTATGTGTTCTCCTCTATGATTTTTTGTGTTTTTGTATACTCTGGATATTCGTTATCCAAATCCTCGTAGAATCTTTCATGTTTTCATATGAGAGATTCATAGTAGGATATTCAAAAGGTACTACCTTAAATCCTTATGGGCTTCTACCTGGTAGTTAAGACCCTTGGGTTATATAGTACCACTCCATGATTCTTAAGAGACCTTAAGTGGTCTAGTAAAAAAAGATTGATTCACAATTTGGTTAGAGAACGACATCTAGTGATGTAGCTGGACAGACTCCTTGATAGTCTATTTAGATCATTTATTGATTTAATTAAAAGGACTCTATGGCGGTCTAGTCACACTCATCACAGGATTGTTCATTTGGTTTTTCCCTGCACATTATAAAATGGACTGAGTGAACTATGCAAGGAATTGTCTGATTATGGACGCGTACATAATTATGAAATTTAGTGCACAGAAACCCAGTAATGTTTATTATGTGTAAGAACCGATAGTGACAACAATAAACAAAATGAGGACGATGTAATGGAGGTATGGTGGACGCACCAATGACGCTTCATATACTTGTATATAAGTATCCCTCTTACATTGCAAACATGATGTTATTAAAGTTACTAGAAGTTCAGAACCCTAACCAATGTTGTTTGATCTTTTCAACTTCATATTTCCAAGCTCTCACAAGTTTCCTCTAAATAAATTTCGGGACGAAATTTCCTAAAGTAGGGGAGACTGTAACACCTGTGTCATTTCAACCATCAAACAAATGCCAAACCAATGAAATATTGTATTTCATACTTTGGACTTGTATAAATATGTGTATCTTTTGCACATATCGACTCTTGTTCGATTTCAAGCTCTAAATCGCTTTCTGGAAGGTTATACGCGCACTAATGCGTAAATATAACCAGTTTAATGCAACAAACACTCCGGAATAGTGACATAGGCTTAACATACCTTAAATAACCTTTACATAACTTAGAAATAAGTTTTGAAGGCTTTGGTATGGCAAAAACAAGTTAATTCGCTTACAGGGACTAAACTTGACAAACTGCGAAAGTATGCCAAATTTGAACTGTAACAGACATTCCGGAACATGACCATAAGTTAAACATACCATAAATATCCTTTACATAGCTTAGAAATAGGCTTTGAGGGGTTCGGTGTGCTAAAATAAACTTTTGTGTCATTCAGGGACTAAAAGTGTCAAAAAGTGCACAAGTTTGCATTTTCGCGCATAACTTACGTTCTGAATACATCTGGACATCCAAAAATTTATGTAAGCATGACTACATTATATTTTAGTGTTCGCCTTAAGAAAAATCCATGCGTCGCGTCATTTGGATCGTTTTTCGCGCTTATGCGCATTCCGTCGTAATTAAGCGAACATCGCGTTCGTACGGCCAAACGAACCAACCTCCGGCATATTTTTGAGCATGTTTTGAGTTCCCTATACTTTAACTTCATTTTAGAGCCTTGAAATGAGGTTAACGGGGTTCAAACACATCGAAAATCGCTTAAACGGGCTGCAGGGACCATTTCTGCCAATTTTGAAAGTTTGCTGAAACATGGGGGCCGTGGCGTAGCGCGAGCCCTAAGGGCATATGCAGTCGCGCTACGCGACTGCCTATTCTGGGCAGAAACATGCAGAAAACTCATTTTTCGCATTTTCGGGACCGGATTCGATGTATCGACAGCTGTTTACAGCTGTTATCCACTCCCTTATCCCTTGCCAAGTGTTGATTCCCTATGGTTAGTGGCAATTTAGTCACCATAACCTTCCGACACTTGTACGGACAGGATTAAGGCACGATTTTCGACAAACGATCTTAACGGTTCGGGTATTCCTATAAATACCCCATCACCCCAACCTCATTTCTTACAAGAATTCTGATTTTGAGAGCTCTAAGTTGAAACCATTGTTTCATACCTGAGTTCTTGGATCGGGATTAGCATTCGGGGACCCTTCGTAAGTATTCTTTCGTTCTTTTCCTTATTTTACTGCTTTTCGAGTCAGAAAGTCAAACTTTGTTTGACTTTCAGCATTGACCAGTAATGGTCAATGCGAAGTTCGTTTGAACTTCGCAACGTGAGTGTAATCACGTTGGTCATAGTCCCTTGGGACTATGCCCACTGATTACCACGTTGTCTAGGGTCGTAGGGTAGGCGATCTAATAAATCGCCTATACCTTCGAACTCGACCCATTTGGTCGATCATTAGGATCCGACCAAATACTTTAGGTGACCATAGTAGGTAGGGAATAACCTTCCGAGGTTATACCCTATGGTCACATCGTTTGAATAGTTGTATGATAGGTAGTTTATATGCCTTAGGTAAATTACCAGAATACCCTTTTCATGTATAATTGGTAATTAAGCATATGTAACCTAAACTTTTGTCACATAACTGATTATGTAACATATTTAGGCATATAACACTTGTCATAGGACTAGTTAGACGGTCCGAACGCGTTTCACGCGCACGACGCGTTAAAGTAGCATAAGTTACCTTAATGGGTCGCGATGGGTCGAAAGCACTTAGGTTAGTCTCAATGTAGTATGTAGGCCTTGTTAAACCATATCATATGAGTTCCAATACTCATTTGGTTTACCAAGCCTCATTCTATCCGATCTCCCGATTTAAGTCCGGTTTATTTATATAGTTTTAGTTTGCCGACTGATTCCGTGCTCCCTCTAGCTTTGTTTGGTTGTTGTTCAAGACCTCCAAGCATTATCAGGCGAGTACATTCTTCCCCTATTTTACTGTTTTCAACTGTTTTGGGGTGACTCATATGTGCTAAATGTTTTCGATGTTATAACGATGGTTTCAAAAACAATTAAGACGATTTATACAAAACTAATAACGATTTCATAAAGTGAACAAACTTGTTGGTTGTAGTTTACATGACCGATGACATTCATTAGCAATGATCAAGCCGACCAGTATTAGGTTATGGTACCATAGGATCTGACAAATCCCGTTATTTACTACACCCGTGGTTATGTGTGGGTATGGTAGGTAGCGACTGAATCTGTAATTATTAACTTACCCTATGGAGGTTTGTTAATACGAAAACGAGAAGCGACGAAAACGAGAAGCGACGAAAACGAGAAGCGATGAAAGTCACGAAGGTTTGAATGTTATTAGCGAGACGATCATATAAGTAGTTTCACGACCTAAAACGAATTAAACGATTTACGATTGGTTTTCACATGATGTTTTAACGATTGGGTAAACGATTGGCTTCAAAGCGATATACGATATTATTTTGGTTATACATATTACATGATTTACATTTGGGCATGAACATTACTTTGGTGGTTTGGTTTGGATTAAGTGATTAAGTAACAATGCGTGTGGAATATGATACAAGCATGGTGGATACGCCGCTGGTACTTCCTATATATAAGTGTTTGTATGGTATTACATATTGTAGCGTTATTTGAATCATTTCAGTTTGAGACATAGAACATTTTATACAAGTAACATACTTTTCACAAGACATTATTTTACAAACAACTTATCTTATACAAACTCATTTTACATGGTTATTCATTTAATCATGCATTATTCTCTTATTTATACATATCACCTGAACTTATCATTGTTTTTCAAATAATTTACTAAAACAAATGTTTTTGGGTTAAGAGTCATGGCTACGAGGTTTTACAAATTATAACCCGCTTGATTTGAGTTGGTTAATTAAGTTGCAATATTATACTCTTTTCAAAACAAGGTTTTTAAATAAAGTATTGCAACGTCTAAACTAGCCATGATTTCGACACTCCTACAAAACCTATGTACTCGCCAGCATTTCTTTGCTGACCTCGTTTTCACATATGTTTCAGGTATTGTTGAATGATATCGATTGATAAGATGCATGCTCACATAGGACTGGACAAGGCCTTAGTGACTCAATAACAATGATAGACTATGTTTAAATAGTGTATTTAGATTTCAAGACGATGTAATTATTCAATGTTTAATAAAACGAAACACTTTTTGGTATCCATGGTTATGAAACATTAATTCTGTTGCAACACGCCCCGATGTTTCCGCCGCGGTTTGTTGTTTTACGCGGTCGGGGTGTGACATGAGGGCATTCGGACGAGAGATAGTGATCGTTTTTGCTTTCGCCCATCTAAGGTGATTACAGGAAAATGATGGGTATAAATAGTGGGGTTCGCAATTTAGAAAGAAACATTCTAAATCTTGATGGAATCCACCACATATTTGACACCACTCACCGTAAGAGTGGCGAAAGTAAAAATAATCAATATCACTCATATTTTTGTCAGAATTTACCAACCGTCGGGATCTTACGGTTTTGTTTTCAGCAACTGGGGAGTGGAGACGGGGGCGTGTCGAGTGGGCACAGCCCTGTGGTCAGCTACCGTCTGACTTAAAATAGGATTGCCAGTAACGATGATGGACATGGCCCCGTGTCTGGCTGAGCACAGCCCATGCTGAAGTCTGCAGAAACTGAAAAACTAAGAAAAATCCTAAAAAAAGAAAAATAAATAAAATAATTAGGTCGTTGATTTTAAACTTTCTTAAACTCCTTGTGTCCCCGGCAACGGCGCCAAAAACTTGGTGTTCGTGTCGAGTGCGATGTATTTTTATTAATATTTTAAGCCCATTTTACGCATTAGTCAAGTTTTAAATTTATAAAACACGATATTATACTAACACTAAACACACACTTGGGCAAGTGCACCCATCGTGAGCGTAGTATAGTGTTGGTAAGATACCGAGGTCATCCAAGGACACAAGAGCTTTTAATACCGGTTTATCCTCAACATCTAATCGATCTAAATTTTTTTGAGAAAAGTTTTGAAACATGAAAATAAAACTAAAAATGAATAGATAAATAAAATGAAAAACAAATAGACAAGATAGAATCATTTGGATCCAACTCGTCTTTAATGTATCCTTTGATGATTTTCACACTTTCGGACTTTTTAAGAGATTATCTTAGTTATAGTAGTGGGCCCCTCTTTTGAAGGTGACGTTACCCTCGGCTAAGTGGTTTGAGTCAGCAGGGATACAATCCCAAGAAGCCAATTTAAAGTATTAATAGTAGTTTACATATGAGGGGTTCAAGCTATTTGCATCCCCGCCATCCAATACCAGTGGGTATTGAAGGAGGTCCTAGTAAGCTTGAACCAGGTCCTCGCAGGATCTATACACTGAACGAGACAAGAACTTTACCAAACCATTCCCCTAACCCCCGACCAGGTAGTCAACGCGTGTTATATAGACCGTAAAGACACAAACGGTGACATTATTTTATATAGACAGTAAAATAACTCAAGACACCACGAGAAAATGATAAAGAAAATTCACCTTCAACATAAGAAACTAGTTATTAAAGTCATTAATACAAACCCAAATAAAAAGTGCCGAAAGATTAAAAATCAAAAGTAATACATTAAAAACTTGTCTTCACCATGTGATGTAAGAGGCTTAACCAAACATGACCTTTGATTGGCAAGAACCCTTACAATCAATCTTGGATCCCAAGACTACTACACACTCTAAAGATGGATGATGGATGATGGATGATGGTGGTGGGTGTTGGTGTTGTAGTGGTGGTGGAGTGGTGGCAAAGTGGGAGAGTAGTGGTTTGCCAATGGATGCCTTTCAAGTGAACCAAGCACCCCTATTTATAGCCTGAACAGAGCCCTTGCCACGGCCCCGTGTCCAGTGGGCACGCCCCATGGCCAGCATCTTCTCTTCCTTCATTAATTGCAATTGTTAGCAGAGGGCCCCACACGACCCAATGTCTCCTGGGCACGACCCCATGGTCAACTCTTTGCTGTACTATCAAGATTCTGCGTATCTTTGCATTGACCACGCCCCGTGTTGAGCTGGGCACGCCCCCGTGATGGGCGTGGAAGCTTCTACAAGTTTGTCTTTTGTGCAGGCTCCTGACTACGCCCCATGCCCAGCTGGGCACGACCCCGTGGTCAATCTCTGTTTCCTTGTTTTTGCTTTGGGGATGCTGCCGAGGGGTCGGGCATGTCACGTTTATTCCTTCTTTTTGTATTTATGTTGGTTTTAGCTGCTTATTTTTTCCTTTTGTTCTTTTATGCTCGTTTGGTCCTGTAAATTCAAAAGGAAGAAAGAAACACACTTTTTCCAACATTAGTACTAAAAACGGGTTAGTTTTATGCCTCATTTGATGTAATTTATATGTTGCATTTTTCACACATCAGTTTCCATAATGAATTGTTCATTCAATTTATGGGCTTTTTGTTTAGTTCTTAATGAGACTCTTTATGATTCAGATCTCTTACTGGTTCAGCACTTAATGATTCAGACTTTTTGTTTCACAAGCATATGTCTGAATGAGACATTTGCCTCTGAATGGTTAAGCATTATACTGAGTCTGAATGGTTAAAATCTCTTATCTGAATTGGTTAAACATTTGCCTCTGACCGGTTAAGCATTATATCGGCTCTTAATGGTTCAGACCTCTTACTGGTTCAACACTTAATGGTTTAGACCTCTTACTGGTTCAGCACTTAACCATTCAGAAGTTGCCAAACAGCCTCTTAGCTGTGTTATTGATTCATGTGTTTAAAAAACCGGATCACATCATAAATTATTTAAAGATTTATATATACCAATTCACTGGCCATGCTGGCTTAATAAACGTGATAAGTTTATGAATAATATAAAACTTAGTGGGTGTATATATAAATTACTAGAGTAAATTACTGTTTGGCCCCTGTGATTTAGCCAGTTTAATCATTTCAGCCCAAAAGAAATATTTTAACATATCAGACCCCGAGGTTGCATTCTATAACGGTTTTGACCTCAAACACTAACTTTGTTACTTTTTTTGCAGTTAAGTGTAAGGGTCATTAGGTCATTATATACCTTAGGGGCTATTTTTGATAATTACAAAGTCCTTTTAATATTTAAGAGATTATTAGTGCAATATACAAATAAATATGTATTTTCATTAGTCGTTTGTTTTTATAAAAGTCGATTTAAAAAATAATTTGTTTTTTACATTTTGTTTAAACCATCTATCGTTTTTAAAGTTGTTCCTTTTTAAAACATTGTTTTTTAAAATTGTTCTTTTCAAAAGTCATTTGTCTTTTAAAGTTTTTAAACACTTCGTTGTATATCATTCTTTTTAAAATCATTTATTTTTTAAACAAGTCACTTTTGTAAGTCATTTATTTTTCAAATTTACAAAACGACGTGTATAAAAAACAAAAGAAATGTAAGATTTGAAAAAAAAAACATTCTAATAAAATTTTTGCAACAGATCATTCATTTTTCAAGGACTGGCAGGATACTATAGGCGATTTATTGAAAACTGGCAAGAGCCGAAGACACCTACGGAGATTCGCAGCTTTCTAGGACTGGCAGGATACTATAGGCGATTTATTAAAAACTTCTCAAGAATTGCAGCACCCCTGACTCTACTCACCCGCAAGAATAACAGTTTGATTGGGGGCCTAAGCAGCAAGAATCTTTCGATATTTTGAAGCAGAAGTTGAGCAACGCTCCTGTATTGACGTTGCCTGATGCAATTGATGAATTTGTAGTATATTGTGATGCATCGCACACCGTAATGGGCTGTGTGCTTATGTAGAAAGGCAAAGTTATTGCCTATGCTTCACGTCAGTTAAAGGTGCATGAGAAGAATTACACCACCCATGACTTGGAGTTGGGTGCTGTTGTATTTGCACTAAAACTGTGGAGGCATTATTTGTATGGAACTAAGTGTGTGATCTATTCTGATCACAAAAGCCTTCAACATTTGTTTAATCAGAAGGACTTAAACATGCGGCAGTGCCGGTGGATGGAAACTTTAAATGATTATGATTGTGAAATAAGATACCATCCAGGCAAGGAAAATGTGGTTGCTGATGCCTTAAGTAGGAAGGAAAGAGTGAAACCTATAAGAATCAATGCCAAGAGCATTGAGATAAAGAATAGTTTGAACGAAAGGTTGTTAGCTGCACAGAAGGAAGCTGTGCTAGAAACTAACTATCCTGATGAAAAGCTAGGAGTAACTGAAGAACAGTTATCCTATGGCAGGGACGGAATCCTGAGATTAAATGGACGAATTTGGGTTCCAGTTTATGGAGGACTTCGGGATGTTATCCTCCAGGAAGCCCACAGTTCCAAGTATTCCGTTCATCCTGGAGAGCTGATAAGATGTACCAGGGTCTAAAGGCAAACTATTGGTGGATAGGCTTGAAAAAGTCTATAGCTGCCTATGTAGCAAAATGTTTGACGTGTGCGCAAGTCAAAGCTGAACATCAAAAGCCGCCAGGTTTGCTACAACAGCCTGAACTTCCCACATGGAAGTGGGAGATGGTGACAATGGATTTCATCACAAAGTTGCCAAAAACGAAGAAAGGAAATGATACTATATGGGTGATAGTAGATAGACTGACTAAGTCAGCACATTTCCTACCCATTAAGGAGACTTATAGCTCCGATATGTTAACCCAATTGTACGTAGATAAGATTGTATCTCTGCATATTAGTACCGGAGGCTCTAATGATTGTGCTTGTTTGTATAATTTGAACAAATCAAATAGAAATGAATAGAGTTTAAGTGCAGCGGAAATGAACAACAAACTTTGTAAACACAATCAAAGAGAGAAACAGTTTTGATAAACACATGCTTTTCATTAAGTCAAAAAGATTTACAATACAAATCAAAAGATTACAAGCATGCTTACAAACTAAACTCCCCCTCAGCCTGATACTCCATGGTTGGTTGCACAAGATGAAAGGATTGAATTGAGGAAAAGAACTCACTCAAAACGATCAAATGTAACAGTACAGGGTACTGCTCCATTTATAGACAATCCAAACCACTGAAGCATCTCAGCTGACGTCACCATGAAAGCGACGTCTAACAGCCTAACAACCTGTAACTACTGTTCCTATACACACACTGCTAATCTTAACCACCGACTATATATAAAAATATATGACACACTAAATTACCGCTTTCTCTTTACATCAGTGCTTTCCTCAAGGTTGATCAGTCCTTGATTGGGCAGTGCTTTGTCATCAGTAGATTGAACCAGCAGTGTTTACTTCTTTGCAGTCTTCAAGGCTTCATCAGTAGTTAGAAGATCAGCAGCTGTTGTATACGGACAGTGGATAGAGGACCATCAGATGTTATAATCACTTTCAAGGGAGAAGTCTAGTATAAACAGCTGCTTATTATGAATCCACTGTTGTGAACCAGTTTTGGCTTTCATTATCTGTTCCTCTGGTAGGGTTCAATCCCAACAATCTCCCCCTGGAACAGATAATGCCAAAACACTTCATTATTTAGGATCTTTATTCCTCATCAAAAGTTCACTAGCTTGTCTTTTAAATCATGCTTCAAAGTCTTTGGAACTTAAGTCATCCTCATCCATGCACAATGAAAGTTCAAGGAGATCTTGTAGATCTTCAACACCAAGGCTTAGTGCTTTTTTCCTTGATATGTACTTCATTTCACCATTGGATCTGATCAGGGTCAATACATGGGTCTTTTGATTAGAGAGCCACTTTAGTATTTTTGAACCCAATGGGTTTCTTGGGAGAGATTTATTTACTGATGAGCTTGGAGATTTTGGCCTTGTGAAAATTTGTAAAGCAGTATCCTGAGCTTCAGACATTCGTTTGAAAGCCTTTTCTATGACTTCATTTGCTGCAGCTATGTCTTCTGCAACTTCTTTGTCAATCTGCTCTTGTTTCTTTTGTTGATCTAGCTCATTATCTGAGATATCTGCTGATGTGTTTGGTGATGATGATTGGTTCAAAACCTTTTTGGCAAGATCTTGAAGCTTTGCTGATTTGTCTTTATCTAAAGCCATTTTCTTGATGGCTTCTTCAAAATACTCTGCTTCTTTTTCTTTTTTCCTCTGCTTTAGTCAGCTGTTTCCTCTTTTCTTGGTTTATCACAATGATTGAGGTATCTGCTGTTGTGATCAGTGGTTTAAAAGCACTAATCTGCTGTTCTGGCTTTTTGTAGTCAGGCTTCTTTGGAGTGTCAGAATCTGTCATCCTCATTTTCTTCAGCCTTTTATAAGCCTCATCGGTATACTACTTTGTCCATTTTGCTATGGCTGTAGCAGTATCCACCTTTGCATCCACTAGCTCTTGCTTCTTTCTTTTGTATTCAGAAGTCAGATCAGCAATGAGCTTCTTGTATTTATTCTAGTTTGGAGCTATTTTCTTCTTTCTTGAATCATTCTTGATCCTTTCAATTCTGTTTGCCTCATGCTTTAATGCAATGATTGGCCATTCTTCAAACTGTTTTTCTTCAGCTGGATAGAATTTTTCTTTCATGATGTATGGAAGATATTCTTTTCTCATTTCTTTTTGTAGATCTGCTTTGGGTGGTAAATCTGACATTTCTTTGCTCAGATCTCTTGCATAATCTTCCATCTGTTTAACTTTAGTGAGCAAGAATTCCATTTTTTCTGAAATGGCTTCGTCACCTTGGTCTTTTCACTCAAGCTTAGCTCTTATCTTAGCTTGCCTTGCTTTGAGGTCGAGATATTCATCCATATTTTCTGGGACTATGAAGCCTATGAGAGAAGGAAATCTTCTTTTTGAAGGATCATCCTCAGTGTAGAATTGTCTCATCTCATTTTTTACAGCTTCAGGTTCCAGTGGATATTGATGCGTGTGAAGTGTTATATATATTAGGTGTATATTTTAAGCCCCTTTAACACTTTTTTAGTCAAGTTTTAAATTTATAAAAACGATATTTACTAACACTAAACACACATATGGGCAAGTGCACCCATCGTGAGCGTAGTATAGTGTTGGTAAGATACCGAGGTCGTCCAAGGACACAAGAGCTTTTAGTACCGGTTTATCCTCAACGTCTAATCAAATCAAAAAGTTTAGAAAAATGTTTTAAACTAAGAAAAATAAAAACTAACTAAAAATGCTGAATATAAAAATAAAAATAAAAAGAAAAACAGATTGACAAGATGAATCACTTGGTTCCGACTCGTATCTAGTGTAACCTTTGATTATTTCCGCACTTTTGCACTTATTTAAGAGATTATCTTAGTTATTGTAGTAGGCCCCTCTTTTGAAGGTGACGTTACCCTCAACCCAGTAGTTTGAGTCAGCAAGGATACAATCCTAAAGGGTCGGATTATTGAAAGATAATTAATTAAGTTATTAATGCAAATTATGGTAGGCCCCTCTTTTGGAGGTGACGTTACCCTCGACTAAGTAGTCTGAGTCAGCAGGGATACAGTCCTAAATAGCCGGGTTATAGTATTAATAGTAGTTAACTTATGAGGGGATCAAAGAGTTTGGACCCCCGCCATCCAATACCGTTAAGTATTGAAGGAGGTCCTACTAAATTTGACCCAGGTCCATTGCAGGACCTCTAAACGCTGAACAATGGCAAGACCTTTACCAAACCGTTCCCTTAACACCCGACCAGGTAGCCAACATACCTCCATATAGACCGTGAAGATATGAATGGTGAAAATCTTTTATTTTATATAGACAGTAAAATAATGCCAAGACACCACGGACAAACAATAAGGAAAGATCACCTTCAACATAAGAAACTAGTTATTAAAGTCATTAATACAAAACCAAATAAAAAGTGCGAAAAGATTAGAAATAAAAAGTATTACACTAGACACTTTGTCTTCACCAAGTGATGTAAGAGACTTAGGCAAACATGGCCTTGATTGTCAAGAACTCTTACGATCAATCTTGGATCCCGAGACGACTCACACACTCTACGATGGACAATGGATGATGGTGGTGGATGATGGTGTTATGGTGGTGGTGGGTGGTGGGTGAAGTGTGAGAGAGGTGGGGTGCCAAGGGATGGTTTGAGCTTGAGCCAAGCACTCCTATTTATAGGCTGAACAGAAGCTCGGGCACGGCCCCGTGTCCAGTGGGCACGGCCCCGTGTCCACATCCTCTCTTTCTTCATTTAATGCAGCTTTGTCTTATTAGTTGACCACGCCCCCGTGTCCGCTGAGCACGACCCCGTGTGCAGAAGAATCTTTGTACTATGAAGATTTGCCTAGAATGTGCGAATCTTATAGTTGACCACGGCCCCGTGTCCGCTGAGCACGGCCCCGTGGTGGGCAATAGAAGCTTCTACAACTTTGTCTTTTCTGCTGACACTTGGGCACGCCCCCGTGCTGGCTGAGCACGGGGAGTGTTCAGTCTTCTGTTATCTTGTTTTGCTTGGGAAGATACTGTTGTGGGGTCGGGCATATCACGTCTTGTTCCTTTTCTTGTATTTATGTTAGATTTTGATGTCTTTTTGCTTCTTTTGTTAATTTGAGCTCATTTAATCCTGAAAATACAAAAGGAAGACAAAAGCACACTTTTTCCAACATTAGTAGTAAAAAAAGGTTAGTTTTATGCCACAATTGATGAAATTTATATGTTGCATTTTGCACACATCAAATACCCCCACGCTTGAATCTTTGCTTGTCCTCAAGCAAAACTCTTTAATATGTGGCTATTACACTCCCAAATGGAATGGGTAGAAAAGAAGGTTTTTGGGCTTATCATAGAGTGTCGGGATTTTCCAAGATTCTTTATTTAGTTTTATTTTTATTTATTTACAATCTTATTCGTCATGATTTATTTAAAACTTTTCATAAGATAAATTACTTATTAGGGCATAACATGCCTTTGTAAAATTTTATTTATATACAAGTTCACATACCTTACGGGGATCACTCAACACTCGGCCGAAAATGTATTTTTGTGGATCACTCGAGAGCGGCATGGAACTTATATACCTTTGTAAATATCAAGAGGACTTTGTGGGTGAAGGGTTAGGCTTGGGTTAAAGGTAGGTGGTTGGGTTAGTGGTTAGTAGAAAAAGGGCTAAAAGCGTAACAAGCGTCGGTTTTCGTAAGACTTTTTATTTTTTTGTAACTTTTATTTTGATGAAGCTATTATTCAAACAAAGTTATTTTTGATGAACTTGTTCGTTTATTTTCTTTTGCTTCATCATCAACACACATATTTTTTTTTTTTGAAAAGTCATACGAAAAACAGAACTTGTTACTAAAACAAAGGGTTAAAAATGAAAAAGGTTTTGGTGGGTAAAAGGTTTAGGCTCAAAGTGGCTAACTAGGGGGATTTTGGGTAGGTGGTAAAAAAAAGAAAAATAATGGTGTAGAAATAAAAAGGGTTAGTCCTAATGCCTCCATCATTTACTTACTCGGGTTTAAGTTGGTAAGGACCGGGAATGTATCGTCATGGCAAGTTCTAGAGTCATAAGAACCAAGCGGCTATTCACACAAGAAACGAAAAATGAGCATTTAGTTTAATGATATGTAATTGTTTGCTCGATAATGGCTCAAAACTCACTTTTGTGGGAATGGGTTTTTATGTGATCATGTATATATAATCAAATTTAACTAAGTTTGCCATGCCTTTTCATAATTTTCTTATGTTGGTTCTTTTTATCACGATGCTATCGGTTGTAAATTCGTAAAAATATAACCTTTTTAAGAACTTGAATTTCCCGAGTTAAACCTAGACAAGTAAAAAAAATTGAAAATTTTTGAAAAACTTTGGGGTGATTAGCGGTTCCAATAGAGTTTTGTGTAAGGCTTGTATTTAGGACTTGCAAGATTCAAGGTTTTAGCATCCCCCCCACACTTAAATTACACATTGTCCTCAATGTGTCCCAAAAATAAGTTTTTAGGTTGATTGAATGTGTAAAATTTTGTGTTACTGGGCGCTGAACACGGCCCCGTGTTGTCCGGGCACGGCCCCGTGTTCAAGTGCCAGTAACAAAATTAAATCAAGAGAAACAGAAGCCTGGACACGGGGGCGTGTTGGGTGAACACGGCCCGTGTCCAGTTACCTGAACTGGGTCTTTTTCTGCAGACTGTGCAGCACGGGGCCGTGTTGGGTGGACACGGCCCGTGTCAAGCTTACTGTAAACGAAGAATTTTGTTGGACGACTCTGTTTTCCTGCATGGGGTGCTGGTTCAAGTTTCCCTTGTATCCTTTGTCATCTCAAGTGTGTTTTATTCATTTCAACACCACCCAAACACCAAATTAACTAAAAGCATCATTCATTAGTCATAGAGAGAATTACATATTAGTCCTAAACACTAGATAGTTAGGTCAACGAAACACAAGAAATCTAAATCCAAGAAGTTCTAGCCTACTCTTTATTCTACTAGCAAAATTTCCGAAAAGATAGATCTCTCGGTTAAAAAGTGGCTTGACAAACTTCTTTCTCCGGGTATGGGTTCCTCACACGTCGGCGAGCCACTCTTCGATCTCCCTAGGGAGAAGAAAAGCGGGCTCATGAGCATTGGGTTGAGGAGGAGCAACTTCCACCGGGATTTCTTGGAGTTCTTCAAGAGGAGGTTCCGCCGGAATGTCGTCCCAACCGGTAGGATTTTGGATCCCAAGTGCTAGGTTCCAATCCTCTTGAGGGAGGATTGGTTCCATGGGAGGTGTTACAAGAATGTTTAACCTCTGGTGCAAGAGGTTTATTTCTTGAAAACTGTTTTCCAACCCCACCGAGAGATAATTTATACGGTCAATGAGGACCTCCTCCACCGAAGTCATCTCGTCTAGGGCTTCACGTAGCGCCATTACGTATCTTACGAGAGTTGCTTCAATTGATGGCCTCCTTTCCCGCCGACTGTTCCTTGAGTGCGCAAAAGAGGTTTAACTGTTTTGGCTAGACATTCTACGAAAACAAACCAAAAATAGTTTTGTTTAATGAAACAGTACAACGGACACGGCCCCGTGCTCAATGAGCACGGCCCCGTGCTCAATGAGCACAACCCCGTGTTCAACTTTCTGCAGATTTTTAGAACAAGGAATCTTGGAGTTTCAAATTATTTTCTCAACTTATGAAGTGTTTTTGAACAAAAATAACTTAAAACAATGTTGTGTAACTTATTTTTAACAAGATTCCTTGAATAAAAACTCAACAATCATCACAATGAAGCTTGAAATCAAGCTTCAATGGAGTAGTTGGTGCAAGAAAGATGAAGAAGAAGGTAATGGATAAAAGAGGAAAGGACAAGATGTTTGTTAGAACCTTCTTTTAGAACATACCTAGGATGGAATGTTAGAAAATCCTTTCAAATCTCTGTCCCTGGATGGTCCAAATGTGCAGGATTCTTGGCTGCATTTATAGAAAATGACAACATGCTGGACACGGCCCCGTGTCGGCTGGACACGGCCCGTGTGCAGGCAAGATCCTGACACGTTTTGTCCGTATTCTGAAAAAAGTCAGAAGGGAATCTTTTGGTGGACACGGAGGCGTGTTGAACTGGGCACGGCCCCGTGTCGGAAGGCTGTTTTATGAAGTGCGTCTATTTTTAAGGAACTTTTCCGGATCGGGCGGTTCCTTACTGGATGGAACAACCCCAAAGTGCCTAAGATACCTTAATTGTTCTAGATTAAGACGAGAACGCAAGAGGTTGTCGGTGAGGGTGATTCCTATGCTATATGTAGGTGGACAAGTCCAACCCTTTTCCGGGCTCTCGTTAAAGAAGGTGTATGTCGAATCGCTCAGGTCTATGTATGCATCAAACGAAGTTGATGGGGAGTCCTTCACGGCACAATCGACACAGGGACGACTATCGCTCAAGTCCTCACTAGAGTTAGAAGTATCGTTGGAAACAACGAAGTTGTTTGAATGCGGTTCCAACCCTTCTTCTTGGTTATCGTCTTGGAAAAGATCATTGAAATCTTTCCTAAGTTCTTTTAACCAATCAATAATTAGATCTTCTAGTTGAAATAATTCATCGAGAAGCATTTCTCCTAGAAAATCTGGTTGGGAGCATTCGAGGGAGAGATAGGGATTATTTTTACTTTCGCCCCTCTTAAGGATACTAGGAAACGATGGGTTTATATAGTGGGGCTTATAATTTAGAAAATAGCATTCTAATTCCTTATGGTTACCACCACATAATTGACACCACATAGTACCATAAGAGTGCCGAAAGTAAAAAGTATCAGTATCACTCATGTTTGTGTCAGAAATTACCAACCGTCGGGATCTTACGGTTCTGTTTTCAGTAACTGAAACTTGGGCACGGGGGCGTGTTGAGTGAGCACGGCCCCGTGTTCAGCTTACTGTCTGACTTAAAACAGGATTGCCAGTTCCAATGATTGGGCACGGGGCGTGTTCAGCGGGCACGGCCCGTGCTGAATTCTGCGGAAGCTGAAAAATTAAGAAAAATCCTAAAAAAAAATGAAAAATAAGAAAAATGATTAGGCCGCTGATTCCTAACTTTCTTAAAATCCTTGTGTCCCCGGCAACGACGCCAAAAACTTGATGCGTGTGAAGTGTTATATATATTAGGTGTATATTTTAAGCCCCTTTAACACTTTTTTAGTCAAGTTTTAAATTTATAAAACACGATATTTACTAACACTAAACACACATATGGGCAAGTGCACCCATCGTGAGCGTAGTATAGTGTTGGTAAGATACCGAGGTCGTCCAAGGACACAAGAGCTTTTAGTACCGGTTTATCCTCAACGTCTAATCAAATCAAAAAGTTTAGAAAAATGTTTTAAACTAAGAAAAATAAAAACTAACTAAAAATGCTGAAAATAAAAATAAAAAGAAAAACAGATAGACAAGATGAATCACTTGGTTCCGACTCGTATCTAGTGTAACCTTTGATTATTTCCGCACTTTTGCACTTATTTAAGAGATTATCTTAGTTATTGTAGTAGGCCCCTCTTTTGAAGGTGACGTTACCCTCAACCCAGTAGTTTGAGTCAGCAAGGATACAATCCTAAAGGGTTGGATTATTGAAAGATAATTAATTAAGTTATTAATGCAAATTATGGTAGGCCCCTCTTTTGGAGGTGACGTTACCCTCGACTAAGTAGTCTGAGTCAGCAGGGATACAGTCCTAAATAGCCGGGTTATAGTATTAATAGTAGTTAACTTATGAGGGGATCAAAGAGTTTGGACCCCCGCCATCCAATACTGTTAAGTATTGAAGGAGGTCCTACTAAATTTGACCCAGGTCCATTGTAGGACCTCTAAACGCTGAACAATGGCAAGACATTTACCAAACCGTTCCCTTAACCCCCGACCAGGTAGCCAACATACCTCCATATAGACCGTGGAGATATGAATGGTGAAAATCTTTTATTTTATATAGACAGTAAAATAATGCCAAGACACCACGGACAAACGATAAGGAAAGATCACCTTCAACATAAGAAACTAGTTATTAAAGTCATTAATACAAAACCAAATAAAAAGTGCGAAAAGATTAGAAATAAAAAGTATTACACTAGACACTTTGTCTTCACCAAGTGATGTAAGAGACTTAGGCAAACATGGCCTTGATTGTCAAGAACTCTTACGATCAATCTTGGATCCCGAGACGACTCACACACTCTACGATGGACAATGGATGATGGTGGTGGATGATGGTGTTATGGTGGTGGTGGGTGGTGGGTGAAATGTGAGAGAGGTGGGGTGCCAAGGGATGGTTTGAGCTTGAGCCAAGCACTCCTATTTATAGGCTGAACAGAAGCTCGGGCACGGCCCCGTGTCCAGTGGGCACGACCCCGTGTCCATATCCTCTCTTTCTTCATTTAATGCAGCTTTGTCTTATTAGTTGACCACGCCCCCGTGTCCGCTGAGCACGGCCCCGTGTGCAGAAGAATCTTTGTACTATGAAGATTTGCCTAGATTGTGCGAATCTTTTAGTTGACCACGGCCCCGTGTCCGCTGAGCACGGCCCCGTGGTGGGCAATAGAAGCTTCTACAACTTTGTCTTTTCTGCTGACACTTGGGCACGCCCCCGTGCTGGCTGAGCACGGGGAGTGTTCAGTCATCTGTTATCTTGTTTTGCTTGGGAAGATGCTGTTGTGGGGTCGGGCATGTCACGTCTTGTTCCTTTTCTTGTATTTATGTTAGATTTTGATGTCTTTTTGCTTCTTTTGTTAATTTAAGCTCATTTAATCCTGAAAATACAAAAGGAAGACAAAAGCACACTTTTTCCAACATTAGTAGTAAAAAAAGGTTAGTTTTATGCCACAATTGATGAAATTTATATGTTGCATTTTGCACACATCAATATTTTGCAGCCATAGGATCATATTTGTCATCACCTGCCTGAGTTGTTTTTCTTTTTTTGGTGTAAAGATTTATGGGTGATTTGTTGATTGTAGTGAAGATGGTTTGAAGTGAAGTGAGGGTAGTGGTGGATGGTGACTGACTAACAGTTGTTGAAGCAACTGGTGTTTCAACTGCTGTTGTCATTACAACAGATGTTGTAACATCTGATGTCTTCTGCTTTTTCACAGGAGGTGATGGTGGTGATGTGACATTGATGAGAGCAGTGGTGGATGACTGGCAAACAGCTGTTGAAACAACAGGTGTTTCAACCTCTGTTGTCATTACAACTACTGATGTGTCAGTAGATGTCTTCTGCTTTTGAGCAGGTGGTAATTTGGTGGGTGGTGGTGTAGTTTTAGGTTGTGATGATAGGACAGTGGTTGTAGTGTATGTTGTAGTGGTGTGTGTTGAAGAAATGACAGCTGTTTGGCTAGCAGTTTTTGAAACCACTGACATATCAACTATTTGGATGGAAGTTTGAGATTTTGTGATTTGAGGTTTGGAGCCTTTGGGAGGTGGTTTAGATGTCTGTTTTTCTTGTTCTGGTTCAACATACAAGCCATCTTCAATTCCCTTCTTCTTCAACTGCTTGATTTTCTCCCCCTTTTTGGCATTATCTGGAAGGGGGTTATCCATGAAGAGGATAGTGGGAGGAATTTTTCCAGTGGTGCTTTGGATATTAGTCTTGATAGCTTTGATGTCTGCTTGAGTATCTTTAAATCTTGACTCCACCATGTTTGTCAGCATTTGTACATGTATTACATGCTGCTGATCAGCCATTTGTTTTTGTTTTTCAAGCAGGGGTTGGAATAAGTTCCACAACTCATTTGCAGCAGGTGCAGGTTGTGCAGGTGCTTGAGCTGGAACAACAGTGGATTATGCTTTTTGAGCTTTTAACAGCTGTTGCACCATATCCTTTATTTCAACAACTGATGTTTCAAGTTTTTCAACTCTGCCCATCAATTCCTGATATTTTAAATCATCACCCACATTAATGGGATCATCCGATTCCCCACCAGCAGTGGTTGTACCAATGTGTGACTTAGGAACTGTGTCCCAAAAATCACCCATTGATGCCCCTTGTTCTTGGTTCTGGGGTCTTCTCTCTTCAACACTTGATAACCTTTTGAGGGTACCAGTGGTTAAAACAAACTCACTGGTGGTTACCAGAGGTGCTATAGAAGAGATTGCCTTCAAGGGAGTCTTACTAATGAAACAACTGTCCAAATGTAGATCTGTTGATCCATCACTTGTAGTTGCTGCTCCACTTGAACTACCACCAAGAGTTACTTGTAACTCAAGGGGTGTAACCTCCTCAATTGTTGCTGGGATAGCATGGGTAGTAGCATCAGACCCAGTCACTTGTGGGAGTGTACTCTCAGTGATAGGTGATAGAGAGGAACTGGTTTGTGTCTGAGCTATAGCAACTGTATGCAACAAGGGTATTATGGATTGTGGTAATGTGATTGGTGAAGGTATGGGTGTTGAAAGAGACATGTCCTTGGGATCAGGACTGAGGAAGATGGATCCAATTGAATCCAGAGCTTCATAATGTGGGGTCCCTATGCTTACAACCTGATCCTTTTGTGAGGATGCATGAGGAGTTTGAGGCAATGGTGGAGATCTTTCTTCCAACTGCTGTGAGGAAGTAGCAGCAGTGGTTGTAAGTGACATTTGTGTTGTCACTGGCAGTGGCTATGGGATCTCATCTTCCAGAGTTGCCTTTGTTTTGGGTTTGGAGGGCTTTCTGGATGTTTTCTTTTTGGTCTTTTTGGTAATGGCTGGTGTGGGTTTCAAAGCAGTGGTTGTGCTGCTATGATCACCTGGAGCAGTGGGCTCAGCAGCAGATACCTGAGGAGCAGTGGTAGCTGCTAAATTCTGCTCATGCACCTCTTCTTTTGTTTTTATAGGTGTCAACATTCTAGTGAATGTTTCAGGTGTTAAACCTTTTATTTGAAAATAAACACCTTGTTTGAGCAAATTTTCATTTTCTTTTCCAAATTTTTGTTTAAAATAGTAGCTTAGAAACCTTGGAAAAAGTAGAAATGCTTTGCTATCAACATTTTTCACCAAATCATCAAAGATCTCCTGGGAATAGTTATAATTTTCATTATTTAAAATAGCATAACCCAGACATTGGATCTTTAATGGTATTTCATTAAAAGCAGTTGTTTTATTTGAAACACACATCAAAAGTGTGTGGAATAAAAACCTAGGTGCAGAAGGAAAGAAACCTTTTTGTAAGGTATCCCTTTTTGGTTGTTCTGCATACCCCCTTTTCAAGAAATCAGTTTTCAACTCGGTTTTAGAAAAAAAAGTTTTACCTTTCTGATCATCGAGTTTAAAGACTTCTGAAATCGATTGTGGAGTAATTTGAATCACTTTACCTTGTATAGAGGAGTTGATGGCACTGACAGTCTCGCCTTGTTTTTCAAGGGTAGCATTTTTCCAAAACTCTCTCTGGGTTTGTTGGTATATTGGAGCATCAGCGATTAACAAAGTTTTGTACTTTGATGCTGACAGGATATCAATGATTGAATCGAAGGTGTGGTTGTTTGTGGGTTTTGTGAGTAGACCCAAGTAATTGTGAGGGGATTTGTACGGGATTTCAATGGGTTCAGCGGCCGTTTGAGCGACCTCTTTGGAAGATGATGATGATTTTGACTTTGATTTTGATTTAGATTTCGTCATTTTGATGAAGAAAGACGAAGAATGGTTCGAAATGGAAGGTTGGAAACTGCTTTGAGAAGAGAATTTTTAGAATTCAATTTGACAGTGTAAAACCCTGTTTGGGGTTTTGATCAGGGTTTTATTTAGAGAAAAAGGTGAACGCTGATGTGGCAGCGGTTACCAAGATCTGAAGGCTAAAAACTGACCACGTGCCAACCTCTGATGACAAGATGACTAATGGAGGACAGTTGTTTTGGAGAACCACTGATGAAGCAAATATCAGTGGTTACAACGGTAACAATATGAGAGCAGTAGATGATTTTTACTATCAGTGAATAAGACACTGATTTTGAGCATCAGTGCTTGCCAAGAAAATGAAAGAACAGTGGTTGACTTTCAGCAGTGGACAATATTTAGGAAGCAGATGTTTGAACAAAACAGTGGTTAGGGGTAATAGTAAAGATTTGAAAGACTAGTATATCAGCAACTGTTAGTGCACCAGTGGATAAGCTTTAGACAAATATTTTGAACATCTGCTGTTCTGATGAAAGGAATAATTTTATTTCATCTGTTGATGATGATTCTGAAATATCTGTAAGGTGGCTATCCTTAACAAAATACATTTTAGATGCAAGTTGTCAAGTTCAAATTGTCAGCAGTTTTTACAAAGATTTCATTCAAGGTTTTGCCACATGTCAAATACAGGTTTTGAAACTCTTATAGAATCTTGACAGTGGTTTAATATCCCAGTGTTTTAAAACTTGTTAGCAATCAGTCTTTGATCTGTGATAAAACCAAACTTGAGTTGACATGACCTTAACCTTGACACATACACCATTTCCTTTTGATCCATTTTCAAGGATAATATCACCAGAAAAAAATGGTTCTATGTCCTGTCAGGAGAAAGAAACTTTTACTATCAAAAACCAGTAAAAGCACAGAATATACTATTCTTAAAGAAAAAATAAAGAATAATATATCCTGCTTTATTTGAGAAAATCCTTTTCCAGAAAAATAATTAAAGGATTTTCTGAAAACAGCATCAAAAGGATCTGGTGTAATTTTCCAATAAAGCTCCTAATCATATCATTCTCAAGTTTATGAAAATGGTCAGTGGTTTGACAAAAGTGGTATGAAATTGTAAATACATTTTGACCACTGTTTGGTACCATTTTCTTAACAGTTGATTGCAAAAATGAGGACACATGAACACATAAGTTTTTGAAAACCCTGTTCTAGATTTTGTTACCATGTGATGATTCTGATAGCTTGTCTAGTGCTCTTTTAAGTTTAGTCACTGGAGATACTACTTTTTACCAGAACTTTCTTGACCCAATGAATACACACAGTTGCTTGATGACCATTTTTACCCCAATTTTTGACTCTTAAGTGTTTTATATTTATACTATTTTCTTTTGATTTCAAAAGTTTTGAGATAAACACACTTCTGAGTTTTTGTGATTTTCCTTCTTCCCCTTTTACCCTTCCCATTCATAAGTAGTGAAATACTTACTGGGAGGTTTTGATTGAAGAAATACTTAATCCAGAATCATTTTGCAGTAATGTTTTTGAAAGATCTGATCATATTTTATACATACATATGCCAAATCTCACATTACATATGAATTGGATTATTTTAACACCTGATTTTCTTAATGTGTTTATAACAGAGTTGATTTGGTCCTTTTCAACAGGATTCCCAACCTGTTTTTCAACACATAAGATCTTGTAACTAAAGTTTTAATATCCCTCTTTTAATGTTAACAAAAACACTAATGTTATTTAATCAAACATAGATTTTGTTGACATGAGGTACACACTTTAGCAACAAACATGATGGAAACAGCACGAACTTCAAAACAACAATTGAAATCAATTTTCGTAACTAACTATACCACAGTTATTAGATATATTTTCAGATCTGAGAACTGTAGGTGATTTATGCATGACATCACTTGTTGTATGAAACTTGTGTGTCCTATGACATCTTGGTTGTTTTACAGAGTTTTTGAATAGCCACTTTAAACGTGATTACTCGTTACTCTGTTTTTCAACTGAATACAATCAACCTTAGTATCAATGAATTTTGAGTTGAACTGTTATGTCAAATTGACTGTTAGATCGAATTTGACTGTCCAAGATCTGATACCAATTGTTAGGACCAGAGGCTCTAATGATTGTGCTTGTTTGTATAATTTGAACAAATCAAATAGAAATGAATAGAGTTTAAGTGCAGCGGAAATGAACAACAAACTTTGTAAACACAATCAAAGAGAGAAACAGTTTTGATAAACACATGCTTTTCATTAAGTCGAAAAGATTTACAATACAAATCAAAAGATTACAAGCATGCTTACAAACTAAACTCCCCCTCAGCCTGATACTCCATGGTTGGTTGCACAAGATGAAAGGATTGAATTGAGGAGAAGAACTCACTTAAAACGATCAAATGTAACAGTACAGGGTACTGCTCCATTTATAGACAATCCAAACCACTGAAGCATCTCAGCTGACGTCACCATGAAAGCGACGTCTAAGAGCCTAACAACCTGTAACTACTGTTCCTATACACACACTGCTAATCTTAACCACCGACTATATATAAAAACAGATGACACACTAAATTACTGCTTTCTCTTTACATCAGTGCTTTCCTCAAGGTTGATCAGTCCTTGATTGGGTAGTGCTTTGTCATCAGTAGATTGAACCAGCAGTGTTTACTTCTTAGCAGTCTTCAGGGCTTCATCAGTAGTTAGAAGATCAGCAGCTGTTGTATACGGACAGTGGATAGAGGACCATCAAATGTTATAATCACTTTCAAGGGAGAAGTCTAGTATAAACAGCTGCTTATTATGAATCCACTGTTGTGAACCAGTTTTGGCTTTCATTATCTGTTCCTCTGGTAGGGTTCAATCCCAACACTGCATGGCGTACCAGTGTCAATTATCTCTGACAGAGATACCAGATACACATCACACTTTTGGAAAAGTTTCCAACAATCTTTGGGTACGCGCTTAAATTTTAGTACAGCTTACCATCCACAGACGGACGGGCAGAGTGAGCGTACCATCCAAACTTTGGAAGACATGCTTCGTTCATGTGTGATTGACTTAGGTGGTAGTTGGGATAACCACCTGCCATTGATCGAGTTCTCCTATAACAATAGCTATCATACAAGCATTAAGGCTGCGCCTTTTGAGGCATTGTATGGTAGGAAGTGCAGAACACCTATTTGTTGGGCAGAAGTAGGAGAAACTCAGTTATCAGGACCTGACATACTCTTTGAAACGACGGACAAGATTGTCCAGATTCGTGACCGCCTGAAAGCTGCCAGGGATAGGCAGAAGAGTTATGCTGATAAAAGGCGAAAACCTCTAAAGTTTGAGGTTGGTGATAAAGTTCTGCTTAAGGTATCGCCCTGGAAGGGAGTGATGCGATTTGGTAAGAAAGGTAAGTTAAGCCCAAGGTATATAGGACCATTTGAGATTATCGAATGTGTTGGGTCGGTGGCTTATAAGTTGAACTTGCCTAAAGAGCTCAGTGGTATTCACAATGCATTCCACATCTGCAATCTGAAGAAATGTCTAGCAGATGAATCGCTAGTCATACCACATACAGATGTGCACATAGATGAGAGCTTGAAATTTGTGGAAAAACCTTTATCGATTGAGGATCGACGGGTTAAGAAGCTTCAGAGGAAGCATGTACCTATCGTAAAGGTTAAATGGGATGCCCATAGAGGTCCCGAATTTACATGGGAGGTAGAGTCTACCATGAAAGAAAAGTACCCTCATTTGTTCCAGTAAATCTTGAGGTCGAGATTTCTTTTAAGGGGGTGAGGATGTAACATTTTGCAAAATTTTACCCAATAGAATAAAGACACGTGTTATGTAAGATAAACGTGTCAGGAACCCGAGTCAAATTAGATGTATGGTAGGATTTAAAAAGCGTCGACATGTTAATAAACACCTCTGAGCGACCAAATTATAAATCCAAAACCTTAATCATTATGATAAACATCTGATCTGGTTAGAACCGGTTATTCCTATGATGAATAAATTCAATTTATAAAGAATTTAGGTTTTTAAATAATGTTACAACAAAGTTCATAATTAAAATTCTTGTTCAAAAGAATTAAAACCTTATTCAAGTGCATGGCAAGACTCTCCATAAGAATCCAAGGATGTGTAAGTGCATGGCAAGGTTTTATAACTTTTTTTAAGACTGATCAAGTGGTCCCATTCTGTTGCAAGAGACCCAAGATTCGAACTATGAAAATTGCATGGTCAAAGCTTGAAAGTTAACAAGTTTTTGTCTTCTGGTCATCGGATACGGACCGTATGGCCTTAGGCTTACGGTCCGCAAGAACTGCAACTGGGTGATCTAATACAAAGTCGGTTACGGACCGCAAAGACAAGGTCTTACTGTCCGTAAGAGGTGCTTACGGTCCGCAAGGCTTCTTGCTTAAGGTCCGTAAGACAGTTGCTTGCAGCAGAAAATGGACAGATGCCTGTTCAGCCTGTTGCACCGCCTTAAGAGAGTGGTTTTCGAAATCAGGGACTTGGCAGCTGGTTTTGGCATCATAGGGACACCTGGGAACATCTTACAACATTTATAGACTTAGTTGGGGTGATCTTGTGACATCAAAGTTACTATATAAGGAGGCCTCTTGTTTCCACAATTCTTTGTTCATTTGCAACTCACTTCAAGCTTATTCTGGAGCTCTCTGGACAGCAATCAAGATTTCTTAGGATCCATAATCATTCTTAGGACCTTTGTAAGTGTCCTTAACTTTCTAGTTTCAGTTTTAATTAGCTTAATGACCATGAGTCAAACTTAACGTAATTAAGGTTTGACTTCGAGATTAATCAATAATTGTCCAGTCAAATCTCGAATTAAAAATACCTATGAGTTGGTAATTATGTGGGTAATAAACCCTTAAAAGGGTACTCTCTGATTCCCACTCTAACTAGGTCAATTGTTGGGTCAAACTTGATATTAAAAAGTCAACAGAAAGCTTAATTTCAAATTAATGCATAATTAGCAATGTAGAAGCTATGCAACCTGTTTCATCATTAATATAACTTGGTAATTAATGTAAGAACATGTCTAACCATGTTCAACCCGACAATTTTCAGTTTAGGCTTGGTTCAGAACCGAAAGTTGCATAATTTGACTTCTGCTTTGACTTTCAGTTCTGACCCATTAGAGCAAGGTTTAGAAATGCCTTAGAGCCTCATTAGGACCATGTTTCATATAAGTATAACCCTCTGTGATTATACAACTTGGTTCATTAGTTATCCGATTCATATGCATATTTCCGTTAAATGCCTACATGTTGACTATTATGCTCATATGACCTTAAAACATGAATTTTGGAAATGTAAAAGAGTAGAAACCTTAGTTACTGATTTATAAACTTGTACCTAAAATTTGACATCTGTTTGAGGTCTAGATTAAGAATTATGCCCATTAGCGTAATTAAAAAGCTTTTTAGTAATTAAACGGTGTAATTAGTGTATAGCCTATCTAAACCCGATTTTTGATACCAAACTTTTTACCCACTGATATAAAATAATATTTTGGGATTTTTGGAGATTTTTATTTATTTTTAGGCTAAGCATAACATAGAGTTCTAAGCTTGATCCGGTAATTGTCGGTTTTGCCCTTTTAGGCTATAAAATGAGTTTTACCAATCCTTTTGATACCAAACCTTTTTCTACTGATCCAATATGATAGATAGAATATTTTAAGCCTTCTGGATTAATAAAAATATCAGCTTTTCTTATAAAACCCGAAAATAGCTTAAAATAACCTTTTTAAGAGCTTTTAACGCATAGTATGTATTAAAACCATTTTAGATATATAAGACTTGATACCTACTGATGTTTTAAATAAATTTTTATACTTTAGCAGTAAGCAAAAGTTTTAAACTCAGATTTCCAGATTTGACCTTTAAACCTTAGGTGAAATTACCAAAATGCCCCTTCGGTGCATAGTATGGTTAGAAATGATAAATTTCACATATAGGTTATACCCTACTGATGTAACTTAATAAATTAATTATTTTTACTGATTACATCAGAACCGAAACTCAAATTTATATTTAAACTCTTTTATAACCTTTAAAATGACCAAAATACCCCTAAGGGGCGTAAATTGGGTTTAAATCCGTTTTGGGCATAATAGAAGATATCTTACTGATGTCACAACATATTTAAGGCATACTAACTTAGGAAACTTGTATATAACTCATATGGTTTCCCGTTACGCACTTTTCGCGTTCGGATCGGCTTATGTAACTAGTTTGCATAATTTAGCCGAAACAGGTCAAACCATATCGTTTTCACCTCAAAATCCAGAATGTGTTTAAGTTACCCATATTAAACAAGCATACAAGCTTGTCGGGTCAAAACCACATTCTAAACCGGTCTTCGCTTTATCATGCGTTTGAACCGTGTATTCCTTTTGAAAACTAACCGGTCTAAGTCTAAGCTTAATTAAAGACCCGTTAGGATTCTAATAGGTTATTCAAAACCTTCATTCCAGATTAGGAGCCCAGTAAAAGCTAGATGCACTCACTGTATTTGATTTATATTTTGCTCAGGTAAATACTCTTAACTTATTTTCCCTATACGGGCTTATGATACGGTATTATAATAATACCGCTTGGTCGGGTATGTAGTCATTTAAATCGGATTGTGATTAATGTATTTACATAACTCGTTTTATTCTGTATTATTTGGTGTATGGACTTTGGGGGTTAAATGACCATGTCCCGGATATCCTTGGCATCATTCAAAGAAATGGCCACAACCTAAGCACGGGGTGTAGGCGTACACCTGACAGATGCATTATGTAAAACCTGGTAATCCACTTAAAGGAAATAATCCTTGTGGGCATTATATCTGTGGCGTGTCAATTAATCTAGACCGGCCCTACAAACCGGCCCTGATGGACGACAAATAAGTAAAACTGTATTCAAGATTATTTTTGAATAATTGTCCCAAGTTATAAAAGATATTTTTGCCTAAGTGCATTCAAATCAATTTTCAAACTCTTTTCAAAATGAGTCAGTTAAGTTGTATTTACCAGTGTAAACTGACGTATTTTCCAAAAAGGTTAAGTGCAGGTACTATACGTAATAGGCTGGCTACTCCAGGCACCAATAATCAAGTCTCGCAAGCTCTAGATGTTAAAGTCTATTGAACAATTTCCTTTTTATTTCGATCCGCCTGTGGATCTGTTTCAACTATTTTGTGATACTTAATATTACAATTTTTCAGTTGAAATGAATCTATCTTTTGCTTCCGCTGTGCATTTAAATTTGTGTTGTTTGACTATGATGATTTCAACAACGTCACGATAACTCCCCACCGGGCCCACCGGTAATACGTGGAAATATCGGGGTGTGACAACAACTCTTTTAGGTCAGGAAGAATCTGGTAGTAGTAAGGATCAGAGTTATGATCATTATATTGACATAACTGCTGGTGGAGCCTTTAATAACTCTGATTCTTACTCAAATAACTATGCTTTCACAACTAGTAGTGAAAACTAGAATTCTGACAATCTGTGCTTTGAACTTAATGATCTGCAGCATTTTGATCCAACTGACTTAGAGGAAATGGACATTTTACACCAACTTGCACTGCTGAGTGTTAGAACCAGCAAGTTTTACAAAAGGACAGGAAGAAAATTTCCAGGGTTACATGGGAA
This sequence comes from Helianthus tuberosus, assembly GCA_030545235.1. Taxonomy (NCBI): domain Eukaryota; kingdom Viridiplantae; phylum Streptophyta; class Magnoliopsida; order Asterales; family Asteraceae; genus Helianthus; species Helianthus tuberosus. The sequence continues at coordinate 142,612,307 of CM060365.1, forward strand.
CTTGAAAGTATGGCTGGATAAGTCAAAGATAAAATGCTATAAGTGTAACAGGTTAGGTCATTTTGCTAGAGAGTGCAGGAGTCAAAACAATGGACCTATTATCACACATCCTGGCTCAAACCCTAGACCACAAAATAACCAAAACACTGTGCATTATGCCCAATATGCCCCTGCTGCTCATGTAAACACTGCTCACTATGCACACCCTGCAACCCCTGTTCCTGTGCTCTATGTTCAAACCACTGTTCCTTAGATACAGTGTGTCCAGGCCCCTGCTCCTCAGGTTCAGGTGCAACAAGTTGAACCTCAACAAGATGCACAAGCAGTGGTTCAACCAGATCAGCAAAGCATTTTCACCCAAGGCCATGTTGACTGGAGTAGCTTGCCTGAAGAGTTAGGAGATGAAAATTTTGCACTCTATGCTCAAAATAATGTTTCTAGTGGTGATGTTTGTTTTGTAGCATTGGAGTCTATACCAGAAGGGCTGTAAACTGAAGAAGGACAGTCAAGTGATGAAACAGTGGATACAATTGCTGAAGCAGTGGTTACTGCTGTTGCTGGTGAAATACTGCTGGCAGAAAATTCAGTACCCCTGTTGGAACCATTGTCTGACCCCTGGTCTGAAGAAGAAGAAGAGAATAAACAAGGTGAAATAGAAGAGAAAGTTCAAGAAGAAAGTGATAATACCTGTGATTGTGCCATGATGGTTGCAACTAAGGTATCACCCCAGGTTCTCAAAAACCTTTGTTCAGACAAATGCATCATAGCATTTGCAAACATTAAGGAGGTGAATGAAAACCTTAGAGATAGATTATTAACTGGTGAAGTACAATTGGAAAAGTCTTTAAAAGAATTAAAAATTAAATTGTCTGAAAAGGAAAACGAAATTTGCAGCATCAAACAAGAGCATAGCATAACCAAGGACCAACTCCAGACCATGATAGAAAAATATCAAGTCTATAAAAAGGAGTTGGAAACCACCCAAATCACTTGTGAAAAATGGGTGGAATCCTGCAAAGGTTATGAGATTATGCTTGAAAAACAGCTTGAAAGCAATGTAAAATTTGGGATAGGGTTTAGAAAAAATGACCAAGTTGAAAACATTGCTGCAAATCAAACTGGTTCTGTTGAAATCATACCAACCAACAAGAATGGCCAAGAAGTTAAAATAACTGATAAACTTGGTAACAAAATCACCCTGGAAAGATCTGTGGGGTCCTCAACTTTTGAGGAGATTGAGAAATACGAATTCAAACCCACATGGTCTGATGAGTGTGATATTCTTGAAAATTTCAAACCTATGGACTTCACAACTGTGGATGGTGTCATAGCTCCTAAGGCCAAGGTCATACCTCTTAAGGACATCCTAATAGTGGTTCAAAACTCTGTTGCAAAGGAGTCTGAAAAGAAGAAAAGAAAAGGTTAAAAACTTGTTTTGTGATTTCTGTGAGAAGAAAAATCATTTGACCAAAGATTGCTTTCATCTAAAAGCATATGATATTAACAAAACAAGCATCATTGTGCCTTCTCAGAGCTGCACCATCTGTGGTAAAACAAACCACCTCACTCAGGAATGTGTGTATCTCAAATCCTTTGATGTAAAAAAGAATGAGTACACTTCAAAAACATTCATGAGTTCATCAAAACCACAAGTCAAGAAACTACCACTGTTTGTGCCAGTTCAAACAGCTGTTGCAAAATAGCTGAACCAAACCTCTGTTAAAAGAGAGGTTCAGGTGACTGATGCACCCCCTGCTAAGCAATACCAAGGAGGTAAAGGTCAACCACCATATCCTAGGGTCCCACTTGTTTATGAAGCCTACAAAAGGCCTTCTAAATCAAGAGTGAACAGGCATCCCTATGGATATCAAGAATTGATTGGAAATGGCTCCCAACAGTGGTTAGAGAAACAAGTTTCAAAAATTGCTCAATCCCCTGATCTAACCACTGTCCATCTTCCTGACCTTAACATAGACACTGTTGAGACCCCATCTGTTGGTACACGATGTCTACAGCCTACGTCTTATGTCTAGGTCATGATGTATAGGGGTCTAAAGTGTCAGATATGTATAGTTCAGGGGTTAAAATGTAATTTTATGTGTATTTGATGTTATTTCGCTTGAAATGACACTTGGTCATTTCGAGCGAAATCAGAAGTTTGTTATTTCGCTCGAAATGACTTGTGTCATTTCAAGCGAAATCTCTAGCCTATATATAGGTTTGTGTTGTTTCTCATTAGGCACGGATCCATAAGTTGTACACCGAACTGCTGCCGGATTTTCTAGTGAAATATAAATGAGAAACGTGTGTTAAAGTGATATTCTCTGTTTTCTACTCCATTCTTCACTGATTCAGCTCTGTTTGTTTGATTCCGCCTCTCAAACAGTGTGTATTGACTCTGATTGACTCACTCGGTCGGTAAAAACGATCCTACAATTGGTATCAGAGCCGGTTATGAGCCAATACACTTGAATCAGTGCCTTTTTCTACACATTCTTGGATTTTTGGACATTTTAACGGACAAAATGGACTGAGTTTTTGATATTGTGTGTAAAACAGTGTTTTAACAAACCCTTGAGAGTTTCAGATCAAAATTCGAAGTAAAAGTGGTAAAAGTGGTAAAAATGGACTAAAAACCTGATTTCGCTCGAACGTAACATCTGTTTTCGCTTGAGAATTTGTGATCATTTCAAGCGAAATAAGTGATTTCGCTTTAAAACAACTGGTTTCGCTTGAAAGTTGTAGTTGTTTCGAGCGAAATAAGTGGTTCCGCTTGAAATTCATCAGATTTCGCTTGAGAAGGTGATTCCGCTCGAAAAATCACCTTATTTCGCTTGAAAGTGCTGATTTAGCTTGAAATCTGATTTCGCTTGAAATCATGTGTTTGTTGTGAAAGTCCATATTGTTCGTTATTTCGCTTGAAAATCTGATTGTGTGTGATTTCGATTGAAAAATCCTGTTTTTTCAAAACTTGAAAATTTTTTCTGTAAATTGAATTTGTAAAATGGATAATGAGTTTTATAACTTGTTTTCCGGTAGTGGAATGACGGCAGCACAAACCCCGGCTAGTATAGTACAAAATGTGAATATGGAAAATGAGCTCGGGACGATGCAAAAACCACCTAAACTGATGAATATCGATGAGTATTCGGGTTGGTCTGGAAGGTTTAAGACATGGGTTCAAGCAAACCACTTCGAGTGCTGGATGAAGATTGAAGCGAAATATGTTCCTCCAGTAGATGGGTTTGGGTCATGTGAAAGTGATTGGTAGTTTGACACAAACTGAACAAGAAGATTTCAAAGCTGAGAAGAAGATGATGAGTATTCTTCAACAGGCGATTAAAGATGATATTTTGGTGTTGTTGCAACATGAGGATAATTCACAATCTATTTGGGAGTTGCTGAAATTAAAGTTTAAAGGGAGTGTGTCCATGATCAAAAGCAAAAAGGCTTTGATAAAGAAACAATTTGACATCTTCACTGGTAGGAAAGGTGAAACTACAAAACAATTGATTGAAAGATATTGCCATTTAGTTGTGGAGATGGGGAGATTGGAGATAACCAAGACTAATGAGGAGTGGATAGATAAATTGGCAGATGCATTGCCATACGATGAATGGGGTACTTATTTGTTGGTGTTAAAGAACAATACAAATTTTGCTAATTTGAATCTTAGTGGGTTCATAGAGAAGATCGAAGCACATGAGTTAGAGTTAACAAAGATTAAACAGATGAATTATGCAAATGTTCAACAGGATGTTTCATTATATTACAAAGGCAGTTCTCCGGCAACAACAAATCTAAGCCCGAAGATTCAAACAGCTTTTAGTGCAGATTCAACCTCCGAAGCATCATCAGTTACATCAAGTCATAACAATCATTCACTGTTTGCAAGTTATGAGCCAAATTCCAAAGCTCCCGAACAAGTTACTCCACAAAGATCATCAAGCTCGAACAATCAAAGTCAAGGTCCGGGGATATTGTGCAACATTGCAGTAAACATTAAGAACGCTCAAGATTTTACAGAATCTTCTGCTAAACAGCACATAGCACTTCTCGCATCAATGTTGGAATCTTACGAGAGTTTGGTTGCAGGGAGAATAGGAAACCCTGATATGACGAAAGAGGACTATGATCAAATAGATCCGGAGGAGCTCGAATTGATAGACATCAAGTGGGGTATGGCAAGTTTGGTGAGAAGAGCTCAACGATTTATGGAAATTACTGGTCGGAACAGTTTGTCAGGTCCGGATCAAAAGCTTGGTTTTGATAAGTCCAAAGTGACTTGTTTCAGGTGTAAAGAGAAGGGTCATTTTAAGAGGGAGTGTCTGAATAGAGAGGTCAATAACCATCAGAATCCTTTTACCAACGATTACTATAGACAGGCGATCTATCACAAGACAAATCTTTACCTGTCATTCAAAGACCTCAGATCGAGAACAAGCCGGAAAAAGCTCTCATAGTTAACCAAGATGATGAGAAGGTAGCTGAAGGGTTCAGTTGGGATAAGTATATCCCGGGTAGTGAAAGTAGAGCAATGATGGCTGAGATTGTAGAGGTTCCGGAGAGTGTTGTTGAAACAGAGGTTGTTAGTGAAGATGTGTCTAAAGAAAGTTCGATTGATCACGAAGAAATTACTGTGTCCGAACAGGAGGTTTTAGCTAGTTCTTTAAAATCAATTATACCTCCTAATGTGTGTAATTCTTTTGCAGGATATTTCAGTGAACCAACAACGGGATCTTGCCCACAGTATGAAGTTGAGAAGGCTCCGGTTGAAGAGATAATTGATGTTTCGAAAGAAATGACTGAAGAAACACTGAAAGAGATTGCTGACAAAGCCTTAATGGCAAAGCTGAAAGAGGTAGACACAGAATCTGTAAAACCAGAGTCTGTTGATACTGAGTCAGTTGAAAGTATGTCGGTCAAAACAAAGTCAGGTCAAATGGAGTCTGACGGGAAATCTGAAAGTGAGGAGGTCAAAACCGAAGGAGTGTTTGAGTCAGAGTCTGATAATGTCGGTAAACAGGATGTTTATTTTGAGCAAGAGGATAAGATTGTTGAAAAGATTGATTCAATCTCTGAAACTCCATGCAAAAACTATTCAAAACCATGTATGGAATGTCTTGAAAAACACAAAAGGTTTCAAGAATTGAAACAACACACTGATGAGGTTAAATTTGACCTAAGTGAAGTAAAAGAAGCGTATGAAAAATTGGCTAAATCTATCAAAATGATTCAAAAAGAGAGTCTTGAAAACGACAAAGCCACAAAATTGTTAAAATCAACAGTTTTGGATAAACAAAAGGAAATCAACTTTCATTTGGATACAATTGCCTCATTGAAAAAGGAATTGGAGTTAACAAAAATTGAGAATGAAAAAATTGATAAAAAATTGATGAGTTATGTTGCATCTTCATATGTGATTGAACAGATCGTCCCGCAACAACCAGATTCAACACCTGTCTTTAATAGTGTTCCACCCCCAATGTGGAGTCATTACACTCAGAAGTATCCAGATGGGGTGGAAGCTGCTTTGAATCTCAAACTGAGAACCATTGAAAATGAGTTACCTGAGAATATTGATGTTACATTCTCTCTGTCCGACACTGATAATGAGTCACAGGTTATTAAGACCGTTGTTGACCAAGTGTTAGACGAAGAGAGTGATAACTCGGAGTTTGAGACTGTGAAAACTCATTTTGAGAACTCGATTTCTGATTCTGAAGAAGATGGTAACTTCTTAGACAGATTCATACCAAAATCAGACAAAATCGTGAATGATGATCCGATCAGTGTGGTTTACACAATGATTGGAACTGACAAGCTTTATTCTGATTTTGAGTATCCGCTCCAAAATGCTAAAATTGAGAATGTTGAAAAGGTGTTTAAATTGGTCGAAATTGACATTTCTGAGGTGAACAACAAAGAGTTCTTTTCAAAACCCAAAAAGTCTTTTGTTAAGTCACAGCCTAACAATTCGGGAAAGAAAGAGTGGGAGGGAAATGGTGGTAACAACAAGAGAAATGGAAACAATTTTAAAAATAAAGGGATTGGATTTGAAAAGAAAATGGCAAAGAAGAATGTCAAGCCAAAGGAAACAATGAGTGATATTTTCGTTGTTGGTCCAAGTGTTGATGCTGAAAAAGAGTATATTTTCAGTCAAAAAGCCATTGATGATTTCAATGCAGCAAAGAAGCTGAAATAAGAGACCTACAAATCTACTTTTGTTGAGTATGACAAAGAGTTTGTTACCGCTGCAATGAGATTGGTCATATGGCAAAACAATGTACCAAAAAGATTGAAAAACCCATTTTCAAGAAAACTGTTTTGCAAAAACCCCGACCTAAAACTCTAACTGATAACAAGGGTAAAAAACCAATGATTTCACCAGTTCGTATTTTGAAGAGAGGTGAATCTCTGAAGTCCGAATAAAAACCAAAATCAACTTTTGAGGTTGGCGAATCTTCGAAAGTCCAAAAGACTTCAAAGATTTATCCAAAAATGAAAGTTTTTGAGAATCAATCTTGGGTGGTGAAACCAAAATCATCAGTTGAAGAGAAAAAGATGGAAAGTGTTTTGAAAACTGAACCAAAAGTTTTTGAAAATGATGTGGATAAACTTGAATTTGAACTTGATAAGTTGCTTGAAGAGTTTCCATCGATTAAGAAGGAAGTTTTAAAATCAAAAATCAAACCTGTGATCCCAAATGTCATTTTTAGTATTCCGAAAGTTGAAGTAGATTGTGATCTAGTGTTTGGTAGTGTTTCAACTGTTAAGAAATCACGGGCCTCATTGTTTGAATGATTTTCTATGATGTATGCAGGGGCTGCCGAAGTCGTACATCTCAAAGTGGATAATGGACAGCGGAGCTTCAAGGCACATGACCGGAATGCTAGCATTGCTTTATGACGTCAAATCTCTCAATGGTGGATACGTGGGATTTGCTGGGAATCAGGGTGGAAGGATAGTTGGTCAAGGAACTCTGACGAATGGAGTCATTTCATTTGATAAAGTGAACTATATAATCGAACTTGAAAACAATCTGCTGAGTATTTCGCAGATTTGTGACAAATCTTTTACAGTGCACTTTACTAAAAACGAATGTCTTGTCCTAAAACCTGGTTTCAAAATTCCTGAAGACATGGTGTTGTTGCGAGCTCCACGTGAAAATGATTTATACATACTTGATATGAGCGTCGCAACAACAACTGATCATAAAAAACAGTGTTTTGTGACAAAAACAAAGGCAACTGAAAAAGAGTCGATAATGTGGCATCGAAAGATGGGCCACATTCATGTTAGAAAAATGAACTTTCTTGTACACAATGATTTAGTTGAAGGTGTAAATTTGAAAAACTTTCATTTGAATGATGATTGTGTAGCATGCAAGAAGGGAAAGCAGAAAAAGAAGTCACACCCACAGAAGTTGCTGAATTCAATCAGAATGCCTCTTGAGAGACTCCATATGGATCTCTTTGGACCAGTTAATGTGGAAGGTATCAGCGGAGACTTATACTATCTAGTAATCACTGATGACTTCACTAGATTTTCTTAGGTGGTATGTATGGAGAGGAAAGATCAAACGTTTGAGTCTTTGATGATTCTTTTCAAAAAGATGGAAACGGTCTACAAATTGCCAATCCGGAGAATACAAAGTGATAATGGAACGGAGTTTAAGAATAATCGCATGCTCGAGTTCTGTAACGAGAAAGGAATTCTTCATGAATTCAGTGCACCATATACTCCACAGCAAAATGGTGTAGCTGAACGACAGAACCGTACCATCATTGAAACAGCTTGAACCATGCTCGCCGATTCCAAGTTACCAATATTTTTCTGGAGTGAAGCTGTTGGTGCATGTTTTGTGACAACAACTTAATAGTTTAATTATTTACTCTTTGGATATTTTGTATTGGGCTTAGCATTATTGGTTAGGGAGTTATTTAGTGTAATGGACTTGGAGAATGGCCTGGCCCAGACCAAAGCCCATGTGCAAACCTTGTTCTATATAAACAAGGCTTGGCATAAGGGTTTAGGTTAGACACTTAGAGACATTTGAGACACTTAGAGAAAAAAAAGAGGGGAGTGCGAAATCTATAGAGAGTGGCTAAGAGATTTCGAGTGGTCTTGAATTGATTGTAAACGTTTGTGTTGGATAATCAATAGAAGACCGGATTGAAAGTGTATCGTGTTCTTGATTCTGTTTCTACTCGTTTTCTGTGAAATCTGATCTAGGGGATTCCGCAGTCTAGGTTGGATAGACGATTCTGTTACGATCCGCACGGATTAAGGGACCTACAATTGGTATCAGAGCATTAGGCTCTTGATTTGCTCGGCTCAGAATCGTTTTCTTCAGAAAAATCGGAGTTTTTGGGCGTTTTTGACGGCTGTTCTAGGGTTCTGCTGGTGATTTCGGACAAACGGCAGGGTTTTCGGATCAAGAAACAAGCTTTTCGAATCAATTTCGGATAAGCATACTACATTTTGGATCATTTCGGATTCACAGGCTTGCACTTCGGATAAAACAGCATCATTTCGGACCAGAAACCTTGGACTTCGGATCAATTTCGGACCAAGAACAAGCATTTCGGATCTAGAACAAGCATTTCAGATCATAAGGTAGTATTTCGGATCAGCAGGAGCTGATTTCGGATCAGAATAACCCATTTCGGACAAGAGTGTGCTGATTTTGGATCAGATTATTCATTTCGGATAAGTCTTGTTCATTTCGGACGAAAAATGTTCATTTCGGACAAGGTGGAATTTTTCTTGGCTTGCGTAAGAAAAAGTTCACTATTTCGCGTTTAGAAAATCATCCGTAACTCGTCATAGGGAACCGTTTGCACTGTTGGAATCCTTGGATTTTTAGGGCAAAGAAAAAAAAAAAAAAACCGAAATTGGTTTTTGACATTATATATCATTGGAATCGTAATTTCGAGACGAATCTAACGGTATAATTTGGTAAAAACTGTTTTCGAAAAAAAAGTTTTGTACGGTTTTATCAGTTCGCTTACGGTAAAAGTTTAACAAGGACCTGTATAGGAGTTAGATTTGGATTTGGACACAGGTTACCAAAATTCATTTAAAATTTTACGCTGCGTGATGGCTAAGATGGAAAGTGGCAGTGAGGTTGTTAAAAACTGGCCAAAGCTTATAAACGTCAAAGAATATGCTGACTGGAAAAAGAAGGTTGAGGCATATGTTCAGAGTAAGGATACGAGAATGTGGAGCTGTATGATTGATGGATACGTTGCTCCCACACGTCGTGTTGAAGGAAGGGTAAAAGTAATTTCTTATGAGAAGATGGATGAATCTGAGAAACCGTTGGTTGATGCTGAGAAGAAAGCTTTCGCAGCAATAAAGTTGTCCTTGCCTGAGAGTGTTAAACATACTTTCAAGACGTATGGGACTTCTAGAGAGCTGTGGGAAGCTTTGGAAAAACGTTATCAGATCTCATCCAAAGTAAATTCTTGTGATCAAGCATTGGTAGCTGAGCTTGCAGCGGTGAAGATAGGAGAGGTAGCTGCTGAGGTAGAAGAGAAGAATGAGAATGCTGAAAAGAAGGGTGCTGAAGGTTCAAAGGGCTTGACTGATGTGAATGGACTTACAGCAGAGGTGAAGGTATCAGCAAAATCTGTAAGTCATACATGTCATAATTGCACTAAACTACAGGGTAAAGTTGACAGACTATCGGAGCAAAACAAAATTCAGTCAGCTGAATTAGAAAAGTTAAAAGAGTCAAATGTTCTTTTGATTAAACGAGAGTCAAATTGTTTAACAAAACTCAAATCAAATGAACAAGAAATCAGCAGTTTAACAAGCAAAGTCAATGAACTGTTACAGATCATTGATTTGGCTCGTGAAACCGTGAAGGATAGAACTAATGAATTTTCAGAAAAGTGCACAGAATTGGCTGATGCACAAGCCAAAATTGTAGAACTTCAGGGGAAGTTAAACAATTTTGGAAATTCTTCGTTAGTCAGGACTCATATTCAAAAAGGTTTAAAAAGAAGTAATGATAAAACAGGGGTAGGGTTTACTAAAGCTTCATCTTCTAAACATCAAGACTACTCATTTTTACCAACTGAAGATGAGCTAACTGATTTTGTAACCACTGCACAAGTAGTAGTGGATCCGATAGCTGTGGACTTGCCAAATAGTCCAGTTTCATTGAAAGAATCTGTAGGGTCTAACAGTACACCTCATAAAGTGGATGAGGATACTGAAGACGAAAAGGCCAACACATCTAAAAAGGGATCACACAAAAAAAACTTATAAGAAAAGATCCTGTTTTAGATGTCACAACAAAGGGCACGTGGCAAGTTGTTGTCCTTTGAAGAAAGGTAAACAAAAAGTTGATGAGGTTAAGGATGGGAATTAGGTTGGGTCAAATAATAGTGTAAAAACTAGTTGTCAGACAAATAAACCTGAATCTCAATCAAAACCCTCAACTTTGAAAAGATTTGATAGACCAAGAAGTATTTCTCCACAATTTAGTTATTATAATGGTAAATCAAATCAGTTTCAAAGTCAAAATAGAAATTTTGGATATCAAAATCGATACCAGACTGCTGGTACTTCTGGTAATCGAAATTTTCAAAGAATAAACGAACATAGGGGTTTTAGTAACTCAAATGTTTAACAACATCCAAAATTTTTTCAAAATTCGTGGTATGAGAATAGGAGAAGAAGGTATCAAGATAATAATTTCCAAAGGTCAGAAAATCCGAGAGGTTATTGGAACTCTCGCAATCAAAGACCTAGTGGAAATTATCAATCTTGTTCAACAATGGGGAAGCAATCCAAGACTCCACTGAGGAGTGATGGATATTGGATGGATGTTCCTGTAATGGATGAATTTGGAAAACCCAAGACTATCAGGGCTTGGGTTCTAAAGTCTAACTGAGTTGTTGAGTGATTGCAGGATGACCAAGAAGGACTGTTGATGTATTCAATATTGGTTGTTCCTGTAAAGCATCTGAGGTGAATAGTAGGTTAACATGGGTAACGAACTATTTACTTTAGTGATTAATTGATGACTTATTGGTGAAAAACTTTTGTCAGATTTAAAGTGGGAGTTTGTTTGTGTTTTCAAATTTATGTTTTTGAAACTTACTCCATAAAAACAAAAAAATTAGGGGGAGAAATTCCTCTAAGCCAAAAAGAGTTTAGATAGTGCGTGTGTTTAGGGGGAGTAAGTTATAAAATTTTAAAAATACAAAAACATTGAAAAATCAAAAACATAAAAAATAGAAAATAAAAAATGAGTTATCACTGTGTGAAAAAGAAGAAATGATAGTACATCAGCAAGTTAGACTGTCACACTGAAACTGTATTAAATTGCTTAAGTGTGATAGCAGCTTCATCATATGATATATCAGTAGGCAAAAGCATGAAATAATCAACTTACCAATGTGATATAAACCTAAAAGCACTGAGTATGAGTGGGGAACAGATTAGTGGTGTATGGTTTAATGACCTTAAATCTTGCGCTGATAGATTGCCAAAATCTGAAGTTTTGGGTCTTTATACTGGTATTTCATCTGGGGATATCAAGGGTGTCCTGCGGCATCCAGATACATGCTGACCTAGACACACCCAGGATATATTAAAAGAGCTAAATATGCCAAAACCCAGAAAATGAAGAAGCTCTCATAGAGAGTCATTCAAATGTGCAAAATGCATAAATCGTACCAAAATGGTATTTGTCTTAGCCCTCGTTAGATATTTTGGTCTCTTTCCTGTACGGAAGTACTGACCTGATCACTAATTATCTATTGTTGAAAAACAAAACGGATGAATTCAGTATACTGACCTACTACGATGAATCTTTGTGCATACCTTGATCGCGGGGGTATATCCTGAAGTGGGACACGCTAATATATCAGAATTAATATTACCTTAATGTATCATACGGTAATGGTACTTGAAATGTTCATGCATGTTGTTTAGGTGGACAAACATACTGGTAATCGTCTTGAACTGCTTTTCACGAAAAATTAAATAAAGAATGAAAACAGTTTGATTTTGCTGATATGATCTTCTTGCACATGATACTCACAAAAAGATGTATTGTATATATTTTTCAGTTTGTTTGTTTTATTTTGAAAAATATCAAAAATACCAAAAAGATTTCTTTTTAAAAGGCTTCCATTTTGAACTGACAGGTAGTCGTTTTTGCAAATTAAGATAAAATATTGGTTTATCTTTAAATGTGAAAAAGACTTATGTTTTTTTGAGGTACTTGCTTGTGTTGCTAAACAGATTGATGCAGTTATCAAAATGAAGTGCGGAATACAAGTAAAGTGCAGATTGAGAGTGAAGTGAAGAAGTGTGAAGATGCATGGTAGGATCCTTCTACTACATTGCAGAAAGAGAAAGAGATATGAAAGATTTGAAGGTTTCTTGCTTAACCAAAGATTGCTAGTTCACTGATCTACAACGAATGAAAGTTTTGGAGATTGGAAGCATCAGCTAAGGGGGAGTTTGTTGATGTCAGAAACTGTGTAGCTGACGCTATCCAAAGACCAAAAGACTACAAGATGTTTGAAGACAAAGTTACACTATGAAGCTATTGTCAAGGGGGAGTTTGTTGGTGCATGTTTTGTGAGAACAACTTAATAGTTTGATTATTTAGTCTTTGGATATTTTGTATTGGGCTTAGCATTATTGGTTAGGGAGTTATTTAGTGTAATGGGCTTGGAGAATGGCCTGGCCCAGACCAAAGCCCATGTGCAAACCTTGTCCTATATAAACAAGGCTTGGCATAAGGGTTTAGGTTAGACACTTAGAGACATTTGAGACACTTAGAGACATTTGAGACACTTAGAGAAAAGAAAGAGGGGATAGCGAAATCTATAGAGAGTGGCTAAGAGATTTCGAGTGGTATTGAATTGATTGTAAACGTTTGTGTTGGATAATCAATAGAAGACCGGATTGAAAGTGTATCGTGTTCTTGATTCTGTTTCTACTCGTTTTCTGTGAAATATGATCTAGGGGATTCTGCACTCTAGGTTGGATAGACGATTCTGTTACGATCCGCACGGATTAAGGGACCTACAGAAGCTGTGGCAGCGGCGTGCTATACACTGAATAGAGTGCTCACTGTGAAGAAATACAAAAAGACCTGCTTTGAACTTATTCATAGATATAAGCCAAATCTGAAGTTTCTAGAACCGTTCGGATCACCATGTACTTTCATTGATCCTGATGGCAAGTTCGGTGCAAAAAGCAATGAGGGTTTCTTTGTTGGATATGCGAGTCCGCTAAAAAGAGTGTTCGTTCCATGCCTGAAGAAGGTAATTGAAGTTCAGCATGTAGACTGTCAGAAGCATACGGCTCCACCGTAACTTCCCGGACAAAGATTGCTTTTCGATTATGACAAACTCTGGGAGTCTTTCCAACTACCGACAGAGCCAAGTGAAGAGGAACTTGCTTACTTATACCAACAGCAGCAATCCATGGTACAAGATCAGGTGCCTAGACTGTTGGTGGTTTCTCAACCTGATGTGGGAACAAACATTCCTACAACTTGTACAAACGATCATGATACCGGTCCCAGTGGAACAGCTCACGAACCACCAGAGGAACCAGCTCCATCATTTGATCAATACGATGACTCAGATTCGAAAAATGGTCCGATATTTGATGAGGATCCAAATGTTGCTATGACTGAAGCTTAGGATCACACCAGTGATCTAGATATCATGAATCTGCAATCGGAAGTGAACGTGCCTGACAGTGTCATGCCAAGAACTCTTTCTTATCATCCTTCAGAGCAGATTATTGGAGATCTTCGTAGCGAAGTGAAAACAAGAGATCAGATCAACAGAGCACTTACTTGTTTTTATACATCTGTTGCTCCTTTGCAAGAAGAATTATCACTTAAATGTTTTATCTCGCAGATTGAACCCAAAACGTATCAAGAAGCTCTTACTGAAGAAAGCTAGGTGAACGCTATGCAGGAAGAGCTGCAGCAGTTTGAAAAGTTGGGAGTTTGGAGATTGGTGGATTTGCCTGAAAATCAAAAGTTGATCAAAACAAAGTGGGTATTCAAATGTAAGAGAGATGATAGAGGAGTCATTGTTCGAAACAAAGCACGTCTGGTAGTACAGGGATTCAGTCAGCAAGAAGGCATTGACTTTACCGAAGTGTACGCGCCTGTTGCTAGACTTGAGGCAATAAGAATCTTCCTGGCATACGCATCCTGGAAAGGATTCAAAGTCTACTAGCTGGATGTCAAGTCTGCATTCCTATACGGAAAAATCAATGAAGAAGTGTATGTGGGACAACCACCGGGTTTCACTGATCCACTACACAAAAACAAAGTCTATCTTCTGGATAAAGCTCTTTACGGACTTCACCAGGCCCCGAGAGCCTGGTATGAGACGCTTTCCCAACATCTGTTGGACAACGGATTCATCAGAGGGACAGTTGATAGTACGTTGTTTACCAAAGAGGTTGCAGGACATCTTTTAATCGTGCAGATCTATGTTGATGACATAATTTTTGGTTCGACAAATGACAATTTGTGTAAAGATTTTGAGAAGGTGATGAAAACAAAATTTGAGATGAGCTCAATGGGGGAGATGAAGTTCTTCCTAGGGTTGCAGGTGGAACAAATGCCCGAAGGAATCTTCATTCATAAAAAAAAATACGTGAACGATGTTCTGGAGAAGTTTAACATGGCTCAATCCAGTCCAGCATCAACCCCCCTAGCTCAGAATCACGAGATTTGCCCAGACAAGAGTGGAGAGAAGGTGGACGAGACATATTACCGGTCGATAATTGGATCTTTGATGTATCTTACTGCTTCTCGCCCAAACATCATGTATCCGACGTGTTTATGTGCTCGCTATCAGTCCAGCCCACGCCAGTTACACTTGACGACCGTGAAACGCATTTTACGGTATTTGAAAGGCTGCCTAAGCACCGGCTTGTGGTATCCTAAGTCTGGCGATTTCTCTCTCACAGGTTTTGCTGATTCTGATTATGGTAGCTGCAAGCTGAATGCTAAGTCCACCACTGCTGGGTGTCAGTTCTTCGGAACTCGACTTGTCACCTGGCAGTGCAAGAAACAAACCTCAGTAGCGCTCTCTACGTGCGAGGCAGAATACGTTTCGGCCTCGAGCTGTTGCTCTCAGATCCTTTGGATCCAACAACAGATGCGAGACTTTGGTTTGCAGTTCTTGGATACACCGATTTTCGTGGACAATGAAGCAGCGATTAATATAACGAAAAACCCGGTTCACCATTCTAAAACAAAACACATCGAGATTCGACATCACTTTATTCGTGATTGTTATGAGAAAAATTGATTAGAATTGAACATTTACACACCGATGAACAGAGAGCTGATTTTTATACCAAACCGTTTGATAAAAAGAGATTTAACTATCTTTTGAAATTAAATGGGATGAAAAATCTGTTTTCTGGGAGGGTTATAGAATGTGAAGCCGAGGAGGACGGCGATCTGATGTGATCAGCGTTACGTTGTCAAGTTTTTGTACAGTTTATTTTCTGTTTTCGATAAAAACCAAAAACACAAAAATATGTTTTTGTTTTTAGGTGGAGAAAGTTTGCAGAAAAATACAAAAACATGATAAAATTTCAAAATTCAAAATCATTGAAAAAGTAAAAATGAGTTTGTGTAAAAAGGGGAAATGATAGTACATCAGCTAGACAGATGCAATACGCTAAAGAAATGTAATGTTTAATATGTGTTAAGAAGTCTCGCTAATGATGCGTCGATAGGTTTTTACTCATTTATTAGATTTGTTTGGGATATAAACATAAATATTTACTTGCTTGCACGTGGGGAACATCTCCAGGATATCTGGTTAACCCCCGAAATCTTGTTTGAAAGGTCCCTCTTTCTGAGATACTAGGTCTTTATGCTCAGTGATATCTGGGGTATTATTCCGGGACTTCTGATAATGCGGAAGCAATGGCCTAGTCCCCGAATAATACTTTCTGCAATGCTTGAAATATAGCCTCCCCTCAGCATAAAAAATGATGAAACATTGCAAAATGCTAATCATGTGCTGTTGTAAAAAAAGATTCTCTAAAGGGAACCCACCAAAAGTCGAACCGTCATCTCTCTACTGAACGGAAGTTCTGACCTGAGCTCTCACGGTTTCGCATCTAACCCCTTACAGATATCATCTGTGGTATACTCACCTGTAAGACTGAATATTGGGATCTGGATATGGGAGTATATTCTGAGATGGGACACATGTAAAAGTTTAAGTCTTAAAACACTAAATCCGTATCCTGAACAAGTTGAAAATTGTGTGAAAATTTAAGAGGATCAGTATATCGACAATCAACGCGAATTGCTTAATGCTTAAAATGAAATCAAGCTTAATGGTACTTGTATCTCGTCGGCAGCTGATATGATCCCCTAACACGCTCACAAAAATATTGTATGTACAGTTTCCTGCTTATCATATTATAAAATCCAAAAAGATTTGCATTTCATCTTATTTTCGACAACAGACGTTGGAGATCAGAAGATCAAAGTCTTATGTGCAGAACATGTCTGGATCATGAGGGTTGGGTAAGCAACAGTTTGAAAAAGTGATCAGTAATTGCTTGAAAGTTCAAAAGTTCATTAACTTGAACTTAAATTGTTTCAAAAAGTCAGCAAACTTCATAAATGGTCAACCAAGGTCATTAACTTGGACTTGGGAGGCTAGACAGTTGACCAGGGTCATTAACTTGGACTTGGTTAACTGGGTGTGTCGGTAAAATCTGAAAAAGTTAAAAATTTGAAATTTTGAAAAGTTTATTTCGCTTGAAAATCATGATTTCGATTCAATATGTTATTTCACTTGAGTGGTGATTCCGCTCGAACTGCATCATTGCCCATTTCAAGAAAAATCAGGTGATATATAAATAGCTGAGGGTTCCGCTTGAACAGATCATTTATATTATTCCGCTCTAAAGTTCTATCAGAGGCGATTTTAAGCGAAACTTCAAAATCTTCGATTTACAGCCGTTATACTGTCCGTGTGTTGTTAGATCCTTTGATTTTAGTTGGTGGGTACAACTATTATCATGGGAAAGGTGAGATTTATGGTCGATTTGACCCAGATCTGTTTGATCTTTGCTTGTCGGCGATGAACATAACTTGTCACGTAGATCTAGGGTTTGAATGTTGTCTAAAATGAACAATAAACATGTGTGTGTGGTCGGAATTCATTGTAGATTAGTTTTAGAGTTGTGATTGAACCAGATCTATTGTTATTGTTTGAATGACGATGAATAGGGTTTACAGACTTAGATCTAGGGTTGTTTTGTGGGTCAAAATGAATAAAAATTACACCCACTTACTCGGAATCTATCATAGAACAAACCCTGATGATTGATTTCATCATAAGCAAAGTGTTGAAAATTTGTTCATGATTCCGCTTAAATCAGTTTATTTCGCTTCAATTGGGATTCCGCTTCAAATGATATTCCGCTCGAAATATACATGTTTTAAAAATTCAAGTGATTTCGCTTCAATCTGTCTTTACATATTATATGAGATTTCGCTTGAAAGATGTTTGAGGTGAAAAATTTTCAAAGTATTTGATTTATTTGTATTGTTTTGATTTTCAGGCTTCGAATGTGATCTTTGATCCATTGCACAATGTTTGCTGTGATTTTGATGAGGTGAAGATTCCAAAATTGTCTGATTTCAGAAGTATTCTGGAATTTATGCGAAGGTTGCCAATTCAGAAAGCGTTGACAAATCAACATCTAGTGTTCAAATCTCATATCAAATGTTTTTGGGAGAATGCAACATATGATGAAGAAAGCAAAGTAATCAATTCGTTTGTTAAGCTAAATGGTGAAAAGAAACCAATTATTATCTCAGAAGCATATGTACGTGAAGTTTTGGATTTTCCTGATGATGAAGACTCACCGACAAAATTTCCAGAGAGGATGGTTAAAGGCTGTATGCTGAGGATGGGTTATGTTGGTGCTCTAAACAGTGCTAATTACTTGAAATCAAAGTTTACAAAACCATACAAGTTTCTTATTCACTCGGTGCTGCATGATCTAAGTCATTGTAAGGGAGGTTATGATGCTATGCGTGATTATCAAATGAATATGGTGGTTGCTCTGGTGTTGAACAAAAAGTACAACTTTTCACACATCGTGTTTCACTACATGGTTGAAAACATTACTTCAAAAAGCAAAACTTGGGTGTATCCATGGTTTATTCAAATGATGATAGATCATGCCTATCCAGAGCTTGAAAGAGATGAAAAAAATGATCTGTTGGTGTTATCTCATATGAGTAATGATTCGTTGAAACAATTGGCCAGATATCATCCGAATCATCCAGAGCCAAAGACTAAAGCTGAATTTTTTGGCTTCATCAAGGATAAAAACTATCAAGATCCTGATCCAGTCAATCATCAGAATTGGAGGAATGAAGAAGAGATGAAAGAAGCTAGTTATGCTGATGAATTAAAAATTCTTGAAGAATTCAAAGTAACTCGAAACGACTGGTTTGTGAAAGAGAAAAAGAAGAGAGGCAGGAAAGCTACTCCTAAAGTACAAGTAGAAGAGGGTTCGTCTTCTCAACCCAAAAAGCGTCAAAAGAAAGTTGCTAAAACATTGCTTGTGGATGAATCCGAGGAGGAAGCTGAAGTTGAAGTTGAAGTTGAAGCTGAAACTGAAATTAATGTTGAAGGAGATGTTGGTTTGTTTCCTGAGTCTACAAAGTTATTGAAATCTCTTAATGTTTTTAATTCTAAAAACAAAGAAGCAACTGGTGATGAAGAAAGTGATGATGTTAACAAAAGTACAACAAGTTCTTCTGAAGATGAAGTTGATGAGACTGAACGTTATAAGAAAGTCATGTCTGCTGTAGAGAAAGAGAAGCAGAAAAAGAGAAAAAGGAGTGGTAAAGATGATGATGATGTGTACATTCCTTCTCAGGAAAATATTGAAGATGTTCAAACACCTCCATCATCAGGTGGTAAAAAGAAAGCTGGTGCAAGGAAACGTGTTGTTACTCCAAAGATGAAAAAGTTGTTGAAGATCCTGAAACCTATTCAACAATCCACACAACCACCATCACCATCACCACAACCTAAACCACAACATCAACTATCACCACTTCACCAATCACCTCCTAGACAACCATCATCATTACATCAAACACCACCACATTTATCACCATTACACCAAACACCAATCCAAGAACAACCTATTCTAACTTCACAACAAATCTTTCAAACACCACCACACACACAACCACCTGTTCAAACTACACCTAGTTCTTCTAGTTACAAAACCTTTCCAACTGTTCCAGAAAATCTTAATCTTGATATTGGTGATTTCAAATTTGCGACTGATGAGCAAGTTAGGTATTTGGAAAAGAAAGTTGAAGAAGTTTTAGCTGAGAACAAGAAGTTGATTAAACGTGGTAAGTCTGTGGAAGCTGAAAACTCTTCTTTGTTGAAAAAGATTGAAGCTGATGAATCTGAAATTGATGTTATGAAAGTTCAGATTGCTGAATTGCTCGAAGAGAAAGCTCGCAAAGATACACAGAACAAGTATTTTGAATTGAAGAACAAAGAGTTAGAGGCAGCCAAAGCAGTGAAAGAGCATGGAATTTATATGATAAACAAAGTATTAGAAAAGATGCTTGGTAAGTTTGTTGAGCAACAATTTGATGAAATCAAGATTGAAGAAGTTAGAGCTCAAAGACAAGCAGAGATTGATGCTAAAATGAAGAACAAGGGCAAAGGCATAGAAGGTGTTTCTGAAGAAAGGGCAATTGTTTTATCAAATGCTCCTAAATCATATTTTGAGCAGCCTGTTCCTTTCTCTGCAGTTTCTGCTATATTTGATGAAAATGTGTTATTAGATGTGGTTAATGATGAAGAAGATGTTGATGAGGATGATGAAGATGAAGAGGATGATAAGGAGGATAAAGCAGATGATCCTGATGATGTATATTCTACTAGTAGCTCTAGTGATGATGATAATGATGATGGTGATCAGGGTGCTTCTGGTGTTAACGTTTCTGAGAAATCGAATGAACAAAATGTTGATGATTATATGCATAATGATGCGAATGAAGAACATGAAAGTGCTGAAGGTGAGGGGGAGCACACTGACGATCAAAATGTTGACAAAGTAGAAAAGTTAGTTCTGTGTCTAGAGCCTGATGTAGAGGAAGCTGAGTTCAGGCATATATATACAATGGATAATATTAAAGAAATGACGCGTATTGCTGATCCAGATTTCAAATTTGATTTCGAGGAAGAGCTGAATGCGTTCGATATCAACCAACAGCCCGAGTATCAGTACAAGTATGTTGAAGATGCTGATCTGTATGATAGGGTTGAAGTTGAAGATTGTACTGATGAAGAAAATGTGAATGAAGATACTTTTGAATTTCCTACTCTGGTAGAGTTTTTTCAGTCAAGAGAACAGAGACGAACTGATAAGGAAAGTTGCTGAAATCTTGAAAGATAAAAACTTTGATGGTACGACTAAAGATCCACAGAAGGAAGAAAGAAAGAAGTGGTTCAGACAAAGTAATGAAAGAAAGTTCAAGAGGCCACTGAAGTTTTATAGCAGAGACAGGAATGTGTCACTAGGTGACATCATCAGTTGGGGATTTCTACCACATGTGAATGCATATGCTATCAGAAGAGAATACGGTGTACAGTATTTTGAATGTCTTTATGATATCATGTCACTACCTTGGTGGGATGTAGAAGAGCTTGCGAAAGTAAGAACTTTGGATTATCCAGTTAGAAAGAATGACATTCCTATGTGGGGGTTGATAAAATTTGAAGCACTTAGAGAATTTCAGCATTGGAAGCCACACCGACCAAAGAAAGTAAGGAGAGTGAATCCAGAAACTAGAGATGAAGAAACCATCCTTCAAATCAAAAAGCCAAGAGTGATCAAGAACATTCCTTTGTCACAAATGGAGCAAGAGTTTTACAAAGTATTTGTGTGTTGGGTTTACAGCTGTGTGTCGACTGAAGCTGTAATCACCTACAGAGCTGAGAATGAAATTAGAGAAATCTTTGTGTATGATCCGCTATGGTTGGTGAACTGCTTTGCTAAATACATAGAATGTTTGTTCGTAAACAAAATTTGGTTCAAAGCAGAAGACAGAGATCAGGCTATGCAATTTCAAAAGGTTGTTTCTATCTGCTTCCAGAAGGGTATTAATGCTGAAAGCAAATGGTCAACGAAATGGAGATAGATTGAGAAAGAGGAAGTTCTTAAAGCTAAGAAAGAAAAGAAGAAACGTGAAGAAAGAGATCGAATGCTTCGTGGTAAATTCATGAGAGAACAAGCTGAAGAAAGACAGAAAGCTGTTCAAGAGAATGAAAAGCTGAAAAGTGCATTGAGGAAAAAGCCTATGCCAAGAGAAGAGAAATTCAAGTCGTTGTGAAAGTACTGAAGACCAGACTAAAGACTCCGGCTATATCCAAGGGGGAGTTTGTTGGTGCACAATGTCTACAGCCTACGTCTTATGTCTAGGTCATGATGTATAGTGGTCTAAAGTGTCAGATATGTATAGTTCAGGGGTTAAAATGTAATTTTATGTGTACTTGATGTTATTTCGCTTGAAATGACACTTGGTCATTTCGAGCGAAATCAGAAGTTTGTTATTTCGCTCGAAATGACTTGTGTCATTTCAAGCGAAATCTCTAGCCTATATATAGGTTTGTGTTGTTTCTCATTAGGCACGGATCCATAAGTTGTATACCGAACTGCTGCCGGATTTTCTAGTGAAATATAAATGAGAAACGTGTGTTAAAGTGATATTCTCTGTTTTCTAATCCATTCTTCACTGATTCAGCTCTGTTTGTTTGATTCCGCCTCTCAAACAGTGTGTATTGACTCTAATTGACTCACTCGGTCGGTAAAAACGATCCTACACCATCCAAAGCCTTATTGGCTTTAGAGACCCTCCTGAACTAATTATTTACTTGATGCGCAGGGAGTTCTGCATGCTTAGATAGTCTTTGGTATGTAGATAGTGGAGGCTCCAGGCACATGACTGGATGTAGAGCCCTACTCAAAGAATTCAAAACTCATGGAGGGGGTGATATATCTTTTGGTAATAATAGTAAAGGGAAGGTGATGGGTTCTGGTACAGTACAGTCTGGAAATGTTAAGTTTGAAAATGTCAATCTGATAGACAATCTAACATTCAACCTCCTTAGTGTCTCTCAAATGAGTGACAAAGGTTATGGATCATTTTTTACTAAGGAGTGTTGTAGGATTGTTGGACCAGAAATGGTTAAAAAGATTGAAGAAATAATAAAAAATGGAAAAACCCAACTTGTTGCTCAAAGAAGTGGCAATGTTTATGTAGTTGATCTGTCAAAAGAGAGCCCCAGGACTGATGCATGTCTGTTCTCAGCTGCCTCTAATAAAGTGATAGAACTTTGGCACAGGAGTTTGGGGCACACAAATCTCAAGACAATCACTACTTTGTCAAAACAGGGGTTAGTAAGAGGTCTTCCTCAAAAACTGTTCACCTGTCCTGAGCATTGTGTTTCCTGCTTAAAAGGAAAACAACATAAAAGCTCATTTAAGTCCATTGAAGAGTCCAAAACAACCAAGTGCTTGCAAATACTTCACATGGATCTGTTTGGCCCAGTTAAAGTCATGAGTCTTAGAAAGAAAAAATATTGTTTGGTAATTGTAGATGACTTTTCTAGGTTTACATGGACCTATTTCTTACATTCCAAAGATGAGACTGCAGGCATTCTACAAGACTTTGTCACACAGGTTGAAAAGCTGTTTGACTTGCCAGTAAAAATCTTCAGGAGTGACAATGACACATAATTTAGAAATAGGGAGTTGGATGAGTTTTGTGTGTCAAAAGGAATTGTAAGGCAGTACAACATTCCAAGAACACCAGAACAAAATGGGGTAGTTGAAAGAATGAATAGAACTCTGATTGAGGCTGCCAGGACCATGCTTGCTGATTCAGGTTTGCCATTAACTTTCTGGGCAGAGGCTGTAAACACTGCCTGGTATGTCCAGAACAGAGTTTTAATAAATCCCAGGCATCAAAAGATTGCCTATGAAATTCTGTATAAAATCAAACCACTGATCTCATATTTCAAAGTTTTTGGCTGCCCATGCTTCATTTTAAACTTAAAAGACTCCATTTCAAAGTTTGCAGCCATAATTGATTGTGGTTATCATTTGGGATACTCAACCACTGCTAAGGCCTACAAAGTGTTCAAAACTAGGACTAAGACAGTGGAAGAGACTTTGAATGTGAAGTTCAATGAACTTTCTTCAATGAAAATTCCTACAAATCCTACAGAATTATTTGATCTTGATAAATTTACATTTAAAAATGTTTTTGTCAAGACTAACAGTGCAGGTCCATATCAAATTCCTCCATCAGACTATGGATATGAAGTCATCATTCCACAACAAAAGTCTGCCTCAATTGATAGAGCAGCAGATGTTCAAAACAGCTGTCAAAGCTCAGCCACTGCTACCTCAACAGTTGTTGACCAAAGTAGCCCTTTAACCCCTGCCTCCACATCCTCAAGCACTGTTGATAAAAATCCCCAAACAGTGGATAAAAATCAGCATGTTTCCACACCACTTCCTCCTATTCCTCCACCTCCATTTCAAGACCCTGTTGGATCATCAAAGTCACCAACAGTGGTTAGCTCAGATGATTCACATCTGCAGCCTTTACCTTTAAATGCCATTGTTCCATACAAAGGAGATTTAATCTTCTTGAAGTCTCATCCACCTGACCAAATCATTGGCAACATCAGTGAATGGGTGCTCACAAGAAGTCAATCCCAAAACATCTGTCTTTTTGCTGGTTTCCTATTACTCCATCAGCCAGTCAAGTATCAAGAGGCACTAAAAGACAACAGCTGGGTAGAGGCCATGCAAGAGGAGCTCCAACAGTTTAAAAGACAACAAGTATGGGAGCTTGTACCACTGCTAGAGGGTGTGAGTCCTATTGGCATAAAGTGGGTCTTTAAAAATAAAACTGATGAAAGGGGTATTGTTGTAAAAAATAAAGCAAGGCTAGTGGTTCAAGGGTTTAGACAGGAAGAGGGCATTGATTATGATGAAACTTTTGCCCCGGTAGCAAGATTGGAAGCTATCAGATGATTCCTGGCCTTTGCTGTCAACCACAACATAAAGGTGTTTCAAATGGATATCAAATGTGCATTCCTCTATGGTAAGATTCAAGAAGAGGTATATGTTTGTCTACCTCCAGGTTTTGAGGATCCATTTAATCCAAATCATGTCTACAAGCTAAATAAATCTTTGTATGGCTTGAAACAAACACCTAGAGCCTGGTATGAAACTCTTTCCACCTTTCTTCTTTCCATTGGTTTCACAAGAGGTAAAATTGATAAAACATTGTTTTTAAAATGGAGAGGGAAAGACTTGATGATTGTCTAGATTTATATGGATGACATCATTTTTGGAAGCACATGTTCTAAAATGTGTGAAGAGTTCAGACAACTCATGACAGCTGAGTTTGAGATGAGTGCAATGGGTGAACTCCAGTGCTTTCTTGGTCTCCAAGTAAGGCAACTACAAAATGGTACTTTCATCCATCAAGGTAAATATGCCAAAGAACTTTTAAAGAAATTTGAGATGGATGATTGCAAACCATGTAGTACACCCATAGCAACCACAAAAATAGTCATGTCTGATGAAAATGATGATTTGGTTGATCAAACTCTTTATAGAAGAATGATTGGGTCTTTATTGTACCTGACTGCATCTAGGCCAGACATCATTTTTGCAACATGTGTTTGTGCGAGATCCCAATCAGCCCCTAGAAAGTCAAATCTTATTGCTGTAAAAAGGATATTCAGATACTTAAAAGGTGCTCCCTCACTTGGTATCTGGTATCCAGCTGATGGAAATATTAAGCTTTCATGTTTCTCAGATAGTGACTTTGCTGGATGTAATACAACAAGGAAGTCCACTTCAGGAGGGTGCCAATTCCTAGGCAGTTTCTTAGTGTCTTGGTAAAGCAAAAAGCAAGCAGCTATTTCAACATCCACTGCTAAGGCTGAATATATAGCTGCTGCAAGCTATACAACCCAACTGTTATGGCTTCAAAATCAATTGTTGGATTTTGGTATCAGTGCCTTAAAGACACCTCTCATGTTGGACAGTCAGGCAGTAGAAAATATCATCAAAAATACAGTTTCACATTCAACCACCAAGCACATTGATGTCAGACATTACTTTGTGAGGGATTGCTGTGAAAAAGGTTTGATTTCTCTGCACCATGTTCCAACTAAAGATCAGCTGGCAGATGTGCTAACAAAAGCATTAGACACATCCACCTTTGAAAGCTTGATCTCTAGGATTGGCATGCTGAATAAAAACATTAAAATGTTTTCAAAAAATCAAAATTTCATCCTTAAAAATAGCTAAAAATGAAAATTTTCATTAATCTCTAAAAGTTTGCCATAACCACTGTTTTGGTTCAAACATCTGTACTGTTGTTAATGTCCACTGCTGAAAGTCAACCTCTGTTCCTTCATTTCATTGTTAATCACTGTTGTTAAACATCAGTGTTTTTAACCCACTGCTGGCTATCCACTAATAGCTTAAAGTCAGCCACTGTTTCATTTCACTATTATGAACCACTGATATTGTCCATCAGTGGTTTCCTAAAACAACTGTCCTCTATTTTCATCAGAGGTTGGCACGTAGACAGTACTTTGCCGTCAGATCTTTTGTAACCGCTGCCACGTCATCATTCACTTTTCCACCATATAAAACCCTGATCAAAACCCCAAACAGGGTTTTCACTGTCGAATAGAATTCAAAATTCTTTTCGAAAAGCAGTTACCATCAATTTCTCTCAAATCATTCATTGTCTTCTTCCTCTCGCAATCACACTCAAATCACCATGGCTCTTGTCACACCCCGACCACGTAAAACAACAAAACGTGGCGGAAACGTCGGGGAGTGTTGTAACAGAATCATTGTTTCACAACCATGGATCAAATAATTTTGTTTTATAAAATAAATGAAGTCTTTGTTCTATTACAAATCAGCTAAATACAAATATTATCTTTCCATGTTTTAAAGTTGCTAAGGCACGAGTCCATCCTAAGTGTGGCTTGTATCAACAACCATTACAATGCAGCACCTGAAACATGTGTAAAAATAGGTACGTCAGCATAAAAATGCCTATGAGATACATATGTTTTATTGTATTTAGGATTCATGACTTATGAGTTTAAAGAAAATGTTTTAAGAAAAGTAGTCATGATCCTTGAAGAAAGATTTTCTTTTATAAATCATTTATAAGAAATCAGATGGAATAAAATAATAATACATAGAAAATTTAATAAGTAAGTAAAATGAGTTTGTATAAAATATATTGTTTGAAAAACAATATTTTGATAAAAAGGTTTATAGTATATATGAAAATATACTTTGGTTTTTTTTTTAAGAAAGTCGAATGAGTAATATATCAAAATATATTTCAGTTCCAATATCGTTAACCCAAGTGTACTAAATAACAACACGGTATGTAATGTGATGAAAACACTTATATATAAGAAGTACCAGCGGCGTATCTACCATGTTTTCATCACATCACACCCGTCCCGTTATCTAAACACTAACCAAAACCCAATCGTTAGACAAATAGTATATTAAATATACCTTAGTTGTTTAAAATAATAATTTTCAGTAGTATATCAAAAGTATACTTTGGATTTATAAATAACATATTAAACTATGTTTTGGATTACAAATAACATATTAAACTATGTTTTGGATTACAAATAACATATTAAACTATGTTTTGGATTACAAATAACATATTAAACTGTGTTTTAGATTTTTAACAAAATATATGTTGGTTTTGTACGATATCACATATGAGAGCATATCAAACAATACTTTTGGGAGTATAACTTAATATACAATAATAATGTGACTTAAGAATTCATTCAGACCTAGTGCATCAAAATACACCTTTGAGACTATAGGGATACCACAAAGGCAATCCCTATTTGGATGGAGAAACAAATTGGTTTCAGACATTCCATGACAACAGGAATGGGGTGTCAAATCCTATAGCGCTATATCATACTACCAACCGGTCTGGTGAACAAAATAAGTACTATCCAACAATTAATTTTATAATCTTTGAAAAATCAGTGTTTAAACCATAAATAATCATCCGTGGATTTCATTTGGCACTTTAAACACAAGAGTCTAATTATGGAGATAGAAAGATCTTAAGAGGAATTTGGCTTTGTTTCTTAAAAGAAACGAGTATTTATGATTCTTGGGGAGATCACAAGTGATCATAAAAATGACAGAACCACACGAGTAGTTTGTCTTTGTGTTGGCATCATAAGGTTGTATCAAACATTCACACAATCGTATCAGTTTTGCAAAAATAAAAACGACGAATTTTTATTTATATAACAATTGACTTGTCTTTAAATGTCAAAAGATAACAACCAAAGGAAATAACAAAACACTAATTGTTCACTGCTGCATCATTGTTCACGTTTACCTCATTGATGTTAAACACTCGTCCACGCGCTGGAGGTATGTTAACAAGTCTTGGGTAATTGTTTCTGTGGTGAGTAAGGTCACCACAGTTATAACATGACCCCGGAGGGAACCGTGCTTGAACACCAGCAGGGTTTGCAGCAGCTTGATTTAGATAGCGGCAAACATTGATCAAATGTCCCAACCGCCCACAGTGGGTACATTTGTGACATTGCTCTTGCTCCAGATGATGACGGTTGCATTTATTGTACAAAGGTGCGGTACCAACATAGTTTTGCCTTTTGCGAGGTTGTGCTGGCTGGTTTGGTGCAACCTATTTGACTTGAGCAGTTATGGCACAGTTTTGAGAGGCTTTGCGCTTCTTCTTCTTAGATACCTCAGCCTGTTTTTCCTTTGGCTCAACTTGAGCAGTCTTGTCAGATGGTCTTGGGTCGCCTTTTCGAAAAAGCTTACCCTTCCTGATGTGGGATTCAGTTAGGGTGGCAGATAATTCCATGGCTTGTCTGACAGTAGTAGGGTTGCTGCCAGTAACAATATCCTGAAGTAGGTCAGGAAGACCATCAATGTATTTCTCAAACGCCTTATCCACAGGCGTAACCATAGAAGGACATAGCAGGCTCAATTCTTCATAACGGGCAGTATAGGCTCGATGTTCACCACTGTCTTGCTTTAAGTCATCAAATTCCCTTTCTAAAGCTCTCAATTCATGACGAGGACAAAACTCCTTCATCATAAGAGCCCTAAGCTCAGCCCAAGTCTGTGCTAATGCAACCTCAGTACCACGATCCCTCATAACTCCGTTCCACCATGTAAGAGCCCTCTTCTGAAACACACTAGAAGAAAACTCGACTTTCCGATTTTCAGGACACTGAACTTGATGAAATGTACTCTCAATGCCCTCGAACCACTGTAGGAGCTCAGTTGCTCCTTCAGAACCACTAAACTTCAGTAGGTTAGCTGAATTGAAGCTTTTGAAATTGCATGGAGCTTTCTGGTTGTTGATGGCTTGATTCATTTGAGCAAAAATATCTGGGAGTACAGCAGCCATATGTTGTGCCATAATATGTGCCATTTCGGCATTTGGGAGCGGATTTTCGCGTCGAGGAGGCATTTCAAAAGGGAAAACAGGAAGGAAAACAAGTGAAAGGATTAGACGAAAAGAATGAAATGAGACAAAATTTGATGAAAGCAAAGATGGTGGTCATTTGTTTGTTACTACGAAGAAACAAACGACACACAGCAATTAATCAAAGTAAATGGGTCAAAAATAATGTATCGCGAAGACATGCTCGCCTATAAGTGGACACTCACCCCAAGAGTTCCCAGGTAAGAGTGACTGGTCCGATATTGCGGATTTGTACGAACACTCTAGCCTTAGACAGAAAGCTCAGGGTACAGGCACCCACCCTTCTAGTTTGCACGTGTTCACATTATTTAGATCAAACTTTGACGGGATTTTGAAAACTTAGAGGGTTCAAAACCTTACAATCAATCATCCTAGAACAGATGATTAGTTTTCAAAGCAGGATTGAAATTTGTGTTCTTATTGTGGTTGTCACCTAAGAATAAGTGACGGTATTGTTTTTTTAAAACTAAACACAAGAAAACTTGTGTTAGGGTCCTAGGAAGGTTATAGTCTAGGTCAAAGCATTACTAATAACCTAATTCCCTATAACCATTGGCCCTGATACCAACTTTTCTGTCACACCCCGACCACGTAAAACAACAAAACGTTGCGGAAACGTCGGGGAGTGTTTTAACAAAATCATAGTTTCACAACCATAGATCAAATAATTTTGTTTTATAAAATAAATGAAGTCTTTGATCTATTACAAATCAGCTAAATACAAATATTATCTTTGCAAGTTTTAAAGTCGCTAAGGCACGAGTCCATCCTAAGTGTGGCTTGTATCAACAACCATTACAATGCAGCACCTGAAACATGTGTAAAAATAGGTACGTCAGCATAAAAATGCCTGTGAGATACATAGGTTTTATTGTATTTAGGATTCATGACTTATGAGTTTAAAGAAAAATGTTTTAAGAAAAGTAGTCATGATCCTTGAAGAAAGGTTTTCTTTTATAAATCATTTATAAGAAATCAGATGGTATAAAATAATAATACATAGAAAATTTAATAAGTAAGTAAAATGAGTTTGTATAAAATATATTGTTTGAAAAACAATATTTTGATAAAAAGGTTTATAGTATATATGAAAATATACTTTGTTTTTTTTTTAAGAAAGTCGAATGAGTAATATATCAAAATATATTTCAGTTCCAATATTGTTAACCCAAGTATACTAAATAACAACACGGTATGTAATGTGATGAAAACACTTATATATAAGAAGTACCAGCGGCGTATCTACCATGTTTTCATCACATCACACCCATCCCGTTATCTAAACACTAACCAAAACCTAATCGTTAGACAAATAGTATGTTAAATATACCTTAGTTGTTTAAAATAGTAATTTTCAGTAGTATATCAAAAGTATACTTTGGATTTATAAATAACATATTAAACTATGTTTTGGATTACAAATAAAATATTAAACTATGTTTTGGATTTTTAACAAAATATATGTTGGTTTTGTACGATATCATATATGAGAGCATATCAAATAGTACTTTTGGGAGTATAACTTAATATACAATAATAATGTGACTTAAGAATTCATTCAGACCTAGTGCATCAAAATACACCTTTGAGACTATAGGGATACCACAAAGACAATCCCTATTTGGATGGAGAAACAAATTGGTTTAAGACATTCCATGATAACAGGAATGGGGTGTCAAATCCTATAGCGCTATATCATACTACCAACCGGTCTGGTGAACAAAATAAGTACTATCCAACAATTAATTTTATAATCTTTGAAAAATCAGTGTTTAAACCATAAATAATCATTCAGTTTGTCAAAAGATAAGTATTAATATGTATAATAAATTATACTCTGAAATCATGAACATAACAAATTGGTACACATACTTCACCCCAAAACATTGAAAACAGCAAAAGAGGGGATTATGTACTCACTTGAGAGTGTTTAGAAGTCTGAACAACTACCAAACAAGCTAGAGGAGTCCCGGAAATCAAACGGTGCCTAATATAGGTAACTACATAAATAATCCGGACCTAATTTGGAAGATCGGATAGGATGAGGTTTCGTAAACCAAATGAGTATAGAAACTCATATAATATGGTCTATCAAAGCCTACATCCTAAAAGGAAACCTATCCTAAGTGCTTACGGCCCATCACGGCCCGTTTAGGTAGCTTATGCTACTTTAACGCGTCGTTCGCGTATAACGCGTTCAGACCGCCTAACTTGTTCTATGACAAGTATTATATGCCCTAACATACTTAATTATGTTACATAATCAGTTAAATGACAAAAGTTTGGGTTACATATGCTTAAATATCAATTATGCATAAAAAGGGTATTTTGGTAATTTTCCTTAGGCATATAAATTACCTATCATACAACTACTTAAACGAAGTGACCATAAGGTATAACCTCGGAAGGTTATTCCCTACCCAACTGTGGTCACCTAATGTGTTTGGTCGGATCCTAAAGATCGACCAAATGGGTCGGGTTCGAAAGTATAAGCGATTGTTTAGATCACTTACCTTACGACCCTACATAAGCACTAATCTAAAAGTGACGAGCTAAACATGTTTAAAACATGTTTAACAAAGTTTGAAAACAAGTTGGATATCAAAACAAACGGTTTTGATACCTAAGAGTAGTTTGGTTACAAAATACGCATAAACACGCATTTTGGCCGAAACTACGACTCGTCACTACACCTAAACAACGTGGTAATCAGTAGGTATAGTCACTAGGGACTATAACCATCGTGATTACGCTCACGTTGCGAAGTTCAAACGAACTTCTCGTTGACCATAGACTGGTCAATGCAAAAAGTCAAACAAAGTTTGACTTTTAAGCTAGAAAGCGATAAAAGAACGAAAGAGGACTTACAAAGGGTCCAAATAGATTTGGTTCCAAGTATTCTCAGGTAGGAAGTGAATAATCACAACCACTTAGAGAAATCTCAGACCAAATGTGAAGAAAATGAATGAGGGACATGGCCTTATATAGTTTTTTTGCAAATCGTTAGGATCATTTCTTGGAGAAGAGGGAATGATCTTGGCCATACAATTGTCAAAGAAAGATTGGGGGACTTGTTCTCCACACAAACCAGCCCATAGCATGAAAAACCATGGATCAAAACCATTGGAACAAGAGGAAATGACTAGATTCAATGTTTCTGCAAGTCTGATGTGCTGGGCACTGCTTACGGACCGTAAGCAAAGGTCCATACGGACCGTAAGGGACCTACAGACCAGCAACTTTAAAAAATGACTGATTTAGCCCCTGAACCCCAAACTTGGTTTTCGATGCATTTTTGACACGTTTAAGCCCCGTTAACCCCATTTCAAAGCTCTAAAATGAAGTTAAAGTATAGGGAACTTAAAACATGCTCAAAAATATCACGGGTGTCGGTTCGTTTGGTCGTACATTTGCATTGTTCGGTTAATTACGACGGGAGTCGTAATGAACGCAAAAACGATCCAAATTAAGCGACGAATGGAATTTTATTATGCCAAACACTAAAATAAAATAATTTAATGCTTACATAAATTTTTGGATGTCCGGATATATTCAGAACGTAAGATATGCGCGAAAATGCAAACTTGTGCACTTTTTGACGCTTTTAGTCCCTATTGATCATGAAAGTTTATTTTAGCGCACAAAACACCTCAAAGCCTATTTCTAAGCTATGTGAAGGATATTTAGGGCATATGTAACTTATGATCAAGTTCCGGAATGTTCGTTACTATACAAATCGGTATAGTTTCGCAGTTTGACACAATTAGTCCCTGCGATTGAACAAACTTGATTTCAACACACCAAACCATCCAAAACTTATTTTGTTAGTGCACAAAATGTCTGTTGACTTCGTCTGCATTACGTCTGAGGTCAAGATAGGTCAACATAGGTTTTAGATAGTCAAAATTAGATCATATGTTGATAGGTCCGTTTATATGTCAGATAGGTCCGTATATACTAACCTATGTTGATAGGTCCGCTTATTTGTCAATGTAGTAGGTCCGCTTATATGGACATTGTCCATAAAAGCGAACCATAAGCTAATAGGTCCGCTTATACGGACGTCCATATAAGCGAACCTGACAACACTATATATAGCCTGATCAGTTGTACGTTGAAGCGGATCTGAATCATTGCTTGTGGAACGAAACTCTGTCAAATTGTAATCAGAAAGCAATAAAAGAGAAGAAATTGAATGAAACAGCTGTTGTAACTTTGCGTGCATTGTTTCCGCCTTTACACGTAAAGATGAACTGCCTTGACTGACTTTTCGAGGTCGTAGAACGGTCCAACAAGTGGTATCAGAGCTCAGGACGAGGAGTTCATACTACTACAGCTTGATTCTACCGAATTCGCTGATTTCTACTCTCTTTCTTTCATACTTTTTCGATTTGAAGTGGTTCCTACGGTTGAAATTGTCTGATTTTTGAGTATAACGTGCGGAACATACTTTTAACAAACCCTAGTAAGTTTCAAGTTAAAACTCGGCTTAAAAAAATGGTTAAAATTGGGTAAACGTTAGGTCCGCTTTTACGGTCATTCGTAGGTCCGCTTGAAAGTTCACATTAGGTTCGCTTCTAAGGCATTGTTGCTCGACAATATCTGTTAGGTCCGCTTATCCGGACAATATCTGTTAGGTCCGCTCATACTGACAATACCTGGTCCGCTTATCCGGACATTGACCTGGTCCGCTTATCTGGACATTTATCAGGTCCGCTTATACGAATCTTGAGATCCGCTTATGGTGACATGTGTGGTCCGCTTATGTGATCAATAATTGGTTCGTTCTTAAATCAGGATAGTGGTTCGCTTTTTAGTCATCGTCTTCACGTGGTTTGAACAATATAACAAGTCACCGCCCCACTTATATAAACGGCCCAATCATAATTTGGTGAAACAGATATTGTCGGCTAACAAGAACAAATCATTTGTTAAATCAAAAGAACAAAGGCCCAATCACGTTTGAGATCAATAATAGTTGTCTGTTGTATGATTTGTTTGGTTCATATTGCACCGCCCTATTAATATAAGTGGCCTAATCACAACCCAATCACATGTGAATACATTGATTTGAGATGGTCGGCTAGTTGTTGTCGGTATAAGGGCTAGTTGTTTGAACATTAATAGTTGATTTGAATACATGTGAATACATTGATTTGTTTGTCAGTTTAGTGGACTTGCAACAGGGTTTTAAAACATATCAAAGTTGTCCTCGGCCCAAGTGAGTCATAGTTGCAGCCCATATAAAGAAGTTTACGGCTCAATCAGTGAAGGTCCAGTTCATCTTTTGTCCGTATCTTGTGAATTGTTTTTGTTCAGGTTCATTCATTAAGTGTTCTCACGACATCAACATTGAAACAAATCCGCGAATCTTTGACACGAGTCTTAGATTGATTTCATCAAACACAACTGTTACATATTCAGTTTGTTTGAACTGATAGCTTGTTTGATTTGTTTGCAGGTGATTTCGAGGTAATTCAAGGACATAAAATCATGGGGAAAAACGACGAACCCATTCCTTGGAAAGATAACCGAACTGAAGAGCAAAAGTATAGATACAGAAAAATGATAGCTGAAAACAAAATCATTAGAATATCTCGTATCTTTCTGGAAGCAAGGAGAGTAAATAGATGGGATCCGGACAGAGAGTGTTATCTTGATGAGTATGGAAATATTGCGATCGATGATAGTACACTTGATATCGAAGCCATAATCAAGGAGTACAAAGAAGAGGATGATTATTGGCAAAAGAAATGGTGGGGAGATGAAGAAGAGAAAAAGAAAAAGAAAGAGTTAATAGATGAAATAGAAAGAAAATCAGAAAATATAAGTTTGGATGTGTTTCTTGAAATAATCAAAAGATGTGAAAATGAAACGACAAAGAATGAAGAATCAAAGATGGATGAAACTTCGAAAAGTGAAGTTATGTGCTCAAAATGCGAAAAATCCGAAGCAGAAAATTTCAATCTCTTGAAAGATGTGGAGAATTTGACAGTGGAAATCAAAAGTTTGAAGGATGAGAAAGAATCTGATAATAAACAGATTCTTGAAATGAGAGAAAATTATGAGAAATTGACGTCTGAAAATGACAAACTGTTGAGTAGTTTGGACAGTTTAACATTGGAAATTAACAATTTGAAAGAAAAAGATTTTGGAAAAATCAAAATTGAAAATGAAAACGTTTCTAGGATAAAGTTGGAAAATGAAGCGTTAAAAGAAAAAGAAAAAGATTTTCAAAATCAAATCAAGATTTTAGAAGATGAGAGAGATATTTTTGGTAAAGATAATCTTGAAAAACAAATTGAAATCAATTCTCATCTTGCTAAAATCATTCAGCTTGAAAAAGAAGCTGAAAAAGCTCGGATTAAAATCAAAGAGCTTGAGAATAAATTGAAAGGTTTTGAGAATTCTACATCACATGTTTGTCCAAAACCGATCAATTCTGTTCCAATAAGTGACAATGTCACAAATTTTGACAAAGTCAAAATTGAAGATTGTGATGAAATATCTGATGATGAAAAAGAAAAGAAAAGAAAAATATTTTTAGATTTACAAGAAAAATTTAAAAATACTGTTTTGCAATCTACTGAAACAGGTGAATGTTCTAAACAAAAACCTGTTAAGAAGAGTGTAGAACAGAAACAAAAAGTTAAAAATTTGAAAAATTTTAAAAATGAAAATAAAAGCTCATCAGATAAGTCATCCAATCATTGTCAAAAATCACAAAAATCTAAAAATGAAAACTCACAAAATGTTGGTAATAAGTGGTGCAGGTTTGACCACAGTGCTTCAAAGCCAAAACCAATTTTTAAGAAGAATGATGATCACCACAAAGCCAGACAATGTTATGATCTAAGCATATGGTGTGAAAGTGGTGAATGGTACGATAACAGAGTGTGCTACACCTGTGGTGTGAGAGGACACATTGCTGTTAACTGCCAGAATTGGAATTATGAAACAAGAAGATGCTATAATTGTCATATCAGAGGTCATATTGCCAGAGATTGCTTGAGGAAATCGATGGGAAGATCGAGGGTTGAATCTCAAAGAATAGTAAAGAAACCAGTCAACGTCAAGCCCCATGAACAGAAGGTTTCTAAAACCTAAAGTTCAGGATCAGATAATTCAAGAAAAGAAAGTTAAACTTTCTCAGGGGCAGAAAGACAGACTGAGGAAGAAAAGGAAGAAGGCGAGAGAGTATCTCGAGAAAATTTTGTCTTCGGGTTCACCGGACAGATTGAATAAAAGTTCTGATGAATCAACTCACTCGACTGCAAAGCCAAGTAAATTGAATTCTTCAGATGCAAATCTGAGGACAAAAGAGAAAAAGAAGAAGAAAATGGTTGGCGATGAATCTGGCTCAACAAAGTCAGACAAGCCATGTTCAGGCAATGATTCTGGTTTGTCAAAATCAGAAGAGCCATTTGTTGAGGTAAAAACTGTCAAACCCAAGGCTGGTCAGGCTTGGGTGAATCTTTTCAAATAGAAAAACCTGACTTGCCGGAGTTCCCAGGTTGGTAAGCGTGGAACATGAATCGGCACATTTCTTGAGAAATTTCACTCTGGTGATTTTTCGTCTTACATGTGGTAAATCAGGGACATTAAGTTGTACTTGATTTCCTACAAGTGTTTGTGTTGATAGAATCTTGAACTGTTAAATCTTTCAAAATGGTTAAAGGAGAACAAAGTGATGAAATAATCCCCTAACCAACAAGTGGTTTGTTAATTCAACAAAACTAATTTTCCGGAAAAACCATTTGATTAAAACAAACTTAAGTGTTTTGAAATCATAATGGGAAAATAGTTTGTTGACAGGGGGAGTTCTGATTGTTTATGCCAAGTGGATGGTGAATTGAAGTAATTCGATATCGGTTGTTAGTTTGTTTTCAAATTTTCCCAGAAAATCAAAATTGAAACATATTTTGATTTTAGGGGGAGAAAAATTTTTAAAAAATTAGAAAATTTGAAAATGCCAAAAACATTGAAAAAGCAAAAATGAGTTTTGTTGTGAAAAAGAGGAAATGATAGTACATCAGTAGACGATCACAGCATGCTAAAGATATGAAATGTCAAATGTAATAAACGGTCTCACGGATGATGTGTCAGTAGGTTTTTGCACATTTAGTAGATTGTGACGAGATATAAACCTAAATTTCAAACTTGCTTATATCGTGGGTAACATCTCTCGGATATATGGGTAACCCCCGAAATCTCGTTTGAAAGATTCCTTTTTCTGATATACTAGGTCTTTATATTCAGTGATGTCTGGGGTATTATTCCGGGACTTCTGCTGAACGGTAGTTCTGACCTAGTCCTCGAATAATACTTTCTGCAAATGCTTGAAACATAGCATCACCCTCAGCATAAATGATAAGACAATAAAATTGCTTAGCAATGCTGTTGTAAAAAAGATCCTCTAAAGGGGACACACCCAAAAGTTGAGTCATGATCTCTCTGCTGAACGGTAGTTCTGACCTGAGCTCTCAAGATTCTTCATAATTTATTAACCCCTTACAGATATCATTTGTGTTATAATTGCATGTAAGACTGAATATTGGGATCTGGATACGGGAGTATATTCTGAGGTGGGACACGCGATTAAGTTTAAGTATCTAAGTCATTAAACTCGTATCTCGAAGCAATTGAACGTTGTGTGAAAATTTAAGTGGACCAGTATACTGACAATCTAAGTGAATCGTTTAGAACTTAACATGTTTAAAGCTTAATGGTGCTAGTGATTTGTCTCATAAACTGATATGATCCTCTTACACAAACTCACAAAAATATTGTTTGTATATATTTGTTTACTGCATTTCTTTAAACTCAAAATTCAAAAAGATTTTTGACAACTGATGTTGAAGAGCTGATATTCAAAATTCCAAGTGCTAAACTTGATGAACTAGAGGGTTGGGAGAATATATTGAAAAGTTTGAATGTCATATAAAAATGTTTTGAAAGATTGTGTGTTTAGTTAATCAAGGTCATTCATTTGAACTTGATGTAACTAGTATGTTTGTTGAATAAATGTTGTCTACCAGTAAGTTTATTAAATTCAATTGTTATAAATTTGTGAAACTTATGTTGAAGTAGAGAATGTGCAGGGTAACAGGTTTTGGATTTTATCATTCCCACGGAAGCTAAATGTTAAAGCTTGAACCAGATACCTCAGATTCTATCATATTGAGAGGGGGAGTCTGTGAAAGGGGGAGTCTGGATCAACAATCAAAGGGAAGATGGAAGTTAGAGTCAGGTTGTGATTCTAAACCTGTGAAGAATGCTTATGATGTGAAGACAGAGAGTTGGAGAAAAGACCAAGACTGAAGACTCAGGAGCTGAAGACTACGTCAACATCCAAGGGGGAGTCTGTTAGTGCACAGAATGTCTGTTGACTTCGTCTGCATTACGTCTGAGGTCAAGATAGGTCAACATAGGTTTTAGATAGTCAAAATTAGATCATATGTTGATAGGTCCGTTTATATGTCAGATAGGTCCGTATATACTAACCTATGTTGATAGGTCCGCTTATTTGTCAATGTAGTAGGTCCGCTTATATGGACATTGTCCATAAAAGCGAACCATAAGCTAATAGGTCCGCTTATACGGACGTCCATATAAGCGAACCTGACAGCGGATCTGAATCATTGCTTGTGGAACGAAACTCTGTCAAATTGTAATCAGAAAGCAATAAAAGAGAAGAAATTGAATGAAACAGCTGTTGTAACTTTGCGTGCATTGTTTCCGCCTTTACACGTAAAGATGAACTGCCTTGACTGACTTTTCGAGGTCGTAGAACGGTCCAACATATTTCTAAGTTACGTGGAGGTTATTTAAGGTATGTTAAGCCTATTTCACTATTCCAGAGTGTTCGTTGCATTAAACTGGTTATATTTACGCATCAGAGCGCGTATAACCCTCAAGAAAGCGATTTAAAGCTTGAAATCGAATAAGAGTTGATATGTGCAAACGATACACATATTTTTACAAATCCCAAGTATGAAATACAATATTTCATTGGTTTGGCATTTTTTTGATGGTTGAAGTGACACAGGTGTCACAGTCTCCCATACTTTAGGAAATTTCGTCTCGAAATTTAATTTTCGGAGAAACTTGTGAGGACAACTGTGATGTTTTCGCTTTCGAATGAAACCCTTGAAACCTAAGTAGAACTCTGGGCGATGATAGGGTTCTTAGCGAAATTGTCAACCCTCAAAGTGAAGTCCTTGTAGTAGCAAAACATGGAGTTTCAAACTATGGACAGGAGAACGTTTCCCGTGAAGACTTATCATAGGAAACTTGTGTGTGCTTGAAATCAGAATTGGGGAGTGTAAGATAAAATGACATCGGTCAAGGTCCAAGACTTTTTCCGTTTCATTACTTTTGTCACTACAGGTCTTAACACACGACAAAACTTCCTGTGGTTTCTGTGCACTGAATTCCATAATTATGTAGGCCTCCATAATTACGTAATTCCTTGCACAGTCCGCACAGTTCATTTCATAATGCGTAGGGGAAAAAATCAATTAAATAAACATGAAGCGACTTGACTAGACCACCAAAGGGTCTTTTTAACAAGATCAACGAACGAGCTTTTTAACCAGATCAACACATGATCTTCTTAACTAGACCGTTGTATAATCTTTTTAAATAGACCACTTTAAAGGGATCTTTTCAATTATATCATCTCATGATATTCCTAACTAGATTTTCAAAATCAATCTGTTTAACCAGACCATTCAAGAGGTCCAATTATAGAATAATACTTTATAACCCAAGGGACTTAACTACAACGTTGAAGTCCATTAAGGATTTAAGATAGTACCTTTGGATATCCTATTATGAATCTCTCATATGAGATATGGAAGATTCTATGAGGATTTGGATAATGAACATTTGGATCACACAAAAACACAAAACACATAATCACATAATTAATTAACTTGATTTTTAATTTGTTATCTTTGTATACGGGTATTTAAAGCACACCAGGAATCCAATCCATGGATTTCATTTGGCACTTTAAACACAAGAATCTAATTATGGAGATAGAAAGATCTTAAGAGGAATTTGGCTTTGTTTCTTAAAAGAAACGAGTATTTAAGATTCTTGGGGAGATCACAAGTGATCATAAAAATGACAGAACCACACGAGTAGATTGTCTTTGTGTTGGCATCATAAGGTTGTATCAAACATTCACACAATCGTATCAGTTTTGCAAAAATAAAAACGGCGAATTTTTATTTATATAACAACTGACTTGTCTTTAAATGTCAAAAGATAACAACCAAAGGAAATAAGAAAACACTAATTGTTCACTGCTGCATAATTGTTCACGTTTGCCTCATTGATGTTAAACACTCGTCCACGCGCTGTAGGTATGTTAACATGTCTTGGGCAATTGTTTCTGTAGCGAGTAAGGTCACCACAGTTATAGCATGACCCTGGCGAGAACCGTGTTTGAACAGCAGCAGGGTTTGCAACAGCTTGATTTGCATAGCGGCAAACATTGATCAAATGTCCCAACCGCCCACAGTGGGTACATTTGTGACATTGCTCTTGCTCCAGATGATGACGGTTGCATTTATTGCACAAAGGTGCGGTACCAACATAGTTTTTCCTTTTACGAGGTTGTGCTGGCTGGTTTGGTGCAACC
This sequence comes from Helianthus tuberosus, assembly GCA_030545235.1. NCBI lineage: Eukaryota > Viridiplantae > Streptophyta > Magnoliopsida > Asterales > Asteraceae > Helianthus > Helianthus tuberosus. The sequence continues at coordinate 142,652,617 of CM060365.1, forward strand.
TGTTTGTCTTGAGCAGTTATGGCATAGTTTTGAGAGGCTTTGCGCTTCTTCTTCTTAGATACCTTAGCCTGTTTTCCTTTGGCTCAGCTTGAGCAGTCTTGTCAGATGGTCTTGGGTCGCCTTTTCGAAAAAGCTTACCCTTCCTGATGTGGGATTCAGTTAGGGTGGCAGATAATTCAATGGCTTGTCTGACAGTAGTAGGGTTGCTGCCAGTAACAATATCCTGAACTAGGTCAGGAAGACCATCAATGTATTTCTCAATCGCCTTATCCACAGGCGTAACCATAGTAGGATATAGCATCCTCAATTCTTCATAACGGTCAGTATAGGCTCAATGTTCACCACTGTCTTGCTTTAAGTCATCAAATTCCCTTTCTAAAGCTCTCAATTCATGACGAGGAAAAAACTCCTTCATCATAAGAGCCCTAAGCTCAGCCCAAGTCTGTGCTAATGCAACCTCAGTACCACGATCCCTCATAACTCCGCTCCACCATGTAAGAGCCCTCTTCTGAAACACACTGGAAGAAAACTCGACTTTCCAATTTTCAGGACACTGAACGTGATGAAATGTACTCTCAATGCCCTCGAACCACTGTAGGAGCAAAGTTGCTCCTTCAGAACCACTAAACTTCAGTGGGTTAGCTGAATTGAAGCCTTTGAAATGGAATGGAGCATTCTAGTTGTTGATGGCTTGATTCATTTGAGCAAAAATATATGCGAGTACAGCAGCCATATGTTGTGCCATAATATGTGCCATTTCGGCATTTGGAAGCGGATTTTGGCGTCGAGGAGGCATTCTAAAAGGGAAAACAGGAAGGAAAACAAGTGAAAGGATTAGACAAAAAGAATGAAATGAGACAAAATTTGATGAAAGCAAAGATGGTGGTCATTTGTTTGTTACTACGAAGCAACAAACGACACACAGCGATTAATCAAAGTAAATGGGTCAAAAATAATGTATCGCGAAGGCATGCTCGCCTATAAGTGGACACTCACCCCAAGAGTTCCCAGGTAAGAGTGACTGGTCCGATATTGCGGATTTGTACGAACACTCTAGCCTTAGACAGAAAGCTCAGGGTACAGGCACCCACCCTTCCAGTTTGCACGTGTTCACATTATTTAGATCAAACTTTGACGGGATTTCGAAAACTTAGAGGGTTCAAAACCTTACAATCAATCATCCTGGAACAGATGATTAGTTTTCAAAGCAGGATTGAAATTTGTGTTCTTATTGTGGTTGTCACCTAAGAATAAGTGACGGTATTGTTTTTTTTAAAACTAAACACAAGAAAACTTGTGTTAGGGTCCTAGGAAGGTTATAGTCTAGGTCAAAGCATTAGTAATAACCTAATTCCCTATAACCATTGGCTCTGATACCAACTTTTCTGTCACACCCCGACCACGTAAAACAACAAAACGTGGTGGAAACGTCGGGGAGTGTTGTAACAAAATCATTGTTTCACAACCATAGATCAAATAATTTTGTTTTATAAAATAAATGAAGTCTTTGTTCTATTACAAATCAGCTAAATACAAATATTATCTTTCCAAGTTTTAAAGTCGCTAAGGCACGAGTCCATCCTAAGTGTGGGTTGTTTCAACAACCATTACAATGCAGCACCTGAAACATGTGTAAAAATAGGTACGTCAGCATAAAAATGCCTGTGAGATACATAGGTTTTATTGTATTTAGGATTCATGACTTATGAGTTTAAAGAAAAATGTTTTAAGAAAAGTAGTTATGATCCTTGAAGAAAGGTTTTCTTTTATAAATCATTTATAAGAAATCAGATGGTATAAAATAATAATACATAGAAAATTTAATAAGTAAGTAAAATGAGTTTGTATAAAATATATTGTTTGAAAAACAATATTTTGATAAAAAGGTTTATAGTATATATGAAAATATACTTTGTTTTTTTTTTTAAGAAAGTCGAATGAGTAATATATCAAAATATATTTCAGTTCCAATATCGTTAACCCAAGTGTACTAAATAACAACACGGTATGTAATGTGATGAAAACACTTATATATAAGAAGTACCAGCGGCGTATCTACCATGTTTTCATCACATCACACCCGTCCCGTTATCTAAACACTAACCAAAACCCAATCGTTAGACAAATAGTATATTAAATATACCTTAGTTGTTTAAAATAATAATTTTCAGTAGTATATCAAAAGTATACTTTGGATTTATAAATAACATATTAAACTATGTTTTGGATTACAAATAACATATTAAACTATGTTTTGGATTACAAATAACATATTAAACTATGTTTTAGATTTTTAAGAAAATATATGTTGGTTTTGTACGATATCACATATGAGAGCATATCAAACTATACTTTTGGGAGTATAACTTAATATACAATAATAATGTGACTTAAGAATTCATTCAGACCTAGTGCATCAAAATACACCTTTGTGACTATAGGGATACCACAAAGGCAATCCCTATTTGGATGGAGAAACAAATTGGTTTCAGACATTCCATGACAATAGGAATGGGGTGTCAAATCCTATTGCGCTATATCATACTGCCAACTGGTCTGGTGAACAAAATAAGTACTATCCAACAATTAATTTTATAATCTTTGAAAAATCAGTGTTTAAACCATAAATAATCATTCAGTTTGTCAAAAGATAAGTATTAATACGTATAATAAATTATACTCTGAAATCATGAACATAACAAATAGGTACACATACTTCACCCCAAAACATTGAAAACAGTAAAAGAGGGGATTACGTACTCACTTGAGAGTGCTTAGAAGTCTGAACAACTACCAAGCAAGCTAGAGGAGTCCCGGAAATCAAACGGTTCCTAATATAGGTAACTACATAAATAATCCGGACCTAATTCGGAAGATCGGATAGGATGAGGTTTCGTAAACCAAATGAGTATAGGAACTCATATAATATGGTCTAACAAAGCCTACATCCTAAAAGGAAACCTATCCTAAGTGCTTACGACCCATCACGACCCGTTTAGGTAGCTTATGCTACTTTAACGCGTCGTTCGCGTATAACGCGTTCAGACCGCCTAACTAGTCCTTTGACAAGTATTATATGCCCTAACATACTTAATTACGTTACATAATCAGTTAAATGACAAAAGTTTGGGTTACATATGCTTAAATATCAATTATGCATAAAAAGGGTATTTTGGTAATTTTCCTAAGGCATATAAATTACCTATCATACAACTACTTAAACGAAGTGACCATAAGGTATAACCTCGGAAGGTTATTCCGTATACAACTATGGTCACCTAATGCATTTGGTCCGATCCTAAAGATCGACCAAATGGGTCGGGTTCGAAAGTATAAGCGATTGTTTAGATCGCTTACCTTACGACCCTACATAAGCACTAATCTAAAAGTGACGAGCTAAACATGTTTAACAAAGTTTGAAAACAAGTTGGATATCAAAACAACCGGTTTTGATACCTAAGAGTAGTTTGGTTACAAAATACGCATAAACACGCATTTTGGCCGAAACTACGACTCGTCACTACACCTAAACAACGTGGTAATCAGTAGGTATAGTCACTAGGGACTATAACCATCGTGATTACGCTCACGTTGCGAAGTTCAAACGAACTTCTCATTGACCATAGACTTGTCAATGCAGAAAGTCAAACAAAGTTTGACTTTTAAGCTAGAAAGCGATAAAAGAACGAAAGAGGACTTACAAAGGGTCCAAATAGATTTGGTTCCAAGTATTCTCATGTAGGTAGTGAATAATCACAACCACTTAGAGAAATCTCAGACCAAATGTGCAGAAAAAGAATGAGGGACATGGCCTTATATAGCTTTTCGCAAACCGTTAGGATCATTTCTTGGAGAAGAGGGAACGATCTTGGCCATACAATTGTCAAAGAAAGATTGGGGGACTTGTTCTCCACACAAACCAGCCCATAGCATGAAAAACCATGGATCTAAACAATTGGAACAAGAGGAAATGACAAGATTCAATGTTTCTGCAACTCTGATGTGCTGGGCACTGCTTACGGACCATAAGCAAAGGTCCATACGGACCGTAAGGGACCTGCAGACCAGCAACTTTCAAAAATGACAGATTTAGCCCCTGAAGCCCCAAACTTGGTTTTCGATGCATTTTTGACACGTTTAAGCCCCGTTAACCCCATTTCAAAGCTCTAAAATGAAGTTAAAGTATAGGGAACTTAAAACATGCTCAAAAATATATCGGGTGTCGGTTCGTTTGGTCGTACGGTTGCGTTGTTCGGTTAATTACGACGGGAGTCGTAATGAACGCAAAAACGATCCAAATTAAGCGACGAATGGAATTTTATTATGCCAAACAATAAAATAAAATATTTTAATGCTTACATAAATTTTCGGATGTCCGGATATATTCAGAACGTAAGATATGCGCGAAAATGCAAACTTGTGCACTTTTTGACGCTTTTAGTCCATATTGATCATGAAAGTTTATTTTAGTGCATAAAACACCTCAAAGCCTATTTCTAAGCTATATGAAGGATATTTAGGGCATATTTAACGTATAATCAAGTTCCGGAATGTTCGTTACTATAAAAATCGGTATAGTTTCGCAGTTTGACACAATTAGTCCCTACGATCGAACAAACTTGATTTCAACACACCAAACCATCCAAAACTTATTTCTAAGTTATGTGGAGGTTATTTAAGGTATGTTAAGCCTATTTCACTATTCCGGAGTGTTCGTTGCTTTAAACTGGTTATATTTACGCATCAGAGCGCGTATAACCCTCAAGAAAGCGATTTAAAGCTTGAAATCAAATAAGAGTTGATATGTGCAAACGATACACATATTTTTACAAATCCCAAGTATGAAATACAATATTTAATTGGTTTGGCATTTGTTTGATGGTTGAAGTGACACAGGTGTCATAGTCTCCCCTACTTTAGGAAATTTCGTCCCGAAATTTAATTTTAGGAGAAACTTGTGAGGACAACTATGTTGTTTTCGCTTTCGAATGAAACCCTTGAACCCGAAGTAGAACTCTGGGGGATGATAGGGTTCTTAGCGAAATTGTCAACCTTCAAAGTGAAGTCCTTGTAGTAGCAAAACATGGAGTTTCAAACTATGGACAGGAGAACGTTTCCCGTGAAGACTTATCATAGGAAACTTGTGTGTGCTTGAAATCAGAATTGGGGAGTGTAAGATAAAATGACATCGGTCAAGGTCCAAGACTTTTTCCGTTTCATTACTTTTGTCACTACAGGTCTTAACACACGACAAAACTTCCTGTGGTTTCTGCACTGAATTCCATAATTATGTAGGCCTCCATAATTACGTAATTCCTTGCACTGTCCGCACAGTTCATTTCATAATGCGTAGGGGAAAAAATCAATTGAATAAACATGAAGCGACTTGACTAGACCACCAAAGGGTCTTTTTAACTAGATCAACGAACGAGCTTTTTAACTAGATCAACACATGATCTTCTTAACTAGACCGTTGTATAATCTTTTTAAATAGATCACTTTAAAGGGATCTTTTCAATTATATCATCTCATGATATTCCTAACTAGATTTTCAAAATCAATCTGTTTAACCAGACCATTCAAGAGGTCCAATTGTAGAATAGTACTTTATAACCCAAGGGACTTAACTACAATGTTGAAGTCCATTAAGGATTTAAGATAGTACCTTTGGATATCCTATTATGAATCTCTCATATGAGATATGGAAGATTCTATGAGGATTTGGATAATGAACATTTGGATCACACAAAAACACAAAACACATAATCACATAATTAATAAACTTGATTTTTAATTTGTTATCTTTGGATACCAGTATTTAAAGCACACCAGGAATCCAATCCGTGGATTTCATTTGGCACTTTAAACACAAGAATCTAATTATGGAGATAGAAAGATCTTAAGAGGAATTTGGCTTTGTTTCTTAAAAGAAACGAGTATTTAAGATTCTTGGGGATATCACAAGTGATCATAAAAATGACAGAACCACACGAGTAGTTTGTCTTTGTGTTGGCATCATAAGGTTGTATCAAACATTCACACAATCGTATCAGTTTTGCAAAAATAAAAACGATGAATTTTTATTTATATAACAACTGACTTGTCTTTAAATGTCAAAAGATAACAACCAAAGGAAATAACAAAACACTAATTGTTCACTGCTGCATCATTGTTCACGTTTGCCTCATTGATGTTAAACACTCGTCCACGTGCTGGAGGTATGTTAACAAGTCTTGGGCAATTGTTTCTGTGGTGGGTAAGGTCACCACAGTTATAACATGACCCCGGAGGGAACCGTGCTTGAACAGCAGCAGGGTTTGCAGCAGCTTGATTTGCATAGCGGAAAACATTGATCAAGTGTCCCAACCGCCCACAGTGGGTACATTTGTGACATTGCTCTTGCTCCAGATGATGACGGTTGCATTTATTGCACAAAGGTGCGGTACCAACATAGTTTTGCCTTTTGCGAGGTTGTGCTGGCTGGTTTGGTGCAACCTGTTTGTCTTGAGCAGTTATGGCACAGTTTTGAGAGGCTTTGCGCTTCTTCTTCTTAGATACCTCAGCCTGTTTTTCCTTTGGCTCAGCTTGAGCAGTCTTGTCAGATGGTCTTGGTTTGCCTTTTCGAAAAAGCTTACCCTTCCTGATGTGGGATTCAGTTAGGGTGGCAGATAATTCAATGGCTTGTCTGACAGTAGTAGGGTTGCTGCCAGTAACAATATCCTGAAGTAGGTCAGGAAGACCATCAATGTATTTCTCAAACGCCTTATCCACATGCGTAACCATAGCAGGACATAACAGGCTCAATTATTCATAACGGTCAGTATAGGCTCGATGTTCACCACTGTCTTACTTTAAGTAATCAAATTCCCTTTCTAAAGCTCTCAATTCATGATGAGGACAAAACTCCTTCATCATAAGAGCCCTAAGCTCAGCCCAAGTCTGTGCTAATGCAACCTCAGTACCACGATCCCTCATAACTCCGTTCCACCATGTAAGAGCCCTCTTCTGAAACACACTGGAAGAAAACTCGACTTTCCGATTTTCAGGACACTGAATGTGATGAAATGTACTCTCAATGCCCTCGAACCACTGTAGGAGCCCAGTTGCTCCTTCAGAACCACTAAACTTCAGTGGGTTAGCTGAATTGAAGCTTTTGAAATTGCATGGAGCATTCTGGTTGTTGATGGCTTGATTCATATGAGCAAAAATATCTAGGAGTACAGCAGCCATATGCTGTGCCATAATATGTGCCATTTCGGCATTTGGGAGCGGATTTTCGCGTCGAGGAGGCATTCTAAAAGGGAAAATAGGAAGGAAAACAAGTGAAATGATTAGACGAAAAGAATGAAATGAGACAAAATTTGATGAAAGCAAAGATGGTGGTCATTTGTTTGTTACTACGAAGCAACAAACGATACACAACGATTAATCAAAGTAAATGGGTCAAAAATAATGTATCGCGAAGACATGCTCGTCTATAAGTGGACACTCACCCCAAGAGTTCCCAGGTAAGAGTGACTGGTCCGATATTGCGGATTTGTACGAACACTCTAGCCTTAGACAGAAAGCTCAGGGTACAGGCACCCACCCTTATAGTTTGCACGTGTTCACATTATTTAGATCAAACTTTGACGGGATTTTGAAAACTTAGAGGGTTCAAAACCTTACAATCAATCATCCTAGAACAGATGATTAGTTTTCAAAGCAGGATTGAAATTTGTGTTCTTATTGTGGTTGTCACCTAAGAATAAGTGACGGTATTGTTTTTTTAAAACTAAACACAAGAAAACTTGTGTTAGGGTCCTAGGAAGGTTATAGTCTAGGTCAAAGCATTACTAATAACCTAATTCCCTATAACCATTGGCTCTGATACCAACTTTTCTGTCACACCCCGACCACGTAAAATAACAAAACGTGGCGGAAACATCGGGGAGTGTTGTAACAGAATCCTTGTTTCACAACCATAGATCAAATAATTTTGTTTTATAAAATAAATGAAGTCTTTGTTCTATTACAAATCAGCTAAATACAAATATTATCTTTCCAAGTTTTAAAGTCGCTAAGGCACGAGTCCATCCTAAGTGTGGCTTGTATCAATAACCATTACAATGTAGCACCTGAAACATGTGTAAAAATAGGTACGTCAGCATAAAAATGCCTGTGAGATACATAGGTTTTATTGTATTTAGGATTCATGACTTATGAGTTTAAAGAAAAATGTTTTAAGAAAAGTAGTAATGATCCTTGAAGAAAGGTTTTGTTTTATAAATCATTTATAAGAAATCAGATGGTATAAAATAATAATACATAGAAAATTTAATAAGTAAGTAAAATGAGTTTGTATAAAATATATTGTTTGAAAAACAATATTTTGATAAAAAGGTTTATAGTATATATGAAAATATACTTTGTTTTTTTTTTAAGAAAGTTGAATGAGTAATATATCCAAATATATTTCAGTTCCAATATCGTTAACCCAAGTGTACTAAATAACAACACGGTATGTAATGTGATGAAAACACTTATATATATAAGAAGTACCAGCGGCGTATCTACCATGTTTTCATCACATCACACCCGTCCCGTTATCTAAACACTAACCAAAACCCAATCGTTAGACAAATAGTATATTAAATATACCTTAGTTGTTTAAAATAATAATTTTCAGTAGTATATCAAAAGTATACTTTGGATTTATAAATAACATATTAAACTATGTTTTAGATTATAAATAACAGATTAAACTATGTTTTGGATTACAAATAACATATTAAACCATGTTTTAGATTTTTAACAAAATATATGTTGGTTTTGTGCGATATCACATATGAGAGCATATCAAACTATACTTTTGGGAGTATAACTTAATATACAATAATAATGTGACTTAAGAATTCATTCAGACCTAGTGCATCAAAATACACATTTGAGACTATAGGGATACCACAAAGGCAATCCCTATTTGGATGGAGAAACAAATTGGTTTCAGACATTCCATGACAACAGGAATGGGGTGTCAAATCCTATAGCACTATATCATTCTACCAACTGGTCTGGTGAACAAAATAACTACTATCCAACAATTAATTTTATAATCTTTGAAAAATCAGTGTTTAAACCATAAATAATCATTCAGTTTGTCAAAAGATATGTATTAATACGTATAATAAATTATACTCTAAAATCATGAACATAACAAATAGGTACACATACTTCACCCCAAAACATTGAAAACAGTAAAAGAGGGGATTATGTACTCACTTGAGAGTGCTTAGAAGTCTGAACAACTACCAAGCAAGCTAGAGGAGTCCCGGAAATCAAACGGTACCTAATATAGGTAACTACATAAATAATCCGGACCTAATTCAGAAGATCGGATAGGATGAGGTTTCATAAACTAAATGAGTATAGGAACTCATATAATATGGTCTAACAAAGCCTACATCCTAAAAGGAAACCTATCCTAAGTGCTTACGACCCATCACGACCCGTTTAGGTAGCTTATGCTACTTTAACGCGTCGTTCGCGTATAACGCGTTCAGACCGCCTAACTAGTCCTATGAGAAGTATTATATGCCCTAACATACTTAATTATGTTACATAATCAGTTAAATGACAAAAGTTTGGGTTACATATGCTTAAATATCAATTATGCATAAAAAGGGTATTTTGGTAATTTTCCTAAGGCATATAAATTACCTATCATACAACTACTTAAACGAAGTGACCATAAGGTATAACCTTGGAAGGTTATTCCCTATACAACTATGGTCACCTAATGCGTTTGGTCAGATCCTAAAGATCGACCAAATGGGTCGGGTTCGAAAGTATAAGCGATTGTTTAGATTGCTTACCTTACGACCCTACATAAGCACTAATCTAAAAGTGACGAGCTAAACATGTTTAACAAAGTTTGAAAACAAGTTGGATATCAAAACAAACGGTTTTGATACCTAAGAGTAGTTTGGTTACAAAATACGCATAAACACGCATTTTGGCCGAAACTACGACTCGTCACTACACCTAAACAACGTGGTAATCAGTAGGTATAGTCACTAGGGACTATAACCATCGTGATTACGCTCACGTTGCGAAGTTCAAATGAACTTCTCATTGACCATAGACTATTCAATGCAGAAAGTCAAACAAATTTTGACTTTTAAGCTAGAAAGCGATAAAAGAACGAAAGAGGACTTACAAAGGGTCCAACTAGATTTGGTTCCAAGTATTCTCAGGTAGGTAGTGAATAATCACAACCACTTAGAGAAATCTCAGACCAAATGCGCAGAAAATGAATGAGGGACATGGCCTTATATAGTTTTTCGCAAACCGTTAGGATCATTTCTTGGAGAAGAGGGAATGATCTTGGCCATATAATTGTCAAAGAAAGATTGGGGGACTTGTTCTCCACACAAACCAGCCCATAGCATGAAAAACCATGGATCAAAACCATTGGAACAAGAGGAAATGACCAGATTCAATGTTTCTGCAACTCTGATGTGCTGGCTATTGCTTATAGACCGTAAGAAAAGGTCCATACGGACCGTAAGGGACCTGCATACCAGCAACTTTCAAAAATGACAGATTTTGCCCCTGAAGCCCCAAACTTGGTTTTCATTGCATTTTTGACACGTTTAAGCCCCTTTAACCCCATTTCAAAGCTCTAATATGAAGTTAAAGTATAGGGAACTTAAAACATGCTAAAAAATATCTCGGGTGTCGGTTCGTTTGGTCGTACGGTTGCGTTGTTCGGTTAATTACGACGGGAGTCGTAATGAACGCAAAAACGATCCAAATTAAGCGATGAATGGAATTTTATTATGCCAAACACTAAAATAAAATATTTTAATGCTTACATAAATTTTTGGATGTCCGGATATATTCAGAACGTAAGATATGCGCGAAAATACAAACTTGTGCACTTTTTGACCCTTTTAGTCCCTATTGATCATGAAAGTTTATTTTAGCACACAAAACACCTCAAAGCCTATTTATAAGCTATGTGAAGGATATTTAGGGCATATTTAACTTATGATCAAGTTCCAGAATGTTCGTTACTATACAAATCGGTATAGTTTCGCAGTTTGACACAATTAGTCCCTGCGATCGAACAAACTTGATTTCAACACACCAAACCATCCAAAACTTATTTCTAAGTTATGTGGAGGTTATTTAAGGTATTTTAAGCCTATTTCACTTTTCCAGAGTGTTCGTTGCATTAAACTGGTTATATTTACGCATCAAAGCGCGTATAACCCTCAAGAAAGCGATTTAAAGCTTGAAATCGAATAAGAGTTGATATATGCAAACGATACACATATTTTTACAAATCCCAAGTATGAAATATAATATTTCATTGGTTTGGCATTTTTTTGATGGTTGCAGTGACACAGGTGTCACAACTCTCCCATTCAAAACCCCTCATAACTACCTGTGCATACTTGAAAAACCAAGTGAAAGCACAACCTTTCACTCCGTTATTGACGCACTCTAGTCTTCAAGGTACAAAACTTTGTTGACCTGCAACCCATCTATATACCTCGATACCCTTCGTGATTTCTGGAAAAATGCACAACTTGAAGTTCAGGACAAAAAGCCCTAGGCTATTACTTCTACGGTAAAGGGAATTAAGGTTGCTGTCACACCTAAAGACATTTTTGAGGTATTCATAATGAATGATATTACAGGTAAAACCTCTTTTCCAAAAAACCGATTATCAAATTGATTTCATTGAGAGAGGGTATGCAGAAGAAATGAAAAAAGATACTTTGCAAAAAGGCTTTCCACCTCCCATGAGGTTTTTGTTCCATACCCTCCTCATGTGTGTTTCAAACAAGACCACAAATTTTAATGAAATTCCATTAAAAATCCAATACTTGGGATATGCTATCATGCAAAATGAAAATTTTAATTACTCCCAAGAGATTTTTAATGACATGGTCAAAAATGTTAATAATATCAAAGACAACAAAAAACCATTTCTATTGTTTCCAAGGTTTTTGAGTTTTTATTTGCAAAAGAAGATTCCAAAAGATAGTGCTCATGTGCTTATCCAAGGAAATCCTATTCAAATCAACAGCCTATCTTCTGAAACCTTCACAAGGCTGTCAAAACCTTCAAAAAACACAAACTGAGGAACCTGAGCAGAATTTAGCAGCAACAACTGCTCCTCAGGTAACTACTGTTGAGCCTACTGCTCAAGGTGATCACAGTAGCAGACCCACTACTATGAAACACACACCTAAAATCACCAAAAAGCCCAAACAGAAAAAATCACAAAAGCCCCCCAAACCCACCAAAAAGGTAACTCTAGAAGATGAGGTCCGAGAGGTTATACCTGTGACAACACAAAAGTCACCAATAACCACTGCTGCTACTTCCTCACAGTAGTTGGTTGAAAGATCTCAACCTGAGCCTAAAACTCCTCCTGCATCCTCTCAAAAGGATCAGGTTGTATCTATAGGGACACCACAATATGAAGCAATGGATTCACTTGAATATATCTTCCACAGCCCAGCTCACGGGGCAAAATCTCTTTCTACACCCATCCTCACTTCCCAAATTCCACAACAAATCTTACCCTTGTTGGATGCACTTGATATGGATCAGACAAAAATCAGTTCTTCTCAACCACCTATTACTGAGAAAATACTCCCACAGGTGACTGAGTCTGGTTCCTCTATCATTGCTAACCCACCAACAACTGAGGAGGTTACACCCCTTGAGTTACAAGTAACTCTTGGTGGTAGTTCAAGTGGAGCAGCAACTATAGGTGTTGAGTCAACTGATTTAGACCTGGCCAGTTGTTTCATCACTCAGACTCCCTTGAAGGCAATTTCCTCTTTTGGAACCAAAGTGACTACTAGTGAGTATCCAATACCCACTGGTGTGTTTACAATGGTAACATCTGCTAAGGAAAGAAGTCCCCAGTACCAAGAAAAAGGGGCATCAATGGATGACTTTTGGGACACTTTCCCTAAGTCAACTGCTGATACAACCACTGCCAGTGGGAAATCAGATGATCCCATTAAGTTGGGTGATGGTTTAAAATACAAAGAATTGACGGAGAGGGTTGATAAAATTGACACATCTGTGGCAGAAATAAAAAAATGTGCTGCAACAGTTGTTACAATCTCAAAAGACTACACCCAGTGCTGCAACACCTGCTCATTCTCCCACTGAGCTTTGGAACCTATTTCAACCTATGCTTCTTCAACAAAGACAATATGCTGATCAACAGCATGAGATTCATCTTCAGATGGTCAGAAATGCAATGGAAGCTAGGTATAAAGATACACATGCTGATATCAAGGCAATTAAGGCCCATTTGATGCAAACCACTGGCACTTCTCCTCCAACAGTTGTTTTTGTTGAAAATCCTGATGATGCCAAAAAGGGGGAGAAGGGTAAAAAGGGAAAAGAAGGTCTATATCTGCCACCAAATCCAATGTCTAAACTTTTGGTAGAAATCCCAAGGCCAGATGGATCAAAGAAGGTTGATGAGACTCTAAATGCCTTTGCTGAAGAAAAAGCAAGGTTAAAAGAGAAAATGAAAAGAAAGGGAGAGAAAAGATTTGAGGAAGAGGAAAAAGTTATGATGGAAAGGGAAGAGCAGGGTACTTCTAAAACCAAAAGAAGGCAACCAACCAGAAAAGTAAGCCAACCAAAAAACACACCTTCCAAAACCACCAAAAATACTCCTCAAATTTCCAAAACTTCCTCTCATCAAACCTCCAAAACAACAGATGTTGAGACACCTGTTGTATCAACAGTTGTTGGTACTTCAGTGGTTTCAACAGATGTTACTCCAACCACTTCCCTCATCATTTCAACAACCACCATACAACCCACTGCCACATCACAAACAAAACCACCATCACAAAAACCACCTGCCAAAGAGCAGAAGACAACAGTTGACCACATCAATTGTTGTGGTGACAACAGTGGTTGAAACACCAGTTGTTTCAAGAATTGTTAGCCAGTCACCCATCACTCCAAATATCTCTACTTCCATACCACAAATAAAATCCCCTTCACCCAAAAAGTTTTATACAAGGAAAAGGAAATTTCAGGTGAATGATGATGATATACCAGCACCTATTCCTTTATCCTCCACACCTTACAATGTTATCAAACCCCAACCTTTCATTCCTTCAAAACTGGCCAATCCTATCAAAGATCCAAAAATATTAGAAGGATTTAACCCTGCTGATCTTATACCACTAGCAGCCACTTATCCATTAGAACTTCATGCAGTAAAAGAAGAAATGAAACATTTCTACTTAGTGGATGATCCTTCCAAGAGAAATTTCCCTTCCCTTGTCGGTTTTAGAGATCCTAAAAACATGGATGAATACCTAAAACTCAAAGGCAAGCAAGCTGAATGGAGAGCCAAATATGAATGCAAAGGGCAAGGTGATAATGCCTTCTCAAGTAGGATGCAGTTCTTGCTCACCAAGGTCAAAAAAATGGAAGATTATGCAAGAGACTTGAGTAAAGAAATGTCCAACGTGCCACCAGAGGCTGGGTTACAAGTGTAGGTCCCCTATTCGTATGGATCTTCAACAGAATTGACTTTCCAATCAAGAGTGCGGAATCCTCTTGATCAGAATATCACAGAAACAAGTAGAAGAACAGAAAACAGCAAATCACTTTCAAACTGGGTTTTCTATTGATTATCTACCAAAGTGATTACAATCAATCAAGATCCCTAACAACCCAAATTTCGTCCAAGCCCTAAGCCTTTCACGAAATTACTCTCTCACAATATTCTGGCTGATTAACCTAAACCCTAAAGCCTAACCTTGTTTATATAACACAAGGTTACTACTTGGGCCAAGGTTAAACATCATGGACTGCGAATTGGACAGGCCCAATTCGCCCCCACACACCCAAATCGTTGGGTTTGGTTAGCCCAAACATTTCAACTAACTATTACAAAGCTAAACCCGCTAACTGTTTATCGTTTATCTAATTACAAGATATCCAAAGACCAAATCTAAGCTGTTGTCACAAACATGCACCAACAAACTCCCCCTTGACAATAGCTTCATAAAATAACTTTGTCTTCAGTCATCTTGCAATCTTCATGTAGTCTTACACTGTCTTTGGTCTTTGGATAGCTTCAGCTTCAATAGCTTCTGTCAGCAACAGACTCCCCCTAAGCTGATGCATCCAATCACCAAATCTTCAAAAACTTTAGCGTTTGAGTAAACTCCAGTTCAGCATTTGAATAGCAATCTTCAAACTCTTCAATCTGGTCTGCAATATAGAAAGGAGGTTCTACCATGCATCCAATCAAACTCTCATCTTCACAGCAACTCAGCAACTCAGCAACTTCTCAGCAACACACTGCTTCAATCTGTATACTATAAAACAAGCATCTCGAGAAACCATAAGAATTTTTCAACAAAGTTAAATAAATTATTATTTTTCAAGAGATAGTTAAACTGTATTACAGATTAAGCATTTTCAACTTATCACCAACACGCAAAACTTTATAATCACACACCCTATAACCCGCATGATTTAAAATTTTGAACTCACTTTCTAACACCGTCTCCCCCTATCAGTAACAATTCCTCCAAGAATAACAGTTTTCCGTACGTTAAGAATTTTAAACAGAAAAAGACACTATTTTTGGATTTTTATATTTTCTGAAAGCAAGTAAATAACAAAAGCAATAAACACTCTATTTTTGTGAGAATCACTAGTAAGAAGATCATATCAGCAAAATCAAACTGTTTCACACTATTAGATAATTCTTTATTAATTTTTCATGAAAAGCAGTCCAAGACGATTACCAGTATGTTTATCCACTTAAACAAAATGCATGAACATTTCAAGTACCATTACCATATGATACGTTAAGGTAATTTTATTCTGATATACTAGTGTGTCCCACTTCAGGATATACCCCCACGATCAAGGTATGCACAAAGATTCATCGTAGTAGGTGAGTATACTGACGTCATCCTTTAAGATATCCTTACAGTGCCTAGGTCTGCATATAATCTGTTTTATCATGTTTTAATTGCTTAACAATGAACACCCAAATAAATACTAATCAAATCCTGGAAATATAAACAACACACTCTATCATGCAAGTATCTTCCCTACCACATATTTCACAAGTCCAATCCAGATTTCTGAAATCTTAACTGGGAATAGGTTGAGAAGAGAACATAATAGATCTTTAGGAGAGATGGTATAATATACAGATCAAATGAGTTTTCTCAATTTGATATAGGTTTATTGGGTTTCTTTTGGGCACTAGAGGGCCTCTTTCGGGTGTATTAGATCTATAACGCGACAACGTACAGCTAGGTCAGCATGTATCTGGATGCAGCAGAAGCTGTCGTTGCCTAGCACCTCCAGGTCAGCATATATCTGGATGCAGCAGAGGAGGTACACGACTTTTTTCAGAGAAGATTTCAGAATCAGATCAAAATTGTGTGTATCGGGACAACATACAGACATTCAAATAGAAATGAGCTAATTCCAAGTGACTTTCTATCCTGGGGTCATGTACAATTTTAGTTCTGAACAGAAAGACAGTCAAGATATCCCTAGATGAAATAACAGTATAAAGACCCAAAACTTCAGATTTTGGCAATCTATCAACGCAAGATTTAAGGTCATTAAACCATACACCACTGATGTGTTCCCCACTCATACACCACTGATGTGTTCATTTAAGTGTATATCACATTGGTAAGTTGATTATTTCATGCTTTTTGCCTACTGGTACATCATATAATGAAGCTGTTATCACACTTAAGCAATTTAATTCAGTTTGAGTGTGACAGTCTAACTTGCTGATGTACTATCATTTCTCCTTTTTCACACAGTGAACTCATTTTTAATTTTCTATTTTTTTTATGTTTTTCAATTTTTCAATGTTTTTGTATTTTTTATTTTTAAGAAAAAAACAGTAAACTATTTACAAAAATTCTTATGAAAAACCAGTTATTCAGGATTCCTCATCCCGTTAAGTTCGACTAAGTGTTCAAAGCGAGCTCGATCAAAAGCTTTAGTATAAAGATCTGCCAGGTTATCTTCGGTGTCGACTCGATGTAATTCAATTAGTCGTTTTTCAGCACAATCCCGTATAAAATGATGACGTATGTCAATATGTTTTGTGCGACTATGTTTCACGGGATTATTAGTTATAGAAATCGTGGCATTATTGTCTATCATAATAGGAGTACGAGTGAAATCCAAACCATAATCGCGCATCTGCTGTTGTATCCAGAGAACCTGTGAGCAGCAGCTACCCGCAGCAATATATTCAGCTTCACACGTAGATGTAGACACACAGGATTGCTTCTTGCATTGCCAAGACACGATCCTGCCTCCTAAGAACTGACAACCACCTGTTGTAGACTTTCTGTTCGACTTGCATCCCCCAAAGTCTGAGTCAGTGTAAGCGACAAAATTCAAATCACTATCAGCTGGATACCACAACCCAAGTTTAGGTTTCCCCTTCAAGTAACGAAGAATACGCTTCACTGCTTTCATGTGTGACTCTTTTGGATTCGCCTGATATCTAGCACACAAGCATACTGCAAACATAATGTCAGGTCTTGAAGCAGTCAAGTACATTAGAGAACCAATCATCGCCCTGTATTGAGTTGGATCAACGTCTTCAGTACTTTCGTGATCTGGGCCAAGATTGTGATTTTCACATATGGGTGTGTTGAAAGTAGAGCAATCATTCATTTTGAACCGACTCAAAATGTCATACACATACTTTGTTTGATGAATAAACATCCCATCCTCCTTCTGTTCAACTTGTAATCCCAGAAAGTAAGACAGCTCACCCATAGCACTCATTTCGAACTTGCTCTTCATCACCTGCTCGAACTCTTTACACATGCTCTCATCTGATGACCCAAAGATGATGTCATCCACGTACACCTGTACTAGCAGAAAATCTTCCTTCTTCCTCTTGATGAACAGTGTACTGTCAATCTGACCTCTTTCAAAACCATTCTTGATACTTGGGCCAAGGTTAAACATCATGGACTGCGAATTGGACATGCCCAATTCGCCCCCACACACCCAAATCGTTGGGTTTGGTTAGCCCAAACATTTCACCTAACTATTACAAAGCTAAACCCGCTAACTGTTTATCGTTTATCTAATTACAAGATATCCAAAGACCAAATCTAAGCTGTTGTCACAAACATGCACCAACAATAAGTAGATCTGAAAGAAGACCTCATCAAGCTGATCATGAGTGAAAAATTTTACCCTGCAAAAGCTGACAATTTACAAGACTAGCCACTCATTGCTCTCAAAGAAGAATTGAAAAGAATTGAAAAAATAAAAAATAATCCAGGTATGAAAAGAACAACACCAAATTGGAGCAAATTTAGTGAGAAAATTGCTGATCTTACCTTGGAATACAAGAGGAAAAGAGAAGAGTTGGTTGCAGCAGACTATGGAACAGTCAAGCAGATAGCAAGGTGGTCAAAACAAACTATTAATCAAACCTACAAAAGGCTTGAAGAGCTAAGAAAGAAAGACCCCACTGCTCCAAAGAAACCAATCTTCAAGACCACTGATAAACCAAAGAAACATGTCACACCCCGACCACGTAAAACAACAAAACGTGGCGGAAACGTCGGGGAGTGTTGTAACAGAATTATTGTTTCACAACCATGGATTAAATAATTTCGTTTTATTGAACTATTGAACTCATCGTTTATAACAAATCACATAAATACAATTATTATCTTTCAAGTTTTAAAGTCACTAAGGCACGAGTCCATCCTATGTATAGCATGTATCAACAATCATCACAAAGCAGTACCTGAAACATGTGTAAAAATAGGTACGTCAGCATAAAAATGCCTGTGAGATACATAGGTTTTATTTATGCATGATTCATGACTTATAAGTTTAAAAGAATGTTTTAACAAAAAGTAGTCATGAACCTAAAAAAAAATATTTTCTTTATAAAAATCATGTGAAAATTTATGAGAAATTTGATGATATAAAAGAATGATGCATAAATAAATAATGAAGTAAAATGAGTTTATAAAATAATGTTTTGGATAAAATGTTTGTAGTATATATATAAAAATATACTTTGGTTTTAAGAAAGTCGATTAGGTAATATATCAAAATATATTTCGGTTCCAAAATCGTTAAACAGATAGTATATTAAATATACTTTAGTAGTCAAAATAATCATTTTGGTAGTATATCAAAAGTATACTTTGGATTTATAAATAACATATTAAACTATATTTTGGTTGAATAAATAACATATTTAAAATATGTTTTGGTAGTTAACAAAATATATGTTGTTTTGTACAATATCACACATGAGAGTATATCAAACTATACTTTTGAGAGTATAATAAAATATACAATAAAAATGTGATTTAAGAATTCAATCAGACCTAGTGCATCAAAATACACCTTTGAGACTATAGGGATACCACAAAGGCAATCCCTATTTGGATGGAGAAACAAATTGGTTTCAGACATTCCATGACAACAGGAATGGGGTGTCGAATCCTATAGCGCTATATCATACTACCAATCGGTCTGGTGAACAAAATGTGTACTATCCAACAATTTATAGAAAAATCGGTGTTTAAACCAAAAATAATCATTCGGTTTGTCAAAAGATAGGTACTAATATGTATAATCAATTATACTTTGAAATCTTAAACATAACAAATAGGTACACATATTTCACCCCAAAACATTGAAAACAGTAAAAGAGGGGAACTATGTACTGATTTGAGGGTGCTTAGAAGTCTTGAACAACAACCAAGCAAAACTAGAGGGAGTACGGAATAAAACGGCACCTAATATAGGTAACTATGTTAATAAACGGCTCCTAAACCGGGAGATAGGATAGAATGATGTTCTATAAATCAAATGAGTAATTGAACTCATATGTTTTGATTTAATAGAGCTAACATTCTGATTTGGAAGTCTACCTAAGTGCTTTTGACCCGTTTCGACCCATTATGGTAGTATAAGCTACTATAATGCGTAGTTTGCGCAAAAATATGTTCGGATAGTTAACTATGTGCTATGTTAAGTCTTACATGCCCAATTATACCCTAACATGTTACTAATTCAGATTAGATGTCAAAAATATGTTCACATATGCACATTATGGATTTATGCATCAAAAGGGCATTTTGGTCATTTCCTATGGGCATGTAAACCAATTAACGAATAGCTAACCAATCCTATGTGATCATAAGGTATAACCTCAGGGGTTATTCCCTATGCAACTATGATCACTAAGCAAGCTTGGTCGGATCCTAATGATCGACCCAACGGGTCGGGTTCGAAAGTCTAAGCGGTTGTCTAGACCGCTTAACATACGACCCTAAACAAGCACTAAACTAATAGTGACGAGTTAAACATGTCAAAACATGTTCAACCTACTTAGAAAACTGATTTGGTATCAAAATAAAGTGTTTTGATACCTTAAGGTAGTTCCGTTGCAAAATGCGTGCTAAAACGCATTTTGACTGAAACTTTGACTCGTCACTACACCTAGTGAACGTGGTAATCAGTAGGTATAATCGCTAAGGATTATAACCTTTGTGATTACAATCACGTTGCAAAGTTCAAACGAACTTTGCGTTGACCATGGACTGGTCAAACTGAAAGTCAAACACTGATTGACTTTTTAAGCTAGTAAGCAATAAAAGAATGAAGGAATGCTTACAAAAGGTCCTTGCTTGAACTTGATCTTATAAATTCTCAGGTATGAAGTTATTCAACTCCAACTTAGAGAATTTTAGACCAAGTGTGAGTTGCAACAATGAATTGGTAGGCTATTTATAGGAATCAAGAGCCATCAAGATCATTTTGTGTGGTGATCAAGCAATGATCCCAGCCCTACACATGTTAGGACATGATTGAGGGACTTGGGGAACACTAAACTTGGTTACTACACAAGAAAGTTGCAAGAAAACACAAGGAAACAACTGATCTGTTAGAAAAACACGTTTTCTGTTGCTGGGCACCCTCATACGGCCCGCGTAAAGGTGAGGGGGACCTTTTCGCGCCCCGCCTGAACTCCCCAGATCAACAAAAGTTTGATATAATTACAGCTTTGGTCCCTGCATGATTTTAAGTCCATTTCAGGCCCTTTTGGCCCCCGTTAAGCCATTTTCAAGGCTCTACAAGGTCAATAAAGTTTAGAGGACTCAAAATATTCTTGGAACACTTTCGGATGTCGGCTCGTTTGGTCGTACGGTCGCGTTGTTCGTTAAATTACGACGAAACTCAAACGGACGCGAAAACGAACCAAATTAAGCGACGAATGGAATTTTTGCATGCCGATCACTAAAATAAAAATATTTTAGTGTGTACAAAAATTTTGGATGTCCAGATGTGGTCAGAACGTAAGATATGCGCGAAAATGCAAACTTACGCCGTTTTTGACACTTTCAGTCCCTGTATGATCAAATAAGCATATTTTCACACACCGAACCATTCAAAGCTTATTTCTAAGCTATGTTTAGGTTATTTATGGTATGTTTAGCTTATGATAATGTTCCAGACTGTACGTTGCCTTACGAAATGGTAGACTTTTGCAAGTTGACGCAAATAGTCCCTGTGAGTGAATAGACTTGATTTCACCACACCAAACCTTCCAAAACTTATTTCTAACTTATGTAAAGGTTATTTAAGGTATGTTAATACTATTTCACTATTCCGGAGTGTTTGTTGTGTTAAACTGGTTATATTTACGCATTAGATCGCGTATAACCTTCCAGAAAGCGATTTAAGGCTCGAAATCGAACAAGAATTGATATGTGCAAACGATGCACATATTTATACAAATCCCAAGAATGAAATACAATATTTCATTGGTTTTGTATCTATTTGATGGTTGATGTGACACAGGTGTCACAAAACAGGCCCACACTTCTGAACCACTGTTCACATCTTCTAACACCTCCATCGTTGAGCTAAACCAAAGAAAGAGACAAAAATTGACTGATGCAGAAGAGAAAGAACAAGAAGCTATGTATTCTAAAGAGGCCATCAAGAAAATGGATTTAGAGGAGGATGACTCAGCAATACTTGAAGATTTAGCCAAAAGGGTTCTGAGCAGGCCTCCAACTCCAAACTCATCTACAATTAAAACTCTCCCAAGAAACCCATTGAATTCAAAAATACTAAAGGGGAAGTCTGATCAAATGACCCACGTATTGACTTTGCTCAAATCCAATGGGAAGGTGGAGCATATATCAAGGGAACAAGCACTTGGCCTGGGTGTTGAAGATTTGCAAGATCTCCTTGAGCTCACACTGTGCAGGGATGAGGACGATACAGATTCCATGGACTTTGAATTACAATTCAAAGGACAAGTTAGGGAATTATTGATGAGGCAATAAAGATCCAGAATAATGAAGAGTTTTGGCATCATCTGTTCCAGGGGGAGATTGTTGGGATTGAACCCTACCAAAGGAACAGTTGATTAAAGCCAAAACTTGATCAGATCAGTGGATCCAGAATAAGCAGTTGTTTGCACTTTGTCTTTCTCCTTGAATGTGGCCTAACATCTAATGTCCTCTAAGTACTACCCTTCTACAACAACCGCTGATCACCCAAAGACTGTTGAAGACTAAACACTCATTGATCAATCTGCTGCTATGGTTCAAGTACTGCTGAAGACACAAAGCACTGCTGGGGCTAAAGCGGTGGAATGAAGAAGCAGCAGTTAGACTTGTATTTGTATTTGTATTTGTTTATTGTAATAAGTTGTTAGATAGCAGTGTTTGTAATAGTCACTGGTTAGAGGTTGTTAGGAGGTTAGATGTCACTTTCATGGCGACGTCAGCAAAGATGCCATAGTGGTTTGTTCTGTACTATAAATAGAACAGTATCCTGTACTGTTCTATTAGCTCTCTTCTTCATCAAGTCATTCTGTACGAATAATCATTGTGAGCTCAGGCTGAGGGGGAGACTTTGTGCATGCATTCAATAGTTTTTTTTATTGTAATCAAATACAATCATTCGATTCTATGATAAACATGTTTGCTTAAAATTGTTCTCTCTTTGATTGTGTTGAAAGTTTATTCATCTGTTTCCGCTGCTATTGTTTCTCATTCATCTTCATTTTAGTTAAACAAACACAATCTTATCAAACTCAGATCCTAACAGATGCGTATTGAAATAAAGTAAAAAAACATGGCAGGCTGATAGGTGCAGGTTATGTCTGGCGGCGGGCTTGATACGCATCGTATAGGCCTATACGATATGTATCAAGGCACTGATTTTTTGAAGTTTATTTTTTGTTGTGTTGTGTCGAATGCAAACCCGAGAAACGAAAGGGAATTCGAGTAGTTGGAAACAGGGATTGTAGGAAACAGGTGTGATTATCAAATGACAACTTGAGGGGTCTAGTCCTAGCAAGTTTCTCGCACGTGATACGCATCTAATATGACACATGATAAAAACGCTTCTTTATAAAATCTGGGATTATGTTCCGCAAATTGGGAACCACATATTTGTGTATAAAAGCTTGGAATGATGACCGAATAGAGATCTGTATACACCCTTGGTTTCTCAAAATCCCTTTCGTTTCGCGTCAAGATCTTTTTCTATCATGTTATGGACCAACTGCTTGAACCAAGAATATGAAGATCACGGTCCAGGATGAAATATATTAAAACCATTCAAGCCCACCAGTCTACAATGTGTTATGGTCAGATTTTTCAAGTTTGCACAGTGGGAGAAAAGACCAGCACCCCTGTCAGTATTGTCCTTTAAATTCGCATAAAACATATATTCGTTTCATAACCTCCTCCTATAAATCAACCACAACTCACCCTAGACCGACCTCTGGATCACACATGATAAAAGCGCTTCTCTAGACAATCTGGGATTATGTTCCATTTTATGACACATGATACACACGCTTACCTTAATCACATCTTCCATGGAGTCACAGATCCGACAATAGGGCCCACGGATCTTATGCCCACCCGAGACCGACCTCTGGATCACACGTGGGAGAAAAGACCAGCACACTTGTCGTTCTGTATTTTCTCCTTTTCTAATTCTCAAAGAATCTCGTAACGTATTCTCTGTTTCTCTAAATTGTCTGTAAAATTATAAAAAAAACAAACTAGTGGTTTATCACCCTATGTGAGCATTGGAAGCCCGACAAATTGTCTTGCAATTATATCTTCAATTGAGACCGCATTATTAATTATAATGAAGAATGAAGAATGAATGTGCAAACCACAACCATTTTTTACTACGGAAACGATGGCTATGGGAAATACAAACCCGACACGTCTTCTATGATGATTCAAAACATTCACGAACCACAAATGGACTCAGACTCATACTACTCTAATATGGCACATGATAAAAGCGCTTCTTTAGACAATCTGGGATTATGTTCCATTTTATGACACATGATACGGCATGGTCAAATCTTTCTAAAAGTAGAAAAAAATAAAACAGAAGAAAGTGTTCCTCTTTGTTACCAAGCATGTCATCTGAAACAATTAACAGGACATTGTTAACAGGGGGAATCTATTGGAACATCTGATCGAGAGAAACTTCTTCGAGCTAACTGCCGATATCTCATCCTTCTTATCTTGCTATTAAACGAGGTATAATAGCTAATAAAATATGTCTAACTTTTGAAGGTTCTTTATATGCGTCTTTACTGATGCATGTATGTGTCGAGCAGTTTATTAATAGATGCAGCTGATGAAAACGAAGCTATTGTTTCAGTTGTTCAGTACTTCCGAGACGATTCAAGTGAGTCCTATGAAGCAAGTGTTTGTATATTCAATTGAGAGGAATCATTATATGCTTCTTTCCTGATGCATGTCTGTGTCGAACAGTTTTTCCGTCGCTAATTTCTCCACTCACCGTGAAATTGAACAGTTTCTTAATAGATTCCGTTACGACGATTTAGAGAAATAGAGATTCACTAGCTAGTTTGTCATCGACAAAGGATAACGAAGATGAACATTGTATTTATCATCCGTGCCTGGTTGAATTGCAGAAAGCAAAGGATAACGAAGATGGACATTGTATTTATCACGAAAGTACTGAACAACGGTTGTAGGTGCGGTTTTGAATTAAACTGATTTAGAAAAAAATAAAACGAAAGGGATTTCGAACAGTTGGTCGATGACAAAATGATATTAAAATTTGTGAGCTTTCAAATTAACGACGAAGTTTTCTCCGTCGCTAATTTCTCCATTCACCATGAAATCGAATAGTTTCTTCATAGATTCCATCCGGGTTCAAAGCCTGTTGAGGATTACGAGTGTTCTAGACTCGTTAAAGGCATGCTTGTTTGTGCGATTTACAAAAATAAGGATGCATTTCGACGGGAAACGATGCAGCTGATGAAACCGAAGCTGTTATTTCTGTTGTTCAGTACTTCCGAGACGATTCAAGTGAGTCATATGAAGCAAGTGTCTGTCTATTCAATTGAGAGGAATCATTGCATTACATCCCCGTTAAAAACAAGTGGTTGAAATGATGGAACCCTTGATTTGAAAAACATTTTTGAGAAATTTATAGTTCATTACGCATCGTATAGGCCTATACGATGCATATTAATCGATGAATTTACTGAAATACCCCTATTTTTCTGATAAATTCAGGGGTATTTTTGAGAAAATTGAAAGTTTAATACGCATCGTATAGGCCTATACGATGCGTATTAAGCCGATATACGATACAACATAGGCCTATACGATCGTATATGACATTATTTCAAATTTAGTTTTATCGTGTTTCCCTCGGTTCGACGCCTATACGTCTCGTTTTTGCCAAACTTTCGCATATTTTGTCGTTTTATGACGTATACCTTCAACATAAGTCGTTTCGGTACCGTTCGGTTGCGTGCGAATATTGTATTCTATGATTACGTACAGTTTTGTTTGAAATCCACTTGTACTCCATAGTGCCGTGTATATGTATACGTGTGTGTAAATATCGTTAGTCGTGTACTTTGACTTATTTTTGCGTATTTTGACGCATTCTAACATATTGTTGCGTATTTAATAGTATTTTTGACGTATTTGAGCGTATTCTGACGTATTTTAGCTTATTTTAACCTACTTTAGGGTATTTTTTCCGTGTTTTTAGCGTATTTTAACGTATTTAAACACATTTTAGCGTATTTTAGCGTATTTTAACGAATTTTGGCGTATTTTAACTTATTTTAGCGTATTTTAACGTATTTTAGCGTATTTTAGCGTATTTTAACGTATTTTAGCGTATTTTAACGTATTTTAACACATTTTGGCGTATTTTAGCGTATTTGACCGTAGTTTTTTTGTATTTTAGCTTGTGTTGAAGGATAACGCAAACAAGTTCTCCACAGTTTGTTATTCAGATGTCTATTCGGTCATCTTTCCAAACTACAACACACGATAAGTTTAAACTTTATAGTGTGTGATTTGACCAGAGAAGGATTGGAGGTGATTTAAACTTTTAATAAGCTGTCACAGTTGTTAAATTCGTTACGTGCATTCATATTGTTTTAGACAACAACAAATAACGAACGGATTGTTGGACTTCTTGTTACAAATGCACGCCTCTATTCATCTTTTTTACTCTTTTCTTCGATTTCAACAAATCTTTTCAATAATCAGTACACACCAAAGAGACTGCCTTGTTAATTTTAATGAAGCAATGAAGATTGAATCTGCAAACCGAAACCGTTTTTTTACCACGGAAACGGTGGCTATGCGAAATACAAACCGCAATCGTTTGTGACTACGGGAAACACTAGCAAAAGAAACAAATATTTTTAGAGAAGCATTGGGATTCAAGGGTTTAGTTGGAGCATGAAGAAATGAAACCCTAACATTCGTTGAGTGAGAATGTGTGCAAACTAAAACATCTTGACACGATATAATTGCAAGACTGTTTGTCGGGCTTCCAATGCTCACACAGGGTGATAAATAACGCTGATACGAATACATACCAACTGATTCAGATTTAAACAATGCACGCCTCAATTCATCTTTTTTACTCTTTTATTCGATTTCAACAAATCTTTTCCTTTTCCTTCAATTTCGAGAACATTCTCCGTAACATGGAGACGTGTCGGGTTCTTCTGCTAGTGGTATTTTTTCCAAAAAGAATGCATACACAAATAGTTCTAGTGGACGAAGCAAAGAGACCGCCTTGTTAATTTTAATGAAGCAATGAAGATTGAATGTGCAAACCGCAACCATTTTTTACTATGAGAACGGTGTCTATTTGAAAATACAAATCGCAGTCGTTTGTGACTATGGGAAACACAAGTTTTCTCTTTGAGCTTGATGGATGTCCATTATCTCAACGCTTCTCCGTACATTACTGGTCTGGAATTGGAGAACCGTTGTGTATTTGCTTGCTGATCTGGAATTGGAGAACTGTTGTGTATCTGAATCAGGTTCTCAAACAAACACTACTAAAGATGAGTTGGTATTGAACCAAGAATATGAAGATCACGGTGCAGACATGGGGAAAGAAAGTCAGTGGACTGCCACAGATGAAGTCAAATGTGATCAAACATGGACATCAGACGTAAATCTTGAAGCAAATATGTGGTTCCCAATTTGTGGAACATAATCCCAGATTGTCTAGAGAAACGCTTTTATCATGTGTCATATGTTAACAAGAGTATGTTGTTCCAAGATCAATTCCAATTGCAGTTTTTTCAACTCTCCTGTTCCAAATGCAGCTGATGAAACATACTGTTATTACATCCGAGACGCTTCAAGTGAGTCCTATGAAGCAAGTACTGGTCTATTCAATTGAGAGAAATCATTGCATTACATCCCTGTTGAAAAACAGAATCGATAAATTTAGGGAAAATGGGGTTAAAGGATGATAACCCAACAGTGGAGGATCTCATTCTAGAGTTTTGATAAATTCAGGGGTATTCTCAAATAATGTTTCCTAGATGTTTGAAGACCGACAAATGAACAAATTGATGCTTCTTCGTCCACGTGACGAAAAGCTACCGCGTGACAGGAAGCTACCTTGCAATAATTAAAAAAATTAAATCGCCACCCTTAATACGCATCGTATAGGCCTATACGACGCGTATTACTTTTTGGTAAGGGGACACTGGTGTCACACCCTGACCACGTTAAAACAACAAACCGTGGCGGAAACGTCGGGGAGTGTTGTAACAGAATCATCGTTTCAACAACCATGGTAATTAAAAGTTTCGTTTTATTGATTCATTAAGTAATTTACATTGTCTTAAAACAAAAACAAACAAATTAAACATCGTCTACTATCGTTTTTATGTCACTAAGGCCACGTCCAGATCCTAAGTGAACATGCTTCCTAGCAATCATCATGCAACATCACCTGAAACATATGTAAAAACAAAGTCAGCAAAGAAATGCTGGCGAGCACATAGGTTTTGTGAGAGTATCAGATTCATGGCTCGTTTGTATGTTGCAGTACCTCATTAGACTACAAGAGTCAAAAGTACAAACTTCGTTTTGAAAAGTGTATTGCAACATAATTAACCAACTCAAATCAAGTTAGTTATATTTTATAAAATCTCGTAGCCATGATTCTTAACCCCAAAACATTTGTTTTAGTAAACCAACTCGGAAAACATCTCATAAAAACTCGTTAATAAAACTCGTATGGTTTATATCATTTCGAAAACCTCGTTGTGTGACATCGTTTCAAATCTCTTTCCCAAGTGAACTAAATAATGACACGCAATGTAATATGATAGAAGCACTTATATATAAGATGTACCAGCGGCGTATCTACCATGATTCTATCATGCTACACCCGTCCCATTATCTAATCACTACCCAAAACCAATCGTTTGTTCGAATTATTTATTTCGTTTAGGTCGTTCCAAATCGTTTAATTCGTACCAAAATCGTTTTCGTTTTAATTGTGAAACTACTTTTGGTCGTCTCGCTAATAATGTTCAAACCTTCGTGACTCGACTACCTCCTTTATCGTATTAACAAACCACCAAAGGGTAAGTTAACAATCATCAGATTCGGTCGTTACCTACATAACCCCCACACATAACCATGGGTGTAGTCTGATAACGGGATTTGTCAGATCCTATGGTACCATAACCTAATACTGGTCGGCTTGATCAATGCTAATGAATGTCATTGGTTATGTAATTACAACCATCGAGTTCGTTCACATTATTGAAATCGTTATTAGTTTAATATAAACCATCTTTATCGTTTTTGAAACCTTCGTTTAAATGTCGAAATCGTTTCAATACATATGAATCACCCCAAAACAATTGAAAACAGTAAAATAGGGGAACTATGTACTCACATAGTTACCACAAAACATGTAAAAAGAGGGGATCTGTATACTCACATTGAATGAAAGGGTATCCTTGATCTAAAGAACTTAGCGAAGCTCAGACAAACCAAGGAAAATTCAAGTAGTACCTAGAAATCGGATCACTAGTAAATAAATCGACACCTAAATCGGAAGATCAGATAGAATGAGGTCTTGTAAGCCAAATGAGTGTTGGAACTCATGTGATATGGTTTAACAAAGCCTACATTCTAAATCAGAACTTAGCCTAAGTGCTTTCGACCCGTTAAGACCCATTAAGGTAGCTTATGCTACTTTAACGCGTCGTTCGCGCAAACTATGTTCGGGTGGTTAACTATGTGCTATGTCAAGTCTTATATGCTCAATAATACCTAAACATGTTACTAAATCAGATTATATGACAAAAACATGTTCACATATGTAAAATATGTATTTATGCTTCAAAAGGGCGTTTTGGTCATTTCCTATGGGCATACAAGCTACTTAACAAATAACTAACCAATCCTATGTGATCATAAGGTATAACCTCAGTGGTTATTCCCTATGCAACTATGATCACTAATCAAGCTTGATCGGATCCTAAAGATCGACCAAACGGGTCGGGTTCGAAAGTCTAAGCGGTTGTTTAGACCGCTTAACTTATGACCTTATACAAGCACTAAACTAATAGTGATGAGTTAAACATGTCAAAACATGTTTAACTAACTTATAAAACTGATTTGGTATCAAAACAATGGGTTTTGATACCCGAAAATAGTTCCGTTGCAAAATGCATGCTAAAACGCATTTTGACCGAAACTTTGACTCGTCACTACGCCTAGTTAACGTGGTAATCAGTAGGTATAGTCGCTAAGGATTATAACCATCGTGATTACAATCACGTTGCAAAGTTCAATTGAACTTTGACTTGACCAATTGATGGTCAAAACCGAAAGTCAAACTGTTGGCCAAACTGTTTGACTTTCTGCTTAAACATAAAGAATAAGCATGAAAGAAGACTTACAAAGGGTCCTAGCTATCTTTTCTACAAAGAATAAAGTTCCAAGCATATTAGAAAGCTCCCAAATCAGATTGTAGAGGAGAAATGAGAAGAATGAGCAATGAATGAATGAAAGTGCTTGGCTATTTATACTTGTTGCAAGATCATAGGATCATGACAAGTGTTTTGTGTAGCCTCCAAGCAAAGATCATGGCCACACAATTGTTTGATGCAGGTTAGAAGCCTTGGGGAAGAGATAACTTGGGTACCACACAAAGGAATTGCATAAACAACCCCTAAACATTGAACAGATTGCTGAAACTGAGTTTTCTGGAACTGGGCACTTCACACGGCCCGCGTAAGGTATAGGGACAACCTTACGCACCCCGCCTGGCTTCCCCAGATCAGTATAAGTTTCAGAATTGACAGTTTAGGTCCCTGCATGTGTTTTGAGCCCATTTCAGGCCCTTTTGACCCCCGTTAAGCCATTTTCAAGGGTCTACAAGGTCAATAAAGTTTAGAGGACTCAAAATGTGCTCGGAAAACTCTCGGATGTCGGCTCGTTTGGTCGTACGGTCGCGTTGTTCATTAAATTACGACGAAACTCAAACGGACGCGAAAACGAACCAAATTAAGCGACGAACGGTATTTTTGCATGCCGATCACTAAAATAAAAATATTTTAGTGTGTACAAAAATTTTGGATGTCCAGATGTGGTAAGAACGTAAGATATGCGCGAAAATGCAAACTTACGTCGTTTTTGACACTTTTAGTCCCTGTAAGATCAAATAAGCATGTTTTCGCATACCGTCCCATTATCTAATCACTACCCAAAACCAATCGTTTGTTCAAATCGTTTATTTCGTTTAGGTCGTTCCAAATCGTTTAATTCGTCCCAAAATCGTTTTCGTTTTAATTGTGAAACTACTTTTGGTCGTCTCGCTAATAACATTCAAACCTTCGTGACTCGACTACCTCCTTTATCGTATTAACAAACCACCAAAGGGTAAGTTAACAATCATCAGATTCGGTCGTTACCTACATAACCCCCACACATAACTATGGGTGTAGTCTGATAACGAGATTTGTCAGATCCTATGGTACCATAACCTAATACTGGTCGGCTTGATCAATGCTAATGAATGTCATTGGTTATGTAATTACAACCATCGAGTTCGTTCACATTATTGAAATGGTTATTAGTTTAATATAAACCATCTTTATCGTTTTTGAAACCTTCGTTTAAATGTTGAAATCGTTTTAATACATATGAATCACCCTAAAACAATTGAAAACAGTAAAATAGGGGAACTATGTACTCACATAGTTGACACAAATAGTCCCTGCGATCGAATAGACTTGTTTTCAACTCACCAGACCATCCAAAACTTATTTCTAAGTTATGTGAAGGTTATTTAAGGTATGTTAAGCCTATTTCACTATTCCGGAGTGTTTGTCGCGTTAAACTGACTGCGTTTACGCACCAGTTTGCGTATAACTTTCCAGAAAGCGATTTAAAGCTTGAAATCGGAATCGAATCGAATCGTAAAATCATCAAACATAAATACACACATAATAACACCACAACACATTGTTTTATTGATAATTAACATTGTTTTGCATTGTTCATCGATTACAGAGCACAGTTGTCACAACTGGCAGCCTTTGACAGACATTGAAGTTTGAACCCTCCTCAATACGCATCGTATAGACCTATACGATGTGTATTGAGGGTGTCGATTTAATCCCCCAAGGTGTGCCAATTGATTTGTGCTTACAAACTCTTTTTTAGGGGTGTCCTCGTAGTTGTTCAGGGGTATCCTTGGTATAAAAACCAACATTTTTTTTACACTGCCGATAAAAAGTTAAGCCGTAGCCTGTGCTACGGCTCAGACAACATAAGGTCCGCCCCTGATTAGATTTAAAGGCTACAAGGACACCCCACCTTCGCATTTGTATTTGCATGACCTGCAAGTGATTGATGATGCATAGTTTACAAGTAAAATATGCATGCACACACTTATTATCTCTGTAAAAAAATAAAGGGGTCGTAAAAAGGGTTTCTTGAAAACCTCTGGTAGTCCTTTCAGTATCTTGACTTTTACCACACACCATTGCAAATTGTGATGTCAAACTGACCACTTTTCAGCTATATGAATATATTTATCTAAACTATTAGTTAGAAAATGCATTTCACCAGACTTCTAGCATGCTTTTAAAACTCATGTGAGACACATCTTTCAAGTTTTAACCTACTACTATATGATAAAGTCAAACTTTCTTTTTAACCATGTTTAAAAGGAAATATCATTTATACCACTAAAAAGTTGGTGAAACTACTTTCATTAAAAAGTTGGCTGAAACGTCGGGGAGTGTCGTAACAGAATTATTATTTCATAACACATGGTATTTAAAGTTTGGTTTTATTAGAATTAATGTTAAAATTGTCTTGGAAATAACAGAAACATAACATGAATTAAACTGCCTTTCATAGTTTTAAGTCACTAAGGCCCGAGTCCGCCTAAGTGTATCACGATCATCATCAAACAATTGCTCCTGAAACACATGTGAAAATAGGTACGCCAGCATAAAAATGTCTGTGAGATACATAGGTTTTGTTGATGAAGGATTCATGACTTGTAAGTTAAAAGAAGTGTTTAACAAAAAGTAGTCACGAATCTTGTAAAATGTTTTCTTTTATAAAATCATGTGAAAATCAGTACGAAATTCAAATGATATAAAAGAATAATGCATGGTCAAATAAATAACCAAGTGAAAATGAATTTGTATAAAATATGTCACTTGTGAAACAATGTATTGTGAAAATATGTCATTTGTATAAAATGTGTCATGTCTTTGTCTTTGTCGAAGTGGTTTAAATAACGCTACGATATGTTAAAAGCACTTATATATAGGAAGTACCAGCGGCGTATCCACCATGCTTTTATCACATTACACATGCCTCATTATTTAAATCACTTATCAATAACCACCAAAATTGTCTTGTTTAAACCAATGTCAAATGTCATGTGTAAACAATGTATAATGTCACAATGTCAAGTATAAACCATGTCTTGTATAATCAAATGTCTTGTATGGTGAACAAAAAGTCTTTACTCAAACCATATGTATAATGTCAAGTATAATCAAATGTCATGTACAAAACAATGTCTTTGAATAAACCAAAGTTTAAATCAAAAGTTATGTTTTGTAAAACCAATGCTTTATTGTTACGAACATTTATGTGGTTGTGTTTATCGCATACATTCAAACATTGAGACTGTTGGATAAACCCTTAACAAGTCAAAGGTTTATCAAAAATGTTTTTAGATTCAGTCATTCCCTACTTCCAAACAAACCTAGGAAGCCGGGAACGGGATCTGTCAAGTCCTATGGTACCATTACATACTACTGAGCGGCGTGATCAATGTTAATGAATGTATTATTGTGCCGTCACACATACCAAAATGTCATAACCAATGTAAGTATGTCATGTAAAAACCATGTACTAAGTATGCTAAGTAAACATATGAAGTAGAAATGTCCATGAAATCAATGTGCTAGCATGCTCAGTCAACATACATAGCAGAAATGTAATGTAAATCAATGTGCCCATATGCTGAGTAAACATATGCAGCAAAAGTGTCTATGAAATCAATGTGCTAGCATGCTCAGTCAACATACATAGCAAAGCATAATTGAAATCATGTACTATATGTGTACTAGTTGAATATAGCAAGTATATGTCATGAAAAGCATGAAAGTAACAAGTAGGCACATGTGTATCACCCCGAAATATTTGAAAACGGTAAAAGAGGGGACTATGTACTCACTTGATATTGCTTAATAGCTTTGAAATAAAGATCAATTAAAGCTTGAGGAATCACGGAATCAAACGACACCTAATATAGATAACTATGTTAATAAATCGGGACCTAAATCGGGGGATCGGGTAGAATGAGGTCTTGTAAACCAAATGAGTGTTGGAACTCATATGATATGGTTTAACAAAGCCTACATTCTGATTTGGAACCTATCCTAAGTGCTTTCGACCCATTATGACATGTTAAGGTAGTTTACGTTACTTTAACGCGTCATTTGTGCAAATGTGCATTCGGATGGTTTAACTAGTCCTATGATAAGTATTATATGCCCTAACATGTTTAATAATGTTGCATAATCAGTTTAAGTGTGAAAATTTAGGTTACATATGCTTAAATCGAATTTATGCGCAAAAAGGGCATTTTGGTCATTTTCCTAAGGCATATAAACTACCTATCATACAACTAATTAAACGAAGTGACCATAAGGTATAACCTCGGAAGGTTATTCCCTATACAACTATGGTCACAAACTATATGTTTGGTCGGATCCTAATGATCGACCAAATGGGTCGGGTTTGAAAGTCTAAGCAGTTGTCGAGACCGCTTGACTTACGACCCTAAATAAGCACTAAACTAGAAGTGACGACTTAAACATGTTAAAACATGTTTAACTAAGTTAGAAAACTGATTTGATATCAAACCAAAGTGTTTTGATACCCGAAAATAGTTTCATCGCAAAATGTACAAAATCGTGCATTTGACCGAAACTTTGACTCGTCACTTCGACTAGTCAACGTGGTAATCAGTAGGTATAGTCGCAAGGGACTATAACCATCGTGATTACGCTCACGTTGCAAAGTTCAAACGAACTTTGTCTTGACCAAACCATGGTCAAAGCTGAAAGTCAAACACTGTTTGACTTTCTAGCTTGAAATAAATAAACAAGACATGAAAGAACACTTACAAGTGCTCTAGGCTAGAAGGATGACTAAAATTGCTTAGGTATGAAGCCTCCAACTAAGTGTGGTAGCCTCAATTCAGAGCAAAGGTGAAAGGAAATGAAGATGGGCAAGTTGAAGTGTTGAAATTCTTGGGTTTATATTGGAAATCATGAACCATTGGATCATTGCCAAGTGTAATTGAGTTGTTCAAATCATGATCATCACCATACACATGTTAGGCTCTGATTTTGGGACTTGCAGAACACATAAACCAGCCCACAATATCCAAAAACCAAGTTTAAAAACAAGTTCAGGAGGGTGTTTTAAAGAAACAATGAATCTGCCCAGCTAAGGCTCTCTCGGCCCGTGACCGCCATACCCTCTGGCTGTTGCGCCTCGCCTACCAGTCTGTCCAGACTTTCAGTTTTTGTCAAAACAGGCCCCTGCAGCTCCGAAACTTGTTTTTCGATGTGTTTAACCCCCGTTAACCCATTTTCAAGGCTCTACAAGGATGTTAATGCATAGGGGACTTGAAATATGCTTGGAAATAGCATGGATGTCAGTTTTTTTGGTCGTATGATCATGTTTTTCGGCAAATTATGACGAAACCAGTACGGACTCGAAAACGATCCAAATTGCGCGACAAATGGTATTTTTGCAATCCTATAACTAAAATACAATATTTTAGTGATTAAATTTTTTTTGGATGTCCGGATATGGTCAGAATGCAAGATATGCACGTATATGCACACTTTCGCAGTTTTGACGCTTTTAGTCCCTATGATCAAATAAGCGTATTTTCGCATAGGGAACCCCTCAAAACTTATTTCTAAGCTATGTTAAGGGTATTTAAGGTATTCTTAGATTATGATCTTGTTCCGGAGTGTATGTTGCTATATGAATTGGCAGACTTTTGCAGTTTGTCGCAAATAGTCCCTGTGATCGAATAAACTTGTTTTTTGCCATACCAAACCCTTCAATACTTATTTCTAAGTTATGTAAAGGTTATTTAAGGTATGTTAAGCTCATTTCACTGTTCCGGAGTGTTTTTCGCGTTAAAATGATTACATTTACACATCAGTTTGCGTATATCTTTCCAGAAAGCGTTTAAGAGTTTGAAATCGGACAAAAATCAAAACGTGCAAATGTTAAACATAAATAAACAAATATTGGGATCAAAACACATTGTTTATTGATATTTGAATTGTTTAGAGTTATACAATGATTACACAAGCACATATGTCACAGTCTCCCCTACTTTAGGAAATTTCATCCCGAAATTTATTTAGAGGAAACTTGTGAGAAAGATGTAGATATTTCGCCTTCATTTGATCTTCATGTTCCCAACTAAATTCTGGACCACGTTTAGATTCCCAACGAACTTTGACAATTGGTATGCGCTTGCGTTTGAGCTTCTTGACTTCATGGTCCAATATTTCCACAGGCTTCTTGACAAAGTGCATCGTGTTATCAACACGAATTTCATCAAGTGGTATGTGGAGGTTTTCATCAGCTAAACACTTTTTAAGATTGGACACATGGAAGGTTGGACAAATGGGCTTCTCAACCAAGTTCAGTAGGTAGCTCAAGTCTGTAAGCCACTTTTCTGATTCTTTCAACGAATTTAAATGGTCCAACATGAAACAACCCGCACCCTTATGTTTTCTACTCTCGTTACACTCGTTACGCCTAGCACTAGAGATTCGGATCATAATGTAACTATATCGCTTACAACGCTACTTCGCATATATCACATACTTTCAACACGCTATATTGCACATCACCACGCATACACTAACACCAACGATGACATCGCGTGAGTACTTAAGCTACTCCCCTCGCTCGTCGTGGTGCGACATAAACGCTAACGCAAACTCGAAACACAGTTACTTATGCTATGACATATTAAACAATTATGGAAACTGTCTAAACGCGCACTCGCTGGCACGCGCAACTTAAT
This sequence comes from Helianthus tuberosus, assembly GCA_030545235.1. Classification (NCBI taxonomy): domain Eukaryota; kingdom Viridiplantae; phylum Streptophyta; class Magnoliopsida; order Asterales; family Asteraceae; genus Helianthus; species Helianthus tuberosus. Next base: position 142,689,631 of record CM060365.1, read on the forward strand.
TTATCGCACTGAAATGCAACCTAACATGACGCTACTTATCTCGCTGTAACGCTTAAAGTATCCACAATGCTTAACGCAACAAAACACGTCGAACGAAACGAAAGTTGGAAAACTAACTCACACATTCGTCTGATCGAATGACCATTCGATCGAATGATCATCCGTCCAGATGATCATCAGTCAGGATGACCATCCGATCTGATGGCCATCCGATTAACTGGTTATCCGACCCACGCACTTGCACCGCCTTATGTCCTCTCACCCTATAAATACCCACATGTCACATCACTGTTCACTAATATGACAGCTCTATCCAACCAACTCGCTCCCAGCTCATTCTCAAGCACATTTCACTCGATTCAAGGCTATTTTCATAAGTTTTCTTCCTAAATCTTGTACTTCCCTCACCACTACACACTTTCTGAAGGGGTAAGGTCCCAAAAACCCCGTGATAAGTACTTGGGACCATACCACAACCTCGTTTTTCAGCCCTTTTTACCTTGCGCAGCCACGCACTAGTTTTTCAAAAGAGGCTTAAGAGACAGTTAGCAGACAACACTCGCGCGCCAAAAGGAAATCATAAATCCTTGCGCTTTCATAAAGGATGAAAATCCTAAGTCAAGCACTTCTGCTTAATAATATCCAGACTTGGATATTATTTTCTTAACTGATACCACATGATAAAGAATCACACCAGATTACAGCAGTAATCTTCTAGAAAGAATTCAATCGTGCACCACTAGGACGGTTATAACCGTCTGGACACGTGTCATCACCTCAGGCATCCCCGAAATCACAACGATAGCATGTAATTGAAGAGAAACCTCCACTTGATCACTTTCCACGTGGCAAACCCCCAGCCATAGATCTAGACAGCGATTCGTGTGTACTCACGTCGGATCGAGAGGCTTAACGGAAGGGAATGTAACCGCTTACGGGGTTAGCATCTTCCGTCAACATTTCACCAACGAGTTTTCCCGCCCAAACTCTCAGTTATAAATATGAGGATAATTCAGGTATGAACTTCAAGTTACACACACTTCGTCAATACCTCTTCTTCTTCTTCATAAACACATACTTATTCTCACGCCGGAGTCGGGTCAAGGAGAGAACCCTCCTTCTCCCCTTGACGAGGCTAACGGTGCTTTATTTTGCAGAGTTTTCCGGAGAAGAAGAACTATTCCATCAGATCGAACGAGAGAAAACCCACCTTTTATGCAGATCCAAACCCCCTAGATAATTCGATTCCGATCAATTATCTAGTGTTTCTTCATTGGCGCCCACCGTTTTTTTCTCTGTTTCATCCAATTTTCTCTCGTTTTTTATCTACCCTGTTAAATCCATTTGCATATGGAGGAAACATCGTCTCATCGGCAAACCGGCCCTCGGCGAAACGTCGAAAACAACTTTCAGGTTGAAGGAACTCCAGAGGATGCCTCGGATAACAACGAGGTTCAATCCAATCGAGTAAATGAACTTGTCACCCCAGGGGTGCTACCAGAAAACCCTGTTCACTCAATTCTACCTCCAGGAGAAACTCCAATCTCCTGGTATGTCAGGTCTCAAGGGGCTCTGAATGCAGTATACACACAGCTGTGTGCACAAACAAACTGCACCTCAAACTCAGCCAAGAAGGCCAGGATCTCGTGCTCATGCTTCTCAATGTGAGGGCCCATCTCACATCGAAGACGTAGAAGTATATTCCAGATCTCCATCGAGATATGAGTATACCCAATCTGGGAGTCGTCAACGAGAATATCGAGATGAATCACACCCTCACCGAAGACAATCAGTTCACACTAGGTTGGGTCTTCAACGGAACACCCACACCGATGAATCTGATACAACTTACCGTGTAGGTGAAAGTACTAGCGTGTTTAACCAATTGCAACCCAATTACAACAAGTGCAGACCTCGTGCGGTTTACAACCCTGAGGCTGAACACAACTATAATTTGATTTATCGCCCTGCGGAAGCAGCGGAAAATTCAAAGTTCATCATGGAAATAGCTTTGGCACCACTTAAGAAAGCTAAGTTACCATCCAACGTGGGTAAGTTTAATGGGCTGACAGACCCTGATGACAATTTAAGGGTTTTCACAAGCGCAGGGCTAGTGGGTGGCTGGACACTACCATTATGGTGCCATCTTTTCGTACAGACCCTTATTGGCGCTGCAAGAATCTGGTTCGATAACTTACCCATTGGAAGCATTACATCATGGAAAGATCTGCGCAAGAAATTTCTGACTCATTTCAGTCAACAACGATGCTCTATCTGAGACACATCTGATGTGATGAACATTTGGTGTCGTGACGACGAAAGTCTAGAGGACTTTATCACCCGATATAATAAAGAAGTGTTGGAGATCGGGGGAGTCCACGAGCAACTGATCCGTGCACAGTTCAAATACGCGGTCAGATGCGATGATATGATCAAGGTCCTGTCTGGGACGGAAGGACTCCCAAAGAGCTGGGAGAAAGTGATGGCAGCCGCAAAGGTTTACGCACAAACAGAGAAGAACCTTACCACTAATAGGCCGCCGCCGCCACCGCACAACAGACCCTCCGACTTAGGTTCAAATGGCGGAAGGAAATTCAAAAAGGGATGGCGCGACTCTGGCTCGGGAAACCATTCATCTGAAGATGCTTGGTCAACAATCAATAAACTTACCGCGCAGAGGGAACTCAAGCAGGAGAACAGGGAGAGGCAATGGACTCCCTTAACTAAAACCCCCGCGGAAGTTTTGAGCACCGAAGATTATCAGTTCAAACCGCCAATCCCCATGAAAAACAAGCGCGGACAAGACCCAGCCCAATATTGCGAATATCACAAAGACAGTGGTCATACCATTAACAACTGCATTTCTTTGCGCACAGAGATTGAGAAAGCCCTTAAAAGTGGCGAACTCACACATCTACTACAGAACGTGCGCAAGGAAATAAAGCAGATAACTCTAGGCGAGGAAGGCCCAAGCAAAAGGGCGAAAAACTAAGAAGAAACTCTATGGTCTCTGCACGGAAAGACACGATTTATTAAGACAAAGCGGGAGAATAGAGTAAGTTAAGTCTCATATATTTATTAGAAAACTTTGTAATGGCCCCTGTGCCCTATCCAGAAATAAACAGCAAAGTTTCTATTATTCTTTTTTTTTTTACTAAGTGCATGCAATTTCTTTTAGTAAGCGAAAAAACATTATGGTAAATATGAAATAAAGCCTCATGAACGGTCAGTGATTACGTCACAAAACGACCATACGTTCACGCATGAGCTTTATACCAACTTCATTCGCCTTACTCAATCAAAGTAATTGTACTCATGCAAAATATTGTAAACTAAAAAACATGACATACTATTCTCAGCGTACAAATACGCCTTAAAAACTATCAAACACGGTAGTGTTTTAGTTACTCGCGCAACAGCGTACCAACAAAGAAAGGGATATACATCCCAAATATTACAAAAAATTGTTCAATACAATTTCAAAGGAAACTACACTAAATCTTCACCTTCATCTGGAAAGATTTCCTTTAGTTGTGCCACGTGATCATCAGATTGCAGCGCAACATTTATAAGATCCATAACGGGAAGCTCAGCACCAGTGTTAATGCCGTAAGTTGCGGACCTACTAGTTTCCCAATCAACCTTCAAAGCGCTATTCACATGCTAAGAACACTCAGCGTATCCTTGGGCGTAACCATCTTTTCATGCGGCAACAACTAAACGCGCAACGGTTTTATCCGACTCCTCAGAATTCAACACTGATTCTGCAACCTATGACAGTAAGAAAGGGTAAATAACAAGAAGGCACAAAAGCATTCCCGCAACAAAAATAAGAAAGCAACTTACACAGGCAATCCCACGATCTTTCAGTCACGCCATATCACTCTTTAAAGGTTCAAGCTCGCTTTCTGCAACAACCTTCTCCTTTTTCAACCTTTCTACCTCAGCATCATGTTTCTTCAAATTTTCAATCTCAGCCTTGAGATTATTGATGATATTACGGAGATTTACCTTCTCAGCATTATCTTTTTCGCAAATTTTCTTCCAGTTTTTGCCTTCTTCGGAAAGAAGAGCAGCTTCAGCTTCCACTTTCCTCTTCCAACCTGCAATAGACCACTCCTCAGTTTTACGATCAGCCTCAAACTTGGCCTGATCCGCTTCCAATCTAGCTTTTAACTGAGCCAAGCGCTTTTCATCATTAGGAAGCTTCTTCTGTGACACCGTGAAAGCCTCCCAATCCTTATGCATACTATGCCACTCACGAACTATGCGATGAGTGGTAGAAACATGAGAAGCAGTCTCCTCAAGATAAGCATGGTAAGTTTGTTCGTGAGAACGGCTTTCTTGAAATTTGATTTCCCCCGACGGAAATATTCCCTGCAACCAGTCTCGGCACACGCGCCAATCTGAGAAAGTATCACCTTTTTTTCAAGTTCCAAACAGGGGCATGAAGCTCGGAAGCATCTTTCTCCGAATAAGTTCTGTAATAATAATCCCCCAGGGTCTCCTCTGGGCGGATTGGAGAACTTTTGCCTGCATCGGAAAATGAACCCTAATCTTCAGCAGCAACTTTCTCAGGCATAGAGCCAGAAACTTTGGAAGGAGAAGCTATAACAGGAATATCTTCCGCAACTTTCTCCTTATCACGGGCAGCGGGTTCAGAAGTTGAGGGGTTACCAGCATCATCCACCGCTGGGCTCACAACCTTCTTAACCTCCGCAGTAACTTCAACAGGCTTGTTAGCCTCAACAGTCTTTTCCACACCACCATCAGAAACCTCCGTAGTCTTTAAATGAACAGTAGCGGAAGCACGCGGAGGAGAAGGTGGGAGTTCTTCATTAACCATAGGTTGCGGCTCTGTGGGAGTAGGAGAAACAGGGACTTCTGAAAAACAACAAAGTCTGTAAATATTCAAGGCGCATAAGGAAAAGAACTAAAAGCAACACTTACCAGGAACAGACTCAGAAATAAAAGCATCCAGATTGCCTTTCCTAGTAATTTTCTTCCTCGGGATCTTCTTTGAGGGCTGACCCTCAACTTTAACGGTGGAAGTTCAGCAGACATTTCTTCGGATAAGTCTTCTTGGTGTTCTCCGGTTGACATAAGAAGAAGAAATGACAAAATTTTTCAGATAATGAAGAAAGGAAGGAGAAAAGTTTTCAAGAAAGTAATGATTAATAGAAAGGGGCAACTCAAACAAACTTATATACTCACCGTAATAAATAGCATCGGTAACTGCCATAGCACCTTTTCCGGATATCACAGTTACCCAAGTAACAGGAAAGAGTGAAAATCAAGACAAACGTGAGTTCACGCGCGCGTGCAAAGCACGAACAGTAAGGGACAACTGACAGTGACAGCCTGCCACTCAGTCCTTACTGTACCAGGCCCATTTAAAGTCAAAGATTTTTAAATCTTTATAATAGGCAAAGTAAATCTTCTCATGGAAGATTCCCTACTTTCGCGCCAAAAAACATTTCTCTCTCATAAGTCCAGTGCTCCTCTTACTTGCATAAGAGAAACACTAGACTGGGGGGACTTGAAGGGCTAAGGTCCCAAAAAACCCATGATATGTACTTGGGACCATACCATAACCTCGTTTTTCAGCCCTTTTTACCTTGCGCGGCCGCGCACTGGTTTTACAAAAGAGGCTTAAGAGACAGTTAGCAGACAACACTCGCGCGCCAAAAGGAAATCATAAATCCTTGCGCTTTCATAAAGGATGAAAATCCTAAGTCAAGCACTTCCGCTTAATAATATCCAGACTTGGATATTATTTTCTTAACTGATACCACATGTTAAAGAGTCGCACCAGATTACAACAGTAATCTTCTAGAAAGAATTCAATCGTGCACCACTAGGACAGTTATAACCGTCTGGACACGTGTCATCACCTCAGGCATCCCCGAAATCACAACGATAGCATGTAATTGGAGAGAAACCTCCACTTGAGCACTTTCCACGTGGCAAACCCCCAGCCATAGATCTTGACAGCGATCTGTGTGCACTCACGTCGGATCGAGAGGCTTAATGGAAGGAAATGTAACCGCTTACGGGGTTAGCATCTTCCGTCAACATTTCACCAACGAGTTTTCCCGCCCAAACTCCGGTTATAAATATGAGGATAATTCGGGTATGAACTTCAAGTTACACACACTTCGTCAATACCACTTCTTCTTCTTCTTCATAAACACATACTTATTCTTATGCCGGAGTCGGGTCAAGGAGAGAACCCTCCTTCTCCCCTTGACGAGGCTAACGGTGCTTTGTTTTACAGAGTTTTCCGGAGAAGAAGAACTGTTCCATCAGATCGAATGAGAGAAAACCCACCTGTTATGCAGATCCAAACCCCCTAGATAATTCGATTCCGATCAATTATCTAGTGTTTCTTCACTTTCTCATCATCTTCTCCACCAAAATCACTAATTTTCTCCTTGAAAGCGTCTGATTTGGACAGCTTGAAGGTGGTTCTCACTCGGTTTCTTATCCAAACTGTAGTGTGACGTCACCTCATCAAGAATAGTTCAGATCTAAAGGATTTCCAAACGTTTTAACTCGAATCTCAACAAGAACTCAACATTTTTCAACTGTTCTCAAACTTTTCTTCAACTCTCTTCAACTTTCATACAAAACCTGATGGAATCCAGGCTCATTCAGGCTCTCTACTCATTTTATAGTTGAGAGCCAGCTTGAAAACGGACTTCCACCGGAGAGATGACCGACTAATGGGTCAGACCTGAAACTTCGTTAAGAACAGTAAATCTGATTGGAAGGGGTGATTCCCGTCCGATCGAATAAGCTGGACTTGGTGTGTTTTCCCGTTGTTTGACACGTCATCGTGTCATCTCTGTTAAACCACAAACTTTTTAACTTAGAAAATTTCAAGTTTTCAAACCAACAGATCGCCCACTCGAATGATCATTCGATCAGATGACCATCCGATCGAATGACCATTCGACCCGGTGACCTGTCTCTTAGACTAACCCTTGTTCAAAACGATTTGGTTAAACACCAAACTACCAAACTCTCATCGAATAGCCATCTGATCGAATGGCCATCCATCCGGACGACCATCCGACCGGATGACTTGATTAATACTACAACGAAAACTTCAAAAGTTCCAAAACAATATACAAACACTCACATCTCAATCGAATGACCAACCGTTCGAATGGTCATCCGTCCATTCGACACTTATCTCATCCGACACGCTGCTCAACGAGTTATGCTACTGTTACAGGCTAACTCAGACGCGCTCTCATTCAATCTAATAAAGTTGTGTTTACTTTTTAAACACCTACAATGAGTATACTTGACCCCTTTAAAATGCTTTAAACACACTTTGGGGTGTAACATACGTTCACATCTAAAACGCATTTATCAAAACGCAGTCTATACTCTAAATATTATCACATGAAAATTACTGTCGTACATATTTACACGTGATGCTTGATACATAAGTGCTAGGACTCTTATTCGCGATGTCCCACCTTAGCTAGTATGGTACTATAGTTGGACTCACACCCGACGGGGCCTAGTTAAGGAAATCACACCCTTTTGGGGTCTCTATCGCAGTCATCGAGTGACTTAACTGGTAGTAGGTTGTCTTGTAGTGTGTATGTTGTGTGTCTCGTTTATGTATGTAGAAATTCGTCGCTCTTATATCTACTTTATACCATTTCAAACCTGTATACTCGCCAATAATTTTGTATTGACATTATTTTAACGTATGTTGCAGCTTAATCGCAGACTATCTCGAAATCAAGCTAGGAAGTCTATAAACTCACAATAAATCTACGTTGTCGGATTTGTATTATTTGAGAGAACATGAAATCTGTATAATTGTTTGCTGATATATTGTTTATTAGTATGGGATAATGAACGCATTAAATATTGTCACTAAATAGTTGTTATGGATTCTCTTGAGCAATCAGATTCGCCTAGTGCCGTGCCCCGATGATTCCGCCATCGATTGGGGTATGACAGATTGGTATCAGAGCCATAACTATAGGGAATTAGGAAAGACACGACCTAGTCCGGGTTTTGATGTCTTAGAATTGACCTAGTCTATAGTTTAAGTACCTACCTTTAAACAACTGGTCTGTTGCTTCGTGCGAACCCAGTAGGGGTTTTGTACGAACCTACATGCTGTTATACTCTCATTCGAGCTTGCGAAAACTACATCTTCGTATGAACTCCCACACATATAGATTTGTACGAAGGAGCCTTTCCTAAGGCTGAAAACTTACTTTTACCTTTCCTAAGGCTAACACAATGCACACGTTTTCTAAAACACTCGCATACCACAACCGAGTGATTGTTTCGAGATTAGGTGTGACAACCAAGAACTCTCAATAACATCACTCACTCAACGCATTATTCTTAGCACGAGAACCTTTCGTTGAACTAGGAGTGACATCCACATCTCAATGAAGCTCTCTATTTCTATCTGGTGTTACTCCCAGAGATATCCGGTGCGCACAACCACAACAAGGAGCGAAGTTGTTAAGTTAGGGGTGAAACCCGCATCTTAATGACCCGTTCCACTCCCTAAAAATGGTTTTCAAAAGCTCTCACCAGAGTCTTGACTATCCAACGACTCGAGCCGCGTAATGGCTGGAAGGATGAGTGCCGTAGCCGCACCCCGGTGAGGGCAGAGTCCATTAGGCCAACACGTGTGTTCGAACTTGTTGAGAATAGATGAATCACTTTGGGTAGTCGATGTCTAACAACCCAGACACTCCATCTATTTTAAGCCCACAATCGCCGTTTTTTACGCGTCATCGAGTTTATTACATTACTATGTGTTTTCGATTGAAAATTTTACGCTTTATCAATTTCTTGATTTATCGAATTTTGCTTCCTCGTTTTACGAACGCACAACTCGCACAACCGTCGCAACCTAAAACAAGAGTCGAATGTCCACAACAAAACTAACGTCTAACTACTCGCTCTTTCTCTTCATTGCATCGTCGCACAATCTACACAAAAAATATATATAAGTATATATTATACGATTGTATGTGTTCTATGTGAGAACTTAGGAATCTCGTGTCTCCTATGTGGCTCCTATGTGAATACGTATTACTATGCTACCTGCAACAAATTTTAAATGCGCTCAATCGCATCGCATACTCAAAATCATTATGATTGAATCTCACTCCAAATCTCTCTTCGTTTAGATGTATTCGAATGATTCCACCTCGAGACGCACGGCAAAGAGAAGAGCCAGACGAAGCGCCGATAAGAGGATCGCCTCACTCGTGGCCAGGGAAGTGGCCAGGGTCATTCCTCAAATTGTTGCATAGGTTCAATCTCTCAGCAACTTTCGAACCTTGGAAGACTCTAAGACCAACGCGCTGCAGACTACCTTCTACTACAAACACTTCAAAGCATGTGACCCGATGGTTTTCACAGGTGAAGGAGATGTATCTCAGCTACTCCAGTGGTTTAATGCCATCGAGGTGACCCTTCGTCAGAGTGGGTGCCCCGATCATTTTCGTACTACATGCGCCACAGGAGTATTTCAATCAAGAGCCCTCGACTGGTGAACAGTACTGCCCTCCCCACGAAGGAGCTGAAGGAGCTCATGAAGGAAGAGTACTGCCCTCCCCATGAAGTCCAAAAGCTAGAAGATGAATTTTGGGAAACTAAACAAGTTGACAGTGACAAAGCCAGTCTCACAGCAAGGTTCAAATACCTTAGCATCATCTGCCCAAGCCAAGTCGACACTCCCGAAAAGGCTATCAAGAAGTACGTCCGTGCTTTGCCTGAGTGTGTGGGTGATTTTTTCAAAGCTCCAAAACCTGCTACCATCGAAGAAACCTATCTTTTGGCCGCAGAAATCAACGACAAGCAAGTCCTGGCGGGATTTTTCTCTAAGAATGCCACCAGGAAGGCTAACCAGGTAATCGTCATCGAATCCTCCAATGACTCCTCCGATGAATCCTTAGACGACAACGCACCACTACAAGACGCTCAGTGATGTGCTAAAAGTAGATTAATAAAAACAACTAATTACCCTAAATCTAGATTCAAAGTAATACTCTAGACTCTCTAAACTCGACTAAACTACTCACCGACAAGTGTACCGATCGACTCTAGTAAAGCTAAGTAAGTCCGGATATCGAACCCACGAGACTCGATTAAATTACGCTAAGACTCTATCCAGACTAAGACTGACGCAAACTTAACTAATTGTTTATTTGAATGGGGGGTTTACTAAAAATCCTAAAATTGCAACTAAAAGTAAACTAAATTAATTAACTAGACGCGAACATAGACGAAGGTTTAAACTCAGTGGAGATGAAGAGTACCTAGGCTAGACACATGTTCAACTAGGAATGGATTTCTATTCGAAATTAACGTGGCATGGAACCAGGATCTTTTATTGCTAAACCCTAAGAAATCCCTACTAAGACCTCCCGACCCTTCTCAGGAACAAACTTGTGAGACTCTATAGAGCTGTTACGACTACCGGTTGTTAGACTTCCTCTCAGTCCTCTAACTTCTTGAAAAGTGCCCTAATATGACAATCTATCTCTCAGCGCGAAAGGCTAAGGCAACTATGGATTTTAACTTGGTTTAATAGACACGGATATGATTAGAGAACTAATACCGATTTCTCTCAAAACCTAGTCCTAGCTATATACCACACCGAGACCAATTAATAACTTCGAGCCTCTCAGCGACAAGATTAGTAGAATATCATTTTCCAATGATCTCTTAGTTACCGTTTCTAAGGTTATTGGCCAATTCACCCAAAAATTACCCAAACCCGTGAAGATTAGATAATTAACACGAACCTATTCTATGAAAGACATTCATCAAGATTCATGTGAAACGAGAAAACAATCGAAAATCAAAACAAGATACGCATATACACCAAATCTGTGACAACTCGAGTTTCCAAGATTCCATCTTCGCATTAATTGCACGATTAATTGTTTAAGATGTTTGTTTACACGACTTGTTTGTTTCACAACTGTACACGTTTGTAATATGTTAAATCGTATTGTGGTTGGTATGTTATATATGGTGGGTGTTATATATATATATATATATGGTGTGCATTACATTTGAGTGTATGTTAAGAATATATTTCATGTTAATATGGTGTTATGTGTAATTAAAAATGGAACTTTGACCGAACACCCTCTAGCCGAAAACCCCCACCCACAAAATCATCCCCACCCAAAAACACCCCTTGTGGCGAAAACACTCTAGTGTTTTCGTCCACTAACTGGCCAACGAAAATAGGAATGGCCTTGGCCCGATTGATGATCTATTATATGTTTGAGTTCCAACCTTTACGTAGAAGTTTTAATCCGAAAACCCTAGTCACCTCCCACCCTTCGACGGCAACCTTGAAGCCCTTGAAGCCTCTCACTTTGTCTGATTCATTGCTTCTCCTGTTCGGGTTAGTTATCTAATAGTGATAATTATTTTATGGATTAATGGTGTGATATCATGAGTTAACTGTTATGTTGAATGATGGTAGATTGAATGGATAGATTGGATAGGAATGCCTATAATCTGATGTAAAAATCGGTTGTGTTATGTATACGATTTATGCTTGATGATGTTGATCTGATTTGTCTAGCAGATTAGGGTTTTATGTTAAAAGATATGACAAAAACTTAATTATCACAACAACTTGCTGATGATGGACGATTGAAATATAATGGAATGATAATCATGATTGTATAGTGATTAGTAATATATGATTTCATGGATTGAATTGGTTGATGATTGATCCTATAACTGTTAAATGATTGCTGGGATTGTTCGTAACTGCTGTTGATGATGATGATGATGATGTTACCAGCGAAAACACAGGGACCATGAAAACACAAGAGTCAGACAAAAACACTAGGTGTTTTCGTCACCTCTTATGTCCGACGAAAACCAAAGGCTTTTCGCCACTAAAGTGTTTTCGTCACATATGTGACACTGTTAGTTATCAACACTGTTAGTTATCAATACTGTTAGTTATCAACTATGTTTAGTTTATTAACTGAGTTAAGTTTATTAACTCTGTTAACTTTATTAACTCTGTTAAATTCATGTATGAAACTCTGTTAAGTAGGTAACTCTCTGTTAACTCTGTTAGTTAATTAGCAGTGTTAGGTTATTGTTCCTGTTATGTATATAAATCCTGATAAGTTGATAACTTTGTTGAACCTGTTAACCCTGTCCAGTATGTTAATGAATAACCATGTTAGTACAAACTATGAAGGACATTTATATGAAGCATGAATTGCATGACTCTGATTATATGATTATGTGATACGTGATAGTTGTTTAGGCACACTGTATGACATAGATTGTATGTGAAACTTTACCAACATGTACTGATTGTGTATACGTGCATAACTATAGGACTTGACTGATTACTTGTGAGCACACAGTTTAGCATACCGAGCAAACCAAGGTGAGTTCACACTCTTCCAAGGCATGGGATTCCCAAGGGTTGGGAATGGGTTAATGATTTAAACGGTAACTACAACCATCCTCCGTGGGTAGGATGCCAAGATTACACACTGGACCAAACCTCTATCATGAAGTCCCTCATTTATATCGACTTAATCGCCGAGGCCTATGGCGAGCGGGTCATTAGTTAATAGCGCTATTAGGTTTAATAAACCTCACACCGTGTCGTTCGAACGGGCGTGTACTAATGGACTATTGGCAAAGGGTCAATGCTGATAGACATTGACTTAGGGCACCACCTACATTTTCGTAGTAGTCGATACGCACGGTCTAGTAACACATGGGAAGCCCCCACTAATCTTCGCAAACATGTCTGGGAGACCGCGATACGAATTAATACCATACATGGTTTACAAAACGAACATATGATTTATGAAATGAATGCTATAACTAAACAACCAACTGTGAACTCGCTCAATTTTGTTGTTGATTCGTTGTTACATGCCTTGCAGGTCGTTAGGTACTTATGGAGCTTGCACAGGGAGGCGCGGTCGTTGTGGGACATGGCAGTGTGTGCCATGCCAAAAACATTCCTTTATTTCGTAATTAATTCTTACATTGTGTTTTACAATTATGCTTCCGCTAAACACTTAACTACGTTTTTGATTTGAAACACCTTTCATATTGTGTGGTTGAATTTTACTTATTACTTGTTATGTTCAATATGATTGGTGGCTTGATCCTGGTCATGTCACGCCTCCAAGCGGTGATACTCCGCGTGTGGATTTTGGGGGTGTGACAGATTGGTATCAGAGCCATTGGTTATAGAGAACTTGGTTTTAATAAGGGGAAAAAGTTTTTCTTAAAACCAGACTATAACCTGTGTAGTGCTCAACGATCCACAACGACGCTTCGCTCCACGTGCAAGACTCGACATTCTAGGTGATATGATTTATGTTTACATTGCCTACTTGCTAGATTACCTAGAACTTTGCTCATGGTATGCTTAGATAAACGTAACAACTATTGTTTGAAAACACGTGTGTGCTTACTCTTTTCTGTCATCGCACTTTCGCGAACCTTTCTCACTTATGTTCCTTTGATATGAAGATCATGAGTGGACGCGTTAACCTAACTCAAGCCCAGTTGGCGGCTTTGATCACTGAACAAGTTACTGCAGCGCTCACAGCTGCCCAGGCAGGAGGTATAACCTGCCATCACAACTCACTCTAGGATCTTTAGATCCTACTCTTCAAAAACTAACTCTTGTGTTTAACTCTGTCTTATTCTTGTACACGCAACAGGTCAGCATGCTCAGCCGCCTGTGTGCACGTTCAAGACCTTTATGGACTGTCGTCCTAGTACTTTCAGTGGCACTGAAGGAGCCGTTGGACTCCTCCATTGGTTTGAAAAGCTCGAGTCTGTCTTTGAGATGTGTGAATGCCCTGAGGCTCGTAGGGTGAAGTACGCCACTGGTACTCTCGAAGGCACTGCGCTAACTTGGTGGAACGCGCAAGTTCAAATGCTGGGGCTGGCGGCTGTTAATTCCACCCCATGGAATGATTTTAAGGAACTGATCAAACGTGAATACTGTAGTCGTGATGAAATCCACAAGCTGGAAGTGGAGTTCTTTAACCTGAAGATGACGGGGTCAGAGATAGAAGCGTACACGAAACGATCCAACGAACTGGCAGTGTTATGTCCAACTATGGTGGACCCTCCCATCAAACGTATTGAGCTGTACCTCAAAGGCTTAGTACCAGAGATTCAAAGCCATGTGACTTCTGCTAACCTTGCTACTATTCAAGATGTTACTCGTCTTGCTCATCGTCTCACAGACCAGGCAGTGGAACAGAACAAGCTGCCTAAGCGTATTGGTGCTGCTACTACTGTTACTACTTCTGCTATTCCCAGTGACAACAAGAGAAAATGGGATGGAACCTCCAGCAAGGGTTCGACTTCAGTTCAGTCCCAGGCACAGCAGCGAAAGATTGATGACTATCAGAGCCCTGGTCAGCAATCTTCTGGTAGTCAAAGGCAGGGTGGATATCGAGGAAACCTCCTGAAGTGCAACACATGCAATAAGCACCACAATGGTCAGTGCAACAAGGGTCGTTGTCAGAGATGTCTCAAGATGGGTCATGAAGCTAAGGATTGCAGGAGCTCATGACCTACGAATCAGAACCAACAACAACAACCACCAGCTCCACAGAACCAGCAGCAACAACGAGGTAACAGGGGATGCTTTCAGTGTGGTGCTGAAGGCCACTTCAGGTGGGACTGCCCCCGGTTAAATCAAAATCCGAACAATAACAACAACAATAATCAGGGCAATGGGAACAACAACGGGGGAAACAGTGATGGAAATAATGGTGCCAGGGGTCGAGCGTTCGTGCTAGGTCAAGGTGACGCAAGGAATGATCCTAACGTAGTGATGGGTAAGTTCCTTCTCGACGACTTTTATGTTACTATCTTATTTGATTCGGGTGCCGATACCAGTTATGTGTCTCTAAAAGTTAGTCAAATGCTCAAGCGCACACCAACACTTTTGAACACCAAGCATGTCGTAGAATTAGCAAATGGTAAAAGTCTAGAGGCCACACACATAGTTCAGGGTTGTAATCTTATCCTCGCTGGTCAGACTTTCTCTATCGATCTCATTCCTATAGTTCTGGGTAGCTTCGACATCGTCATTGGGATGGATTGGTTATCTCAACAGCAAGCAGAGATCCTATGCAAAGAGAAGATTGTTCGTATTCCCCGTTCTGGAAAAGAACCTCTCGAAATTCAAGGCGACAAGAGTGGTGCTGTAGTGGGCATCATCTCCTTCCTTAAGGCCCATAAGTGTTTGCGAAAGGACCGCACCACTATCTTAGCACTTGTTACTGACGCATCAACGAGAGAGAAGAGATTAGAAGATATTCCAGTAGTACGCGACTTTCCTCAAGTGTTTCCTGAAGATTTACCTGGTGGAAAACGAGCTTGAGTAGGATTGTTGTCAGCTTAATTTGGTGCAGCTGCAGCTCGGCAAACCCTAGCTGTATGACCAATAAGTCCACAGTTTAGGCATTTGCGGCATTTCACACTAGCGTGACGATGAAGGTTACATTGGTTGCACAAGGGTGCAGTCCTGTTGTATGGCTTCTTAGCAGGGGGTTGAGCTGGTTGGTTAGGGACAGCTTGATAGTTTTGAGCAACCACGACGAAGTTCTGAGAAGCCTTTCGCTTCTTTGACTTCTTGGAGGATTCAGTCAGCTTGTCCATTAGTTTCGTTTCATCGGTTGGTTTCTTGTCCCCTTTTCGGAAAAGTTTACCTTCCTGATCTGTGATTCAGTTAGGGTAGTGGATAGCTCAATGGCCTGTCTAACTGTAGTAGGGTTGCTACCAGTAACAATGTCTTGTACTGAGTCAGGGAGGCCATCAATATACTTTGTAATTGCCTTATCCAAAGGCGTAACCATGGTTGGGCATAGCAGACTTAGGGGCTGTTTGGCTAAGCTTTTCAAAATGACTTATTTTCTTATTTGCCTTCTGAAAAGCAAATAAGCAAATAAGTCATTTTGAAAAGCTCCATTTTAAAGCTTTTCAAAACAGCTTATTGACTTATTTGCTTTTCAGAAAAGCAAATAAGCAAATAAGTCATTTTGAAAAGCTTAGCCAAACAGCCCCTTAGCTCCTCATATCGGTCCATGTAGGCTCAATGCTCACCACTATTAGAGCTCGAAGCTCTTCCCAGGTTTGACCCAATGCCACATCGGCACCCCTATCCCTCATCACGCCATTCCACCATGTTAAGGCTCGTTTCTCAAAAACACTGGATGTGAATTCAACCTTTCACTCATTTGGACACTGAACATGTCTGAATGTGCTTTCTAGACTTTCGAACCATTGCAGGAGTGCAGTTGCTCCTTGAGACCCAGAAAATTTCGATGGTTTAGCTGAATTGAATGTTTTGAAGTTACACTGAGCATTGTTATTGTTGTTATTGCAATTTGCCTGGTTTATCTGGTTAATGAGGTTCGGAAGCACAACAGCCATCTGCTAAACGATTGTGGCTGCGAGGGCAGCATCGTGTTCTGGATCACGTCTAGGTGGCATATTCTAAAAAGAACAAGGAAACATGAGAAACGAGTGAGATTGACAATTGGATAAACAAAAGAGGTATCGAAGATATTTGTGACACCCCAGGAAAACCAGTGAAAACCATACAACTTAACTAGCTTCCTCAGTGAGTACTTACCAAATTTCGGGACGAAATTTCTTTCAACTTGGGGATAATGTGACAACTCGGAATTTAGAACCTTTCATTGTATCTCGATGTAACATGCTTGAACGTTATGTGACTAGTTAACTTGTTGGCTTAATGAATGATATAAGTGAATTTATGCGATTATGTGTTGTGCTTGTATGTATGCGTGTATTTATATGACTCGAGGCACAAGGACCCGACTCGAGACCATGCGGTCTCGAGTGAACAGTGCAACAGATGGGCCGGTTGGGCCACGCACCTCATTTAGTCTACCCGAAAGCCCATTAGGGTGCACCAACTTAGAACAAGTATATAACCTTGGTGGATAGCCAACCTTGCCATTCTTTGGGCAATCTACACACACTCTCCTACACACACACTCCCACATTCTCTCACTAAAACCCTAGAGATCAAACATCACATCTCCTCTCCTTTTCTCTCGGATCAAACCGGCGACCACAAGGGACACAAGGGACTCTCGGATCGGCTCGTACACACCCATTTGGAAACTTCATTCATTACTACTTCACACCTTTGAACCCATACTTGAACCGGTTAGTGATTTCTTTGCAAACACATGTATATACATGATTAAAGGTGTTGATGTGTGATGATATAGGTTTGTGATGCATGCTATGTGTTTTATTTCGGATGATGATGTTATATATGATGATGAAATATTGTCTTGGTGTATATAATATGTGATTGATCATGAATGGTTGTAATCGGCTCTATATGGGCTTGAATCCGAATAGTTTGGTTATGTCTAGGTATGAATGAGGAGGTTTGTGTTCAATGAAATCGGATTAGCATATGTTGATGATAAATCCTATATAAGTATGCTATTGTATTGATTGAATATGCTAGATGTAGGAGCCGATGATGTCACTAACTTGAGTTCATGCTAGAATAGATCTTCTTGATGAAGCATGTTGATTATAATGAAAACCCTAAAATGATGAACTATTTGAATGAATGATGAACAACATGAATATGTTATGAATGTGCCTTGAATATTTGAAAAACTTGTTGTTTGATCCATTTCGGTTAATTGTTAGACAATGGAACATGTTTGTGCTTTACCATTGGATAGTACACCATATCATGAAATCGAAATGCTATTGGATAGTACAATTGCCGGCTATTAACAGGTGTGCCAGTCGAGACCCTTGGTCTCGACTCGAGACCATGTAGATGACAACTCGAGATCCACGGTTGCGACACAGGTTGTGAGTCGAGAACCCCTAGTCTCGACTCGAGACCACACCACATCAGCACAAAAACAGCATGACTCGAGACCACGGTTGCGGGTCCGGTTGCGACTCGAGACCATCTAGTCTCGACTAGTTCATGCATGACTCGAGAACTCGTAGGCTTTAACCCAAGATCGCACAGTCTCGACTCGAGATCTCTAGTCTCGACTCGAGACCACGTACACACACCTTCTGTTTGGACTTGCACACAGCTATGGGCCTAAGTAGTTGGGCCGCACACTTAGACTTTGGTTGTTACGTGAATGTTAGTGTGGAACTTGTTACGAACTGTTGTTGAACTGCCATGCTAGACATGTATGCCATGATCGTTACTTGTGTACAATACGTGTAGAACATACGTGCACTACTTGGATATGAACCTGACTTGAATGGTATCTATGTTAGGACGTAGTTGACCACTTACAACTTGATTGACCTTTCTGTGTATCTGCCGAGCAAACCAAGGTGAGTTCACACCCTCTACAAAACATGGGATTCCCAGGGGTTTGGGAATGGGGTTAAGGAACATGGATTCCTCGTCCTTTCTTGGGTAGGACAGTATTGGTTCAGGAATATAATTCCTCGTCCTCATGGACAGATAACTCGTACTAGACCAAAACTCTATCACGAAGTCCCTCCATTTTATATCGACATAATTGGCGGGCCAATGGCGAGCGGGTCATTAGTTAGATAGCGCTATTTAGGTCTGACAAGCCTCACACCGTGACGCAGAGGACGGGGTGAACTAATGGATCTGGGCACGTCAATGATGATAGACATTCGCAGTTCAGGGCACATAAACATGACTACAGTCAGCAGTCGATATGGTAACGAGTCTAGTGTATACATGGGGTAGCCCCCACGGCCGAAATGCCAGATAACTAATATGGGGTAGCCCCCATGGCTGGATTGCCAGAGTAACCGGGAATAAACAAGTCACGTTTTTCAACTATGGGGTAACCCCCACGGCAGGATGCCAGATAAAGGAAACTGCTTTCGAAACAACTTAAAACGAACACCCAACTGTGAACTCACTCAACTTGTTGTTGACTCGTTACTACATGCTTTGCAGGTCAATAGGTTCTTAGCTGGAGCTTGCATGGGGGAGAGTCGTTGTGGGACATGGACAGCTGTGTGCCATGTTAAACTTTGAAACAATTGAACTTATGTTTTGGTTTTAAACATTATGCTTCCGCTTGCAACTTAAACTATGTTTTGTTTGGACACCAATGGTATTGGTTAAACTTTTATAATTATGAACTTGCGTGTTCAATATGATTAGTGGCTGGATCCTGGTCCGTCACGCCTCCAAGCGGTGGTATTCCGCTGGTGGATTTTGGGGGTGTGACAGATTGGTATCAGAGCCATTGGTTATAGTGAACTTGGTTTTAATAAAGGGGAAAAGGTTTTATTAAGATCAAACTATAACCTGTACAGTGCTCTACGGTCCACAACGACACTTCACTCCACATGCAAGGCTCGACATTCTAGGTGATATGATCTATGTATATATATTGCCTACTTGTTAGTTACATAGTACACTGCTCATGGTATGCTTGGCTAGTATAACTACTGTTGCTTGAACACGTGTTTGCTTACTCTCTCCTGTCATCATACTTTCGCGAACCCCTCTCACTCACGTTCCTCTTGATATGAAGATCATGTCTGGACGCATTAACATGAAGCAAGCCCAGTTGACGACTCTGATTAACAAACAAGTTGCTGCGGCACTTGCAGCTGCACACGCAGGAGGTATATCCTGCAGTCCAAACTCATTCCAGGATCTTTAGATCCTACCCTCATGAACCAACCTTTGTGTTAAACTCTGTCTTTCTTTCACCCACAATAGGTCAACATGCTCAGCCACCTGTGTGCACTTTTAAAACTTTTATGGACTGCCGACCAACTACTTTTAGCGGCACTGAAGGAGCAGTAGGTCTGCTCCACTGGTTTGAGAAGCTCGAATCAGTTTTCGAAATGTGTGAATGCCCTGAGGTTTGCAGGGTGAAGTATGCTACCGGTATTCTCGAGGGTTTGGCCCTCACATGGTGGAACGCTCAGGTCCAAATGCTGGGGTTGGTTGCTGCCAACGCCACCCCATGGGAAAACTTTAAAGAGATGATCAAGGAAGAATACTGCAGTCGGGATGACATTCATAAGTTGGAAGTCGAGTTCTTCAACCTCAAGATGACGGGGTCAGAAATTGAGGCGTATACCAAGAGATCGAATGAGCTTGCATTATTGTGTCCTACTATGGTGGACCCCCCAATTAAGCGAATTGAACTCTTCTTCAAGGGCTTGGTGCCAGAGATCCAAAGTCATGTGACTTCAGCAAACCTCGCTACTATCCAGCAGGTTGTTCAGTTGGCTCACCGTCTTACTGACCAGGCGGTGGAGCAGAACAGGTTACCCAAGCGCATAAGTGCTACAGCTACTTCGGATACTCCTAGTGACAACAAGAGAAAATGGGATGGAGCTTCAAGCAAGGGTTCAACTTCTGTGCAATCTCAGTCTCAGCAAAGAAAGACTGATGACTACAAGAGCCCCAGTCAGCAATCATCTGGCGGACAAAGTCACGGTGGGTACAAGGGGAATCACCCCAAATGCAATCGCTGCAACTTACACCACAGCGGACCATGCACCAGGGGTAACTGTCATCGGTGCAACAAGCCAGGTCATGCCGCCAAGGATTGTAGAAGCTTATACCCCGCAAACCAGAATCGCCAACAACAAGCCCCTCAGAATCAGCGACAGCAGCAGCAGCAGGGTAACAACAAAGGGTGCTTTTAGTGTGGAGCTAAAGGCCACTTCAAGAAAGATTGTCCCCAATTGAACAGGAACCAGAACAACAACAACAACAATAACCAGGGGAATGGTAACAATGGGAACAACAACAACAATGGAGCCACGGGGCGGGCGTTCGTGATTGGCCAAGGCGAAGCAAGGAATGACCCCAATGTTGTGGCGGGTAAGTTCCTTCTTGACGACTTTTATGTTACAGTTTTATTTGATTCGGGTGCCGATACTAGCTACGTGTCACTAGAAGTTAGTCAAATGCTTAAGCGTATTCCAACACCTTTGAACAACAAGCACACTATAGAGCTAGCAAATGGTAAGAGTTTAGAAGCCACACACGTAGTCAAGGGTTGTAAACTTGTTCTTGCTAACCAGACCTTCTCTATCGACCTCATTCCTATCGTCTTGGGTAGTTTCGACGTTGTCATTGGGATGGATTGGTTATCCCAACACCGAGCAGAGATTCTTTGCAACGAGAAGATTGTTCGTATTTCAGGTTCCGGTAGTGAACCTCTCATGATTCGTGGCGACAAGAAGGGTGCTGTTGAGAACGTCATCTCTTTCCTTAAGGCCCAGAAGTGCTTGCGAAAGGGCCACACTGCCATTTTGGCACTCGTTACTGACACCTCGGAGAAAGAAAAGAAGATAGAAGATTTTCCAATTGTACGCGACTATCCTGAGGTATTCCCTGAGTAATTACCTGGTCTTCCGCCTCATCGCCAGGTCGAGTTCCAGATTGAACTAGCTCCTAGAGCTGCGCCTATAGCTCGTGCACCGTATCGTTTAGCTCCATCAGAATTGGAAGAACTCTCTACGCAGCTACAAGAACTCTTGGATAAGGGTTTCATTCGTCCTAGCTCATCGCCTTGGGGAGCTCCAGTGCTATTTGTGAAGAAGAAAGACGGTACCTTCAGAATGTGCATCAACTACCGGGAACTCAACAAGGTGACCGTGAAGAATCGTTATCCTCTACCACGCATTGACGACTTGTTCGACCAGCTGCAAGGGTCGAGCTACTATTCAAAGATTGATTTGAGACCGGGTTATCACCAGCTGAGAGTCCGAGAAGAGGACGTCTCCAAAACAGCCTTTAGAACTCGATATGGCCA
The DNA here is from genome assembly GCA_030545235.1 of Helianthus tuberosus. NCBI lineage: Eukaryota > Viridiplantae > Streptophyta > Magnoliopsida > Asterales > Asteraceae > Helianthus > Helianthus tuberosus. The sequence continues at coordinate 142,711,470 of CM060365.1, forward strand.
CTATGAGTTTTTGGTCATGCCCTTTGGGCTGACAAACGCACCTGCGATTTTCATGGACTTGATGAATCAAGTGTGCAAGCCTTACCTGGACAAGTTCGTTATAGTCTTCATCGACGACATCCTGATCTATTCTAAGAGTCAGGAGGAACACGAGCAGCATCTACGACTTATTTTGGAACTCCTTCGAACGGAACAGCTTTAGGCAAAGTTCTCGAAATTCGACTTCTGGCTTCGTGAAGTCCATTTCTTAGGCCATGTGGTGAACAAAGATGGGATTCATGTTGATCCATCCAAGGTAGACTCAATTAAGAACTGGCCTGCACCTCGTACACCCACGGAAATTCGCCAATTTTTGGGCTTGGCAGGTTACTACAGGAGATTCATTAAGGATTTTTCCAAGATTGCACAGCCTCTCACCTCACTAACGCAGAAAGGTGTTATTTATCGATGGGGGAATGCACAGGAGTTAGCATTTCAGCATTTAAAGGATAGACTTTCCAGTGCACCTATCCTTTCCTTGCCAGAGGGCACAGACGACTTCGTGGTCTACTGCGACGCATCAATTCAGGGTCTTGGTTGTGTACTGATGCAATGGGATAAGGTTATAGCCTACGCCTCACGTCAACTCAAAGTTCATGAAAGGAACTATACTACACACGACTTAGAGCTGGGATCTGTTATTTTTGCACTTAAGATATGGAGACATTACCTGTACGGTACTAAGTGCACCATTTACACCGATCACAGGAGTCTCGAGCACATCTTCAAACCGAAGGAGCTAAACATGCGTCAACGACGATGGGTTGAGTTATTAAACGATTACGAATGGGCAATCAAGTACCATCCTGGTAAAGCCAATGTGGTGCCTGACGCCCTCAGTCGAAAGGACACTGCGCCTAAGCGCGTGCGAGCTTTGCAACTCACTATACATTCTAGTCTTCCTTCTCAGATACGAGATGCTCAGATGGAGGCATTGAAATCAGAAAACGTCAGGGCTGAAGCCCTACGCGGCTCAAGGCAACGATTAGAACAAAAGGAAGACGGTGCATACTACGTAACGGGACGCATTTGGGTCCCACTCTATGGCAACTTACGAGAGCTTGTGATGGATGAAGCACACAAGTCTCGCTACTCGGTACATCCGGGATCGGATAAGATGTACCACGATATCAAAACTACGTATTGGTGGCCTAGCATGAAGGCCCACATAGCAACCTACGTCAGCAAGTGTTTGACTTGTGCAAGAGTCAAGACTGAATACTAGAAACCCTCAGGCCCGCTCCAACAACCAGAGATACCACAATGGAAATGGGAGCAAATTTCCATGGATTTCGTTACTGGCCTGCCTAGATCCCAACAGGGAAACGATACTATTTGGGTGATCGTGGATCAACTCATAAAATCTGCACACTTCTTGGCTATCAAGGAGACGGATAAATTCTCCACTCTTGCAGAAGTATACCTCAAGGAAGTTGTCTCGAGGCACGGGGTGCCCACCTCTATTATCTCGGATCGAGATGCACGTTTTACTTTAGAACTGTGGCAAGCAATGCACAAATCCTTTGGCTCACGATTAGACATGAGCACAGCGTATCACCCTCAGACGGACGGGCAGTCTGAGCGCACCATTCAAACCTTAGAAGACATGCTTCGTGCATGTGTAATCGACTTTGGCAACGGCTGGGAAAAGCATCTGCCACTTGTGGAATTCTCGTACAATAACAGCTACCACACCAGCATTAAAGCTTCCCCGTTTGAGGCATTGTATGTGCGTAAATGCCGGTCACCTCTTTGTTGGGCAGAGGTGGGGGATAGTCAGATCACTGGTCCAGAACATGTGGTAGACACAACCGAACGAATTGCTCAAATTCGACAACGCATGGCGGCAGCTCGTGACCGTCAGAAAGTCTACGCCGATAAGGGCAGGAAACCGCTAGAGCTCCAGGTTGGGGAGCGGGTACTACTCAAAGTTTCACCCTGGAAGGGTGTGGTTCGTTTTGGAAAACGAGGCAAACTTAACCCACGGTACGTCGGACCTTTTGAAATCATCGAGAAAATAGGCAAGGTGGCCTACAGACTGAACTTACCAGCAGAACTCAGTGCAGTTCACAACGTTTTCCACGTGTCAAATCTGAAAAAGTGTCTGTCAGATGAGACCCACATAGTTCCTCTAAAGGAGATCACTATCGACGAGCAGTTACGATTCGTCGAGGAACCGGTTGAAATCACGGACCGGGATGTTAAGGTCCTCAAGAACACTAGAATACCTCTCGTTCGAGTTCGTTGGAACTCACGTCGCGGCCCAGAGTTCACCTGGGAACGCGAAGATCAGATGAAACAAAAGTATCCCCAACTATTCGCAAACGGTACAACCACTACTGAGGCTGAAGCTACGGAATTTCGGGACGAAATTCCAGATCAATGGGGGGTGGATGTGACACCCCAGGAAAACCAGTGAAAACCATACAACTTAACTAGCTTCCTCACTGAGTACTTACCAAATTTCGGGATGAAATTTCTTTCAACTTGGGGATAATGTGACAACTCGGAATTTAGAACCTTTCATTGTATCTCGATGTAACATGCTTGAACGTTATGTAACTAGTTAACTTGTTGGCTTAATGAATGATATAAGTGAATTTATGTGATTATGTGTTGTGCTTGTATGTATGCGTGTATTTATATGACTTGAGGCACAAGGACCCGACTCGAGACCATGCGGTCTCGAGTGAACAGTGCAACAGATGGGCCGGTTGGGCCACGCACCTCATTTAGTCTACCCGAAAGCCCATTAGGGTGCACCAACTTAGAACAAGTATATAACCTTGGTGGATAGCCAACCTTGCCATTCTTTGGGCAATCTACACACACTCTCCTACACACACACTCCCACATTCTCTCGCTAAAACCCTAGAGATCAAACATCACATCTCCTCTCCTTTTCTCTCGGATCAAACCGGCGACCACAAGGGACACAAGGGACTCTCGGATCGGCTCGTACACACCCATTTGGAAACTTCATTCATTACTACTTCACACCTTTGAACCCATACTTGAACCGGTTAGTGATTTCTTTGCAAACACATGTATATACATGATTAAAGGTGTTGATGTGTGATGATATAGGTTCGTGATGCATGCTATGTGTTTTATTTCGGATGATGATGTTATATATGATGATGAAATATTGTCTTGGTGTATATAATATGTGATTGATCATGAATGGTTGTAATCGGCTCTATATGGGCTTGAATCCGAATGGTTTGGTTATGTCTAGGTATGAATGAGGAGGTTTGTGTTCAATGAAATCGGATTAGCATATGTTGATGATAAATCCTATATAAGTATGCTACTGTATTGATTGAATATGCTAGATGTAGGAGCCGATGATGTCACTAACTTGAGTTCATGCTAGAATAGATCTTCTTGATGAAGCATGTTGATTATAATGAAAACCCTAAAATGATGAACTATTTGAATAAATGATGAACATGAATATGCTATGAATGTGCCTTGAATATTTGAAAAACTTGTTGTTTGATCCATTTCGGTTAATTGTTAGACAAGGGAACATGTTTGTGCTTTACCATTGGATAGTACACCATATCATGAAATCGAAATGCTATTGGATAGTACAATTGCCGGCTATTAACAGGTGTGCAAGTCGAGACCCTTGGTCTCGACTCGAGACCCTTGGTCTCGACTCGAGACCATGTAGATGACAACTCGAGATCCACGGTTGCGACACAGGTTGCGAGTCGAGAACCCCTAGTCTTGACTCGAGACCACACCACATCAGCACAAAAACAGCATGACTCGAGACCACGGTTGCGGGTCCGGTTGCGACTCGAGACCATCTAGTCTCGACTAGTTCATGCATGACTCGAGAACTCGTAGGCTTTAACCCAAGATCGCACAGTCTCGACTCGAGATCTCTAGTCTCGACTCGAGACCACGTACACACACCTTCTGTTTGGACTTGCACACTGCTATGGGCCTAAGTAGTTGGGCCGCACACTTAGACTTTGGTTGTTACGTGAATGTTACTGTGGAACTTGTTACGAACTGTTGTTGAACTGCCATGCTAGACATGTATGCCATGATCGTTACTTGTGTACAATATGTGTAGAACATACGTGCACTACTTGGATATGAACCTGACTTGAATGGTATCTATGTTAGGACGTAGTTGACCACTTACAACTTGATTGACCTTTCTGTGTATCTGCCGAGCAAACCAAGGTGAGTTCACACCCTCTACAAAACATGGGATTCCCAGGGGTTTGGGAATGGGGTTAAGGAACATGGATTCCTCGTCCTTTCTTGGGTAGGACAGTATTGGTTCAGGAATATAATTCCTCGTCCTCATGGACAGATAACTCGTACTAGACCAAAACTCTATCACGAAGTCCCTCCATTTTATATCGACATAATCGCCGGGCCAATGGCGAGCGGGTCATTAGTTAGATAGCGCTATTTAGGTCTGACAAGCCTCACACCGTGCCGCAGAGGACGGGCGTGAACTAATGGATCTGGGCACGTCAATGATGATAGACATTGACAGTTCAGGGCACATAAACATGACTACAGTCAGCAGTCGATATGGTAACGAGTCTAGTGTATACATGGGGTAGCCCCCACGGCCGAAATGCCAGATAACTAACATGGGGTAGCCCCCACGGCTGGATTGCCAGAGTAACCGGGAATAAACAAGTCACGTTTTTCAACTATGGGGTAACCCCCACGGCAGGATGCCAGATAAAGGAAACTGCTTTCGAAACAACTTAAAACGAACACCCAACTGTGAACTCACTCAACTTGTTGTTGACTCGTTACTACATGCTTTGCAGGTCAATAGGTTCTTAGCTGGAGCTTGCATGGGGGAGAGTCGTTGTGGGACATGGACAGCTGTGTGCCATATTAAACTTTGAAACAATTGAACATATGTTTTGGTTTTAAACATTATGCTTCCGCTTGCAACTTAAACTATGTTTTGTTTGGACACCAATGGTATTGGTTAAACTTTTATAATTATGAACTTGCGTGTTCAATATGATTGGTGGCTGGATCCTGGTCCGTCACGCCTCCAAGCGGTGGTATTCCGCGGGTGGATTTTGGGGGTGTGACAATATCGACGAAACATAGGGGAGGCGATCATTTGTTTGAACAAACAATTGACGCACAAGGTCTGGACAAAGTAAATAGGTCTTTTTAATGTATCGCGAAGACATGCTTTAGCATGTAAGTGGACACTCATCCCAAGAGTTCCCAGGTAAGAGTGACTGGTCCGATTATGTGGATTTGTACGAACACTCTAGCCTTAGACAAAAAACTCAGGATACAGGCACCCACCCTTCCAGATTGCACGTGTTCACATTAATAAGACCCAACGTTTGACGGGATTTTGAAAACATTGAAGGTTCAAAACCTTATAATAAATCATCTAAGAAGAGATGATTAGTTTTCAAGTCGGATTCGTAATTCGTGTTCTTGTTGTGGTTGTCACCTAAAGATAGGCAACGGTATTGTTTTAAGACTAAACACAAGACAACTTGTGTTAGGGTCCTAGGAAGGTTATAGACTAGGTAAAAACATTACTAATAACCTAATTCCCTATAACCATGAGCTCTGATACCAACTTTTCTGTCACACCCCGACCGCGTTAAAACAACAAACCGCGGCGGAAACGTCGGGGAGTGATGTAATAGAATCATTGTTTCACAATACATGGATTGAAGTTTTGTTTTATTGAATCAAGTTTATTGCATTGTCTCGAATATTAAAATAAAAGCATGAATATATTGTCCTTCATTGTTATTAAGTCACTAAGGCCTCGTCCATTCCTATGTGAGCATGCATAAATATCATCATCAAACCTCATCAACTATGGTACCTGAAACATCTGTGAAAATACGTCAGCATAAAAATGTCGGCGAGTACATAGGTTTTGTGTGAGTGATAGATTCATGGCTTGTTTACATGTTGAAATAACTCGTACAACCTCGATAATCGATGTTAGAAAACCTAGTTTTGTAAAATGTTTGTATTGTAAATTGAATAACCAAGCCAAAACAGATTGGTTATAGTTTATAAAACCTCGATCCCATGAATCTTAACTCAAAACATTTATTTATGCAAACCCAAATCTGTCACACCCCGACCGTGTAAAACAACAAACCGCGGCGGAAACGTCGGGGAGTGTCGTAATAGAATCATTGTTTCACAACACATGGAAATTGAAATTTTGTTTTATTATATTTAAAAGAGGTTACAATGTCTTAAAAACAAAGATACATAACATAATTAACTAGTCTTGCATATTTTATTGTCATTAAGGCCCATGTCCAATCCTATGTTTGCATCATAATCATCTAACAACAGCACCTGAAACACATGTGAAAATAGGTACGTCAGCATAAAAATGCCTGTGAGATACATAGGTTTTATTAAAATATGATTCATGACTTGTAAGTTTAAAGAAAATGTTTAACAAAAGTTAGTCATGAACCTTGAAAATATTTCTTTTATAAACTATACAAAAATCGAAAAGAAATCAGATGATGTAAAAGAAAGATGTATGATTAAATGAAAACCAAGTAAAATGAGTTTGTATAAATATGTTATTTGTAAAACAATGTTTTATGAAGATATATCATTTGTGTAAAATGTAATATGTCTAATTGAAATGGTTTAAATAACACTACGATATGTAATATCATTAAAGCACTTATATATAGGAAGTACCAGCGGCGTATCCACCATGCTTTTATCATATTACACACGCCTCGTTATTTAAATTACTTACCCAAACAAACCACCAATGTAAAAATGTTCATGTATAACCAAATGAAATGTATAGTGAATAAAAGCATTTACTCAACCCTATAAGAAAGAAATGTACAAAACATTGTATTTGATAAATCATAATTTAAATCAAAAGTTATGTTTTGTAAAATTAATGCTTTATTGATACAAACATCTACGCGGTAATGTTAAACGTCTACATTCAAGCCTTGCGCCTGTGGAGACAAACCCCTAACAAGTTAAAGGTTCATCTAAATTCTGAATATCGAATTCGGTCATTCCTTCCACCCAAACAAACCTAGGATTTCAGGAATGGGAGTTGTCAATTCCTATGGTACCACTACCTACTAACGAACGGCATGATCGGTGTTAATGAATGTATTTATGACCCGTTAAACAAACCAAATGTCATACCAAATGTAAGCATGTTATATGAAAATAATGTACTTAAATATACTAAATGACATATAAAGTAGAAATGTTTAATGTAAACCAATGTGTATATATATGTTGTAATAAACATATGAAAAAAAATGTAATATATAAAATCAAAGTGCTAGCATGTTAACAAAACATACATAGCAAAAACATAGAAGAAGTCATGTACTATATGTGTACTAATGAACATAGCAAGTATATGTTATAAAAGAATGAAAAACACGAAAGTAACAAGTAGGCACATGTGTTTCACCCCAAACTATTTGAAAACAGTAAAAGAGGGGACTATGTACTCACTTGAGAATGCTTAGAAGTCTTGAATAACAACCAAGCAATGCTAGAGGGATCACAGAATCAATCGACACCTAATATAGGTAACTATGTTAATAAACCGGACCTAAATCGGAAGATCGGATAGGATGAGGTTTCATAAACCAAATGAGTATTGGAACTCATATGATATGGTTTAACAAAGCCTACATACTAAATCGGAACCTATCCTAAGTGCTTATGACCCATTACGACCCGTTTAGGTAGCTTACGCTACTTTAACGCGTCGTTCGCGTATAACGCGTTCGGACCGCCGAACTAGTCCTATGACAAGTATTATATGCCTTAACATGTCTAATAATGTTACCTAATCAGTTTAGATGTAAAAAATTTAGGTTACATATGCTTAAAATGAAATTTTGCGTAAAAAGGGCATTTTGGTCATTTTCCCAAGGCATATAAATTTCCTATCATACAACTAACTAAACGAAGTGACCATAACGTATAACCTCGGAAGGTTATTCCCTATACAACTATGGTCATAAAATATGTTTGGTCAGATCCTTAAGATCGACCAAACGGGTCGGGTTCGAAAGTCTAAGCGGTTGTTTAGACCGCTTATCTTACGACCCTATATAAGCACTAAACTAAAAGTGACGAGTTAAACATGTTAAAACATGTTTAACTAAGTTAGAAAACAAGTTTAATATGAAAACAAAGGGTTTTGATACCCAAGAACAGTTTGGTTGCAAAATACGCATAAACATGTATTTTGACCGAAACTATGACTCGTGACTATGCCTAAATAACGTGGTAATCAGTAGGTATAGTCACAAGGGACTATGACCATCGTGATTACGTTCACGTTGCGAAGTTCAAACGAACTTCATGTTGACCAAAGACTGGTCAAAGCAGAAAGTCAAACATTGTTTGACTTTCACGCTTAAAAACGCATAAAAGCATGAAAGAAACTTACAGAAGGTCCAAGCGATGAAGAATTTGATCTAAGATACTCATGTATTAAGCAAAGGCTTCAACTTAGAGTATAAACTCAGATCAAATGTGAGGATTGAATTGAATCAAGGTGGGTATATATAGGATTTGGACAACCGTTAGGATCGTTCCTCGTACTTTGAGCTTCAATCTTGACCCTCCATGTGTGCCCACTGATTTTACAAAGCTATGGGTGCCCAAAACCAGTCCATAGATTGAAGGAAACCATGTACAAAATAAAGGAACAACTGGGTTTTGTAGAAAACTGGTTTTTGCAGGTCTGGGGGGCTCTGCACCCCGCGTAGGCTATGGCCTACTCTTACGCGGCCCGCCACAACTAACCAGTTCAGCAACAAGTTTCAGGAATTACAGAAACAGTCCCTGCACATGTTTAATGCCATTTTTGACACGTTTAAAGCCCTTTAAGCCATTTTCAAGGCTCTACAATGATGCCATATTGTAGGGGACATGAAATATTGTGACACCTGGGTCACTGCGACCATCAAACAAATACCAAACCAATGAAATATTGTATTTCATACTTGGGATTTGTAAAAATATGTGTATCATTTGCACATATCAATTTTTGTTCTATTTCAAACTCTAAATCGCTTTCTGGAAGGTTATACGCGCACCAATGCGTAAATATAACCAGTTTAATGCAACAAACACTCCGGGATAGTGACATAGGCTTAACATACCTTAAATAACCTTTACATAACTTAGAAATAAGTTTTGAATGGTTTGGTGTGTTGAAAACAAGTCTATTCGATCACAGGGACTAATTGTGTTAAACTGTGAATCTATGGGGATTTACACAGTAACGAACATTCCGGAACTTGGTCATAAGTTAAACATACCCTAAATATCCTTTACATAGCTTAGAAATAGGCTTTGAGGGGTACGGTATGCTAAAATAAACTTTATGCTCATTCAGGGACTAAAAGCGTCAAAAAGTGCACAAGTTTGCATTTTCGCGCATAACTTACGTTCTGAATACCTCCGGACATCCAAAAATTTATGTAAGCACTAAAATATTTTATTTTAGTGTTTGGCATAAGAAAAATCCTTTCGTCGCGTCATTTGGATCGTTTTTCGCGCTTGTGCGCATTCCGTCGTAATTAAGCGAACATCGCGTTCGTACGACCAAACGAACCAACATCCAGCATATTTTTGAGCATGTTTCATGTCCACAATGTTTAGGCATCATTTTAGGGCCTTAAAGTTGGCTTTACAGGCCTTAGAAGTGTCGGAAATGGCCTTAAACACCAACAGGGACCAAAACTGTCATTTTGGAAACTTGTTTTCTGATCAGAAGCACCAGGCGGCCCGCCTGAGTTTTTGTGTATCCTGAAGCTGGCCGCATCAGCCTATTAGACCAGATTATGTGAATTAAACAGCTGTTTGCAGCTGTTTTGCACTCCCAATCCCAATTCCAAGTGTCAATTCCTTATGGTGGGTGGCAAATTTACCTACCATAACATTCCAACAAGTGTACGGATGAGATTCGAGCACGGTTTCCATGAAACGATCATAACGGTTACCCGAATACTATAAATACCCAACCCCACCCATTGCAAAACCCACAAGAATCTGATCTCAAAGACTCTAAGTTGGAACCATTGTTTCATACCTGAGTTATTTTGATCTAGATTAGCATTTGGGGACCCTTCGTAAGTATTCTTTCGTTCTTTTATTGCTTTTCGAGTCTGAAAGTCAAACCTTGTTTGACTTTCTGTGTTGACCAGTTTATGGTCAATGCGAAGTTCGTTTGAACTTCGCAACGTGATTGTAATCACGATGGTTATAGTCCCTTGGGACTATGCCCACTGATTACCACGTTGTCTAGGGTCGTAAGGGTAAGCGATCTGATAAATCGCTTATACCTTCGAACCCGACCCATTTGGTCGATCATTAGGATCCGACCAAATACATTAGGTGACCATAGTATATAGGGAATAACCTTCCGAGGTTATACCTTATGGTCACTTCGTTAAGTAGTTGTATGATAGGTAGTTTATATGCCTTGGGTAAATTACCAAAATACCCTTTTCATGTATAATTGGTAATTTAGCTTATGTAACCTAAACTTTTATACATAACTGATTATACAACATGATAAAACATGTATAGGCATATAATACTTGTCATAGGACTAGTTAGACGTCTCGAACGCGCTTTGCGCGCACGACGCGTTAAAGTAGCGTAAGCTACCTTAATGGGTCGCGATGGGTCGAAAGCACTTAGGTTTGGTTTCATAGTAGTATGTAGGCTTTGTTAAACCATATTACATGAGTTCCCATACTCATTTGGTCTACAAGCCCTCATTCTATCCGATCTTCCGACTCAGGCCCGGTTTATTTATATGGTTTTAGACTGCCGATTGATTCCGTGCTCCCTATAGCTTTTCTTGGTTGTTTTTCAAGACCTCTAAGCATTCTCAGGCGAGTACATTATTCCCCTATTTTACTGCTTTCAATTGTTTTGGGGTGACTCAGATGTGCTAAATGTTTTCAAGGTTTTAACGATGGTATCAAAAAGATTTTCGATGTTATAACGATGGTATCAAAAACGATTAAGACGATTTATACAAAACTAATAACGATTTCGATAATGTGAACAAACTTGTTGGTTGGGTTACATAACAAATGACATTCATTAGCAATGATCAAGCCGACCAGTATTAGGTTATGGTACCATAGGATCTGACAAATCCCGTTATCATACTGCACCCGTGGTTATGTGTGGGGGTGGTGGGTAGCGACTGAATCTGTAATTATTAATTTACCCTTTGGTAAGGGTTTATTAATACGAGAAACGAGGGACGAGTCACGAAGGTTTGAATGTTATTAGCGAGACGACCATATAAGTAGTTTCACGACTTAAAACGAATTAAACGATTTGGACGATGTAAACGATTTGTAAACGATTTGGACGATGTAAACGATTTGTAAACGATTTGGACGATGTAAACGATTTGGACGATGTAAACGATTTGTAAACGATTTGGACGATGTAAACGATTTATAAACGATTTGGACGATACGATGTTAAACGATTTGGGTAAACGATTGATTTTAGTTGGTGTTTAGATAACGAGACGGGTGTAATGTGTTGAAAACACGGTAGATATGCCGCTGGTACTTCTTTTATATAGGTGTTTTCAACATATTACATACCGTGGCGTTATTTAGTTCATTTGGGTAAACGATTTTTAAACGATGTCACACAAACGAGGTTTTTGATATGATATAAACTATACGAGTTTTTAACGAGATTTATTAACGAGTTTCATTAACGATTTATTTCGAGATGTTTCACAATTTGCTTTACTAAAACAAATGTTTTGGGATAAGAGTCAGGGCTACGAGGTTTTATAAACTATAACCCGCTTGATTTGAGTTGGTTAATTAAGTTGCAATATTATACTCTTTTCAAAACAAGGTTTTTAATAAAGTATTGTAACATCTAAACTAGCCATGATTTCGACACTCCTACAAAACTTATGTGCTCGCCAGCATTTCTTTGCTGACCTCGTTTTCACATATGTTTCAGGTATTGTTGAATGATATCGATTGATAGGATGCATGCTCACATAGGACTGGACGAGGCTTTAGTGACTCAATAACAATGATAGACTATGTTTAATTTGTGTATTTAGATTTCCAGACGATGTAAATATTCAATGTTTAATAAAACGAAACACTTTTTGTATCCATGGTTATGAAACGATAATTCTGTTGCAGCACGCCCCGATGTTTCCGCCGCGATTTGTTGTTTTACGCGGTCGGGGTGTGACAGAAAAGTTGATATCAGAGCCAATGGTTATAGGGAATTAGGTTATTAGTAATGCTTTGACCTAGACTATAACTTCTTAGGACCCTAACGCGAGTTTACTTACGTTTAGTCATAAAACAATACCGTCACCTATCCTTAGGCGACGACCACAACAAGAACATAAATTTCAAAACCGCTTTGAAAACTAATCATCTGTTCTAGGATGATTGATTACTAGGTTTTGAACCCTCTATTATAAGGTTTTGAATCCCTTTGAGTTTTCAAAATCTCGTCAAGGTTTTGGGTTTTAAATAATGTGAACACCTGCAAACTGGAAGGGTGAATGCCTGTATTCTGGGTTTTCTGTCTAGGCAAGCACTTCATATATATCTCATCAGACGCGAGACCAGTTGTGCTTACCTGGGAATTCTTGGGATGAGTGTTCACTTATAGGCGAGCATGTCTTCGCGATACATTATTTTTGATCTATTTACTTTGATTAGTCACTGCGTGTCGTTTGTTTGTTCGAGGTAACAAACAAATGATCGCCTTCCTTGTGTTTTGTCAATACCTCTTTTGTTTTTCCTAAATTTCAACCTCACTCGATTCTTTTGTTTCCCTGTTAAGACAATACCTCCTCGACGCGATCCTCGAACTTTTACTATTCAAGAAATCGCAGCCCTGGTTTCTCAGCAAGTGGCTGCTGTACTTCCCGGTGTTGTAACCCAAGTCCACGAGATATTTAACAACAACAACAACAACAATAATGCACAATGTAATTTCAAGAACTTCAATTCTGCGAAGCCACTTAAGTTTTCTGGGTCGCAAGGAGCAACTGCGCTCCTGCAGTGGTTTGAGAGTATCGAGAACACATTCAGACATGTGCAGTGTCAGGATGCGCGTAAGGTGGAATTTGCTTCGAGTGTGTTTGAAAAGCGAGCGCTTACTTGGTGGAATGGTGTTATGCGCGATAGGGGTGCCGAAGTGGCTCTGGCACAAACATGGGCGGAGCTTCGGGCTCTTATGATGAAGGAGTTTTGTCCCCGTCACGAGATTCGAGTTTTGGAACGAGAGTTTGACGACTTAAAGCAAGATGGGGCTGAACACCGTGCGTACACGGATCGTTTTGAAGAACTCAGTCTATTGTGTCCCACCATGGTTACCCCTCTGGAGAAAGCGATCGAGAGATACATCGATGGTTTACCCGATTCTATTCTAGAGATTTTGATCGGTGTTAATCCTCCTACCCTTCGCCAAGCAATAGAGTTGTCTGCTACCCTGACTGAGACCCAAGTCAGGAAGGGTAAACTCACCCGCAAGGGTGATAAAAAGAAGGCGATTGATTCTGGAAAGGACAAGAAAAAGGGTGAAGAAGGCGAGTCATCGAAGAAATCAAGAAAGCGAAAAGGTGCCCAAAACTTTGCTGTTACAACAAAGACTGCTCAGAACCTGCAGAACCCACCGGCTCAGCCACCTGCAAAGAAGGCATACGCTGGTACCGCACCTCACTGTGCTCATTGCAACGGTCATCACGTTGCACAACAAGCTTGCAGGCAATGCACGACGTGTGGTAGACTTGGGCATATGGCCAAAGTTTGTCGTTTTGGACAAAATCAGGCTGCTCAGGTTCAAGCTCCGGTTCAAGGGAATGCTGTGAGATTCCCACTGGGTTCATGTTTCAACTGCGGAGAGATTGGTCACTTCCGCCACAACTGTCCGAGACTGGTGAATGCAAATGCTAACGCAAACCCAAATGCAAACGACAACTTCAATGTGAATCCAGCACGTGAACGAGTGTATAACATCAATGAGGCAATCAACGATGAAGTGATAAACGATTAGTATTTTGTATTTCCTCTGGTTGTTATCTTGAAACATTTAAAGACAATGCGGTTGTTATATAAATAAAAAAATTGTGGTTTTTATTTTCTTTAACTAATGCAATTGTATGAATGTTTGATCCAACCTTATGATGTCAACACAAAGACAAACTACTCGTGTGGTTCTGTCATTTTTATGATCACTTGTGACCTCCCCGAGAACCTTAAACGCTTGTTTCTTTTAAATCAAAAGCCCAAAGTTATTTACGAAAAGGATATGTTGCTTTTCTAGCACATGTCACCGAGGAGAAAGGCAAGAGCAAGAGTATTCAGGATATTCCGATTGTTCGGGATTATCCAGAGGTGTTTCCTGATGAACTGCCTGGTTTGCCTCCAGTTCGTCAAGTCGAGTTTCATTTTTGACCTTGTACCCAATGCCAACCCAATTGCGAAAGCACCTTATCATCTTGTACCCTTCGAGATGCAGGAATTATCAAAACGGCTTTCTGCACGAAGTATGGCCATTACGAGTTTATAGTCATGCCTTTTGGGTTGACAAATGCTCCAGCCATCTACATGGACTTAATAAATAGAGTCTGCAAGCCTTATTTGGATCAGTTCATCATTGTTGTTATTGATGACATCTTGATCTATTCATGTCCCGAGCCGATAACGATCAACACCTTCATTGACACTGGAACCCTTAAAGAAGGAACAAACTTTTCGCTAAATCCTCCAAGAGGAAATTTTGGCTTAAAGAAGTTCAGTTTTTGGGTCATGTAGTCAACAAGCAGGGTATTCATATGGATCCATCCAAATTGCTGCAATTAAGGATTTGATTCCTTGTATTCTTTAAATACCCGTGTCCAAAGATAACAAATTTAAAGGTCAATTTAAACAATAATGCGAGTGTGCGATTATGCGATTATGTGATATGTGTTTATGTGTTCTCCTCTATGTTTTTGTGTGATCCGATTTTCAAATCCTCATAGAATCTTTCATATCTTCATATGAGGGATTCATAGTAGGATATTTAAAAGGTACTACCTTAATCCTTATGGGCTTCTACGTGGTAGTTAAGACCCTTGGGTTATATAGTACCATTCCATGATTCGATGAGAGACCCTTGAGTGGTCTAGTTAAAGATTGATTCAAGATCTGGTTAAGAATGGCATGTGATGATACAGCTGAAAGGACCCTATGGTGGTCCAGTCACACTCATCACAGGTTTGTTCATTTGGTTTTACCCTACACATTATAAAATAGACTGTGTGAACTGTGCAAGGAATTGTTTAATTATGGACGCGTACATAATTATGAAATTTAGTGCATTGAAACCCAGTAGGATTTATTATGTGTAAGAACCGATAGTGACAACAATAACAAAATGAGAACGATGTAATGGAGGTACGGTGGACGCACCAATGAAGCTTCATATACTTGTATATAAGTGTCCCTCTTGCGTTGAAAGCATAATGTTATTTAAAGTTACTAGAAGTTCAGAACCCTAACCAGTGTTGTTTTGTCTTTTCAACTTCATGTTTTCAAACTCTCACAAGTTTCCTCTGATTAAATTTCGGGACGAAATTTCCTAAAGTAGGGGAGACTGTGACACCTGGGTCACTGCGACCATCAAACAAATAGCAAACCAATGAAATATTGTATTTCATACTTGGGATTTGTAAAAATATGTGTATCATTTGCACATATCAATTTTTTTTCAATTTCAAACTCTAAATCGCTTTCTGGAAGGTTATACGCGCACCAATGCGTAAATATAACCAGTTTAATGCAACAAACACTCCGGGATAGTGACATAGGCTTAATATACCTTAAATAACCTTTACATAACTTAGAAATAAGTTTTGAATGGTTTGGTGTGTTGAAAACAAGTCTATTCGATCACAGGGACTAATTGTGTCAAACTGTGAATCTATGGGGATTTACACAGTAACGAACATTCCGAAACTTGATCATAAGTTAAACATACCCTAAATATCCTTTACATAGCTTAGAAATAGGCTTTGAGGGGTACGGTATGCTAAAATAAACTTTATGCTCATTCAGGGACTAAAAGCGTCAAAAAGTGCACAAGTTTGCATTTTCGCGCATAACTTACGTTCTGAATACCTCCGGACATCCAAAAATTTATGTAAGCACTAAAATATTTTATTTTAGTGTTTGGCATAAGAAAAATCCTTTCGTCGCGTCATTTGGATCGTTTTTCGCGCTTGTGCGCATTCCGTCGTAATTAAGCGAACATCGCGTTCGTACGACCAAACGAACCAACATCCGGCATATTTTTGAGCATGTTTCATGTCCACAATGTTTAGGCATCATTTTAGGGCCTTAAAGTTGGCTTTACGGGCCTTAGAAGTGTCGGAAATGGCCTTAAACACCAACAGGGACCAAAACTGTCATTTTGGAAACTTGTTTTCTGATCAGAAGCACTAGGCGGCCCGCCTGAGTTTTTGTGTATCCTGAAACGGGCCGCATCAGCCTATCAGACCAGATTATGTGAATTAAACAGCTGTTTGCAGCTGTTTTGCACTCCCAATCCCAATTCCAAGTGTCAATTCCTTATGGTGGGTGGCAAATTTACCTACCATAACATTCCAACAAGTGTACGCATGAGATTCGAGCACGGTTTCCATGAAACGATCTTAACGGTTACCCAAATACTATAAATACCCAACCCCACCCATTGCAAAACCCACAAGAATCTGATCTCAAAGACTCTAAGTTGGAACCATTGTTTCATACCTGAGTTATTTTGATCTAGACTAGCATTCGGGGACCCTTCGTAAGTATTCTTTCGTTCTTTTATTGCTTTTCGAGTCTGAAAGTCAAACCTTGTTTGACTTTCTGTGTTGACCAGTTTATGGTCAATGCGAAGTTCGTTTGAACTTCGCAACGTGATTGTAATCACGATGGTTATAGTCCCTTGGGACTATGCCCACTGATTACCACGTTGTCTAGGGTCGTAAGGGTAAGCGATCTGATAAATCGCTTATACCTTCGAACCCGACCCATTTGGTCGATCATTAGGATCCGACCAAATACATTAGGTGACCATAGTATATAGGGAATAACCTTCCGAGGTTATACCTTATGGTCACTTCGTTAAGTAGTTGTATGATAGGTAGTTTATATGCCTTGGGTAAATTACCAAAATACCCTTTTCATGTATAATTGGTAATTTAGCTTATGTAACCTAAACTTTTATACATAACTGATTATACAACATGATAAAACATGTATAGGCATATAATACTTGTCATAGGACTAGTTAGACGTCTCGAACGCGCTTTGCGCGCACGACGCGTTAAAGTAGCGTAAGCTACCTTAATGGGTCGCGATGGGTCGAAAGCACTTAGGTTTGGTTTCATAGTAGTATGTAGGCTTTGTTAAACCATATTACATGAGTTCCCATACTCATTTGGTCTACAAGCCATCATTCTATCCGATCTTCCGACTCAGGCCCGGTTTATTTATATGGTTTTAGACTGCCGATTGATTCTGTGCTCCCTCTAGCTTTGCTTGGTTGTTGTTCAAGACCTCTAAGCATTCTCAGGCGAGTACATTATTCCCCTATTTTACTGCTTTCAATTGTTTTGGGGTGACTCAGATGTGCTAAATGTTTTCAAGGTTTTATCGATGGTATCAAAACGATTTTCGATGTTATAACGATGGTTTCAAAAACGATTAAGATGATTTATACAAAACTAATAACGATTTCGATAATGTGAACAAACTTGTTGGTTGGGTTACATAACAAATGACATTCATTAGCAATGATCAAGCCGACCAGTATTAGGTTATGGTACCATAGAATCTGACAAATCCCGTTATCATACTGCACCCGTGGTTATGTGTGGGGGTGGTGGGTAGCGACTGAATCTGTAATTATTAGTTTACCCTTTGGTAAGGGTTTATTAATACGAGAAACGAGGGACGAGTCACGAAGGTTTGAATGTTATTAGCGAGATGACCATATAAGTAGTTTCACGACCTAAAACGAATTAAACGATTTGGACGATGTAAACGATTTGGACGATGTAAACGATTTGGACGATGTAAACGATTTGTAAACGATTTGGACGATGTAAACGATTTGTAAACGATTTGGACGATGTAAACGATTTATAAACGATTTGGACGATACGATGTTAAACGATTTGGGTAAACGATTGATTTTAGTTGGTGTTTAGCTAACGAGACGGGTGTAATGTGGTGAAAACACGGTAGATATGCCGCTGGTACTTCTTATATATAGGTGTTTTCAACATATTACATACCGTGGCGTTATTTAGTTCATTTGGGTAAACGATTTTTAAACGATGTCACACAAACGAGGTTTTCGATATGATATAAACTATACGAGTTTTTAACGAGATTTATTAACGAGTTTCATTAACGATTTATTTCGAGATGTTTCACAATTTGCTTTACTAAAACAAATGTTTTGGGATAAGAGTCAGGGCTATGAGGTTTTATAAACTATAACCCGCTTGATTTGAGTTGGTTAATTAAGTTGCAATATTATACTCTTTTCAAAACAAGGTTTTTAATAAAGTATTGCAACATCTAAACTAGCCATGATTTCGACACTCCTACAATCTTATGTGCTCGCCAGCATTTCTTTGCTGACCTCGTTTTCACATATGTTTCAGGTATTGTTGAATGATATCGATTGATAGGATGCATGCTCACATAGGACTGGACGAGGCTTTAGTGACTCAATAACAATGATAGACTATGTTTAATTTGTGTATTTAGATTTCCAGACGATGTAAATATTCAATGTTTAATAAAACGAAACACTTTTTGTATCCATGGTTATGAAACGATAATTCTGTTGCAGCACGCCCCGATGTTTCCGCCGCGATTTGTTGTTTTACACGGTCGGGGTGTGACAAATATGCTCAAAAACATCTCGGATGTCGGTTCGTTTGGTCGTACGGTTCTATTGTTCGGTTAATTACGAAGAAACACGAACGGACGCGAAAAACGGGCCAAATTACGCGACGAATGGAATTTGAGCATTCCAATCACTAAAATAAAATATTTTAATGATTACATAAGTTTTTGGATGTCCGGATATATTCAGAATGTAAGATATGCGCGAAAATGCAAACTTACGCACTTTTTGACGCTTTTAGTCCCTGTTTGACCAAAAAGTTCATTTTTGCACACCGAACCCCTCAAAGCTTATTTCTAAGCTATGTAAAGGATATTTATGGTATGTTTAACTTATGGTCAAGTTCCGGAATGTTCGTTACAATACGAATCAACATACTTTCACAGTTTGACGCAAATAGTCCCTACGATCGAATAAACTTGATTTCGACACACCAAACCCTCCAAAACTTATTTCTAAGTTATGTAAAGGTTATTTAAGGTATGTTAATCCTATGTCACTGTGACGGAGTTTTCGTTGCTTTAAACTGATTACGTTTACACATCAGTTCGCGTATAACTTTCTAGAAAGCGATTTAGAGCTCGAAATCGAACAAGAATTGATATGTGCAAAGGATACACGTATTTATATAAATCCCTAGTATGAAACACAATATTTCATTGGTTTGGTATTTTTTTAATGGTCGTAGAGACACAGATGTCACAGTCTCCCCTACTTCAGGAAATTTCGTACCGAAATTTATTTAGAGGAAACTCGTGAGAGCTCGAAACTTGAAGTCGAAAAGATAAAACAACATTGGTTAGGGTTCTGAACTTCTAGTAACTTAAATAACATCATGCTTGCAATGTAAGAGGGACACTTATATAAATATATGAAGCGCCATTGGTGCGTCCACCGTACCTCCATTACATTGTTCACGTTTCGTTATTTTTGCCACTATTGGTTCTTACACATGACAAATCTTACTGTGGTTTCTGTGCACTGAATTCCATAATTATGCATGCATCCATAATTATGAAATTCCTTGCATAGCCTTCACAGTGCATTTTATAATGTGTAGGGGAAGAAAACCAAATGAACAAACCTGTGATGAGTGTGACTAGACCACCATAGGGTCGTTTTAATTAAATAAATAAATGATCTCTTTAGATAGACCACCAAGGAGTCTTTTCAGCTATATCATCACATGCCATTTCTAACCAGATTTTTGAATCAATCTTTTTAACTAGACCACCCAAGGGGTCTCTTTTGAATTATGGAATAGTACTTTATAATCCAAGGGTCTTAACTATTACATAGAAGCCCATTAAGGATTTAAGGTAGTACCTTTGGATATCCTACTATGAATCCCTCATATGAAGATATGGAAGATTCTACGAGGATTTGGATAATCGAATATTCAGATTATATAAAAACACAAAACATAAAAGAAAACACATAATCACATAATTGTTTAACTTTATCTTCAATTTGTTATCATTTTGTTAATTTGTTTATTAATTTGTGCACATGTATTTAAAGCACACCAGGAATCCAATCCTTGGATTTCATTTGACACTTTTAACATTTTTAGGAATCTAACTATGATGATAGGAAGATTTTAATAGGAATTCGGCTTTGTCCTTAATGAATTGTAATATACGTATTAAGGCATACAAAGAATTCAATTAAGGACTTCGATTTGAGCGATAATCATCCACAAGGATCTAATTGTGAAGATAAGAAGATACTATATGGATTTTGGAATTTGAATAGCGGGAGACGTTTTGAAATCTTGCACTAGACGTGCTTAAGACGATACACGAGGTAGAATGTTCATGGAGTTGAGGCGCTAGATATGCCAAGGCGACATATGAAGCAGAATTTGGAGGTTGGGTACTACGTATGTTAAGTCAATCATACGAGCAGAATGTTTTTCGAAAACTATGCATGGGGTTCTTCAAAAATGTGTCTAATGTTTTTGAAACCTAACATAATACTTTTGAAATCATATGGTAGATGTATTTGGTAAATATGTTTTAAAATTTTGTGAGATGAATTTTGTAATCATGTATAAGGTTTTTGAAAACATAAATGATGCTTTTGAAATCATGCACTTGATATTTTAAGTAAATATACTATGTTAAAAACGTTTTCAAACAATATGAAATGTTTTTGAAATCGTGAAGGTTGTTTTTGAAAAACATTTACTAGAATGTAATGATATGGGTATGAGATTGAAAAAACCCTTAGTTATCTGACCAAGGATTTAAAGTGACATTTTGAGTAATCGTCTAAAATTGTCACTTATATTCTGTACTTCGTTTCTTAGAATGAAACAAGTACTTAGAATTTTCGAGGAAATCATGAGCGACCACATGAATGGGAGAACTACAAGAGTAGTTTGTTTTGTAAAGAACATAGTTCTTTGGTGTAGGTATCATAGGGGTATGCCATACACACATGTAATGTAACATCTGTGCTTGTTATCATTGTGAACAGTTCGATTATCAATAAAACAATGTTATTTGATCCCAATGTTTGTTTGGTTGTGTTTTACATTTTTCATGTTTTGACTTTTGCTCAATTTCAAACTCTATATCACTTTCTGGATAGTTATACGCAAACTGGTGCGTAAACGTAATCAGTTTAATGCGACAAATACTCCGGAACTTCAACATATACTTAACATACCTTAAATAACCCTTACATAACTTAGAAATAAGTTTTGAAGGCTTTGGTATGGCAAAAACAAGTTAATTCGCTTACAGGGACTAAACTTGACAAACCCGAAACTTTGTAACAGTTAATTATGCTCACTAGAATGCACGATATAAATTTCATACAGTTTCGTAATCGTACGAGAAAGTTATGATCAAATCCATGTACAAGGGGTTAAAGCGTCAACGTTGAAGTTTAGGACTTTTCGGGTAACAATAAAGTTAACCGAGGACTTAGAAAATGAGGTACAAGTCCTAAAGCCCTTGTAGGTAAATAAGAAGGGCTCAAATTGCAAAATATAAGCTTAGTTGGCCTTTCGAAGGGCCAAGGGGCAAGTTGCAACAACTTAAAACATTTAAAGCTGAAAACAAGGCTGACGCGGGCCGCGTCAGTCTTAACCAAATCTCAGGCGGGCCGCGTCAGGCCCCCAGATGCAGAAAATCGTTTTTCTTGGCTTTTCAGCCTTGGAACCGACTTTAATCAGTTGTTTCACTTCATGGGCGACCCCTAAACACCTCCTAGACACTTAGGGACACTTGTTAAGATGTTGTGGTCACTTCTAGACTTATGTGTCAACAATTTGTGGTGGATTAAACACTATAAAGGGCCATAAGTTGCAACAAGTTCTTCACACTTCACTTCTGCATTTCTGGAGCATTTCTGGAGCACAAGTCTTCTCTCAAGTGATCTCTGGTCATTCTTAGGACTATTGTAAGTTTGCCTAACCTTCCTTAGTTTAAGTTTTAGCTTAGTTTAGCTTAAAAGTCAACCGTCGTAATTAACGGTTGACTTAAGAATTAATCACTAATGGTCCAGTGATTTTTCGAATCAAAAGTAGTTATAAGTTGGTAATTATGTGGGTAATAAACCCTCCAAAGGGTTCCCCCTGATTCCCACTCTAACTATGTCAAAAGTCGGGTCAAACTTGCTAATAAAAAGTCAACAGAATTGTTAATTTCTAATTTAGGCATAATTAGCAATGTAGAACATATACAACCTGTTTGATCATTAATATAACTTAGTAATTAGTGTAAAAACATGTCCAAACCTGTTCAACCCGACAATTTCCTGTTTAGACCCGGTTCGGAACCGAAAGTCGCATAGTTTGACTTTTACTTTGACTTTCAGTTCTGACCCGTTTAGGCATGTTTTAGAAATTCCTCAGAGCTTTAATTGGACTAAGTTACATACTAGTATAACCCTCTGTGATTATACACATTGGTTCATTAGTTATCTAATTAATATGCATATTTCCGTTAATTGCTCATATGTTGACCATTATGCCTTTTTTACCTTAAAACGTGATTTTTGAAAATGTAAAGGAGTAAGAACCTTTGTTACTAATATATAAACTTGTACCCAAAATTTGAGATCAATTGGTGGTGTAGATTGAGAGTTATGCTCATTAGCGCAAATGAAAGCTTTGTGTTAATTAAATGGCGTAATTAGCGTATACCCTAGTTAAGCCTACTTTTTGATATCAAACTTATTACCCCCTGATGTAATATATTATTTTGGGATTTTTGAAGATTTTTAATTAATTTTAGGCCGAGCAAAACTCATAGTCATAGGCTTAACCCGGTAATTGTCGGTTTTGCCCTTACGGGCCATAAAACGAGTTTTACATATCTAAATGACTCCAAACCTTTTGCTACTGATTCTAAATGATAAATAAATTATTTTAAGCCTTCTAGAATAATAAAAAAATATCAGCTTTATGTATATAACCCGGAAACGGCTCCTAATCGCCTTTTTAAGCGTTTTTAACGCATAGTATGTACTAGAACCATTTTAGACATACAAGGGTGATACCTACTGATATTTTAGGTAAATTATAATGTTTTAACAGTAAGCAAAAGTTGTTTAACTCAGACTTTAGTTTTGAGCTTTTCGGCTTATGTGAAATTACCAAAATGCCCCTACGGTGCATAGTTTGATTATAATTGATAAATTTCACATATATACAATATCCTACTGTTATAACTTAGTAAAATAAGTATTTTGGCTGATTATATCAGACCTGTAACTCAGGTAAATACTTAAACTCTTTTATAACCTTTTAAATGACCAAACTACCCCTACGGGGCCTAGTTTGTGTTTAAATTCGTTTCGGGCATAATGAAAGATATCTTACTGATGTCACAACATATTTGGGGCATAATTAACTTAGGAAACCTGTATATGACTCTCATAAATACCCGTTACGCTTATTACGCGCTCGGTTCGGTTTATATAACTAGTTTACATAAATTAGCCGAAGCGGGTCAAACCTTATCGATTTTATCTAGAAATCCAGAATGTGTATGAAATACCCATATTAAACAAGTCTTCAAATTTGTCGGGTCTAAATCACATTCTATCCGATCTTCCGATCAAGGTCCGGTTTATTAACATAGTTACCTATATTAGGTGCCGTTTGATATCTGTGATCTCTAGCTTTGCTTGGTGGTTATCTTAGGACTTCTGAGCAATCTCAAGTGAGTACATAGACCCCTCTTTTACTATTTTCCAAACTGTTTTGGGGTGAAACACATGTGCCTACTTGTTACTTTCGTGCCTTCCTTTTTTTCACATCATATACCTGCTATGTTTGTTAGTACATTATAGTACATGATTTCATTACATTTCATGCTATGTATGCCCATTGTGAGCGTATTTAGTACATCGTTTTACATTACCTTTCATGCTATGTATGTCCATTGTGTGCATACTTAGTACATTGTTTTACTTTACATTTCTGCTATGTATGTTGACTGATAGCATGCTAGCACATTGATTTACATGACTTTCTGCTTTGTATGTTAACTTAGCATACTTAGTACATTGTTTTCATATAACATGTTCACTTTTGCTATGACATTTGGTTTGCACAAACGAGACTATTATACGTTCATTAACATTAGCTACGCCGCTCGGTAGTAAGTAGTGGTACCATAGGACTTGACAAATCCCGTTCCTAACATCCCGGGTTTTTTTGGATGTAAGGAATTACTGAATCCGAAAACATTTCTTTTGATAACCTTGACTGAAAGGGTTATCCGACTGTCTCAAGGCTTGAATGTATGCGTTAACTTACCACATAAATGTTTGTATCAATGTAACATGCATTACTTTGCAAAACATAACTTTTTGATATATTCAAAATACTTTGTTTTGTACATTTATACATTTTGGACTATGTGATAATACTTTACTTACAATACATAACTTTTGTTACACATTACTTGACTACGTTTGGACTTTTAAACATTTGACATGGCTTATACAAGGACTTTTGACGATTGGTTTAAACATAGACTTTATACGTTGGTGGTTGGTTTAAGTGATTTGAGTAACGAGGCATGTGTAATATGATACAAGCATGGTGGATACGCCGCTAGTACTTCCTGTATATAAGTGTTTGTATGGTATTACATATTGTAGCGTTATTTGAATCATTTCAATTTAGACATATGACATTTTATACAAATAACATACTTTTCACAAGACATTGTTTTACAAAACAACTTATCTTATACAAACTCATTTTACTTGGTTATTTATTTAACCATACTTTATTCTCTTATTTATACATATAATCTGATTTTATCACTTTTCAAATGATTTACAAGACAAAACAATTTACAAGGTTCATGACTGACTGTTATTAAACAATTTTCTTAAACTTAAGTCATGAATCCTATTTTCACAAAACCTATGTATCTCACAGGCATTTATATGCTGACGTACCTATTTTCACATGTGTTTTCAGGAGCTTTTCCGTAGGATGATGATCGTGACACTAGGGCGGACCTGTGCCTTAGAGACTAAAAATGAAGATAGATTTAGTTTAATTATGTTCTGAACTCTTTGATTCCTGTTTAAAACAATGAAACTCTTATGTTGATAAATAAAATACAACTTTGTATGCCATGGTTATGAAACAATTAACTCTGTTACAACACTCCCCGACGTTTTCCGCCACGTTTTGTATGTTATACGTGGTCGGGGTGTGACAGAAAAGTTGGTATCAGAGCCAATGGTTATAGGGAATTAGGTTATTAGTAATGCTTTGACCTAGACTATAACCTTTCTAGGACCCTAACACAAGTTATCTTGTGTTTGGATCTTAAAACATGCACATCACCTATCCTTAGGTGATTATCAAAACAAAAACCAAATTTTTCCGAAACGATTTTTGAAAAACAATCTTCTGTTTTTGAATGATTTATTACAAGGTTTTGAACCCCTTTGAATTTTCAAAATCTCATCAAAGTTTTGGGTTTTAAATAATGTGAACACATGCAAACTGGAAGAGTGAATGCCTGTATTCTGGGTTTTCTGTCTAGACAAGCACTTCGTATATATCTCATCAGACGCGTTTAGTAGTTCTGAAGGAGCGACTAGGCTTCTTCAATGGTTCGAGAGCATTGAGAATACTTTTCGCCACGTGCAGTGTCCTGACAATCGCAAGGTCGAGTTTTCTTCGAGTGTGTTTCAGAAGAGGGCTCTCACATGGTGGAATGGGGTTATGAGAGACCGAGGTGCAGAAGTTGCCCTAGCACAGACATGGGCTGAACTCAGGGCCCTTATGATGAGGGAATTCTGTCATCGTCATGAGCAGCGAGCTTTGGAGAAGGAGTTTGATAACTTGAAACAAGACAGTGGCGAGCACAGGGCATATACTGATAGATTTGAGGAGTTGAGTCTGCTTTGCCCAACAATGGTTACCCCACTCGACAAGGCTATCGAAAGGTACATCGACGGCCTACCTGACGCAGTACAAGACATCATTACTGGTAGTAACCCTGCCACTCTCCATCAGGCGATCGAGTTAGCAGCGACATTGACTGAGTCGCAGGTTCGAAAGGGAAAGCTGCATAAAAAGGGTGACAAGGGAAAGAAGCAGGCGTCTGACAAGGGGGATAGCAAGAAAGGTCAAAACAAGAAGGGAAAGAATTCTGGAGGTTCTAGGAAGGGGAAGGCTTCCCAAAACTATGCCGTTACTGCACAGGCCCAAGCTGCACCAAATCAGCCTGCGCAGCCACTAGCCAAGAAGCCTTATCTTGGCAATGCACCTTTGTGCAACAGGTGTAACGGCCATCATCCACCACACCTCCAGTGTCGTCAGTGCACCAACTGCGGAAGATCTGGTCATCTTGCCGCTACTTGTCGCATTCCTGTTAACCAGAACCAGTCAGTTCAGAACCAAGCCAAACAAGTTGCTCAACCTCTTGCTCAGCAACAAGGTCAAGTTGCACGACCTCATTTTCCTCCTGGTTCGTGCTACAATTGTGGGGATCTGACCCACTACAGGAATCGGTGCCCAAGGCTAGCCAACCAAAATCAGAATCAGAATCAAAATCAGGCTCCGGCTCGAGGTCGAGTCTTCAACATGAACGCTCAAGAGGCACAAGCAGACAATGAAGTGGTGAATGGTACGTTCTTTATTAATAATCAGCCTGCATCTGTTCTCTTTGATTCTGGTGCCGATAAGAGTTTTGTGTCATTGTCTTTTGAGCCAATGCTTCGCGTGTCTAGAAAGAAACTAGGAAAACCTTTGACAGTAGAAGTTGCTAGTGGTGAACCCATTGTTCTTGATTCTGTTCTTCACAACTTCCAGTTGAACCTTAACGACCATCTTTTTCCTATCAACCTCACGCCTATGCAACTTGGAAGCTTCGACGTTATAGTGGGTATGGATTGGTTATCTAAGCATCGCGCAGAGATAGTTTGTTCTGAGAAGATTGTTCGTGTGCCGCTTTCGACAGGCGAGATCCTACAGGTTCAAGGTGAGAAACCGTCTGGTGGTCTCAAACTCATGTCTTGTTTTAAAGCTCGGAAGTATCTGCGAAAGAATTATGTGGCCTTCTTAGCACATGTTACAGCAGATAAAGGCAAGGGTAAGTCTATTTCAGATATTCCTGTCGTTCGGGATTATTCTGAAGTTTTCCCTGAAGAGTTACCTGGTCTACCCCCAGCACGCCAAGTCGAGTTCCGCATTGATCTCGTACCTAGTTCAAATCCCATTGCCAGAGCTCCATATCGTCTTGCACCATCTGAGATGCAAGAGTTGTCTAAGCAGCTTCAGGAGCTCTCTGACAAAGGTTTTATCCGCCCTAGCTTTTCACCTTGGGGTGCTCCCGTTCTTTTTGTCAAGAAGAAGGATGGATCTTTTAGGATGTGTATCGATTATCGTGAGCTTAACAAGCTTACCATCAAGAATCGATATCCCCTACCGCGCATAGATGATCTCTTTGATCAGTTACAAGGTGCTTCTTATTTTTCGAAGATTGATATGCGTTCCGGATATCATCAACTTCGTGTGCATGAAGAAGATATTCCTAAGACAGCGTTCCGCACTCGTTATGGGCATTATGAGTTCACAGTCATGCCATTCGGTTTGACTAATGCTCCTGCTGTTTTTATGGACTTAATTAATAGGGTCTGCAAACCTTATTTGGATCAGTTCATCATTGTTTTTATTGACGACATCTTGATTTACTCTAAGACGCGAGCTGATCACGAGCAACATCTTCGTCTTACTTTGGAACTCCTAAAGAAAGAGCAACTTTTCGCCAAATTCTCCAAGTGTGAATTTTGGCTTAAAGAAGTTCAATTTTTAGGACATATTGTCAACGAACAAGGTATTCATGTAGATCCCTCCAAGATCAGTGCGATTAAGGATTGGGATACGCCTACTACTCCTACTGAAGTTCGTTCTTTTCTTGGTCTAGCGGGTTATTATCGCCGCTTCATTGAGAACTTCTCAAAGATTGCAGTTCCTCTAACTGCTCTAACTCAGAAGAACAAGCCCTTTGAGTGGGGATTCATACAAGAGGAAGCTTTTCAAAACTTGAAGCAGAAGCTTTGTGACGCACCTGTCCTGACTTTGCCTGAGGGCAATGACGATTTTGTCGTTTATTGCGATGCATCTAAACTGGGTCTTGGCTGTGTTCTGATGCAAAGGAACAAAGTCATAGCATACGCATCAAGGCAGTTGAAGATACATGAGAAGAACTACACCACTCATGATCTTGAGTTGGGTGCAGTTGTTTTCGCTCTTAAGATCTGGAGACACTATTTGTACGGTACAAAATGTGTGGTTTTCACGGACCATAAAAGCCTTCAGCATATCTTCAATCAGAAAGAACTCAACATGAGGCAACGACGTTGGGTTGAGCTTTTAAACGACTATGACTGCGAAATTCGCTACCATCCTGGTAAGGAGAATGTCGTAGCTGATGCATTGAGTCGTACGGAACGTACTAAGCTTCATTGTGTACGTGTTCAATCTGTTATTCAAGCTCGATCCGATATCCAAGCACGCATTTCTCAGGCTCAACAATCTTGTGTTTCACAAGGTTTGATGGGTAAGGAATTTCCCTATCACATAACACCTGATCTGGAACTGAAGGACAATGGATCGTATTACTTCATGGACCGTTTGTGGGTACCAAGCCAAGATAACCTTCGCACCTTGCTTATGGATGAAGCCCATAAGTCGCGTTATTCTGTTCATCCTGGCTCGGATAAAATGTATAAGGATCTTCGTATTCACTATTGGTGGCCTGGTATGAAGAAAGACATTGCCTTATACGTATCAAAATGCCTTACTTGTCTTAAGGTTAAGGCTGAACATCAGCGTCCTTCTGGTTTATTGGTGCAACTAGAGATCCCAGTTTGGAAATGGGAAAACATTACTATGGATCTCGTTACCAAACTTCCACGCTCAAAGAAAGGTCATGATGCCATCTGGGTAGTTGTTGATCGTCTTACTAAGTCAGCGCATTTCTTGCCAATCCGTGAGGATTTTCCTGCTGACAGACTTGCAAAAATCTATGTGGATGAAATTGTAGCTCGACATGGTGTTCCTTTGAACATCATTTCTGACAGAGATGCTCGTTTCACTTCTCATTTTTGGAGAACCATGCAATCTGCTATGGGGACCCAACTTAATCTGAGCACAGCTTATCATCCGCAAACGGATGGTCAATCTGAGAGAACAATCCAGACTCTGGAGGATATGCTTAGAGCTTGTGTGATCGACTTTGGTGGTAGTTGGGATTCACATATTCCGTTAATTGAATTCTCCTACAACAAAAGTTATCACACCAGCATCAAAATGGCTCCTTTCGAAGCTCTCTATGGTCTAAAATGTCATTCACCAGTCTGCTGGAATGAGATCGGCGAGGCTCAACTTACTGGACCTGCCCTCATTTTAGAGACAACTGACAAGATAAAGAAAGTTCGTGATAACCTTCAGACAACTAGAAGCCGTCAAAAGAGTTACGCGGACCCAAAACGCAAGCCCTTGGAATTTCAAGTCGGTGATCGAGTATTACTTAAGGTCTCACCCTGGAAAGGTGTGATCAGATTTGGAAAGAAAGGAAAACTTGCACCTAGATACGTTGGACCATTCAAGATCGTCAAAAGAATTGGAAAGGTAGCCTACAGACTTGAGTTACCTCCTAAACTTGGAAATGTTCATCCAACTTTTCACGTGTCCAATCTCAAGAGGTGTTTAGCTGATGAGAATCTCCACATACCGCTTGACGAAATTCGTATTGGCAAAACACTGAAATTTGTTGAGAAGCCAGTGGAAATCATGGAACGTGAAGTCAAGTGGCTTAAACACAAGCGCATTCCTTTGGTCAAAGTTCACTGGGAAGCTAAACGTGGACCCGAGTTTACTTGGGAACGCGAAGATCAAATGAAGGCGAAATATCCGCATCTTTTCCCACGAGTTTCCTCTAAATAAATTTCGGGACGAAATTTCCACAAGTAGGGGAGACTGTAACATCTGTGCTTGTTATCATTGTGAACAGTTCGATTATCAATAAAACAATGTTATTTGATCCCAATGTTTGTTTGGTTGTGTTTTACATTTTTCATGTTTTGACTTTTGCTCAATTTCAAACCCTATATCACTTTCTGGAGAGTTATACGCAAACTGGTGCGTAAACGTAATCAGTTTAATGCGACAAATACTCTGGAACTTCAACATATACTTAACATACCTTAAATAACCCTTACATAACTTAGAAATAAGTTTTGAAGGCTTTGGTATGGCAAAAACAAGTTAATTCGCTTACAGGGACTAAACTTGACAAACCCAAAACTTTGTAACGGTTAATTATGCTCACTAGAATGCACGATATAAATTTCATAAAGTTTCGTTATCGTACGAGAAAGTTATGATCAAATCCATGTACAAGGGGTTAAAGCGTCAACGTTGAAGTTTAGGACTTTTCGGGTAACAATAAAGTTAACCGAGGACTTAGAAAATGAGGTACAAGTCCTAAAGCCCTTGTAGGTAAATAAGAACGGCTCAAATTGCAAAATATAAGCTTAGTTGGCCTTTCGAAGGGCCAAGAGGAAAGTTGCAACAACTTAAAACATTTAAAGCTGAAAACAAGGCTGACGCGGGCCGCGTCAGTCTTAACCAAATCTCAAGCGGGCCGCGTCAGGCCCCCAGATGCAGAAAATCGTTTTTCTTGGCTTTTCAGCCTTGGAACCGACTTTAATCAGTTGTTTCACTTCATGGGCGACCCCTAAACACCTCCTAGACACTTAGGGACACTTGTTAAGATGTTGTGGTCACTTGTAGACTTATATGTCAACAATTTGTGGTGGATTAAACACTATAAAAGGCCATAAGTTGCAACAAGTTCTTCACACTTCACTTCTGCATTTCTGGAGCATTTCTGGAGCACAAGTCTTCTCTCAAGTGATCTCTGGTCATTCTTAGGACTCTTGTAAGTTTGCCTAACCTTCCTTAGTTTAAGTTTTAGCTTAGTTTAGCTTAAAAGTCAACCGTCGTAATTAACGGTTGACTTAACGATTAATCACTAATGGTCCAGTGATTTTTCGAATCAAAAGTAATTATAAGTTGGTAATTATGTGGGTAATAAACCCTCCAAAGGGTTCCCCTGATTCCCACTCTAACTATGTCAAAAGTCGGGTCAAACTTGCTAATAAAAAGTCAACAAAATTGTTAATTTCTAATTTAGGCATAATTAACAATGTAGAACATATACAACCTATTTGATCATTAATATAACTTAGTAATTAGTGTAAAAACATGTCCAAACCTGTTCAACCCGACAATTTCCTGTTTAGACCCGGTTCGGAAACGAAAGTCGCATAGTTTGACTTTTACTTTGACTTTCAGTTCTGACCCGTTTAGGCATGTTTTAGAAATGCCTCAGAGCTTTAATTGGACTAAGTTACATACTAGTATAACCCTCTGTGATTATACACCTTGGTTCATTAGTTATCCAATTAATAGGCATATTTCCGTTAATTGCTCATATGTTGACCATTATGCCCTTTTTACCTTAAAACGTGATTTTTGAAAATGTAAAAGAGTAAGAACCTTTGTTACTGATATATAAACTTGTATCCAAAATTTGAGATCAATTGGTGGTGTAGATTGAGAGTTATGCTCATTAGCGCAAATGAAAGCTTTTTGTTAATTAAATGGCGTAATTAGCGTATAGCCTAGTTAAGCCAACTTTTTGATATCAAACTTATTACCCCCTGATGTAATATATTATTTTGGGATTTTTGAAGATTTTTAATTAATTTTAGGCCGAGCATAACTCATAGTCATAGGCTTAACCCGGTAATTGTCGGTTTTGCCCTTACGGGCCATAAAATGAGTTTTACATATCTAAATGACTCCAAACCTTTTGCTACTGATTCTAAATGATAAATAAATTATTTTAAGCCTTCTAGAATAATAAAAAATATCAGCTTTATGTATATAACCCGGAAACGGCTCCTAATCGCCTTTCTAAGCGTTTTTAACGCATAGTATGTACTAGAACCATTTTAGACATACAAGGGTGATACCTACTGATATTTTAGGTAAATTATAATGTTTTAACAGTAAGAAAAAGTTGTTTAACTCAGACTTTAGTTTTGAGCTTTTCGGCTTATGTGAAATTACCAAAATGCCCCTACGGTGCATAGTTTGGTTATAATTGATAAATTTCACATATATACAATATCCTACTGTTATAACTTCGTAAAATAAGTATTTTGGATGATTATATCAGACCTGTAACTCAGGTAAATACTTAAACTCTTTTATAACCTTTTAAATGACCAAACAACCCCTACGGGGCCTAGTTTGTGTTTAAATTCGTTTCGGGCATAATGAAAGATATCTTACTGATGTCACAACATATTTGGGGCATAATTAACTTAGGAAACCTGTATATGACTCTCATAAATACCCGTTACGCTTATTACGCGCTCGGTTCAGTTTATATAACTAGTTTACATAAATTAGCCGAAGCGGGTCAAACCTTATCGATTTTATCTAGAAATCCAGAATGTGTATGAAATACCCATATTAAACAAGTCTTCAAACTTGTCGGGTCTAAATCACATTCTATCCGATCTTCCGATCTAGGTCCGGTTTATTAACATAGTTACCTATATTAGGTGCCGTTTGATATCCGTGATCTCTAGCTTTGCTTGGTGGTTATCTTAGGACTTCTGAGCAATCTCAAGTGAGTACATAGACCCCTCTTTTACTGTTTTCCAAACTGTTTTGGGGTGAAACACATGTGCCTACTTGTTACTTTCGTGCCTTCCTTTTTTCACATCATATACCTGCTATGTTTGTTAGTACATTATAGTACATGATTTCATTACATTTCATGCTATGTATGCCCATTGTGTGCGTATTTAGTACATCGTTTTACATTACATTTCATGCTATGTATGTCCATTGTGTGCATACTTAGTACATTGTTTTACTTTACATTTCTGCTATGTATGTTGACTGATAGCATGCTAGCACATTGATTTACATGACTTTCTGCTTTGTATGTTAACTTAGCATACTTAGTACATTGTTTTCATATAACATGTTCACTTTTGCTATGACATTTGGTTTGCACAAACGAGACTATTATACGTTCATTAACATTAGCTACGCCGCTCGGTAGTAAGTAGTGGTACCATAGGACTTGACAAATCCCGTTCCTAACATCCCGGGTTTTTTTGGATGTAAGGAATGACTGAATCCGAAAATATTTCTTTTGATAACCTTGACTGAAAGGGTTATCCGACTGTCTCAAGGCTTGAATGTATGCGTTAACTTACCACATAAATGTTTGTATCAATGTAACATGCATTACTTTGCAAAACATAACTTTTTGATATATTCAAAATACTTTGTTTTGTACATTTATACATTTTGGACTATGTGACAATACTTTACTTACAATACATAACTTTTGTTACACATTACTTGACTACGTTTGGACTTTTAAACATTTGACATGGCTTATACAAGGACTTTTGACGATTGGTTTAAACATAGACTTTATACGTTGGTGGTTGGTTTAAGTGATTTGAGTAACGAGGCATGTGTAATATGATACAAGCATGGTGGATACGCCGCTAGTACTTCCTGTATATAAGTGTTTGTATGGTATTACATATTGTAGCGTTATTTGAATCATTTCAATTTAGACATATGACATTTTATACAAATAACATACTTTTCACAAGACATTGTTTTACAAAACAACTTATCTTATACAAACTCATTTTACTTGGTTATTTATTTAACCATACTTTATTCTCTTATTTATACATATAATCTGATTTTATCACTTTTCAAATGATTTACAAGACAAAACAATTTACAAGGTTCATGACTGACTGTTATTAAACAATTTTCTTAAACTTAAGTCATGAATCCTATTTTCACAAAACCTATGTATCTCACAGGCATTTTTATGATGACGTACCTATTTTCACATGTGTTTTCAGGAGCTTTTCCGTAGGATGATGATCGTGACACTAGGGCGGACCTGTGCCTTAGAGACTAAAAATGAAGATAGATTTAGTTTAATTATGTTCTGAACTCTTTGATTCCTGTTTAAAACAATGAAACTCTTATGTTGATAAATAAAATACAACTTTGTATGCCATGGTTATGAAACAATTAATTCTGTTACAACACTCCCCGACGTTTTCCGCCACGTTTTGTATGTTATACGTGGTCGGGGTGTGACATGTAACTACACTTGTACATCAGAATTGTGAACAACGATTTATTTATAAACCAAACAGATTGTTTCAGAGTTCAAGAAAACAAAAGCTGTAAAAGTATAAGATTCAAATTATTCAAAGCAGTAGCATCTTCTAATCAGCCAAAAGCTCATCCGTGGGTCAGATTTGCATTGACAACCTTTGGTCATTTGTTCCTGAAATGACTCGTCTTGCCATAGATGTAGCAAGTACCAGGAGGAACACGAGCTTGAGCAAGGTTGACTTGGGGTTGGTTTGGACCACCTTGGCTTGGGTTGAATCGACAAGCATTTGCCAAATGACCGATTCGCCCACATGATGCACATAGACGACACTGTGGGTAAGCTAGGTGGGGTGCATTAGATTTGTTGCATATCGGTGCAGTACCAGCATAAGGTTTCCTTGGAGAAGGCTGAGCAGCAGCAGGATTTGCAACAATTGTCACACCCCGACCACGTAGAACATACAAAACGTGGCGGAAACGTCGGGGAGTGTTGTAACAGAATTAATTGTTTCAAATCCATGGCAATTGAAGTTTCGTTTTATTGATTTAAAAGTGTTACAATGTCTTAACAAACAAGAAAATACAACATAATTAACTAGTCTTGCATCTTTTATTGTCACTAAAGCCCAAGTCTGCCTATGTGTATCTTGATCATCTTATGCAACAGCTCCTGAAAACACATGTGAAAATAGGTACGTCAGCATAAAAATGCCTGTGAGATACATAGGTTTTGTGAAAATAGGTTTCATGACTTATGTTTGAGAAAATGTTTAGTCATGAACCTTGTAATTTGCTTTGTTTTTGTAAATCGTTTGAAAAACAATAAGTTCAGATGATATGTATAAATAAGAGAATAATGTATGGTTAACTGAATAACCAAGTAAAATGAGTTTGTATAAGATAAGTTGTTTGTAAATCAATGTCTTGTGAAAGGTATGTTATTTGTATAAAATGTTATATGTCTCAAATTGAGATGATTCAAATAACGCTACGATATGTAATACCATACAAACACTTATATATAGGAAGTACCAGCGGCGTATCCACCATGCTTATATCATATTACACACGCATCGTTACTTCATCACTTAATCAAACCAAACCAAACCACAAATGTAAGATGTCTATGTTTAAACCAATTGTCAAATGTATTGAATAATATACCAAAATGTTTATGTCAAGATGTAAATCATGCAACGTATAACCAATGTTGAAAATGTTTATTTGTCAAATGTAAATCATGTAATGTGTAACCAAAATGATATGTATGGCTAGTGAAATGCATCAACTAAACCATAGGTGCAATGCACAAAACAAAGTATTGAAGTAAAACTTGGTTTAAATCAAAGTTATGTTTTGTGTAGTAAATGTATGCTATACTGATATTAGACATTTATGCGGTATTGTGAAAATTCATACATCCAAGCCTTGCGACAGTCGGATAACCATGTAAAAATGGGTTATCAAAAGAATATGTATAGTATAGTTTAAACAAACCAAATGTCATACCAAAATGTAGCATATGAGGAATAAGAAATGTACTAAGTATGCTAAGTTAACATATAAAACAGAAAAGTCATGTAAATCAATGTGCTAGCATGCTATCAGTTAACATACATAGCAGAAATGTAATGTAGAACCATGTACTAAGTATGCACACAATGGACATACATAGTATGAAATGTAATGAAATCATGTACTATAATGTACTAATGAACATAGGAAGTATATGATGTGAAAACAGGAAAGCATGAAAGTAACAAGTAGGCACATGTGTTTCACCCCAAAACAGTTTGGAAAACAGTAAAAGAGGGGTCTATGTACTCACTTGAGATTGCTCAGAAGTCCTAAGATAACCACCAAGCAATGCTAGAGATCGCGGAATATCAAACGGCAC
Source organism: Helianthus tuberosus (assembly GCA_030545235.1). Lineage (NCBI taxonomy): Eukaryota > Viridiplantae > Streptophyta > Magnoliopsida > Asterales > Asteraceae > Helianthus > Helianthus tuberosus. The sequence goes on from CM060365.1 coordinate 142,748,129, forward strand.
CTAATATAGGTAACTACATTAATAAACCGGACCTAAGTCGGAAGATCGGATAGAATGAGGTTTCGTAAACCAAACGAGTGTAGAGACTCGTGTCATATGGTTTAACAAAGCCTACATACTAAATGAAACCTAACATAAGTGCTTGTGACCCATTACGACCCGTTCAGGTAGCTTATGCTACTTTAACGCGTCGTTCGCGTGAAACGCGTTCGGAACGTCTAACTAGTCCTATGACAAGTAACATATGCCTTAACATGTCTAATATTGTTGTCAAATCAGTTTAGATGTCAAAAGTTATGTTACATATGCTTAAAATGAATTTTGGCGTCAAAAGGGCATTTTGGTAATTTACCTAAGGCATATATACTACCTATCATACAACTACTTAAACGAAGCGACCATAAGGTATAACCTCGGAAGGTTATTCCCTATATACTATGGTCACCTAATGTGCTTGGTCGGATCCTAATGATCGACCAAACGGGTCGGGTTCGAAAGTATAAGCGATTGTTTAGATCGCTTACCTGACGACCCTATATAAGCACTAAACTAAAAGTGACGAGCTAAGCATGTTAAAACATGCTTAACTAAGTTTAGAAAAAAAGGTTTGGTATCACAACAAACGGTTGTGATACCTAAGAGTAGTTTGGTTACAAAATACGCAAGAATACGTATTCTGACCGAAACTACGGCTCGTCACTGAGCCTAGATAACGTGGTAATCAGTAGGTATAGTCACTAGGGACTATAACCATCGTGATCACGCTCACGTTATGAAGTTCAAACGAACTTCGCATCGACCATAAACTGGTCAATGCAGAAAGTCAAACAAAGTTTGACTTTTGGACTCGAAAAGCAATAAAAGAACGAATGAACACTTACGAAGGGTCCCCGAATGCTAATCTAGATCAAAATAGCTCAGGTATGAAACAAAGGTTTCAACTTAGAGCACAAATGATCAGATTCTTGTGAGAAATGAAGTGAAATGTGATGGGTATTTATAGATTTCGGTCCACCGTTAGGATCGTTTCTTGGAGAAGAGGGAATGATCTAGCCCGTACACTTGTCACAATGTTGTGGTACTGATTTTTGGCCACCATAAGAGTTTAACAAGTGGCACTTGACCTTTGGAGAATGTTTAGGGGCAGATAACAGCAGCCAAAAATGATTTGCTGCATCTGGACACTGCTTGCGCACCATAACAAATAACCCTTACGGTGCGCAAGGGCCAAGTTTGGCAGATTTACCATTTTGGTCCCTACAGCCCAGAAACTTGTATTTTGATGCATATTTGACACTTTTAAGCCCCGTTAACCTCATTTCAAAGCTATAAAATGAAGTTAAAGTATAGGGAACTCAAAAAATGCTCAAAAATATTTCGGATGTCGGTTCGTTTGGCCGTACGGTTGCGTTGTTCGGTTAATTACGACGGGAGTCGTAACGAACGTAAAAACGGTCCAAATTGCGCGACGAATGGATTTTTGACAAGCCAAACACTAAAGCATAGTATTATAATGCTTACATAAATTTTTGGATGTCCGGATGTATTCAGAACGTAAGATATGCGCGAAAATGCAAACTTGTGCACTTTTTGACACTTTTAGTCCCTGAATGACCCAAAAGTTTGTTTTAGCATACCGAACCCCTCAAAGCCTATTTATAAGCTATGTAAAGGATATTTATGGTATGTTTAACTTATGTTCATGTTCCAAAATGTCTGTTACAGTTCAAATTGGCATACTTTCGCAGTTTGTCAATTTTAGTCCCTGTAAGCGATATAACTTGATTTCGGCATACCAAACCTTCCAAAACTTATTTCTAAGTTATGTAGAGGTTATTTAAGGTATGTTAAGACTATTTCACTATTCCGGAGTGTTTTTTGCATTAAACTGGTTATATTTACGCCTTAGTGCGCGTGTAACCTTCCAGAAAGTGATTTAGAGCTTGAAATCGAACAAGAGTTGATATGTGCAAACGATACACATATTTTTACAAATCCCAAGTATGAAATACAATATTTCATTGGTTTGGTATTTTTTTGATGGTTGAAGTGACACAGGTGTCACAGTCTCCCCTACTTTAGGAAATTTCGTCCCGAAATTTAGTTTTAGAGGAAACTTGTGAAGACAGCTGTGACGGTTTCGCTTTCAGACAAATCCATTGAACCCTTAAGTAAAACTCTGGGCCATGTTAGGATTCTTAGCGAAAATATCAACCCTCAAAGTGAAGTCCTTGTAATAGCAAAACATGGGGTTTCAAACTATAGACAGGAGAACGTTTCCCGTGAAGAATTATCATAGGAAACTTGTGTGTGTGATTGAGATCAGAGTTGGGGAGTATAAGAATATATGACATTGGTCAAAGTTCAAGACTTCTCCCGTATCATTACTCTTGTCACTGTAGGTCTTAACACATGACAAAACTTCCCGTGGTTTCTGTGCACTGAATTCCATAATTATGTAGGCCTCCATAATTACGTACTTCCTTGCACAGTCCGCACAGTTCATTTCATAATGCGTATGGGAAAAACAACGAAAAATCCTGTGGTGATCTAACTTGACTGCAATAGAGTCTCTTTAACTAGGTCACCAAAGGATTAGATCAACGAACAATCTCTTCAGCTAAACTACCCAAGAGAAATATCTAACTACATCAACGTAGGATGTCTTTAACTAGATTGTCGAACCAATCTATTTAACTTAGATCGACGTAGGATCTATTTAACTAAACTACCCAAGAAAAATATCTAACTACATCAACGTAGGATGTCTTTAACTAGATTGTCGAACCAATCTATTTAACTTAGATCGACATAGGATCTATTTAACTAAACTACCCAAGAAAAATATCTAACTACATCAACGTAGGATGTCTTTAACTAGATTGTCGAACCAATCTATTTAACTTAGATCGACGTAGGATCTATTTAACTAAACTACCCAAGAAAAATATCTAACTACATCAACGTAGGATGTCTTTAACTAGATTGTCGAACCAATCTATTTAACTTAGATCGACGTAGGATCTATTTAACTAAACTACCCAAGAAAAATATCTAACTACATCAACGTATGATGTCTTTAACTAGATTGTCAAACCAATCTTTTTAACTTAGATCGACGTAGGATCTATTTAACTAAACTACCCATAGGGAATATTTAACTTATCAAAACATGTTGTCCTTAAACTTTGGTATAGTACTTTATAATCCAAGGGACTTAACTACAACGTAGAAGTCCATTAAGGATTTAAGATAGTACCTTTTTGAATATCATACTATGAATCCTTCATATGAAGATAAGAAAGATTCTATGAGGATTTGGATAATGAATATCCAGAGTATACAAAAACACAAAATGCATAAACACATAGTCACATAACCACAAAATTGTTTATCTAGATCCTTCATTTGTAAGTTTTGTTCTGTTAATTACGTACATGCATTTAAAGCACACTAGGAATCCATTTCATGGATTTCATTTGGTACTTTAAACATTAGCAAGAAATCTAACTATGAAGATAGGAAGATCTTAATAAGAATTCGGCTTTGTCCTTTATTGAATTGTAATGTACGTATTAAGGTATACGAATAATTCAATTAAGAGCTCCGATTTGAGTGATATTCATCCACAAGGATCTGATTATGAGGATAGAAAGATCCTTCATGGATTTTGGAATTTGTGTAACGAGAGGTGCTTCGACACCTTGCACTAGGCGTGTTTAAGTCGATACACAAGGTAGAAAGTTCACGAGATTGAGGCGCTGGATATGCCAAGGAGACATATGAAGTAGAACTTGAAGGTTAAGCAGCAACAGGGTTTGCAACTGCTTTGCTTTGAACAGCAAAGCGACACATGTTAACCAAATGTCTCCATCGTCCACCGTGGGTACATTTGTAACAGGATATTTGATTTGGATGATGACGGTTGCATTGATTTCTCCAAGGAGCGGTTCCCTTGCACGTCTTCATCCCTGAGATTACTCATGGTGATAGCTAAATCAACGGTCTTCTGGAGTACGACGCCTATTTGTTGGGCAATTGTAGCACCTGGTCCGGACATTGTTGTTGCGATGAAGAGACACCATGAAGAAAATAGGAGATATGGGAGGAAACAAGGGAAATGAAAACAGAATAACAATGCATAAAATTGCGATCATTTGCTTGTTACCTAAGGCAAACAAATGAGATGGTGACTAATCAAAGTAAATAGGTCAAAAATAATGTATCGCGAAAACATGCTCGCCTATAAGTGAACACTCATCCCAAGAATTCCCAGGTAAGCACAACTGGTCTCGCGTATGATGAGATGTATACGAAGTGCTTGCCTAGACAGAAAACCCAGAATACAGGCATTCACCCTTCCAGTTTGCACGTGTTCACATTATTTAAAACCCAAAACCTTGACGAGATTTTGAAAACTCAAAAGGGTTCAAAACCATATAACAGAGGGTTCAAAACCTTACAATAGAGGGTTCAAAACCTTGTAATCAATCATCCTAGAACAGATGATTAGTTTTCAAAGCGGTTTTGAAATTTATGTTCTTGTTGTGGTAGTCGCCTAAGGATAGGTGACGGTATTGTTTTATGACTAAACGCAAGTAAACTCGCGTTAGGGTCCTAAGAAGGTTATAGACTAGGTCAAAGCATTACTAATAACCTAATTCCCTATAACCATTGGCTCTGATACCATCATTTCTGTCACACCCTGACCACGTAGAACATACAAAACGTGGCGGAAACGTCGGGGAGTGTTGTAACAGAATTAATTGTTTCAAATCCATGGCAATTGAAGTTTCGTTTTATTGATTTAAAAGTGTTACAATGTCTTAACAAATAAGGAAATACAACATAATTAACTAGTCTTGCATCTTTTATTGTCACTAAAGCCCAAGTCTGCCTATGTGTATCTTGATCATCTTATGCAACAGCTCCTGAAAACACATGTGAAAATAGGTATGTCAGCATAAAAATGCCTGTGAGATACATAGGTTTTGTGAAAATAGGTTTCATGACTTATGTTTGAGAAAATGTTTAGTCATGAACCTTGTAATTTGCTTTGTTTTTGTAAATCGTTTGAAAAACAATAAGTTCAGATGATATGTATAAATAAGAGAATAATGTATGGTTAACTGAATAACCAAGTAAAATGAGTTTGTATAAGATAAGTTGTTTGTAAATCAATGTCTTGTGAAAGGTATGTTATTTGTATAAAATGTTATATGTCTCAAATTGAGATGATTCAAATAACGCTACGATATGTAATACCATACAAACACTTATATATAGGAAGTACCAGCGGCGTATCCACCATGCTTGTATCATATTACACACGCATCGTTACTTCATCACTTAATCAAACCAAACCAAACCACAAATGTAAGATGTCTATGTTTAAACCAATTGTCAAATGTATTGAATAATATACCAAAATGTTTATGTCAAGATGTAAATCATGCAACGTATAACCAATGTTGAAAATGTTTATTTGTCAAATGTAAATCATGTAATGTGTAACCAAAATGATATGTATGGCTAGTGAAATGCATCAACTAAACCATAGGTGCAATGCACAAAACAAAGTATTGAAGTAAAACTTGGTTTAAATCAAAGTTATGTTTTGTGTAGTAAATGTATGCTATACTGATATTAGACATTTATGCGGTATTGTGAAAATTCATACATCCAAGCCTTGCGACAGTCGGATAACCATGTAAAAATGGGTTATCAAAAGAATATGTATAGTATAGTTTAAACAAACCAAATGTTATACCAAAATGTAGCATATGATGAATAAGAAATGTACTAAGTATGCTAAGTTAACATATAAAATAGAAAAGTCATGTAAATCAATGTGCTAGCATGCTATCAGTTAACATACATAGCAGAAATGTAATGTAGAACCATGTACTAAGTATGCACACAATGGACATACATAGTATAAAATGTAATGAAATCATGTACTATAATGTACTAATGAACATAGGAAGTATATGATGTGAAAACAGGAAAGCATGAAAGTAACAAGTAGGCACATGTGTTTCACCCCAAAACAGTTTGGAAAACAGTAAAAGAGGGGTCTATGTACTCACTTGAGATTGCTCCGAAGTCCTAAGATAACCACCAAGCAATGCTAGAGATCGCGGAATATCAAACGGCACCTAATATAGGTAACTACATTAATAAACCGGACCTAAGTCGGAAGATCGGATAGAATGAGGTTTCGTAAACCAAACGAGTGTAGAGACTCATGTCATATGGTTTAACAAAGCCTACATACTAAATGAAACCTAACATAAGTGCTTGTGACCCATTACGACCCGTTCAGGTAGCTTATGCTACTTTAACGCGTCGTTCGCGTGAAACGCGTTCGGAACGTCTAACTAGTCCTATGACAAGTAACATATGCCTTAACATGTCTAATATTGTTGTCAAATCAGTTTAGATGTCAAAAGTCATGTTACATATGCTTAAAATGAATTTTGGCGTCAAAAGGGCATTTTGGTAATTTACCTAAGGCATATATACTACCTATCATACAACTACTTAAACGAAGCGACCATAAGGTATAACCTCGGAAGGTTATTCCCTATATACTATGGTCACCTAATGTGCTTGGTCGGATCCTAATGATCGACCAAACGGGTCGGGTTCGAAAGTATAAGCGATTGTTTAGATCGCTTACCTGACGACCCTATATAAGCACTAAACTAAAAGTAACGAGCTAAGCATGTTAAAACATGCTTACCTAAGTTTAGAAAAAAAGGTTTGGTATCACAACAAACGGTTGTGATACCTAAGAGTAGTTTGGTTACAAAATACGCAAGAATACGTATTCTGACCGAAACTACGGCTCGTCACTGAGCCTAGATAACGTGGTAATCAGTAGGTATAGTCACTAGGGACTATAACCATCGTGATCACGCTCACGTTATGAAGTTAAAACGAACTTCGCATCGACCATAAACTGGTCAATGCAGAAAGTCAAACAAATTTTGACTTTCGGACTCGAAAAGCAATAAAAGAACGAAGGAACACTTACGAAGGGTCCCCGAATGCTAATCTAGATCAAAATAGCTCATGTATGAAACAAAGGTTTCAACTTAGAGCACAAATGATCAGATTCTTGTGAGAAATGAAGTGAAATGTGATGGGTATTTATAGATTTCGGTCCACCATTAGGATCGTTTCTTGGAGAAGAGGGAATGATCTAGCCCGTACACTTGTCACAATGTTGTGGTACTGATTTTTGGCCACCATAAGAGTTTAACAAGTGGCACTTGACCTTTGGAGAATGTTTAGGGGCAGATAACAGCAGCCAAAAACGATTTGCTGCATCTGGACACTGCTTGCGCACCGTAACAAATAACCCTTACGGTGCGCAAGGGCCAAGTTTGGCAGATTTACCATTTTGGTCCCTGCAGCCCAGAAACTTGTATTTTGATGCATATTTGACACTTTTAAGCCCCGTTAACCTCATTTCAAAGCTATAAAATGAAGTTAAAGTATAGGGAACTCAAAACATGCTCAAAAATATTTCGGATGTCGGTTCGTTTGGCCGTACGGTTGCGTTGTTCGGTTAATTACGACGGGAGTCGTAACGAACGTAAAAACGGTCCAAATTGCGCGACGAATGGATTTTTGACAAGCCAAACACTAAAGCATAGTATTATAATGCTTACATAAATTTTTGGATGTCCGGATGTATTCAGAACGTAAGATATGCGCGAAAATGCAAACTTGTGCACTTTTTGACGCTTTTAGTCCCTGAATAACCCAAAAGTTTGTTTTAGCATACCGAACCCCTCAAAGCCTATTTCTATGCTATGTAAAGGATATTTATGGTATGTTTAACTTATGTTCATGTTCCGGAATGTCTGTTACAGTTCAAATTGGCATACTTTCGCAGTTTGTCAATTTTAGTCCCTGTAAGCGATATAACTTGATTTCGCCATACCAAACCTTCCAAAACTTATTTCTAATTTATGTAGAGGTTATTTAAGGTATGTTAAGACTATTTCACTATTCCGGAGTGTTTGTTGCATTAAACTGGTTATATTTACGCCTTAGTGCGCGTGTAACCTTCCAGAAAGTGATTTAGAGCTTGAAATCGAACAAGAGTTGATATGTGCAAACGATACACATATTTTTACAAATCCCAAGTATGAAATACAATATTTCATTGGTTTGGTATTTGTTTGATGGTTGAAGTGACACAGGTGTCACAACAACTTTGTTTTGGATAGCAAAGCGGCACACATTAACCAGATGTCCCCATCGTCCACAGTGGGTACATTTGCGACATGGTGTTTGATTCGGATGATGGCCATTGCATTGATTTCACAAAGGAGCCATTCCCTTGTACGGCTTCTTGGCTGTTGGTGTTGCCACCTGGCTAGGTCCCGCTTGATTTGGTGCAACGACTGGAGGATTCTTTGAAGCTTTACGTTTTCTTGATTTTTGTGAAGGCTTGGCTTCTGTTTCTTTTGCTGATTCTTGGGTGGTTTCATCCTTGAGATGAGACATGGCGATAGCCAATTCAGCAGTCTTCAGAAATACTACGCCTATTCGTTGGGCAATGTTGGTAGCCTGCTCGAACATTTGAGTGTCGCTGCGATGAAGAGACATCCTAAAGGAAATGGAAGACATAGGAGGAAACAAGTGAAATGTTATCGGATAATCAAAACAGAATGACAACGCATAAAAATTGAGATCATTTGTTTGTTACCTAAGGCAAACAAATGAGACGGTGACTAATCAAAGTAAGTGAGTCATATTAATGTATCGCGAAGACATGCTTTAGCCTATAAGTGGACACTCACCCCAAGAGTTCCCAGGTAAGAGTGACTGGTCCGATTATGTGGATTTGTACGGACACTCTAGCCTTAGAGAGAAAACTCGGGATACAGGCATCCACTCTTCCAGATTGCACGTGTTCACATTATAAGACGCAAACTTTGACAAGATTTTGAAATTTCGGAAGGCATTAAGCCAAAAACTAATCATCCGAAAAGGTGGGTGATTATTTTCAAAATCGTTTTGGAAACTTTGAAGGTTCAAAACCATATAAGAAATCATCCTAGAACAGATGATTGGTTTTCAAACCGGATTTGAAATTTGTGTTCTTGTTGTGGTTGTAGCCTAAAGATAGGTGATGGTATTGTTTTAAGATCTAAACACAAGAATCTTGTGTTGGGGTCCTAGGAAGGTTATAGACCAGGTCAAAGCATCACTAATAACCTAATTCTCTATAACTATGAGCTCTGATACCAACTCTTCTGTCACACCCCGACCGCGTAAAACAATAAACCGCGGCGGAAACATCGGGGAGTGTCGTAACAGAATCATTGTTTCACAACACATGGAAATTGAAATTTTGTTTTATTATATTTAAAAGAGGTTACAATGTCTTAAAAACAAAGATACATAACATAATTAACTAGTCTTGCATCTTTTATTGTCACTAAGGCCCTTGTCCAATCCTATGTTTGCATCATATCATATAACAACAGCACCTGAAACACATGTGAAAATAGGTATGTCAGCATAAAAATGCCTGTGAGATACATAGGTTTTATTAAAATAGGATTCATGACTTGTAAGTTTAAAGAAAATGTTTAACAAAAGTTAGTTCATGAACCTTAAAAATGTTTTCTTTTATAAACTATACAAAAATCGATAAGAAATCAGATGATGTAAAAGAAAGATGTATGATTAAATGAAAACCAAGTAAAATGAGTTTGTATAAATATGTTATTTGTAAAACAATGTTTTATGAAGATATATCATTTGTGTAAAATGTAATATGTCTAATTGAAATGGTTTAAATAACGCTACGATATGTAATATCATAAAAGCACTTATATATAGGAAGTACCAGCGGCGTATCCACCATGCTTTTATCATATTACACACGCCTCGTTATTTAAATCACTTACCCAAACAAACCACCAATGTAAAAATGTTCATGTATAACCAAATGAAATGTATAGTGAACAAAAGCATTTACTCAACCCTATAAGAAAGAAATGTACAAAACAATGTATTTGATAAATCATAATTTAAATCAAAAGTTATGTTTTGTAAAATTAATGCTTTATTGATACAAACATCTACCCGGTAATGTTAAACGTCTACATTCAAGTCTTGCGACTGTGGCGACAAACCCCTAACAAGTTAAATGTTCATCTAAATTCTGAATATCGAATTCGGTCATTCCTTCAACCCAAACAAACCTAGGATTTCAGGAATGGGAGTTGTCAATTCCTATGGTACCACTACCTACTAACGAACGACATGATCGGTGTTAATGAATGTATTTATGGCCCGTTAAACAAACCAAATGTCATACCAAATGTAAGCATGTTATATGAAAATAATGTACTTAAATATACTAAATGACATACAAAGTAGAAATGTTTAATGTAAACCAATGTGTGTATATATATGTTGTAATAAACATATGAAACAAAATGTAATATATAAAATCAAAGTGCTAGCATGTTAACAAAACATACATAGCAAAAACATAGAAGAAATCATGTACTATATGTGTACTAATGAACACAGCAAGTATATGTTATAAAAGCATGAAAAACACGAAAGTAACAAGTAGGCACATGTGTTTCACCCCAAACTATTTGAAAACAGTAAAAGAGGGGACTATGTACTCACTTGAGAATGCTTAGAAGTCTTGAATCAATCGGCACCTAATATAGGTAACTATGTTAATAAACCGGACCTAAATCGGAAGATCGGATAGGATGAGGTTTCGTAATCCAAATGAGTATTGGAAGTCATATGATATGGTTTAACAAAGCCTACATACTAAATCGGAACCTATCCTAAGTGCTTATGACCCATTAAGACCTGTTTAGGTAGCTTACGCTACTTTAACGCGTCGTTCGCGTAAAACGCGTTCGGACTGCCTAACTAGTCCTATGACAAGTATTATATGCCTTAACATGTCTAATAATGTTACCTAATCAGTTTTGATGTAAAAATTTAGGTTACATATGCTTAAAATGAAATTATGCGTAAAAAGGGCATTTTGGTCATTTTCCTAAGGCATATAAATTACCTATCATACAACTAACTAAACGAAGTGACCATAAGGTATAACCTCGGAAGGTTATTCCCTATATAACTATGGTCACAAAATATGTTTGGTCGGATCCTAAAGATTGACCAAACGGGTCGGGTTCGAAAGTCTAAGCGGTTGTTTAGACCGCTTATCTTACGACCCTATATAAGCACTAAACTAAAAGTGACGAGTTAAACATGTTAAAACATGTTTAACAAAGTTAGAAAACAAGTTTGATATCAAAACAAAGGGTTTTTTTTGGGTAAAGGGTTACCCCGGTGATTCTATATATTCACAACCAAAAAAAGAACAAGTAGTGTAGAAAGTCTACACTAGTTCAATCATGGGACAAGCCCCATGAAAGTAGAAACAAAGTTCAACCAAAAACAACCAAAGGCTAACAATGAGACTACTAGACTAAACTCTAGAAAACAGAAACACAAAAAACAATTAATCAGCCGCCATCATCATCAACGATTTCCCTACGAATTTCCCAATCTTCAAGAAGCTTCCGCACATTAGAAGTATTCTTTAGCTTTGCTCCCATCATCTTGTATCTTACCGTCTTTAAAATAATTTCACTAACCATTTCCGGGGGTCTCAGCTAATTTTTTAATAACCGAGCATTCCTCTCTTGCCATAAGAAGTAAGAAGCAGCCGCAACTAGAAGCTTAGCAACATAGATCACAGCAGATTTTGACCGAGCTCGAGCAAGTAACCATTCTACAATATCCCTCCATTTCGGACCAACCGTTGTCATACCCACCTTTTTCCTCACTATATGCCAAACTTGAGACGAAAATTTACATTCAAAGAATAGGTGAGGATGAGAATCAAAGTTCTCATAGCACAAAAGGCAACACATCATATTCATATTCTTCCGCCTTGAAATATCCCACTTCAGAATTTTTTCTTGAGTTAAAAGTTTACCTTTTATGACCAACCACATCATAAATGCATGCCTAGGGATACACTGCGAGAACCAAACAATATTGCACCAGTTAACTTCCGGCTCCTTATACCGAACTGAATGCCAAACATTCGACGAGAAGAACTCGGTTAGATCACTACCATCCTTCCATAATAGTCTATCTTGTTTTGTCGGATTTAAGTGCACCTGATCTAGATGAATTAGCACCGGAAAAAGATCTCTCCAAGCTATAGGCCATCTCCAAGTACCAAGCGAATAAACATTAGCCACTGAATCATCCAGCTTAAAATCCGCATCAGTAATGGTTCTCGGTGAAAGAAAGTCACCTAACGGTCCCATGTCACACCAGTAGTCGAACCAGGCCGAAGTCTTAACACCATTGCCTAATTCCGACCATACATGATTCCTGATCAGCGGGCGCATCTGAATCAATTTTCTCCAAGACCAACAGCAATTAGAAGGAATTTTGCAAACCCAAAAGCTCTTACCTTTTAAACGATAGCTATGAACCCACGCAACCCACAACGAATCTCGCTTAGACACGATACTCCAAATGTGAGATGACATAAGAGCCTTATTCATATCCCCAATTCGTCTAATACCCAAACCCCCTTCATATTTTGGAGTACAAACAGTCTTCCAAGAAACTTTAGATTTTCCTTTAGTAAACGAACTCTCTTGAGACCATAAGAAATTTCGCATTCTAGCTCCTGAATTATCCGAGCCGGCAAGATAAACACAGACGACCAATAAATGTGCATGGATGAGAGGACATAAATAATAAGTTGTAATCTACCAGCAAAAGAGAGCAACTTGTTCCTCCAGTTCGTGATACGTTTCTCTAATCTTTCGACAAGAACTCGACAATCATTATAACCAAGTCTGGAAGAAATTAGAGGCACACCCAGATATCTGACTGGCAACTTTCCTTCCACAAAAGGCATAATATCCAGAATAGCATCTTTGACATGACCATTAACATTGCAAAAGAAGATCGTGTTTTTCTGATTACCAGGCACTAACCCCGACATCTTCGTAAAATTAGAAAGAGACGTCAAAATACATCTCGCCGAGTTGACTTCTCCTCTAGCAAAAATGAACAAGTCATCCGCAAAACAAAGGTTAATAATTTGTTGTCGTTCACATTTATTATGAAATTTAAACGATGAATCAATACGAACCGCATGTTGTAGAATGGTCGTAAGGACTTCCATGACTAGAGTAAAAAGATAAGGAGAGATCGGGTCCCCTTGTCTTAAACCTCGGCTACCTTTAAAGAAACCATGCACAGAGCCATTGACACAGATCGAAAACGAAGCCGTAGAGACACAAAGCATGATCCAATCTACCATCTTACCATGAAAACCAAACCCAAGCAAAACACTCTTGAGGAATCTCCAATCAACAGTGTCATAAGCTTTCTGGATATCCACTTTAAACGCACATCTTGGAGGACCCGTATGTCTATGGTAATTATGCATTAATTCTTGCGTGAGCATAATATTATCAGAGATTCTCCTTCCTGGAACAAAAGCCGATTGATTAATGCTAACAATGTCATTAAGCACGCCTTTAATTCTATCAACCACAATCTTGCTTATACACTTATATAAAACGTTACAACAAGCAATTGGCCTATAGTCAATAACAGCCGAAGGAGTAGGAACCTTCGGAATTAGCACAATAGTCGTGTGATTCAACTCCCGAAGAAGATTGCCTATTTCAAAAAAATCCAAGATGGCACAAGTAACATCATTACCAACAATCGGCCAAGCACTTTTAAAGAACGCCGTTGTATAGCCATCACGACCAGGAGCTTTATCAATCCCAATAGAAAACATCGCTTTTTTGACCTCCTCAACAGTTACTTGTCGAATCATATGAGAATCGGCCTGAGGAGCAATGACTTTAGAAAATAAATCTGGAGCCGGAGAAAGAGAAATATCACCTTGAGTACCGAAAAACTTCTCATAATGATTTACAAAAGCTTGAAAAACCGTATCACCTTCATAGAGATTTCCATCCGAATCTTTAATCACATCAATTCGGCTACAATGATTTCTGATTTTCAGAGAAGCGTGGAAAAAAGTAGAGTTCGTATCCCCCGCCCTTAGCCAATCAACCTTAGACTTTTGTTTCAGAAAACGTTCCTCGTCTAGTGAAGCCTCTTGGAGATCACGGCTAATCTCCGTTTCAGCCACCCGGAGATCGACATTAGTCAGGTCACGGTCAATACTTTGCTGAATGTCATCCAGTTTCGAGCGAAGAGATTCCACTTTTTTGTGAAGATTTCCTTGCTTGAATAACAAAGACCGAAGAGGATTTTTAAGCAACCTAAGCTTCTTAACCACTCGGAACTGATGCACACCGCTCACACTAGAATCCCAAACATTCTTAACAATTCCCAAAAAATCCGGTTTGAACACCAGAAAGTTCGCAAACTTGAAAGATCTCGGCTTCACTTTACCAGCTTCAGGAAACGATAAGATACACGGACAATGATCAGAAAGCCTGTACGGCTTGAATAAGGCAACAGAGTTCGGGTATTCGGCAACAAAGGGAGTGTTTCCCGTAACTCGATCAAGTTTCTTTAGAAGCCCTACCCCATGTTTTGGTTTTGAATCCAAGTATAATGGATCCCCATTCGGTTAATATCAACAACCTCAATATCATCCACACAGTCTTGAAAATCCCTCATGCCAATAGAGACCGACGACGATCCCATAGAATTATCTTCAATGTTAAGAGCCGTGTTAAAATCACCCATGATACACCAAGGTTTGTTCCCAACAAGAACTTTGTGCATGGAAATATTATGCCATAATTCTTTACGGGAGACATAATAGTTATCAGCATAAACGAAAGAACAAAAAACCATCCTTTTGTCAAGTTTAAAAACAAGCTGAATATGCATAACCTGAGGAGACTGCGCCAAAATCATCACATCAAAGATAGCCGGATTCCATCCGATAATAATTCTCGTGCCTTTGTCACAACAACCTCCATTCGAACTCCAATCCCAAGAACGAAAAACGGAATTGCAAACTTTACCCAATTTACCAACATCCACATGAGATTCTAAAATCACACACAAGCTCAAGTTAAAGTCCTTGACTGCCTGACGAACCTCCTTCTGTTTGAGAGGGCGGTTCAACCCCCTTATATTCCATGTCGCGATACTAACCATCATTAACTATCGAAGAAGGAGTGCTTGCCCCTTTGCCTTTTATTTTAAGAGTACCTTCCATCATAAAACCATCTGTTTCATTGTACACCTCTTCTACCTCGCCATCTGTATCCTCATTGTTCATACCCAACGTCTTAATACTAGCACCCGAATCAGCATCCACTTCATTGAGAATGTCAAAGGGGTTATTCGACCTGTTACTGTTCGAACTCGAAGCCTTGTTACTGTCTCCCTTTGGTTTTGGCCCCACAGGACGATATTCGAATTTAGATTTTTGTTTGTTCACAGGAATTCCAACTTTTTTAGCAGCTTTCTTACCATAGACTCCTATGTACCCATCCTAATCCACAACAGGCATCTTCCTTGCTGGACGATTTTTTTGAACATTCCGATTGTGCTCCTCATGCATAGCCTTATTTGGTTTCATAGGTTGGTTCGGACATGCATCGATAGTGTGGCCAAAGACACAACAAGTAGCACAGCGATGCGGGCTCCATTCATACTCCACATACCTCGTTTCTTTAATAAAACCCTCCCCTACAGAATCAGGAATGGCCATAGTAATTTCCTCTCGGAACTCTTTATCAGCCGAGATTTCAATCAACGCTCTAGCATAGCTACTACGACCCCATGAGTCCATGCACATAGACGTGGTAAACGAGTCCAGCATTTTTGGTTCCCCAATAGTCGTTGTAATCAGGCTAAGACCATCTTCTGTGTAGGCCGCAATAGGAACTTCATGAATTTTAACCCATAGTTGAACCTTCTTAACCTCTTTCTTTTCGAGTTTAGTTGTTGGGGTCCAGCCATTAAGGAACAATGGTTGAGACCGAATTATCCATGGCCCATCCTTAAGAACATTCAACATACCAACTTCATCTTTAAATTTGAAGAAGAAAAAACCATTCGCATTCATCATAGTTTTTTGTAACCCATATTTCTTCCAATTCATACGCACAAAATAATCCACCACTGGGAAAGTAACACGATCTCCTAAAAAGTACCCATAGAGGGTGTTAGCCAGCTTATCTTGCACCATACGTACTGATTCCCTTGGCAACACAATATCAGAACCATCATGCACTGCAGAACTAGCAAGAGAACGAAAATTAACTTTCTTTAAATTCTGAGCAACAACCGAATCTGCATATGACATAGGCTTAGCTGTAGATTCATTAATCGGATGAGTTCCTTGAGTATTAACATCACCAGCCAACTCCGTACCCGCAACCTCACACTCCGATACAGAAACCGGAACAGTTATCTTGGTTAATTCATCGATTACATTAAACCTCTTAGAATCCTGCTGAGACACTTGCACCGATCCTCTCCTGGGTAATACCGGGTTCCCATCAATGTTTACCACACGACTGGATAAACCTTTGTATGGTAACGACGGCTTACCTCGGTCTCCCAGAACTGAATTATCAGGTTTAGAATGATCATCCATAGTGAAATAAACACCTCTCTCCAGACACCAGCAAAGAAAACAACCATGCACCGAAAAAACCAGCCGAAACCAGATCCTCAACAAGAAATAAACCGAAAAAGCAGAAAACCCTAATTCTAGCAAAACCCTACTCCATGCACCTTCCGAATCATATAGTAAACCAGGAGAATCAATATCCTGTTATAGAAGGATCGACAATCCACGAATACTATACAGCACGTTAGAAAACACAGAAATAAGGAGGCGAATGATCAGAAAAGAAAAGAAAGAAACCCTAGATGAAAATCGATCAATCCTGCAAACGAGTTCGTTATAGAGATTAATAAATCAATCCCTAATAACAGACTGTTGTACAAGAAATCACGAAGAAGATCTGAGGATTCATGAAGAAACAAATCGCCAAGCTAGAGAGAGAGCATTAGGGTTTTTTTTTGGTTTTGTGTGTTCTGATTGGGTTATCAAAACAAAGGGTTTTGATACCCAAGAATAGTTTGGTTGCAAAATACGCATAAACGCGTATTTTGACCGAAACTATGACTCGTCACTATGCCTAAATAACGTGGTAATCAGTAGGTATAGTCACAAGGGACTATGACCATCGTGATTACGCTCACGTTGCGAAGTTCAAAAGAACTTCGTGTTGACCAAAGACTGGTCAAAGCAGAAAGTTAAACATTCTTTGACTTTCAAGCTTAAAAACGCATAAAAGCATGAAAGAAACTTACAAAGGTCCAAGCGATGAAGAATTTGATCTAAGATACTCAGGTATGAAGCAAAGGATTCAACTTAGAGTATAAACTCAGATCAAATGTGAGGATTGAATTGAATCAAGGTGGGTATATATAGGATTTGGACAACCGTTAGGATCGTTCCTCGTATTTTGAGCTTCAATCTTGACCCTCCATGTGTGCCCACTGATTTTACAAAGCTATGGGTGCCAAAAACCAGGCCATAGATTGAAGGAAACCATGTACAAAACAAAGGAACAGCTGGGTTTTGCAGAAAAGTGGTTTTTGCAGGTCTGGGGGGCTCTCGCGCCCCGTGTAGGCTATGGCCTACTCTTACGCGGCCCGCCACAACTAATCAGTTCAACAACAAGTTTTAGAAATTACAGAAACAACCCCTTCACATTTTAATGCCATTTGTTATATGTTTAAGGCCTGTTAGGCCATTTTCAAAGCTCTACAATGATGCCATAGTGTAGGGGACATGAAATATGCTCAAAAACATCTTGGATGTCGGTTCATTTGGTCGTGCGGTTGCGTTGTTCGGTTAATTACGATGAAACACGAACGGACGCGAAAAACGATCTAAATTACGCGACGAATGGAATTTGAGCATTCCAATCACTAAAATAAAATATTTTAATGATTACATAAATTTTTGGATGTCCGGATATATTCAGAACGTAAGATATGCACGAAAATGCAAACTTAGGCACTTTTTGACGCTTTTAGTCCCTGTTTGACCAAAAAGTTTATTTTTGCACACCGAACCCCTCAAAGCTTATTTCTAAGCTATGTAAAGGATATTTTGTTGGACCGTTTGCGTGACCCTAAACGTCAGTAAAAGTAGTTCATCTCAGTTTACAAAGGCGGAATCAAAGTAAACCAAGTCACAAACAGCTTGTATCCTTTTAACTTCCTTTCTATTACTGATTGCGAGACTTTACAATGAATTCTGATGAAATTTTGACAGCACCTTGTCTCTCACACTATGACCTCTGTTAGCTTCAAATGACACACACACCAACTATATATAGGCTTGGCCTGTTAGCTTGAAATGACACATTGAAGCTTTAAGCTAACACACATGATTGTGTTTCAAGCTAACAAGCAAGAACCAGTTTCAAGCTAACAAGCAAGAACCAGTTTCAAGCTAACAAACATACTTTTACATGTAAACCCTAATTCTAACCATCTAGACCTAAGACTTGATTAAGACGTAGTCATCAGACATTCAGTGCACCAACAGACTCCCCCTTGGATGTTGACGAAGTCTTCGGCGTCAAGTCTTTAGTCTTTGTCTCTTTCCAAATTTGTCTAACAATGCAAGCATCCTATCAATCTTTATCTTCTTTGATCAGCTTCTATCTTCAAATGTCATACCAGGATCTATCTCTGGCTCTCTCTTTCTTCAGGCTCCCCCTTTCGTCAAGCTTCTGTGCTTTAGGAATCGTCACCTTGCTTTTCGGTTTACAAACTCCCCCTTGCTTTGAGCTTGTCTTCAGACTCCCCCTTCGACTCAGCTTCTGGGATCGTAGTCTGGATTCTTACCTGCAATCACTCATACATTCATAAGTAACAACATTTTAGACTACCAGGAATCGTAACCTGGCAATTCAACCTTCTAAATCACTCCTCCTATCAACAATCTTTACAGATATGGCAATGTTAAGTATCCAAAATCCCTGACAGTTAATCATCCAAGTCCAAACTAATGACCTTGGAGATATTACAAACTGTTTTTGATTTTTTTTTTTATAAAAAGTTTCAAGTTTCAAATTAATGAACTTGTTTTATTTTCAGAAACACAATCAGCTTACTTAGATTTTGAAACTCGGCACTCAGACATCGGTTGTCGAAAATAAAGCAGAATCAAAAATCTTTTTGTATTTTCTGAAAATATAAAGCAATAAAGAAATATGTACAAACATATTTACAGACAATATTTTTGTTTGAGTATGCGTCAGAGGATCATATCAGTTTTTGACAAGTCACAAGTACCATTGAGCTTAGTTACACATTAAGAATTAAACAATTCACTTAGATTGTCGATATACTGATCCACTTAAATTTTCATACAAATTTCAACTAATTCAGGATACGAATTAGGTGTTTTAAGAACTTAAACTCATTCATGTGTCCCACCTCTTGAATATACTCCCGTATCCAGATCCCAATATTCAGTCTTACAGGTAAGTATAACACAAATGATATCTGTAAGGGAATAAATTATAGTACGAAACCGTGAGAGCTCAGGTCAGAACTACCGTTCAGCAGAGAGATCACGACTTGACTTGGTGTGTCCCCTTTAGAGGATCTTTTTTACAACAACATTGATTAGCAATTTTATTGTCTTATCATTATGTTGAGGGTGATGCTATGTTTCAAGCATTGCAGAAAGTATTATTCGAGGACTAGGTCAGAACTTCCATTCAGCAGAAGTCCCGGAATAATACCCCAGATATCACTGAGTATAAAGACCTAGTATATCAGAAAAAGGAATCTTTCAAACAAGATTTCAGGGGTTACCTATATATCCAAGTAGTGTTCCCCACGAAATAAGTAAGTAAAGATTTAAGTTTATATCTCGAACAAACCTACTAAATGTGTAAAAACCTATCGGCACATCATCAGTGAGACTATTTAACACTATTTAATCATTACGTTTCTTTAGCATACTGTAACTGTCTACTGATGTACTATCATTTCCTCTTTTTACGCAAAAACTCAATTTTTCATTTTATCATGTTTTTGACTTTTTCAAATTTTCAAATGTTTTTGTATTTTCCAACAACATTATATCTCCCCCTAAAATGCAAAACCATTTAAAGAAAATTTGACAAACCGATGTAGATAGCTTTGTCTCGCTATCCATTTTCTGCTTAAAGTGCTCTGATTTGCAGAAAATATATACCCCCATGATTTACAACACATTGATATTTTACAGTTTGAAAACCGTTTTTCAATCTTGTGAAATTAATCATGTTTGTTCAGCCGTGAGGGTTTCGGCGTATTCAAACAGAACTCCCCCTTACAACAAACTATTTTCCCATAATGATTTCAAAACACTTAAGTTTGTTTTAATCAGAAAGGTTTTTCCGGAAAAATTAGTTTGTTTACCCATCACTTGAGGGTTCGGGGTCATCTCATCACCTTGTTCTCTTTTAATCATTTTGTAAAATTATAATAATATAAGATCAAACATCACAATCACTTGTAGAAAATCAAGTACAACTTAATGGCCTTGATTAACCACTTGTAAGACGAAATATCACAGTTACCATCCGGTGAATTTGTCAAGAAAAATGTAGATACCTGCTTCACACTTACCAACCTGGAAGCTCCGGCAAGTCAGATTTTTCTATTTGAAAAGTTTCACCCAAGCCTGACTGTCCTTGGGTGTATTTTGAGCTTTTCTCTTTTCTTCATAAAATTCTTTTACTCCTTTTTCCTTACCATCAGCCATCTTACTAAAAATATGTTTAACATTGCTATTAAACATTTTTTCAGCATCAACACCTTTTGATTTTAGGTTTGCAGCTCGTAATGGTGGAAATTTCTCATCATTCATTAAAGGAACTGTTTCTTCCTTTTTTACCTCAACTTGTGGCTCATCTGATTTTGTGGAATCAGATTCATTGCCCGAACTTGGCTTGTCTGACTTGGATGAGCCAGATTCATCGCCAATAACTTTCTTTTTCTTCTTGTTTGTCCTCAGATTTGCATCTGAAGAATTCGATTTGCTTGACTTTGTCGTCGAGTGAATTGATTCATCGGAACTTTTATTCGAACCAACTGGTGAACCTGAAGACAAAATCTTCTCCAAATACTCTCTCGCCTTCTTCCTCTTTTTCTTCAGTCCGTCTTTTTTCCCCTGCGAAAGTTTCACTTTCTGTTCTAGAACCTTCTGTTCTTTGGGCTTGACATTGACTGGTTTCTTCACCGTTCTCTGAGATTCAACCCTTGATCTTCCCATCGATCTCCTTGGGCAATCTCTGACAATATGTCCTCTGATATGGCAATTATCGCATCTTCGTGTTTCAAAATTCCAATTCTGGCAGTTAACAGCAATGTGTCCTCTAACACCACAGGTATAGCACACTATGTTATCGTACCATCCACTTCTGTCAGTCCAAACCTTCAGATCATAAGATTGTTTGGCTTGGTGATAATCATTTCTCCTCTTCAATGCTGGATTTGTCTTTTGAGCACTGTGGTCAAACCTGCACCACTTATTACCTACATTTTGTGAGTTTTCAATTTTAGATTTTTTTAATTTTTTATAACGATTGGATGACTTATCTGATGAGCTTTTATTTTCATTTTTAGAATTTTTCAAATTTTTATCTTTTTGTTTCTGTTCTGCATTCTTCTTAACAGGGTTTTGCTTTGAGCATTCACCTATTTCAGTATATTGCAATACAGTATTTTGAAATTTTTCTTGTAATTCTAAAAATATTTTTCTTTTCTTTTCCTTTTCTTTTTCATCATCAGCTTTGTCATCGCAATCTTCAATTTTGACTTTGTCAAAATTTGTGACATTGTCACTTATTGGAACAGAATTGATCGGTTTTGGACAAACATGTGATGTAGAATTCACAAAACCTTTCAATTTATTCTCAAGCTCATTAATTTTATTTCAAGCAATTCAAGCCGAATGATTTTCTGAAGATGAGAATTTATTTCAATCTGTTTTTCAAGATTATTTTTAAAAATAACAAATTTTTCATCTTCTAAAACCTTCATTTGACTTTGAAAATCTTTTTCAATCTTTAATTTTTCATTTTCAAAAACATTTTCTTTTTCTTTAAAATTTTTGTTTTCTAATGACAAACTCTCAATATTCTTCAAAAGTTTGTCATTTTCAGATTTTAGTTTTTCGCAGTTCAAGCGCAACTCCAAAATCTGTTCATCATCAGCTTTCTTTTCAGCTTTCAAAGTTTGAATATCTTCAGCCTGTGTCTTCTCCTTCTGAACAATCTCAAAGACTGGTGTATCTTCTTCAACCTCTTTCTTAATCACTGGTTTAGGTTTCACAGATACAGGCTTTTCAGATTCTTCTTTCTTTGAAATTACTTCCTCAAAAATCTGCTGTTTTTCAGTGACAACTTCTTTCTCTTTCTTAGTTTTTACTGCTTCATCTTTGACTTCCTCTAAAGCTTTCTTTTTCAAATCTGCAACCATCTTTTTCACCTCTTCTTCTTTTCTCTTCTTCATTTCTACCACCTTTGGTAGACTTGCTACACAAACTTCTCCTATCTTGTTCTCCAAATCCGGCAAATATTCTTTCTCAGATAACCTTCTTGTGTTAAAAGTAGCCTGACTTGGAAGCAAATTTGTTATAGCTTCAAAATCCACCTTTGATGGGTCAACAACTGGAATACCCCATGGATCCATGTAACATTCCAAATCATCATTTCATCTTTTGGCTCTCTGGGCTTCTTTGAATGGTTCACTGAGTTTTCCAATTTCCCATCTTGCGTAATCTATTTTCCACCATCTATCAGGATCATCATTAGCCATGATGTGAAATTCTTGAATAACCTGAAATATTCAACAAACACTTAGAAATATTCTTGAATTTGAAAAATAACAAGTTCAAACAAGATCACTTGAAGCGAAATAGCTTCAAGTAGAATCAACAACTTTCAAGCGAAACTGATAATGTAAGTTCATGCGAACTTGGATAATGCAAGTTCAAGCGAACAGTGTTGTTCAAGCGAACTCACAATTCAAGCTAACTCACTTTCAAGGTAACACACTTTCAAGCAAACAGGTTCAAGCTGACAGCATATTTCAAGCGACCAGACCGTTTTCAAGCGAATGACGTCATCATTTCAGGAACAATTTCAAGCTGTCAAACGTATTTTGATCAGTTTTAATCCGTATTTTAGTTTGAAACTTTCAAGGATTAGTTAACTATGTATTTCGCTTGATATGTGTCAGTTTCAGGCCATTTCAATCGTGAATTATGTCCGAATCAGAAAAAGAATAAGAAGAAGTAAGTAGAAATGAGAAAATCCGGTAAAATCAAGCTGCTATGGTATGAACTCCTCGTCCTGAGCTCTGATACCACTTGTTGGACCGTTTGCGTGACCCTAAACGTCAGTAAAAGTAGTTCATCTCAGTTTACAAAGGCGGAATCAAAGTAAACCAAGTCACAAACAGCTTGTATCCTTTTAACTTCCTTTCTATTACTGATTGCGAGACTTTACAATGAATTCTGATGAAATTTTGACAGCACCTTGTCTCTCACACTATGACCTCTGTTAGCTTCAAATGACACACACACCAACTATATATAGGCTTGGCCTGTTAGCTTGAAATGACACATTGAAGCTTCAAGCTAACACACATGATTGTGTTTCAAGCTAACAAGAAAGAACCAGTTTCAAGCTAACAAGCAAGAACCCGTTTCAAGCTAACAAACATACTTTTACATGTAAACCCTAATTCTAACCATCTAGACCTAAGACTTGATTAAGACGTAGTCATCAGACATTCAGTGCACCAACATATTTATGGTATGTGTTGGATCTGAGTTTCTTTTTTATTGTACTTTTGTTTGAAATTAAGATGGAAAATGAAAGAGTTGTGCAGCGGAAATAAGATGAAAGCAAACTTTGCATACAATCAAATGAGAGTAATACTTTAATCAAACATCTTTACACAATGAATCGAAAGATTGAATTTATTTCAACAACGATTACAATGATTGATGTAAGAATGCAAACTCCCCCTCAGCCAGAGCTCAGTAGTTTGTTCGTGCAAAGAAGACGATGTGGTGAAAGAGCTAATAGAACAGTACAAAGTACTGAACTATTTATAGGCACTTGCAAACCACTGAGCATCTTAGCTGACGTCACCATGAAAGTGACATCTAACCTCCTAACAAACTCTAACCTCTGATCTATACAAACACTGATGTACTAACTACTGCTATTACAATCTAATACATAAAAGACACATAAACCGCTGCTGCATCCTTCCACTGCTGTGAACCCAGCAGTGCTTGTCCGGATCAGCAGTACTTGACTCAAGGCAGTAGATTGAGTCAGCAGAGCTTTGGTCTTCTATCAGTCTTTAACACTTGGCAGTAGATGCAAGGCAGCAGTTGTGGAACAGCACTTGGTAAGATCAGTAGATAGGAGATCAGCAGATACAAAGCCACTATCAAGGGGAGAGATTTGCATGAACTAATCTGTAAACGTCTGCTTATTCTGGATCCACTGCTCTGATCCAGTTTTGGCTTTAATTATCTGTTCCTCTGATAGGGTTCAATCCCAACAATCTCCCCTTGGAACAGATAATGCCAAAACTCTTCATTATTTGTGGAATTCTTTATTGCCTCAACAACAGCTCCCTTATCTGACCTTTAAATTGTAAGTCAAAGTCTAGGGCATCTGTATCTTCATCATCCCTGCTGAGTGGAAGATCAAGGAGATCCTGCAAATCTTCAAGACTCAGGCCAAGAGCTTGTTCCCTTGATATTTTCTCCACTCCTCTGCCAGACCTGAGCAAAGTCAATACGCAGGTCTGTTTGTCAGTTTCCCACTTTTGTATTTTTGAGCCTGGTGGGTTTCTTGGGAGATGCTTATTTGCAGAAGTATTTGGAGAGGCTGGCCTATTCATGGCTGGCTGAGCAGCACTTGCAGTTTGTTCTAATTCAAGATCTTCTTTTATCATTACTTTCGTGCCTGCTTTTACAATGGCATCTCCAGCTAATAGATCTTGAATTGTTTCCATGCTAAACTGGTTTTTGCTCCTTCTTTTGTAGATGGCAGCACCAGCTGGAGCAGTGGTTCTTTTGACTTGCAGCTTTGGTGGTCTTTTTGAAACCTCTGCTTTAGAATAGTCAGGCTTTTGAGGAACTGTGGGATCTTTCTTTCTTAATTGTTCCAACTTTTTGTAAGTAGCCCTGACCACATCTTCTTTCCATCTAGCCACTTGTCTTTTGTTTCCATAATCAGCAGCAACCAGTTCCTCTTTCATTCTTTGCAGTTCTACCTGTTTGTCAGGTACATTCTTTCTAAACTTAGCCCAGTTAGGAGGAGTGTGAGTGACCTTCCTTTTTATCATGTCTTGAATTCTTGCAGCTTCATCTTCAAGCTCAGGAACAGTCCACTCTTTGTACATATATCTCTCTCCTTTGTACTTTTTGTGAGCCATGATGCTTTCAATGTAGTCTTTCTTCAGAGATTCAGCTGCTCTTTCAGAAATTTGTTGACTAACATTTTTTGCAAATTGCTCTAGGGATCTGACTTGTGTGAGCAGATATTGATAATTTCTTGAAATTTCTTTGTCAGACTTCCCTTGTGTGTTTCTTTTTGAGATATCCTCTGCTTGCTTGGCTTTGATTTCCAAGTATTCATCAACATTTTTAGGCCAAGGATATCCCTTTATTGATGGTAAACTCCTTTTGGCAGGGTCATCCTCATAGTAGAAGGATTTTATTTCATCTCTAACAGCTGCTAGTTCAAGAGGAAATTGAACACCTGCAGGAGGCAAGGGCTTGTACATTGGAACTGAAGAGAGAGGAACAGGTTTTGGTATTGTGACAAGAGCTAAAGATTTTGAAGATGTCTGTGGTGGTGATGTGTCATCATCTTTTAAAATTAGCCTTCTCCTTTTTGGTTTAGGAGAGACTGATGATGTTTTGGATGGAACAGTGGTGGTAGATGTTGTGGCAGTGGATTGTGATTGACAAACAGCTGTTGAAACAACTGGTGTTTCAACCACTGTTGTCATTACAACAGATGTTATAACATCTGCTGTCTTCTGCTGTATGTCAGCAGGTGTTGTTTTTGGTGGTGATGATGGTAAAGCGGTGGATGTTGTGTGTGTTGAAGTGGTGTGTGTTGATGGAACAACTGTTTGGCAAGCAGTAGTTTTTGTAACTCCTGCTGCATCAGCTGTTTTGTATGGTGGTTTTTTAGCAGACTTTGAACGTCTGATTGGAATGGATTTGGGTCGCCTCACTTTTCTAGTAGGCTTCTTCTTTTCCTCAACAGGATTTTCATGATCCTTTGAACCAGAAGTACCCTGATCTGGATGATCCATTCTGTCTACCCTGGCTTTTCTTTTGGCCTCTCTATCTCTTTTTACACTTGCAACTGCTTCTGCTAGTGCA
Source organism: Helianthus tuberosus (assembly GCA_030545235.1). Lineage (NCBI taxonomy): Eukaryota > Viridiplantae > Streptophyta > Magnoliopsida > Asterales > Asteraceae > Helianthus > Helianthus tuberosus. The sequence continues at coordinate 142,774,632 of CM060365.1, forward strand.
TTTGTTGTCACATCAATCTTCTTGCTGCCATCTGGCAAAGGGATCTTTTTGGTCATGTTTGAATTCTCTGGTTCAAGATAAAGACCATCTTCTATACCCTTCTTTTTCCACTCCTTAATTTTCTCCCCCTTTTGGCATTATCTTCTGGGAGGTCATAAATGAAGCGTACTTTTGGAGGAGCAGTGCCAGTGGTGTGCAAGATCTGAGTTTTGAGAGCCTTTAAGTCAGCCTGAGTGTTCTTGAACCTTGACTCCATTGTATTTCTCAGCTTTTGTACATGTTTTTCATGTTGCTGATCTGCTAATTGAGCTTATTGTTGGAGAAAAGATTGAAATAGATTCCAGAGCTCATTTGTAGCAGGTGCCCTTTGTGGAGCAGGTGCTTGAGGTGGAACAGCAGTTGATTGTACCTTCTGAACTTGTAACACCTGTTGTAGCATATTTTTGAGTTCTGCAACAGAGTTATCAAGCTTTGCAATGCGATCCGTCAATTTCTGGTACTTTAAACCATCACCCAAGTTAATGGGATCATCTGATTTCCCACTAGCAGTGGTTTTATCAGTGGTAGATGTAGGGAATATACTCCAAACATTAACCACTGATGCCCCTTTTTCTTGGTACTGGGGTCTTCTTCCTTCAACACTTGACAACATTTTGATGTTGCCAGTAGGATAAATAAATCCACTGGTGGTTGGCAGAGGTGCTATAAAAGGAATTGCCTCCAAGGAAGTCTTATTAATGTAACCACTGTCCAAATGTAACCCAGTGGGTGTAACAGTTGTAGTGGCTGTTTCACTTGGATTACCACCAAGAGTTACTTGTAACTCAAGGGGTGTAACCTCCTCAGGTTGTGTTGGTGGGTTAGCAAAGATTGATACATCAGACCCAGTCAGTTGTTGAGGTATATTCTCATTAATAGGTGATTGAGAAGGACTGGATAATGCCTGGTTCAAATCAATTGCATCCAACAGTGGTTTTATTGGTGAGGGAATTTTGGATGTGAGGATTGGTGTAGAAATAGGATGTGTCCCGGGCATTGGACTGTGGATGATAGAAACGAGTGTTTCCAGAGCATCATGATGTGGAGGCCCTATTTGTACAACATGTTCTTTTTGTGAAGAAACAGGAGGAGTTTCGGTTATGGTTTGAGATATTTGTACCAACTGCTGTGAGGAAGTAGCAGCAGTGGATTCTTGTGACTTTTGTGTTGTCACTGGCAGAAGCTCTGGTATCTCATCCTCCAGAGATGCCTTTTTGATGGTTTTGGGGGGGTTTTTGTGTTTTTCTTGTTGGCTTTTTGGTGATTTTAGGTGTGGGTTTCAAAACAGTTGTGCTGCTGCTTTGATCACCTTGAGCAGTGGGCTCAGCAGCAGATACCTGAGGAGCAGTTGTAACTGCTAAAATCTGCTCAGGCACCTCTGCTTGTGTTTTGCAAGGTGCTAACATTCTTGAAAAAGTTTCAGTTGTTAAACTGTTTATTTGAATAGAATCACCTTGGTTTATTACAGCTAAATCATCCTTACTGAATTTCTTTGCAAAATAGTAACTTAAAAACCTTGGAAACAGTAAGAATGATTTTGTTTCAACATTATTAACCAAATCTTTAAAAATTTCCCGAGAATAGTTAAAAATTTTCGCCTTGAAGAATTGCATATCCCAGATTTTGAATCTTTAAAGGGATTTCATTGAAAGAAGTGGTTTTGTTTGAAACACATAATAGGAGGGTATGAAATAAAAATCTGGTTGCAGAAGGAAAATATCTTTTTCTAAGGTAATTTTCTTCATCATTGTGGCTTCATACCCTCTCTCAATGAAGTCAGCTTGTAACTCGTTTTTAGTGAAAGAAATTTTACCTTCCTGATCACCGAGTTGAAAGACCTCTGAAATGGATTGTGGCGTGATTTGGACAGCTTTACCCTTTATTGAAGAGTTTATGGTGGTTGCAGTGTCTCCTTGTTTTTCAAGGGTTGCATTTTTCCAGAACTCCCTTTGGGTCGCCAAATAGAATGGTGCATCGGCAGTAAACAAAGTTTTGTACTTTGATTTTGCCATGAGATCAATGGTGGAATCGAAAATATTGGTGGTTCCTGGTTTTGTGAGAAGACCCAGGAGATTGTGAGATGGTTTATGTGGAATCTCAGTGGAGATTGCCTTTTGAGAGGCTGTTTTCGATGATGATTTGGATGAGGGTTTTGAAGATTTCTTGGATTTTGTCATTTTGAGGATGATTGATCGAAGAAATTTGTGAAGAAATGTGAAGAAAAACTGCTTTGAGAAGAGAATTTTTAAGAATTCAATTCGACAGTAAAACCCTGTTTTGGTGGTGAGTGGGGGATTTTATAGGGAAGAAAGTGAATGCTGAGGTGGCAGCCGTTACAAAAGGTCTGACCAATATGTACTGCCCACGTGACAACCCCTGATGAAAGTGAAGGACAGTACTTTGTGTGATATGGACATATGAAGGCAGTGGTACAAGCTCCCATACTTGTTGTCTTTTAAACTGTTGGAGCTCCTCTTGCATGGCTTCTACCCAGCTGTTTTCTTTCAGTGCCTCTTGGTACTTGACTGGCTGATGGAGTGATAGAAAACCAGCAAAAAGACAAATGTTTTGGGTTTGGCTTCTTGTGAGCACCCCTTCATTTATGTTGCCAATGATTTGATCAGGTGGATGAGATCTCAAGAAGACTAAATCTCCTTGGTATGGTATGATGGCATTGGTTGGTGAAGGCTGCAAATGTGTATCATCTGAGCTAACCACTGCTGGGGACTTTGATGATCCAGCAGTGGTTTCAAAAGGTGGTGGTATAGGAGGTAATGAAGTGGACAACTGCTGACTTTTATCCACTATTTGAGGACTTTTGTCAGCAGTGTTTAAGGATGTGGAAGCAGTGGTTGATGGGCTACTTTGGTCAACAACTGTTGAGGTAGCAGTGGTTGAGCTTTGACAACTGTTTTGAACAGCTGGTGCTTTTCCCTTTGTGGCAGACCTTTGAGGGATGATGATTTCATACCGATAGTCTGGTGTTGTATCTTCTGATGGACCTGCACTGTTAGTCTTGACAACAGTATTTTCAAAAGTGAATTTTTCAAGATCAAACAGATCTGCAGGGTTTGCTGGGATTTTCATTGATGAAAGTTCATTGAACTTTACATTCAAGGTCTCCTCCACTGCCTTGGTCCGTGTATTGAACACTTTGTAGGCCTTGGCAGTGTTTGAGTATCAAAGATGATAACCACAATCAACTTTGGCTGCAAATTTTGAAATGGAATCTTTTAAGTTCAAAATAAAGCATGGGCAGCCAAACACTTTGAAGTATGAGATCAGTGGTTTAATTTTATACAGAATTTCATAGGCAGTCTTTTTGTGCCTGGGGTTTATTAAAACTCTGTTCTGAACATAGCAAGCAGTGTTTACTGCCTCCGCCCAGAAAGTTAATGGCAAACCTGAATCTGCAAGCATGGTTCTGGCAGCCTCAATCAGAGTTCTGTTCTTCCTTTCCACTACCCCATTCTGCTCTGGTGTTCTTGGGATGCTGTACTGCCTTACAATCCCTTTCTTCACACAGAAGGCATCCAACTCCCTATTTTTGAATTCTGTGCCATTGTCACTCCTAAAGCTTTTCACTGGAAGGTCAAATTTCTTTTCAACCTGTATTACAAAGTCTTGCAAAATGCCTGCAGTTTCATCTTTTGAGTGCAAAAAGAAAGTCCATGTGAACCTAGAAAAGTCATCAACAATAACCAAACAATATTTTTTCTTTTTGAGGCTCATGACTTGAACTGGGCCAAACAAATCCATGTGTAGCATTTGCAAACACTGGGTTGTTTTGGACTCTTCAATGGACTTGTAAGAACTTTTATGTTGTTTTCCTTTTAAACAGGAAATGCAATGTTCAGGACATGAAAACAATTTTTGTGGTAGGCCTCTCACCAAACCATTTTTTGAAATTTCTGTGATTGTCTTAAGATTTGTGTGTCCCAGCCTTCTGTGCCAAAGTTCTGTCTCTTTGTTAGAGGCGGCTGAGAACAGACAGGCATCAGCTCTGGGACACTCTTTTGACATGTCAACAACATAAACATTGCCACTTCTTTGAGCAACAAGTTTAGTTTGACCAGTTTTCATTATTGCTTCAATCTTTTTGACCATTTCTGGTCCAACAATCCTACAACAATCTTTTGTGAAGAATGACCCAAAACCCTTGTCACTCATTTGGGACACACTCAGAAGGTTGAATTTTAGATTGTCTATTAGATTGACATTTTCAAATTTTACTTTTCCAGACTCCACTGTTCCAGACCCCAGAACTTTTCCTTTACTATTATTCCCAAAGGATATATCACCCCCTCCATGGATTTTAAAGTCTTTGAGGAGGGCTTTACATCCTGTCATGTGCCTGGAGCCTCCACTATCTACATACCAAAGACTATCAAAGCATGCAGAAGCTCCCTGCACATGAAGTAAGAGGATTAGTTCATTAAGGTCTCTAAAGCCAACAGGGCTTTGGATGGGGTCTCAACAGTGTCTGGGATGGATGCAGAAAGATGGATAGTGGTTAGGTCAGGAGTTTAAACTGTTTTAGAACAGTGCTTCTTTAACCATTGTTGTGGGTCCTGACCAATCATCTGCTGGTAACCAAAAGGATGCTTGTTCACTTTGGGTTTAGAAGGCCTTTTGTAGGCCTCATAAACGTGAGGAATCCTTTGGTAAGACTGTTTTTCTCTGCCTTTTCCGAACTGATTGGCAGGGGGTGCATCAGTAACCTGAACATCTCTTTTGACAGATGTTTGGTTCAGCTGTTTTGTAATAGCTGTTTGAACTGGCACAAACAGTGGTTGTTTCTTGGTGAATTTGACAGATGTTGATGATGATGATGGACTCAAGGATGTTTTAGCAATGTACTCATTCTTTTTCACATCAAAGTTTTTGAGATACACACATGCTTGAGTTTTGTGGTTTGTTTTACCACAGACAACGCAACCTTCAGCTGAAACTATGACACTTGTTCTGTTTAAATCATACGCTTTTAAGTGGAAACAATCTTTTGTAAGATGATTCCTTTTCTCACAGAATTCACAAAACAAGTTATCAATTTTTTCTTTCTTCTTTCTCTTTTCAGACTCCTTTGCAGCAGAGGTTTTAACCACTGCTGGGATGTCCTTGAGAGGTATGACTTTAGCTTTTGGAGCCTTGACACCATTAATTGATGTAAAGTCCATTGGCTTGAAATTTTCAAGAATGTCACACTCATCAGACCATTTTGTTTTAAACTGGTATTCTTCAAGCTCCTCAAAAGTAGAGGATTCCATTGGTCTGTTAAGTGTGATTTTGTTACCAAGTTTGTCAGTGATTTTCACTTCTTGGCCATTCTTGTTTTTGGGGATGAACTCAGTGGTTACATCAGTGGTTTGAACAGAGTTTTCAAAAGCAGTGTTTTCATCATCATGTTTTCTATACCCAACCCCAAACTTCACATTGCTTTTTCTCTGTTTTTCAAGCATAACCTCATATCCTTTGCAGGATTCCACCCATCTTTCACAAGTAATCTAGGCGGACTCCAACTCCTTTTTACAAACATGGTATTTTTCTACCATAGTTTGAAGTTGGGTTTTGGTTATACTCTGCTCTTCTTTTAGACAGCTGTTCTCCTTTTCTTTTTCAGTCAATTTGTTTTTAAGTTCTTTTAAAGACCTTTCAAATTTGACCTCATCAGACAAGATTTTATCCCGAAGGTTTTCATTCACCTCTTTAATGTTAGCAAAAGCAATTATGCAATTGTCAGAACACAGTTTTTCAAGAACTTGAGGAGATACCTTGGCAGCTGCCATCATTGCACAATCACACTTATGATCTTCTTCATCATCAGCTATCACCTTCTTTTCACCAGCCTTTTCTTCTTTCTCTTCTTCTTTGTCCTCTACGGACCATGGATCTGTCATTGGTTCAATCAGAGTACCTGAACTTTGTTCCAACAGTAATTCACCAGCCACAGCAATAACCACTGCTTCAGTCACCTCTTCCACTGTTTCAAAGCACTGCTGTTCCTCCTCAGTTTCAACCCCCTCCTGTATTAACTCTAATGCCATCAAACAAAATTCATCATGTGAAGAATCATTAGAAGCATAGAGTGCAAAATTTTCATCATTAAGATCTTCAGGCATACTGCTCCAGTCAACAAACCCTTGAGTGAAAAAACTTTGTTGATCTGGTTGTGCTACTGCTGGAGCAGTGGTTTGAGGTGCAACAGGTTGCACTTGTACCTGTGGAGCAGGGGTTTGAACATATTGGATTTGTGGAACAGTAGTGTGGACATAATGTACTGGCACAGGGGCAGCAGCATAGTGAGCAGTGTTCACTTGAGCTGCTGGGGCATATTGGGCATAGTGCACAGTGTTTTGGTTTTGAGGTCTAGGATTTGAGCTAGGATGAGTAATGATGGGACCAGTAGTTTGACTCCTACATTCCCTAGCGAAATGTCCCAACCTATTACACTTGTAGCACTTGATTTTCGATTTATCCAACCCAACCCTTAGATTCCCATGCAAACCTGGGAATTTTCGCCCTGTTCTTTTGTAGAACTTGCTAGTTCTGACACTTAGCAAAGCCAGTTGGTGCAGGATGTCCATTTCCTCTAAATCAGTGGGATCAAAATGTTGCAAATCACTTAGTTCAAAACTTAAATTGTCTGACATCTGGTTTTCATTTGCAGTGAATGCATAACTAGCAGAGTGAGGATCAGGGTTGTTAAAATTTGCACCAGCAGTTATGTCAATGAAGTGATCAAAACCCTGATCCTTACCACTGCTCCCAGATTCTTCTTGACCCAGAAGAGCAGTATTACCGAAAGTGTAATCATCGGTAACTTTTCCTGACTCTTGTAACCTCCTTTTCTGGTTCAACTCCCTTTCATAGGTCAGGAGTCGACCGTGGAGTTGGGTCAAGGTCAGATCCTTGAATTCAGGTGAGTTTCGGGTGAAAAAAGCTATGGTGCCCCATTTTTCTGGCAGTGACCTGAGGAACCTGCTATTTTGAGTTGAGTTTGTAAAAGTGGTGTTAACAAGCCTCAGTTCACTGATGAGACCGCTGAAATGCTCAAATTGTTGCGTTAGTAATTCACCTTTAACGTAGCAAAATGTTTCATACTGTTGGTTCAGGATTTCCCTATTGTTTTCTATTACTTCCTCAGTTCCCCCAAATTGTTCCTTAAGTGCGTCCCATAACTCTTTGGCACTATTACAATGTAACAGTCCAGCATATATCTCATTGGGCAGCGCAGATGCTACGATGCTAAACGCTTTAGCATCTAGTTCGATCTTTTGAAAGTCGGTTTCGGTATAATTTTCAACTTGTTTTGGAACGAACTTTTTAGCATCTTCAGCGCTTGGCACTGAAGGAACATGGGGACCATAAATGACAGACTTCCAACAACCTGTGCTTTGTTGAGCGAGGATGTGACCCATCCTCCTCTGCCAGATGTTGTACTCATTTCTTTTAAGCATAGGTGGTTTAAAAAGCGAGCCGATGTTGTTTTTATCATCCTGAGATTGTGATGTCATTCTTGTTGTTTTACAGACACTGAGAAATCAACTTTAATGGTGATTAATCCTTGCTCTGTTTTTCAACGGACGAACAAACGATCAGTATCAACTGTTATGAGCTGAACTATTTACGTCAAAATGATTGTTAAATCAAATTTGACTGTCCTAGCTCTGATACCAATTGTTGGATCTGAGTTTCTTTTTTATTGTACTTTTGTTTGAAATTAAGATGGAAAATGAAAGAGTTGTGCAGCGGAAATAAGATGAAAGCAAACTTTGCATACAATCAAATGAGAGTAATACTTTAATCAAACATCTTTACACAATGAATCGAAAGATTGAATTTATTTCAACAACGATTACAATGATTGATGTAAGAATGCAAACTCCCCCTCAGCCAGAGCTCAGTAGTTTGTTCGTGCAAAGAAGACGATGTGGTGAAAGAGCTAATAGAACAGTACAAAGTACTAAACTATTTATAGGCACTTGCAAACCACTGAGCATCTTAGCTGACGTCACCATGAAAGTGACATCTAACCTCCTAACAAACTCTAACCTCTGATCTATACAAACACTGATGTACTAACTACTGCTATTACAATCTAATACATAAAAGACACATAAACCGCTGCTGCATCCTTCCACTGCTGTGAACCCAGCAGTGCTTGTCCGGATCAGCAGTACTTGACTCAAGGCAGTAGATTGAGTCAGCAGAGCTTTGGTCTTCTATCAGTCTTTAACACTTGGCAGTAGATGCAAGGCAGCAGTTGTGGAACAGCACTTGGTAAGATCAGTAGATAGGAGATCAGCAGATACAAAGCCACTTTCAAGGGGAGAGATTTGCATGAACTAATCTGTAAACGTCTGCTTATTCTGGATCCACTGCTCTGATCCAGTTTTGGCTTTAATTATCTGTTCCTCTGATAGGGTTCAATCCCAACAGTATGTTTAACTTATGGTCAAGTTCCGGAATGTTCGTTACGATACGAATCAACATACTTTCGCAGTTTGACGCAAATAGTCCCTGTGATCGAATAAACTTGATTTCGACCCACCAAACCCTCCAAAACTTATTTCTAAGTTATGTAAAGGTTATTTAAGGTATGTTAAGCCTATGTCACTATTCCAGAGTGTTTTTTGCTTTAAACTGATTACGTTTACACATCAGTTCGCGTATAACTTTCCAGAAAGCGATTTAGAGCTCGAAATCGATCAAGAATTGATATGTGCAAAGGATACACATATTTATACAAATCCCAAGTATGAAACACAATATTTCATTGGTTTGGTATTTGTTTGATGGTCGTAGAGACACGGATGTCACAAAATCGTAAATCATTTTCGTAATAAAACTCGAATGGTTTATATCTTTAGAAAAACCTTGTAGTGTAACTTCGTTTTGAAAACATTTTCCCAAGTGATCTAGATAACGCAACGATATGTAATGTGTTAAAAGCACTTATATATAGGAAGTACCATCGGCGTATCCACCATGCTTTTATCCAATTACACCCACCCCGTTACCTAATCACTTACCCTAACCCAATCATTCAATAGTTCAAATAGTTCACATATATAAAATAGTTCCAATGGTTCGAACAGTTCACATAGTTCCAGTGGTTCAATAGTTCACATAGTTCAATAGTCAGGTATGAAGCTAAGGCTTCAACTTAGAGCAAAGACAGATCAAATATGAGGAATGCTTTAAAATCAAGTGGGTATTTATAGATTTCCAAGAACCGTTAGGATCGTTTCTTGTAATTCGTGCTTTAATCCTAGCCATCCAAGTGTTACCCATTGTTTACAATACAAGGGGCACTTGAAAACCATCAAATGGTATTGCAAATCAGTGATCAAAACCATCAAATTCAGCTGAATTGGACAGATTCAATGTTTCTGACTTGACAGTCTGTCGCGGGCCGTGTAGACTCTTACTGAGTCTTACGCACCCCTTCTAGGCATCTTTGGCAGAATGTCAAGTTTAGTTCCTGCAGGCCTAAAACTTGGTTTTTGATGCATTTTTGACACGTTTAAGCCCCGTTAACCCCATTTCAAGGCTCCACAATGAAGTTAAAGTATAGGGAACTTAAAATATGCTCAAAAGCATCTCGGATGTCGGTTCGGTTGGTCGTACGATTGCGTTGTTCGGTTAATTACGACGAAAACTCGAACGGACGCGAAAACGATCCAAATTGCGCGACGAATGGTATTTTTGCATTCCAATCACTAAAATAAAATATTTTAATGATTACAAAAATTTTTGGATGCCCGGATATGTTCAGAACGTAAGATATGCGCGAAAATGCAAACTTATGCACTTTTTGACGCTTTTAGTCCCTGTTTGATCAAAAAGTTTATTTTCGCATACCAAACCCCTCAAAGCCTATTTCTAAGCTATGTAAAGGATATTTAGGGTATGTTTAACTTATGATCAAGTTCCAGAATGTTCATTACTATACAAATCAGCATAGTTTCGCAGTTTGACGCAAATAGTCCCTACGATCGAATAAACTTGTTTTCGACACACCAAACCATCCAAAACTTATTTCTAAGTTATGTAAAGGTTATTTAAGGTATGTTAAGCCCATTTCACTGTTCCGGAGTGTTTGTCGCGTTAAACTGACTTTGTTTACGCATCAGTTCGCGTATAACTTTCTAGAAAGCGATTTAGAGCTCGAAATAGAACAAGAATTGATATGTGCAAATGATACACATATTTATACAAATCCCAAGTATGAAACACAATATTTCATTGGTTTTGTATTCGTTTGATGGTCGTAGAGACACATGTGTCACAAAATGTATGAAAAGATTTAGTATTATGTGTGTATAAGAAAATAATCTCGAAAGAAATTTGAATTTGAAAAGAGAGAATTGCATCATATAAGATCGATGATAGTAAAACATAGGTTTGATTAAAACTTGGATTGTTCCAAAGCGGAACTTTGACTAAACCAAAGTGGTCGAAAATTCTTTTGAATTTGAGAAACATGCTTTGGCCTAATAGGTGGAATACTCTCGCCGATATTTCGGTTAACGGTATTCACTCTTCCAGTTACTACATGTTCCAAACCAATCGAAAATTCGAGACTTGGCGGGATTTTTGAAAATCAAAGAATGGGACTAGTCGACAAGGTGCGGTTTCACTCCTAACTTGACGATTTCATACCCTAAGTGTGGTTGGTACTCGTCGGGTCAAAATTTAATTACGTCACCTTGACGAGGCTTCACTAGAGTTTGAAATGGAAATTCTCCATCAAGGTGAGGATTTCACTCCTAACTTGGTGGCGAATTTCTTGTAAAAAGAATAGATGGATTGAGAGTCGTTCATCAAATTGTGGGTTTCACGCCTATTTTGGTGAAGTCGTCTCGTTTTTGTATTACGAATGGTTTCGATTTAAGTATAAACGAGTAAAATGTCTTAGGAAAGATGTATATTCGAAATAATAATAAGAAGTATGAGTACATAAAACATTTCAGGGAATTAACATGTAAGAGACATTTCAAGAATAGCACGTAAAAATGTTTTATAAAAGTAGCATGTGAAGCAACTATGGTCGAATTTGGTGCTTAACTATAGACTAGTTCAAAAGCATGGCAATCTTCCTAATTCCCTATAGTTATGGCTCTGATAACAATCTGTCACACCCCAACCGATGGCGGAAACATCGGAGTGAGACGAAGAAAGATTGCTCATCACACATAACGCTAATCGTGCCAACAGAATTAAAGATAAATTGATTTCATGCATAAATAATTGTTACATTGCATGAAAAATACAAGAAGACGATACCACAACAAATATGAAATTTATACAACGTATTTGATCTAAGACGTCTAAACGTGTATCTAAGCATCAACACTACTTCAGTTTCATAGCATCGTCATCCTCAACCTGTAACATGTTTAAAAATAAAGTTTCAATGCAAAAGCAAAGGTAAGTATACAAGTTTTCATACATAGCATAAAAAGATAAGTTTCAAACAATTCCATGTGGCAAGCTCTTGATACAAGATAAATAATAAAATCGCATGTGTTCGACAAATCAACCCAATGATGAAACCCAATAAGCTTATGACATAACCTCAAGTTTACGGGTGGTGCGTTAATCCTATAGCGCTATATATGTCAAGGATAGGCTCGTACGAAGTTAATGATAAGTCTAACACAAAGCGTATAACCCCAAGTTTAAAGTATTAAGTAACAAGTATACATGCATGTATAAGGAATGTTTGTGCATTTTAGAAATAAGTACAAGTGTAGTTTTCATAGTTTAACATGTTACACCCCAAAAGGTGGTAAACGAAAAGGGGAGTTCAAGTATACTCACAAAATTGCTAATTCTTTCGATTATCTAAGGGTTGACGAGTGAATGAGAATGTATTCGGGTTGGAGTTCAAGGTAAGATTAGAGTCGGAATTCGGAATTTAAAATACACAAAGTATGTATGTATAAAAGTAATATCCAAGTTCTAAGAGTTTGTTTATGACACCATATCAAGTGGTTTCATGGGTCCCAATTTGCCCATTGGAATCATAACAAGTACTCTAGAATCTTTAATATGTTAGCTTAGGTTTATGGTGATTAATCATAGCTTGATTAACACCACAAACTCAACCATGTTTCTATATAATATAGGTATATTCATAAGGTAATAATATATCCTAAACTATGTCCAATCAAGTGTTGTCATGTAATATCATGTATTGTCAAGCATGGAGGTTTGAAGCCTCATTATATGATTCACCACTACACACACCATCATGAAGATGGTGGGAGGGTCATGAATAACAAGAAAGTAAATCTAATATAATGAGTTATAAAAGTGTTAAACTGAAGGAGTGGAACTTAATTTGGGAAGCCAAGGCTTCCATTTGTTCACACTTCAAAAGGCACAAGTTCATCATATGGAAGATGATGACTTGTGCTTGTTTTCATCATTTGATTGTCAAGTAAAAACAGAAAATATGTGAGCGTTTGAACTCATAAATTTTATGGTAATCACCCTAATACAAACCCACATTCATAGACTTGATTGTGAACTTGATGGGAACAAGATTTCATCAAGTTATCAACATAAAAATGAATCATACAAAGAAACAAAAACGGGCAGAATGTTTGTTACACTTTGGGCCTCAAAAATGGTGAGGTTTCACCTTAGTTTGCTCAAGCAAACTTGTGAAAATCTTCCTAGAGGTTATCCAAGTGTTAAGAAAAAAGAAGTGAGAGGAAAATCGAAGTAGAAGTGAGTTAAAACTCACTTTTAATGGCCGAAACTTTCTGATTTTTTTGCTAGAACTCAGCTGTGATTAAGTGTGTTTTTTAGAGGGTTTAAGGGTTGTAAAAATGGAAAAGAGGCTGATTATAAGTTGTATTTATAGGGGGGAGGATTAGGGTTAAAGTGGGTTGGCATTTAATAATTAGTTGGGGGTTGAAGTAATTAAAAAAAAACAAACAATTTAAATCTGTCAATTAAGGCTGTTCGTATGGGCTATTAAAAGCCATTAATTCTCTTTTTTTGTGTTTTGACAATTTAGATATAGTATGTTATGTTAAATTAATTAATTAATTAAATGACTTATCTTCATTATAATGTGTTTAGGTGGTTCATACATTAAAAAACAATTAAATTTCAGCCAATGAGGCTGGCCAATCGTAAGCATGAGAATGCCTATTTCCTTTTGTTTTTAAACATTAATTTAAGCATAAGAATGTCTATTTTGTATTATATATATTGATGATGAGTTAACGGGTATTGTAGGTGGTTAGTTAATTGAAACAATAAAAAAAAAGGCATTTAAACAGCCCCTCATGTCCGATCGGACTGTGTCGTCTTTGATCTTTTTTTTTTCAACTAAGTTTGACAACTTGATGGTTGATATAATATGGCATTTTATAAGTAACATACTATTAATTATTGATTAAGTAATATATGATATGTAAAATATATATGAAGTCAAGTAATAAGTTTGTTAAAATAAAAGTGTAGGTTGCGTATTGTGAACGTAGAACCAAGTGTTTGCACGTATAGGATATCTAGAATCACGTCTTGGTTGTAAGTTACGCATGTGTTTACAAGGGTACGAGTACGTATCAAATGTATAAAATGAATAAAGGTTTAAGCATATAAAAAGAAATTAAGTATAATCCGTATGTAATAATTAGTTTTGTTACGATCGAAGTCTCGGATTACAATGAAATGAAATACGATATACAAAAGGAACAAGCTTCCAAAAATAGCATTACAAGACAAGTTTTCTAATTAAGGAAAGTACGAAAAAGCACGGCGTTACACATAAAATCTAGCCCCCATACATCAAAGACCTAACAAACTTGGGGATGCCATTTTGTGGCATCTCATGGCTTGCAGAAATGTTGTTTGCCCTCTGGCGAGCATCACAGGACCTCACCCACTCATGGGCATCACGGAAAATAGTCAGCCAAAAGAATCCGGCGTCGAACACTTTCCTCGCCGTGTTGTTCGCTCCGTGGTGGCCTCCCGCAGGTCCTTCGTGACAGTGGCGTAAAATATCCCTCGCCTCGTCACCATACACGCATCGCCGGATCATCCGATCCGCTCCTACCCTAAACAAGTAAGAGTCATCCCAAAAGTAATACTTGACATCCGCAAAGAACTTTCGCTTCTGCTGATGGGTCATCCCCCTTGATCAGGATGCCACTAGCTAAGTAGTTTACAAAGTCAGTAAACCATGGGGAATCATCATTAGTCTCGATCCTCGTGAGGAACTCATGGGGGAAGTTGTCATTGATGTTAGGCCCACAAGTTTCCTTTCCCTCGGAATGCTCAAGTCGAGACAAATGATCGGCTGTCAAATTTTCAGCCCCTTTTTATCACGGATTTCAATATCAAACTGTTGCAGCAACAAAATCCGACATATCAATCTTGGTTTAGCATCTTGCTTGCTAAAAAGATACCGAAGGGCTGCATGATCCGTGTACACAATGGTCTTGGAAAGGACAAGATAAGACTAAAACTTATCTAAAGCAAAGACCACAGCTAGGAGCTCTTTCTCTGTCGTGGTATAGTGCTCCTGAGCGTCGTTCAAGATCTTGCTCGCATAGTAAATCGGATGAAAGTGCTTATATTTCCTTTCACCCAAGACAGCCCCGACTGCGAAGTCACTCGCATCACACATCAACTCAAATGGTAGCTCCTAGTCGGGAGCGACCATGATCGGGGCATTCACCAACTTCTCCTTCAACAACTCAAATGCCCAAAGGCATTCATCAGAGAAAATGAACTGGGCATCCTTCTCGAGGAGTTAAGTCATGGGACGGGTGATTTTGGAAAAGTCCTTTATGAATCGCCGGTGCATGACGTAGAAAACTCCTAATAGATTTAACTGATGTGGGAGGCGGGAGCTTTGAAATAGTCTCGACTTTGGCTCGGTCAACCTTGAGCCCCGCCTATGAAATCTTGTGCCCAAGCACAATGCCCTCCTTCACCATGAAGTGGCATTTTTCCCAGTTCAACACAAGGTTGGCTTCTTCACATCTAGCCAACATCCTTTTCAGGTTCCCGAGACATTGATCAAAAGAACTTCCAAACACAGAAAAATCATCCATGAAAACCTCGATGGAGTCCTCGATCATGTCATGAAAAATGGCCACCATACACCTCTGAAATGTGGCTGGGGCATTACATAGTCCAAAGGGCATCTGCCGGTAGGCGAATGTGCCATAGGGACATGTGAATATCATTTTCTCCTGATCCTCAGGAGAGATGGGAATCTGAAAGTAGCCTGAAAACCCATCAAGGAAGCAGTAGTACATCCTACCCGACAACCTCTCCAACATTTGATCAATGAAAGGAAGTGGGAAATGATCCTTCCTCGTGGCATCATTGAGTTTGCGGTAGTCAATGCAAACTCTCCATCCGGTGACAGTACGAGTATGAATTAACTCGTTTTTCTCATTAGTCACCACTGTCATACCTCCTTTCTTCAGGATTACCTGTACAGGGCTAACCCATGGTGAATAAGAGATCAGATATATCAAATGTCACACCCCCAAAATACCACATGCGGAAACCCCCGCGGGACGTGTGACGTACCAGGATCCAAGCCACCAATCACGTTGAACTCATAAATATAATTAAAAAAAACTTTTATTCATTAATATAAAATGTTACAATCATTACATGTCATTCATTGTATACAGCGGAAGCATAACTCATTTGTAAGTGTTTCGTAAGTCGTGTGTACATAAACCATTATAAGCCAGTTTTGAGATTTCACGTATCTCGACCCATGACCACTCCAGCGTCCCAGACTGCAAGTCCCAATGATATAAATCTACAACCTGCAAGGCATGTAACAACGAGTCAATAACAAAGTTAATCGAGTTCACAGTTGAGCTTTCGTTTTAAAGTTGTTCTAAAAACCATGAGTTCGTTTGTAAACCATAAGTTAACCAGTTTCTTTGTTTCCCAAACCATATCCATAATCAGTGGGGGCTTCCCCATGTGAACCACTAGACCGTTACCATATCGACTACTGAAGAAAGTAAGTTGTGCCCTAAGTCAATGTCTATCATCATTGACTGTTTGCCATGATCCATTAGTACACGCCCATCCGACCGGCACGGTGTGAGGTTTGTCAAACCTAATAGCGCTATCAACTAATGACCCTCTCGCCATTGGCCTCGGCGATTAAGTCGATATAAAATGAGGGACTTAATGATAGAGTTTTGTCTAGTAAATTGTAAGATTGTTGTCCTACCCAAGGAGGAGGAACGTACGTAGTTCTACCCAAGGAGAATACGCAGGATTTATAGTGGCATCCTACCCAAGGAGGATGGCCGTACATATCCTACCCAAGGAGGATATGTAGATTCCGTTTTAGTTTATTAACCCATTCCCAAACCACCGGGAATCCCATGCCTTGTAGAAAGTGTGAACTCACCTCGGTTTGCTCGGTATGTTTATCTACGTATTCAAGTTGATCAATCAAATCCTAGCATGGTTATCAGAGACAGTCAGTTTCATAAATTTACAATCCACGTATCTAGACACATGTATTGCTCAAGCAGTAAACAACCAATCATATAACATCACACATGTTATATAAGCATCCTGGTCATAGTACATTTAAGTTACAAATTCACATAATACATCATTCGCATTAGGATCACAAGTGGTTTCGCAACTCAAGCTTTACCGACTTAACAACATTAGACAACACGATGCACTATTTGAATTAAGGTGCGTCCCACTTAGTTTCAATCCCAACTAAGTGTGGTAACCCGTTGTACGGCCCAGGTTTAATACATGGCCCGAACGTGAGTTGCGGCCCAACATGCATGTCACTATTCAGGAATTTTGTGCCACTAACCCATCCATTTGATCCCTGTTTTCCCGTAATCCCGACCACCCCTCATGTTACCTGGCCCAAACACAACATGCCTCAACCTAAGATGAACCCCATTACCTCCCACGGCCCACTAGTTTACATGAAATCTGATCCAGCAAAGCCCAATACCCGTATTACTATCTAACCCATTCTCAAACTGTTTTACCTTAGCATCCAGAATCATAATATTCTTTATTAATTTACTTCCCTAAATACTACCACATCATCAAGTTTATGGACATCATTCATCAAATATTATCACCAATATCAACCGGTTCACAATTAACATCACCACTCAACGTGGAAATTATCATCATTTAACATTAACATCAATTTCCTACAGGTTATCATCGTCGATCATCAGTAGCACCCATCATTTAAAAAAATCCAAGCAATTGAATTCCCTAATTCTCATGAGTTATAGTTACCAACCAATTCAATTATCAAAAGTTACTACCATGATCAACAACCACATCGGATCCCCCTATCTACTCATGTCAGGCGATGCTTTTATATGCTCACAAACAATCAATATTTAATCACACACAATCATTGCTCCATCGATTAATGAGAACACTTTTGCAGACTATATCTCATCTAATTACTCATGCGAAACTTTAACAAATTGTACACATAAAATCAAGCACATGTTCCCTGACAATTCACATGTACATATGCACACAATAGCCGACAACATATGGTGATTCCTATCCACTTGGCTGCACATTCTAGACATCTTACATGCATTATATGTAATTAATTCAAGCAAATATATAACCTACAACATATACTACTTTCCTACCTACATCATCATAACCATTTGTATATAATCAATCAACAATTAACATCATATAACAACAAAGACTGAGAGCAATTGCACTAACCGGGGGTTCTATCGAAAGGATAAATGCTTCGAGAGGGGGGGGGGGGGGTCTACTGCCGCACATACTTGGGAGGGGTAGGGTTATACTTTGAGTCTTATGTTAAGCAAAAGCATGGTACGTACCTTTAAATGATGAGGGTTTAGTTTGAGTCGGTTATCCTATGGACCGAAATGGGCTTAAGCCCATCCACTTGGGCCGCCGAACACAAATGGCAAAACTGCCAACGAAACGGGCAAGGGTGACAGGTTTGGGCCTCTAGTGCTGGTGGGTTTTCTTTGGGTTTCAACGATTTGGACCAAAGACAAGTCCCCAATAATATACCTAATAAACATACCTAATTATGCAACAAACACACAAACTCGTAGTATTCTATTTGAAATTAGTCACGACACATGATCACATAATGTACATACAAGCCACATTGAAAATGCAAGAACATCTAAAATACGAGTTGTCACATCATCCCCAACTTGAAAGAAATTTCGTCCCGAAATTTAGCACGTAGTTACTGAGGAAGCTAGGTAGGTTGCGTAGTTTTCCTGGTTTTCCTGGGGTGTCACATCATCCCCCCGTTGGTTTGGAATTTTGTCCCGAAATTCCGCAGTAGCTTCAGCCTCAGTAGTGGTTTCATTGTTCTCAAACAACTGGGGATATTTGTGTTTCATTTGGTCTTCTCGTTCCCAGGTAAACTCTGGGCCACGACGGGAGTTCCAACGAACTCGAACAATAGGTATCCTAGTGCGTTTGAGAATCTTGACCTCCCGGTCCAAGATTTCCACTGGTTCTTCGACAAATCGCAACTAATCATCGATGGTGATCTCCTTGAAAGGAACTGTGAGGGTTTCATTTGACAGAAACTTCTTCCGATTCGACACATGGAATACGTTGTGAACTCCACTGAGTTCTTCGGGTAGATTCAACCTGTAGGCCACCTTCCCAATTCTCTCAGTGATTTCGAAAGGTCCAACATATCGCGGGTTGAGTTTGCCTCGTATACCAAAATGAACTACACCTTTCCAAGGTAAGACTTTAAGTAGCACTCAATCCCCAACCTGGAACTCGAGTGGTTTCCTGCGCTTATCAGCGTAGCTTTTCTGACGGTCACGAGCAGCCGCCATTTGTTGCTGTATCTGAGCAATCTTCTCTGTTGTGTCTACGACGAGCTCTGGGCCAGTAATTTGGCTGTTTCCAACTTCTATCCAACAAAGAGGTGATCGACACTTCCGTCTGCACAATGCCTCGAACGGAGTAGCCTGGATGCTGGTGGGTAACTGTTGATATACGAAAACTCTACTAAAGGTAGATGCCGCTCCCAGCCGTTACCAAAGTCAATTACACCTGCTCGACGCATGTCTTCAAGAGTTTGGATGGTGCGTTCAGTCTGCCTATCCTTCTATGGATGATATGCTGTGCTCATGTCTAGACGTGAGCCAAAAGATTTGTGCATCGCTTGCCACCAATCAGATGCAAATCGTGGGTCGCGATCAGAGATAATGGAGGTTGGCACCCTGTGCCTAGCAACCGCTTCTTTTAGGTAGATGACTGCAAGTGTAGAAAACTTATCCGTTTCTTTGATGGCTAGAAAGTGTGCCAGTTACGTGAGACAATCAATGGTTATCCATGCGATAATGTTTCTGTTTTGAGTTATAAGTAGTCCGGCGACCAAATCCATGGCAGTCTGTTCTCATTTCCATGTGGGTATTACTGGTTGCTGATACTTCACCTTGACTTTCCCACAAGTCAATTCATCATTCACATACTTAACTAGGTGAGCCTTCATGTCCGATTACCAATACAAGGTTTATAAATCCTAATGCCTCTCATCAAAACCCAGGCGGCTAGAATGTCGAAACTGGTGTGCTTACTCAATGAGAGTTCCCTACAGTTGTCGTGTAATGAGACCCGCATTCATTCCATGAAGTAACGAGTATCGTCCGACCGGTCAAAGGTTGCTTCTCCACGCCCCGCATGGGTTCAACTTGAAAATTCCCCTTCCTTCAGTTCTCCAGTTTGAACAGAGCGAGTCTGATCCTGGTAAGTTAGAGTTAATAGCGAGCTGCAGAGCTCGTGTACGTTCAGGTTTCACAGTCGTATTCATCCAGAAGTTCCATCCAGCGATGTCATTGTAAGCTTTAGCTCTTTCAAACATCGGTACATGAGAGGCCCTTGTGATCGGTCTAAATAACGCATCTGGTACCGTCCAAGTGATGCCTCCATCCAAAATCCCAAAGCCACGGTTTTCTCCGCCAGTCGTGTGTGTCACGCAGTTCCTCTTTGTAACTCCCTCACGTATGTCATCACTCTCTTGTGTTGCATCGATGTACAGCTGGAACTCTGATTCGGACCATAAGGATATACCACTGAATCACCCGCACCCTCGGGTTAAAACAATGCTCAGTGCATTGCAGAGTTGGGATTCTAAAGCTGAAAAGACGTCCTCCTGTTCTGTCTTTCACGAACACAGCACCCTGCTGTGCTAGAGAGATTTAAGCTGCGCGACCTTAGAAAATCCTGTGATTTATCTGCGATAGTATCAAGTGAGACCAAGAAATTGTTGTATCCTTGAAGGACTCTTTGGTGTCGATCAGTTTCCAACCAAGACAGACCTTAGTGTGATCCACGTACATTCCCACTTCGCTGATTATATGCCCAAAAAGGTACCTCTCGAACCCATAAATTATATTTAACAAGACTTTGAGCGGTGTGGCTCCTCCCTCAGGAGTTCTAAAATAAGATATAAATGCCACCCATGGCGTTCCATTCTCCTGGTCAGGATTCATAACGTTGTCAACAAATGTGGTCGATTCATGTGATCCCTGAAGCTGCTGGTGTGTTTATCAACTCAATGATCATGATGTACAAAGTTGAAATGGCTGCATTGCGTTCGATATGTTTTTCTAAGAGCATTCTCCTCTTGGAGTTCCATCTGATGATAGTTCGTTCACTAGCCAATCCTCGAGTGGAAGCTTGTTCCTCGCAACTGGTCGACGAGTTGTCAATACGTGGTCGAGGCAAACGGTTCTTGACTGTCACCTTGTTGAGTTCTCGATAATCAGTATACATACGAAAAGGCTTCTCTTCATGGGTATAGCGAGGGATCCTTAAAGCGGAAATTCCTGTCCAGCAGTTCCTGTAGTTGGTTAAACAGCTCCTGCAACCCTCCTGGTGCAAGACGGTAAGAGATACGAGGAATCAGGGCTGCCTCTGGCGTGAGATCAAACTAAGAGTCTGTCTAATAGTTGTGGAAGTAAACCTAATAGTTCCTCCCGTAGCATGCTGGGTGGAATCACGAACAATTGGTGGATCCTCGATCCTCTTTTCCTTAGCCTTGACATCAGTAACGAGTGCTATCATAGCGGGATAATCCTTCCATGGACACTTCTGGCCTTCACTGCTGACTCGATGCTAACCTCTGCACCACTCTGACGCGTTAGAACAGATAACAATCCTCCACTAGGAGAGGGATACGTAGAATCTTCTCTTCACATGGTACATCTATCAAGAACAACAGAAGAAAGGTCGATGTCGAACACTTGTCCCACAAGGTCGAGTTTGCATCCCAACGATCATATGAGGTTTCCATTGTCTTGCCATCAGCCGATTCCACAACAGGTTCGGTTTCAAGAAGCATCAGGGTTAAGCAGAACAGTGGTGAAGTGATTAGTCACCAAGAACACGTAGGCCACCATGTTGTTATAATCCCGACGTCGCCCACGCCAATCCCTAATGTCCCTCCATGAGCATCATTTCCCGTGTTGTTGTACTCGTTGCGAGGATTTCCAGTACGGCCATCGTTCCCTTGGTTGTTGTCGTTGGATTTAACATCGGCCACTCCATGCCGTAGGCACCTTCACTTTCCATACTTTTGGTTACCCTTATAAATACCTTGTTGTTACCGTGACTGTTGCCTCTAATGCTGTTGTTTGAAACGGAGCTCTACGACCTTTTAGCGACAGGGTCCACCTCTTCAAATTCCATGGTACGTGCTAAGGCACTACTCACTGTGCGGGGAGTTTCACATTCCATTCTACCGTCAGTTATCATTGCTTATCTCATGATTAATTCGTAAAAGTTGACTCCCATGAGTCGCTGGCTGGGGTTAAGGATCCGATTGGAGTCAAATCGCTGATGTTCGTTGTTGGTAACTAGGGTCGTTCAAATGCTAAAGTACATCGTTCTTGCAAGTTGACTGAGTAATACACGATATGTTACGAGGGTGTTGTAGAAGTGATCGCACTTCGGGATCTAAGGCGTCAATACGTTAAGTTTCCAGCAAACGAAGAAAGGTGAGAGATATACAGACCAATCATTGTCGTTGCAACATCCAACTCGGGGATGTTCGTACTAGCACCTAACATTTTACACAGTTCACTAGGCGTTCAGATGTGTGTTCAGTTAATACTCGATAGCATCGAGATTCGTAAGGATTCAGAAAGGAGCGAAAAGATCACATCCGAGTAGGAGACAATAACTACCATGACTCCTATAGACTTGTTACATTTCACACTGATCAAATAACAGAGCAGAACTCCTTTTTCACTTGTTAAGGATCACTGGGACTCGCATGCACCCCACATTATTATTATGTGTGCACCCACAATAATATTGTGATTTGCATGTTCACCTCAGCTCCTCTTAACTCATGTCAAATGGTTCCTCAATCTCGAGTAGCAAACAAAGAGCATCACGAAGCATAAGTAATGAAGGTTTAGGGAAATACCACCCTATCAGTCACATAACACATGCGAGTAATACATGAATTCATACTGTTGTGCTAAACGTGCAATCCCATGCAATATCATATGTAAGTGTTCACTTGTTATGCAATACAATGAGTATACGAGAGACGAACCTTGCAATCTGCAGCTGAGTGTCATGGTCGTATTCACCTTTTCAGAACTGTTCGGTTATAGTCTGGTTTTACAAAAAAAATGTGTTTCCCCTTTTTAAAACCTAGTTCACTATAACCAATGGCTCTGATACCAATCTGTCACACCCCCAAAATACCACATGCGGAAACCCCCGCGGGACGTGTGACGTACCAGGATCCAAGCCACCAATCACGTTGAACTCATACATATAATTAAATAAAATGTTTATTCATTAATATAAAATGTTACAATCGTTACATGTCATTCATTGTATACAGCGGAATCATAACTCATTTGTAAGTGTTTCGTAAATCGTGTGTACATAAACCATTATAAGCCCGTTTTGAGATTTCACGTATCTCGACCCATGACCACTCCAGCGTCCCAGACTGCAAGTCCCAATGATATAAATCGACAACCTGCAAGGCATGTAACAACGAGTCAACAATAAAGTTGAGCGAGTTCACAGTTGAGCGTTCATTTTAAAGTTGTTCTAAAAACCATGAGTTTGTTTGTAAACCATAAGTTAACCAGTTTCTTCGTTTCCCAAACCATATCCATAATCAGTGGGGGCTTCCCCATGTGAACCACTAGACCGTTACCATATCGACTACTGACGAAAGTAAGTTGTTCCCTAAGTCAATGTCTATCATCGTTGACTGTTTGCCATGATCCATTAGTACACGCCCGTCCGACCGACACGGTGTGAGGTTTGTCAAACCTAATAGCGCTATCAACTAATGACCCGCTCGCAATTGGCCTCGGCGATTAAGTTGATATAAAATGAGGGACTTAATGATAGAGTTTTGTCTAGTAAGTTGTAAGGTTGTTGTCCTACCCAAGGAGGACGAACGTACGTAGTTCTACCCAAGGAGAATACGCAGGATTTATAGTGGCATCCTACCCAAGGAGGATGGCCGTACATATCCCATGCCTTTTAGAAAGTGTGAACTCACCTCGGTTTGCTCGGTATGTTTATCTACGTATTCAAGTTGATCAATCAAATCCTAGCATGGTTATCAGAGACAGTCAGTTTCATAAATTTACAATCCACGTATCTAGACACACATATTGCTCAAGCAGTAAACAACCAATCATATAACATCACGTATGTCATATAAGCATCCTGGTCAAAGTACATTTAAGTTACAAGTTCACATAATACACCATTCGCATTCGGATCACAAGTGGTTTCGCAACACAAGCTTTACCGACTTAACAACACTCGACAACACGATGCACTATTTGAATTAAGGTGCGGCCCACTTAGTTTCAAGCCCAACTAAGTGTGGTAACCCGTTGTACGGCCCAGGTTTAATACATGGCCCGAACGTGAGTTGCGGCCCAACATGCATGTCACTATTCAGGAATTTTGTGCCACTAACCCATGCATTTGATCC
This sequence comes from Helianthus tuberosus, assembly GCA_030545235.1. Taxonomy (NCBI): domain Eukaryota; kingdom Viridiplantae; phylum Streptophyta; class Magnoliopsida; order Asterales; family Asteraceae; genus Helianthus; species Helianthus tuberosus. The sequence goes on from CM060365.1 coordinate 142,798,693, forward strand.
CTGTTTTCCTGTAATCCAGACCACCCCTCATGTTACCTGGCCAAAACACAACAGGCCTCAACCTGAGATGAACCCCATTACCTCCCACGGCCCACTAGTTTACATGAAATCTGATCCAGCAAAGCCCAATACCCGTATTACTATCTAACCCATTCTCAAACTGTTTTACCTTAGCATCCAGAATCAAAATATTCTTTATTAATTTACTACCCTAAATACTACCACATCATCAAGTTTATGGACATCATTCATCAAATATTATCACCAATATCAACCGGTTCACAATTAACATCACCACTCAATGTGGAAATTATCATCATTTAACATTAACATCAATTTCCTACAGGTTATCATCGTCGATCATCAGTAGCACCCATCATTTAAAAAAAATCCAAGCAATTAAATTCCCTAATTCTCATGAGTTATAGTTACCAACCAATTCAATTATCAAAAGTTACTACCATGATCAACAACCACATCGGATCCTCCTATCTACTCATGTCAGGCGATGCTTTTATATGCTCACAAACAATCAATATTTAATCACACACAATCATTGCTCCATCGATTAATGAGAACACTTTTGCTGACTATATCTCATCTAATTACTCATGCGAAACTTTAACAAATTGTACACATAAAATCAAGCACATGTTCCCTGACAATTCACATGTATATATGCACACAATGGCCGACAACATATGGTGATTCCTATCCACTTGGCTGCACATTCTAGACATCTCACATGCATTATATGTAATTAATTCAAGCAAATATGTAACCTACAACATTTACTACTTTCCTACCTACATCATCATAACCATCTGTATATAATCAATCAACAATTAACATCATATAACAACAAAGACTAAGAGCAATTGCACTAACCGGAGGTTCTATCGAAAGGACAAATGCTTTGAGAGGGGGGGGGGGGTCTACTGCCGCACATACTTGGGAGGGGTAGGGTTATACTTTGAGTCTTATGTTAAGAAAAAGCATGATACGTACCTTTAAATGATGAGGGTTTAGTTTGGGTAGGTTATCCTATGGACCGAAATGGGCTTAAGCCCATCCACTTGGGCCGCCGAACACAAATGGCAAAATTGCCAACGAAATGGGCAAGGGTGACAGGTTTGGGCCTCTAGTGCTGGTGGGTTTTCTTTGGGTTTCAACAATTTGGACAAAAGACAAGTCCCCAATAATATACCTAATAAACATACCTAATTATGCAACAAACACACAAACTCGTAGTATTCTATTTGAAATTAGTCACGACACATGATCACATAATGTACATACAAGACACATTGAAAATGCAAGAACATCTAGAATACGAGTTGTCACATCATCCCCAACTTGAAAGAAATTTCGTCTCGAAATTTAGCACGTAGTTACTGAGGAAGCTAGGTAGGTTGCGTAGTTTTCCTGGTTTTCCTGGGGTGTCACATCAAACCTACATCAAGTAGTTTGATGACCTCTTTCTTCACAACCTCCTGCATGTTGGGGTTCAAGCGCCTCTAATGCTGTACTACAGGTTTAAAGTCCTCCTCCATCAAGATCTTATGGGTACAAAAGGATGGATTAATCCCTTTATATCCATAATCTTCCAAGCGATCTCCTTTTTATGTTGCTTCAAAACTTCAAGCAATCAATCCTTCTCCTCTCCCGACAATCGAGTAGAAATGATAACGGGCAAATGAGTCACACCCTCCAAGAAAGCATACTCCAAATGATCTGGAAGCTCCTTAAGCTCAACCAAAGGTGGATCCTCAATAGAAGGGCATGCTTTAGGCTCAGCAACGCGATCCACAACCTCAAAAACCTTAGGACACGGGGGAGATGCATGACCTATCAGACAGGTCACCTCCTCAGCTAATTGGTCCACACTGGGTGAACCAAAAGTCTCCCCTCCTACCAGTCGTGTGTCCACAACATCCTCCTCAAATGTAGCATGTAGATGATCACTCACATATGTATCGATAGTCTCAATGAAGTAGAGTGTATCATCCTGACTCTTTGAATGTTGCATGGATTTCCCAATATCAAAGGTAACCTCCTCATCATCAACCCTAAGAGTAAGTCTACCCGTGCATACATCAATCAAGGCTCTTGCAGTGGCTAGGAACAGGCGTCCTAAGATAAGTGGAACATTTTTGTCCTCGTCCATGTCTAGAATCACAAAATCGATAGGACAAACAAACTTGTCGATTTTCACCAACATATTCTCAACTATTCCTCGAGGGTACTTCACTGAACAGTCGGCTAGCTGAATGCTCATACGAATCACAAAACCGCATATGGCATGAGGTTTATGCTAGCTCCAAGATCAGCTAATACATTGCTGACCGACAAACTACCAATCAAACACGGGATAGTGAAACTCCCAGGATCATTCATCTTATTCGGTAGTTTGTTCTAAAGAACCGCTGAACACTCCTTATTCAAGGTCCCCTACGAATGCTCCTCAAGTTTCTTTTCGTTAGATAAGATATATTTTAGAAACTTGGCATACTTAGGCATTTGAGTAAGTGCCTCGACAAATGGTAAATTTATATGAAGTTGCTTAAAAAGCTCGAGGAATTTACCATAGTGTTCTTCCATTTTCTGCTTCTTCAACCACCCCGGGTATGGAATGGGAGGGACATAATCTCTCACTGGCTCCTTGGGTCGTCTTGTACTTGCTGGGGCTCGCCTTGGTTGCACCTCACCCGGAGACTCAATCTCAATCTCCTCAGTAATCTCATCATCAACCGGCTTTGCTGGAGCAGCCGAAGTGATGGGCTGAGCGGTTTTGCCGCTTCTCAACGTGATGGCCTTCGCAGTAGCATTTGGATTAGGCTTTGTGTTGCTCGGAAGGCCCCCCTATTGTGTCTCAGACAACATCTTGGCAATCTGGCCAACTTGATTCTCAATGGCCTGCATGGAAGCCTTTTGGCTTCTCAAATCACTCTCGTGCCTCGTGAAACGACCGTCATACTCTCTAAAACGCTTCTCATTCTCGACCTTTTGAGTGTTTTGACCAGCTAATATTTGACTAAGCATATCTTGCACACTAGGTTCGCCAGTGGAAGATGTCTACTGAGGCCGAGGTGGACCATATGCTCCATGAGCTGGAGCTGTGGGACGTGGAGCAAATCCTGTTGGATGCTGGTTAGAAGCATCAGGCTTCCAACTGAAATTTGGGTGATTCTTCCACCCCAGATTATAGATATTGCTGTAGGGATTATTCTTTGGACGGTATTGGTTTCCCATGAAGTCAACATGCTCGTGTGACATCTCTCCCGTCGGAAAATCACCTACATGATATGCTCCCCCACTTGAAGAACCACTCGAGTGCATTTCCATCACTCGATCAAATTTCAAAGATAAGGCATCCATACGTGCTGTCATGGCTGTGTAGTCGTCCACGTGATGAACTCCCTGTCGAGAACTCTTCCCCCTCGGTGGTTGCTGTGTCCGATTCGTCGCGACACATTTCTCCAGAATCACAAATGCCTCGGTGGCATTTTTCATACCAATGTCTCCACCCGAGTATGTATCAACCATCATCTGTCCCTGACTATCCAAACCATGGTAGAAGATCTAACATTGTTGCCATTTGGGCAACCCATGATGTGGGACCTTCTCATAAGCTCTTTAAAACGCTCCCATGCCTCGTAAAGGGACTCGTCCTCATCCTGATGAAAGTTCAGAATCTTGGTTCTTAACCGAACAGTTTTCTCTGGAGGGAAATATTTCTAAAGGAACTTTTCAGCTAATTGATTCCATGTAGTGATATATCCAGCTGGAAGTGAAAGAAGCCACTCTTTGGCTCCATCCCGTAAAGAAAACGGAAAAAGCCAAAGGCATACAGCATCCGTTGATGCATCTCGAATCCTAAACGTGGCACAAACCTCTAGAAAACCCGCGATATGGACACTTGGATCCTCGTGATCCTTGCCATAGAACTGCACCACATTCTGTAACATCGATATGGTGCCAGATTTGATCTCGAAATTATTACTATTTATTGCTGGTGCATTGATGCTTGCAGGTAAACCATCGAGTGACGGTTTTCTTGTTTCGTTTAAGATCCTCGTCTCTTCTTCGTCCGCCATATCTATCCGAACCTCGTACAATGTGTCGCCTCCCGCGGCGTCTGCCTCAATCGTCTCGGCTACTACGCGGGACCGCTCCCGCAGTCGCGCTCCGGCTCCGATGAAGGCTCAACGATGGCTCAGCAACGGCTGTAGGGAATAAGGAGGAGCACAATGCGCTATATATATATATATTTATATATACAAAAACAACTAGCAAGTAATCATTTTTTTTCAAATAATCATGCAAAGGAAAATAAAACAAGTAGACAAAAACTTTATACAATTTTCACAAGTGGCTAAATAAGTAACTTGAACCGTTCTCAAGAAGACCGCATCCCCGGCAACGATGCCAAAACCTTGATGTGCGTGAATTATATATATTTTTAGTTGAGTTTTTCTTCACACAAAATTATTTTTAAAAATGGTTTTTCACCTAGGAACTAACTACACACACAAAAGGGCAAGTGTACCCGTCAGGTGGTAATATAGTTGATAGGCAAGAACCGGATGTCAATCCGTGGATGTGGTGTCTCGATACTAAACTTTTGCTACTTTAAAGCCTTTTCAATTGAGAGGTTGATTTTGTTTCTAATTTATCTTGCAATAATAAGAAACTACTAACTAATCTTAGGAAGAACAAATTCTAAAAGAGGTTGCCTAAATTATGTATCCACTAATAAACATGTGACAACAAAGGGAAAAGACTAGTGATGATGCAAGCTTTAATTTCAACTAAGTCCCCAAATCAAGGCTTCCTAATCTTATAATTCTTAGGAAAACTTAAAATGAATTAACATTCTAATCACCTAAAAATTATTCTTTTAAGTTCACTTGCTAAGTTGATGTTAATCTTTACTCCTGAGTTATTTGTTTGTCAAAACTCCTAACTCTACAAATTAGGGAAAACTACTATGAACAACACACTAATCTCCCTAACTTGGTTTCAAGTAAGTGGCACTATCATCATGTTCTTGATATGAACCACAAGCATGGTCATGCTAGATAACAACCTTGGCCTAAATCATCAAACTAACATGAACACAAACTATAGAATTCATATAAACATACTTTTGATCTTTCCTAATCTAGATGCAAGAAACCATACACATGTTCAAATCATCATTCACATCATATTAGCAATTACCATTCCTAGTTTCATGCTATGAATCATACTAACAAGTTAACAAGATTCAATAATCATAATATTTACATGGGCTTTCCAACACAACATGTAAATACCCATGACCAAACATTCAAGAACAAGGACTTTTAATATGCACAAGAACTCCAAGAACAAGATTAAGTGTCACTATGAAGATTAACAAAAACAATCATCACATCTTCTTCCGTATTATCACATGTTCATAAGCTTCAACATAGTTTAAGCAACACAAATGTTTAGCCCATAAGGCTCATGACTACCAAATCAAGTCCAAGAAAGCATAAATTGTTCATAATGTAACTAGTAAGCTAACCAAGTTAAAGACAAGATTAAATGGTGTTTGAGTAGATCTTCAAGTGATTAAGTCTTCTTCAAGGCTCCCTCTTGGCTCCAACAAGCTTCCAAGACCAGATTCTTGAGAGAAAACTTCACCAAAATGCTCCAACTCCCTTGCAAATGAGCTAGAAACTCGTATTTAAACTGCTGGGCGTTTGGCACTACCATGCCACCTTTTGGCACGGTCGTGCATGGCAAGTGTCATAGTCACTTTTTCGTCTGTTGACCTTGTTTGCTACCATTTTGGGAAAAACCCCGCTCAAATGTTTCCGAGGTGGCACGACCGTGCCAGACCATGGCGTGGTCGTGCATGCCGATGAACACTTGATGATGACTGGTGCGATCTCGGAAATAAGCTGATCAAAAGTTGTTTTTGACCTGGCACGGTTGTGCGTGTGGCTGGCACTGTGGTGCGGTCGCTGATCTTTGATGGTTGTGTTGCTGAATGAGAGTGCTGGTCGGAGTACCGATGCTGGATGGACTAGCACGGTCATGCCAGTTATTGGCACGGTAGTGCCATATCTGGCAGTTTGCTGGAATGCTTCATTTTTGCTCCATTTTGCTCCAAAAGCCTCCATTTCAACACCAGGCCGAAGCCCGGACCTGTATTTTTCACAAACAACTCAAATGAGTACCAAAATCAATGAAAATACAAAGAGTTTTCGCATAAACGGGGCATATTTGACGTTTAAAAGATGTATAAATTCTTATACATCACCATAATTGAAATAATATAAATACAATGTCATAATTAAAATAAAAAAAAATACAAAGTCACTCGTCGTCTTCGTCGACTCTTCCTTGTTCACGATAAAACCATAGGTGCTCGGTCAGACCGGCTCGAAGGTTATGGTGTGTGTCCCTGGCTTGTACCTTCGCTTGGATCGCTTCTTTCTCAGCGTACGTTAGTATTGGGTTCGTCAGTTGGTTACTTTAATCATAGCTTTCTCCACAAAACGTTCTACCCGAGTCCTCCAATATCATGTTATGCAAAATGATGCACGTATACATGATGTTTCTCATTTTACTTTTTTCAAGTATCCTCGACGGCTGAGCGATGATAGATCATCTCTTTTTTAACACACCGAAAGCCCACTCGATATCTTTTCTTGCTGACTCTTGTTTTTTCTTGAAATACAATATTCTTTCGTCATCTGGACACGAAAGAGTTTTTACTAAGGTCGCCCACTCGGGATAAATATCATCTGTGAGATAGTACCGATACTTATACTCCACGTCGTTTGCATAGAACGAAGTATCTGGTGCAACCCCGTCTATGACATCGTCGAAAAGATTCGAGGACATTAAAACTACAATGTCATTGTTCGCACTGGCCATGCCAAAGTACGCATGCCAAATCCATAAATCTTGAGACGCGACCGCTTGTAATATCACGGTAGGACCATCGTGGTCACCACGATGATGTTTCCCTTTCTAAGCGGTTGGACATGCCACCCAATGCCAGTGCGTGCAATCAAGACTACCCAACATCCCAGGAAACCCGTGTATGCGCTGATGGGCCTCGTATAGAAGTGGAACGTCGACGGCGGTTGGCATCCTCAAATATTGTCTCCCGTACAGAGAGATAACACCTAATAAAATAATGTTAACAAAAAAAAAATAACCATGTAAATAAAAATAATAAAATAGGAGTAAATAATAGTGTTAATAAAAATTACCTTCACAAAAATTTTCAAGAGAATCACGACACATTCTTGACGACATCCTTAAATATTCATCCCACGCATCAATCGCTGTGCCGTACACTAGTTGCCTAATTGGATAATATTTTTTAGTTGTGATTGGTGTATGTTTTAGTTGTGATTGGTGTGAATTTTAGTTGTGATTGGTGTGTTATTTAGTTTGGGATAGGTTTATATTTGTATTTGAATAAAAAAAGTTTTTTTAATTCGAACGTTGCCAAACGGTCACATTTGACCAACCTCCGTCAATCCACTCAATTTCATCTCGTTACCACGATGGAGCCCCCTTGTATAGCGCCCCCCCTTTAAATCTCTCGCTGTGGAGGTATAGCGCCTAGGGCATTATAGTTGATGATATGGCCTGGGTGGCGCCCCCACACCCTCCGGACTTAGAGTATTCATCTCCAGTCTCACAGATAATATCCATAACTTACAAATGGAAATAACCAATGTGCATATGAAGTAATATGAATTCAAATATTTGTCACTTCTGCAAGAATAATTAGATGCTAAAAATATTTTATAGTCCTTGCTTCTACATGTACATTCTTCCATATTCCTCTAGACATCGCCAGCAAAGGGATCATATTCACAAAGTTAATAGAAACCATTTATTGTGTCAGAAAACTATAGTCTTTCAAAAACAAGGCAAAGAAAAGGTGGATGTCACCATTTAAGAAATTTTCAGTAAAAGTTATATATCTCTTAGCTCCACATAGTGCGAGTACTGAGACACGAAAACGGGGTGAACACGAACACGCGTGTACACCCTACCTAAAGAGCGAGAACATTCACAAAAATACATTCAGTCAAAAAAGGAAGCCGAAGCTATTAGAAAACAATTCTTCGCCACTAAGAGACTTCTCCGTCACTCCGTCAAACCATCAAAACTTCATCAACCTACATGAATGTAGATCTCACGAAGGGAATCAAGCTCTTGAATGAATACGTCTCATAACGAGTCTCAATAGAAACCAAACACGGTCTCATGTACGCTCGTTCAGACAACAAAAACCCATGGACTTACCTTTTATGAAGGGTCCACTAAGCCTCATGCTTGGGCGATCACTGTAGTTACCTAGATCATTTATAGAATCAAGATAACATGTTTGGCTTCCACCACCACCTTATGTAAGAAGAATACAAGCAAAATGCCAAGGCACTAATACAACTTGGTAACACCAAAGATTACAACCAACTTCTTTGTAAGTACGACCCATAGATCATGTAAGCACCTTACGAAGACGAGAAGCAACCTGCCATAGTAGCTTATGGATACATAGAAGCGGCTTCCTCAAACAGTCTGCTGAAGCAGGGAAGCTGCCTAAGGAATCAACGGAGCAGCCCGCTATGTCATCAAAATACGTTAATTAGGATATTTTTCGCAACATTGGAGCACGGGTATAGAAGTCTCAAAAACCTCAATGGGCGAAGCCTTAAACAATTCATCGTCTAAAAGATAAGTAGACTTCAACCCTTGAACTTTTACTTATTAAATATCCTCAAATTAAACACCACGCTGATGATCTATGGCACTAACAAGTCATACCTCTATTTCATCTAGTTTAAAATGCCTAATGATAAAAAGGGCTTCCCCAATCTTAAGAAATATTCTTTTTATTAATATCCCCACAAGCTTCCCTCATATAATGATTGATCCAAAGTAATCGTATACTATATTAATGGGGATAAGGCAACCTTATAGGAATATCAATGCTTGTCACCAAGCACCAATAAATAAATCCTCACACCTAGCATTTTTAACATTGTTACGAAGTACTTTTATCTTATCCAAGCACCAAATGCAAAAAAATTTGACCTTACAAGAAGCTAGCGAAACTTCTACTAGAAACAAAAAAGCTACCCAACGCCGATAAAAACAAATTTATCATCATACTAGAGAAGTTGACCGTTACCAGCAAAGAAGGTAACCTTCTAACATGAAAAGTTGTTCTTACTAAGAAGCTGACCATTCAGCACGAACAGTTGGCATTCTTGCACAAGAAGCCCTACTCAAATAGAGAAGAAGCTCCTTTTTTCTTCTTCTTCCTAGTATCATTTTGTTAATTCGATATATGGCAAACATAAACGCACAAAGAACGGAAACTTCCCTTTGCTTAAAGTTTCCAGATCAAGTAATTATGCATATACTTAGTGAAAATATGAATGAAATAACTGAGACACCTGATGGCAAGAAAGTATCAAGGCATTGGAATGGAAAACACCTCAAGAAATTCATAGTTTGAATGACTAATGTAATGATAGAAACAAACTTGTACTTGGCTATATTCGTTTAAAGGAAAATAAAGATAGCACTTTTGCTAAGAAATTTAACATTGTTCTATCCTAAGGGTGAGCTCCTCTAAACAAAGCTCCATGGGATCCGACGCTATATCTACCCATGAAACAGGGATAAGCTCCTAGGCCATATCACTCAACAGGGAACAAGGCGCTATACCTTCCTGTATACAGGGTGAGTTCCTAAAACAATACAACTCCATGGACTCAAGGAAGCTCCTTCTAGTTTCTTTACAAAAAATAAAACTAAACACAAAAACTACAGCTTATTCCCTTTCAAAAAAGCAAGTAAACACAAACTTACAAGGAAAGAAACAAATTAAATATTATGAAATCACAAAGAAAGTCCATGAAAGAGGGTAAGCACCTGACACCAATTTTTCTTCATAGGCTAACATTATAAAACATAATAAGCTTATGTCCAATATACCACAATAACAAAAATGAAATGTGGACTAGAAAAGAGATAGAACTACAACAACTTGCATTGATTCTCTCCTAGAAGACTCAAACCAGGTGACTGCAGCACTTAGTTTTGAAATCTTTGTGGGTAAAGGCATTGCAAAACACAAAATACAGCTGTCAAAGGGAAAACTAAAACTAAAACGTAAATTCTATTATGACACATGCCAAACACAAGTTTGATAACAAAATTTCACAGAAAGAAAAAGCAATATAAACACACACGTGTAAAACATAAAGGGAAGCTAAACACCCCTAACGGGGCAGCTCCCATTCCATTAATAAGGATTACATGAATCTAAGCTCAATAGAAAAAACAACGAATCAATCCCCGAAGTCAACAAACTACATTGATTCGAGCGGATTTTCAGTCACAATGGAAATAGACGCACCCGCGCCAACAAATATGTCATCAAATAGAGATATAGGAAAGCACAGCGGGCAATACCTCACTCAAGCAAAATTTGACCTTCTCGTGTTAAACAACTACGATTAGGCATAACCTTCTAAATAGAGAGCTTATCCACATATCTTGACAACTTGAATATAAAAAGAAGATAGAGACTCATTCTCAAACTTCAATGAAAGGAAACTTCTCATGTAGGTTTTGAAAGAAGATAACATCCATCAACAAGAAGCTTATCTTAGCATAAAAGAAGCTCACTTCCAAGAACAAGAAGCTCACCTTTATAAGAAAGAAGCTCACCAACATGCACCATGCACAAGAAGCTCATTCCTATACACACTTCTCTTCTTCCTGCTTGGTACATTGCTTATATCAACATCACAACACTTCAAATACCAAAAGATTTTTGGGGAAGGTAAGCTGTTTCATTTATAAACAAAATCCATGAGCCCTTGTCTAGCAAAAAGAAAAGGGCTAACAAAGCTCCAAAGATCATTGGGATGCCACACAAATAGGGCTTAACATGAACATTGGGGTTATGGATCAACAACATGAGAGAACTATTAGAACTTATGTTCAAATCCTTTACTTGCCTATAGTAAAGTCCACTAATGTGATAATTCCATTTATGCATGGACATTTAGACGCCCTTCAACAAGGATGGGCATCTTTAGAAATATATATAACCATTCCCCGTAAGCTAGAAACGTTCCTTATGTGGAACAAAGCTTACATGCCGCCCCGAAGAAATCATAGCTTCCCTACTATGTTGTCCCATCATGACAAAATCAAGCAAGCTACCACATTAGATTTGTTAAGATAACTAAAGAAACTTGAGATAGAAGCTTAGAACCTTTAAAACACCAAAGGAAGCCAAAGAGCTTAAAAAGCTTCACGATAAGCTCAAATGCTTCACATCAAGCTTAAAAGCTTAGAAGCAAATAAGCCCCGAAAGAAGCATAGAAGCTTCATACAAGACAAAAAAGGATTCATAGTTGATAGCTTCTCCCGATAAGCTTCTCCTGATAGCTTCTTCCAATAAGCTTCTCCTGATAGCTTCTCCCGATAAGCTTCTTCTGATAGCTCCTTCCGATAAGCTTCTCCTAATAGCTTCTCCCGATAAGCTTCGCATATGATAGCTTCTCCTGATAAGCTTCAAATATGACAGCTTCTCCCAATAAGCTTCACATATGATCGTTTCTCAGTTCTCACAATAACTTCAAAGCTGGTCACTAACAACTTCAGATATCAGCTTCTTTCCATGAGCTTTATGCCTACATAACTTATCATTGGAAGCTTCATCCTTGACCTGATAACTTATGAGTCATAAGCACCCATAACTACGTCATGACTACTTATGACTTGGGGGCTGATGACTTGGGTGCCCTGAGGCTCCCGCTCAGCAAAGCCGGGAATCAGGAAGCTAGGAGCTTTCTGTCGGGAGCTTAACAACCCAAACAGGAGAACAAGCCTAGTAGGCCAGCCCGACCAATCATAACCAAGACCATTAGGGTTAAAAGGAAACATTCCTATAAATAGAGGGTCCACCCTCTACTTCAATCATCCCACTTTAGCTTGGACAATCCAGTCATTTACTCTCTCTAGAATCTCATTCTCTCTCTAAAATCACATGTTCTTTCTCAAGAACACAAGCCATAAGGCTAAGCTGCTTCTCCTCTAAGCTGCTAAAGTCACGAGTGTAGGATCGTTTTCTGACCCGAACGAGTCGATCAGAAGAGTTTTTCTCAATACGAATGGCGGAAACAGACGTATCGAGGTCAATTCAGCTAGACTATCACTTTAAACTGTCGTATTATTGATTTGATAACAAATTACAGCGAGACGACACTTCGGCAGCACTTCGTGGCTCAGACCGGAAAACTTACAACTGATTTCGCTTTAATGGTATTTATAGGCCCTTAATTCCGCTTGAGAATGTCCCAAACGAAATTAGATTCCAAGCGGAATCTAATTCCGCGCGGAATTACACTCATGATCTTTCAAGCGGAATTACCTCCTTCAAGCAAAATTACATATATCTCGAACTACGTGCCCAGATCTAACATTCTAAATACAAGACTCGATACAAGACGAAGTCGACAGATGCATCCACTAACAGACTCCCCCTCGAATGTTGACGAGTCTTAAGTGCCGAGTCTTCAACATCTTCAGTCATTATCAGTCTTCGGGCTTCTCATTTGAAGTATCTAACACTGTAAAGTATCCTCAAATCTCTCATTTCATCAGCACCAACAGACTCTCCTCGAACTCTTTTACCAGGATCTGAACTTGGCTCTTGCTTCTCTTTAATTCTCTTGATCAGAACTCTTGATTTATCTCTAGAATCGGAACCTGGCTCATATCTACTCATGTATCTTCAGACTCCCCCTTTCGATAAGCTGGGATCGTAGACTGGAATTCTTGTTCTAAGATCGAGAACTGGCTCACACTTTTTCCACAGTGTTCAGGACTAATTCCCGGCTCTACTGTTTTCTGCACAAGTTCTTAACCCAGAAATAAATTTCACAAATTTGTAATTTGACAAATTTATACTCTACTTACCACTTGTAAATACAATTCTCAAAATGATTTAACATTTTAAAACTTCTGATGAACCACTTGCAGGAATATCATTTTACTTTTCAAAAATACACTCTCCCAAACCATTAGTCATAATGTTTAGCACTTGGAATTTTGAAAATTAGCTCTCCAACATCAGTTGTCGAAAATCTTTTTGAATTTTTCAAAATTTATGCTAATACACACTGAAAATCTTTTTGGATTTTTAAATGTAAAGAAAATGCAGAAAGGAATATATACAGACAATATTTTTGTGAGTTTGCGTAAGAGGATCATATCAGCTTTTGAGACAAATCACCAACACCGTTAAGCTTTAAACATTTTCAGTTCTAAACGTTCACTTAGATTGTCAGTGTACTGATCCACTTAAATTCTCACACAAATTTCAACTGATCCGAGATACGAGATTAATGTTTTAGAGACTTAAAATTATATGCGTGTCCCACCTCAGAATATACTCCCGTATCCAGATCCCAATATTCAGTCTTACAGGTGAGTATACCACAGATGATATCTGTAAGGGGTTAAAATGCGAGGGCCGTGAGAGCTCAGGTCAGAACTTCCGTTCAGCAGAGAGATGACGGCTTCGACTTTTGGTGTGTCCCCTTTAGAGAATCTTTTTTACAACAGCACATGATTAGCATTGTTCAATGTTTCATCATTTTTATGCTGAGGGTAGCGCTATATTTCAAGCAAGCGTAAAGTATTCTCCGGGGACTAGGCCATTGCTTCCGCAAAATCAGAAGTCCCGGGATAATACCCCAGATATCACTCAGTATAAAGACCTAGTATCTCAGAAAGAGGGACCTTTCAAACAAGATTTCGGGGGTTACCCATATATCCGAGAGATGTTCCCCACGATATAAGTAAGTTTGAAATTTAGGTTTATATCTCGTCACAATCTACTAAATGTGTAAAAACCTACTGGCATATCATCAGTGAGACCGTTTATCACATTTTGACTTTCCAATTCTTTAGCATGCTGTGATCGTCCACTGATGTACTATCATTTCCTCTTTTTTACAACAAAACTCAATTTTAGAATTTATCATGTTTTTGTCTTTTTCAAATTTTCAAATGTTTTTGGATTTTCAGAAATTCTTACTCCCCCTAAAATTCAAACACATTTAAAGAAATTTGAAAACAAACTATACAATCAAAGTGACAACTGATATCGAATCATTCAAATCGCCATCCACTTGGTATAAACAATCATAACTCCCCCTCACAACAAACTATTTTCCCATTATGATTTCAAAACACTTAAGTTTGTTTTAATAAAATGGTTTTTCCGGAAAATAAGTTTTGTTGATTTTACCACTTGTAGGTTAGGGGTTCATTTCATCACATTGTACTTCAACCACTTGAATGAAAGTTAAATCAAGTTCAATTTAATGACCTTGATTTACCTTTTGAACCACTTGTAGGTTCACTTACCAACCATGCCATATGTAAATCAAAATATAACAATTTAAGAACAACTACCACTTGACGGTGGAAATCACTTTCGTGAATTTCTCAAGAAAGATGCCGATACCTGCTCCTCGCTTACCAACCTGGGAGCTCCGGCAAGTCATATTTTTCATTCATCAAAATAAGTTCCATCCCAGTCACAAACCTGAGACGAAACAACCTTACCTGGTTTCTTCAATTTTTTCTCATAGAACTCCTTCACTCCTTTGACTTTCCTGTCAACCATTTTACCAAAAATTTGGTGCACTTTGGAGTTAAAGGCTTTCTCAATATCAAATTCTTTCTTTTCTGAGAAAATTGATTCAAAATCTCAATTTTGCCAACCTTTTGTTTAAAATTTTCAGCCCTCAATGGTGGAAAATTGACATCATCCATTGGAGGTACTGAGGTTTCCAATTTTATCTCAACATGTGGCTCCTCTGACTTTGTGGAATCAGATTCATCACCTGAAGTTAGCTCCTCTGATTTTGAAGCATCAGAATCATTGCTAGAACTTTCATCAGACTTCTTAACAACCCATTTTTGGTTGTCAAGTTTTGCTGTTTTCTTGTAAAATCTGTTTGAACATTCACCAATTTCAAATTTTAAATTCTTGAAAAGTTTAGTTCTCTCAATTGGTGGTTCAAACACAACCTCTTTATTTTTCAGTTTAGAAACTCCCTGTTTTGATTGAATTGCCTTAGGACAGTTTTTGGCAATATGACCACTTGTTTTGCATTGAAAACAGGTTCTTGTTTCTTTTATCTGATCAGCAAACTTCATCTCTTCTTGCTTCTTCGCAAGGAACTCTTTGTTAGATTGCTTCCAGAATGGACTCTTTTGTTCCTCCTCGGCAGACGTAGCTGCAACAAATATCATTTTAGATTTAAAATCACGAACATATTTTTCATTTTTATGATTTTCTGGTGGAATAAAACCCAATCCTTTCTTTTTGAAATTACCGTTATGGTTTGGTTTCTTTCGATAACCAGAACCAGAACTGTAACCCTTTTTCTTGTTTTCTCTTTGTTGAACTCTTGAGGTGTGCTTTTTAGGTTTATCATTAAGATTTACATCTTTTATTTCAGAAATATTAATTTCTGTTAGTTTGAAAACCTTTTTGATCATTTCTGGTTTAACACCTCTTATTGGAAATTCCTCATCAGAATATAATTTGTTAGAATCATTCAATGTATATGCAACTTTGAATGTTTCGTCATTCAAATTAGATTTTGATAGAAGAAATTCTTTATTGTAAACTCTTTTGCACTGTTTGTCGGTTTGACTCGAAGTGCTGGACTCGGACTTTGACTCTGACATAGACTCCGACTTTGACTCCTCAGTTTCATCGTTATCTAACACATGATCCACCACTTTCTTCATCAATTGAGTTTGTTGATCAGTGTCAGACGATGTAAAAATGACATCAATATTTTCTGGCAAGTTAACTGAAGACTCCGACTCCCACTGTAAATTTGTTGCCTTTTCGACTCTTTCTGAATTTGGATTTCTCGGAGAATATCTATTTACAAGCGGGGGTGGACACTTGTTTTAACTGGCACTCTGTTTCTTACCAGATGTCTTCACTTCAGTATCCTTCTTCTTTTCCTTTTTCATTTTAGAAATATTTTCTTCAGAAACTATCTGTTCTTCAGTTACTTCATCATCCTCAAATGCCTCCATGCCTTCAACAGTTGGATAAATCCTGTCAATGACATAAGAAGTACATGAGTAACTTTTTAACAAACGATTTACTCTTTCAGTTTCAATTCTTTGAGTTTCCAATTTTTGTTCAAGAACAACACACTTCTCGATGTAATTGTTAACAACTTTCTGCTTCGTCATGAAAGCTCCCTGAAGTGTTTTCATTGCTGTTACTTGCTCTTCACTGGATTGATTGTATTGATTCATTACTTTATTCAAAACATCATAAGATTCCTTCAACCTGTTCATGTTGTTAATCAGTTCACTGTTTTTCTTCTTCATAACCTCACAGGTTTCACAATTCACTGGAATCTTTCGTGCATCAACTTCTTCATCAACTTTGAATTTTGGAACTTCCTTTACTTTTCTTCTTATCACCGGAATATTTTCATCATCACTGCTAACCGGTGTTTTGAACTTTTTCTTTTTAGCTTTTTCATCTTCACTATCACTTTCTGCCATCATTTTCAAATGAGCTGCCATTCTTTTCGCATAATACTCAGTATCATCATCACTATCTTCTTCAATACGAGCAACAAAAGCTTTAGCTTTTAACAACTCTTTATCTAGACAATAATCATCCCAACTAAAACCTTCCCAGCTAAACCCTTCTGGTAACTTTTCATCATCTTGGTCTATCAGACATGCTTTGTTATCAGCTGAAATATATTTGTCCCAACTGAATCCTTTTGAAGATTTTTTATCATCTTGATTCACCAAACATGCTCTCTTTGAAGACTCTTCTATTACTTTTCTACCATGTGCCACTTGTGGTTCTTGTTGTTGTTGAGCAACTTGATGATAGATAGATTTCCTGTAGTAATCATTGTTGTTGAACGGATTTTGAGCTCCACTTGCTTCGCGATTAGTGCACTCCCTCTTGAAGTGTCCTTTTTCCCTGCAACGAAAACAAGTAACTTTAGATTTATCAAAACCTAAATTAGAAACACATGCATCACGGAAATCATCTCTTCCCGTAATTTGTTTAAACTTTTTGGCTCTCCTCAACACACTAGCCAAACACCATTTTATATCGATTAATTCCATCTCTTCAGCATCAATCTGATCGTAATCCTCTTTGGTCAACATCGGATTCCCGATCCTTCCTGCTACAAAACTTCCATAGGACTCCAACATAGTTCCCAACAAAGACATGTGACTTTTCGCAACTTCTTCAGAATAATCCTGATCATTTTCAAGATTCAATACAATGTTGCATTGTAGATTCTTACCATTCTTGGTTGTTGAAAATTTCGGATCAAATGATGGATATGATGAAAAACTTGTGTTGCTGTTTGATCCTTTGGATGAACTTCCTGATGAACTTTTTGCATTGAATGCAGTCTCAACCTTTTGTGACATGTTGGTAGTTTTGTCATTCAACCCTGCTTTGTAATAAAGCCCAATATCTTGTTCACCTTCGAAATCTTTCATTCTTGAGATCTTTCTCTGTTCCATTTCTTGAGCCTCAATCTTTTCAATAAACTTGCTCAGTGTCAGACTACTAAATCCTTTCTTGTTCCTTAGCATCATGAGATATGTGCCCCAAATCTCATATGGCAACGCATCAGCTAGCTTTTTAATCAACTCTTCATTCTCTTTGTTGATGCTCAATCTCTTCATGTTTGCTAACAGATTGCAATATCTTTCTATGATTTGCTTTGTGCTCTCATTTTTCAACCCACGAAACAGATCAAACTCTTTCTTCAATAGTGATTTTTTGTTTTTAACCATTTCTTGACTTCCAACAAACTTTGATTTTAAAGCTTTCCAAATTGAGTACGAAGTTCCATTGTGTTGCAATAAAACTAAGATATCTTCTTTCACAACTTGTTGTAATAGACTTAACGTCATTTTTTCATCTTTGTGTTTCTTTCTATCTTCGGCACTTAGATCTTTAATTGCAATAATCTCTTCATCATCTGTCATCGGTCTAACATATTTCGTTTCAACACATTCCCAAGCATCCAAATAATTTGCTTGTACCCAGTTTTCAAAACATCCTTCCCAACCTTTATACTCCTCGATGTTCATGAGCTTAGGCGGTTTTTGCATAGTCCCCGTTTCATTTTCCAACATTGTCTGCTGAGTCACAGTAATCGGGGTAGCAAAGGCGTTGAAAAATTCCTCTTCCATGATTCGGTTTTCAAGAAATGTTCAAACAATTGGTTTCAAACGGAATTATACTTCTCAAACGAAATCCCAGTTCAAGCGAGATTACACAGTCCAAACGGAATTAACCCTTAAACGAAATTACCGTAATTTCGTTTGAAATCAACACCCTTTCAAACGGAATACTAATTCCGTGAGGAATTATCAAGCGAGATCAGGCTTTTCAAGCGGAATTACTAATTCCGTGTGAACCTCTCAAACGGAATCACCAACTGAAACGGAATTACCTAATTCCGTATGAAATTTCAAACGGGATTAACTTCTAAAACGAGATTACTCAAACGGAATACCGATTTCAAGCGGAATTAGGGACTAATTCCGTATGAAATGCTGCTGACATCATCATCTCGAGCTGATTTTCAAACGGAATTACCAAATTTTATCAGATTTTGATCGAATTAAGGTCCAATTTTCTCAAGGATTTGTTAAAACATAATTCCGAGTGTGATATGTGAAAATCAAGACATTTTAACCATGAAAAATTGTTAATTTTGAAAAAGAAGGTGTAGAAATCAGAAATCGCAGCTGAATTGGTAAGAACTCTTCTTCCTGAGCTCTGATACCACTTATGGAATCGTTTTCTGACCCGAACGAGTCGATCAGAAGAGTTTTTCTCAATACGAAAGGCGGAAACAGACGTATCGAGGTCAATTCAGCTGGAATATCACTTTAAACTGTCGTATTATTGATTTGATAACAAATTACAACAAGACGACACTTCGGCAGCACTTCGTGGCTCAGACCGGAAAACTTACAACTGATTTCGCTTGAATGGTATTTATAGGCCCTTAATTCCGCTTGAGAATGTCCCAAACGAAATTAGATTCCAAGTGGAATCTAATTCCGTGCGGAATTAAACTCATGATCTTTCAAGCGGAATTACCTCCTTCAAGCAAAATTACATATATCTTGAACTACGTGCCTTGATCTAACATTCTAGATACAAGACTCGATACAAGACGAAGTCGACCGACGCATGCACTAACAATGAGCTCATGAGAGACTACACCAGCAACTCCTAGTCACACGCTATGCACCAAAGATCCATCTAATTCCCTGAAATACAAATAAGGTTGAAAACAATCAACAAAAGTTGAGCGACTTCATGCGTTTTGAGTGAGTTCCAAATAAACTTGTAAACATTTGAGAGATCTTTCAACAACAGCTATGTAAAGCGTCTATGAACAGATCATTAATGTTTTGCAAGGACATTAATATGTGTGGCGACATAGGAAGCACTCAAGCCTAGTGGATTTCCTCCGGTCCATCCAGCTGGAACAACAAAAGCACTACATGAGCCACACAAGGACCCAAGAGTGGGGCTCGCTACACCTGATAGATCTACCACCTTTTCCCCTCGGTGTTAAACAAGATTAATGGCACTTAAGAGAGATACTATTTGTCCACATGATCTAACAGTTCATTCCCTAGCTAAACCATACCATCAAGACATGTATTTCACCCATGAGAGTTATAAATCCGAAAACAATTAAGAGAAAAGGGGGACATGAACTCACAAGTTTGCGTCCGTACACTGCGCGCTCAAAGTCGATTTCCTCGGGTCATGTCGCTACCTACAAACGTGCTTGGTTTTGTTAGACACCTCGGTCGTGTAACGACTCTTGGTCTTAATTATTTATTAGGACTTGTTTTGGAATTGTGTTTGCTTTGAGTTGCACTTTCAGTGTATGATGTTTATATATATTTTTCATAATTATATATAATTCCAAGTTTAATATATTAGTTAAAATACTATATTTTAACTTACGTTATTTTCATGCATTGTTTATATATCATTTAAGGGTTTCATTAAAAATAATATATTTTTAACTCGTTTTGATATATTGTTTCCATATACGTGTGTTTGTAGTTCTCATAACCAAAATACCTTTTACTGAGTATTATACACTTGTAAGTATTCCCAAGTATATGTATAGTTATTTTATGAGTATTTTGTGTTTTTAATTTCGCATTCTCATAATTTAATATAATACTTGTATAATGGCATGTTTACCAAGTGTAGGTAGTATAGGTGGGCATGTATTTGTACGTATATGAATATGTATATTCTTGTATTTGTTAAGTATTTCATACTCAATATATTTTTAATCTTTCTGGAATATTGTTCTTGCACAACTATAACCAATATTCTTGCATTCTTAAAATATATATATTTTAGGATATGTTTATAGAAAATATCTATATTTTTGACTTGGTAAATATAAATGTTCACATATATCTTAAAATAATTTATTTTTAAGATCAAGACTAGAAAGATATATATTTTTAGTTTCCACCCAAAATAATATATTTTTAAGTTATTTATGAAAAATAAATATTCTCATGCATTTCAAAAAAATAATATATTTCCATGTTTGACAAAATATGGTATATTTTCATAATACTTCTTGTAAAAATACATACTTTGTCATTTGTTCGGTTTAGAAAATACCGTTTACCAAGCTTTGTTATAATACAAATTTAATTCCGGAATATTTATATAATTTGTCTGATATGCCCGTTTGTCCAAAAGTCCAATATTTGTGTCCAAAATGTATATTCATATTCTTGTAATTCTTGTAATCTCTTTAATTACAATTTTGGTATTTGGGTGGTATATTATTTCAAGTCCCTAAATTTTAATATAACTAATACAAATAATATACACATAGCACATAGTTTATATGGTCTCTAAATATATATTTTCCTAAATATATATTTAGTCATTTTTATATTTAAAACCATTAATCAAAGTTACTTGTAAGAACTTGTTAAAAAATATATTTTCTAAGTGTTTAAGTTTTATAAAAATTTCGCCATAGTTTCCTTTGTAAAATGGAGGTTTCCATGCTTTCAAAGCATATAATTTTCTTTTCAAAATCATCAACAATTCATCCACCACAATTTACAAGCATAACATATACAAAAAAAAAATGCATTTTTCATGAAATTATGAACTTGAAAGTTTGTAAAAATTTGTAGTCTTTTAACTATGTGTTAAACATGTTCTTTGAACTTCAAAAACATGGTTTGTTCTTTGATATAAACTAACTTGTAAAAATACACACTTTACAACTTGTGATCCATTTTTATAAAAATTCATTTTCTTCCACTTTTCATGTTCTAAATACTTCAACAATTTTCATTTTCACATGTGTAACAAGTTTATTTATTTTCAAGAACCAAAATCATGCTTATCATGTAGTAAACTTTATTCTTTGAAACTTTAATCTTTCAAGTCTTTGATTTTTCAAGAATCATACTTGGTAGGAATCAAATCCTACATTTAAACATGATTATTTTTTAAGTTCATCCTTCACATAACACATGTTCAACATTGATCTTTCAAGATCCTTTCACATACTCGTTAGATCATTTTTTTAATCATTACCTAACAAGTCTTTATGTGGTGTTCATCATCATACACATAAACAATTATCAAACAACTTCATCACATAACATAAACAACTTGTTTTCTTATGATTATTAGTTTGGTTTAAGTGTTCATCTTCTTTGTTTTGTAAGATCATTTAGATTTTTAGTTACACATAAGTTATAACTAATAGAACAAGATGAAAAACGGTTCATAAGGCACTTACTACTAGCACAAGACTAGGGTAGAAACAAGATGATGAAGATGAAAGAAATGGGTTTGTCAAAGCCTTCCTTTGACAAAATTGGCCACTCCCATCAATAAGCTCTCACGCTAGCCAATAAACTAAGGACAAGTCAGGCCAACTCCTATGAGCGGGCCCTGTCACACCTCGACCGTGTTAAAACAACAAAATCACGGCGGAAACACCGGGGAGTGTCGTAACAGAATCAATGTTTCATAACACATGGATTTGAAGTTTCGTTTTATTGAATTTAGTGTATTACATTGTCTTGAAATTTAAAAGCAAAACACAAGCATATTGTCTTTCATTGTTTTTATCTCACAAAGGCCCTCGTCCGTTCCTATGTGAGCATGCATAATCATCATCAAATAACAACACCTGAAACATATGTGAAAATAAAGTCAGCATAAAAATGCCGGTGAGTACATAGGTTTTGTGAGTGTGTCAAATTCACGGCTTGTATACATATTGCAATACCTCATACGACTACTAGATTCGATAATTGAAAACCGTGTATTGGAAATTGTTGGGTATTGCAATATAATTAACCAACTAAAATAAGTTGGTTATATGTTTGTGAAAACCTCATTGCCATGAATCTTGACTAAAGCATTTGTTTTTGTAAACCAAATTGTAAATCGTCCTTGTAATAAAACTTGTATGGTTTATATCATTTGAGCTCGTAATCGTTGAGTAACTCTACCCAACGTCGTTGTCGCATGTTGAGCTCCTTCAGATCGAGGATGTGCTGGAGGCTCTTATGGTCCGTGTATATCGTACACTTCGTGCCATACAAGTAGTGTCTCCAGGTATTTAGGGAAAACACAACAGCTCCAAGCTCCAAATCATGCGTTGTGAAGTTCTTCTCATGCACTTTCAATTGTCTGGATGCATAGGCTATCACTTTGTCTCTCTGCATTAAAACGCATCCAAAGCCCAAACGTGAAGCATCACAATATACAATGAAATCATTACTTCCCTCAGAAAGGGAAAGAATAGGTGCACTACATAGCTTTTCCTTCAACGTGTGCAAAGCTTCCTCCTGTTTCTCCGTCCAATCAAACTTCCTCTCCTTCTGGGTTAATAGCGTCAATGGCTACGCTATTCTGGAGAAATTCTCAATGAATCTCCGGTAGTAACCAGTAAGCCCTAAGAATTATCGCACCTCCGACGGAGTCTTTGGCGCTTCCCAATTCTTGATCGCTTCAATCTTAGACGGATCCACATGTATACCTTTCTCATTAATGACATGTCCGAGAAAATGAACTTCCCGAATCCAGAATTCACATTTAGAGAAATTGGCATACAACTTCTCTTCCTTCAACAATTCCAAAATCAACTTCAAATGATGCTCATGATCTTCTTTGGTTCGCGAATAGATAAGTATGTCGTCGATGAATACTATCACGAATTTATCCAAGTAGGGTTTGCATACCCTATTCATGAGATCCATGAACACAGCTGGCGCATTATTTAGGCCAAAAGGCATGAATAGAAACTCGTAATGGCCATATCGTGTTCGAAAAGCTGTCTTCAGAATATCTTTGTCAGCAACCTTCAACTAATGATACCCTGAACGCAGATCTATCTTCGAGTAGTAGTTGGATCCCTGTAGCTGACCGAACAAATCGTCAATCCTCGGTAAAGGGTACCGATTCTTGATAGTCAACTTGTTCAGCTCTCTGTAATCAATACACATCCTGAAGGATCCATCCTTCTTCTTCACGAACAAAACAGGTGCACCCCAACACGAGGACTTCCCAGAGGGTCACCCATCCTAGTACTACTCGCGCCAAAGCCTGCGGACTTCTGAAGGGATCCGGTGCATTAGTGTTGGTATGATTGCAACCGAAAGAATACCAGCTCCTTATTCTTTTATACCTTTCCACGCCTTGATCCCATGCCCACCTATGCTCTCATGTGTGGCCTGCGTTACGCGTCTCGGGACCGTCGTGCGTGCGCGTGCCTTCGTCAAAGCCTTCCTTTGACAAAAGCGGCCACACCCGTCAATAAGCTCTCACACTTGCCACTAAACTAAGGACAAGTCAGGCCAACGCCTATGAGCGGGCCCGTCTCCCCATATCCTGTGACAACCCGAACTTTCAAGGTCTGTATCTCTTCGTCATGTGATCCTGTTTCTTGTTATTTCTCCTTCATATCCCTTATGACGATAGAAACTTGTGACGGTAATTAAATTGCTAAATGTTTAATGTGTATGAGTGTGTTAATTGCTAAATGTTTAATGTGTATGAGTGTGTAATGGGCCAATCTCTATGTCGTGTATATGATTGGGCCGCAATGTGTGTGTTTGTTTGTTTGAAACCCATAGTAAACTCGGTAACATTTACCCATTTGTTTGGCTGCCCAATCGAACAGGCTTAAGCCCATTTCGACTCCTGTATTGCTCAAACCAAACCCTTGTTATTTAATCACATATATTATGTGTTGTTTATCAATATCTCTAAACAAAAAAACAAAAAAAAACCCTACCCTCTCAAGTGTGCGTACGGAAGGAGAACCCCCCCCCCCTTCGAGACTTCAGCCTATCGAGCAAACCTTTTTAGGTTAGCAGATTCACGCTTATGTTAACTTTTATTTGTTGCTTGTGTTCAAATGTATTTTTTATTAACAAAGCCATATGTACGTTCTTTAAACATGAGAAAGATTTCTTTATGTTTTGCATGATTAATGATGTTAGGGTTGCATGCTTTTAGTAATATTAATGGATCCGATATAAAAGATAGTTGATAGTAATTGAATGTGCACGAATCTGATTGAGGGTTTGAAGAGATGTCAAGACTCATGTTATTGTATGATCTTGATATGTTGATAAAGGTTTGATGTCTACGAGAGTACAGTTGTTAATTGCGTTTGATATGTGTGGTTTCATATTGTTACGGATCAAAGTGTTACTAGAATGAAAGTCTGTTGTAGTAGGAGAAAATGATTATGTTGTTTTCTTTCACTTAATCTTGCTCAACTACGGATAAATGTTGACTCGTGATTTTATGTGCAAACCATGATTCCGAATTGAATGATTATAGGTATTCGTTGAATTAACAGTAGTTGCTTGATCCGATTCGGTTAGCTAGGGTGTATGCATGAACTGTTATTTTATTCTTAATGGTAGCGTGTTGAATTATCCACATTGAAATCTGATTTGATAATATGTGATATTTGGAAATAATGAGGAAAAGTATCTGATGTTAACATACACACATTATGAATTGGGTTGTTGTGCAAAATGAATTGTACGGCCCAACCGGCCACACAAAGGAAACTGGGTTATCTTCATAATGGGCCAAGTGGTGTTGGAAACCACTTTATGTTTGGGCTGGCATGATAGCGGGCCACACCACAAGGGTAACGGATCTGCTTAAGTGTGGGCCGAACATGTTTAATGGTTGGGCTGGTAGTGTTTGTGAATAAGACTATGCACGTAGGTGTGATGTAAGTTTGAACCATTATATGTTAAGCAACGATCCAAAGGTACTAGGTGAATGGATTAGCGGTCACGACTCAAACTATATATGTGCGTTACCTGTTTAATAAATGTGCTTTATGTGAATGATGAATACGTGAATTGATCGTACGTGTAATATATGGTGCATGTGCAGATAGAACTGACTATTATCGGTAACCCTTTTAGGACGTGTTTGTTCAACTGTATAACAAGTAACAAATCTTACCGAGCAAACCAAAGGTGAGTTCATCTCTTGAGCATGCGTCCCGGTGGTTGGGACAGTCTTTGGGTATCCCTGAGAGGGATGGGTTTCGGGTAAATCATGGGTATTCCTGCGAGGAATATGTCTTTTGGGAAAATCTGGAATGTTGGATAATATACTCATCCTATCACCATTGAAGTCCCTCCGTGTTGTTTGGTTACCTGAGAGGTAACAAGGTATTAGTTAGTAGCGCTACTTAGGTTTGGCACCCTCACCCCGTACCTGAGAGGACGGGTGTGAACTAATGACCTAGTCATGACCAATGCTTTGATAGGAGCATTGGAGAAAGGGCAATGTAAATCAGGAGCCGTCTTGTATTCGGGGTATTATCAACATTAAATTCAATGGATTAAACTAAACACTTGGTAACTAACGTTTTTGCAAAACTATGAACTCACCAGCGTTGTCTGATACACTTGTTGCATGCTCGCAGGTCGTTGGATGTCTATGATTGGGAACTTGCTGTCTGGAGTAGCTGGAGTGGTCATGAGTCGACTGGAGGGATTCATGTGTTTGAACTATTGATACTATACATTGGTTTTGAAACAGTTTAACTTGGGTTTACTATTTGATTCCGCTGAACATGTTGGTTTTCATTTAAACTTGTTGATGGTATTTTTATTAATAATTGAGGATTTTATTTAGAAACTTGTATGTGTTCAATGTAATTAGTGGCTCGTTGTTGGTACGTCACACGCCTAACAGGGACATTCCCTAGGTGGTATTTTGGGGGTGTGACATATCCGGCTCCCGCACCGACGAGCCTTCGGCACGATAAACCGTGTTTAATCGAAAGCGCGCCTTCGGGCACCCCGTAGCCCCGTTCCATCCGCAACGGCCACTCGGATGCTACGCCAAAGATACAGGGACTAGTAAATAAAGTAAAGCAAAGAACGAAAAAAAGGTTGCAACACGAGGACTTCCCAGGGGGTCACCCATCCTAGTACTACTCTCGCTCAAGCACGCTTCACTACGGAGTTCTGAAGGGATCGGGTACATTAGTGTTGTTATGATCGCAACCGAAAGAATGTTAGCTCCTTATTCCTTTATACCTTTCAACGCCTTGATCCCATGCCCACCTATGCTTTCATGTGTGGCCTACGTTACGCATCTCGGGCCTGCCGTGTGCGCGCTCGCCTTCGTCAAAGCCTTCCTTTGACAAAAGCGACCACTCCCGTCAATCGAAATAATACCAGCTCCTTATTCCTTTATACCGTCAATCAAAATCCTTCCTTTGACAAAATCCTTCCTTTAACTGCGGAGTTCTGATGGAATCCGGTGCATTAGTGCTGGTATGATCGCAATCGAAATAATACCAGCTCCTTGTTCCTTTATACCTTTCCACGCCTTCGTCAAAGCCTTCCTTTGACAAAATTGGCCACTCCTGTCAATAACCTCTCAGGCTACCCAATAAACTAAGGTCAAGTCAGGCCAACGCCTACGAGCGGGCCCTTCACCCCATATCCGGCTCCCGCGCCGACGAATCTTTGGCATGGTAAACCGTGTTTAATTGAAAGCGTGCCTCCGGGCACCTCGTAGCCCCGTTCCAACCGCAATGGCCACTCGGATGCTACGCTAAAGATACGGCGACTAGTAAAGAAAATAAACCAAAAAACGAAAAAAAGGGGTTGCAACATGAGGACTTCCCAGGGGGTTACCCATCCTAGTACTACTCTCGCCCAAGCACACTTCACTGCGGAGTTCTGATGGATCTGGTGCATTAGTGCTGGTATGATCGCAACTGAAATGTATGACCCATATACTGATCTTATCATTTGTGTAATAATTAATACATTTATAAGTATCGTTAATATTAAAACATCGAATTAACGACATTTGGATAAGTTTCAAAACTTTACAACCCCTTCCAACGTTTCCCTAAACATGTTGTTTCAATCCAACTTACTTAACTTTTAAAAACAAGCAAATACATATTTACAAGAGTTAACAACACTAGAGTGAGTTGTGTGACAAAAGTAATAGTTTTCATTTGCGGAAGCTCCTTTATAATGTGTGTTCGGTTCTTTAACAAGGCTTGATCCTCATCCGCAAGTCCATCCCTTTACCTATAACCAAAATTTATCAAAACGTTAGTTATTTGAGCTTATTATATGTTTTAACAAGTTCATAACATCAAAACGCAGCAAATAAACAAGTTTTTCAGGTCTAGGTATCGGTCGCGGGGCGTGACGGCTGAAGATCTAGCCTTCGCGGGCCGCGAGGGCCGTCGCATAGTGCGACACCTTCCCTGGTTCGCCGTCGCATGACGCGACGCCTTTATTTTTCCAGCGGGTTTGGTTTTCAGACCTGCATTTTCCCAGCTAGTCTATACTTTACGAAAACGAACATAACTTGTCCGTTACTGATCCGAATTAGGTCACGTTTCTTCCTACGTAACCGTAATTCGATACTCTATAATATAGAATCAAAATCCTACCATCACCTGAACAAATTTCTTTCATTTAGACCTTCAGATTATAAAAATATTGCATAATTATTTGACCCGTTTTAATTAATGAACCATAGACTTTGGTTATGAGCTCAAAAAATCTATAATAGCTTACACATCAATATACTTGTATTCTATGACACATATTATTAAAACTCAGGTGCCGTTAACCAAGTATATGCATCTTAATCCACCCGTTTATCTTAATTAGCGATATCCATCGCTTTATCTTACCAAAGTTCAATACTTTGGTGGTTTTGACCCGTTTGATTTCATGAACGAAATCCATCGCCTTTCTGAATTAAACGTGTAGTATTCGAGTCAATTTGACCCATTTAATCCATTAAGTGGAGTCCATCACCTTAATCGTTTATATGTCATCGAAATTTCTACTTTTTCTTGTTTGGGTACTACAAACGAAATCCTTCGTTTTAGTAATATCCAACATTTTAACGAATTGATTATCATTCAACAACTAACATAACATGCTAACAAATTATTACGAAGCACATAGCCGCGTACCTTTTTCAAAGCTTTCCCTTTAAGCGGGTATCCGTTCCACCTTGCCCACTTGATGATCCACCCAAATCACCTATATAATTTGATTCAAATATATTGCTTAGAACTCATAGTTCAATATTCGATATTTCATTCTCTTGATTAATCAATTAAGCAATTACTTCATGTATTTCAAGTATTCCAATTCATTCAAGCATTTCATCGAACATCTAGTGTGCATAATTTGTATTCTTACACTATCATGTTCATGGTTAATAACTTTAACAATGTTTAGCATAGTAATTCGATTCCTATAACAAGAACACTATAATCACACTAGAATTTACACCATAAACAATCAACTAACATCTAGTATCACAAAAATATATGTATTCTTCACAAAACCCATATATCCTTATGTGACAAACATTGAAACTCATAGGTTATGTCATGAGTTGATCAATTTATTGTCTAAGATTAGTTCCTAGACTTGTATTCATCATACTTTACCCATAACCTGCATTAATTCATCCTAAATTTTTGTTACAAGAATTCAAGAATCATCAAAACACTTTCATATATCAAAATTAAGCATACCTTTTGATATACTAAGTATGAGGATCACTTCTTTAGCCTTGAATCACCCTCAATTAGGTTTTGATTCTTTGATTTTGAGTGAAATTGTGAGATTAGGGTTTAGAAGAGCTTGAGGTCGGTCCTGGAGTCTTGATCGAACAGAAACACACACAAAGTGTGTGGTTTCATGTTTATCCAGTGTTTTAAAAAACATCTTTCAAAAATTGCACAATTGGTCCCTCAAGTTTCTAAGTTAATACAATGGTTATAATTCTTTGATTTCCCATCTTTTCTATTAAGAATTTAACTAGGTTAATAATTCCTAGTTTCAATTCTCATTATTTTATTATTATTATTATTATTCTAACTTATACATATATAACGACATATATAGTTTAATAAGTTTAGGGGTGTTACAAGTCCACCCCCCCTTAAAGAGGATGTTGGTGCATTCATCTGTCGTCTTCGTCTTATGTCGAGTCTCGGTTGCGTTGCAGATCTGAACGAGCATGAAGTCATCTTTAAGAATGATGATATCACATGTGTGACATCAAGTATGACATCACAACAATGACATCATCACATCATATGATCAGAATGTTGTGTTTCGCTTGAAGACAAAATGTTAGTTGATTGTATGTAGGTTTCGCTTGAAACAGAATGTCATATATATGAGGGTTTCGCTTGAACATATGAATATGAGGTTTCACTTGAACTAATTCTGTCATATTCAAGCGAAACCATGAGGACTATAAATAGGATAGTTGGGTTCTCATTTGTAACAGTTCAGAGAATTCCATACCGAGGTGCTGCCGGTGTGAAGACTGATTATAATCGATATAATATCAATCAAATCAGTGTTTAAAGTGATAATCAAGCTGTTTCGACGTCGGTTTCTTAGTTTCCGCCTCTGAACTTATAAAATCTCTTCTGAATGACTCGTTCGGGTCGCAAAACGATCCTACAGAGGATTTCGTCCTCGAAATCATAATACGTACCAAATAAGGAAGGGTATAAGCGTCTCATTTCTTCATCGGACTCCCAACTGGTGTTCGATCCTTTCCGGTGTTCCCATTTGACTTTAACTTGATTAATCTCTTTATGCCTTAGGCTTTTAACCGTTCGATCAAGAATTTCGATAGACTTTACGACATAATTAAGTTTATCATCAACTTCAATGTCATCATAGCTTACATAAGTCATTTCGTTAGCTAAGCACTTTCGTAGATGTGAAACATGGAAAGTGCTATGAATACCGCTCAACTCTTCTGGCAGTTCTAGTCGGTATGCTACCTTACCCACACGTTCTGTGATTTTGAATGGCCCAATAAATCTTGGACTCAATTTTCCTCGTTTTCAGAATCGGATAACCCCTTTCCACGGAGATACTCGCGTAGGACTTCTGCCGATCTTGAGCAGCTTTTAAATGAGCCCGAATCACTTCAATCTATTCATTAGTGATACTGACTATATCTTTGTGAGCTAATTCTCGTGGACCCACTTTGCCCCAGCACACCGGGGTCCGACACTTTTTGCCATAAAGCATTTCATACGGGGCCATTCCAATACTGGAATGGTAGCTGTTGTTATATGAAAATTCAGCTAGTAGTAGATAGATATCCCAACTACCTCCAAAATCGATAATGCATGCTTGAAGCATATCTTCGAGTGTCTGAAAAGTTATTTCACTCTGCCCATCGGTTTGAGGATGATATGCGGTACTAATGAATAATTTAGTACCCATCTCTTCTTGAAAATTGCTCCAAAAGCTTGAAGTAAAGCATGTATCTCTATCCGATACGATAGACACCTGTACTCCATGGCGAGAGATAATTTCATCTGTGTATACTTCCGACATCTTCTCGGAAGTGTATGTTTCCCGAATTGGAATAAAATGAGCACTCTTGGTCAATCTGTCAACTACTACCCATATAGCATCAAATCCATGTGATGTTCTTGGTAACTTAGTTAACAAATCCATAGTAATGTGCTCCCACTTCCACACTGGAATATCTAACGGCTGAAGTTTACCATAAGGCTTCTGGTGTTCTGCTTTTACTTGTAAACAAGTTAAGCATTTTTCCTCATACTTCGTGATGTCTCATTTCATTCCAGGCCACCAATAATTTTGTTTCAAGTCTTTGTACATCTTGGTAGCTCCCGGATGAATAGAATAGCGAGACTTATGGGCTTCGTCAAGAAGAAGAGTTTTAACATTGCAAGTGTTTGGAACCCAGATTCGATCGAAACGGGTTTTCAATCCATTACTATTAGCCTGCAAGTCTTTGAGCTGACCCACTATTCTTTCCTTTTTCACATTTTCTTCTTTTACAGCTACAGTTTACGCCTCCTTGATTCGTTCAAGTAACCCAGAGGTCACTATTAACTGCATCGACTGCACCCGAATTGGTGAATATTCTTCTTTCCTACTCAGTGCATCTGCAACTATGTTGGTTTTTCCGGGATGATAATGAATTTCACAGTCATAATCCTTCACCGTCTCTAACCAACGTCGTTGTCTCATACTTAACTCCTTTTGATCAAAGAAGTACTTGAGACTTTTATGGTCAGTGAAAATAGTGCATTTCACACCATATAAATAATGCCTCCATATTTTTAAGGCAAAGACTACCGCCGCCAATTCCAGATCATGTGTCGGATATTTCTTTTCATGAATCTTTAATTGTCTTGAAGCATACGCGATCACCTTTCCTCGCTGCATAAGTACATGATCGGAATGTCACGCTCCGGTCAAAGATAATATTTATAAGCCCAAATTACCCTTAACTATCTGCTAGTGGTAGTAAGGGGTCGAACCACGAAGAGTATGTGGTTTGCAAATGGATTTGATTGAATTAAGATGAAAGTCACAGATTATGAAGCTTGCTATAATGTTTTTGTATTTTTATTTAGTTGAAAAAGATGTGCATTGGTTTAATTGATTAAAGCCTAATGATTAACAATTGCAAGAAAATTGATTACTAAATAATTATGATAAAAAGGGTTCACACCGGTTTCGGTAATTGCCAACCTAGGGTTTCTACAAGTTTTAGATTCAACTAAATTGTATACGATTAGTGGATTTAGTGTACCGTGACTTAGGTGCTAATAACTATCAACGTTTTGAAAAATGAACAAGAATGCACTTTGTAATCAACACAAGTAAAACCTAACCAAGACAATGTATAACTACACATAACCCTTTCGCAAAGTCATAACTTTATAATCGTTCGACGATTTACGAATACGAAACAAATGTAAACTATTGTCAATGGTTTCAAAAATCAATACAAAATTATCACAAAGCTGAATCGAGAATAATTCAAAACCCTAAATTAAACAACTACCTACACCGGGGTGAAACCAAGGTGATTAGCCGCTCATGGTTAAAGAAACTTGATCACCGGATGCTTGGAACTTGATTGAGATCATCTTGAAGCTTGAAGGGTGGAGGAATGGTGGATGACCAGGGTTTGTGAAGTAATGATTGTGGAATGAATGATGGTGGAAGGATTAGGGTTTGTAGATGGTTGATTGTGGATGATGATGATGATTCGGATTATCCTTGGTGATTAGAGATGAATTGGTAGTGAATGGTGAGTGGATGTGGCTCCAAGATTATGATTCAAAACTCAAAACAAAGTGTAACTTCTGAGTTAATGGCAAAAGGACCAATAAGAATCGATTTTACCCCAAAATTCCAATAATTCGCGTAACCGGAATCCACTGCCCGTCGCCGACAGGCCTGACCCCGTCGCTGATGGGTTCCCCTGGTCTTGTTTCTCTTCGACGGCTTATACTCCTGGATACGGACACTCTGGCCGACGGGCAATTTTAGAGGGCGTCGCCGACGGGCTCTCCGTCTCCGTTTCTCCAATTTTCACTTCTTGTGCTCCCGGTTGATCCGTAACGCGTCCCGGTTGTCCGGTTTTCATCCCGGTGACTCGTAAAGCTCCCGAAAAGCTCCTTAAACTCCATTAAACCTGCAAAACACATTCTTGATTAAAAGTAGGCTATCCAAAATTAAAACTTATGTAAAACCATCAAGTTATACGATAACGTGCACCGGTTTTCAACCACGCATCACATCCCCACACTTGTCTTTTGCTTGCCCTCAAGCAAATCTGTTTTTCACTTTCACAAAGGTAAAACAACGAACACACTCCCCATTCCCGAGACTAAGGTTAAGGTCTATTGTCATACAAAAGTTCAAACTCTTTACAATTTCCAACATATTTAACGGTAAAATGAATAATCTCATATGCAATGGTGATGTGCACAAAATGCAACATATAAATTACATCAATTGTGGCATAAAACTAACCCTTTTTTAGTACTAATGTTGGAAAAAGTGGGTTTTTGTCTTCCTTTTGTATTTCTAGGATTAAATGAGCTCAAATGAATAAAAGAAGCAAAAAGACAGCTAAATCTAACATAAATACAAGAAAAGGAACAAACGTGGCATGCCCAGCCTCCCCGACAACATCTTCCCAAGCAAAACAAGAGAACAGAAGGCTGAACACGCCCAGTGCTCAATGAGCACGGGGGCGTGCCCAAGTGTCAGCAGAAAAGACAAAGCTGTAGAAGCTTCTATCACCCACCACGGGGGCATGCCCAGCGGACACGGGGCCATGGTCAACTATAAGATTCACAGAATCTGGAGAAATCTTGATAGTACAGATACGCTTCTGCACACGGGGGCGTGCCCAGCGGACACGGGGGCGTGGTCAACTAATGCAGACAAACTGTAATTAATGAAGAAAGAGAAGGAAGGTGGACATGGGGCCGTGCCCAATGGACACGGGGCCGTGCCCGAGCCTCTGTTCAGCCTATAAATAGGGGTGCTTGGCTCATTTGCAAACCATCCCTTGGCACACCACCTCTCTTACACTTCACCCACCACCCACCACCATCACAACACCATCATCCACCACCATCATCCATCGTCCATCATAGAGTGTGTGAGTAGTCTCGGGATCCAAGATTGATCGTAAGAGTTCTTGACAATCAAAGGCCATGTTTGCGTAAGTCTCTTACATCACTTGGTGAAGACAAGTGTCTAGTGTAATACTTTTTATTTTTATCTTTTCGCACTTTTTATTTGGTTATGTATTAATGACTTTAATAACTAGTTTCTTATGTTGAAGGTGATTCTTCCTTATCGTTTATCCGTGGTGTCTTGGCATTATTTTACTATCTATATAAAATAAAAGATTTTCACCATTCATATCTCCACAGTCGATATGGAGATATGTTGGCTACTTGGTCGGGGGTTAAGGGAAAGGTTTGGTAAGAGTCTTGCCTTGTTCAGTGTATAGATCCTGCAAGGACCTGGGTCAAATTTAGTAGGACCTCCTTCAATACCCACCGGTATTGGATGGTGGGGATCCAAACTCTTTGATCTTCTCATATGTAAGCTACTGTTAATACTTTAACCCGGCTATTTAGGAATGTACCCCTGCTGACTCAGACTACTTAGCCGAGGATAACGTCACCTTCTGTGACACCTGTGCCTCCACGGCCATCAAACAAATACTATATCAATGAAATATTGTATTTCATACTTGGGACATGTATAAATATGTGTATCCTTAGCACATATCAATTCTTGTTCGATTTCAAGCTTTAAATCGCTTTCTGGAGGGTTATACGCGTACTGATGCGTAAATATAACCAATTTAATGCAACGAGCACTCCGGAATAGTGAAATAGGCTTAACATACCTTAAATAACCTTTACATAACTTAGAAATAAGTTTTGAAGGCTTTGGTATGGCAAAATCAAGTTAATTCGCTTACAGGGACTAAATTTGACAAACTGCGAAAGTATGCCAATTTGAACTGTAACAGACATTCCAGAACCTGACCATAAGTTAAACATACCATAAATATCCTTTACATAGCTTAGAAATAGGCTTTAAGGGGTTCGGTGTGCTAAAATAAACTTTTGGGTCATTCAGGGACTAAAACCGTCAAAAAGTGCACAAGTTTGCACTTTCGCGCATAACTTACGTTCTGAATACATCTGGACATCCAAAAATTTATGTAACCACTAAAATATTTTATTTAAGTGTTTGGCATGAGAAAAATCCATTCGTCACGCCATTTGGATCGTTTTTCGCGCTTATGCGCATTCCGTCGTAATTAAGCGAACATCGCGATCGTACGACCAAACGAACCAACATCCGGCATATTTTTTAGCATGTTTCATGTCCACAATGTTTAGGCATCATTTTAGGGCCTTAATGTTGGCTTAACGGGCCTTAAACGTGTCGGAAATGGCTTAAACACATAACAGGGACTGAAACTGTCATTTGGTAAACTTGTTTCTGATCAGTACAGCCCAGGCGGGCCGCGTAAGGATCTGCAACATCTTACGCGGGCCGCGAGGCCCTCCCAGACCAGATTCAATGTTTTAAACAGCTGTTAACAGCTGTTAACCACTCCCAAATCCTTTGCCACATGTTGATCTCTTATGGTGGGGGGCCGATTTGGGTTCCATAACATTCCGACAAGTGTACGGGTGAGATCAAGGCACGTTATTCAAGAAACGATCCTAACGGTGGTCCTAATCCTATAAATACCCATCCATCCCAACCTCAAAAACCCACAAATCTGATCTCAAAGCTCTAAGTTGAAGTCATTGTTTCATACCTGAGCTATTCGATCAAGTTTTACTAGCGGGGACCCTTTGTAAGTGTTCCTTCGTTCTCTTTATTCGTTTAGCGTTAAAAGTCAAACTTTGTTTGAATTTCTGTGTTGACCAGTTTATGGTCAACACGAAGTTCGTTTGAACTTCATAACGTGAGCGTAATCACGATGGTTATAGTCCTTATTGACTATACCTACCGATTACCACGTTATCTAGGCTCAGTGACGAGTCGTAGTTTCGGCCAAAATGCGTGTTATTGCGTATTTTGTAACCAAACTACTCTTGGGTATCAAAACCGTTTGTTTTGATACCAAACATGTTTTCTAAACTTAGTTAAGCATGTTTTAACATGCTTAGCTCGTCACTTTTAGTTTAGTGCTTATATAGGGTCGTAAGGTAAGCGATCTAAACAATCGCTTATACTTTCGAACCCGACCCGTTTGGTCGATCACTAGGATCCGACCAAACACATTAGGTGACCACAGTATATAGGGAATAACCTTCCGAGGTTATACCTTATGGTTGCTTAGTTTAAGTAGTTGTATGATAGGTAGTTTATATGCCTTAGGTAAATTACCAAAATGCCCTTTTAACGCCAAAATTCATTTTAAGCATATGTAATATAACTTTTGGTATCTAAACTGATTTGGTAACAATGTGAGACATGTTAAGGCATATTTTACTTATCATAGGACTAGTTAGGCGTTCCGAACGCGTTTTACGCGAACGACGCGTTAAAGTAGCATAAGCTACCTAAACGGGTCGTAATGGGTCGTAAGCACTTAGGTTAGGTTTCATTTTAGTATGTGGGCTTTGTTAAACCAAATTACATGAGTTCCCATACTCATTTGGTTTACGAACCCTCATTCTATCCAATCCTCCGATTTTAGGTCCTGTATATTAACATAGTTACCTATATTAGGTGCCGTTTGATATCCGTGATCTCTAGCATTGTTTGGTTGTTACTCAAGGACTACTAAGCAATCTCAAGTGAGTACATAGACCCCTCTTTTACTGTTTTCCAAACTGTTTTGGGGTGAAACACATGTGCCTACTTGTTACTTTCATGCTTTCCTGTTTTCACATCATATACTTGCTATGTTCATTAATACATTTATAGTACATGATTTCATTGTGTTTTATGCTATGTATGCCCATTATGTGCATACTTAGTACATCGTTTTACATTACATTTCATGCTATGTATGCCCATTGTGTGCATACTTAGTATATCGTTTTACATTACATTTCATGCTATATATGCCTATTGTGTGCATACTTAGTACATCGTTCTACATTACATTTCATGCTATGTATGCCCATTGTGTGCATACTTAGTACATTATTTTACATTACATTACATTTTATGTTATGTATGCCCATTGTGTGCATACTTAGTACATTTATTATTCATCATATGCTTACATTTTGGTATGACATTTGGTTTGTTTAAATGGGACAATGTACATACATTAACGCCGATCATGCCGCTCGGTAGTAGTTAGTGGTACCATAGGACTTGACAACTCACATTCCTTAAATCTCGGGTTTGTTTGGATTGGAAGGAATGACCGAATCCGAATACATTTCTAGGTGGACCTTAGACTTTGTGCCAGGGTTTATTCTACAGTCGCAAGGCTTGGATGTATGAATTTTCACAATACCGCATAGATGTTTATATCAGTATAGCATGCATTTATTACACAAAACATAACTTTGATTTAATCCATGTTTTACTTCAATACCTTGTTTTTGTGCATTTTACATATGGTTTAGTTGACATATTTCACTTACCATACATAAACATTTTGACATTGATATACACAATTCATGATTTACATTAGACATAAACATTTTGACATTGATATACGCAATTCATAATTTACATTAGACATAAACATTTGACATTGATATACACAATTCATGATTTACATTAGACATAAACATTTAGACATTAATATACACAATTCATGGTTTACATTAGACATAAACATTTTGACAATTGATTATACATAAACATTTTACTTTGGTGGTTTGGTTTGGGTAAGTGATTTAAGTAACGAGGCGTGTGTAATACGATACAAGTAGGGTGGATACGCCGCTGGTACTTCCTATATATAAGTGCTTGTATGGTATTACATATCGTAGCATTATTTGAATCATTTCAATTTAGACATATAAAATTTTATACAAATAACATACTTTTCACAAGACATTGTTTTAGAAAACAACTTATCTTATACAAAATCATTTTACATGGTTATTCATTTAACCATACACTATTCTCTTATTTATACATATCATCTGATCTTATTGCTTTTCAAATGATTTACAAAACAAAGCAAATTACAAGGTTCATGACTAAACATTTTCTTAAACATAAGTCATGAATTCTATTTTCACAAAACCTATGTATCTCACAGGCATTTTTATTCTGACGTACCTATTTTCACATGTGTTTCAGGATATGACGCATAGGATTTATCAAGATACACTTAGGCGGACTTGGGCCTTAGTGACAATACAAGATGCAAGACTTGTTATTTATGTTATGTTTCTTTGATTGTCAAGACATTGTAACTCTTTTAATTAATAAAACAATATTTCAATTTCCATGTGTTATGAAACAATGATTCTGTTACAACACTCCCCGACGTTTCCGCCACGTTTTGTTGTTTTACGTGGTCGGGGTGTGACAGAAAAGTTGGTATCAGAGCTCATGTTTATAGGGAATTAGGTTATTAGTAATACTTTGACCTAGTCTATAACCTTCCTAGGACCCTAACGCGAGTTTACTTGCGTTTAGTCATAAAACAATATTGTCACCTATCCTTAGGCGACGACCATAACAAGAACATAAATTTCAAACCGCTTTGAAAACTAATCATCTGTTCTAGGATGATTGATTACTAGGTTTTGAACCCTCTATTGTAAGGTTTTGAACCCTCTGTTATAAGTTTTTGAACCCTATAAGTTTTCAAATCTCGTCAAAGTTTGGGTCGTATAATGTGAACACGTGCAAACTGGAAGAGTGAATGCCTGTACCCTGAGTTTTCTGTCGAAGGCTAGAGTGTTCGTACAAATCCGCAGTATCGGACCAGTCACTCTTACCTGGGAACTCTTGGGGTGAGTGTTCACTTATAGGCGAGCATGTCTTCAGTGATACATTAATATGATCCGTTTACTTTGATTTGTCACCGTCTTATATGTTTGCCTTAGGTAACAAACAAATGATCGAAAATTCTTATGCATTGTCATTCTGTTTTGATTATCCTATAACCTTTCACCTGTTTCTCCCTATGTCTTTCATTTCCTTCTAGAATGTCTCTTCCTCTCAGCAACGGTCAAATGTCCGAGCGAACAGCCAAATTTGCCCAGCGATTAGGCGAAGTGATTCTGAAGACTGTGGATTTAGGCATTGCCATGTATCGTCTCCAGGATGAAGCCACTCAAGAGTCACCAAAGGAGACAGAGGCCAAGCCTTCACCAAAATCAAGGAAGCGTAAGGCTTCCAGGAAACCCGCAGCAGTTACACCTAATCAAGCGGGACCTAGCCAAGTGACAGCACCACCAGCCAAGAAACCAATCAAGGAATCAAAGACCATGGATGAACAGACTGGATCCCCTAAGAAGTCAAAGAAGCGAAAAGCTTCTCAGAACTTCGTCGTGGTCGCTCACAATGGTCAAGCCATTCCCAACCAACCAGCTCAACCCCCTGCTAGGAAGCCATACAAGGGAACGGCACCAATATGCGACAAATGTAATGGGAATCACCAAGCTCACTTACCGTGTCGTCTATGTGTATCATGTGGGCGAGTTGGTCACCTGGCAAGTGCTTGTCGACGTAACCCGAACCAAGGTGGTCCAAACCAACCACAAGCCAACTCTGCTCAAGCTCGTTTCTCACCAGGGTCTTGCTACAACTGTGGCGAGATGGGCCATTTCCTAAGGGATTGCCCAAAGCTTGCTAATGCAAATCCAACCCACGGATGAGCAGTTGGCTGACTAGAAGATGTTGCTGTCTTATGCTTTTGTTTTCTTGTAATGTGAAACAATCTGTTTTGTTTATAAATAAATTGTTGTTCACAATTCTGATATACGAGTGTAGTTACATGTGTGTATGACTTTTCCTATGATACCTACATTAAGAAACTATGTACCTTAGAAACTACTCTTGTGATTTCTCCCTTTCAAGTGATCACTCATGATTCCCATAGAAAATTCTAAGTACTCGTTTCATTCTAAGATACGAAGTACAGAAAATAAAGTGACATTATGAGTAATCACGCTTATGCACATCTGTGCCTTTGAATCCTTGGTTAGATAACTAAGGGTATTTTCAAATCTCATACCCATTACGTTTTGATTTTTTTCAACATACACAGTACAAGTATTTCAAAAACAATCTTCATGATCTCAAAACATTTCATATAGTTTGAAAACAATTTTTTTTCAAATGCATTGTCTATGTTATTTCAAAAACATTGGCTATGTTTTCAAAAACAACCTTCATAATTTCAAAATGTTTCATATAGTCTGAAAACAATATTAACACAGTACATTTTCTTATCAAGTGCATGATTTCGAAAAGCATCATTCATGTTTTCAAAAACCTTATACCTAATTTCAAAATTCATCTCGCATGATTCTAAAACAATTTTTTTTATAAATATATACCTACCTAATACACCAACTTTATGATTTCAAAGGTATTATATATAAGGTTTCAAAAACATTGAACACATATTTTTAAGAACCCCATGCATAGTTTTCAAAAATATTTTCTTCATACATTGACTTAACTTTCAAATTTCGCTTCATATGTCGCCTTGGCATATCTGGCATCTCAACTTCATAAGCATTTTACATCATGTTTTGACCTAAGAACATCAAGTGCAAGGTTTCAAAACATCTTCAACTTCTAAAATCCATATGGGATCTTTTTATCTTCACATTTAGACCTTTATGGATGATTATCATTCAAATTAGAGTCCTTAATTGGATTCCTTATGTACCTAAATTCGAACATTTCGGTTCCTTATAAACGAAATCGAATTTTTCTTTTAAAAATCTTTCTATCTTTATAGTTAGATTCTTGATAATGTTTAAAGTACCAAATGAAATCCACGAGATGGATTCCTAGTGTGCTTTAAATACATGTGCTCTATTAGCAAAACAAATTAACAAATTAAAGATCTAGATAAACAATCTTTGTGGTTATATGACTATGTGTTTATGCATCTTGTGTTTTCTTTTATGCATTTTGTGTTTTTGTATACTCTGGGTATTCGTTATCCAAATCCTCGTAAAATCTTTCAAATCTTCATATGAGGGATTCGTAGTAGGATATTCAAAAAGGTATTACCTTAAATCCTTATTGGGCTTCTATGTAATAGTTAAGACCCTCGGATTAAATAGTACCATTCCATGATTCATAAGAGACCCTTTTAGGGGTCTAGTAAAAAAGATTGATTCAAAAATCTGGTTAAGAATGACATTGATGATATAAGCTGAAAAGACTCCTTGGTTGTCTATTAAAATCATTTATTGATTTAATAAAAGGGACCCTATGGTGGTCTAGTCACACTCATCACAGGTTTGTTCATTTGGTTTTTCCTTACACATTATAAAATAGACTGTGTGAACTATACAAGAAATTGTCTAATTATGGACGCGTACATAATTATGAAATTTAGTGCACAGAAACCCAGTAAGATTTATTATGTGTAAGAACCGATAGTGACAACAATAACAAAATGAGAAAAATATAATGGAGGTACGGTGGACGCACCAATGACGCTTCATATACTTGTATATAAGTATCCCTCTTACATTGCAAGCATGATGTTATTAAAGTTACTAGAAGTTCAGAACCCTAACCAATGTTGTTCGATCTTTTCAACTTCATGTTTTAAACTCTCACAAGTTTCCTCTAAATAAAATTTCGGGACGAAATTTCCTAAAGTAGGGGAGACTGTGACACTTGTGCCTCCACGGCCATCAAACAAATACTGTATCAATGAAATATTGTATTTCATACTTGGGACATGTATAAATATTTGTATCCTTTGCACATATCAATTCTTGTTCGATTTCAAGCTTTAAATCGCTTTCTGGAGGGTTATACGCGTACTGATGCGTAAATATAACCAGTTTAATGCAACGAACACTCCGGAATAGTGAAATAGGCTTAACATACCTTAAATAACCTTTACGTAACTTAGAAATAAGTTTTGATGGCTTTGGTATGGCAAAATCAAGTTAATTCGCTTACAAGGACTAAATTTGACAAACTG
Source organism: Helianthus tuberosus (assembly GCA_030545235.1). Classification (NCBI taxonomy): domain Eukaryota; kingdom Viridiplantae; phylum Streptophyta; class Magnoliopsida; order Asterales; family Asteraceae; genus Helianthus; species Helianthus tuberosus. Next base: position 142,840,859 of record CM060365.1, read on the forward strand.
CGAAAGTATGCCAATTTGAACTGTAACAGACATTCCCGAACCGGACCATAAGTAAAACATACCATAAATATCCTTTACATAGCTTAGAAATAGGCTTTAAGGGGTTCGGTGTGCTAAAATAAACTTTTGGGTCATTCGGGGACTAAAAGCGTCAAAAAGTGCACAAGTTTGCACTTTCGCGTGTAACTTACGTTCTGAATACATCCGGACATCCAAAAATTTATGTAAGCACTAAAATATTTTATTTTAGTGTTTGGCATGAGAAAAATCCATTCGTCACGCCATTTGGATCGTTTTTCGCGCTTATGCGCATTCCATCATAATTAAGCGAACATCGCGATCGTACGACCAAAAGAACCAACATCCGGCATATTTTTGAGCATGTTTCATGTCCACAATGTTTAGGCATCATTTTAGGGCCTTAACGTTGGCTTAACGGGCCTTAAACGTGTCGGAAATGGCTTAAATACATAACAGGGACTGAAACTGTCATTTGGTAAACTTGTTTCTGATCAGTACAGCCCAGGCGGGCCGCGTAAGGATCTTCAACATCTTACGCGGGCCGCGAGGCCCTCCCAGACCAGATTCAATGTTTTAAACAGCTGTTAACAGCTGTTAACCACTCCGAAATCCTTTGCCACATGTTGATCTCTTTTGGTGGGGGGGCGATTTGGGTTCCATAACATTCCGATAATTGTACGGGTGAGATCAAGGCACGTTATTCAAGAAACGATCCTAACGGTGGTCCTAATCTATACTACTTATATAAGCATATAGGAAGGGCAAGGAAACAAATGTGTTGAAAACACCTTTCAAGCATGAAGTACAACTCTCTAAAGCACAATACATTTATACCTTTCCAACAATACCCTTTCTACCCTAACCCGCCTCATCCAATCTTTGGGCGGCCAACAAAACCCAAAAATTTCATTTCAAATTTCAAATTTCAAATCCAGAGCCCCTTTTTCATTTTCGTTTTCTCTCTCCCTCAAAGATCTGGATCTGCTCTTCCTTCCTTTTCTCTCTCTCTCTCTTTCAAATTCCCCCTGGATCTGCAGGTTCTTCCCTTCTCTGGTTCCAGAGATGTCGATGGTGGTGTCACGGAAGAGGTTCGCAACAGAACAACTTTGGTGGAACCCTTGAAGATCGACGATGACGGCGGCGGTTAGGGTTCTGGTCGTGAAATTGAATTTCATCTTTGATGTTCATCATTAGGTAACAACATTAGTTCATGCATATTTTATAAAATTTCACTAAACATTCAAACCCTAATTTTGTTCTATATTACTTGTGTGGTATTTTCTCTTTCTCAGATTTGCTCTTTGCTTTGGAGATACTATTCAACGAGATAGTAAGCCTTCAATTTCATATTCCTTTGTCAATTTCATGATTTATTTCATTTAACGTTTGTCATTCAACGTTTATAGTGTAAAATCGTAAGGTAAGATCTGGGAAGATCGTAAGATTTTTCAATATATTTTCTTTAATGTAGATGTTTTAACTTTGCTTCGAGTCATATTTGTGCCTTTGTAGTTTGTTTTTGTGCTAAATGACTACATCAATAGAATTTGAAAACTAAATAAGAATCTTTTTGAACAACTTGCTTTTTCAGGTTTGTACTGGGCACGTGGACAAAATCAAGGAGGAAGAGGTTGGGCTCAAAGGGGGAGGGCAACGCTGAATGGGTGATCCTCAAGGATGAAAAATCCATCGCATAGTAGTCAAGCAAAATCAAGACCGTCAACGATTCAGAACTGAATTTGAAGATTTAGATGGAAATACCCAGATGGGTTTTTTTTTGATGAAATTGATCGAAACCCTGAATAATACATGTAAGTGATCTTTCTTTCCGATGGATTTTTTATTAGATTGATCGAAACATAATTTGGGTTTTGTTAATTTAAATTATAATGAATTTTGGTTCGCAGACAACAATCGGAAGATCGGAAGCCAATTTTTTGTTCTCTCCTTTCGTTCAGGTATTCAATCATTCAGGTATCATACTCTGATTTCTATTGATTTGTTCACTCAGTTTTGTTCTTTAAAGTTCAATCGATTACTTCCAGTGATAATCATGATTAACAAATTGATGCCTTTCAGTTAGGCTTTGTTAAGTTGATCTTGATTTTTTAGTTTAGATAATTTTTGATACCTCATTACCAGCAACTTATTTTTTATAATTTTCATGTGGAATTTGCTATACATATATCATCCCGCTTCACTGGTTTATGAGGAAGATGCATCTTATTTTCAGTTTGAGCTAAATTTTATTTGATTTTACTCATCATTTTATAATGTTTTGTGGATTATTTATGGTATAGCTGGCAACGGAAACACAAAAGCGATTGTTCCTGTTTTGGAAACAAGTGACTATGATGATATTCATCAAGATTCACCTCCCGCCGTGGAAAACACAATAAACATAACAGTAATTAACAGTTGTTTCAGCACTCTGAATTGTGTCTCAACTAATTCATAAAACCTTGTCTTATCATTGTCGTTATCAGCAAACCTGCGTGGCAGAGGACGACAGGAGCCATCAGAAAAGAAAGAGAGGAAGATAACCAAAGTTAGTGGTTGAAGAGCCAATTGGTTTACTAGAAGGTACCAAATTAGATATATGACTTGTAAAAAACAAGTTAGGATTTTATATCTTACTATGGCTTCTCTTTCTTTTAACTGTTCAACAAATTCAGGTGGTCAACAATCACAATTGAGCATTTGGCCGGTGAAGTGAAACCAGTAGAATGCGATGTCGGTGACAGCATTCCTGGCGGCACAATAAATATAGACGGTATGATGATTCTCAAGGTATTTGCTTCTCAACTATTTTAATCTCCCTGTATGTATGAATTGTGGGCCCCGTATTCGAAAATAATCTTATCTATGAATGCTATGTGACAGGCAAAGAAGACGTGGAAAGAATCTATGCTGAATAAGATGGTGCAACTGACAGAAGAAGCTCAACAAAGGAAACCGAAGCTTCAAAGGTGGTTGGATCAGTTTGGTAAGAATTACAGCAAGGCAGTCATCATTCTATCAGTTGCGATTGCCCTCATTGGCCTCATTCTTTTCAAGTGGCCGTTCTTCAGTACTCCAGGTAATGCGATGTCCTTTTTAGTTATCTGAAACGAACCTTTCACCTTCATTTAGTGTGCCCTTTGTTTTAAACTATGTAGTTGTGTAGCTTGCAGGGGTTCATTTTACCGAGCATTAGGTCTCATGATTGCAGCATCGCCGTGCGCTTTGGCTGTGGCCCCGTTGGCTTAATTGATATCCTGTAAGCTAACATAATCATTGTTCTCCATGGCAATTAGCAACCTGCAACTTAAGTACTTGTCCTATCTGGTGCGACTTTTTCCTCTATTCTACTTATTTGTATGTTAATAATGTTTATATATAGTTGCTACACATAAAATTTACCAGTTTTTAGCTAAATTATTATTCCAACATTCTTTAGGCTTTGGCAAAATATGATTAAGAAAAATGGATGTCTATATCACAATTTATCATTATATTTTAGAGTATCTACTATGGTGGGTTCAAGAAAGGTTTAAATAAATGAAAAGGTCCATTGTGAAGCACGGTGTTGGTTATACCTGGTAAAATTGGCAGTCAGGTCGGATAGGGTGACAGGTCAAGACGGGTTCCGGTTAGAATGGGTTTGAGTCAGAATGGGTCATTTTAAAAAGTAATCATTATGATTCGGATCAGAACAGGTTTGGGTCAAAACGTTTCAAAATAAATCTAACAATCTATATAATGGAAAAAATCTAACTGCTAATTTACCAAAATAAAATTGCAAAGTGATAAAATTTGTATAACCTAGACATAAAAAAAAATTGTAGAGTGATAAGTTTTTCATAACCTATGCGTATAAAAATTAATTTAATGTATTATCATGGTTTAAGAAGACACTATTGTTGGCAAGTGACATTATTTTTGCCGGTGGGACTGTAGCATATATGCAATCTTAGAGCGGCGTAAGATTACCCAATGGAATTGGTCATAGCAATGGACCAGATGACATTGAGTTGGATGTCTTATTAAAAAAAGGTAGGCAAAAGAAAGGACTAAAATCTCTGCAAGTCTTGGCTGCAATTCTCCAATCCCATATGGGCAGGATGGGTGCAAGGGACCTTTTAGCTTTTGTGGCCATTGTGGTAAATCCTTTTTCATTAATTTAAACTTTTTTTGTTGTGCTTTGTTGTCTTGTATTAAAGATTTTTTAAAGGTAAAGATTTCACCCACCAGTTTGCTTACTTTGCTCTTAGAATTATCTAGACTAAAATGTTTAGAAGTTGATGATTTGCAAAAAGTGGGTGTTTGTACATGTGTAACTATTACTTTTTTTATAGTTAGCCATCTAAAAGTGTAGCATGTTATAGTAATGATTAATCATTTATGTGCTACAAGAGTTTTAGTTTTGAAGATGATATCATCTTGAATGTGAAAATTCTTTTGGAGAAGTAAAGTTTTTAGTTTTGTTTGTAGATTTTCTTAGACAACAATTAGTGTGATTTTTTAATCTTCTATTGAATTAGCTCTTTGTAATATGAAGTTTGTTTTTGTAATTTGTTTTTTTCTTACTTCAGTTTTTTTAATCTTTTGCTTAATCTTCTCAGATTTTAGAATTGAGAATCCCCACTTTTGTTCACCTTTGAGCATGTTATTTGCTCTACAAGGGGTATGATGCAAGCAACAATGAGACTGAACTTTTTTGCTTCAAAAAGTAGCCGAGCCAAGCAATTTACACTGTATACGCTTCATACAGTACGGTGGCTGATGAATGGAGTATTGGTTTTATAGCATATATTCTTTTACGTGGGACTATGCTCTTTTGGGCCCGAACTAAGTCCCAGATTTTTCGGGTTGTTTTAAAAGTCCATTCAAGTTTTAATGAAGTACCGTGGCCTACATTATCCTTTTGAGTCCAAAGTATTTTGTTAAATGTTTATCAACCAAAAAACCTAGGAAAAGATTGACGGCTACTCAAGCATTGACTATGTGACATCCGATTTGTTGTATCGTGCTACTTAAGTTTTAGGTTTTGATTATTTTGAAATGATAAGAATGAATTTTATAAGCCATTTATGGATTAGAAATACAAATGATGTAAAAGTGCCACTCGAATATATATCCATTGCATTGCGAATTTGGTTTTTGTTATTGCTAAAAACTGAACCGTCCCGTACATAGCCCTAAACTCACCAACCTAACTGATATGTTTCCCGCCGCATCGTGCGGGTAAACGACTAGTCCTATAAATACCCATCCATCCCAACCTCAAAAACCCACAAATCTGATCTCAAAGCTCTAAGTTGAAGTCATTGCTTCATACCTGAGCTATTCGATCAAGTTTTACTAGCGGGGACCCTTTGTAAGTGTTCCTTCATTCTCTTTATTCGTTTAGCGTTAAAATTCAAACTTTGTTTGACTTTCTGCGTTGACCAGTGCGCATTCCGTCGTAATTAAGCGAACATCGTGATCGTACGACCAAACGAACCAACATCTGGCATATTTTTGAGCATGTTTCATGTCCAAAATGTTTAGGCATCATTTTAGGGCCTTAACGTTGGCTTAACGGGCCTTAAACGTTTCGGAAATGGCTTAAACACATAACAGGGACTGAAACTGTCATTTGGTAAACTTGTTTCTGATCAGTACAGCCCAGGCGGGCCGCGTAAGGATCTTCAACATCTTACGCGGGCCGCGAGGCCCTCCCAGACCAGATTCAATGTTTTAAACAGTTGTTAACAGCTGTTAACCACTCCCAAATCCTTTGCCACATGTTGATCTCTTATGGTGGGGGGCCGATTTGGGTTCCATAACATTCCGACAAGTGTACGGGTGAGATCAAGGCACGTTATTCAAGAAACGATCCAAACGGTGGTCCTAATCCTATAAATACCCATCCATCCCAACCTCAAAAACCCACAAATCTGATCTCAAAGCTCTAAGTTGAAGTCATTGCTTCATACCTGAGCTATTCGATCAAGTTTTACTAGCGGGGACCCTTTGTAAGTGTTCCTTCGTTCTCTTTATTCGTTTAGCGTTAAAATTCAAACTTTGTTTGACTTTCTGCGTTGACCAGTTTATGGTCAACACGAAGTTCGTTTGAACTTCATAACGTGAGCGTAATTACGATGGTTATAGTCCTTAGTGACTATACCTACTGATTACCACGTTATCTAGGCTCAGTGACGAGTCGTAGTTTCGGCCAAAATGCGTGTTATTGCGTATTTTGTAACCAAACTACTCTTGGGTATCAAAACTGTTTGTTTTGATACCAAACCTATTTTCTAAACTTAGTTAAGCATGTTTTAACATGCTTAGCTCGTCACTTTTAGTTTAGTGCTTATATAGGGTCGTAAAGTAAGCGATCTAAACAATCGCTTATACTTTCGAACCCGACCCGTTTGGTCGATCATTAGGATCCGACCAAACACATTAGGTGACCATAGTATATAGGGAATAACCTTCCGAGGTTATACCTTATGGTCGCTTCGTTTAAGTAGTTGTATGATAGGTAGTTTATATGCCTTAGGTAAATTACCAAAATGCCCTTTTAACGCCAAATATCATTTTAAGCATATGTAACATAACTTTTGGTATCTAAACTGATTTGGTAACAATGTTAGACATGTTAAGGCGTATTTTACTTATCATAGGACTAGTTAGGCGTTTCGAACGCATTTTACGCGAACGACGCGTTAAAGTAGCCTAAGCTACCTAAACGGGTCGTAATGGGTCGTAAGCACTTAGGTTAGGTTTCATTTTAGTATGTGGACTTTGTTAAACCAAATTACACCAGTTCCCATACTCATTTGGTTTACGAACCCTCATTCTATCCAATCCTCCGATTTTAGGTCCGGTATATTAACATAGTTACCTATATTAGGTGCCGTTTAACCACGGGGCTCTAGCCCAGTGGCCACCACAGTGATGGTTCGGAAACGTGACCGTAAGGTCGCGGGTTCGATCCTGAGTGGGAGAGGGTTTACCCACATTTGTGGGGTTCCCGCTCATGGAGGGCACCGGGTTCGAATCCTACCCAGAGTAGGGTTAACTGAAATGGGGGGCTGGACCTTAGGGGGGGCTCAGGGATCGAACTCGGGCGGCGGTGGTGCAAGTCTTGGGGATTATCCGCTTTGCTAGCCAAAAAAAAAAATTAGGTGCCGTTTGATATCCGTGATCTCTAGCATTGTTTGGTTGTTACTCAAGGATTACTAAGCAATCTCAAGTGAGTACATAGACCCCTCTTTTACTGTTTTCCAAACTGTTTTGGGGTGAAACACATGTGCCTACTTGTTACTTTCATGCTTTCCTGTTTTCACATCATATACTTGCTATGTTCATTAGTACATTTATAGTACATGATTTCATTGTGTTTTATGCTATGTATGCCCATTGTGTGCATACTTAGTACATCGTTTTACATTACATTTCATGCTATGTATGCCCATTGTGTGCATACTTAGTACATCGTTTTACATAACATTTCATGCTATGTATGCCCATTGTGTGCATACTTAGTACATTATTTTACATTACATTTTATGCTATGTATGCCCATTGTGTGCATACTTAGTACATTTATTATTCATCATATGCTTAGATTTTGGTATGACATTTGGTTTGTTTAAATGGGACAATGTACATTCATTAACACCGATCTGCCGCTCGGTAATAGGTAGTGGTACCATAGGACTTGACAACTCCCTTTCCTGAAATCCCGGGTTTGTTTGGATTGGAAGGAATGACCGAATCCGAATACATTTCTAGGTGGACCTTAGACTTTGTGCTAGGGTTTATTCTACAGTCGCAAGGCTTGGATTTATTAATTTTCACAATACCGCATAGATGTTTATATCAGTATAGCATGCATTTATTACACAAAACATAACTTTGATTTAAACCATGTTTTACTTCAATACCTTGTTTTTGTGCATTTTACATATGGTTTAGTTGACATATTTCACTTACCATACATAAACATTTTGACATTGATATACACAATTCATGATTTACATTAGACATAAACATTTTGACATTGATATACGCAATTCATGATTTACATTAGACATAAACATTTGACATTGATATACACAATTCATGATTTACATTAGACATAAACATTTAGACATTAATACACACAATTCATGGTTTACATTAGACATAAACATTTTAACAATTGATTATACATAAACATTTTACTTTGGTGGTTTGGTTTGGGTAAGTGATTTAAGTAACGAGGCGTGTGTAATATGATACAAGTATGGTGGATACGTCGCTGGTACTTCCTATATATAAGTGCTTGTATGGTATTACATATCGTAGCATTATTTGAATCATTTCAATTTAGACATATAACATTTTATACAAATAACATACTTTTCACAAGACATTGTTTTACAAAACAACTTATCTTATACAAAATCATTTTACTTGGTTATTCATTTAACCATACACTATTCTCTTATTTATACATATCATCTCATCTTATTGCTTTTCAAATGATTTACAAAACAAAGCAAATTACAAGGTTCATGACTAAACATTTTCTTAAACATAAGTCATGAATTCTATTTTCACAAAACCTATGTATCTCACAGGCATTTTTATGCTGACGTACCTATTTTTACATGTGTTTCAGGATATGACGCATAGGATTTATCAAGATACACTTAGGCGGACTTGGGAATTAGTGACAATAAAAGATGCAAGACTTGTTATTTATGTTATGTTTCTTTGATTGTCAAGACATTGTAACTCTTTTAATTAATAAAACAATATTTCAATTTCCATGTGTTATGAAACAATGATTCTGTTACAACACTCCCCGACGTTTACGCCACGTTTTGTTGTTTTACGTGGACGGGGTGTGACAGAAAAGTTGGTATCAGAGCTCATGTTTATAGGGAATTAGGTTATTAGTAATACTTTGACCTAGTCTATAACCTTCCTAGGACCCTAACGCGAGTTTACTTGCGTTTAGTCATAAAACAATATTGTCACCTATCCTTAGGCGACGACCACAACAAGAACATAAATTTCAAAACCGCTTTGAAAACTAATCGTCTGTTCTAGGATGATTGATTACTAGGTTTTGAACCCTCTATTGTAAGGTTTTGAACCCTCTGTTATAAGTTTTTGAACCCTCTAAGTTTTCAAATCTCGTCAAAGTGTGGGTCGTATAATGTGAACACGTGCAAACTAGAAGAGTGAATGCCTGTACCCTGAGTTTTCTTTCGAAGGGTAGAGTGGTCGTACAAATCCGCAGTATCAGACCAGTCACTCTTACCTGGGAACTCTTGGGGTGAGTGTTCACTTATAGGCGAGCATGTCTTCAGTGATACATTAATATGATCCGTTTACTTTGATTTGTCACCGTCTCATATATTTGCCTTAGGTAACAAACAAATGATCGCAAATTCTTATGCATTGTCATTCTGTTTTGATTATCCGATAACCTTTCACCTGCTTCTCCCTATGCCTTTCATTTCCTTCTAGAATGTCTCTTCCTCTCAGCAACGGTCAAATGTCGGAGCGAACAGCCAAATTTGCCCAGCGATTAGGCGAAGTGATTCTGAAGACTGTGGATTTAGGCATTGCCATGTATCGTCTCCAGGATGAAGCCACTCAAGAGTCACCAAAGGAGACAGAGGCCAAGCCTTCACCAAAATCAAGGAAGCGTAAGGCTTCCAGGAAACCCGCAGCAGTTACACCTAATCAAGCGGGACCTAGCCAAGTGACAGCACCACCAGCCAAGAAACCAATCAAGGAATCAAAGACCATGGATGAACAGACTGGATCCCCTAAGAAGTCAAAGAAGCGAAAAGCTTCTCAGAACTTCGTCGTGGTCGCTCACAATGGTCAAGCCATTCCCAACCAACCAGCTCAACCCCCTGCTAGGAAGCCATACAAGGGAACGACACCAATATGCGACAAATGTAATGGGCATCACCAAGCTCACTTACCGTGTCGTCTATGTGTATCATGTGGGAGAGTTGGTCACCTGGCAAGTGCTTGTCGACGTAACCCGAACCAAGGTGGTCCAAACCAACCACAAGCCAACTCTGCTCAAGCTCGTTTCTCACCAGGGTCTTGCTACAACTGTGGCGAGATAGGCCATTTCCTAAGGGATTGCCCAAAGCTTGCTAATGCAAATCCAACCCACGGATGAGCAGTTGGCTGACTAGAAGATGTTGCTGTCTTATGCTTTTGTTCTTTTGTTTTCTTGTAATGTGAAACAATCTGTTTTGTTTATAAATAAATTGTTGTTCACAATTCTGATATACGAGTGTAGTTACATGTGTGTATGACTTTTCCTATGATACCTACATCAAGAAACTATGTACCTTACAAACTACTCTTGTGATTTCTCCCTTTCAAGTGATCACTCATGATTCCCATAGAAAATTCTAAGTACTCGTTTCATTCTAAGATACGAAGTACACAAAATAAAGTGACATTATGAGTAATCATGCTTATGCACATCTGTGCCTTTGAATCCTGGGTTAGATAACTAAGGGTATTTTCAAATCTCATACCCATTACATTTTGATTTTTTTCAACATACACAGTACAAGTATTTGAAAAACAATCTTCATGATCTCAAAACATTTCATATAGTTTGAAAACAATTTTTTTTCAAATGCATTGTCTATGTTATTTCAAAAACATTGGCTTTGTTTTCAAAAACAACCTTCATAATTTCAAAATGTTTCATATAGTCTGAAAACAATATTAACACAATACATTTTCTTATCAAGTGCATGATTTCGAAAAGCATCATTCATGTTTTCAAAAACCTTATACCTAATTTCAAAATTCATCTCGCATGATTCTAAAACAATTTTTTTTATAAATATATACCTACCTAATACACCTACTTTATGATTTCAAAGGTATTATATATAAGGTTTCAAAAACATTGAACACATATTTTTAAGAACCCCATGCATAGTTTTAAAAAATATTTTCTTCATACATTGACTTAACTTTCAAATTTCGCTTCATATGTCGCCTTGGCATATCTGGCATCTCAACTTCATAAGCATTTTACATCATGTTTTGACCTAAGCACATCAAGTGCAAGGTTTCAAAACATCTTCAACTTCTAAAATCCATATGGGATCTTTTTATCTTCACATTTAGAACCTTGTGGATGATTATCATTCAAATCAGAGTCCTTAATTGGATTCCTTGTGTACCTAAATTCGAACATTTCGGTTCCTTATAATCGAAATCGAATTTTTCTTTTAAAAATCTTTCTATCTTTATAGTTAGATTCTTGATAATGTTTAAAGTACCAAATGAAATCCACGAGATGGATTCCTAGTGTGCTTTAAATACATGTGCTCTGTTAGCAAAACAAATTAATAAATTAAAGATCTAGATAAACAATCTTTATGGTTATATGACTATGTGTTTATGCATCTTATGTTTTCTTTTATGCATTTTGTGTTTTTGTATACTCTGGGTATTCGTTATCCAAATCCTCGTAGAATCTTTCAAATCTTCATATGAGGGATTCGTAGTAGGATATTCAAAAAGGTATTACCTTAAATCCTTATTGGGCTTCTATGTAATAGTTAAGACCCTCGGATTAAATAGAACCATTCCATGATTCATAAGAGACCCTTTTAGGGGTCTAGTAAAAAAGATTGATTCAAAAATCTGGTTAAGAATGACATGTGATGATATAAGCTGAAAAGACTCCTTGGTTGTCTATTAAAATCATTTATTGATTTAATAAAAGGGACCCTATGGTGGTCTAGTCACACTCATCACAGGTTTGTTCATTTGGTTTTTCCTTACACATTATAAAATAGACTGTGTGAACTATGCAAGAAATTGTCTAATTATAGACGCGTACATAATTATGAAATTTAGTGCACAGAAACCCAGTAAGATTTATTATGTGTAAGAACCGATAGTGACAACAATAACAAAATGAGAACGATGTAATGGAGGTACGGTGGACGCACCAATGACGCTTCATATACTTGTATATAAGTATCCCTCTTACATTGCAAGCATGATGTTATTAAAGTTACTAGAAGTTCCAAACCCTAACCAATGTTGTTCGATCTTTTCAACTTCATGTTTTAAACTCTCACAAGTTTCCTCTACATAAAATTTCGGGACGAAATTTCCTAAAGTAGGGGAGACTGTGACACCTGTGCCACCACGGCCATCAAACAAATACTGTATCAATGAAATATTGTATTTCATACTTGGGACATGCATAAATATGTGTATCCTTTGCACATATCAATTCTTGTTCGATTTCAAGCTTTAAATCGCTTTCTGGAGGGTTATACGCGTACTGATGCGTAAATATAACCAGTTTAATGCAACGAACACTCCAGAATAGTGAAATAGGCTTAACATACCTTAAATAACCTTTACATAACTTAGAAATAAGTTTTGAAGGCTTTGGTATGGCAAAATCAAGTTAATTCGCTTACAGGGACTAAATTTGACAAACTGCGAAAGTATGCCAATTTGAACTGTAACAGACATTCCGGAACCTGACCATAAGTTAAAAATACCATAAATATCCTTTACATAGCTTAGAAATAGGCTTTAAGGGGTTCGGTGTGCTAAAATGAACTTTTGGGTCATTCAGGGACTAAAAGCGTCAAAAAGTGCACAAGTTTGCACTTTCGCGCATAACTTACGTTCTGAATACATCCGGACATCCAAAAATTTATGTAAGCACTAAAATATTTTATTTTAGTGTTTGGCATGAGAAAAATCCATTCGTCACGCCATTTGGATCGTTTTTCGCGCCTATGCGCATTCCGTCGTAATTAAGCGAACATCGCGATCGCACGACCAAACGAACCAACATCCGGCATATTTTTGAGCATGTTTCATGTCCACAATGTTTAGGCATCATTTTAGGGCCTTAACGTTGGCTTAACGGGCCTTAAACGTGTCGAAAATGGCTTAAACACATAACAGGGACTGAAACTGTCATTTGGTAAACTTGTTTCTGATCAGTACAGCCCAGGCGGGCCGCGTAAGGATCTTTAACATCTCACGCGGGCCGCGAGGCCCTCCCATACCAGATTCAATGTTTTAAACAGCTGTTAACAGCTGTTAACCACTCCCAAATCCTTTGCCACATGTCGATCTCTTATGGTGGGGGCCCAATTTGGGTTCCATAACATTCCGACAAGTGTACGGGTGAGATCAAGGCACGTTATTCAAGAAACGATCCTAACGGTGGTCCTAATCCTATAAATACCCATCCATCCCAACCTCAAAAACCCACAAATCTGATCTCAAAGCTCTAAGTTGAAGTCATTGTTTCATACCTGAGCTATTCGATCAAGTTTTACTAGCGGGGACCCTTTGTAAGTGTTCCTTCGTTCTCTTTATTCGTTTAGCGTTAAAAGTCAAACTTTGTTTGACTTTCTGTGTTGACCAGTTTATGGTCAACACGAAGTTCGTTTGAACTTCATAACGTGAGCGTAATCACGATGGTTATAGTCCTTATTGACTATACCTACTGATTACCACGTTATCTAGGCTCAGTGACGAGTCGTAGTTTCGGCCAAAATGCGTGTTATTGGGTATTTTGTAACCAAACTACTCTTGGGTATCAAAACCGTTTGTTTTGATACCAAACATGTTTTCTAAACTTAGTTAAGCATGTTTTAACATGCTTAGCTCGCCACTTTTAGTTTAGTGCTTATATAGGGTCGTAAGGTAAGCGATCTAAACAATCGCTTATACTTTCGAACCCGACCCGTTTGGTCGATCACTAGGATCCGACCAAACACATTAGGTGACCATAGTATATAGGGAATAACCTTCCGAGGTTATACCTTATGGTTGCTTCGTTTAAGTAGTTGTATGATAGGTAGTTTATATGCCTTAGGTAAATTACCAAAATTCCCTTTTAACGCCAAAATTCATTTTAAGCATATGTAACATAACTTTTGGTATCTAAACTGATTTGGTAACAATGTTAGACATGTTAAGGCATATTTTACTTATCATAGGACTAGTTAGGCGTTCCGAACGCGTTTTACGCGAACGACGCGTTAAAGTGGCATAAGCTACCTAAACGGGTCGTAATGGGTCGTAAGCACTTTGGTTAGGTTTCATTTTAGTATGTGGGCTTTGTTAAACCAAATTACATGAGTTCCCATACTCATTTGGTTTACGAACCCTCATTCTATCCAATCCTCCGATTTTAGGTCCGGTATATTAACATAGTTACCTATATTAGGTGCCGTTTGATATCCGTGATCTCTAGCATTGTTTGGTTGTTACTCAAGGACTACTAAGCAATCTCAAGTGAGTACATAGACCCCTCTTTTACTGTTTTCCAAACTGTTTTGGGGTGAAACACATGTGCCTACTTGTTAGTTTCATGCTTTCCTGTTTTCACATCATATACTTGCTATGTTCATTAGTACATTTATAGTACATGATTTCATTGTGTTTTATGCTATGTATGCCCATTGTGTGCATACTTAGTACATCGTTTTACATTACATTTCATGCTATGTATGCCCATTGTGTGCATACTTAGTACATTGTTTTACATTACATTTCATGCTATGTATGCCCATTGTGTGCATACTTAGTACATTGTTTTACATTACATTTCATGCTATGTATGCCCATTGTGTGCATACTTAGTACATCGTTTTACATTACATTTCATGCTATGTATGCCCATTGTGTGCATACTTAGTACATTATTTTACATTACATTTTATGCTATGTATGCCCATTGTGTGCATACTTAGTACATTTATTATTCATCATATGCTTACATTTTGGTATGAAATTTGGTTTGTTTAAATGGGACAATGTACATTCATTAACACCGATCATGCCGCTCGGTAGTAGGTAGTGGTACCATAGGACTTGACAACTCCCATTCCTGAAATCCCGGGTTTGTTTGGATTGGAAGGAATGACCGAATCCGAATACATTTCTAGGTGGACCTTAGACTTTGTGCTAGGGTTTATTCTACAGTCGCAAGGCTTGGATGTATGAATTTTCACAATACCGCATAGATGTTTATATCAATATAGCATGCATTTGTTACACAAAACATAACTTTGATTTAAACCATGTTTTACTTCAATACCTTGTTTTTGTGCATTTTACATATGGTTTAGTTGACATATTTCACTTACCATACATAAACATTTTGACATTGATATACACAATTCATGATTTATATTAGACATAAACATTTTGACATTGATATACGCAATTCATGATTTATATTAGACATAAACATTTGACATTGATATACACAATTCATGATTTACATTAGACATAAACATTTAGACATTAATATACACAATTCATGGTTTACATTAGACATAAACATTTTGACAATTTATTATACATAAACATTTTACTTTGGTGGTTTGGTTTGGGTAAGTGATTTAAGTAACGAGGCGTGTGTAATACGATACAGGTATGGTGGATACGCCGCTGGTACTTCCTATATATAAGTGCTTGTATGGTATTACATATCGTAGCATTATTTGAATCATTTCAATTTAGACATATAACATTTTATACAAATAACATACTTTTCACAAGACATTGTTTTACAAAACAACTTATCTTATACAAAATCATTTTACTTGGTTATTCATTTAACCATACACTATTCTCTTATTTATACATATCATCTGATCTTATTGCTTTTCAAATGATTTACAAAACAAAGCAAATTACAAGGTTCATGACTAAACATTTTCTTAAACATAAGTCATGAATTCTATTTTCACAAAACCTATGTATCTCACAGGCATTTTTATGCTGACGTACCTATTTTCACATGTGTTTCAGGATATGACGCATAGGATTTATCAAGATACACTTAGGCGGACTTGGGCCTTAGTGACAATAAAAGATGCAAGACTAGTTATTTATGTTATGTTTCTTTGATTGTCAAGACATTGTAACTCTTTTAATTAATAAAACAATATTTCAATTTCCATGTGTTATGAAACAATGATTCTGTTACAACACTCCCCGACGTTTCCGCCACGTTTTGTTGTTTTACGTGGTCGGGGTGTGACACCTTCAAAAGAGGGGCCTACCATAATATACATTAATAACGTAATTAATTATCTTTCAATAATCCGACCCTTTAGGATTGTATCCTTGCTGACTCAAACTACTGGGTTGAGGGTAACGTCACCTTCAAAAGAGGGGCCTACTACAATAAATAAGATAATCTCTTAAAAAGTCCAAAAGTGCGGAAATAATCAAAGGTTACACAAAACACGAGTCGGAGCCAAGTGATTCATCTTGTCTATCTGTTTTTATTTTATTTTTCCGCATTTTAGTTAGTTTTATTTTTCCTATTTAAAAACAATTTTTCTAACTTTTTGATTTGATTAGACGTTGAGGATAAACCGGTATTAAAAGCTCTTGTGTCCTTGGATGACCTCGGTGTCTTACCAACACTATACTACGCTCACGATGGGTGCACTTGTCCATATGTGTGTTTGGTGTTAGTAAAATATCGTGTTTTATAAATTTAAAACTTGACTAACGTGTAAAAAGGCTTAAAATATACTTAAATATATATCACACCACACACGCATCAAGTTTTTGGCGACGTTGCCGGGGACACAAGGATTTTAAGAAAGCTTAAAATCGACGGCCTAATCAGTTTTTTTTAAAACCTTTTCAAAAGGCGCGCACATTTTTCTGCATTTTAGTTTAGCTTTGCATTTACAGTAACCTGAACACGGGCAATGCTCACTGCACACGGGGTCGTGCTGCATATTTTTCATAAAACACCCAGATACAGAGCCTGAACACGGGGTCGTGCTCACTGAACACGCCCCCGTGCTCAACGAAATCAGTAACTTTAATTCAAACGCCCAGATACAGATCCTGAACACGGGGCCGTGTCCAGCCTCTGTTTCTGTTTTTATTTTTGTTTTCTGGTCTCGAGTCTTTGTTGTGGTCTGCTGAGTGATTCTTATGGATCAATAGTCAGGAGGGTACAACTACACCTATGTGGAGGATGATTATAGGGAAGACTATTGCACCAATTGCGGTAACACTCACTCGGTACAATATTGTAACTTATTTCAACCATCCACTTCATACACCTACTATGAGGAGCCCAGGTACGAGCCATCAACTTCATACACATCCTATGAAGACCAAAGGTATGAACCATCTCCCTCATACTCATATTTTGATGAACCATGGTATGAGCCTTCATACTCATACTTTGAGGAACCAAGATATGAGCCACCACCTTCGTATGCTTATTATGAGGAACCATGGCATGAACAACCCACCTCATATGAGTATTATGAAGAACAAAATTACGACCCTTATCCATCATAAACTTACAATGAAGAACAATGGTGTGAACCATCTATTTCCTATGAGTATTATGAGGAACAAAGGATCGAACATCCGGATTCAAGCTTTGAAAATCCCGATCCTTATTCTATCACCGAGGTGACCGATAGGATATTAGAACACCTTAAAACTATCGAACGCTACATAAAAGAATCTCACGCAAGGGAAGAGGAGTCCCGCGCAAGAGAAGAATTAAATAAAGAAGAGATAGTTGAAAGTGTAAAAATGGAAGAACAAATAAGTGAAAAACCGACACATGAGTTAAACAACGAAAAAGGTGAGTCCGTTAATGTTAAAATTCAAAAAGAGTCTAATTTTGAAGAAATTAATCTCTCGTCACCTTCTTTTGAAAATCATTGTTTAGTACCCACTCATGCTAAGTTTTTAAAAGAGTTAAACACTAACACTAAAATTGACGAAACGGTAAGCATTAAGTTAACAAATGATCAAACCTCGCTAATAAAAGAAGACCCATTTGAAATCAACATTACACCGGTTCCATGTTTTTTTTCAAAATTCGTTTATTAGTAACGTCACAATCGATAAAGATCTTTGCGTTAACATAATGCCCAACTACATTTTCGAAAAATTAAGTATTAGTGATTTTTCTCCACTTCAAATACCCATTTTTCTATCCAATCGAAAAGTAATAAAATCAATCGGTGTAGTTGAGGATGTCTTGGTTCAAACAAATCAAATGGTAATCCCAACCGACTTTGTCATCCTCGATGACGCTCCTCTAGTGTTGGGGCGACCTTTTGTAAAAACGCACGAAACTTTGAAAAACTGGAAGTACAACAATCTATCTATTCAATTAGGGGCATTTAAAAAGAGTGTCGATCTTGAGCGATCAATGAAATATCCTTTCGGCAATAATGACCCCCTAATTGAAGATGAAGATGAACCACCCAATACAAGTGAAAAGATTGACCACTTTGTTGAAGAAGAGGTCGCCATAGAGCAAACTTTTAAAGTTTTTGATCAAAATGAGCAACCAAATAAGGAGTCTCCTAAAGACCCACCTCTTGAGCTCAAAGAACTTCCAAAAGGTTTGGAATATGCTTTTCTAGACAAAGATGGTAAATCATCTGTAATTATTTCGTCTAAATTAGGTAGTTTAGAAAAAGAAAAATTAATTAAACTTTTGAAAAAACACAAAAATGTGATCGCTTGGAAGCTTGTAGATATTAAAGGAATAAGTCCTGCCATGTGCACACACAAAATTTTAATGAACGATGACTACAAATCGGTAATACAACCACAATGTCGAGTAAATCCAAATGTTCAAGAAGTGGTTAAAAATGAATTCATCAAACTACTTGACGCTGGACTTATCTATCCTATCTCTGATAGTCCTTGGGTAAGTCCCGTCCAAGTAGTTCCAAAGAAAGGAGGTATGACGGTAATAACTAACGACAAGAATGAATTAATACCAATGAGAACCGTCACAGGATGGAGAGTATGTATAGATTATAGACGATTAAATGAAGCAACAAGGAAAGATCACTTTCCTTTGCCCTTCATTGATCAAATGTTAGAAAGATTATCCGGTCATAAATTTTATTGTTTCTTGGATGGTTTTTCAGGTTACTTTCAAATCCCGATAGCACCCGAAGACCAAGAAAAGACAACCTTCACATGTCCCTATGGAATTTTTGCTTATCGACACATGCCATTCGGTCTATGTAATGCCCCCGCAGCCTTCCAACGTTGCATGGTAGCCATCTTCCATGACATGATAGAAAAGACAATGGAAGTCTTCATGGACGACTTTTCTATCTTTGGGGATTCATACGACCAATGCCTCGATAACCTTGAACGAATGCTATCCCGATGTGAGGAAACTAACCTCGCCCTTAATTGGGAAAAATGCCATTTCATGGTAACAGAGGGAATAGTACTCGGTCATAAAATCTCAAGCGAAGGAATGGAGGTTGATCGAGCCAAAATAGACACTATTTCTCGATTACCACCCCCATCCTCCGTTAGAGCTATCAGAAGTCTCCTAGGGCATGCCGGATTTTATAGGTGGTTTATCAAAGACTTTTCTAAAATTTCAAGGCCTCTAACAAAATTACTTGAAAAAGATGCCCCTTTCATCTTTGACAAGAATTGCAATCAAGCATTTCTAACCCTAAAGGAAATGCTAGTCAATGCACCTATCATGATAGCGCCTGATTGGAAATTTCCTTTCGAAATCATGTGTGATGCAAGTGACTTTGCAGTTGGAGCTGTCTTGGGACAAAGAAAAGAAAAGAAAAGCATTTTCACCCAATTTATTATGCTAGTAAAACACTTAACGATGCACAAGAAAATTACACAACAACTGAAAAAGAGTTACTAGCTGTGGTATTTGCTTTTGATAAATTTCGTTCTTATCTGATTCTTTCTAAAACAATAGTCTATACAGATCATGCAGCCATTTGATATCTCTTCAAAAAGCAGGACGCAAAACCACGTTTGATTCGGTGGATTTTACTCCTCCAAGAATTTGATATTGAAATCAAAGACAAAAGAGGAGCTGAAAACACCGCAGCGGATCATCTTTCACGCTTAGAAGACCCAGCTTTGGAGGCAACCAGGGACGAGCAAATCAACAAAAAATTTGCAACGGAGTCCCTAGAAATGGTGGAATGCAGAGAAGAGCCATGGTACACCGACTATGCTAACTACTTAGCTAGCGGTATAGTCACGAAAGGTTGGCCACATCATCAAAGAAAGAAATTCTTTGCTTATGTAAAACATTATTTTTGGGAAGATCCTTATCTTTTCAAAATGTGTGCCGACCAACTCATCCGACGGTGCGTACATGGTCACGAAGCACGAAGAATTCTCCACCATTGTCATGAAGGTCCATGCGGAGGACATCATGGTGCCGCTAGTACCGCACGAAAGGTATTTGATTCAGGGTTTTATTGGCCAACCATTTACAAAGACGCCCAGAGTCTTGTCAAGACATGTGACGCTTGCCAAAGAACATGTAATATTTCTTCCAAAAATGAAATCCCACAAAATGGCATTCTTGTTAGTGAAATTTTTTATTTGTGGGGACTCGACTTTATGGGACCTTTTCCACCGTCAAAAGGAAACTAATATATACTTGTGGTAGTAGATTACTTGTCTAAATGAGCCGAGGCCGAGGCACTTCCAAAAAATGATGGAAGAGTTGTGATAAGATTTCTGAAAAAATTATTCGCTCGTTTTGGTACACCTAAAGCATTAATAAGTGATAGAGGTACCCATTTTTGTAACCATCAACTTGAAAAATCTTAACAAGATATGGGGTCTATCATTGGGTCTCAACAGCATATTACCCTCAAACAAACGGACAAGCCGAAGTGACTAATAGAGGTTTAAAAAGAATACTTGAAAAAACCGTAGGGTTAAATAAAAAGGAATGGGCCGATAAATTAGATGATGCTTTATGGGCTTTTCGAACTGCTTATAAAACAACAATAGGTACAACCCCATATAAGCTCGTCTATGGAAAAAGCTGTCATTTGCCAGTAGAAATTGCACACAAAGCCTACTGGGCAATTAAAAATGTAAACTTAGATTTAGAATTTGCCGGTAAAAATCGATTTTGCCAATTAAATGAATTAGACGAATTAAGGAATTATGCATACTCAAACTCCGAAATTTATAAGGAAAGAATGAAAAACTTGCATGACAAACATATTAAACATAATGAATTTCGAGTAGGAGATCAAGTTCTATTGTTTAATCCACGACTTCGACTATTCCCTGGTAAATTAAAGTCTAGGTGGTCAGGACCTTTTTCCATCACCCATATTTTCCCACACGGTGCAGTAGAAATTAAATCTTGGAATGGAATTCCATTCAAAGTCAATGGCCAATGGCTAAAGCTCTATCAAGGATTCATTGAGGATGAGGAGGAAGAAATCTCACTTCAAACGGTCCAAGAATAAAAGCATCAACATCATACCTGGTAAGTTACGAACGAATGGGTTGACATCTAAATCGGTAAGTCTTCTAACCAAGTTTTTGGGAAACAAGGGCACTCACACGAGCATTTAAAAAAAATTTAAACTTTACTCGGCACGGGGCCGTGTCCGCGCAACTGTCGGGATAAAACCTCTTTTCAACACAGTTTCTTCATTTCCACACGCCCCGTTTCCCCAAAAACGCTCTGATTCAGGCGATTTTTCTGCAAGATTTCGACGTCTCCTCTACTTCTAACAACATCAAGGTATGATTCTATCATCATTAGTAGTTAGATTAAGCATTTGAATGTAGTTAAAACATCAAAAAATTGGGGGAAAATCTAGGGTTCTTGAACTTCATTCGGATCGAACCTCAAATTTTTGCATAAACCTGTTACCATTAGTTTAGATTAGTGTTGTAGGAAGTACATCCACTTGTATTGTTCATAGATTTGCCCGATTTCTCACAAAAACCCCAAACCCTTGTTTTTGAACCGAAAAAGATAAAATCGAAGGGGTAAACGGTTTGTTTTGGGAAAAACGGCACTTGGGGTTTAATTTTCGGGAAAAACCGCACATACTGGACCAAAAATTTTCAAGTTTTTGAGACTGGGTCGAAAAATGAAGTTTTTGAGTAACAGACGTCTGGACACGGGGTCGTGTCCGCTGAACACAGGGCCGTGTCCAGCTAGCTGTTTTCAGTTTTCTCCGATAATTTCACTGTTTCGTACTAACTTTTGGTGTATTCTTTCAGATGTCGAAGAAATTCACAAGGTTCAATGCAAATGAGCTCGATGCTAAAGCAAGATACGATGTGCTTCGAACCAGACCGAAGGAATACCCAAGACAAGTGTGCACGGATCTTTTGGGATTAGTGAACCAATGGGACCGCATCAACAACCTAGTCACCGGGCTGCTGAGAGTCACCCTCACTACTCGCCTTTGCTCAGTCCACGAATATAATCTGGAATTCTATAGCACGTTCGTGTTCAATTCAAGGTGCGGCCCGTTCGATAATGAAGGGGTAGAATTCCGATGTGGGGGGACCAAATACTCGATTTCGATGGCACAGTTTGGGTCGATAGTTGGGTTGTATGCGGAGGAAGATGCGGGTAATGAAGAAAACATCGGAGGGTTACGTTAACTATCAGAAAACGAACGCCAGGCCGCTTGGGCTGAAATAGGAGATGGGCACTACAACCCAAGCAGCACTAAGAGCACTAGGTTGAGAGACCCTCTTTACCGTTACATTCATCGGGTCCTCACCTACTCTCTTAGTCAAAGGCATGATAGCAGTGGCGTTGTTGGGCTAAGAGATTTGATAGTTCTTCATTGCATTCATACCCGCAGACACCTCGATGTTCCGTACCTCCTGCTTCGAAACACGCATCTGAACCGGCTTGCTACTCCACCAACCCCTATCTTCTTCGGGGGGTGGATATACCGTCTCTTCAAGCATTTCGTGAACATGCCCAGGTCTTTCCAAAAGAGCCCATGGTCGGGAAGAGTGGACATACAGATCTGCCGCTCCATGAACTTGATCTATGAAGCCGAAGACGGGTCGGTTAGCTTCCAAAGAGTCCAAGGGCATGCATGGAACCCGCAAGAGGCACTCGTCCTTCACGCTCCACAGTTTCAACAACCTCCTCAGTACCAGTACCAGCCCCATGGTGATCTGGGCCAATCCTCCTCACAAGGAGGTGGTTTTCCTAATTTTCAAAGTTTGCATGATTTGTTACAGGAAAACCTCATGTGCACTAGGAACACCTATAACATGGCAAGCAACACGTACAACCGGGTCGGAGTGATTGAGAGAAACATCTCTGACATTCAGGATGACATTGGGAACATCTGGGAGTACATGGCGGGGCACGGAGGAGGAGATGATAATGAGGACGAGGACATGGACTAGGCGGGAGGAGCGGAGTTAAGAGCAGCTGGTTGGTGATCCCACAGGTTAACCTCTTTTGTTTTGAACAATTTCTGGCCTACGTGCCATGTGTTGAACAATTTACTTTCCTTTAACTCTTTTTATTTTTTGCATTTGTTTTTCTTTTTAACTTTGTGATGTGGATGTTGAACATTGGTAATTTCGGATGCTTGTTATGGTTTGGTGTAGTGTTTATTGATAAAACAGGTACACACGAGGCTTAGAGTATTAAACATTAGTGCTACTAAAGCCGGGACAGGAAAACCAAAGCCAAAAACTTGTTTTTCACCTTTGCAGACTGTCTACACGGGGCCGTGTCCAGCCGACACACCCCCGTGCTCACTACCCCCAGACCTGCTGTTTGTTTGATTCTGCAGATTATTGCCAGACACGGGGTCGTGTCTAGCCAACACGCCCCCGTGTCCACCTTCTGTAAGTAATTGTTACTAGCATTCTGACCACGGGGTCGTGTCCATTTGACACGGGGACGTGTCCAGACGCCCAGTAACACAAATTTTTATTTTTTTCACACCTTTTTACACATTCAATCAACCTAAAAACTTATTTTTGGGACACATTGAGGACAATGTGTAATTTAAGTGTGGGGGGATGCTAAAACCTTGAATCTTGCAAGTCCTAAATACAAGCCTTACACAAAACTCTATTGGAACCGCTAATCACCCCAAATTGTTTTCAAAAATTTTTTATTTTTTTTACTTGTCTAGGTTTAATTTGGGAATTTCAAGTTCTAAAAAGGTTATATTTTTACAAATTTACAACCGATAGCGTCGTGATAAAAAGAACCAATATAAGAAAATTATGAAACGACATGACAAACTTAGTTAAAATTTGATTATATATACTTGATCACATAAAAACCCATTCCCACAAAAAGTGAGTTTTGAGCCTTTATTGAGCATACAAATACATATCTTTAAACTAATTGCTCATTTTTCGTTTCTTGTGTGAATAGCCGCTTGGTTCTTACGACTCTAGAACTTGCCACGACAATACATTCCCGGTCCTTACCAACTTAAACCCGAGGAAGTAAATGACAGAGGCATTAGGACTAACCCTTTTTTATTTATACACCATTATTTTTCTTTTTTTACCACCTACCCAAAATCCCCCTAGTTAACCCATTTGAGCCTAAACCTTTTCATTTCTTAACCCAAAAACAAACACCCTTTTACCCACCAAAACCTTTTTATTTTTAACCCTTTTATTTTAGTAACAAGCTCGGTTTTTCTTATGACTTTCAAAAAAAAATAAAAAAATAAAAAAATAAAAAAAATGATGTTGATGATGAAGCAAAAGAGAAATAAACAAACAAGTTTATCAAAAATAACTTTGTTTGAATAATGGCTTCATCAAAATAAAAACTTCGAAAAATAAAAAGTCTTACGAAAACCGACGCTTTTTACGCCTTTCGCCCTTTTACTAACCACTAACCCAACCACCTACCTTTAACCCAAGCCTAACCCTTCACCCAAAAGTCATCTTGATATTTACAAAGGTATATAGTTAAAAAGGAGGAGGATTGATTGCTTGGCAAGCCTATGGTAGGAGTAAGTTCCATGCCGCTCTCGAGTGATTCACTAAAATACATCTTCGGCCGAGTGTTGAGTGATCCCCCGTGAGGTGTGTGAACTTGTATATAAATGGAATTTAAAAAAAAAGGCATGTTATGCCCTAATAAGTAATTTATCTTATGTAATGTTTTAAATAAATAATGACGAATAGGATTGTAAATAAATAAAAATAAAACTTAATAAAGAATCTTGGAAATCCCGACACTCTATGACAAGCCCAAAAACCTTCTCTTCTACCCATTCCATTTGGGAGTGTAAAGCCACATTATAAAGAGTTTTGCCTGAGGACAAGCAAAGATTCAAGTGTGGGGGTATTTGATGTGCACAAAATGCAACATATAAATTACATCAATTGTGGCATAAACCTAACCTTTTTTTAGTACTAATGTTGGAAAAAGTGTGTTTTTGTCTTCCTTTTGTATTTCCAGGATTAAGTGAGCTCAAATGAACAAAAGAAGCAAAAAGGCAGCTAAATCTAACATAAATACAATAAAAGGAACAAACGTGGCACGCCCGGCCTCCCCGACAGCATCTTCCCAAGCAAAAAAAGAGAACAGAAGGCTGAACACGCCCCGTGCTCAATGAGCACGGGGGCGTACCCAAGTGTCAGCAGAAAAGACAAAGCTGTAGAAGCCTCTATCACCCACCACGGGTGCGTGCCCAACGCACACGGGGCCATGGTCAACTCTAAGATTCGCAGAATCTGGGGAAATCTTGATAGTACAGATACGTTTCTGCACACGGGGGCGTGCCCAGCGGAAACGGGGACGTAGTCAACTAATGCAGACAAACCGCAATTAATGAAGAAAGAGAAGGAAGGTGGACACGGGGCCGTGCCCAATGGACACGGGGCCATGCCCGAGCCTCTGTTCAGCCTATAAATAGGGGTGCTTGGCTCATTTGCAAACCATCCCTTGGCACACCACCTCTGTCACACTTCACCCACCACCATCACAACACCATCATCCACCACCATCATCCATCGTCCATCATAGAGTGTGTGAGTCGTCTCGGGATCCAAGATTGATCGTAAGAGTTCTTGACAATCAAAGGCCATGTTTGCCTAAGTCTCTTACATCACTTGGTGAAGACAAGTGTCTAGTGTAATACTTTTTATTTTTAATCTTTTCGCACTTTTTATTTGGTTATGTATTAATGACTTTAATAACTAGTTTCTTATGTTGAAGGTGATTCTTCCTTATCGTTTGTCCGTGGTGTCTTGGCATTATTTTACTGTCTATATAAAATAAAAGATTTTCACCATTCATATCTCCACGGTCTATATGGAGATATGTTGGCTACCTGGTCGGGGGTTAAGGGAACGGTTTGGTAAGAGTCTTGCCTTGTTTAGTGTATAGATCCTGCAAGGACCTGGGTCAAATTTAGTAGGACCTCCTTCAATACCCACCGGTATTGGATGGCGGGGGTCCAAACTCTTTGATCCCCTCATATGTAAGCTACTATTAATACTTTAACCCGGCTACTTAGGACTGTATCCCTGCTGACTCAGACTACTTAGCCGAGGGTAACGTCACCTTCAAAAGAGGGGCCTACCATAATATGCATTAATAACTTAATTAATTATCTTTCAATAATCCGACCCTTTAGGATTGTATCCTTGCTGACTCAAACTACTGGGTTGAGGGTAACGTCACCTTCAAAAGAGGGGCCTACTACAATAACTAAGATAATCTCTTAAAAAGTGCAAAAGTGCGGAAATAATCAAAGGTTACACTAAACACGAGCCGGAGCCAAGTGATTCATCTTGTCTATCTGTTTTTATTTTTATTTTATTTTTTAGCATTTTAGTTAGTTTTATTTTTCCTATTTAAAAACATTTTTTCTAACTTTTTGATTTGATTAGAGGTTGAGGATAAACCGGTATTAAAAGCTCTTGTGTCCTTGGACGACCTCGGTATCTTACCAACACTATACTACGCTCACGATGGGTGCACTTGCCCATATGTGTGTTTGGTGTTAGTAAAATATCGTGTTTTATAAATTTAAAACTTGACTAACGTGTAAAAGGGCTTAAAATATACTTAAATATATATCACACCACACACGCATCAAATGGTTATCCAAGATTAACCCGCCCGTGAAACCATCCATTCATGCACATCCCTCACAATCTTCTCTCCACTCGGCTTATAAATTGGCTAATGTGTATGTATTAGCACTTCAATCAATTAATCACTCAAAACCGATTAGAACACGTACCCGCATAGGCTTGCAACTCAATCATTCTCCACCACCGATCACGAATACTAAGCACAAGTCATAAGGTCTTTGTAAGGGTTGTAACGGGGCTAGGCTACGGGTAGGAAACAGGATATTTTAAAGTGGCGAAGGTGATGAAAATTCGATTTTTATTACAAAACACTAATCTATGTACAACGAACTATCAAAATCAAACTAGAAGGCAACAAGCTTTCGCCTTTTATTTCTCAAACTAAGAACATATATTTTTGTTCTTTTCTCAACAATTTTCTCGTCTTTTTCATCACATTTTCTGTTTTTTTTTTTCTATATGCAAACAAACAAATCATAACTGTACAATTTGACTCCTATAATCGAATTTTCATCACACAAGTTTAAAAGAAAAGGTTTAACGATTATGGGCTAAAGGGTGGTCAAACGAAAGGATTAGGCTCAAAATTGGCTACTAGGGGATAATTTTTTTGGGTAAGGATATAAATATGGTGTAAAAGGAAAAGGTTTACCTAATGCCTTAATCATTCTCATGCTTGTATTCGGTCTATGGTCTCAAACGTATCAAAAGTTGCAAGTTCTACAATACGCGACTAATGGTCCACTCAAACAAAGAAACATGTATATGTAAATCTATGATATAAAAGTGGCTCAAAACCTCACGTATAAGGGTATGGTATGTGATATGCATAAAATGCTAGTTCCTTAGGCGAATTATTCCCAAATAACCACCCGTTAAATACCCGTCATGCTATTAATTTGAACTTGACCATGATAAAGACCAAATGGATTGTGCCATCCCTCGTTGACTTAGTTACTTGTACTTTTAAGATCGCTTTTGAACAAGAAATTTTTGAAAAAAATTTGAAATTTTCCCCATCCCCACACTTGAGGTAAACATTGTCCTCAATGTATAGTGTTTAAATGAATGAGTCAAAATCGAAAACTTTTACTACTCCCCCATCCCCACACTAGAGGTGAACATTGTCCTCAATGTTTAAGAACTAGAGTTTAAAAAAAACGCACAAGGGATGTGACACGGCTAACTTCCCCAAAATTCCACCCCGGAAAATATTATACAATTACAATCCACTTATTACTAAACTAAGAATCAAGGTAAAAAGGAAACGCATGCACCTAGTTTTTGTCGCTAGATGCTCCTATATTCTTCTTCTCTTCATAAAAACGGTTGTCCCGCGAACATGTTGTACCTACAAATCTTAACCCTTGTGTAGAAGCATGCTTCTCACAACCATTGAAATTTGTTAGGTGATTAGTTCTACCACTTTTATGAAAGTGTACCAAGTCATGCGTTAAATTACCTTGATTTTTGTGGAAAAATAATTTACAACAATAACAATCCTAACTCACTTTCGTAGGAATCACGGTTGCATTTAGCTTATGCAACAAGCCCTTTTAAACCCCCCCAATAGCTTGGGAGGACGAGAGGTCTCGTGAGGGTTATATAGGGAACACACCCACAACGTTCATTTAACTAGGCAAAAATAAATAATAACAAAAAAGAAATAAAAAAAACTAACGTATACAACAACACAAAACATACCTTGCCTTCACCGCTGATATCTCTCGTTGGGGTTAACTGGCGGGTTTGGCTGGTATGGATAACCAGTGAGGGCCTCAAACATCTCCCTGTAGTTATCAAGTGGACCCTGCTCTCCTTGAGGTGGTGGCTGATAGGGAATTGGAATGAAGCTAGAGCCTACTGCCTCGAGCCAGTGAGGGGATGGATCGGATGGGCCTCGTGGAACGGGAAGGTTGGGGTAGTCGGTCCACCCCGAGTGCTCGACATAAGGAAGACTGGCTTCATAGTCTCTTTGATGTCTCTCCTGATCGTGGAGGATTTTGGCGTTATTAATAGCCATTTGGTTAGAGACATATAAGGCGCTCCATCGGCGCCGATCCAATTCATTGCGCTCGTCCTCCCATGCCCGTCTTCGGGCTATCTCATCCTCTTGCATCTTTATCAAGCGCTCCATTTGACTTCTTTGGAGCGCTTGTTGCAGCTGCTGCTCTTCCATATGCTTCTCCATCCTCTCACGATAAGCCGTCTGAAAGGCCCACTGCTCCTGCATCTGGGATCCATGTGTTTCCTCCCAGTTTTGTCTCCTCTTATTATACTCTCTGTCCTCGCCTATACACGCAAAGACATTGTTAAACGTTTCTTGTTGGCCCTGATTGAACTCCTTGTATGAGGGCACCCGCCTGATGTTCACAAAACCCACCACATCTGCATTTAACTCCCTGTGTGGCCTCATATACCTCTCCTTTGGTCCCCGTGGACCACGAGGCTCAGTTTCGTCTTCTTCATCAACCATTTCCTCATCTCCCCCAGCTCCTTGCTGTGCATCTGGATTAATAAACTCATACCTGTGACCCAATTTGTCGGTCACCACATATTTGCTTCCCGAAAGCCTCACATCTATCTTCCAATTTTTCTTTATTGCTGCGAGGTTGATTTCTTCCAAAGGCTTGGATACCTAAAGCGATTCTGGGGGCAGACAATTTTGTTGGAGGATCATGGCACTGATGAGACATACATATGGAACAAAACGCCTTTGAGATGACTCCCGGGTGAACCATGTGTTCATCATGATGATATGCCTCCATGACAAAGTAGGCGTCCCGTACAACAAGGAATAAACAACCCTATTATCACTTGCTCTCACTCCTCCTCTATTACCAAATCTCACCAAAACATTATCTAGGGAAATTCCTTGAAGAATCCTTCCCTCAATCGTGATTTGAGTCCTTTGGGCCGCTCCCCCGTCATTATATGGTAAGATAACCGTGGTCATTTGTTCCAGATCATTACCGTTCATATGATTATCCAAAAATTGTTCAGTGGTTGGATAATCATATGCTTGCACCCCCAAAGAGTCAAAGCACTTAATGCAATTAATCGTTTTGATGGACATCGTTATCGCCCCTCGGCTTGTCTTACCAACCAATTTCCACTGTGTGGGAGGACCATCCTTGTTCATGAACCTCAATGTTGCCAACCATTCACACACCTCCGCCAAATACACCCGAGAGGTGTTGTCTTCACACCAATCAAGAACTCTCTCCCATCCTTGACGCTCAAACATTTGCACGATCCCAATTTGTCTAAACTCTTCCACATTCACAACCCTTTCACACACCACCCTTTCCGGCACTTAAGTGGTCACACCATTGACCATCTTCCACCTCCAAAGTTTGGCTTCCAATTTCCTATCTTGATAAGCTGATAGAGGTTTGTTTTTCTCCTCATCCCATACTTGAGCGCTTCCACTATCCCTGAATTTTTCCCACGCCCAATCCTGCCTATAAAGTCTTGCATCACCCTCTTCTACGGAGCTTAGTTGCTCCCACTTCTTCAGTATTAAACCGGAAGAAGATCTTGCTCCAGATGATGAGCCTTGCCCTGTAGTCTTCTGCTTTTTTCTACCTCCAGCCATAACTACAATCACAAAACAAACAAGGCATTAATATAAACCCAATCTTCAATAAACTCTCAAACTTTGAACATGATGTATGATGTTGAAGTTTTACTTAACAAGTAAATGCAAAATCACCTTTTTAAACTTCCAAAGTCGCTCATTTTATCATCTACCTATCAATTTTTATTTGTTTATTCACAATTTCTTATGAGTTCAACAAATTTCAACATCACCTTCATGTTCAATCATGTAAATAACAAGTGTAATCACTTCACTTTAGTTATAACATGTTCAAATCCCATACAAAACAACCAATCATACTTAAATTCATGCTAGAACAACATACATTGTTTAAACAACCTACTCTTAAACTAACAAGTCTAAAATTTCGAAAGAAAAACAACTAACATATGATAATCAAGCTTAAATTTAAGGAAAATCCATACCTTTGGTGTTGATGAACAAGAAAAACTAAGAAAAGATGTAAAGCAAGAGACTTGATGAACACCCTTCAAAAACCCGAAATTTCACGTTCAGAAATCTTGCAAACTAGCAAGAATTGATGAAAACCGTGAAGGGGGTTTTGTTCCTCTCGAAAAATTACACAGAATGGACTCAAAAATCAGGTGATTTGGTAGAGATTTGAAAGAGTTATGGAGGCTTGAAGGTTTTAGGGTTCTTGGAGTGAAAGAGGAAGAAGATGAAGTGAGAGAAGGATGTTGAACGATGAGAGAGAGTAATTCAGTGTTTTGAATGGTCAAAAATTGATGTAAGGTGAATATGGGTCGATTATGTGGTATGGAATGACTTTAAAGTTGGGTTTATGTGGGAAAGAATGAATTGGGATCGAGTTTATACGCTGGACAACGAGTCCGTCTCGGCGAGCAAACCAGAGCCCGTCGGCGACTGCTTGGGACCCCATCGCCGACGGCCCTTTGTTTTGATGTCTGGCTCCGACGGGTTATTACACTCGTTACGGACAAAAGGTGCCGACGGGCATGTGGAGAACCCGTAGACGACGACCTCTTACCCGTCGCCGACGAGCACTAGATTTTCAATATATATTTATATATAATAGGAAGAATATTATGAACTTTTAATAAAGGGACTATATATATTAAAAATTCCTAAAAATTATTAAAAATCTTTTTGTAAATTTTTATAAGTTAAAATTTGACAACGCGAAAACCGTTAACGGCCCTACCACCCCCCAAAGAATCGTGTATTGTCCTCAATGCACATAACAAAGTCTAAAAACATACCTTACGTCTTCAGGACTCGTTCAAAATATCCGGACTTCACACAATCACATGGAGTTAGTATGAAACGAAAATGATTATATCCAAAGCACTCAAACAATTAAAGAATTATACAAAACTCTACCCAAAATGTTACCGGTCCTTTTTAGTCAACCTCATAAACCGGAATGCTTACCGCGAAGCTTACAGATTCCTTGTTTTCATCCACCTTTTCGTTACCATCGAGGAACGGTTTTAGCCGATGACCATTGACCGTTTGTCGTGACCCATCCTTCGGGTCCTCGATGGTAACATCACCCAATTGTCCGACCCGGGTGATCACATAGGGTTCCATCCATTTGCTTCGGAGCCTTCCGGGAAAGAACTTGAGTTTCGAATTGTAGAACCATACCTTTTGCCCAATCTCAAACTCTTTCTTCCTCAACTTGGCATCATGCGCCTTCTTCATCCCATCTTTGTACTTGGACGCGCATTCATATGCCATTTCCCTTAGCTCCTCCAACTCGCATAGCTTAAGTTTTCATTCCTTACCTGCATCATCATATTGAACATTAACCTCTTTAATAGCACATAATGATTTATGGACAAGTTCAACCGGCAAATAACAATTTTTACCATAGACCAACCGGTAAGGTGTAGTGCCAATGGGTATCTTATGTGCCGTACGGTAGGCCCATAAAGCATCGTTCAACTTGATTGACCAATCCTTACGGTCCACCCAAACGGTCTTTTGCAAAATCTCTCTGATTTGCCTATTTGACACCTCTACTTGCCCGCTTGTTTGCGGGTGATAGGGGGTAGCAATTCTATGGTCAACACCAAACCGTTTTAAAAGTTTCCTAAACCGAAAATTTTTAAAATGAGATCCTCCATCACTTATGATGACACGAGGAATCCCAAACCTTGAGAAAATATTGGTTTGAACAAAATTACAAACTACGGAATGGTCGTTCGTCTTGGTTGCTATTGCCTCAACCCACTTTGACACGTAGTCAACGGCCACCAAGATATACAAATTGCCATAAGAATTGGGGAATGCATGAAATCAATACCCCACACATCGAAAATGTCGACTACGAGGATTAGTTGCATGGGCATCTCATCCCTTTTTGAAATACCCCCTATTTTATGGCACTCTACACAATTCTTGGAAAACTCAAATGCATCTTTAAAAATAGTTGGCCAATAAAGACCACTATTCAACACTTTATGACCTGTTTTGTGGCCACTAAAATGGCCACCACACGCAAACGAATGTAGATGCTTCAAAACGCTTGGAATTTCCTCATCGTCAATGCATCTTCGAATCACTTGATCCGCACACTCTTTCCACAAGTGCGGTTCTTCCAACCGGTAATACTTAATTTGAGACATGAAATGTTGCCTCCCCCATCTATCCCAATGTGGCTGTAAGTCACCTGTAACAAGATAATTTACAATGTTAGCATACCACGGTAACTTATCTAGTTTCATAATATGCTCATCGGGAAACGACTCATTGATCTCTAAAGCTTTAGGATCTTCCTCAACCATCAACCGGGATAAATGGTCCGCTACCACATTCTCGGTACCCTTTTTGTCCCGTATCTCCAAATCAAACTCTTGGAGCAACAACACCCATCGGATCAATCTCGGTTTGGCATCTTTTTTCTCCATTAGGTACCTAACAGCAGTGTGATCAGAATAAATAATCACTTTACTACCCCATATATATGACCAAAATTTATCCAATGCATATACCACCGCGAGTAGCTCTTTTTCGGTGGTAGTGTAATTCAATTGTGCATCCGAAAGAGTCTTACTCGCGTAGTATATGGCAACGGGTTTCTTATCAACTCGTTGTCCCAACACGGCCCCCACCGCATAATCACTTGCATCGCACATAATTTCAAACGGTAAAGACCAATTTGGCGATTGCAAGATTGGGGCCTCAACTAACTTTTCTTTTAATTTGTTAAAGGCGTTTTGACAATTTTCATTAAAATCAAACAGTTGATCTTTTAACAACAAGTTGCACAAAGGCTTGGTTATGTCACTAAAACCCTTAATAAACAGTCGATAAAAACCCGCATGACCTAAGAATGACCTAACACCTTTAACACTCGTGGGATACGGCAAGGTGGATATAACTTGTACCTTTGCACAATCGACCTCTATCCCACGACTCGACACCACGTGTCACAACACGATTCGAGACCAAACTAGTTTCGACACACCTTTTTAGTACATTGTCTAATTGGTCCAAACAAGCCTCGGATGACGACCCAAAAATTGAGAACTCATCCATGAAGATTTCCAAAGACTTCCCCAACATATCTGAGAAGATACTCATCATTCACCATTGGAAGGTGGCAGGGCCGTTACATAGTCCAAACGGCATTCGCCTAAATGCGAATGTGCCGTAAGGACAAGTAAACGTTGTCTTTGATTGATCTTTTGGATGGATGGCAATTTGATTATAACTAGAATAGCCATCTAAAAAGCAATAAAATTGTTGCCCTGGTAATTTCTCAACAATTTGATCAATAAACGGTAAAGGAAAATGATCTTTGGAAGTTGTGGTATTCAACTTCCTATAATCATTACAAATTCGCCACCCGGTTACCAGCCGAGTGGCTACCTCTTCACCTGCGTCATTCTTGATGACTTGTATACCCGCTTTCTTCGGAACCGTCTGCGTTGGGCTCACCCATTGGCTATCCGAGATCGGATAAATAATACCCGAATCAAGCCATTTCAAAACTTCCTTTTTCACCACCTCCCGCATATTCAGATTCAATCTCCGTTGTGCATCTCGAACGAGGGTCACACTTTCTTCCGTGATGATTTTATGCATCACCACCGAGGGACTAATACCCTTCAAATCAGCAATGGTCCATCCAATCGCCACCCGATTGGTGACCAAAACACCCATCAATCTTTCCTCTTCCTCCTCGGTTAAGTTTGATGCAATGATAACCGGGAGTGTATTGCCTTCACCAACTTAAGCATACTTGAGATGCTTCAGCAATGCCTTCAATTCAACCTTCGGAGGCTCTACTAATGACGACTTCAATTTAGTGTCAATGCTCTCCGGTAAACTCTCCACTTGGTGCGTCCACGTCGGTTTTCCCTCTCTAACCGCAAGCACCTCCAAACTTTTCACCTCCTCGTCCATGCTATTATTCATCTACACTTATGACCTGTCATACATATAACAATCCTCCATTGTGTTTTCCCCATCCACGATTGTGTCGCAAAGAGGTATACACGTGTCAACAATGTCCGCCATATAGCATTCATCATCAACTGGAGGGTTCATAAGTCCAAAAAAAACATGCAACCTCAACCTTCGGTTTCCAAATGTCATGTCAACCGTTCCTATTTTGCAATCAATTTGAGAATTTGCGGGAACGGTCGACCCAAAATCATCGTAGGTTGCTTGGTTGGGTCCTTGGCCACATAATCAAGTACCAAAAAGTCCACCGGATAGTAAAAATCCTCGATTTTTACTATCACATCCGAGACAATTCCACGGGGTAGTTTGGGTGTCAAATCGGCTAACACCACGGTGGTGTTTGACGACTGAAGTGGACCAAACTCGTACTGGTCATACAAACTACCCGGTAGAATGCTCACGCTAGCACCAAGATCTAGAAGTGCTCGGTTGATTTTAAAATCGCCTACTTGAATTGAAATGATAAGCGCACCCGGATCTTGGAGCTTAGGTGGAAGTGCACCCAAAAGAATCGAACTCACATTCTCGGTCAAATCTAATTTTTTAGGAAATTTATGAGTTCATTTCTGGGTACACAATTCTTTCAAGTACTTAGCATACGACGGTACTTGTTTGATTGCATCCAAAAGAGGTAAATTAATTTTTACTTGTTTGAAAATTTCCAACAACTCTTCTTGTTGTGGACCTCTTTTGTTTACAATCTTCTTCACGGGTCCCTTCAATGCTTCGGGATAAGGGGCGGTATTAGCCTCCACACCCTTTTCCTTAGCCTTAGGGACGGGGATGGTCACAACGGGAGTGTTATTATTATTTTTAAATCATTTTTGTTTTGACCTATTTGACCATCCTCATGTTCATCCTCACTAGCATCTTCCACCACCCATTCAACAAACTGGGGTGGTGGTGTTTTGACACCATTATCCACAACTCGACCACTACGTAAAGTTATTTGATTAATTGGTACCTCACGTGTGTTCCTTGAGCTTGACCCTTGATGCTTAGGGTTCACCGTTGTGTCACTTGGAAGCTTTCCCGTGCTTCCTATCATTTGAGCCATTTCCTCCGCGAGTTGGCCCACTTGTTTTGCTAATGCCTCATGTGCTTTGTCCCGAATCTCATTCTCTTTCTTGGACTCTTGCATCATCAAAAGCATTGCATCCATCTATGCATTCAAATCATTACCACCCCCTTGGTTGTTTGACCCACTTCCATTACCGCCATGATTGTTGTAATTCCTTTGATACCCACCTTGATAATTATTATCTCGACCTTGGTACCCTTGGTTATAATTACGTTGGTAACCCTCTTGATTACCACCTTGACGATTTTGATACGATGACCCGCTTTGATTACCCAGTTGAAAATTCGGGTTCAGTTGATTCACGGCATTCCCATATCGGAAGTTGGGATGGTTTCTCAATCCGGGATGATAAGTGTTCGAGTTCATATCATTGTTCTTCCTATCCCCGAACACTTAGTTTACCTCTTCGATGTAGTCACCCGGTCCAGTTTGACATTGATCGTTCCGATGACCAATCTCCCCACAATCTTCACACACGGCGAATTGAACGGCATTCACCTCCTTCTTCTTCATACGAGCCAACTCTCGTTCTAGAGTAGAAATCTGATCCTTAGAGTTAGAGTCAAGATCGGGAAGTGACCGGGAAACGGGATGTTTTTTAGCTCTATCGGCTGACTCCTTTGCCTTTGACCGCTTACTCATCCTCTCAAGAAATTCCCAATCATCATCTTCATGATTGCTCAATAGGGTTCCGTTGCTCGTTGACTCAAGGCGATTCCATGTCTCATCGTCTAAGCCTCTCACAAAACATTTGACCAACTCCCACTTTTCGATTTGATGGTGTGGGCACTTTCGAATCAACTCCTTGTACCTTGTGAATGCTTCATGCAACGGTTCGCTTGATAATTGGCGGAAAGACCTAATTTCATCTCTAGCATCATCGGTCTTCGCCATCGAATAGTATCCATCAAGAAAAACTTGTTGCATCTCACCCCATGTCCGAATACTATTCGCCGGAAGTGTAAGAAACCATTGTTTCGCCTTATCTTTTAGCGAAAACTGGAATAACCGAAGCTTGACTTCGTCCAACGCAAAATTATGCCCCCTAATCGTGCTACATATAGACAAAAATTCCGCTAAATGGGTGTATGGTTCGTCGTTAGACCTCCCATTGAAGTGGGGAAGTATATTGATGTAGTGGGATTTGCAATCGAACATCCTTCTTTCACAAACTATTGGAGAGTCATTGTCGGTGACTACTGGCCGAAAACGGTCATTTACTCCCCGTGGAGGTTGTTGACAACGCTGTGGACTGTTAACTTCTTGATCAACCGGCCTTCGATTGTCCCTTCGATCACCTCCCCTATAACCTCTTCGGTTCCCACCTTGATTACCTCTTTGATTGCCTCCTCCCACGAAACGAGGAATCCGGTTAGGGTTAGCATTGTTGTTGTAAAACCCATCATTCCGGTTCCTTTGGTTGTTGTTTCGTGGTTGACGGTTGTTTTCGTAACCTTCATTTCTCGCATTCCCGTACCCATAGTTATCATTCCCCACGAAATTGGCATTTTGATAACCAAACTCTTCATCATCAAACCCTCTTGCATTGTAGACGTTACCTCTATTCACATACCCCTAATCTTCATTATCATTAGCCCGATCATCGTAATATCCCCCATCATCTGAATATTCCGTATGAACACTCACATGTTCCGGCGATTGATAACCGGGAACACTATACGGTTCGTCATCGAGGATAGCGTTTCTCAAATCGTCAATGTTAAAGAGCGGGTCTTCATTCGCGGGATTGCCACGATCTCGATTGCCTCTACGGTCGGAATTAACATTCCGATCATCAAGGTGAATGGGTAAAGAGTTTTGGCGGTGAAGGTTTTGTTGTTGGGGTGTTCGTTGGATATTGTTGGGATTTTGGTTTTGTAAAGGTGGTGTGGGTGGTCTAGAGTTGTTATTGCCACCCGGTTGCTCTTGAGGTATAGGTTGGACATTTTGGGCGGGATTGAAATTGCTTCGGTATTGGAATTGGTTCGGATTTTGGTTTTGGTTGAGGTTTCGGTTCGAGTTTTGGTTTGCCATTGAGTCGATTTCAATGGTCGGTGTGAATTGTGGTGTTTGATTGGTTTGATTAGAAGCAAGAGTTGCTTCTAACCGGCTTGCTAAGTTTCTTCTTGCTACTCTTTCGATTTCCAGTTCGTAAACCAACGGTGAAGTCCTCCCGGAGTTCCGCGTATGCATACACTACCTGTAACCTGCACAAGTAACACACCCTGCACAAGTAACACCGGGGTGAAACCAAGGTGATTAGCCGCTCATGGTTGAAGAAACTTGATCATTGGATGCTTGGAACTTGATTGAGATCATCTTGAAGCTTGAAGGGTGGAGGAATGGTGGATGACTAGGGTTTGTGAAGTAATGATTGTGGAAAGAATGATGGTAGAAGGATTAGGGTTTGTAGATGGTTGATTGTGGATGATGATGATGATTCGGATTACCCTTGGTGATTAGAGATGAATTGGTAGTGAATGGTGAGTGGATGTGGCTCCAAGATTATGATTCAAAACTCAAAACAAAGTGTAACTTCCGAGTTAATGGAAAAAGGACCAATAAGAATCGATTTTACCCCAAAATTCCAATAATTCGCGTAACCGGAATCCACTGTCCATCGCCGACGGGCCTGACCCCGTCGCCGACGGGTTCCCCTGGTCTTGTTTCTCTCCGACGGCTTATACTCCTGGATACGGACACTCTGGCCGACGTGCAATTTTAGAGGGCGTCGCCGACAGCCTGGGACCCGTCGGCGACGGGCTCTCCGTCTCCGTTTCTCCAATTTTCACTTCTTGTGCTCCCGGTTGATCCGTAATGCGTCCTGGTTGTCTGGTTTTCGTCCCGGTGACTCGTAAAGCTCCCAAAAAGCTCCTTAAACTCCATCAAACCTGCAAAACACATTCTTGATTAAAAGTAGGCTATCCGAAATTAAAACTTATGTAAAAACATCAAGTTATACGATAACGTGCACCGGTTTTCAACCACGCATCGGTACACATCCTAGACCAAGCTGGGATGCGTCTGAATAAATAACCATATCTTCAGTCCCATCTGGTAACGTTAGCACAGGGGCACTGGTCAATTTTTCTTTAAGGATACGGAAGGCATCTTCTTGTGCACTATCCCATACAAATTTCTCATCTTTACGGATCAACTTAGTTAATGGAGTTGCAATTTTGGAGAAATCTTGTATAAATCTCCGAAAATAATCCGCAATACCTAGAAAACTCCTAATCTCTGATAAATTATTTGGAGGTTTCCATTTAGACACAGCTTCTATTTTGGACAGATCGACCGACACTCCATCGACACTAATAACATGTCCTAGAAACTGTACCTCCCGTAACCAAAAGGCACACTTTGAAAATTTTGCATAAAGTCTCCCACGCCTAAGCGTTTCAAGTACTTCACGCAAATGACATTTGTAATCCACTTTGCTTTTTGAATACACAAGAATTTCGTCGAGGAAAACAATCACCGACTTATCCAACATTGGCTTACAGACGCGGTTCATAAGATCCATGAAAGTCGCAGGTGCATTAGTTAATCCGAAAGACATTACTAAAAACTCGTAATGTCCGTAGCGCGTTCGGAATGCTGTTTTTGGTATATCTTCTTCTTTTACTTTCAACTGATGATAACCCGACCTTAAGTTGATCTTCGAAACCCAACTCGTGCCTTGTAATTGATCGAACAAATCGTCGATCCTAGGAAGCGGATATCGATTCTTTACTGTGAGTTTATTCAACTCCCGGTAATCAATGCACATCCTCATACTTTCGTCTTTCTTCTTTACAAATAATACTGGCGCTCCCACGGAGAAACGCTCGGTCAAATAAATCCTTTGTCTAAAAGGTCTTGTAATTGCGACAGCAATTCTTGTAATTCCGACGGTGCTAATCGATAAGGAGCCATGGCTACCGGTTTCGCGCCCGGGACTAATTCAATACCAAACTCCACCACACGCTCTGGTGGTAACCCCGGTAGATCTTCTGGAAAAACATCTTCGAATTCTCGTAACACTGGTATGTCTTTGATTTCTGGAGCCTCTTTAGTCGAATCATGTATGTAGGCCATATACGCCTTATATCCATGTCGAACCAGCTTGCAAGCTTTAATGAAAGAACAGATTATGAGGATGCAGCTTTTCTCCCCATAAATAGTAACATGTTTTCCGCCTGGAGACATTCGTTGTATCTCTTTACGATTGCATATTACTTTCGCGTGATATCAAGCTAGCCAATCCATCCCGATTACCACTTGAAATTCTCCCATTGACATGGGAATTAAGTCAACGAAATACTCTTCATCGTCAATGCTCAGTTTACAATTCCAACACATATCACAAACAATAAAACTTTTCTTATCACCTATTTCTACTTCTAGTGGTTTAGGTAATTTTGTTAACGTGAATGTAGGGTGTTGAATAAATCGATGTGATATAAAAGATCTATTTGCACCCGTATTAAATAAAATTCATGCTGGAATTGAATTTACAAGAAATATACCTGAAACGACATCAGGTTCGGTTTTAGCCTCAGGAGCTGTCATGTGGAAAGATCTAGCCTTTGCTTTCTGGGCATCAGCCTTTGCATCAGTGGTATCTTTAATTCCATCTAACTCCGGGCACTCAGACTTTTTGTGTCCCGGTTTATAACATTTATAGCATACCGACACCTTCCCTTGGCAATTTGCAACTACATGTCCCACCTTGCCGCAAGTAGGACATGGTTTGTTTTTAAAATAGCATTCGCCCTTGTGATTCTTTCCACAAATTTTGCATTGAGGCGCTCCTCCTTTTTCAGCGCCTTTCTTAGGAGCTTCATTCAGCTTTTGTTTCTTTGCGGGGAGTGGATTTTTCTCAAATGCTCTCCTCTCACCCCTATCAATCTGCTTTTTCAACTCAATCTCTCTTTCATGTGCGGGGTATTTACTATTTCAGTAAGATGCACATATTTTGAAGGAGTCATGAACTCCCTATATTCCGCACTCAGCATGTTGTAGTAATAGTAGATTTTATGTTCTTCATTCTGAACCAGCTCATCACAAAACCTGAGCTTATCAAGAAAGATTCCCGTAATCTTCTCTATCGACTCACCACTATGCCTTAGCTGAATAAACTCTTCTTTTGTTGGTGCATACGTCTGTCGACTTCGTCTTGTATCGAGTCTTGCATTGTTCATGGCATGAAGTTCGAGAAAAATGACAAGAAAGTTAATTCCACTTGAACTAGCTAATTCCGCTTGAAGAGGACATCTGGTAATTCCGTTTGGAATTACCTTATAATTCTGTTTGTATTGTAATTCCGATTGAACTGTGATTCCGTTTGAGCCTGTTCAAACGGAATTAGACTGTCTATAAATAGGAGTGATCTCGTTTCATTTGAAACGGAATTAGAAAGAGGTTTTCCGACGGCGAAGCTCTGTCGAAGTGTCTACAGACTTGTAATTGTTACCAGATCAATATACAAGTCAGTTTAAGTGAATATCTTGCTGAATCACACACAATATGTCTGATTCCGTCTTTCATATTGGGTAGAACGCCTCTGATCAACTCGTTTCGGGTACGTGCACGATCCTATATGTGGTATCAGAGCTTAGGAGGAGGAGTTCTACAATTTTCAGCTTGATTTCATCTGATTTTCTAACTTCTACACCTTCTTTTCTCAATTGAACAACTTTTCACGGTCAAAATGATCTGAATTTCTCACATCATAAGCGAAATAGTATATTAACAAATCCTTGAGAAAATTGGACTTTAATTTGATCTAAAACTGATAAAAATTGTAATTCCGTTTGAAAAGTTGGAGAGAAATGATGGCATCAGCGTAATTCCGTTAGAATTTGCACCTAATTTCGCTTGAAAGTTGATATTCCGTTTGAAAGTTTGAAACGAAATTAGTGATTCCACTTCAAATTGTAATTCCGTTTGGGAATTCCGCTTCAGTGTGCTATTTCGCTTAAAATTTCAAACGAAATCAGTGATTCCGTTTGAAATTGGGTAATTTCGTTTGGAGAGTTTAATTTCGTTAGAATCTTTAATTCCGTTTGAAGTTTGTGTGCAGGTTGATCTCGCTTCGCTTGGAGTAATTCCGTTTAAAAGATCTTAATTTCGCTTGAAATTGTCTGGTTTGAGAAACTTGTTACCAAATCATGAGTGAAGAATTTTACAACGCATTTGCCACATCCCCGACTACTCCAGCTTCCATTGCTCAAAACATGAACTTGGAAAACAAAACAGGAACTATGCAAAAACCCCTGAAGCTAATGAGCATTGAGGAGTATTACGATTAGAAAGATCGGTTTGAAAACTGGGTTCAAGCTAATCATTTGAGATCTTGGGAGTGTATTTTGAAAAAGTATATACTACGACGTACATAATTGCGAGTTGAAAAAAAACAATCTTTGAATTCAATGACAAAGAACGAGACATGTACAAAGCTGAAAAAATGATGATTAGTCTACTTCAGCAAGCTATTAAAGAAGACATTTTTGTATTACTTCAACATGACAAAAATTCAAAATCAATTTGGGATGCTCTTAAAATCAAATTTGAGGGAAGTGAGAAGATGATTAAGAGTAAAAAGGCACTGCTTAAGAAAGAATTTGATCTTTTCACAAGTTTGCCAGGGGAAGATACAAAGAAATTGATTGAAAGATATTGCCACTTAGTGCGTTCTATGTCGTTGTTAAGCATAACCAAAGAACAAGAGGAATGGGTCAACAAAATAGCTGATGCTTTACCTCAGAAAGAGTGGGGTACATTTTTAATGATATTGAAAAATACTGGGGAATATGACAATTTGACTATTTCGCAGTTCATTGAGAAGATTGAGGGACAAGATCTTGAACAGCAAAAGATTGCGAGGATGAATAATCCGAGTGGTCAACAAGATGTGAAAATGTATTACAAAGGCAAGGTTCAAGAGGCTGGAATGAGTCCGAAGATTCAAACTTCTTTTAGTGCTAGAGACTTATCTGGAACTGTTGAACAAAGTCCAAATAGCAGTAGTGGTTTTTCTTCATATCCAAGGGTTAATCCAAAGAGTTCAACTTCAAGTTTTCATTCTCAAAGTTTAAAAAGTGGGAATGGTTGTGTGATACAGTGCAACATTGCATTGAATCTTCCAGATGGTCAAAGTTTTTCTGAAGAAATTGCAAAAGATCACATGGCGTTACTTGCAACTGTGTTACAATCCTATGAAGGTTTGGTTGCAGGGAGGATCGGAAATTCTATGCTGAGGAAAGAGGATTACGATCAGATAGACGCTGAAGAGATGGAGCTCATGGACATCAAATTGTGTCTAGCAAGTGTTTGAGAAGAGCAGAAAATTTTAAAATGATTACAGGAAGAAATGATTTTTTGGATGCACATGTATCTACTTTGGGTTTTGATAAATCTAAAGTTACTTGTTTTCGATGCAGGGAGAAAGGTCACTTCAAAAGAGAATGCAAAAATCAGGAAGCTAGTGGAGCAAAGAATTCTTTTGGAAAAGATGATTACTATCAGAAAGCCATATATCAACAAGTTGCTCATCAACCATATCAACAAAAAGAATCACAAACTGCTCATGGGAAAATGATCGAAGATGCAAACAAGAAAGCTTATTATGGTATCATTGATCAAGACGATGAAAAGGTGGCAGAAGGTTTTGGCTGGGATAAATACATTCCACCTGATTCAAAAGTTGTAGCTCTCATTGCACAGATAGTTCAAGAGCCTGATCTGATGACAGAATGGATGAAAACGTTTGATAGTAATGAGAAAAGTCAAGAAGAAGAGTCTGTTTCATCAGAAGAAAGTTCAGAAAGAACAACAGTTTTTGATCAAACACCATCTGATTCTAGTTTTTTAGATGATAGTTTAGAAAAGACAATAGATTTTGATCAATCACCAACTGATGACAGTAGTGATGATGAGGAAGAAAAGCATATTAATGTTGCAAAAACTCATTTATCTCCTGAAAGTGTTCAATTTTATTTTGCAGATCGCTTGGAGAAGTTAAAGACAAGACGAGAAGCAAAAGAACTGAAAAAGATGGAATGTGAAAGCAAAGATCAAAATAAAAATATTGTTCAAAATGAAGAGGTTAAAATTGCTGAGAAGATTGTTGAAAAGGAGAAGGTGAGTGAAGCTGAAAAAGTTATTGAAGTAGAGAAGATCATTGAAATAGAAAAGATTGTGGAAGTCATCAAGCCTTTCTTAAAATGTTCAGAATCTTGCAAGGAATGTGCAGCGAAAGATGAGAAGCTGAGTGAGCAAGATAAGATGAAAGAACAATTACTGTTCAATCTCAATTATGTAAAAGAGTCGTATGACGTGTTGAATCAGTGGTATCTTTAATTCCAACTAACTCCGGGCACTCAGACTTTTTGTGTCTCGGTTTATAACATTTATAGCATACCG
Organism: Helianthus tuberosus; assembly: GCA_030545235.1. Classification (NCBI taxonomy): domain Eukaryota; kingdom Viridiplantae; phylum Streptophyta; class Magnoliopsida; order Asterales; family Asteraceae; genus Helianthus; species Helianthus tuberosus. Next base: position 142,885,327 of record CM060365.1, read on the forward strand.
ACACCTTCCCTTGGCAATTTGCAACTACATGTCCCACCTTGCCGCAAGTAGGACATGGTTTGTTTTTAAAATAGCATTCGCCATTGTGATTCTTTCCACAAATTTTGCATTGAGGCGCTCCTCCTTTTTCAGCGCCTTTCTTAGGAGCTTCATTCAGCTTTTGTTTCTTTGCGGGGAGTGGATTTTTCTCAAATGCTCTCCTCTCACCCCTATCAATCTGCTTTTTCAACTCAATCTCTCTTTCACGTGCGGCATTTACTATTTCAGTAAGATACACATATTTTGAAGGAGTCATGAACTCCCTATATTCCGCACTCAGCATGTTGTAGTAATAGTAGATTTTATGTTCTTCATTCTGAACCAGCTCATCACAAAACCTGAGCTTATCAAAAAAGATTCCCGTAATCTTCTCTATCGACTCACCACTATGCCTTAGCTGAATAAACTCTTCTTTTGTTGGTGCATACGTCTGTCGACTTCGTCTTGTATCGAGTCTTGCATTGTTCATGGCACGAAGTTCGAGAAAAATGACAAGAAAGTTAATTCCACTTGAACTAGCTAATTCCGCTTGAAGAGGACATCTGGTAATTCCGTTTGGAATCAGCTTATAATTCCGTTTGTATTGTAATTCCGTTTGAACTGTGATTCCGTTTGAGCCTGTTCAAACGGAATTAGATTGTCTATAAATAGGAGTGATCTCGTTTCATTTGAAAGGGAATTAGAAAGAGGTTTTCCGACGGCGAAGCTCTGTCGAGGTGTCTACAGACTTGTAATTGTTACCAGATCAATATACAAGTCAGTTTAAGTGAATATCTTGCGGAATCACACACAATATGTTTGTTTCCTCCTTTCATATTGTGTAGAACGCCTCTGATCGACTCGTTTCGGGTCTGTACACGATCCTACATGTGGTATCAGAGCTCAGGAGGAGGAGTTCTACCATTTTCAGCTTGATTTCATCTGATTTTCTAACTTCTACACCTTTTTTTCTCAATTGAACAACTTTTCACGGTCAAAATGATCTGAATTTCTCACATCATAAGCAAAATAGTATATTAACAAATCCTTGAGAAAATTGGACTTTAATTTGATCTAAAACTGATAAAAATTGTAATTCCGTTTGAAAAGTTGGAGAGAAATGATGGCATCAGCGTAATTTCGTTTGAATTTGCGCTAATTTCGCTTGAAAGTTGATATTCTGTTTGAAAGTTTGAAACAAAATTAGTGATTCCGCTTCAAATTGTAATTCCGTTTGGGAATTCCGCTTCAATGTGCTATTCCGCTTGAAATTTCAAACGAAATCAGTGATTCCGTTTGAAATTAGGTAATTTCGTTTGAAGAGTTTAATTTCGTTTGAATCTTTAATTCCTTTTGAAGTTTGTGTGTAGGTTGATCTCGCTTCGCTTGGAGTAATTTCGTTTGAAAGATCTTAATTTCGCTTGAAATTGTCTGGTTTGAGAAACTTGTTACCAAATCATGAGTGAAGAATTTTACAACGCATTTGCCACATCCCCGACTACTCCAGCTTCCATTGCTCAAAACATGAACTTGGAAAACAAAACAGGAACTATGCAAAAACCCCCGAAGCTAATGAGCATTGAGGAGTATTACGATTAGAAAGATCGGTTTGAAAACTGGGTTCAAGCTAATCATTTGAGATCTTGGGAGTGGATTTTGAAAAAGTATGTACTACGACGTACTGAATTGCGAGTTGAAAAAACAATCTTTGAATTCAATGACAAAGAACGAGACATGTACAAAGCTGAAAAGATGATGATTAGTCTACTTCAGCAAGCTATTAAAGAAGACATTTTTGTATTACTTCAACATGACAAAACTTCAAAATCAATTTAGGATGCTCTTAAAATCAAATTTGAGGGAAGTGAGAAGATGATTAAGAGTAAAAAGGCACTGCTTAAGAAAGAATTTGATCTTTTCACAAGTTTGCCAGGGGAAGATACAAAGAAATTGATTGAAAGATATTGCCACTTAGTGCGTTTTATGTCGTTGTTAAGCATAACCAAAGAACAAGAGGAATGGGTCAACAAATTAGCTGATGCTTTACCTCAGAAAGAATGGGGTACATTTTTAATGATATTGAAAAATACTGGGGAATATGACAATTTGACTATTTCGCAGTTCATTGAGAAGATTGAGGGACAAGATCTTGAACATCAAAATATTGCGAGGATGAATAATCCGAGTGGTCAACAAGATGTGAAAATGTATTACAAAGGCAAAGTTCAAGAGGCTGAAATGAGTCTGAAGATTCAAACTGCTTTTAGTGCTGGAGACTTCTCTGGAACTGTTGAACAAAGTCCAAATAGCAGCAGTGGTTTTTCTTCATATCTGAGGGTTAATCCAAAGAGTTCAACTTCAAGTTTTCATTCTCAAAGTTCAAAAAGTGGGAATGGTTGTGTGATACAGTGCAACATTGCATTGAATCTTCCAGATGGTCAAAGTTTTTCTGAAGAAATTGCAAAAGATCACATGGCGTTACTTGCAACTGTGTTACAATCCTATGAAGGTTTGGTTACAGAGAGGATCGGAAATTCTATGCTGACGAAAGAGGATTATGATCAGATAGACGCTGAAGAGATGGAGCTCATGGACATCAAATGGTGTCTAACAAGTGTTTTGAGAAGAGCAGAAAATTTTAAAATGGTTACAGGAAGAAATGATTTTTTGGATGCACATGTATCTACTTTGGGTTTTGATAAATCTAAAGTTACTTGTTTTCGATGCAGGGAGAAAGGTCACTTCAAAAGAGAATGCAAAATCAGGAAGCTAGTGGAGCAAAGAATTCTTTTGGAAAAGATGATTACTATCGGAAAGCCATATATCAACAAGTTGCTCATCAACCATATCAACAAAAAGAATCACAAACTGCTCATGGGAAAATGATCGAAGATGTAAACAAGAAAGCTTATTATGGTATCATTGATCAAGACGATGAAAAGGTGGCAGAAGGTTTTAGCTGGGATAAATACATTCCACCTGATTCAAAAGTTGTAGCTCTCATTGCACAGATAGTTCAAGAGCCTGATCTGATGACAGAATGGATGGAAATGTTTGATAGTAATGAGAAAAGTCAAGAAGAAGAGTCTGTTTCATCAGAAGAAAGTTCAGAAAGAACAACAGTTTTTGATCAAACACCATCTGATTCTAGTTTTTCAGATGATAGTTCAGAAAAGACAATAGATTTTGATCAATCACCAACTGATGACAGTAGTGATGATGAGGAAGAAAAGCATATTAATGTTGCAAAAACTCATTTATCTCCTGAAAGTTTTCAATTTTATTTTGCAGATCGCTTGGAGAAGTTAAAGAAGAGACGAGAAGCAAAAGAACTTAAAAGAAGGAATGTGAAAGCAAAGATCAAAATAAAAATATTGTTCAAAATAAAGAGGTTAAAATTGCTGAGAAGATTGTTGAAAAGGAGAAGGTGAGTGAAGCTGAAAAAGTTATTGAAGTGGAGAAGATCATTGAAATAAAAAAGATTGTGGAAGTCATCAAGCCTTTCTTAAAATGTTCAGAATCTTGCAAGGAATGTGCAGCGAAAGATGAGAAGCTGAGTGAGCAAGATAAGATGAAAGAACAATTACTGTTCAATCTCAATTATGTAAAAGAGTCGTATGACGTGTTGAATAGAACGGTAACTGGTCTGCAAAAGACTAATTCTGAAAGAGACGATGCACTGACAATGTTGAATGCTGTGCTGATGTCAAAGCAGAAAGCTATTAATTTCTACATTGAAGAAAGTGCGAAATGGAAGCAAGAGTTGGAGACAGAAAAGATTGAGAATGAGAGAATCAGACGTTTATTACAGAGTTATTCTAGTTCTGATTATCTCATTGATCGAATTTATCCAACTGTTGCAGGCTTTGAAGCATTTCAAGATTTTGAGAAGCCAAAAGAGAAGAAGGATACTGGTAAGAAACAGAGTGTCAGTTATAACAAGTGTCCGCCTCCGATTTAGGAAGGGTATTCTCCTAGAAAACCGAATGAAGAGTAGGTAAAAAAGGCTGTCAATATAGAGTTAAAATCTGAAACAACGGACGAGTTACAAGAAAATATTGACGTCACATTCACATCGTCTGACACTGATCATGAGTCTGAGTTAATAAAAAAGATGGTCGATCAGGTGTTGGAAACAGATGAGGAGTCGGAGTCAAAGTCTGAGTCTGAAAGTCAGAAATCATCATCAGTCAACAGTCAAAAGTCGTCGGTTAAACGGGTGTACAATAAAGAATTTCTTTTATCAAAATCTAATTTGAAGGATGAAACATTTGAAGTTGCATACACTTTAAATGATTCTGACAAATTATATTCTGATAAAGAATTTCCAAATAGAAGTGTTCAAGTTAAAAAGATCAAAAAGGTTTTCAAACTAACAGAAATCAATATTTCTGAAATAAAATATGTAAATCTTACTGAAAACCCTAAAAAATACACTTCAAGAGTTCAACAACGTTTAAACAAGAAAAAAGGTTACAGTTCTGGTTCTGGTTTTCAAAAGAAACCAAACCATAACGGTAATTTCAAAAAGAAAGGTCTTGGATTTATTCCACAAGAAAATTATAAAAATGAGAAAACTTCTAAAACAAATACAAAATTTGTTTCAGGGACAAGCTGTGAAGAAGAATCAAAGAGTTCTTTCTGGAGGCAATCAAACAGAGAATTCCTTGCCAAGAAGCAAGAGAGAATGAAGAATGGAGATTTTCAAAGAAAGGAGACAAGAACCTGTTACAGATGCAATGAAGTTGGTCATATTGCATGGAACTGTCCTCAAGCAACAAAAACAAAACAGGGAGTCTCTGAAAAACCCAAAGAAAAAGTTATTGAGAAAAATGAACCACCAACTGAAAAATTCAAAATTTTTGAAAATTCAACTTACGAAGTTGGTGAGTGTTCAAAGACAAGGTTTTATAAAAAGAGAGCTAAGCATGACAACCAAATGTGGGTTGTTAAGAAGTTTCATGAAGATTTTAAGAAGTTTGATGTGAAATCTGGTGATGAATCTGATTCTATAAAGCCAGAGGAGAATTTTAAACTGGAAACATCAGTACCGCCAATGGATGATGTCAATTTTCCACCATTGCGGGATGAGAATTTTAAATCAAAAGTTGGAAAGGTTGAAATCTCGAATCAATTTTATTCTGAGAAGAAGGAATTTGATGTTGAAAAAGTTTTTAATGGAAATGTTAAAAGGATTTTTGGGAAGATGGTCGATGGGAAGGTCAAAGGGGTAAAGGATTTTTACAAAACAAAGAAAGCAACTTATTGCCCGAGTGCTGATGAGGAGGTAACAATCAAGTTTGGTGAAGCTTGGATGTCTGTTTTTCCTAAGTGAGAAGTATGACTTGCCGGAGCTCCCAAGTAGGTAATCGCGGAGCATGAATCGGCATCATTCTGGAAAATTGTTTTTGAATAGGTTGACTTGCCGGAGCTTCCAGGTTGGTAAGTGTGAAGTAGGTATCGGCATCTTTCTTGAGAAATTCACGAAAGTGATTTCGTCTTACAAGTGGTAAATCAGGGAGATTAAGTTGTACTTGATTTTCTACAAGTGATATTGTTGATAAAATATAAAACTGTTATATTTTTCAAGAGGTTGAAAGAACAATGTGATGAATCCCCTAACCTACAAAGTGGTTTTATGAAATCAATCAAACTTATTTTTCGGAAAAACCATTTGATTAAAACAAACTTAAGTGTTTTGAAATCACAATGGGAAAATAGTTTGTTGTGAGGGGGAGTTCTGATTGTTTATGCAAAGTGGATGGCGAATTGAAGTGATTCGTTATCAGTTGTCACTTTACTTGTATAGTTTGTTTTCAAATTTCCTTTAAATGTATTTGAATTTTAGGGGGAGTACGAATTTTCAGATAATCCAAAAACATTAGAAAATTTGAAAAAGACAAAAACATGATAAAATTCAAAATGAGTTTTGGTGTCGAAAAGAGGAAATGATAGTACATCAGTAGACAGTTACAGTACGCTAAAGAAATGTAATGTTTAAATAGCTTTAAACGGTCTCACTGATGATATGCCGATAGGTTTTTACACATTTAGTAAGCTTTTTCAGGATATAAACTTAATTTCAAACTTGCTTATTTAGTGGGGAACACTACTTGGATATATAGGTAACCCCTGAAATTTCGTTTGAAGGATCCCTCTTTCTGAGATACTAGGTCTTTATGCTCAGTGATATCTGGGGTATTATCCCGGGACTTCTGATTTTGCGGAAGCAATGGCCTAGTCCCCGGAGAACACTTTACGCTTGCTTGAAATAAAAGCCTGCCCTCAGCATAAAAAATGATAAAACATTGAAAAATGCTAATCATGTGCTGCTTTAAAAAAAGATCCTCTAAAGGGGACCCACCAAAAGTCAAAGCCGTCATCTCTCTGCTGAACGGAAGTTCTGACCTGAGCTCTCACGGTTCTTCGCATCTAACCCCTTACAGATATCATCCGTGGTATACTCACCTGTAAGACTGAATATTGGGATCTGGATACGGGAGTATATTCAAGAGGTGGGACACATGAATGAGTTTAAGTTCTTAATACACCTAATTCATATCCTGAATCAGTTGAAATTTGTGTGAAAATTTAAGTGGATCAGTATATCAGCAATCTAAATGAACTGTTTAATTCTTAATGTGTAACTAAGCTCAATGGTACTAGTGACTTGTCAAAAACTGATATGATCCTCTTACACAAACTCACAAAAAATTTGTCTGTATATATTTCTTTATTGCATTTCATTTCATTCAAAAATTCAAAAAGATTTTCGACAACTGATGTTGGAGAGCTGATTTTCAAAGTTCCAAGTGCTAAACATGATGATTAATTTGAGGGGGAGTCGTTTAAACTAAAAAGTTTGAATATCTACTTACAAGTGGTTCATCAGTTTCTAACTTTGTTAAATCATTCTGGATAAATTTGAGGGAGAGTCTGGATATATAAATTTGTAAAATGTTAAATTTGTGAAATTTATTGTGAGGTAGAGGATGTGCAGGATAGCCTAGATTCTGAGTCTGAGTATAGAGCCAGGTCACGATCCTGATCCTGTGAAAGCCAGATTGCGATCAACATCCGAGGGTAGATGAGATTGTCTGAGGGGAGTCTGTTGATGCTGAAAAGGAGAATAAAGAGAATATTGAAGAAGTTTTACACTATCAGATACTTCAGAGAGCGTTCAGACTGATAAAGACCGAAGACGTTGAAGACTCGTCAACATCCGAGGGGGAGTCTGTTGGTGCATACGTCTGTCGACTTCGTCTTGTATCGAGTCTTGCATTGTTTATGGCATGAAGTTCGAAAAAAATGACAAGAAAGTTAATTCCGCTTGAACTAGCTAATTCCGCTTGAAGAGGACATCTGGTAATTCCGTTTGGAATTAGCTTATAATTCCGTTTGTATTGTAATTCCGTTTGAACTGTGATTCCGTTTGAGCCTGTTCAAACGGAATTAGATTGTCTATAAATAGGAGTGATCTCGTTTCATTTGAAACAGAATTAGAAAGAGGTTTTCCGACGGTGAAGCTCTGTCGAAGGATCTACAGACTTGTAATTGTTACCATATCAATATACAAGCCAGTTTAAGTGAATATCTTTCTGAATCACACACAATATGCCTGTTTCCGCCTTTCATATTGTGTAGAACGCCTCTGATCGACTCATTTTGGGTCCATACACTATCCTACATCTTTAATCCTATTGATCACAGCTTTCGGACTATGGTGTCTAAGGAATGGAGTTTTGAATTCTTCCCACGTCATAGTTCTCGTGGCCTCAAGTTCTTGTTCCTTCTTCAGATTATCCCACTAATCCTTAGCTTGGCCTCTCAACTGACCGGTTCCGTATGCCACGAAATCAGTCTCATCATAATGGGTCCTTTCGAATACCCCTTCGATGTCCCTAATCCATCGTTGACAAACGATCGGATCAACTTCACCACGATAGAACGGGGGTTTGCATGCCATAAATTTATTATATGGACACGCTTTCGATTTACCCGCATCTTTCTTTTCATTCATCTTATCCTCTATTACCGCTAAAAGCGTAGTTTGTAGTCTGTCGATGAACTGCGGTAGACTAGCTTCTAAAGCTTTTCCGACTTCCTCGGAAATAGTATCTTTCATCTCTTCAGTTACACGAGATGTTGATTCCTTTCTGGTTTCACCGGCCATTTCTTTGACTGAAATATTCACAATAGTTAATCAATAACTATTTAATTTATTTCCACCTTGTTACATGGAAATTTATATTACACATACTTAATCACAAGTAATGTGTATTTCTTTTTAGGTTCGATCAAGTACATATCTTGCCTTACCTTTCTTACTTAGTGTATTTCCCGGGTTCGAGTATAATAGTACACTCCTCCCATACACTTTTGTATACCTTACATCATCTAAATCTATACATTTGAACTCATTTATAAGTAATTCTTACAGGATGTCTTGATCAAGCTTTGAACCGAACACACTTTATCTTAACAAGGCTCTGATTACCAACTTGTAAGACCCATATACTGATCTTATTGTTTATGTAATAATTAATACATTTATAAGTATCATTAATATTAAAACATCGAATTAACGACATTTGGATAAGTTTCAAAACTTTACAACCACACTTCCAACGTTTCCCAAAACATGTTGTTCCAACCGAACTTACTTAACTTTTAAAAACAAGCAAATACATATTTACGAGAGTTAACAACACTAGAGTGTGTTGTGTGACAAAAGTAATAGTTTTCATTTGCGGAAGCTCCTTTATAATGTGTGTTCGGTTCTTTAACAAGTCTTGATCATCATCCGCAAGTCCATCCCTTTACCTATAACCAAAATTTATCAAAACATTAGTTATTTGAGCTTATTATATGTTTTAACAAGTTCATAACGTCCAAACGCAACAAATAAACAAGTTTTTCTAGGTCTAGGTGTTAGTGCAAAATGTCTGTTGACTTCGTCTTATATCAAGTATTGTAATTAGAATGATGGATCAGAGCTCGTTGTACGAGAAAATTAGGGTTTGAGTGTGGAAAGCTGATTTCGCACGAAATAGCAAGAAGCTATTTCGCACGAAATAGCAATTAGCTATTTCGCACGAAATGCCTCTGAGCTATTTCGTGCGAAATACCCAACCCTATATATACCTAGGTCTTGATCTTCATTTGTAACTTTTCTGATTCGGTAATGAAGTGCTGCCGACTTGTCTCCAGGTTATAAATCACTGTTATATCAATAATAGAGACATTTAAATTGAAAATTTTGAAAAATCAAAAATTTGTTTGTCTTTAAATTTTGTAAAAAAAATTCAAAAATTTTAAATCATGCGGGTTATAGGGTGTATGATTAAAAAGTTTTGCGTGTTGGTGATAAATTGAAAATGCTTAATCTGTGATACGGTTTAACTATCTCTTGAATAATAATAATTTATTCAACTTTGTTGAAAAATTCTTATGGTTTCTCGAGATGTTTGTTTTATAGTATACAGATTGAAGTAGTATGTTGCTGAGAAGTTAAAGTGATGAGTTGCTGTGAAGAGATGAGAGTTTGATTGGATGCATGGTAGAACCTCCTTTCTACATTGCAAACAAGTTGAAGAGTTTGAAGATTGCTAAACATATGCTGAACTGGAGTTTACTCAAACGCTAAAGTTTTTGAAGATTTGGTGATTGGATGCATCAGCTTAGGGGGAGTCTGTTGCTGATAGAAGTTGTTAAAGCTGAAGCTATCCAAAGACCAAAGACAGTGCAAGCTTACATGAAGAATGCAAGATGACTGAAGACAAAGTTATTTTATGAAGCTATTGTCAAGGGGGAGTTTGTTGGTGCATGTTTGTGACAACAGCTTAGATTTGGTCTTTGGATATCTTGTAATTAGTTAAAAGATAAACGGTTAGTGGGTTTAGCTTTGTAATAGTTAGTTGTAATGTTTGGGCTAATCAAACCCAACGAATTGGGTGTATGGGGGCGAATTGGGCTTGTCCAATTCGCAGTTCATGTTGGAAACCTTGGCCCAAGTAGCAAACCTTGTGTTATATAAACAAGGTTAGGCTTTAGGGTTTAGGTTAATCAGCCAAAAACAGTTTTTAGAGAGATTTCGTGAGAGCATTAGAGGCTTGGACAAAATTGTGTTGGTTAGGGTTTGATTGATTGTAATTCTTGTGATTGATAATCAATAGAAACCTGGTTTGAAAGTGAATTGTTGTTCCTACACGTTTTCTGCTATATTCTGATCAAGAGGATTCCGCACTCTTGATTAGATTGACAATTCTGTGAAAGATCCATACGAGCAAGGGGACCTACAAACTTATGAAAGCAAGGCTGCAATCCCAAGCACAATTTAAGGGGGAGTCTGGAGTTGTATAGAGCCAAGTTCTGATTCTGGACCTGATGTTCATGCAAGTTGATGATGCTGATGAACTTAAGGAATCAAGAGATCTGATCAAGAGAATTAGAGAGAGATTAGAGCCAGATCGAGATCTTGGAAATGAAGAAAAGAGAATACAGAGATTGAAGATGTTTTACATTGTCAGATACTTTGGAAGTGTTCGAGAAGACTGATAAAGATTGAAGATTGAAGACTCGACACTGAAGATTTGTCAACATTCGAGGGGGGGTCTGTTGGTGCATGCGTCTGTCGACTTCGTCTTGTATCGAGTCTTGTATGTATATAGATAGATCAGGGCACGTAAAACGAGAAAACTGTCAAAAATAGGTTAGAACATAATTTCGCACGAAATTACTTGAACATAATTTCGCATGAAATTACTTGGTAATTTCGTACGAAATAGCAGTTTCGTGTGAAATGTGATTTCATTTGAGTCAGTTCATGCGAAATTATTCAGCCTATAAATAGGTGTCTGGTCTATGTCATTTGTAACGAAATTAGATTCCGGTTTAGAGAGCCGAAGTGCTGCCGAAGTGTAGACTCGCTGTAAAACTTTTTCAAATCAATCTAAAGACAGTTTAAAGTGTATTTCTAGCTGAATTGAACTCGATACGTCTGTTTCCGCCTTTCGTATTGAGAAAAACTCTTCTGAACGACTCGTTCGGGTCAGTAAACGATCCTTCAAGTGGTATCAGAGCTCAGGAGGAAGAGTTCTTACCAATTCAGCTGAAAATTCTGATTTCTACACTTTATTTTCAAAATTAATCTTGTTTTTACGGTCAAAATGTCTTGATTTTCACACATTATACACGCATTAGTGTTTTAACAAACCATTGAAAGTTTCAGACCTAAAATCGGACTAAAACCTATTCAATTGAACCAAAAACAGCTCGAGATGATGACATCAGCAGTATTTCGCACGAAATAAGCCTTATTTCGCACCAATTTGGTATTTCGCTTGGGAATTTCATATGAAATTAGTATTTCGCTTGAGTATTTCGTATGAAATTAGTTTTTTTCGTTTGAAACCTGATTTCGTTTGGGTATTTCGTACGAAATTACCTATTTCGTTTGAAAATACTGATTTCATTTGAGTTGGTATTTCGTTTGAAAGTGTTTTGCAGGTAATTTCGCTTGAGTTGATCATTTCGTTTGAAACTGTAATTTTGCTTGGGTTGTTATGTCGCTTGAAGGTGACTGTTTTGTGAAAAAGTTTACCGAATCGTGGAAGAGGAATTTTATAATGTGTTTGCTGCATCCCCGACTACTCCAGCTGCCATTGCTCAAAGCATGAACATGGAAAATGAAACCGGAACAATGCAAAAACCCCCGAAGCTAATGGGAATTGAGGAGTATTATGGTTGGAAAGACCGATTTGAAAACTGGGTTCAAGCTAACCATTTGAGGTCTTAGGAATGTGTTGAGAAAAAGTATGTGCTACCACGTACAGATTTGGGAGTTGAAAAGAAAATTTTTGAATTCACGGATAAAGAACGAGACATGTACAAAGCAGAAAAGATGATGATCAGTCTACTCCAGCAAGCTATTAAAGAAGACATATTTGTATTGCTTCAACATGATAAGACTTCACGTTCAATCTGGGAAGCACTTCGTGTCAAGTTTGAAGGAAGTGAGAAGATGATCAAAAGTAAAAAATCTTTGCTGAAGAAAGAATTTGATTTATTTTCAAGTTTACTAGGAGAAGATACAAAGAAATTGATCGAAAGATATTGTCACTTAGTACGGTCAATGTCATTGTTAAACATCAACAAAGATCGTGAGGAATGGGTTGACAAATTAGCTGATGCTTTACCTCAGAAAGAATGGGTTACTTATCTGATGATCTGGAAGAATACTGGAGAATATGATGGTTTGACTATTTCTCAGTTCATAGAAAAGATTGAAGGACAAGATCTGGAGCAACAAAAGATTGATAGAATGAACAATCCAAGTCCACAACAAGATGTGAAAATGTACTTCAAAGGGAATGTTCAGAATGTCGAAGCAAGTCCAAAAATTCAAACTGCTTTTAGTGTCGAAAACTCATCTGAATCAATCAATCAAAGCTCATACAGCAGCAGAGGATTCTCCTCATATCCTAGTGTTAATCCAAAAGCTTCAAGTTCAAGTCATCAAGTTCAAAGCTCAAACAGCAACAATGGTCATGTCTTAAATTGTAACATCGCATTGCATCTTCAGAATGGTCAAAATTTTTCTGAAGAAATTGTTAAAAGTCATATGGCGTTACTTGTTACAGTATTGGAATCATATGAAGGATTGGTTACAGGAAGGATCGGAAATCCTATGTTGACGAAAGAGGATTATGATCAGATAGATGCTGAAGAAATGGAGCTGATGGATATAAAGTGGTGTTTAGCAAGTGTGTTGAGGAGAGCAGAAAAGTTTAAAATGATTACAGGAAGAGATGATTTTTTGGATGCAAAAGTTTCTACTTTGGGTTTTGATAAATCTAAAGTTACTTGTTTTCGATGTAGGGAGAAAGGTCATTTCAAGAGGGAATGTACCAATCGAGAAGCAAGTGGAGCAAATAATCCATTCGGTGGAAATGATTATTATCGGAAAGTCATATATCAACAAATTGCTCATCAACCTTATCAACAAAAAGAACCACAAACTGCACATGCTAAAATGATAGTAGAACAAATAAGAAAGCTTATTATGGCATAATTGATCAAGATGATGAAAAAGTAGAAGAAGGTTTCAGTTGGGATAAATATATTCCACCTGATTCAAAAGTAGCAGCTCTCATTGCATAAATAGTTCAAGAGCCAGATTTGATGAAGGAATGGAAGAAAGCTTTTGCCAGTGATGAGAAAAGTCAAGATGAAGAGTTTGTTTCTTCAGATGATAGTTTAGAACAAACACAAGTGTTTGATCAATCATCAACTGATGATAGTGATGATGAGGAAGAAAAACATATTAATATTGCAAAAACTCATTTATCTCCTGAAAGTTTTCAATTTTATTTTGCAGATAGAGTGGAGAAGCTGAAGGAGAAACATGCAGCAAAGAATCAGAAACAAGTAAAAAGCGAGATTGTTACACAGGAAGAGAAGTCTGAACAGAATGAAGGAGTTGAGTTTGTTGTAAAGAAAGTTGAAGTTGCTGAAAGGATAGTTGAAGTTGAGGAAGTGGTTGAAGCTGAAAAGGTGTTTGAAGCTAAGAAAGTGGTTGAAGTTGAGAAGATAGTCGAAGTTGAAAAGATTATCGAAGTTGAAAAGATTGTTGAAGTCATTAAACCTTGTTTAAAGTGTTTGGAATCATGCAAGCAGTGTGAGGAGAAAAATGAGAAATTGAGTGAGCAAGATAAGATGAAAGAAAATTTATTGTTCAAACTCAATTACGTGAAAGAATCATATGATGTGTTGAATAGAACGGTGACTGGTCTACAAAAGAAAAATTCTGAAAGAGAAGATGGGTTAACCATGATGAATGCAGTGATGATGACAAAGCAGAAAGCCATTAATCATTACATTGAAGAATGTGCTAAGTTGAAGCAGGAGTTGGAAACAGAAAAGATAGAAAATGAAAGAATCAGACAATAGCTGCAAAGTTATTCTAGTTCTGATTATTTGATTGATCGAATTTATCCAACTGTGCAAGAATGGAAGCATTTCAAGACAAGAAGCCTGAAGAAAAGGATACTGGTAAGAAACAAAGTGCAAATTATAACAAGTGTCCGCCTCCGATTTGGGAAGGTTATTCTCCCAGAAAACCAAATGAGGAGCAAGTCAAAAAGGCTGCCAATATAAAGTTAAAGTCCGAAACAATTGATGAGTTACCAGAAAACATTGACGTCAGATTCACATCGTCTGACACTGATCATGAGTGTGAGTTAATAAAAAAGGTGGTCGATCAGGTGTTGGATAAAGATGAGGAGTCAGAGTCAAAGTCGGAGTCCAAAAGTTCGAGTTCATCATCAGTTGACAGTTCAAAGTCGTCAGTCAAACGGGTTTATAATAAAGAATTCCTGTTATCAAAATCTAATTTGAATGACGAACCAATCAAAATGGCACATACTTTGATTGATTCAGATAAATTATATTCTGATGAGGAATTTCCAATAAGAGGTGTTAAAATTGAAATGATTAAAAAGATTTTCAAACTAACAGAAATCAATATTTATGAAATAAAAGATGTAAATCTTATTGGAAAATCTAAAACTTACACCTCAAGAGTTCAACAACGTTTAAACAAGAAAAAGGGTTACAATTCTTGTTTTGTTTTCCAAAAGAAATCAAACCATAATGGTAATTACAAAAGAAGGGATTGGGTTTTATTCCACCAAAAAATCATAAAAATTATAAAAATGATAAACCAAAAACTGTATTTGTTTCAGGGACAAGTTCGGAAGAAGAACAAAAGAGCTCATTCTGGAAGCAAACAAACAAAGATTTCTTTGAAGAAAAACAGAAGATTGAAAAGAATGGAGCTTACCAGAGAAAGGAGACAAGAACCTGTTATCGATGTCAAGAAGTTGGTCACATAGCCTGGAACTGTCCAATGGCAACCAAAACAAAACAGGTAGTTGTTTCTAAACTCAAAGAGAAAATTGTTGACAAAACCGAACCACCAACTGAAAAATTCAAAGTGTTTAAAAAACTCAACATATGAGGTTGGTGAATGTTCGAAAAGATTCTACAAGAGAAGAGTAAATCTTGACAATCAGAAATGGATTGTTAAGAAATCTGATGTGAAATCTGGCGATGAATTTGATTCCACAAAGTCAGAGGAGCCACAAGTTGAGCTAAAAATTGAAACATCAGTGCCGCCAATGGATGATGTCAATTTTCCACCTTTGCGGGCTTAAAATTTTAAACAAAAAGTTGTAAAGGTTGAGATCTCGAGTCAATTCTATTCTGAAAAGAAAGAATTTGATGTCGAAAAAGTTTTTAATGGAAATGTTAAAAAGATTTTTGGAAAGATGGTCGATGGGAAGGTCAAAGGGGTAATAGATTTTTATGAAACAAAGAAAGCATCTTACTACCCAAGTGAAGTTGAGGAGGAAACATCCAAGTTCGGTGAGACTTGGATGTCTGTATTTCATATGTAAAAAGTATGACTTACCGGAGCTCCCAAGTTGGTAATCGCGGAGCATGAATCGGCATCATTCTTGAAAAATTATTTTTGATGAGTATGACTTGCCGGAGCTCCCAAGTTGGTAATCGCGGAGCATGAATCGGTATTATTCTTGAAAAATTGTTTTTGATGAGTATGACTTGCCGAAGCTTCCAGGTTGGTAAATGTGAAGCAGGTATCGGCATTTTTCTTGAGAAATTCACGAAAGTGATTTCGACTTACAAGTGGTAAATCAAGGACATTAAGTTGTACTTGATTTTCTACAAGTGGTATTTGTTGATTGTTATTAAAATTGTTATATCTTTCAATTGGTTAAATAAAGGGGATCAATTCATATTATGTAGAACAAACAATGTGGTGAACTAAACCCTAACCTACAAGTGGTTTTATAAGATCAACAAAACTAATTTTCCAGAAAAATCATTTGATTAAAACAAACTTAAGTGTTTTGAAATCACAATGGGAAAATACTTTGTTGTCAGGCGGAGTTCTGATTGTTTATGCCAAGTGGATGGCAAATTGAAGCAATTCTCAGCAGTTGTCATTTTTTTGTACAGTTTGTTTTCAAATTTCTTTAAATGATTTTGAATTTTAGGGGGAGTAAGAATTTCAGAAAATCCAAAAACATTCAAAAATTAGAAAAAGACAAAAACATGATAAAATCAAAAATGAGTTTTGTTGTGAAAAAGAGGAAATGATAGTACATCAGTGGACGATCACAGCATGCTAAAGAATTGAAAGGTTAAAATGTGATAAACGGTCTCACTGATGATGTGCAAGTAGGTTTTTGCACATTTAGTAGATTGTGACGAGATATAAACCTAAATTTCAAACTTACTTATATCGTGGGGAACATCTCTCGGATATATGGGTAACCCCCGAAATCTTGTTTGAAAGGTCCCTCTTTCTGAGATACTAGGTCTTTATACTCAGTGATATCTGGGGTATTATCCCGGGACTTCTGATTTTGCGGAAGCGATGGCCTAGTCCTCGTATAATACTTTTCGCTTGCTTGAAATATAGCATCACCCTCAGTACAAAAAATGATGAAACATTGAAAAATGCTAATCATGTGTTGTTGAAGAAAAGATTCTCTAAAGGGAACACACCAAAAGTCAAAGCCGTCATCTCTCTGATTTTGCGGAAGCAATAGCCTGAGCTCTCACGGCCCTCACATTTAACCCTTTACAGATATCATCTAGGTATGCTCACCTGTAAGACTGAATATTGGGATCTGGATACGGGAGTATATTCTGAGGTGGGACACGCGAATACGTTTAAGTGCTTAAAACATTAATATCGTATCTCGAAACAGTTGAACTTTGTGTGTGAATTTAAGTGGATCAGTATACTGACAATCTAAGTGAATCGTTTAAAGCTTAAAATGTTTAAAGCTTAACGGTGTTGGTGATTTGTCTCAAAAACTGATATGATACTCTTACACAAACTCACAAAAATATTGTTTGTAAATATTTTCTTTACTGCAATTTCTTTCTAATTTCAAAATCCAAAAAGGGTTTCAGTGTGTTTTAGCATAAATTTTTGAAAATTCAAAAAGATTTTCGACAACTGATGTTGGAGAGCTCATTTTCAAAATTCCGATTGCTAAACAGGATGAACAGGTTTGGGAAAGTAGATTTGAAAAGATGTTGTTTCAAGTGATCCATCAGAGTTTAAAATATTAAATCATTTAGTTTGATACTTGTAAATGATGTTTGTGTTTGTGTTTACAAGTGGGAAGCAAAGAATAAATTTGTAAAATTTTAAATTTGTGAAATTTATATATGGGTTAAGATTGTGTAGGTTAGCCAGATTTCGATTATGAGCAGGATGTGTGCCAGGACAATCTTGAACTTTGTTGGTGCATGTTTGTGACAACAGCTTAGATTTGGTCTTTGGATATCCTGTAATTAGTTAAAAGATAAACGGTTAGCGGGTTTAGCTTTGTAATAGTTAGTTGTAATGTTTGGGCTAACCAAACCCAACGAATTGGGTGTATGGGGGCGAATTGGGCTTGTCCAATTCGCGGTCCATGTTGGAAACCTTGGCCCAAGTAGCAAACCTTGTGTTATACAAACAAGGTTAGGCTTTAGGGTTTAGGTTAATCAGCCAAAAACAGTTTTTAGAGAGATTTCTTGAGAGCATTAGAGGCTTGGACGAAATTGTGTTGGTTAGGGTTTGATTGATTATAATTCTTGTGATTGATAATCAATAGAAACCCGGTTTGAAAGTGAATTGCTGTTCCTACACGTTTTCTGCTATATTCTGATCAAGAGGATTCCGCACTCTTGATTAGATTGACAATTCTGTGAAAGATCCATACGAACAAAGGGACCTACAATTGGTATCAGAGCGCTAGGCTCTTGAAGGCTTGGTTCAGAATTGTTGGCTGCTGAAACAGGAAGTTTTTATTTCGAAAATTTTTGAATACAAAAATTAGAGTTTCGAAATTTTTTGTGTGTTTGATAAAGTTTTCGAAATTCTTTGGCTGTTTTGATCTTCTGCTTTATTTGATTTCTGTTTTGCAGGTTTTAGGGTTTTCAGGAAAGTTTTTGGTTGATTCTGGCAGAATTTTTGGCTAATTTCTTTGAAGATTCGGAGACTGTCTTCGTGTTCTTCATTAAGTTTATCAGAATTTTTGACAAAAGGTTGCTGATTTGCTGTTTCGATTTTGCAGGAAGTTGTTAGGAGAATCAGGAAAATAATCAGAATTTCGAAAAGATTAAGTTTCCAGATTTACTGATCAGCGAAATTACTGGACCTGCGAAATTAACTGATAAGCGAAATTACCGGCGAAGTTAAATCCAAAGGCGACTTTGATAACCGTATAATTTTCCACAGCGAAATTATTACGGTTTTCGGCGACTATACTGGTCGTCGTAATAGCGAACTGGTTACCCGGCGAAATTAATAGATGAAATTAACAGCGAATTTGACCAGCGAACTTGACTTTTCAGCGAAATAGACCAGCAAAATTAACTTGTTGACCAGCGAAATTAATCTGCTACCCAGCGAATTTAACAGTGAACTTAAAACCAGCATAATTAAAGTGGTGGAATATTTTCTGGGAAGCGTAAGAAAAAATTCACGTTTTTGCAAATAGAAATTGATCCATAGCTCGTTTGACAGAACCGTCTGCACCGTTGCATTCCTCATATTTTTAGGAGAAAAAAAAACGACTTTGGAAAATCCTGAATTCGGTCTTCGACATTAGATATCATTGGATTCGTCTTTTCGAGACGATTCTAACGGTGTAATTTGGTAACCACTGTTTTCGGAGATATTTTGTACGGTTTTAACAGTCTGCAACGTTTAAAATGTCGAACATGTCTACTTTGAATGAGCTTTTGAAAATGGAGTATGAGGTTGGCACTACCAACAAACCACCTAAGATGATGAAGGTTGAAAAATTATTTGACATGGAAGGATCGTTTTCAGTCCTTCATTAAATATCAGGACACTCGCATGTGGATATGCATTGAAGATGGGTACACAAACCCAACACACGACTTTGAGGGCAGACCACATAGAACTGCCTATGTGAACATGGAAGATGCTGATAAAAAAGATGTATGAGGCTGAAAAGAGAGCCTTGGCTGCAATCAAAATGTCCTTACCTGGTAGCATCAAACATACCTTTAAGAAGTACACAAATTCAAAGGATATGTGGGATGCATTAGAAAAACGATATGCTGGAAATGAAGATGTTAAGAAAAACAAAGTTGAACTACTGAAGAAGCAGTTTGCTGTTTTCAAGTACATGAAACATGAGTCACTTGAGGACATCATCACTCGATACTACCATCTGATGTCGGAAATGGATAATTATGAGATAGAGTACTATACTGACGTTGAAAAGAATGACAAGCTGCTCGATGCCTTACCTACCAAGTGGGATATCTACACTCTCATGATCAATGGAGAAGCAGAGTATGAGACAAAAGAGCTTGAAGAAGTAGTTGGAAAGCTGAGAGCTTATGAGCTTAGTATGAAGAAGAAAGACACCGGATATGATCAGGTTCAAGATCCAGCGATTTACAATGGCTTACATCTTCTTCATCTCACAACGCTTCTAGCGACTCTGCTACTGCGTTTCTTTCGTGTGAGAACGAGCAGGTCACAGTGAATGAAGATGGTGATGTGTGTTTTGTAGCTTCTTCGGGAGGATCAACAGGAGCTCAGAGAACATCAGCTTCTAAGCAGAGTAGTGGTGTTAAGTCGATGCCTATGAGTGTGAAGTCTGCTGAAGAACATTTGGCTCTACTTGCTTCGTTTGTTGCTTCTTATGAGAATTACATTCAGGGGAAGATATCTGATCCTGCCACTTTAGATGAAGATTACGATCAGATTGACCCTGATGATCTTGAAGATATGGATTTGCAATGGCAAATGGCCATGATCACTAGAAGAGTGAAGAGATTTATGAACCGAACAGGAAGGAAGTTTATAGGAAAGATTGTTGGTTTCGATAAGACCAAAGTGAGATTCTTCAACTGTCAAAGTTATGGGCATTTTGCTAGGGAATGTCAAAAAAAAGCAGGAGACGTCGAGTCAGAGTTCAAACAATAGGAATGCTTCAAACAACTCTAACTCGAGAGCGCTGATCTCTACTGCTAGAGAAGGTTCATATGACTGGAGTGTTCACTTGGAGAATGATGACAATGTCACTCAGGCATTCATGGCAGAGATCATGGTTGTAAAAGTCCCGCCTAGGCTCCGAGTACTCTCCGAGTACTCGCTACAAGGTAGGCTGCCGAGGCACAAGTACTGGCCTCCCAGGCCAATTACTCCCCGAGTAATCTCCGCCTAAGCCGAGTACTTCTCGAGTACTCCCGAATCCGACTAGGGAGCGCCTAGCGACTTTTGCAACCACGGCAGAGATAACGCCAGTTGATGATGGTGAAGCTACAGTAGATGATATTAAAGTTGAGAAGAAAACTGATGCTGAGGCTGAGGTGAAAATAGAGAGTAAAGCTGAAGAAAAGAAGGGTGATCAGACAAAAGTTGCTGAAGAAGAAAAGCAAAAGTCTGACTATGAAAAGGAAGCTGAAGAAAAAGAAGCTAAATACAAGAGAATGGAAGCTCAACTTGCAGCGCTAATGGCCAATCTTGACAAACAAACAGGAGAGGTAAAGTCGAATTCTATGTGTTTAAAATGTCGTGAACTACAGGGTGAGGTAGACAGGTTGTCAACACAAAACCAAAGTCTAGTGAGCGAGATGTCTAACATTAAAGAATCTAACTTTTTTGCTAAAAGAAACGAATCTTCATACATGAAGAAGATAAAAGGTTATGAAAGTAAAATTGACTCATTAACCTGCAAACTAAACGAAAAACTTCAAGTCATAGACTTAGCTCATGAAATGATGGCTGAGAAAACAAAAGAGATTTCTAAAAAATGCAAAGAGTTGTCAGATGCACAACTCAAAATTGTTGAACTTGAAAAGAAATTAGGTCAATTCAGGGACTCTACTTTTTTTATGAAACATATGATGGGTGGATTGAAGAAAAGTAATGACAAAACTAGCGTGGGATTCCATGGTTTCAATGAAGTTCCACCTCCTGTTAGTCATGACTATTCTTTCTTGCCTGATGAAGATGACCTCATGGACTTTGTGTCAACATCACCAAGTAGTTCCACATCAAGTCAAGGAAATGTGTCTGAGAGTGATGATGCTAAGAAAGATAATAACAGCAAACCTGTTTTGAAAAAGAAAACTTCACATCCTAAGAATAAGAATCCAAATTTTGTTAAAAAGATTAATTTTGTTCAAGGAAGTGACATGAAAAATGAAACAACTGTTATTGAAAATGAATCGAATGTAGAGTTTGCTAAAAATAAGAACATTGAAAAATATGAAATTAAGCAAAATGAAGAAAATCCTTCCAAGGCATCATCATCAAAAACTGAATCTAGTTCAAAGGCTTCAGATAAGAAGTCTTCGAAAAAGAGATCTTGCTTCAAATGTCACACCAAAGGACATGTAGCAAGCTGTTGTCCTAACAAAAAGAGTGAAGCACAAGTGAGTGAGAAACAGAGAGGGAAATCACCTGAAAAGCAAGGTGATAATGAGGAGAAAGCTGCAAATTCTCCAAAGAAATCTGCTCCTAAGAAACCAGAGAATGTTGCTGTTGGTGTAGATAAGGCTGAAAAAGGAACTCCACAAGTTCCTCGTTTTCAAAGAAATCAACCAAGATTTCAGCCTAAATCTCCACCAGGCAGATATGAGAGACCTAGAAGCAGTTCACCAAGAATGAACAATCATAATACAAATAATTTCAGGAGTCAAGGTCAATATCAAAATCGATACCAAAATAATGGTGGTCGAACTTTTTATAACAATGGCTTTAGAAATTACAACAATAATGCTTCTTGGAATCAAAATTCAGGGTATCAAAATTAAAATTTTCAAAGGTCAAAAAGTCCAAACACATATAGGAACCCTCCGGACCAAAGACCTAGTGGAAATCAAAATCAAATTCCATTAACAGGTCTGAGATCCAAGACTCCAGTTAGGAGTAATGGATATTGGATGGATGTTCCAGTGGTTGGTGAATTTGGACGACCCAAGACCATTAAGGCTTGGGTCCCCCAATCTAACTAATTTCTTGGTTGGTGTGTGCAGGAGCTGCTAATGAGGATTATCAACTTGTGGTATGTTGATAGTGGCTGCTCCAGGCACATGACGGGGGATGCGAGATTGTTAACTGAATTTGAAGATTATGATGGTGGAAATGTAAACTTTGTGGGTGCTAAAGGTGGTAGAATTACAGGACGAGGAAAAGTGACCAATGGGAAGATCACACTGGACAAAGTGAACTATGTGGAGCAGGTTAAACAAATCTGATGAGTGTGTCACAAGTCTGTGACAAGGGTCACTCGGTCCATTTTACCAAGAATGAAGCATTAGTGTTGAAACCAGGTTTGGTGATTCCAGATGATTGGATAGTGATGAGAGTGCCAAGGAGAAATGACACTTATGTCATGGACATGGGGATCCGACTGCTGTGGTGGCGTGTTTACTATCAAAAGCATCTGAAGCTGAATCGATGTTGTGGCACAGACACATGGCCCATATTCACTATCGAAAAATGAATTACCTTGTTAAAAATGAGCTAGTGAAAGGGGTTCCAATGCAGAGGTTTCACGTGGAAGATAAATGTCTTCCATGTCAAAAGGGAAAACAACATAAGAAACCTCACAAATCAAAAACAGTAAATTCCATAGATGCCCCTTATGAATTACTTCATATGGATTTATTTGGTCCAGTGAACGTAAGGAGCATAGGTGGAAAGTACTATTGTTTAGTTGTCACTGATGATTACTCACGTTATTCATGGGTTTTCTTTTTAGGTACAAAAGATGAGACAACAGAGATGTTGATAGATCTTTTTACAAAATTGGAAAATGTCCATGATGCAAAGATCAAGAGGATAAGGAGTGATAATGGCACAGAGTTCAAGAATCGGATTCTGGATCTCTATTGTCTTCGAAAGGGAATTAAACATCAATATTCTGCTCCTTATACACCTTAACAAAATGGAGTTGCTGAGAGGAAAAACAGGACGTTGATTGAAGCCGCTAGGACGATGCTTTCAGATTCAAAGCTACCAGTTCTTTTCTAGGGAGAAGCTGTGAATACAGCTTGCTACATCCTAAACAAAGTTTTGACTGTTAAACGTTTTAATAAAACTTGTCATGAATTGATGTTTAACAAGAAACCAAACTTAGAAGGCTTTGAACCATTTGGATTACCCTGCACCATTGTGCGAAATAAAGATAAACAAAAATTTGGTGAGGTGGTTGACGAAGGCTACTTTCTAGGCTATGTGCCTGGCACACCGAATAAAAGGGTTTTTAATCTAAAAACTGGTAAAATTGAGGTTGTTTTTAATGTTGAAATTACTACATACAAACCTCAACAATCAACGAGTGGTCCTGCTATATTGTATGATTATGAAAGCACTTTTAAATCATTTAATATTCCTGAGTTTCCAAATGCAGATGATTCTCAGTTGATTCAGACAATAATTGGTGAAGACGATGAAGGCGAGTTCTTGCCTAGATCGAATGTTGATATGACAGATGCTCTGGAAACTTCCCATGGTTCTGCTAATACTGATTCAAGCGATAGTGACTCTGAACCCATTCAGGGGGAGGATTTCATTAATCCGTTTGCCAATCAGAACATTCAGGGGGGATGTTAGATCAAACCTGGGTGATAATTTAGAAGTGGATGTTGTTGCTACTACACGAGCAAATAAAGATCATCCAGTTGACATGATACTTGGAGATCCTACTGCAGGTGTTCAGACAAGGCGAATCATAGCAGCAAATACATGTTTATTTGTGTCGATTGAGAAGACTGGGATTGTGAACGAGTGCTTGTATAGTTGCTTTATTTCCCAAGAGGAGCCGAAGAACATTCATATGGCTCTTAAAGACAATTCATGGGTTGAAGCTATGCAAGAGGAATTGGCCCAGTTTGCAAAGTTGAAGGTTTGGGAGGTAGTTGACCTTCCTAAAGGTGAAAGAGAGATAGGCACTAAGTGGGTGTTTAAGTGCAAGAAGGAGGACAGAGGGATTGTAACGCGAAATAAGGCTCGATTGGTGGTAAAAGGTTTCAGTCAGCAAGAAGGGATAGATTACAATGAAGTGTTTGCACCAGTGGCAAGGTTGGAGGCAATTCGTTTATTTCTGGCTTTCGCATCATTCAAGGGCTTCAAAGTTTACCAACTAGACGTGAAGAGTGCGTTTCTTTATGGGAAAGTCCAAGAAGTGGTGTATGTCTCACAACCAGATGGGTTCGTTGATCCAGATTATCCAGATCGAGTGTACAAGCTTGATAACGCTTTGTATGGATTACATCAAGCTCCCAGGGCGTGGTACGAGACACTGTCAACACATCTGATCAAGAATGGTTTTGAAAGAGGTCAGATTGACAGTACACTTTTCATCAAGAGGAAGAAGGAAGATTTTCTGCTGGTACAGGTGTACGTGGATGACATCATCTTTGGGTCATCAGATGAAAACATGTGTAAAGAGTTCGAGCAGGTGATGAAGAGCAAGTTCGAAATGAGCGCTATGGGTGAGCTGTCTTACTTTCTGGGATTACAAGTTGAACAGAAGGAGGATGTGATGTTTATTCATCAAACAAAGTATGTGTATGACATTTTGAGTCGGTTCAAAATGAATGATTGCTCTACTTTCAACACACCCATTTGCGAAAATCACAATCTTGCCCAGATCATGCAAGTACTGAAGACGTTGATCCAACTAAATACAGGGCAATGATTGGTTCTCTAATGTACTTGACTGCTTCAAGACCCGACATTATGTTTGTCGTATGCTTGTGTGCCAGATATCAGGCTAATCCAAAAGAGTCACACATGAAAGCAGTGAAGCGGATTCTTCGTTACTTGAAGGGGAAACCTAAACTTGGGTTGTGGTATCCAGCTGATAGTGATATGAATTTTGTTGCTTACACTAACTCAGACTTTGGAGGATGCAAGTCAAACAGGAAGTCTACAACAGGTGGTTGTTAGTTCTTAGGAGGGAGGATTGTGTCGTGGCAATGCAAGAAGCAATCTTGTGTGTCTACCTCTACGTGTGAAGCTGAATATATTGCTGCGGGTTGCTGCTGCTCTCAGGTTCTCTGGATACAACAGCAGATGCGCGATTATGGTTTGGATTTCACTCGTACTCCTATTATGATAGACAATAATGCCACAATTTCTATAACTAATAATCCCGTGAAACACAGTCGCACAAAACATATTGACATACGTCATCATTTTATACGGGATTGTGCTGAAAAAAGACTAATTGAATTAGATAGAGTCGACACACTAGATAACCTGGCAGATCTTTATACTAAAGCTTTTGACAGGGCTCGCTTTGAACATTTAGTCGAACTCAACGGGATGAGGAATCCTGAATAACTGGTTCTTCATAAGAATTTTGTAAATAGTTTATTGATTTCTTAAAAATCAAAAAATACAAAAACATTGAAAATTGAAAAACATAAAAAAAAATATCAAAAATGAGTTATCACTATGTGAAAAAGAAGAAATGATAGTACATCAGCAAGTTAGACTGTCACACTGAAACTGAATTAAATTGGTTAAGTGTGATAGCAGCTTCATCATATGATGTACCAGTAGGCAAAAAGCATGAAATAATCAACTTACCAATGTGATATAAACCTAAACGAACTGAATATGAGTGGGGAACACATCAGTGGTGTATGGTTTAATGACCTTAAATCTTGCGTTGATAGATTGCCAAAATCTGAGGTTTTGGGTCTTTATACTGTTATTTCATCTGGGGATATCAGGGTTGTCCTTCTGCTGCATCCAGATACATGCTGACCTAGGCACAACCAGGATATCTTAAAAGAGCAAAAAATGCCAAATCCCAAAAATGAAGAAGCTCTCATAGAGAGTCATTCAAATGTGCAAAAAGCATAAATCGTACCAAAAATGGTATTTGTCATAGCCCTCGTTAGATATTTTGGTCTCTTTGCTGTACGGAAGTACTTACCTGATCACCAATTATCTAAACGTTGAAAAACAAAACCGATGAATTTAGTATACTCACCTACTACGATGAATCTTTGTGCATACCTTGATCGCGGGGGTATATCCTGAAGTGGGACACACTAGTATTTCAGTATAATAATATTACCTTAACGTATCATACGGTAATGGTACTTGAAATGTTCATGCATTTTTTTAAGTGGACAAACATAATGGTAATCGTCTTGGATTGCTTTTCACGAAAAATTAAATAAAGAATTATATAATAGTGTGCAAACAGTTTGATTATGCTGATATGATCTTCTTACCAGTGATTCTCACAAAAATAGAGTGTTTATTGCTTTTGTTATTTACTTGCTTTTAGAAAATATAAAAATCTAAAAATAGTGTCTTTTTCTGTTTAAAATTCTTAACGTACGGAAAACTATTATTCCTGGAGGAATTGTTACTGATAGGGGGAGACGGTGTTAGAAAGTGAGTTCAAAATTTTAAATCATGCGGGTTATAGGGTGTATGATTAAAAAGTTTTGCGTGTTGGTGATAAATTGAAAATGCTTAATCTGTGATACAGTTTAACTATCTCTTGAATAATAATAATTTATTCAACTTTGTTGAAAAATTCTTATGGTTTCTTGAGATGTTTGTTTTATAGTATACAGATTGAAGTAGTATGTTGCTAAGAAGTTAAAGTGATGAGTTGCTGTGAAGAGATGAGAGTTTGATTGGATGCATGGTAGAACCTCCTTTCTACATTGCAAACAAGTTGAAGAGTTTGAAGATTGCTAAACATATGCTGAACTGGAGTTTACTCAAACGCTAAAGTTTTTGAAGATTTGGTGATTGGATGCATCAGCTTAGGGGGAGTCTGTTGCTGATAGAAGCTGTTAAAGCTGAAGCTATCCAAAGACCAAAGACAGTGCAAGCTTACATGAAGAATGCAATATGACTGAAGACAAAGTTATTTTATGAAGCTATTGTCAAGGAGGAGTTTCTTGGTGCATGTTTGTGACAACAACTTAGATTTGGTCTTTGGA
The DNA here is from genome assembly GCA_030545235.1 of Helianthus tuberosus. NCBI lineage: Eukaryota > Viridiplantae > Streptophyta > Magnoliopsida > Asterales > Asteraceae > Helianthus > Helianthus tuberosus. Next base: position 142,912,402 of record CM060365.1, read on the forward strand.
TATCTTGTAATTAGTTAAAAGATAAACGGTTAGTGGGTTTAGCTTTGTAATAGTTAGTTGTAATGTTTGGGCTAACCAAACCCAATGAATTGGGTGTATGGGGGCGAATTGGGCTTGTCCAATTCGCAATCCATGTTGGAAACCTTGGCCCAAGTAGCAAACCTTGTGTTATATAAACAAGGTTAGGCTTTTGGGTTTAGGTTAATCAGCCAAAAACAGTTTTTAGAGAGATTTTGTGAGAGCATTAGAGGCTTGGACGAAATGGTGTTGGTTAGGGTTTGATTGATTGTAATTCTTGTGATTGATAATCAATAGAAACCTGGTTTGAAAGTGAATTGTTGTTCCTACACGTTTTCTGCTATATTCTGATCAAGAGGATTCCGCACTCTTGATTAGATTGAGAATTCTGTGAAAAATCCATACGAACAAGGGGACCTACAAACTTATGAAAGCCAGGCTGCAATCCCAAGCACAATTTAAGGGGGAGTCTGGAGTTGTATAGAGCCAAGTTCTGATTCTGGACCTGATGTTCATGCAAGCTGATGATGCTGATGAACTTAAGGAATCAAGAGATCTGATCAAGAGAATTAGAGAGAGATTAGAGCCAGATCGAGATCTTGGAAATGAAGAAAAGAGAATACAGAGATTGAAGATGTTTTACATTGTCAGATACTTTGGAAGTGTTCGAGAAGACTGATAAAGATTGAAGATTGAAGACTCGACACTGAAGACTCGTCAACATTCGAGGGGGAGTCTGTTGGTGCATGCGTCTGTCGACTTCTTCTTGTATCGAGTCTTGTATGTATATAGATAGATCAGGGCACGTAAAACGAGAAAACTGTCAAAAATAGGTTAGAACATAATTTCGCACTAAATTACTTGAACATAATTTCGCACGAAATTACTTAGTAATTTCGTATGAAATAGCAGTTTTGTGTGAAATGTGATTTCGTTTGAGTCAGTTCATGCGAAATTACTCAGCCTATTAATAGGTGTCTGGTCTGTGTCATTTGTAACGAAATTAGATTCCGGTTTAGAGAGCCGAAGTGCTGCCGAAGTGTAGACTCGCTGTAAAACTTTGTCAAATCAATCTAAAGACAGTTTAAAGTGTATTTCTAGCTGAATTGAACTCGAAACGTCTGTTTTCGCCTTTCGTATTGAGAAAAACTCTTCTGAACGACTCGTTCGGGTCAGTAAACGATCCTACAGGGACACATGACTGAGTTTAAGTTTTTAATACACCTAATTCGTATCCTGAATCAGTTCAAATTTGTGTTAGAATTTAAGTGGATCAGTATATCGACAATCTAAGTGAACTGTTTAATTATTAATGTGTAACTAAGCTCAACGGTACTTGTGACTTGTCAAAAACTGATATGATCCTCTGACATAAACTCAAACAAAAATATTGTCTGTAAATATGTTTGTAAATATTTCTTTACTGTTTTATGTTTCAGTAAAATACAAAAATATTTTGATTCAATCTTATTTTCGACAACTGATGTCTGGGATACTGAGTTTCAAAATCTAAGTATGCTGATTGTGTTTCTGAAAATAAACAAGTTCATTAATTTGAAACTTGTAGTTCTAAAATCAAAAATCAAACACAGTTTGTGATAGTTCCAAGGTCATTAATTTGGACTTGGATGATTAACTATGAGGGAGTTGGATTCTTAGATTGTTAAAATTCTGCTAAAAGAGCCAGGGTTATCGATCTTGAATATTCTAAACATTGTTACTTATGAATGTTTGAGTGTTGCAGATGTGATTCCAGATTCGATCCCGGTAGCTAGGTCTGAGGGGGAGTCTGATTACAAGCTCGAAGCAAGGGGGAGTTTGTAATTAGAAAGCCAGGTGTCGATCCTAAAAAGCACGGGAGCTTAGTGAAAGGGGGAGCCTGAAGAAAAATAGTTGGATGCTTACAATGTTAGACAATTCGAAAAGAGTTTGAAGACTGATCTAGACTGAAGATTTGTCATGCTGAAGATTAGACACTAAAGACATCGTCAACATCCAAGGGGGAGTCTGTTAGTGCAAAATGTCTGTTGACTTCGTCTTATATCAAGTACTGTAATTAGAATGATAGATCAGAGCTCGTTGTACGAGAAAATTAGGGTTTGAGTGTGGAAAGCTGATTTCGCACAAAATAGCAAGAAGCTATTTCGTACGAAATAGAAATCAGCTATTTCGCACGAAATGCCTCTGAGCTATTTCGTGCGAAATACCCAACCCTATATATACCCATGTCTTGATCTTTATTTGTAACTTTTCTGATTCGGTAACGAAGTGCTGCCGAATTGTCTCCAGGTTGTAAATCACTGTTATATCAATAATAGAGACATTTAAATTGAATCAAGCTGTAAACAAGTCCGTTTCTCTGAATTCCGCCTTAGATTTGGATATAAACTCTTCTGATCGACTCAATCAGGTCGCACAAACGATCCTACACTAGGTATCGGTTGCGGGACGCGACGGCTGAAGGTCTAGCCTTCGGGTTTGGTTTTCAGACCTGCATTTTCCCAGCAAGTCTATACTTTACGAAAACAGACATAACTTGTCCGTTACTGATCCGAATTAGGTCCTGTTTCTTCCTACGTGACCGTAATTCGATACTCTATAATATAGAATCAAAATCCTACCGTCACCTGAACAAATTTCTTTCATTTAGACCTTCGGATTATAAAAATCTTGCATAATTATTTGACCCGTTTTAATTAATGAACCATAGACTTTGGTTATGAGCTCAAAACATCTATAATAGCTGATACATCAATATACTTGTATTCTATGACACATATTATTAAAACTCGGGTTTCGTTAACCTAGTATATGCATCTTAATTAGCGATATCCATCGCTTTATCTTACCAAAGTTCAATACTTTGGTGGTTTTGACCCGTTTGATTTCATGAACGAAATCCATTGCCTTTCTGAATCAAACGTGTAGTATTCGAGTCAATTTGACCCATTTAATCCATTAAGTGGTTTCCACCACCTTAATAGTTTATATGTCATCGAAATTTCTACTTTTTCTTGTTTGGGTACTACAAACGAAATCCTTCGTTTTAGTAATATCCAAACATTTTAACGAATGTATTGTCATTCAACAACTAACATAAAATGCTAACAAATTATTACAAAGCGCATAGCCGCGTACCTTTTTCAAAGCTTTCCCTTTAAGCGGGTATCCGTTCCACCTTGCCCACTTGATGATCCACCTAAATCACCTATATAATTTGATTCGAATATATTTCTTAGAACTCATAGTTCAATATTCGATATTTCATTCTCTTGATTAATCAATTAAGCGATTACTTCATGTATTTCAAGTATTCCAATTCATCAAGCATTTCATCGAACATCTAGTGTGCATAATTTCTATTCTTACACTATCATGTTCATGGTTAATAACTTTAACCATGTTTTGCATAGTAATTCGATTCCTATAACAAGAATACTATAATCACACTAGAATTTGCATCATAAACAATCAACTAACATCTAATATCACAAAAATATATGTATTCTTCACAAAACCCATATATCCTTATGTGACAAACATTGAAACTCATAGGTTATGTCATGAATTGATCAATTTATTGTCTAAGATTAGTTCCTAGACTTGTATTCATCATACTTTACCCATAACCTGCATTAATTCACCCTAAATTTCTGTTACAAGAATTCAAGAATCATCAAAACACTTTCATATATCTAAATTAAGCATACCTTTTGATATACTAAGTATGAGGAACACATTTTTAGCCTTGAATCACCCTCAATTAGATTTTGATTCTTTGATTTTGAGTGAAATTGTGAGATTAGGGTTTTAGAAGAGCTTGAGGTCGGTCCTGGAGTCTTGATCGAACAGAAACACACACAAAGTGTGTGGTTTCATGTTTATCCAGTGTTTTAAAAAACATCTTTAAAAAATTGCACAATTGGTCCCTCAAGTTTCTAAGCTAATACAATGGTTATAATTCTTTGATTTCCCATCTTTTCTATTAAGAATTTAACTAGGTTAATTATTCCTAGTTTCGATTCTTATTATTTTATTATTAATATTCTAACTTATACATGTATAACGACATATAGAGTTTAACAATTTTAGGGGTGTTACACGAAAGAATACCAGCTCCTTATTCCTTTATACCTTTCCACGCCTTGATCCCATGCCCACCTATGCTCTCATGTGTGGCATATGTGATCCGTCTCGGGCCCGCCTTGCTCGCGCGCGCCTTTGTCAAGGACCTTCCTTTGACAAAAGCGGACACTCCCGTCAATAAGCTCTCACGCTTTCCAATAAACGAAGGACAAGTCAGGCCAACGCCTATGAGCGGGCCCATCTCCCCATATCCGGCTCCCGCGCCGATGAGCTTTCGGCACGGTAACCGTATTTAATCGAAAGCGCGCCTCCGGGCACCCCGTAGCCCTGTTCCAACAGCAATGGCCAATCGGATGCTACGCCAAAGATACAGTGACTAGTAAATAAAATAAGCCAAAGAAAAAAAAGGGATTGCAACACGAGGACTTCACAGGGGGACACCCATCCTAGTACTACTCTCGCCCAAGCACACTTAACTGCGGAGTTCTGATGGGATATGATGCATTAGTGCTGGTATGATCGCAACCGAAAGAATACCAGCTCCTTATTCCTTTATACCTTTCCACGCCTTAATCCCATGCCCACCTATGCTCTCATGTGTGGCCTACGTTACGCGTCTCAGGCCCGCCGTGCGCGCGCGCGCCTTCGTCAAAGCCTTCCTTTAACAAAAGCGGCCACTCCCCTCAATAAGCTCTCACGCTTGCTAATAAACTAAGGACAAGTCAGGCCAACGCCTATGAGCGGGCCCGTCTCCCCATATCCGGCTCCCGCGCTGATGACCCTTTGGCACGGTAAACCGTGTTTAATCGGAAGCGCGCCTCCGGGCACCCCGTAGCCCCGTTCCAACCGCAACGGACACTCGGATGGTACGCCAATGATACAGCGACTAGTAAATAAAATAAACCAAAAAACGAAAAAAAAGGGTTGCAACACGAGGACTTCCCAGGGGGTCCCCCATCCAAGTACCACTCTCACCGAAGCATGGTTCACTTCGGAGTTCTGACGGGATCCGATGCAATAGTATTGGTATGATCGCAACCGAAAGAATACCAACTCCTTATTCCTTTATACCTTTCTACGCCTTGATCCCATGCCCACCTATGCTCTCATGTGTGGCCTAAGTCACACGTCTGGGGCCCACCGTGCGCGCGCACGCCTTTGTCAAAGCCTTCCTTTGACAAAAGCGGCCCTCCCGTCAAAAAGCTCTCACGCTTGCCAATAAACTAAGGACAGGTCAGGCCAACGCCTACGATCGGGCCCGTCTCCCCATATCCGGCTCCTGCGCCGACGAGCCTTCGGCACGGTAAACCGTGTTTAATCGAAAGCGCTCCTCCGGGCACCTCATAGCCCCGTTCCTAACCGTAACGGCCACTCGGATGCTACGCCAAAGAGACAGCGACTAGTAAATAAAATAAACCAAAGAGCAAAAAAAAGGGGTTGCAACACGAGGACTTCCCAGGGGGTCACCCATCCTAGTACTACTCTCGCCCAAGCACGCTTCACTGCGGAGTTCTAAAGGGATCTGGTGCATTATTGCTGGTATGATCGCAACCGAAAGAATACCAGCTCCTTATTCCTTTATAACTTTCCATGCCTTGATCCAATGCCCAACTATGCACTCGTGTGTGGCCTATGTCACGCGTCTTGGGCCCGTCGTGCGTGCGAGCACGCCTTTATTAAAGCCTTCCTTTGACAAAAGCGGCCACTCCTGCTAATAAACTAAGGACAAGTCAGGCCAACGCCTACAAGCGGGCCCGTCTCCCCATATCCGGCTCCCTCATCGACGAGCCTTCGGCACGGTAACCGTGTTTAATCGTAAGCGCTCCTCCGGGCACTACGTTGCCCCGTTCCAACCGCAACGACCACTCGGATGCTAGGCCAAAGATACAGCGACTAATAAATAAAATAAACCAAAAAAAGAAAAAAGGGGTTGCAACACGAGGACTTTCCAGGGGTCACCCATCCTAGTACTACTCTCGCCCAAGCACGCTTCACTGCGGAGTTCTGATGGGATCCGGTGCATTAGTGCTCGTATGATCGCAACCAAAAGAAAACCAGCTCCTTATTCCGTTATACCATTCCACGCCTTGATCCCAGGGCCACATATGCTCTCATGTGTGGCCTCCGTTACGCGTCTCGGGCCCGCCATGGCGCGTGCGCCTTCGTCAAAGCCTTCCTTTGACAAACGCGACCACTCCCATCAATAAGCTCTCACGCTTGCCAATAAACTAAGGACAAGTTAGGCCAACGCCTACGAGCGGGCCTGTCTCCCTATATCCGGCTCACGCGCCAACGAGCCTTCGGCACGGTAAACCGTGTTTAATCAAAAGCGTGCCTCCGGGCACCCCGTAGCCCTGTTCCAACCGCAACGGCCACTCGGATGCTACGCCAAAGATACAGTGACTAGTAAATAAAAAAAACCAAAAAACAAAAAAAATGGGGTTGCAACACGAGGACTTCCTTGGGGGTTACCCATCCTAGTACTACTCTCGCCCAAGCACGCTTAACTGCGAAGTTCTGATGGGATCCGGTGCATTAGTGCTGGGATTATCACAACTGAAAGAATACCAGCTCCTTATTCCTTTATACCTTTCCATGCCTTGATCCCATGCCCACCTATGCTCTCATGTGTGGCCTATGTTACGTATCTCGGGCCCGCCGTGCGCGTGCACCTTTGTCAAAGCCTTCCTTTGACAAAAGCGGCCACTCCTGTTGTTGGCCCATGTAATCAAACCGAGAAGAACAGATGATATTGAAAGCTAAAACTGGTTCTCAACAGCTGATCATCAATAAGCAATGCATGACCTAAGTTCCCTCCAATGGTAGTAATTCTATCAACTAATGACTTCAAGTACTAATCTCTCAACAACTGCTCTTTAACGAACTGCTGATTGTAAAGACTGAAGACCTAGCTACTGCTGCTTGTCAAAGTACCGATGAAGACAAAGCACTACTGATTCAAGGCCTGATCAAACATTGAAGAAAGCACTGATATGCAACATCAGTGTTTAGGAAACAATAGTGGAAAGCTACATCAGTGTTTTATTTATAAGTTGTTTAATGTAACAGTGTTTGGTATAGATCAGTATTTAGAGGTTGTTAGGTTGTTAGATGTCACTGTCTAGGTGACGTCAGCATTAGATGCTCAGTGGTTAGGATTGTAATATAAATAGAACAGTACCTGTACTTTTCTACTAGCTCTTTTGCACACACTCATCTTGTAGGAACTAACTGTGAGCTCAGGCTGAGGGAGAGTTTAGTGTTGCATGCATGCATAGTTGATTCTTGTAATTCATACAATGATTCGATTAATGAAATCATGTTTGCTGTAAACTATTCTCTTGTGATTGTGTTATAAAGTTTACTTTCCATTTCCGCTGCAATACATCTCTGTTTTACCTTCTTACATTAATCATTTAATTAAACAACACAATCAAAGAAACTCAGATCCTAACAATTGGTATCAGAGCATAGGACAGTCAAAATAAAGTCTTTTTATTTATCCTTTGAATTACCATGAGAATTCATTCATTTCAGCCAGTCCCGTGGCTCGGCTCGTTCTTCGAGCCCTGCTTCCCCAGTTGGAACTTGTCTTGGGGCGTCTTTGGCTTTACGAGAGAAAGCTCTTCGTTACTGGGAAGGATCGAACCATGGGTGTCACACCCTGTCTTTTGCGGAAGCGTATGATGTGTGACTGGTTTAATATCATTGCATTCAATCATAATAAACAACTACATGATCAAAACGATGTTCATCCATTCATAAAATTTGAGTATTACAAACACTTGTTACTTAAGTTTTAAAACACAACCTTCGTCTAGGTTACAATTCAAAAAAAGTGGATGATATCTAAACTTGAAGTCTACTTCTAGTTACAACACATGCGTCCAAGATCCATCCTATCACCTGAAATACATGTAATTTTGGAAAACATCAACATAAAGTTGAGCGAGTTCATGCGTTTTGTATACCTTATATGAAAACATAGTTTGTGTCTTGTATAAATCCAGTATTTTTATATAAATCAAGTATTCTTGTGTACACCAAGTACTCATGTATAAATCAAGTATTCTTGTAAATCTTTGAGAGACTTCTTTGTAAGAAAGTATGAAAAGCGTGTATGTACATGAATGTTTTACAAGGACTTTAAGGCATAGGGAGCACTCATAATGGCTCCTTTTAAGGCATGTGAGGACATAGGGAGTACTTGTTATGACTCCTTGAGGACACGGGGAGTACTTGTTATGACTCCTTGAGGACATGGGGAGTACTTGTTATGACTCCTTGGCGGTGTCGATTACCCTTGACTGTGTCGATTACCCTCGACTGTGTCGATTAACCTCGACTAGGACTCCGAAGCACTACTAGGTACTAGTTGTGACCATGAGTGGGGTTCGGCTGTACCTGTTAGATCTAACCCTCGTCCCTAATTAATGAATGTTTCTAATGGCTTGGTACTAGTTTTCACCAAGTCTTTATGGCATTTTTAGCACTTCTTGGTACTAGTTTTCACCAAGAATTTATGGTATTTTTAACACTGCTTGGTACTAGTCTTCACCAAGACTTTATGGCATTTTTAGTATTATGTATGTGCTCACATGATCTAGTATTTCCTAGGTATTTCTTAAAACGCATCATACTTGGTGCTCGTTCTCACCAAGAGTGCTTCTTGTTATCATACCATTTGTAAACATTGTAATATTTGTAACATGTATTTCACCCCCGAGAGTTATAAAACCAAAAACAGTTAAAGAAAAGGGGGAGCATGAACTCACAACTTTGTGTTCATGCGTCGTAAACTTCACCGGTTTTTGCTTATCTAGCGTCGTGACCTAAACGTGTTTTATTAACGTTAGTCACAAGACTTGTATCGCACAAGTACAAGTCACTATCTTTGGTACGTGTGTTCTTGTGTTAAAAATAATTTATATATTTAACTATGTGTCTTACTTATATTATTTTCTCAAAAAAAAAAATATAAGTATCTTGTATTTGTCTAAGTATGTTGTATGTGTATTTTTGTCTTCTCATTCCTTAGGTGTATTTAGTGTATTTTCATGTCCTAATACACTATTACATGCAATACATACTACTTACACTTAGCACAAAATTTGGTGATCAAATATATATATTTTTCTCACAAATATACATACTTAATATCCATTTTTATTCTTGAAGAAATCCTCATTTCTTAACACCAAAGTTTGGGAAACCTTGGTAAATGTTTTTAGGTACACTTTTAGCGAATAAGTTTCTCAAAAACTTATATTTTTTTTCTAAGTGTCAAAATTTATAAAAATTTTGACATAGGTTCCCCTAAAAATGGAGGTTTCCCATGTTTTCAAAACATGTGTTTATTTTCTTTTAAATCCTCATCAAGCATCAACAACTCATTCAAGTCTTATTACAAGCCAAAATCATGTAAATCACACTATATCATGAACTTGAAGTTTTTGTAAAAACTTGTAGTAACTTACCATGTTATTTAGTGGGTTTAATTACCCCTAAAAACATGGTTATTTGTTTGTAAATCACTCTCTTGAAAGATTTAGACATTTACAACTTGTCATGTGATTTTTCCAAAAATATTCCTTTTGTATTTTTCTTGTTTCATAAGTGTTTATACACTTGTTTTTCTAATAAAAATAGTGTAGGTTTAAGTAAAAACCAAGATCTTCCAAAAATCATATTTTAAACTTGGCTTTTCTTGGAAGATTATTTATAAATCTTGGATCTATAAGTTTACTAGCTCACTTTATTCATTAGTTTTCAGGAAATCATTTTTACTTATCAGGTTCATGTCCATACAAGAAGATGATTATTTCATGTTGTTACATAATCATCTCCTAACTTGCTAGATCATGTGTTTAATCACAATCTAGCAAGCTTTATGTGATGATCAACATCATCATTTCAACAAACAAGCATCATTCATACACTAAACACATAGTTTCACCACTATTTCATTATGTGTAAGACTTATGTTCAAGTTTCATGAGTATGTCTTTTAATGGTTCTAGTGATTTCAACATAATATATCATTTATCCACTAAAAATATGAAGTATACAAGATCAAGAGAGCCTTACCACTAGCTTCAAGCTAGGGAAGAATACTACAACTTGAAGATGACAAGGTGGTTGGATAAAAGTAAACGAAGGAGGTCCTTCAAGATCCGAGTCCACCAACCCTTCATAAGGTGATCTTCTAGTATCTTGCAAAATCTCTAGTGAATCTTTCACAAGATCTCCTAATATCTTATGGAAATCTTATAATATCATTTAAAATCAAAATAAATCCAAGTGAATCTATGGAAATCTAAGAAAGATCAAATAAGATATAGGCAAGATCTTGGCAAAATCTTATAATATCTAATAAAATCAAAACAAATCCAAGAAGATCACATAATATCTATGAGTATCCAAGAAATATCAAAATAAATCAAATGGGATCTTGTAGGATTTTAGCAAATATTTGGTGGGGCCACCCCCTTTATGACCGTGAATAATATGGGGGGGGGGGTAATGTGTAAATTCCAAACTCTAATTTATAAACAAGTTAGCTTTCATGTGTAACTTTAGGGACTTGTTATGTTATTATGTCATATTAGGTGTTATGGTGTTCGGGGACCATAACTATTTCAGAAACATTAAAATAATGCTTCTAGTAATATTTCGTTGTTCGGGGTAATGTCCGGTTGTTCGGTTATATACCGGTTCGTTAAAGTGCTAAATTGCACCGTTTAGTGTCCTTTAAGTACCCTTTTATAACCCTTTTAATTCCCAACACTTAGGAGGGTATTCTGGATAATAAATCATGAATTCTGCATAATATATCAAGGTTAAAATGCTGAATTATGGCTGATTATAGCTGAATTTAATAAAATTCTGCACTTAAAGTGCGTTTCGGGTGCTTTTTAGTGCGTATTTTAGCTTTCGGAATGTCTATATATAAACCCTTGTATGTACTCTTGGGTTTTAATGTATTCTTGTTGTTGGACCTACACCTAGGCTCCAATTCTTTTGTCTAACTGCTTTCTGCAGAATCGTTGACACAATGTGTCTTACCGTTGAGTTTACTAGTATTTCTGACGCAACGCTATTATAAGGTAATTCTTGTAGTATAAAACGTGCATGAATTTGCTTGTATGGAAATCAGGAATTTATTTGTCTTGTAAACTAGATCATGCACAGTCATTAAAGCACATATTACTGTTTATTGAGTGTACGGAATGTACGGAAAAGTGACAGTTGTCACAGTCTCCCCCCGTTTAAAGAATTTCGTCCCGAAATTCAAGCGATGCCATCGCTCGCAGGGGAGTTGTGAAACAAATATGGTCACTTAGATTCATGATTTGTCTTTATGTTCCCATGTAATTTTGGGTCATGTTATGAATTCTATCGTACTCAAGTAAATCAATCATGTCTTTTCTGTATCTTGTGGACTCTTGGTCTGTAACCTTAACAGGTTTCTATAGTATTGTGGACTCTTGGTCTGAAACCTTAACAGGTTTTATAGTAATTTTGTCGTTTTTCATTGACGTGAATCTTATTTGTGGGAACAATGACTGTTCCTTGAGCCAGACTCCTCTAAAGTCTAGACACATGAATGTGTCACGATCACTACTGATCTTTTTTTTCTGGAAGTCTTATCTTGTGAACAATGGTTCCGATCCCTACACTGGGGTCCAACCTTTACGTTTTCAAATTCACACCATGCCTTCTCTAGGCGACGCTCTTATTAAAGCCATACTTCTTACTTCAAATTCTTACAATTTCCGCCGCTCATCCGCGTAATCTTTCTGTATTCCGCGGGCTGCCTTGATATGTTCACATATCTAAACGATTTGCCTCTAGTTTTTCCCGAACCAACGCGGCTCAGTAGATTGTTTATCTCTGGTCGCCGTTCAACTTGACGGGGATTAACTTATTATGTTCCATCTAAAGCTTCACATGAAGCGGTTTAAATGGTGGTGTGATAAGTACTGTTGTAGGAAAACTTCACTAAGGGTAAGTGAGTATTCCGACTTTTCATCAAAGTTTCTCACACAAGCATTTATCATGTCCATACAGTCTGCATCGTTCAGCAGCTCAGTTCATATTCAAGTTCTTACGATCATTGGTGTGCTGCAATCCTTTGATCAGTAAAGATCGTGCAGCGTTTTTTTTCAGGTAATGACGTCAAATTTTGCGGCGTACAATTACTGTATCTAGCTCAAGGTTTCTTCTTATGATTCCTTAATCAATATGTCGCGTATGCAATGTTGTGGTCTCGTTGCATCGATGTACAATCGAGACTTTGTCGAGAAGCGTCTCATAATTGCAACTCTGGCTCTTTAGCTCTTGGTTGCAGGGTCGTCATGAATCTCATTGTTATCCACCATGTATCTTAAAGTTCTCACTTCGCGAATTTGAAATTCGTTTTTCGTCATCATAGCACATAACTGTTCTTTTCTCTAAGAGTTGCAAGATAAATTGCAGCTGTTGCTCACGACCTCCCTTGGTCGTTGGCCATATAAGAATGTAGTCAATAAGTATATGACTTATCCAGGTATGGCTTATACGTTCGGTTCATGAGATCCATGAACATTGTCGATGCATGTGTTAAGCCAAATGATACGACAAGGAACTCGTAATGCTTGAAGCGAGTCCTAAAGGTCGTTTTAGGGATATTTCCTTCTTGTATTCACAGTGGAGGACATCTTGTCCTCAAGTTGGTCTTTGAGTGGCAACTAGGACCTTATGATTTGTCTGTTCATGTCATCAGTCCTTGGCAAAGGATTCTGATTTTCAATTCTCTGGAATTTATGCAGAGTGGAGTCTATTGACTTTCTCCTTGTGCCCTTAACTAAGGATGTTATGTCCTTACTTTCCTCTGTCTAGCCACTCTTACGGTTATATCGGAGGTTTAAGCTTCGCGGACGAAGCCGGTTGGTAAGGCGTCATTTGGCACTGGTGCCGCTTCTGGCACGAGGCTCATCTTAAACCTCTCTTGTCGCTGCGGAGGGGCGTTCCTAGCAAGTCTTCAGAAAAGGCTTCTGGAACTTCTTCCATCACGGGGATGTTCTCAGGCTCTATACTTGGATATCCAATCCATGCTGACTATCATATTATGACTTTCGCAAGTCAATGGTAACAGAAGGTTCCGGCCTTCTGAGTCCCTAAATACAATCCTTAATCACTTCGTCTGTTTAAAATAGTCTTCTATATGCCCATTTATAAAGAATACGAGATGTCTATTTTACTCGAAACTAGGCCAAGCAGTTTCTTAAGTTCTAAGCATGCAAGGTTAAAGCTGATGCCAGTATAAAAATAGATGCATAGGGTTGGTTAATAGGGAACGTACCCCGTAACCGCATCTGGATCCTGGCGTGCTTCACGAGTTTCGATCGTGAAAACCCTTCCTTGCTTGTTTCTTCCTAGGACAATCTTTCCTAAAGTGCCCTGCTTCACCACATTTGTAGCAACCTAGTATTCTCTTATTTCTTCCATCTGGGTCCTTCGCCAAACAGGCGTCCTTGCTGTGCCCTTCTTTTCCACACTTTCCGCACTTAGGCCTCAGACATCGACCTTCATGGTGAAGATTGCATTCCCCGCACCTCGGCTTACTCCCCGGGTAAACTTTACCACCAGCCTTATTAGTGGCTCCATCAACTTTCCTGTCATGCAGCGGATTCACTTTCTTTCTTTTGTTTGCTTTAGAGCGTCGATAGCTGACTTGGGTGCTCATCTTTAGGTTTGAGGACTTCCTCTTCCTGTTACCCGATGACTCCACATGAGTCTCTTTCTTGTTATCCTCAGATTCTGAAAATTTTCCCACGCGTAGAGCTTTCTCAGTAAGAGTGACACTCAAGTCTATAGCCTCTACGATGGTTGGGGCTTGAGGTGGGTTAGACAACATTCCATAATTGTCTATGAGGTACATAGTACCATAACCCAACATGTAATCACCCTATATCACATGTATATATGATCCATAATGTATGAGCGAGGTAGCAATTTCTGAGCCTTCACACAGGCTTGCCAACTTGGCTTATTGTTTATAATGAACTCGAGGCTACATTGCCTTGGTCATTCAAGATTCATAAAGTGGTAGAGTGTAACGTCACTGAATCTTTCTGAATGTTACTCCTCTTCTCTTGCTTAAATATTGTTTCTCAAACGTCTCGTACATGAAGTAGGCAAAGTCAGGTATGAAGTAGGCAAGACAGGTTTCCTACTTTATAAAGTGCTAAAGCACTGGTCTATGTATTGTTCTACCATATGAAGGTGTGAACACTTATAGATTATTTTTGTGTGGTTTTCATTAGCTCGACCCGCAGAGTCCACCAGGATTTCTGTGAACTACAATTCGTTATTACGTGGGGCCCCGTAATAATAAATTGTCTTGCACAGTTACCCTAATTTTCTCTCGTCCAAGCAGATGATCAATCAAGGAGGGGACACTACTGTCCTTATACCTCTGTCATGGAAAGGACCATTGCGCTAAAACTCGTTGTCGTTACGGGCAAATAGGCACGATGATTAGATGAAGTAAGAAGAAAGAGGATTCCCAGTAGTTGGAGGGGCACCTTCGAGATGAATACTCCATCTTCCTTTTTCTGGTCAAGTATGTCGTCAATCTTGCTTCACATAAGCCGCAGGGATCTCGTCCCGTTGATTAAGAATTCGTTCAAGGTTGCCGCCTCTACCTCGTCATCATCACTGTAGTCAGGCACCTTTACGACCGAGAGGGAAGAGCAGCCATCTCCTACGGAAGCAAGCTCAGGATCTTGTTTGGTAATTACTCTAGCTATGAGCTTTGCGATGAATGCGAGGTTGATGGCTTCATCGTGCGAGTTACGTATAGTAATAGGAGTCGGAGTCGAAAGTATCTTATTCACGTCAAAAAATCATTTCGTACACTTATTTGTATGTATTCACATCAATATTTATTCCGTACACTTATTCGTATGTATGTATATCAATAACAAATATGCTACTTAGCATAATCAAGCAATTTGATGCATTATATCACATATAACTCTCGTTTTTGGGGGGTCATTTTTCTAGTTGTCGATTTACGACAGAAACACTACTTGGTACTAGTTATCACCAATAGTGTATTTTATCTTTGGCAAGTCTAACTCGTGTAGACTATGCCTTAATTGGCACCTTATCTTAGGGTATTCCTCACTAATGTCCTTGCCTTGTCTCTTTTGAAAAGTGTTTGACTCGTGGATCTTGACGCTTACGTGAATGCAATGAAAACCTTTTTGTAAAATGTTTTCGTGAAAGAACTCTAGTGATTGTAGTCTAGACTCGAGAAGGAATCATAGTTCACTACAATCGAATCTCTGATACCAAACTGTCACACCCTGTCTTTTGCGGAAGCGTATGATGTGTGACTGGTTTAATATCATTGCATTCAATCATAATAAACAACTACATGATCAAAACGATGTTCATCCATTCATAAAATTTAAGTATTACAAACACTTGTTACTTAAGTTTTAAAACACAACCTTCGTCTAGGTTACAATTCAACAAAAGTGGATGACATCTAAACTTGAAGTCTACTTCTAGTTACGACACCTGCTTCCAAGATCCATCCTGTCACCTGAAATACATGTAATTTTGGAAAACATCAACATAAAGTTGAACGAGTTCATGCAATTTGTATACCTTATATGAAAACATAGTTTGTGTCTTGTATAAATCCAATATTTTTATATAAATCAAGTATTCTTGTGTACACCAAGTACTCATGTATAAATCAAATATTCTTGTAAATCTTTGAGAGACTTTTTTGTAAGCAAGTATGAAAAATGTGTATGTACATGAATGTTTTACAAGGACTTTAAGGCATAGGGAGCACTCGTAATGGCTCCTTTTAAGGCATGTGAGGACATAGGGAGTACTTGTTATGACTCCTTGAGGACACGGGGAGTACTTGTTATGACTCCTTGAGGACATGGGGAGTACTTGTTATGACTCCTTGGCGGTGTCGATTACCCTCGACTGTGTCGATTACCCTCGACTGGGACTCCGAAGCACTACTAGGTACTAGTTGTGACCATGAGTGGGGTTCGGCCGTACCCGTTAGATCTAACCCTCGTCCCTAATTAATGAATGTTTCTAATGGCTTGGTACTAGTTTTCACCAAGTCTTTATGGCATTTTTAGCACTTCTTGGTAGTAGTTTTCACCAAGAATTTATGGTATTTTTAACACTGCTTGGTACTAGTCTTCACCAAGACTTTATGGCATTTTTAGTATTATGTATGTGCTCACATGATCTAGTATTTCCTAGGCATTTCTTAAATAGCATCATACTTGGTACTCGTTCTCACCAAGAGTGTTTCTTGTTATCATACCATTTGTAAACATTGTAATATTTGTAACATGTATTTCACCCCCGAGAGTTATAAAACCAAAAACAGTTAAAGAAAAGGGGGAGCATGAACTCACAACTTTGTGTTCATGCGTCGTAAACTTCACCGGTTTTTGCTTATCTAGCGTCGTGACCTAAACGTGTTTTATTAACGTTAGTCACTAGACTTGTATCGCACAAGTACAAGTCACTATCTTTGGTACGTGTGTTCTTGTGTAAAAATAATTTATATATTTAACTATGTGTCTTACTTATATTATTTTCTCAAAAAAAAAAATATAAGTATCTTGTATTTGTCTAAGTATGTTGTATGTGTATTTTTTTCTTCTCATTCCTTAGGTGTATTTAGTGTATTTTCATGTCCTAATACACTATTACATGCAATACATACTACATACACTTAGCACAAAATTTGGTGATCAAATATATATATTTTTCTCACAAATATACATACTTAATATCCATTTTTATTCTTGAAGAAATCCTCATTTCTTAACACAAAAGTTTGGGAAACCTTGGTAAATGTTTTTAGGTACACTTTTAGGGAATAAGTTTCTCAAAAACTTATATTTTTTTCTAAGTGTCAAAATTTATAAAAATTTGGACATAGGTTCCCCTAAAAATGGAGGTTTCCCATGTTTTCAAAACATGTGTTTATTTTCTTTTAAATCCTCATCAAGCATCAACAACTCATTCAAGTCTTACAACAAGCCAAAATCATGTAAATCACACTATATCATGAACTTGAAGTTTTTTGTAAAAACTTGTAGTAACTTACCATGTTATTTAGTGGGTTTAATTACCCCTAAAAACATGGTTATTTGTTTGTAAATCACTCTCTTGAAAGATTTAGACATTTACAACTTGTCTTGTGATTTTTCCAAAAATATTCCTTTTGTATTTTTCTTGTTTCATAAGTGTTTATACACTTGTTTTTCTAATAAAAATAGTGTAGGTTTAAGTAAAAACCAAGATCTTCCAAAAATCATATTTTAAAGTTGGCTTTTCTTGGAAGATTATTTATAAATCTTGGATCTATAAGTTTACTAGCTCACTTTGTTCATTACTTTTCAAGAAATCATTTTTACTTATCAAGTTCATGTCCTTACAAGAAGATGATTATTTCATGTTGTTACATAATCATCTCCTAACTTGCTAGATCATGTGTTTAATCACAATCTAGCAAGCTTTATGTGATGATCAACATCATCATTTCAACAAACAAGCATCATTCATACACTAAACACATAGTTTCACCACTATTTCATTATGTGTAAGACTTATGTTCAAGTTTCATGAATATGTCTTTTAATGGTTCTAGTGATTTCAACATAATATATCATTTATCCACTAAAAATATGAAGTATACAAGATCAAGAGAGCCTTACCACTAGCTTCAAGCTAGGAAAGAATACTAGAACTTGAAGATGACAAGGTGGTTGGATAAAAGTAAACGAAGGAGGTCCTTCAAGATCCGAGTCCACCAACCCTTCTAATATGGCTTCCTACACCTTGAGTACACTTGAGAATGGATGAGCTTGCAAGGAAAATGGTGGTGGTGTGTGGGGATAGGGTCGGCCGTAAGTGGGGAGGAGGAAGGAGAGTGGAGTGGTGTTGTGAAATGTTGTGAGAATGATGAGTTCTAGACCTTTATATAATCTTTCTCCATATCCATGAGATCTCCTAAAGTACACTCCATATCTTCCATAAATCTAAGTAAGATCAATCTAAGATCTTGAGAAGATTACATAATCTTGTATTTAGGCATGTGGGCCGATTTTTATGCATAGGGGGAAGGGGTCTAGTTGTATCTTTTATCATAAGGTGATCTTCTAGTATCTTGCAAAATCTCTAGTGAATCTTTCACAAGGTCTCCTAATATCTTATGAAAATCTTATAATATCATTTAAAATCAAAATAAATCCAAGTGAATCTATGGAAATCTAAGAAAGATCAAATAAGATATGGGCAAGATCTTGGAAAAATCTTATAATATCCAATAAAATCAAAACAAATCCAAGAAGATCACATAATATCTATGAGTATCCAAGAAATATCAAAATAAATCAAATGGGATCTTGTAGGATTTTAGCAAATATTTGGTGGGTCCACCCCCTTTATGACAGTGAATAATATGGGGGGGGGGGGTAACGTGTAAATTCCAAACTCTAATTTATAAACAAGTTAGCTTTCATGTGTAACTTTAGGGACTTGTTATGTTATTATGTCATATGAGGTGTTATGGTATTCGGGGACCATAACTAGTTCAGAAACATTAAAATAATGCTTCTAGTAATATTTCGATGTTCCGGGTAATGTCCGGTTGTTCGGTTAAATACCGGTTCGTTAAAGTGCTAAATTGCACCGTTTAGTGTGCTTTAAGTACCCTTTTGTAACCCTTTTAATTCCCAACACTTAGGAAGGTATTCTGGATAATAAATCATGAATTCTGCATAATATATCATGGTTAAAATGCTGAATTATGGCTGATTATAGCTGAATTTAATAAAATTCTGCACTTAAAGTGCGTTTCGGGTGCTTTTTAGTGCGTATTTTAGCTTTCGGAATGTCTATATATAAACCCTTGTATGTACTCTTGGGTTTTAATGTATTCTTGTTGTTGGACCTACACCTAGGCTCCAATTCTTTTATCTAACTGCTTTCTGCAGAATCGTTGACACAATGTGTCTTACCGGTGAGTTTACTAGTATTTCTGACGCAACGCTATGATAAAGTAATTCTTGTAGTATAAAACGTGCATGAATTTGCTTGTATGGAAATCAGGAATTTATTTGTCTTGTAAACTAGATCATGCACAGTCATTAAAGCACATATTACTGTTTATTGAGTGTACGAAATGTATGAAAAAGTGACAGTTGTCACAATGGGAACGATCGAATTGATTAAAAAATCAAAAAAAGGACAACTCTATGAAGAGGGAAGATTCAATTCATCATTGGCCTAAGCTAATTCTTTTCTCTATTGTAGCTGAATCTATGAGATAGGAGCGGGATTCTCTAAAAAGCCAAGGTCCTGAGTTCTCTTCGGTCGCAAGACCGAAACTCAAAGGAATTGACGGGGGAAGTGAGGGATTGGACGAGCGAATTTGATCTTTCTTTACTTTTTTCTTTTTATTTCTTTTTTTCTTTCTTTTTTTTGTTTTTTTTATTTCATGTTTACTTGCTTTCCATTCATCCATCTCCTCCTGGAAAGCTATCGCAAGAAAAAGGAGTAAGAAGAAAAAAAAAATCATTGCGTTGTCAGTTTGACATAAAAGTTCATCTCCAATTCATTGATACTTCAGTTATTCGTATTTAGTTGAAAAATAGAGTAAAGGGTAATCACGTATAAAAGTTGATTATTCAAAAACATCTGTAAAACAACCAAGATGACGTCACTCTCACAAGACCCTCACTACACCGGAACACTATTCAAGCCACCTATGCTTGTCAGATCCGAGTGCATTATCTGGCAACGTAGGATGGGCCATGTGTTAGCTTAGCAAAACACTGGCTGCTGGAAGTCAATCATCTTTGGACCACAAGTTCTAATGGTTCCTAGCACAGAAGATCCCAAAGGCCAAGTGCCTAAAAGCCTTGAGAATTACTCAAAACAGGATTTTGAAAAAATTGAATTAGATCCAAAGGCTTTTAGCATAGTGGCTTCAGCTCTCCCAAATGACATTTATGCTGGACTGTTACATTGTAACAGTGCCAAAGAGCTCTGGGATGCACTGAAAGAGCAGTTCGGTGGAACAGAAGAGGTTATTGAAAATAACAGGGAGATTTTAAATCAACAGTATGAAACCTTTTGTCATGTCAAAGGAGAGTCTCTAACCCAACAGTTTAAAAGAGTTAGCTATCTCATTAGTGAACTTAAACTAGTTAATGTTGAATTTGCAAAGTCCACTTTAAATAGTAGGTTTCTAAGGTCATTACCAGACAAATGGGACACAATAGCTTTTGTAACATGAAATTATGTGGGTTTTAAAGAGCTAAGTTTGACCCAACTTCATGGTCGACTCCTCACCTATGAGAGAGAGTTGAACCAGAAAAAGAAGTTACATGAATCTGGGAAGGTTGTTGACGATGATTATACCTTTGGTAACACAGCATTTCTGGGTCAAGAAGAATCTGGTGGTAGTAAGGATCAGAGTTATGATCATTATATTGACATAACTGCTGGTGAGGCTTTTAACAACTCTGATTCTTACTCACCCAACTATGCTTTTACAGCAAGTGGGGAAAACCAGAATTCTAACAATTTATCCTTTGAGCTCAATGATCTCCAGCACTTTGATCCCACTGATATGGAGGAAATGGACATTTTGCACCAATTGGCACTGCTGATGGTAAGAACCATCAAGTTTTACAAGAGAACGGGAAGAAAATTTCCGGAGTTACATGGGAGTCTAAAAGTGGGGTTGGCTAAATCAAAAATTAAGTGCTACAAGTGTAACAGGCTAGGACACTTTGCTAGAGAATGTAGAAGTCAAAATAATGGACCAATCATCACACATCCTAGCCCTAGACCTCAAAACACACAAAACACTGTGCATTATTCCCAATATACCCCTGCTGCTCATGTAAACACTGCTCATTATGTTCACCCTGTAACAATTGTTCTAGTGTAATATGTTCAAACCCCTATTCCAAAAATTCAGTATGTCCAAGCCCCAGTCTCTCAGGTTCAAGTGCAACAACCTGCACCACAACATGCTGCACAAACATCTGCTCCAGCAGAGGCTAGTCAGGAAAGCTTCTTTACCCAAGGCTTTGTTGATTGGAGTAGCATGCCTGATGAGTTATCTGAAGAAAATTTTTCTCTATTTGCTAAGAGTGATGCTCCTTGTGATGAATTTTGTTTTGCAACATTAGAGTCAATTCAAGAAGGGCTGGAAACTGAAGAGGTGGAATCCAGTGTTGAAATAGTGGACGAAGTTGCTGAAGCAGTGGTTACTTCTGTTGTTGGTGAACAACTGTTATAGAAGGAACCTGAACCACTGTTAGAACCTCTTGCTGACCCATGGTGTGTTGATGAAGTAGAGAAGGACACAAGTGCTTGTGAGAATGTTTATGACTGTGTCTTGATGGCTGTAGCTAAGGTATCACCTAAAGTCTTGAAAAACCTATGTTCAGACAAATGCATCATAGCATTTGCAAATGTTAAAGAGGTGAATGAAAACCTTTGTGATAAAATTTGGAAAGATGAAGTACAATTTGAAAAGTCTGTTAAAGAACTAAAAAACAAATTGTACGAAAAGGATAATGAGATCTGCAGTCTTAAACATGAACACAACATAACCAAGGATCAACTCCAAGCCATGATAGAAAAATATCAAGCTTGTAAAAAGGAGTTGAAATCCACCCAAATCACTTGTGAGAAATGGGTGGAATCCTGCAAAGGTTATGAGATGATGTTAGAGAAACAGATCAAAAGCAATGTAAAATTTGGCATAGGTTTCAGGAAAAATGACCAAGTTGAAAACACTGCTGTAAATGAGTCTGGTTCTGTTGAGATAATACCAACAAACAAGGATGGTCAAGAAATTAAAATAACTAATAAAAATGCTAACAAAATTATTTTGGAAAGCCAGAGGGGTCATCAACCTTTGAGGAGGTTGAAAAATATCAATTCAAACCCACCTGGTCAGATGAGTGTGACATCCTTGAGAATTTCAAACCAATGGATTTTTTCACAGTTGAGGGTGAGAAAGCAACTAAGGCTAAGATCATTCCTCTTAAAGACATCCCAACAGTGGTTCAAAACTCTGTTGCAAAGAGGAAGAAAAGAGAAAAGGTTAAAAATTTGTTTTGTGACTTTTGTGAAAAGTAAAATCATTCCACAAAGGATTGTTTTCACTTAAAAGCCTATGACGTAAACAAAACAAGCATAATTGAGCCTGCACAAAGTTGCACCATCTATGGAAAAACCAACCATCTCACTCATGAGTGTGTGTACCTCAAAACTTTTGAGGTTAAAAGAAAAGAGTACACCTCAAAAATACTTGTGAGTTCTTCAAATTCATCCATCAAGAAACAATAACCATTTGTGTCTGTCTAAACAGCTGTTACAAAACAGTTGAACAAAAACTCTGCTCCCAGAGATGTTCAAGGACAGATGCACCTCCTGCCAACCAATTCTAAAGAGGAAAAGGTCAACCTCCATACCAAAGGGTCCCACATGTTTATGAGGCTTACAAAAGGCCTTCTAAACCAAAAGTAAACAGGCATCCTTTTGGATTTCAACACCTGATAGGAAATGGTCCACAACAGTGGTTAGAGAAAAATACTTCAAAAACTGTTCAAATCCTTGAGCTAACCACTGTCCATATTCCTGGACTTAATACTGACTCTGTTGTGACCCCATCCAAAGCCTTATTGGCTTTGGAGACCCTCCTGAACTAATAGTTTACTTGATGTGTAGGGAGCTTCTGCATGCTTAAATAGTCTTTGGTATGTAGATAGTGGAGGCTCCAGGCACATGACTGGATGTAGAGCCCTACTCAAAGAATTCAAAAATCATGGAGGGGTGATATATCTTTTGGTAACAATTCTAAGTTGAGTCAGGAAAAATCAAGTTTGAAAATGTCAATCTTATTGACAATCTAAAGTTCAACCTCCTTAGTGTTTCACAAATGAGTGACAAAGGCTATGGGTCATTCTTTACTAAGGAGAGTTGCAAGATTGTTGGACCAGAAATGGTGAAAAAGATTGAAGAAATAATAGCCAAAGGAAAAACACAACTTGTTGCTTAAAGGAGTGGCAATGTGTATGTAGTTGATTTGTCAAAAGAGAGCCCAATGACTGATGCCTATCTGTTATCAGTAGACCTGGCAAACGGGTTGGGTCGGGTCGGGTCGGATCATGGGTCAAAACGGGTTCGGGTCGAAACGGGTTCAGGTCAAAACGGGTCAATTAAAAAAAGGGTTGTTTTGGTTCGGGTCAAAACGGGTTCGGGTCAAAACGGGTTCGGGTCAGAACAGGTTCGGGTCGAAATGGGTTCGGGTCAGAACGGGTTTTGGGTTGGGTCGGGTCAGGCTGATAATTTACTCTGTTTTTGAGATTTTTTGCTGTATGATTAACTATTAACAATTAAATTTTATACATATATTTTATACTTATACTCACCGTCGCAATAATATATCCAAATTCAATACGTACATGAAATTAGGTAAACAGGATTTCATTTTTTGCAGAGTTGACTATCATGTGTGGCTATAATATATCCAAATTCAATCTCTGATTGTTTATTTACACTGCAAATTTTGGATCTGTGTTTGAATAATTGCTTTCTTTATTACTGTATTTTATTTGATTTTTGTCGTTAAAAGTTTCAACAATTTGTATTTGCTTTTTTATTTTGAAGTACTGATTGTCGTATGTGAAGAATAATGAGACAAACGAGTTTGATTTTGTGCTCAGGTAACGTCATGATCAAGTTTATTTTGCAATTGATCGGTGTTGGTTCGTATGTCACTGATGATGGGATCGGTTCTGGTCGAAACGGTACGGGTCGAAACGGCACGGGTCGAAACGGTCCCGTCGTCAAAACGGTACTGGTCGAAACGGTGCGGTCGAAACGGCTCCCGTCGAAACGGTTCTGGTCGAAACGGTTCTGGTCGAAACGGTTCTGGTCGAAACGGTACGGGTCGAAACGGTTCCCGTCGAAACGGTTCGATTCAAAACGGTACTTGTCGAAATGGTTCAGGTCGAAACGGTATGGGTCGAAACGGTACGGGTCGAAACGGTACTGGTCGAAACGGTTCGCGTCAAAACGGTACGGGTCGAAACGGTTCCCGTGGAAACGGTACTGGTCGAAACGGTACGGGTCGAAACGGTTCCCGTGGAAACGGTACTGGTCGAAACGGTACGGGTCGAAACGGTTCGCGTCGAAACGGTTCGGGTCGAAACAGTACGAAACTCATCTCGTGCAGAAACTCGTGCCGGCCCAAAACTCGTTGCGATCCGAAACCCATCCCGTGCAGAAACCCGTGTCGGCCCAAAACCCGACCCGAACCGACCCCGTTTCTTTAAGACACTAACCCACATCGACCCATTTCTTTAATGTTGTCGACCCGCTTTGACCCGAAAATAACAAGATGGGATTTCAAGTGACCCATTGTGACCCAATTAGTTAAAATATCTTACCCAAACCAACCCATATAATTTTAAAAGCAACCCAAACTGACCCATTTAAAAGACTTTGGGTCAAGATTGCCCCCTCTAGTTATCAGTTGCCTCTAACAAAGAGACATAATTATGGCACAGAAGACTTGGGCACACAAATCTCAAGACAATCACTACTTTTTCAAAACAAGGCCTTGTAAGAGATCTTCCACAAAAACTGTTTACTTGTTCTGAGCATTGTGTTTCCTGTTTAAAAGGTAAACAACATAAAAACTCATACAAGTCCATTGAAGAGTCCAAAACAACCAAGTGTCTGCAAATGTTGCACATGGATTTGTTTAGCCCAGTAAAAATCATAAGCTTGAAAAAGAAAAGATACTGTTTGGTTATTGTAGATGATTTTTCTAGGTTTACATGGACTTACTTTTTACATTCTAAAGATGAGACTGCAGGTATTTTGCAAGACTTTGTCAAACAGGTTGAAAAGCAATTTGAGATGCCAGTAAAAATCTTTAGAAGTGACAATGGAACAGAGTTCAGAAATAAGGAGTTGGATGAATTTTGTGTGTCAAAAGGGATTGTAAGGCAGTACAGCATCCCAAGAACACCAGAACAAAATGGGGTGGGTGAAAGGAAAAATAGGACTTTGATTGAAGTTGCCAGAACAATGCTTGCAGACTCAGGTTTACCCTTAACTTTTTGGGCAGAGGCTGTAAACACTGCTTGTTATGTGCAACACAGAGTTTTGATCAACCCCAGGCAACAAAAGACTGCCTATGAAACTCTGTTCAAAATCAAAACACTGATCTCATATTTCAAAGTCTTTGGCTGCCCATGTTTTATTTTAAACTTGAAAGATTCAATTTCAAAATTTGCAGCCAAAGTAGATTGTGGTTATCATCTGGGATACTCAACCACTGCCAAGGCCTCTAAAGTGTTTAACACAAGGACTAGGCGTGTGGAAGAGACTTTGAAAGTAAAGTTCAATGAACTTTCTTCACTGAAAATCCTTGCAAACCCTGCTGAATTGTTTGATCTTGATAAATTTACTTTTGAAAAATGTGTCTGTCAAGACTAACCCTACAGGTATTCAACAACCTCCTTCACAAGATTATGGATATGATGTTGTGATCCCACAATATAAAATCACATCCACCATCAGAGTAGCAGATGTTCAAAACAGCTGTCAAAGCTCATCCACTATTGCATCAATAGTTGTTGACCAAAGTAGCCCTTCAACCTCTGCCACCACATCATCTCCAACCACTGTTGGTAAAAATCTTCCAACAGCGGATAAAAATCAACCTTGTGCCACACCCATTCCACCTCCATTTTAAACAGATGTTGGATCATCAAAGTCACCAACAGATGTTAGCTCAGATGACGTACATCTGCAGCCTTCACCATTAAATGCCATTGTTCAATATAAGGGACATCTGGTCTTTCATAAATCTCATCCACCAGACCAAGTGATTGGCAACATCAATGAAGGGGTTCTCACCAGAAGTCAATCCCTAAACATTTGTCTTTTTGCTGGCTGTCTGTCACTCCATCAACCAGTCAAGTACCAAGAGGCACTAAAAGACAACAGTTGGGTAGAAGCTATGCAAGAAGAGCTCCAAGAGTTTAAGAGACAACAAGTATGGGAACTTGTACCACTACCAGGGGGTGTAAGCCCTATTGGCGCAAAGTGGGTCTTTAAAAACAAAACTGATGAAAGGGGCATTGTTGTCAAGAACAAAGCTAGGCTTGTGGTTCAAGGCTTTAGACAGGAAGAGGTTATTGATTATGATGAAACTTTTGCCCCTGTAGCAAGATTGGAAGCTATCAGACTATTCTTAGCCTTTGCTGTCAACCACAACATCAAGTTGTTTCAAATGGATATCAAATGTGCATTCCTCTATGGTAAGATTAAGAAGAGGAATATGTTTATCAACCACCTTATTTTGAGGATCCATTTAATACAAATCATGTATACAAGCTAAACAAAGCTTTGTATGGATTGAAATAAGCACCTACAGCCTGGTATGAAACTCTTTCCACTTTTCTAATCTCTATTGGTTTCACAAGAGGTAAAATTCATAAAACCTTATTTTTAAAATGGAGAGGAAAAGAATTGATGATTGTCCAAATTTATGTGGATGGCATCATTTTTGGAAGCAAATGTAATAAAATGTGTGAAGAGTTCAGACAACTCATAACAGCTGAGTTTGAGATGAGTGCAATGGGTGAACTACAGTGCTTTCTTGGTCTCCAAGTTAAGCAACTGCAAAATGGGAATTTCATTCATCAAAGCAAATATGTAAAATATCTTTTAAACAAATTTTAGATGAATGATTGTAAACCATGTAGTACACCCATGGCAACCACAAAGCTGGTCATGTCTGATGAAAAGGATGATTTGGTTGATCAAACCCTATATAGAAGCATGATTGGGTCTTTGTTGTACCTAACTGCATCTAGGCCAAACATAATGTTTGCAACATGTATTTGTGCAAGATCCAAATTAGCACCTGGGAAGTCTAACCGCATTGATGTAAAAAGGATATTCAGATACATAATCCACACTTGGTATCTGGTATCATGCTGATGGGAATGTTAAGCTTTCAGGTTTTTCAGATAGTGACTTTGCTGGATGCAACACAACCAGGAAACCTACATCAGGTGGGTGTCAATTCCTAGGCAATTTCTTAGTGTCTAGGCGAAGCAAAAAGCAAGCAACTGTTTCTACATCCATTGCTGAAGCAGAATATATTGCTGTTGCAAGCTGTACAGCCTAACTGTTGTGGCTTCAAAATCAACTGTTGGATTTTGGTATAACTGCTTTAAAGACGCCTCTTATGTTGGATAGTCAAGCAGCTGAAAATATCATCAAAATCCAGTCTCTTATTCAACCACCAAACACATTGACATCAGACATCACTTTGTGAGGGATTGCTATGAAAAAAGTTTGATTTCTCTGCATCATGTTCCAACTAAGGATCAGCAGGCAAATGTGCTAACAAAAGGTTTAGAGACATCCACCATTGAAAGCCTGATCTCTATAATTGGCATGCTTAACATGGACTAACAAGCAACATCTTATTTGTACATGCATTAAAAGCATTAAAATGTTTTCAGAAAATCAAAAATTCATCCTTAAAATAGTTAAAATCAATTTTTTTCATTAATCCTTAAAAGTCTGTCCATCTCCACTCTTTGGTTCAAACATCTGATTGTTGAATATTCACGGACTGCTGAAAGACAACCTCCATTTCTTCATTTTCTTTGTTGACCACTGTTGACCAAACATCAGTGCTCCAACCACTAATAGTTAAAATCAGACACTGTTCTCATTTTTTTACTGCTGTCAACCACTGATATTGTCTATTAGTGGTTCCCAAACAACTGTCTTCCACTATTTCATCAGAGGTTGCCACGTGGGTAGATGTTAAGCATCCAATCTTTGAAACCGCTGCCACGCCAGCATTCACTTTTTCACTCAAATAAAACCCTGATAAAACCCCCCAAAACAGAGTTTTCACTGTCGTATCGAATTCAAAATTCTTCAAAAGTTGTTTCCATCTCACATTCAACCTCTCTCTTTCATTCACGATTTTCACAATCACCATGGCTCTCATCATCTAACACCCACACAACTACCTTTGCACACTTGAAATATCAAGCAAAAATACAGATTTCCATTCCATTATCGATGCCCTCTCATCATCAAAGTACAAAACTTTGTTGACTTGCAATGCTCCCATTTACCAAGATACCCTATGAGATTTCTGGGCAAATGCCAAACTTGAAATACAAGATAAAAAGGTTTCGACAATCTCATCACAAGTAGGTGGAATTTTGGTCCCAATAACACAACACAACACAGCATATCATATGTCTTTCAGATGAACGATCAAGCAGGTAAAATCTCTTTCCCTAAGGATGAGTATCAAATTGATTTGATCGAAAGAGGGTATGCAGGGCAATTGTCAAAAGCTACTATGCAAAAGGGAGAATTTCCACCTCCCATGAAATTCCTGTTTCATACCGTGCTCACCTGTGTGTCTAATAAAACAACAGCTTTTAATGAAATTCCTCTGAAAATCCAATACTTGGGGTATGCTATCATGTCTAAAACTGATTTCAATTACTCCCAATAAATTTTTAATGATTTGGTCAAAATGTGAAAAATATAAAAGACAAGAAGCCACAAGTACTTATTGTTTCCAAGATTTTTGAGTTATTATTTGCAACAGAAAATCCTAAAAGAAAATACACAAGTACTTGTACAAGGTGCTCCTCTTCAAATAAATAACCTGTCTGCTGAAAATTTTACTCGTCTTGTGGCTAAAGAGTTAAAAAGTTCAAAAACACAAACAGGGGAGTCTGAGCAAATTTTGGGTGAGTCCACATCTGCTCCTCAGACTTTAGCTGTTGAGCCCACTGCTCTTGGTGAACACAGCAGCATAACCACTACTGTGCAACCCCCACCAAAAACCTCCAAAAAGACCAAAAAGAAATCCACCAAGCCCACCAAACCCAGTAAAAATGGCCTTCTGGAAGATGAGATCCCAGAAGTTAACCCAGTGACAACACAAAAGTCACCTGAAACCGTTGTTGCTACTTCCTCACAACAGTTGGAAAGATCTCCACCTAAAGCCTCAACTCCTAATACTTCCTCACAAAAGGAACATGTTATATACACAGGGACACCACAATATGAATTATTACCCTCATTTGAGAGTATGATTAACAGTCCTCCTCTCGGGGTAAATTCGCTTTCAACACCACTCCCTTCATCTCACCTTCCACCATCCCTTATACCTCTATTTGATGCCATTGAGCTTCAGACTCAAAACAGCCCCTCTCAATCACACATTAAAGAGAGTACAACTTCAATAATGGTTGTGTCTGATTCACCTCAATTGGTTATCCCACAAACAGCTGAGGAGGCTACTCCACAAGAGTTTCATGAAATTCTTGTTGGTAGTTCAAGTGGAGCAGCTACTACAGATGTTGGATCCACTGATCTACATCTGGAGAGTAGTTTCATTAGTAAGACTCCCTTGAAGGCAATTTCTTCTATAGGAACCAAGGTATCCACTAGTGTGTTCAAGCTAACCACTGGTGAGATTTCCAAGGTAACCACTGCTGAAGAAAGAAGTCCCCAGTACCAAGAAAAAGGGCCATCAGTTAATGAACCTTTGGAGACTCCTCTAGGTTCAAAAGCTGATACAACCACCATTGGTGGGAAATCAGATGATCCCATTCATTTGGGTGATGGTTTAAAATACCAAGATTTGACGGAGAGGTTATCTTCCATTGAAACCACTGTTCTCACCATGAATCAATCAATACAAACTCTGGTAGAAGCTCCCAAAATTCAACCAACACATCAACAATTATCCCAAGAGCTCTGGTACTCAGGCCAGCCCATTCTTACTGCTCAAAGGGAACTTGCAGAGATTCAACATAATACACATATGGCATTAATCAGAAATATGGTTGAAGCAAGGTATAAAGATACTCAGGCTGAAATCAAGGCTATCAAAGAGGCCTTGACAAAAATGACTGGCACTGCCCCTGCACCTATCTTTGAAGATGATGATGATCAAGATGATGCCAAAAAGGGGGAGAAACATGATATGAAGAAGTTTGGCAGACCTACTCCAAGGCAAAAGCCAACTCAAAAGCCAGAGCTTGAAAAGAAGTCTTCTGCAACCACTGCTGAAACATCTGTCAAAGAAAAGAAAAAGGGAATTGATGAAACCCTAAACATTCAAGCAGATGAAGAGGCTGCAAACAAAAAGACTGTTCAAAATTAGAATGCAACAAAGGAAATGATTTGGAAGAAGGAACAAAAGGCAATGAAAGATTGGGAAACCAAAACAAAGGATCTTGGCACTTCCAACAGGAAGAAATCATTCAAACATAATAAACCACCACTTGCCACATTTTCAAAACCAAAACCAAAACCACACAAACAAACACCTGAAAAGCAAACCACTGCTGGTCTCAAAACCATTGTTGGTTCAGAAAAGACACCCACTATTACACCTAAACCAACACCACCATCACAAAACCAACCTGCCAAAAAGCAGAAAAAAATCCATCCTCACCAATACCATCTAACACTGCAACAAATGTTGACACTTCAACAATTGTTATGACAACAGCGGTTGAGACACCAGTTGTTTCAACAGCTGTTAGTCAACCAACCACTACTTTCCAATTTGCTTCCCAAGCAATCTTCATTCCTATTTCCAACTCTCCAACAAAAAATTCTTCTCCTAAATCTGTTTATACAAGGAAAAGAAAATTCCAGGTGAATGATGATGATATACCTGCACCT
Organism: Helianthus tuberosus; assembly: GCA_030545235.1. Classification (NCBI taxonomy): domain Eukaryota; kingdom Viridiplantae; phylum Streptophyta; class Magnoliopsida; order Asterales; family Asteraceae; genus Helianthus; species Helianthus tuberosus. The sequence goes on from CM060365.1 coordinate 142,943,338, forward strand.
ACTCCAATATCATCTTCACCATTCATTCAAACCAACCTTGAACCTTTTAATCCTCCATCATCACCAACATCCAATCCACTTGTTCAACCACAAACACTTGAAGGTCAAGATCCTTCAAGAACCATCCCATTGGCAGAAAATTATCCTCTGGAATTGCATGCATTGAAAGCTGAAATGAGGCAATTCTATACAGAGGATGATCCATCTAAAAGAAATTTCCCATCTCTTCATGGCTTCAGAACTCCAAAGAACATGGATGATTATCTGAAATCAAAGCCAAACAAGCTGAATATATTGCTAAGCAAGAGGGTAAAGGGAAAGGTGACACCAACATCTCAAGTCGAATGCAGTATGGGTTAAGTAAAGTCAGGAAACTGGAAGACTAAGCAAGAGACTTAAGCAAGGAGATGTCAAACTTGCCACCAAATGCTGATCTTCAAAAGAAGCTAAGGAAAGATCTCTTAGAGCTTATCATGAGAGACAAATTTTACCCTGACAAAGTAGAACAGTTCAAAGACTGGCTACTCACAGCTCTCAAAGCAGAAGTAAACAAAATTGAAAGAATAAAGAATGATCCTCATATGAAGAAGTCTGCACCAAACTTGAACAGGTTCAAGAAATCCAATGCAGAGCTTACTTTAGAATACAAGAGGAAGAAAGTTGAGTTGGTTGCAGCTAAGTATGGGTCTGCAAAGACCATTTCAAGATGGTCCAGCCAATATGTTGATCAAATCTATGACAAGCTGGAAAAACTAAGAGAAACTGATCCTACAGCTCCAAAGAAGCCAGTATACAAAGACAAAACCACTGATAAGCCAGAACAGTAGGCCATCTCTCTGAAAACACTGTTCACATCCTCTAACTTATCCAGCCATGTCTTAGATCAAAGAAAAAGACAGAAGTAGACATATGAGGAAGATGCAAAGAGAGAACTTGAGATCATTAAAGCGTCTATCAAGAACCAGATTGTAATAACCCAAAATTTAAAAATCATTATTCTAGAAATAAAAGAATAATAATAATATATATTTATCTTATGATCCATCTTTCTGTATATCAACCAAAACTATTATTATTATTTATTATCCAATAGGAAACCCTAATTAAGACACCCAAGTGATTCTGCACAAACCCTAAAATTTTCAGAATTTTCAGAATCAGGATCAGGGCCCCTAAAACTCAGGGGGGGGGGTATTTTCTAGTGATGATTATCCATTTATCTCGCTGTCTAAATTAAATATTCTAGAAATGTCGACTCAGCTAGGCTAGTCCCAACCGTGGCTACTCTATAAAATATAGGTAACCCTTACGGACCCGTAAGGGTTAATTGTTACGGTCCGTAAGGGGGGGCAAAATTCGGGTATAAATAGCAGACATTGGCACTTGCTTCTGGGCGCTTGAACGACGAACAAAGTTGGAAAATACACGGAGTTATGCTCTGTTTACTTCAATTAACACACACGAAAACACTAATTAGTATAACAAGGTGCTGTAGAACAGGGTATTAACTCAATCGCTGATACGATTCAATGTCCGATTGATTGAAATCAATCCAATGGATGTTTAAGTGCTGCTCAAATTTGGGTTATGCTTTGTCATTAGTCGTGATTCCGATGGATGTTTAAGTAATTTCACTTTGTCATTAATTGTGATTCCGATGGATGTTTAAGTGTTTACACTTTGTCATTCGTTGTGAATCCGATGGATGTTTAAGGGTTTACACTTTGTCATTCGTTGTGAATCCGATGGATGTTTAAGTGATTTCACTTTGTCATTAATTGTGAATCCGATGGATGTTTAAGTATCGCACTTTGTCATTCGTTGTGAGGATTTTAATCTCGTGAGTTATCGTAAATGATGTATTAAGTTACTAACCTAGTTTGTGTGCATATTATTTAAATTAGGTTAAAAGACTAATCAGTAGTCTAAACTCTGCCCATATAAATCTGAAATATTATCACAAGGTAGCATCACTTTGGAATTATTAAGGTACGGATCCTTACCCCACTCCTTATTGTTTCATATTTAAATTGTTATAAACCCATTAAATTCATACACTCCTCACGTCTTTGATTATCGATTCATTTGACAGTCCGTTGCATTCCTATTCAAAAAACTTCGGAATTAGGTTTTATGTCATGCGATAGTTTTCTGTTAAGTTGTACTCATTATCGCATGTTCCAATATATGTTACGTTTTGTTATGAAAAATATTTTGATAAGTTATGTAAATAAGACTATTTGTACTCTGTTACCCTGAGTATCGCTTCTCGTGGAGTGTCCCACGAGCATATTGTTGCGGCATCGACAACATGTGCTCCTCCCGTGACGGAGAGATCAGTTCACGGCGTCTCTTAAGTACAAGTGTGGTACAAAGCTATTAGGAGGCGTATGGATCGATCCTAGGATTTAAGTTAAGGAGGTGGATAACGGGTATGCCAACTCGCCATCTCATGTGATAATTATGCAGGAGTAGCTACCTGTGTATTGTCACGTTTTAAGTTTGCTCATGGGTACATCCGTAAGATATGATTATGAAATTATGTTCTTGCATCGTATCATTTTCGCAATAAGTTCCATTCGGATAACATTTCTATAAAGCGTTACTTGTTATTTGAGCCTATTATTCCGTACTGAGCATTCGGCTCATTCCGTAAAACTTTTTGTATATACAGGTCCGCATGTTACTTTGGGCGGGGAAAAGTGAGAAGAATAAAGCCTAGGAATAAATCTGAAGATGTTAGTTAATGAAGTTGAATGTCTCCGCTTGTATAATTAACCTTAAGTTTAGTTGTTATGTGGTTGTATCCTTGTCAAATAAATAATTGGAATTATGACTTTTGTTTATGATACTACTGTTATTGTGACACGTCAGCCCTTCCGGGTTGGGGTGTTACAGCTATGGTATCAGAGCAAAGGCTCTTTCCTGTAGAAAACTTAAAGATAGTAATTAAAACCTGTCAGGAATGGGTAGATATCTATGATAGGATTCAACTTGGTCTCTTATTTGGTTTAACTCCTATGTCTATTCTTATAGATGCCTCCTCGTCGTCCGCTACGTAGGAGTACTCGTACTAACCATGTGTTTAACAACACTTCTTCGAATGAAACTCCAGTTGATCCAAACGTAATTAATGCTATCAACCAGGCTGTTGCCAGGTTGCTTCCAAACCTTGTTGCTCAAACAGCTGAGGCCGTTATTCAACAAACTCGTCATCCAGAACGTAATAACACGAATCCAATCTCTGGTGAAGAAATTCGTGAGAATACCACGAACCATACTACCTATAGTATAGACATATGGATCGCTAAATTCCAAAAACAAAAGCCGAAATCCTTTAGTCACGCTACTAATCCAGTCGAAGCAAGAAACTGGATAGCTCATGTTGAAAAGATCTTCAGAGTTCTTGGAGTTCCGGAGCAATACAAAGTTAGATTGGCTACCTACAAACTTGAAGATGACGCACAAACTTGGTGGGAAGGATATAAGCAAGTCAAAGGAGGGGATGATTTTGACGCTAATCTTTCATGGGTCGACTTTCGTATCATCTTTTACGACAAGTATTTTTCGACCGCTGATAAAGAAGCTTATATCAGGGAGTATGCAGTGATTCGACAGGGGAATGATGAACCAGCCTCTGAGTTCATTACTCGATTTGCAAGGTTGGCTAGTATTGTAGGAGACATTGCAGGATCAGCAGAAGCCCAGGCAGAAAAATGCAAGTGGGCAGTCAATGATCGAATTCGGAAGTCGATCATGTACATGAAATTTAAGGATATCACCGAAGTTGCTGATGCAATCAAAACTTTTGAATTCGAGAGGAAAGAATTTTTATCTCGAACTGAGGATAATAAGAAGAGAAACAGGGAAGGACAATTTAAGCAGGCAATCGGCCAATCATCCACTACGCCACAGCATCAAGACCGTAAAGTGCAAGGAAATCAAAACTCTGGAAATCAGGCACGTCCATGGCAACCTAGACCGCAAAACCCGAGGCCTGCTCAAAACCAGATTCAGTTGTATGCAGAACCTATTTGAGCTCAACCACTGAATCAACATGTAAACCCGAATCAAATACATATCCTCTATGTAATACTTGTGGTAAGAGACATCAGGGCGTATGTCACCGAGGTACAGGAGCATGCTTTAGATGTGGCCAAACTGGACACATGATCAAGGAGTGTACAAAGAAAGACATTAAGAAGAATAACCAACCCAATTTTGGAGGAAGAGTTTTCGCACTTTCTGCTACTGACGCTGCTAATGTCCCAGGTACTGTATCTGGAACCCTTCAGCTTGGTGAACGTAGTATCTATGTGTTATTCGATACAGGAGCGACTCATTCTTTAGTATCCCACTCGTTTACTAAGTACCTTCCGATAAGACCAACTCTCTTAAATCATACTTTAACCATTTCCACTCCCATGGAAAATTCATCCGTAATCACTTACGTATATAAAGATTGTCCGATCCGTATTGAATCTATTGTGTGTAAGGCAGACCTATTTCCAATACATATGTGTGACTTTGATGTTATTCTAGGGATAGATTGGTTGTCTCGACATCGCGTAACTATAGATTGTCATTTCCGCCGTGTTATTTTCGGTAATCTTCATCATCCTGATATTATATATCAGGGAACTCAAGCTCATAAATCTCTTAAAATTATCTCTGCGCTTAAGGCTCGAAAATTCTTATCAAACGGTTGTGCTGGATTCCTAGCATCGATTAAGGATACTTCTGCTAGTGTTAAGAGTATTGATAACCACTCCGTTGTTCGTGAATATCCTGATGTATTTCTGGATGAACTCCCGGGATTACCACCCGACCGTCAGGTAGAATTCACCATCGACTTGATCCCTGGTGCCGAACCTATTTCTAAAGCTCCATACCGTATGGCCCCAATGGAACTGAAGGAGTTGAAGGAACAATTGCAAGAATTGTTAGATCTGGGATTCATAAGACCCAGTGTTTCACCTTGGGGTGCTCCGGTCTTATTTTTGAAAAAGAAAGACGGTAGTATGCGTTTATGTATTGACTACCGAGAGCTGAACAAGATTACTATTCGTAATCAGTATCCTCTGCCTCGCATTGATGATCTCTTTGATCAAATTCAGGGGGCTCAGTTCTTTTCAAAAATCGACTTGAGGTCAGGGTACCATCAGCTAAAGATCAAAAATGATGATGTTCCCAAGACAGCCTTTCGTACTCGATATGGTCATTACGAATTTTTGGTTATGCCCTTTGGGTTAACTAATGCACCTGCAGTCTTCATGGATTTGATGAATCGCGTATTTCACCAATTCCTAGACAAATTCGTTATTGTCTTTATCGATGACATTCTGGTGTATTCTAAGAGTCGCGAAAAGCATGAAGCACATCTACATGTAGTACTTGGAACCTTGCGGCATGAGAAGTTGTACGCGAAGTTTTCCAAATGTGACTTTTGGCTTAGCCAAGTGTCATTTCTAGGTCATGTCATATCAGCAGAGGGAATTATGGTAGACCCAACAAAGGTTGAAGCTATTACAAAATGGCCAAGACCCACTTCTGTTACCGAAATACGAAGTTTCTTGGGTCTTGCTGGCTATTACCGAAGATTTGTTGAAAGATTCTCGGTAATTGCTTTACCACTCACAAAACTCCTAAGGAAAGGGGTGAAGTACTCATGGAATGAGGAACAAGAGAAAATCTTTGAAGAATTGAAGAAACGACTCGTATCCTCTCTGATACTCGCTCTCCTTTCTGGATCAGGAGGTTACCAAGTCTATAGTGATGCCTCAAAGAAAGGATTAGGTTGTGTGCTAATGCAACATGGGAAGGTTATCGCTTATGCCTCCCGTCAGTTAAAGCCTTATGAAGTTAACTACCCTACACATGATTTAGAATTAGCTGCAGTAGTCTTTGCACTTAAGATTTGGCGACACTATCTGTATGGTGAGAGTTGTGACATCCTTACCGAACACAAGAGCCTCAAGTACATATTTACGCAGAAGGAGCTAAATATGAGGCAAAGAAGGTGGTTAGAACTTTTAAAAGATTACGACCCAAATATTCAATACCATCCAGGTAAAGCCAATGTTGTAGCTGATGCATTGAGCCGAAAGAATTCCGGGACTATATCTTGCTTGCAAAATCAGCCTCGTATTAGGAGGGATCTCGAAAGAATGAACATTTGGCTTCAGGTTAGTAAATCTGATGGATATCTAGCTAGAATGCAGATTGAACCTGACCTCATATCACGGATCAAAGATGCACAAAAGCAAGATGGAGAACTTTGGGCAATTGTGCAAAATCTCGAGGTGGGTAAGCAATCTGAATTTAGTATAGACCATCAGGGGGTGATTTGGTGTGGCAAAAGACTTTGTGTACCCGATGACTCCACCCTTCGTGAGTCATTGTTAGCCGAAGCTCACAGCTCACCATTTTCAATTCACCCAGGATCTACCAAGATGTATCGAGACTTAAGACAGAACTTCTGGTGGAATGGCATGAAGGAAGACGTTGCTCGATACGTAAGTAAATGCCTCACTTGCCAACAAGTGAAAATTGAACACAAACGAGCAAGCGGTCTGTTGCAGCCATTGGATATTCCCATATGGAAGTGGGATGAGATCACAATGGATTTTGTTACCGGTTTGCCTAAGACTTTCAAGAAGAATGATGTTGTATGGGTTGTTGTCGATAGATTGTCGAAGTCAGCACATTTTCTATCGATTCAGCAAGGATTTTCGGTTAATAAGTTATCCGAAATATTTCTTCAAGAAATTATTCGACTCCATGGCACACCATCTTCCATTGTTTCAGATAGAGACCCACGTTTCACCTCACGATTTTGGAAAGGTTTTCAGGCAGCTTGGGGTACACGCCTGAAGTTTAGTACGGCTTTCCATCCACAAACAGATGGGCAGTCAGAACGCACGATTCAGACCTTGGAAGACATGCTCCGAGCATGTGCACTTGAATGGTCTGGAAACTGGGATGAATATCTATGCCTTGTTGAGTTCGCTTACAACAATAGTTGGCAAGCAAGTATTGGCATGGCACCTTTTGAGCTATTGTACGGTCGGAAATGTCGCGCACCGATATGCTGGGATGAAGTCGGAGAAAAGATTATTGAAGGGCCAGAACTAGTTCTGATTACAAACGAAAAAGTCACTATGGCACGAGAAAAACTGAAAGAAGCTCAAAGCAGACAGAAGAGCTATGCAGATCAAGATAGACGACCACTCGAATTTAAAATTGGTGACCACGTATTCTTAAAGGTATCACCTTGGCGTAGCGTTCGTAGATTTGGAATTAAAGGGAAGCTTAGTCCTCGTTTCATTGGTCCATTTGAAATCCTTGAAAGAATCGGAGAAGTATCATATCGACTAGCTCTACCGCCTCAACTCTCGCACGTTCATAACGTTTTTCATGTCTCCTCGTTAAGAGGATATAATTATCATCCACTCCATGTCATTAGTTATCCGTTACTTACAATTCACGAAGATTTGTCCTACGAAGAGGAACCAGAAGCCATCTTAGATCGACAAGAAAGGGTTTTGCGTAGGAAAGTAATTCCGTTTGTTAAAGTCCTCTGGAAAAATCACTCTGAACGCGAAGCAACATGGGAATCTGAAGAATCAATTCGCTCTCTATACCCTAATCTATTCTCGCAATAGAATTTTAGTCAAGGTAACGGTGAACCTTGCTCTTTGATCTATGTTCATTTGTTTATGTTTGTGATCATTCATGCTTTATCTTATGTGAATATATCTTAGTTATGATTACGCATATTTAAGAAGGAGATATCAGTACCAATAATCACTTTATTATCAGTAAGTCTCCATTGACTTTTCGTACAGTAAGATATTTTTTATTAAGATACGTAGAGGAAGAACCATTAGGACATGATGGTAAGGTAATTGACAATTATGGTCATGAACGTAATTATGAATTTCAGATACACATGTGTGTTTAGAAGATTTTTGTTATATAAGATAGTAACTCTGCTATGAAAGTTCCGTTCCCGTTACTTATGCGATATGTTATATTCTTATTTGGAAAAATTTCGTGGACGAAATTTCTTTTAAGGGGGTAATAGTTGTAATAACCCTAAATTTAAAAATCATTATTCTAGAAATAAAAGAATAATAATAATATATATTTATCTTATGATCCATCTTTCTGTATATCAACCAAAACTATTATTATTATTTATTATCCAATAGGAAACCCTAATTAAGACACCCAAGTGATTCTGCACAAACCCTAAAATTTTCAGAATTTTCAGAATCAGGATCAGGGCCCCTAAAACTCAGGGGGGGGGGGGTATTTTCTAGTGATGATTATCCATTTATCTCGCTGTCTAAATTAAATATTCTAGAAATGTCGACTCAGCTAGGCTAGTCCCAACCATGGCTACTCTATAAAATATAGGTAACCCTTACGGACCGTAAGGGTTAATTGTTACGGTCCGTAAGGGGGGGGGGGGGGCAAAATTCGGGTATAAATAGCAGACATTGGCACTTGCTTCTGGGCGCTTGAACGACGAACAAAGTCGGAAAATACACGGAGTTATGCTTTGTTTACTTCAATTAACACACACGAAAACACTAATTAGTTTAGCAAGGTGCTGCAGAACAGGGTATTAACTCAATCGCTGATACGATTCAATGTCCGATTGATTGAAATCAATCCAATGGATGTTTAAGTGCTGCTCAAATTTGGGTTATGCTTTGTCATTAGTCGTGATTCCGATGGATGTTTAAGTAATTTCACTTTGTCATTAATTGTGATTCCGATGGATGTTTAAGTGTTTACACTTTGTCATTCGTTGTGAATCCGATGGATGGATGTTTAAGTGTTTACACTTTGTCATTCGTTGTGAATCCGATGGATGTTTAAGTATCGCACTTTGTCATTCGTTGTGAGGATTTTAATCTCGTGACTTATCGTAAATGCTGTATTAAGTTACTAACCTAGTTTGTGTGCATATTATTTAAATTAGGTTAAAAGACTAATCAGTAGTCTAAACTCTGCCCGTATAAATCTGAAATATTATCACAAGGTAGCATCACTTTGGAATTATTAAGGTACGGATCCTTACCCCACTCCTTATTGTTTCATATTTAAATTGTTATAAACCCATTAAATTCATACACTCCTCAGGTCTTTAATTATCGATTCATTTGACAGTCCGTTGCATTCCTATTCAAAAAACTTCGGAATCAGGTTTTATGTCATGCGATAGTTTTCTATTAAGTTGTACTCATTATCGCATGTTCCAATATATGTTACGTTTTGTTATGAAAAATATTTTGATAAGTTATGTAAATAAGACTATTTGTACTCTGTTACCCTGAGTATCGCTTCTCGTGGAGTGTCCCACGAGCATATTGTTGCGGCATCGACAACATGTGCTCCTCCCGTGACGGAGAGATCAGTTCACGGCGTCTCTTAAGTACAAGTGTGGTACAAAGCTATTAGGAGGCGTATGGATCGATCCTAGGATTTAAGTTAAGGAGGTGGATAACGGGTATGCCAACTCGCCATCTCATGTGATAATTATGCAGGAGTAGCTACCTGTGTATTGTCACGTTTTAAGTTTGCTCATGGGTACATCCGTAAGATATGATTATGAAATTATGTTCTTGCATCGATCATTTTCGCAATAGGTTCCATTCGGATAACATTTCTATAAAGCGTTACTTGTTTTTTGAGCCTATTATTCCGTACTGAGCATTCGGCTCATTCCGTAAAACTTTTTGTATATACAGGTCCGCATGTTACTTTGGGCGGGGAAAAGAGAGAAGAATAAAGCCTAGGAATAAATCTGAAGATGTTAGTTATTGAAGTTGAATGTCTCTGCTTGTATAATTAACCTTAAGTTTAGTTGTTATGTGGTTGAATCCTTGTCAAATAAATAAATGAAATTATGACTTTTGTTTATGATACTACTGTTATTGTGACACGTCAGCCCTTCCGGGTTGGGGTGTTACACAGATCTTGTATGGCTTGGATGATGCCTCATTAAAGCTTCAAGCTCAACTTGCTGAAATAGTTCAAAGGCTGACAAGCAGACCTCCTTCACCAAACTCATAACAAATAAAGTCTCTCCCCAGAAACCCATTGGACTCAAAAATACTAATGTTGCAAAATGCAACATGTAAATTACATCAATTGTGGCATAAAACTAACCCTTTTTTAGTACTAATGTTGGAAAAAGTGTGCTTTTGTCTTCCTTTTGCATTTTCAGGATTAAATGAGCTCAAATTAACAAAAGAAGCAAAAAGACAGCAAAATCTAACATAAATACAAGAAAAGGAACAAACGTGACATGCCCGACCCCACGACAACATCTTCCCAAGCAAAACAAGAAGACAGAAGACTGAACACGCCCCATGCTCAGCCAGCACGGGGGCGTGCCCAAGTGTCAGCAGAAAAGACAAAGTGGTAGAAGCTTCTATTGCCCACCACGGGGCCGTGCTCAGCGGGCACGGGGCCGTGGTCAACTATAAGATTCGCAGAATCCAGGCAAATCTTGATAGTACAGATATGCCTCTGCACACGGGGTCGTGCTCAGCGGACACGGGGGCGTGGTCAACTAATAAAGACAAGCTGCAATTAATGAAGAAAGAGAAGGATGTGGACACGGGGCCGTGCCCACTGGACACGGGGCCATGCCCGAGCTTCTGTTCAGCCTATAAATAGGAGTGCTTGGCTCAAGCTCAAACCATCCCTTGGCACACCACCTCTCTCACACTTCACCCACCACCCACCACCACCATAACACCATCATCCACCACCATCATCCATTGTCCAGCATAGAGTGTGTGAGTCGTCTCGGGATCCAAGATTGATCGTAAGAGTTCTTGACAATCAAGGCCATGTTTGCCTAAGTCTCTTACATCACTTGGTGAAGACAAAGTGTCTAGTGTAATACTTTTTATTTTTAATCATTTTCGCACTTTTTAATTAGTTATGTATTAATGACTTTAATAACTATTTTCTTATGTTGAAGGTGATTCTTCCTTATCGTTTGTCCGTGGTGTCTTGACATTATTTTACTGTCTATATAAAATAAAAGATTTTCACCATTCATATCTCCACGGTCTATATGGAGGTATGTTGGCTACCTAGTCGGGGGTTAAGGGAACGGTTTGGTAAGAGTCTTGCCGTTGTTCAGCGTTTAGAGATCCTGCAAGGGACCTGGGTCAAATTTAGTAGGACCTCCTTCAATACTTAACGGTATTGGATGGCGGGGGTCCAAACTCTTTGATCCCCTCATAAGTTAAACTACTATCAATACTATAACCCGGCTACTTAGGACTGTATCCTTGCTGACTCAGACTACTTAGCCGAGGGTAACGTCACCTTCAAAAGAGGGGCCTACCATAATTTGCATTAATAACTTAATTAATTATCTTTCAATAATCCGACCCTTTAGGATTGTATCATTGCTGACTCAAACTACTGGGTTGAGGGTAACGTCACCTTCAAAAGAGGGCCCTACTACAATAACTAAGATAATCTCTTAATAAGTGCAAAAGTGCGGAAATAATCAAAGGTTACACTAAACACGAGTCGGAGCCAAGTGATTCATCTTGTCTATCTGTTTTTCTTTTATTTTTATTTTTCAGCATTTTAGTTAGTTTTTATTTTTCTTAGTTTAAAACATTTTTCTAAACTTTTGATTTGATTAGACGTTGAGGATAAACCGGTACTAAAAGCTCTTGTGTCCTTGGACGACCTCGGTATCTTACCAACACTATACTACGCTCACGATGGGTGCACTTGCCCATATGTGTGTTTAGTGTTAGTAAATATCGTGTTTTATAAATTTAAAACTTGGCTAAATAAAGTGTAAAAGGGCTTAAAATATACTTAAACTTATATACACACTTCACACGCATCAAGTTTTTGGCGCCGTTGCCGGGGACACAAGGATTTTAAGAAAGTTTGGAATCAGCGGCCTAATCGTTTTTTCTTATTTTTCATTTTTTTAGGATTTTTTCTTAGTTTTTCAGCTTCTGCAGAGCTCAGCACGGGCCGTGCCTGGTCGGACACGGGCCGTGCCCAGCCTTGTTACTGGCAGTTTTTATTTTCCGAGTTACAGAGAACTGAACACGGGGCCGTGTCAGTGCAACATGGGGCCGTGCCCAACTCCCAGTAACAGGGATCCAGAAAACAATCACTGTACCTCCGACCACGGGCCGTGTTCGCTGAACACGGGGCCGTGGTGAACCTTCTGACCAACGTTCTTTTCTGTTTTTGTTGCAGGACTTGGAACCCAGGCACCACATTAGAACTTCCTACATAGTGCATGATCTCCAGTTCTAGTAAAGACATAAAAGAACCTCTAGAAGAACCCGAACGCTTTCTCAGAAAAAGACTTAAAGCTAAAAACCAAGAGAAAGTTTTGGGGGACCCACTTCCAATGGCGGACCAACGTACCCTCATGGATTACCTACGACCCACTGTAGGTAATCTCGGCGCCGCTATCAATGCACCGAATGTCGTAGCCAATAACTTCCAACTTCGACCACAATTGATAGAGATGGTTCAAAACTCTGCAACCTTCTATGGGCTTGCGGACGAGGATCCCCATCTTACATATTACTAATTTCTTAGAAATATGTGATACCTTTTGGATCAATGGAGCATCAAATGACGCCATCCGCCTTCGAATGTTTCCATTTTCGCTAAAAGACCGAGCTAAGGCTTGGCTTAACACCCTCCCAGTTGGCTCGGTAAACACCTGGGATGAACTAGCCCAAAAGTTTCTATATAAGTATTTCCCTCCTATTAAAACGGCTAAATTAATGACTAAATTAATACATATTCACAACAGGATGGGGAATCCTTATATGAAACTTGGGAAAGGTTCAAGGGGCTACTAAGAAAGTGTCCTCATCACGGTCTTGCGGTATGGCAACAAGTATCCACTTTCTACAATGGGTTGTTGCCACACACAAGACAAACACTTGATTATAGCTCCGGGGGACTTTTAGGTAATCGACGCCCAAATGAAATATATAATCAAATTGTGGAAATTGCTCAAACCAATTTTCAATGGCACACTCCCCGAAGCAATAAATCTATTGCCCCGGGCGCCCATAAGGTTGATGAAAGCACTTCTTTACAAGCCCAAATCGAAGCCCTTTCTTCAAAAATCAAAAAACTAGAAATGACAAAAACAGTTTCGGTTATGGCTTGTGAAGGGTGTGGTGGGCCACATGAAAATTGGAGTTGTATGAAAGAATTAGATGAACAAACGGAAATGGTAAACTACATTGATAACAGACCAAGGCCGTCGGGTCCTCCAATGGGTACCTACAACCAAGGATGGCGTAACCACCCAAACCTTGGTTGGAGAGATCCCGGCAATAGTAGTAACCAACAAAACCAACGAACTAACTTTCAACAACCACAAAACTTTTCTCAACAACAAGGTGGACGAGAAAGGCTTGAAGATACTGTATCTCGCCTCGTCTCCGACACCGAAAAGAAAAACTCGGATCGATTTCAGCAATTGGAATCGAATTTTAGAAATCAACAAGCTAGCATTCAAAACATTGAAAAACAATTAAATCAAGTAGCTAAAAATTTCTCCGAGAGACCACAAGGCGCGTTACCTAGCAATACCGAAACCAACCCAAAAGCACAAGTACATCTCATCACATTGAGAAATCGGACCGTGGGCCCCGAGGAGGCTCCATTACCGCCAGATGAAAGAAGCCAGTCCAGCCAAACCACGACTCCACCCGCACCCCAACAAGAAAAGGCTTCTTTACCGAATCAAGAGCCCACCAAGACTCCTCCGATTCCGTACCCCGGTAGGTTAAATCGTCAAAAGACCAATGAACAATTCGCAAAGTTCGAAAATTTACTAAAACAATTGCATGTTAATATTCCTTTTATTGAGGTCCTTACCCAAATGCCCAAATATGCAAAATTTATGAGGGACTTCCTCACTCATAAAAGGAAATTTGAATCATTGCAATTAGTTAACTTAGGCGAAGAATGCTCCGCCTTAGTACTCAACAAACTCCCACAAAAGAAAATTGATCCCGGAAGCTTCACGATTCCTTGCTCGATTGGGGAATCCCCCGTTCGTAATGCATTAGCCGATCTTGGGGCTAGCATTAACCTCATGCCCACATCGATGTTCAAACGACTCGGCCTAGGAACAACGAGCCCTGCAAAGATGAGCATACAACTCGCCGACAGATCCGTCAAATTTCCACAAGGTGTCGCTGAAAACCTATTGGTCAAAGTTGACAATTTCGTTTTCCCAACCGACTTTGTCATCCTAGACATGGAAGAAGACGCCGATGTTCCTCTCATCCTCGGGAGGCCATTTCTAGCCACCGCCCAAGCAGTGGTTGATATGAATAATGGAACACTACCATTGAAATTTGGGGATGAGGAAGTAAAGTTTGGAGTTGGAAAGAGAGTAGAAGACGAAGACCCGGTCGACTACATGAAGGTCATAGACTCAAGCTTGGATGACGCTCTCCGACGGTGTAACATGGGATGCGAAACATCCCACTTGAGTGACATATGACCAGGCTTTGGGTCTAGCCAAGGACCCTTATAAACGTGGCGCACCACGGAGGCATTCCGCGGAACTATCCTTAGTTTAATTTAGATTAGTTTTTATGTTTTCTAGTTGAGTTTTAATTTTCAGGAATAAAACACACTTAAGATGGCAAAGGATACAAGGGAAAGATTGAACCAGCACCCCATGCAGGAAAACAAGGCCATCCGACGATTTTCTTCATTAACAGTAAGCTCGGCACCGGCCGTGTCCGCCCAACACGGCCCCGTGCTGCACAGTCTGCAGAAATACCCAGTTCAGGTAAACTGGACACGGGCTGTGCTCACCCAACACGCCCTCGTGTCCAGGCTTCTGTTTCTCTTGATTTATTTTTGTTACTGGAACTTGAACACGGGGTCGTGCCCGACACCACGGGGCCGTGTTCAGCGCCCAGTAACCCAAAAATTTTGCTTTTTCACCCTTTTTACACATTCAATCAACCTAAAAAGTTATTTTTGGGACACATTGAGGACAATGTGTAATTTAAGTGTGGGGGGATGCTAAAACCTTGAATCTTGTAAGTCCTAAATACAAGCCTTACACAAAACTCTATTGGAACCGCTAATCGCCCCAAATTTTTTTCAAAAACATTTTCATTTTTTTTACTTGTCTAGGTTTAACTTGGGAATTTCAAAGTTCTAAAAAGGTTACATTTTTACAAATTTACAACCGACAGCGTCGTGATAAAAAGAACCAACATAAGAAAATTATGAAAAGGCATGGCAAACTTAGTTAAAATTTGATTATATATACTTGATCACATAAAAACGCATTTCCACAAAAGTGAGTTTTGAGCCTTTATTGAGCATACAAATATATATCTTTAAATTAAATGCTCATTTTTCGTTTCTTGTGTGAATAGCCGCTTGGTTCTTACGACTCTAGAACTTGCCATGACGATACATTCCCGGTCCTTACCAACTTAAACCCGAGTAAGTAAATGATGGAGGCATTGGGACTAACCCTTTTTATTTCTACACCATTATTTTTCTTTTTTTTACCACCTACCCAAAATCCCCCTAGTTAGCCCCTTTGAGCCTAAACCTTTTCATTTCATAACCCAAACCAAACACCCTTTCACCTACCAAAACCTTTTTCATTTTTAACCCTTTGTTTTAGTAACTATCTCGGTTTTTCGTATGACTTTTCAAAAAAAAAAATTGTGTTGATGATGAAGCAAAAGAAAATAAACAAACAAGTTCATCAAAAACTTTGTTTGAATAATAGCTTCATCAAAAATAAAAGTTACAAAAATAAAAAAGTCTTACGAAAACCGACGCTTGTTACGTTTTTAGCCTTTTCTACTAACCACTAACCACTAACCCAACCACCTACCTTTAACCCAAGCCTAACCCTTCACCCAAAAAGTCCTCTTGATATTTACAAAGGTAAATAGTTAAAAAGGAGGAGGATTGATTGCTTGGCACGCTTATGGTAGGAGTAAGTTCCATGCCGCTCTCGAGTGATCCACTAAAATACATTTTCGGCCGAGTGTTGAGTGATCCCTGTGAGGTATGTGAACTTGTATATAAATAGAATTTTAAAGAGGCATGTTATGCCCTAATAAGTAATTTATCTTATGAAAAGTTTTAAATAAATCATGACGAATAGGATTGTAAAAAAATAAAAATAAAACTTAATAAAGAATCTTGGAAATCCCGACACTCTATGACAAGCCCAAAAACTTTCTCTTCTACCCATTCCATTTGGGAGTGTAAAGCCATATTATAAAGAGTTTTGCTTGAGGACAAGCAAAGATTCAAGTGTGGGGGTATTTGATGTGTGCAAAATGCAACATACAAATTACATCAATTGTGGCATAAAACTAACCCTTTTTTAGTACTAATGTTGGAAAAAGTGTGCTTTTGTCTTCCTTTTGTATTTTCAGGATTAAACGTGACATGCCCGACCCCACGACAGCATCTTCCCAAGCAAAACATGAAGACAGAAGACTGAACACGCCCCGTGCTCAGCTAGCACGGGGGCCTGCCCAAGTGTCAGCAGAAAAGACAAAGTGGTAGAAGCTTCTATTGCCCACCACGGGGCCATGCTCAGCGGGCACGGGGCCTTGGTCAACTATAAGATTCGCAGAATCCAGGCAAATCTTGATAGTACAGATATGCTTCTGCAAACGGGGTCGTGCTCAGCGGACACGGGGGCGTGGTCAACTAATAAAGACAAGCTGCAATTAATGAAGAAAGAGAAGGATGTGGACACGGGGCCGTGCCCACTGGACACGGGGCCGTGCCCGAGCTTCTGTTCAGCTTATAAATAGGAGTGCTTGGCTTAAGCTCAAACCATCCCTTGGCACACCACCTCTCTCACACTTCACCCACCACCCACCACCACCATAACACCATCATCCACCACCATCATCCATTGTCCATCATAGAGTGTGTGAGTCGTCTCGGGATCCAAGATTGATCGTAAGAGTTCTTGACAATCAAGGCCATGTTTGCCTAAGTCTCTTACATTACTTGGTGAAGACAAAGTGTCTAGTGTAATACTTTTTTTTTTAATCTTTTTCGCACTTTTTAATTGGTTATGTATTAATGACTTTAATAACTAGTTTCTTATGTTGAAGGTGATTCTTCCTTATCGTTTGTCCGTGGTGTCTTGACATTATTTTACTGTCTATATGAAATAAAAGATTTTCACCATTCATATCTCCACGGTCTATATGGAGGTATGTTAGCTACCTGGTCGGGGGTTTAGGGAATTGTTTGGTAAGAGTCTTGCCGTTGTTCAGCGTTTAGAGATCCTGCAAGGGACCTGGGTCAAATTTAGTAGGTCCTCCTTCAATACTTAACGGTATTGGATGGCGGGGGTCCAAAGTCTTTGATCCCCTCATAAGTTAAACTACTATTAATACTATAACCCGACTACTTAGGACTGTATCCTTGCTGACTCAGACAACTTAGCCGAGGGTAACGTCACCTTCAAAAGAGGGGCCTACCATAATTTGCATTAATAACTTAATTAATTATCTTTCAATAATCCGACCCTTTAGGATTGTATCCTTGCTGACTCAAACTACTGGGTTGAGGGTAACGTCACCTTCAAAAGAGGGGCCTACTACAATAACTAAGATAATCTCTTAATAAGTGCAAAAGTGCAATTAATAATCAAAGGTTACACTAAACACGAGTCGGAGCCAGGTGATTCATCTTGTCTATCTGTTTTTCTTTTATTTTTATTTTTCAGCATTTTAGTTAGTTTTTATTTTTCTTAGTTTAAAACATTTTTCTAAACTTTTGATTTGATTAGACGTTGAGGATAAACCGGTACTAAAAGCTCTTGTGTCCTTGGACGACCTCGGTATCTTACCAACACTATACTTCGCTCACGATGGGTGCACTTGCCCATATGTGTGTTTAGTGTTAGTAAATATCGTGTTTTATAAATTTAAAACTTGGCTAAATAAAGTGTAAAAGGGCTTAAAATATACTTAAACTTATATACACACTTCACACGCATCAATTGACTTTGCTCAAGTCCAATGGTAGAGTTGAACACATTTCAAGGGAGGACGCATTAGGCCTGGATGCAGCTGATCTCCAATATCTTTTTGAATTTCAACTTCACATGGATGAGGATGATGAAGACTCCATGAACTTTCAATTACAGTTCAAAGGGAAATCAGGGAGAAATTGATGAGAGAATAAAGATCATGAATAAGGAAGTGTTTTGGCATCATCTGTTCTAGGGGGAGATTGTTGGCCCATGTAATCAAACCTAAAAGAACAGATGATATTGAAAGCCAAAACTGGTTCTCAACAACTGATCATCAATAAGCAATGCATGACCTAAGTTCCCTCCAATGGCAGTGCTTCCATCAACTGATGACTTCAAGTACTGATCTCTCAACAACTACTCTTCAAAGAACTGCTGATTGTAAAGACTGCAGACCTAAGAACTGCTGCTTGTCAAAGTACTGATAAAGACAAAGCACTGCTGATTCAAGGCCTGATCAACCATTGAAGAAAGCACTGATATGCAACATCAGTGTTTAGGCAATAACAGTGGAAAGCTACATCAGTGTTTTATGTATCAGTTGTTTAATGTAACGGTGTTTAGTATAGATCAGTGTTTAGAGGTTGTTAGTCTGTTAGATGTCACTGTCTAGGTGACGTCAGCATTAGATGCTCAATGGTTAGGATTGTACTAAAAATAGAAAAGTACCTATACTGTTCTATTTGCTCTTTTGCATACACTTATCTTGTACGCACTAACAGTGAGCTCAGGCTTAGGGGGAGTTTAGTGTTGCATGCATGCATAGTTGAATCTTGTAATTCATAAAATCATTCGATTAATGAAATCATGTATGCTGAAAACTATTCTCTTGTGATTGTGTTATAAAGTTTACTTTCCATTTCCGCTGCATTACATATCTGTTGTACCTTCTTACATTAATCATTTAATTAAACAACACAATCAAAGAAACTCAGATCCTAACACCTGTCAATAAGCTCTCACGCTTGCCAATAAACTAAGGGCAAGTTAGGCCAACGCCTACGAGCGGGCCCGTCTCCCCATATCTGGCTCCGCGCCGACGAGCCTTCGGCACGGTAATCCGTGTTTAATAGAAATCGCGCCTCCGGGCACCCCATAGCCCCGTTCCAACCGCAACGGCCACTCGGATGCTATGGCAAAGATACAGCGACAAGTAAATAAAATAAACCAAAAAACGGAAAAAAAGGGGTCGCAACACGAGGACTTCCTAGGGTATCACCCTTCCTAGTATTACTCTCGTCCAAGCCCGCTTCACTGCGGAGTTCTGATGGGATCCGGTGCATTAGTGCTGGTATAATCGCAACCGAAAGAATACCAGCTCCTTATTCCTTTATAGCTTTCCACGCCTTGATCCCATGCCCACCTATGCACCCATGTGTGGCCTACATTACGAGTCTCGGGACCGCAGTGCGCGCGCGCGCCTTCGTCAAAGCCTTCCTTTGACAAAAGCGGCCACTCCCGTCAATAAACTCTCACGCTTGCCAATAAACTAAAGACAAGTCAGGCCAATGCCTACAAGTGGGCCCGTCTTGTCACACCCTGACCACGTAGAACATACAAAACGTGGCGGAAACATCGGGGAGTGTTGTAACAGAATTAATGTTTCACAACCATGGAAATTAAAGTTTCATTTTATTGATTAAAAGTGTTACAATGTCTAAACAAACATGGAAATACAACATAATTAACTAGTCTGCATCTTTTATTGTCACTAAAGCCCAAGTCTGCCTATATGTATCTTGATCATCTTATGCAACAGTTCCTGAAAAACACATGTGAAAATAGGTACGTCAGCATAAAAATGCCGGTGAGATACATAGGTTTTGTGAAAATAGGTTTCATGACTTATGTTTGAGAAAATGTTTAGTCATGAACCTTGTAATTTGCTTTGTCTTGTAAATCGTTTGAAAATCAATAAGTTCAAATGATATGTATAGATAAAAGAATAATGTATGGTTAAATGAATAACCATGTAGACTGAGTTTGTATAAGATAAGTTGTTTGTAAAACAATGTCTTGTGAAAAGTATGTTATTTGTATAAAATGTTCTATGTCTCAAACTGAAATGATTCAAATAACGCTATGATATGTAATACCATACAAACACTTATATATAGGAAGTACCAGCGGCGTATCCACCATGTTTGTATCATATTACACACGCGTCGTTACTTAATCACTTAACCAAACCAAACCAAACAATGTAAAATGTCTAATGTAAATCATGTAATGGATACAAACGGTTCAATAGTTACAAACAGTTCACATGGTTCAACGGTTACAAACGGTTCACGTGGTTCAACGGTTACAAACGGTTCACGTGGTTCAACGGTTACAAATACAAACGGTTCACAGATATCAACGGATCACATAGTCAAATGATTACAACGGTTCAAAATGTAGTATAATGTGTTCATACGCTGGATAAGCATATGCAACAGAAAGGCAATGTAAAACAATGTACTAAGTAATGCACACAATGGGCACACCTAGCATGAGATGAAATGTAAAACATGTACTATAATGTACTAACGAACATAGCATGTATATGATGTGAAAACAGGAAAGCATGAAAGTAACAAGTAGGCACATGTGTTCCACCCCAAAACAGTTTGGAAAACAGTAAAAGAGGGGTCTATGTACTCACCTGAGATTGCTCAGTAGTTCTGGAGTGACAACTAAACAATGCTAGAGATCGCGGATATCAAACGGCACCTAGTATAGATAACTATGTTAAAATACCGGACCTAGATCGGAAGATTGGGTAGCATTAGGGTTTGTAAACCAAACGAGTGTAGAGACTCGTGTCATTTGGTTTAACAAAGCCTATATACTAAATGAAACTTAACCTGAGTGATTTCGACCCATTACGACCCGTTTAGGTAGCTTATGTTACTTTAACGCGTCGTTCGCGTGAAACGTGTTCGGACCGCCTAACTAGCTCTATGACAAGTGTCATATGCCTAAACATATTACATAATCAGTTATGTGACAAAGGTTTGGGTTACATATGCTTAATTACCAATTATATATGAAAAGGGTATTCTGGTAATTTACCTAAGGCATATAAACTACCTATCATACAACTACTCAAACGATGCGACCATAGGGTATAACCTCGGAAGGTTATGCCCTATACTAGGGTCACCTAATGTATTTGGTCGGATCCTAATGATCGACCAAACTGGGTCGGGTTCGAGGTATAAGCGATTTATTAGATCGCTTACCCTACGACCCTAGACAACGTGGTAATCAGTAGGCATAGTCCCAAGGGACCATGACCATCGTGATTACAATCACGTTGCGAAGTTCAAACGAACTTCGCATTGACCATTACTGGTCAACGCTGAAAGTCAAACAAAGTTTGACTTTCTGACTCGAAAAGCAGTAAAAATAAGGAAAAGAACGAAAGAATACTTACGAAGGGTCCCCGAATGCTAATCCCGATCCAAGAACTCAGGTATGAAACAATGGTTTCAACTTAGAGCTCTCAAAATCAGAATTCTAGTGGGTTTTGATGTTGTGTGGGTTGGGTATTTATAGGAATACCCGAACCGTTAGGATCGTTTGTCGAAAATCGTGCCTTAATCATGTCCGTACAAGTGTCGGAATGTTATGGTGCCTAAATTGCCACTAACCATAGGGAATCAACACTTGGCAAGGGATTTGGGAGTGGATAACAACTGTAAACAGCTGTCGATACATCGAATCCGGTCCCGAAAATGCGAAAAATGAGTTTTCTGCATGTTTCTGCCCCAGACTAGGCAGTCGCGTATCGCGACGGTGAGGGCCTAGGCAGTCGCGCTACGCCACTGACCCCCCAGTTTCAGAAAAGTTTCAAAAGTGGCAGGAATGGTCCCTGCACGTGTTTAAGGCCTTTTTCGATGCGTTTGAACCCCGTTAACCTCATTTCAAGGCTCTAAAATGAAGTTAAAGTATAGGGAACTCAAAACATACTCAAAAATATGCCGGATGATGGTTCGTTTGGTCGTACGAACGCGATGTTCGCTTAATTACGACGGAATGCGCATAAGCGCGAAAAACGAACCAAATGACGCGACGAATGGATTTTTCTTATGGCGAACACTAAAATATAATGTAGTCATGCTTACATAAATTTTTGGATGTCCAGATGTATTCAGAACGTAAGTTATGCGCGAAAATGCAAACTTGTGCACTTTTTGACACTTTTAGTCCCTGAATGACCCAAAAGTTTATTTTAGCACACCGAACCCCTCAAAGCCTATTTCTAAGCTATGTAAAGGATATTTATGGTATGTTTAACTTATGGTCATGTTCCGGAAGGTCTGTTACAGTTCAAATTGGCATACTTTCGCAGTTTGTCAAATTTAGTCCCTGTAAGCGATTAAACTTTGATTTCACCACACCAAACCTTCCAAAACTTATATCTAAGTTATGTAACGGTTATTTAAGGTATGTTAAGCCTATTTCACTATTCCAGAGTGTTCATTGCATTAAACTGGTTATATTTACGCATCAGTGCGTGTATAACCTTCCAGAAAGCGATTTAGAGCTTGAAATCGAACATGAGTTGATATGTGCAAAAGATACACATATTTATACAAGTCCAAAGTATGAAATACAATATTTCATTGGTTTGGCATTTGTTTGATGGTTGAAATGACACAGGTGTTACACGTCTTACCATATCTAGCTCCCGCACCGACGCGCCTTCGGCACGGTAAACCGTGTTTAATCAAAAGCGCGCCTCTGGGCACCTCATAGCCCCGTTCCCCACCGCAACGGCCACTCAGATGCTACACCAAAGATACATTGACCAGTAAATAAAATAAACCAAAAAATGAAAAAAAAGGGTTGCAACACAAGGACTTCCCAGAGGACTTCCCAGGGAGTCACCCATCCTAGTACTACTCTCGCCCAAGCACGCTTCACTGCGGAGTTCTGTTGGGATCCGGATCATTAGTGCTGGTATGATCGCAACTGAAAGAATACAAGCTCCTTATTCCTTTGTACCTTTCCACGCCTTGATTCCATGCCCACCTATGCTCACATGTGTGGCCTATGTTCCACGTCTCGGGCCCGCCGTGCGCGCTCGCGCCTTCGTCAAAGCCTTCCTTTGACAAAAGCGGCCACTCCCGTCAATAAGCTCTCACGCTTGCAATAAACTAAGGACAAGTCAGGCCAAGGCCTACGAGTGGGCCCGTCTCCCGATATCCAGCTCCCGCGTCGATGAGCCTTCGGCATGGTAAACCGTGTTTAATCGAAAGCGCTCCTCTAGGTAACCCGTAGCCCCGTTCCAACCACAACGGCCACTCGGATGCTACGCCAACGATACAGCGGCTAGTAAATAAAATAAACCAAAAAATGAAAAAAAGGGGTTGCAACACGAGGAATTCCCAGGGGGTCACCCATCCTAGAACTACTCTTGCCTAAGCACGCTTCACAGCGGAGTTCTGATGGGATCCGGTGCATTAGTGCTGGTATGATCGCAACCAAAAGAATACCAGCTTCTTATTCCTTTATACCTTTCCACGCCTTGATCCCATGCCCAACTATGCTCTCATGTGTGGCTTACGTTACGCGTCTCAGGCCCGCCGTGCGCTAGCGCGCCTTCGTTAAAGCTTTCCTTTAACAAAATCGACCACTCCCATCGATAAGCTCTTAGGCTTGCCAATAAACTAAGGAGAAGTCAGGCCAATGACTACGAGCGGGCCCGTCTCCCTATATCCGGCTCCCACGCCGATGAGCCTTAGGCATAGTAAATCGTGTTTAATCGAAAGCGTGCCTCCGGCACCCCGTAGCCCCGTTCTAACTGCAACGGCCACTCGGATGCTACGCCAAATATACATCGACCAGTAAATAAAATAAACCAAAGAATACCAGGGGATCACCCATCCTAGTACTATTGTCGCCCAACCACGCTTAACTACGAAGTTATGACGGGATCCGGTGCATTAGTGCTGATATGATCGCAACCGAAAGAATACCAGTTTCTTATTCCTTTATACCTTTCCACACCTTGATCCCATGCCCAACTATGCCCTCATGGGTGGCCTACGTTACGCGTCTCACGCCCGCCGTGCGGGCGCGCGTCTTCTTCAAATCCTTCCATTGACAAAAGCGGCCACTCCAGTCAATAATCTCTCACCTTGCCAATAAACTAAGGACAAGTCAGGCGAACGCCTACGAGCGGGCCCGTCTGCCCATATCCGGCTCCCGCGATGACGAGCCTTCGGCACGGTTCGAAGGCTCGGTAAACCGTGTTTAATTGAAAGCGCGCCTCCGGGCACCCCGTAGACCCGTTCCCCACCGCAACGGCCACTCGGATGCTACGCCAAACATAAATCGAACAGTAAATAAATAAACCAAAAAATGATAAAAAGGGGTTGCAACACGAGGACTTCCAAATGGGGGCACAAATCCTAGTACTACTCTCGCCCAAGCACGCTTAGCTGCGGAGTTCTGATGGGATCCCGTGCATTAGTGCTGGTATGATCGCAACTGTAAGAATACCATCTCCTTATTCATTTATGCCTTTCCACGCCTGGATCCCATGCCCAACTACGCACTCATGTGTGGCCTACGTTACGGGTCTCGGGCCCGCCGTGCGCGCGCAAGCCTTCGTCAAAGCATTCCTTTGACAAAACCGGCCACTCCCGTCAATAAGCTCTCACGCTTTCCAATAAACTAAGGACACATCAGGCCAGCGCCTACGAGCGGGCCCGTCTCCCCATATCCGGCTCCCGCGCCGACGAGCCTTCGGCACGGTAAACCGGTTCAATCGAAAGTGCGACTCCGAGCACCCCGTAGCCCCGTTCCGCACATCAACGGCCACTCGGATGCTACGCCAAAGATACATCAACCGGTAAATAAAATAAACCAAAAAACGAAAAAAAAGAGGTTGCAACACGAGGACATCCAAATGGGGGCACCAATCCTAGTACTACTCTCGCCCAAGCACGCTTAGCTGCGGAGTTCTGATGGGATCCCGTGCATTAGTGCTGGTATGATCGCAACCGTAAGAATACCATCTCCTTATTCATTTATTCCTTTCCACGCCTTCATCCCATGCCCAACTACGCACTCATGTGTGGCCTACGTTATGCATCTCGGGCCCGTCGTGCGCGCGCATGCCTTCGTCAAAGCATTCTTTGACAAAAGCGGCCACTCCCGT
This sequence comes from Helianthus tuberosus, assembly GCA_030545235.1. Taxonomy (NCBI): domain Eukaryota; kingdom Viridiplantae; phylum Streptophyta; class Magnoliopsida; order Asterales; family Asteraceae; genus Helianthus; species Helianthus tuberosus. The sequence continues at coordinate 142,968,591 of CM060365.1, forward strand.
CAATAAGCTCTCATGCTTTCCAATAAACTAAGGACACGTCAGGCCAGCGCCTACGAGCGGGCCCGTCTCCCCATATCCGGCTCCCGCGCCGACGAGCCTTCGGCACGGTAAACCGGTTCAAGCGAAAGTGCGACTCCGAGCACCCCGTAGCCCCGTTCCGCACATCAACGGCCACTCGGATGCTACGCCAAAGATACATCAACCGGTAAATAAAATAAACCAAAAAACGAAAAAAAAGAGGTTGCAACACGAGGACATCCAAATGGGGGCACCAATCCTAGTACTACTCTCGCCCAAGCACGCTTAGCTGCGGAGTTCTGATGGGATCCCGTGCATTAGTGCTGGTATGATCGCAACCATAAGAATACCATCTCCTTATTCATTTATGCCTTTCCACGCCTTGATCCCATGCCCAACTACGCACTCATGTGTGGCCTACGTTACGCATCTCGGGCCCGCCGTGCGCGCGCATGCCTTCGTCAAAGCATTCCTTTGACAAAAGCGGCCACTCCCGTCAATAAGCTCTCACGCTTTCCAATAAACTAAGGACACGTCAGTCCAGCGCCTACGAGCGGGCCCGTCTCCCCATATCCGGCTCCCGCGCCGACGAGCCTTCGGCACGGTAAACCGGTTCAATCGAAAGTGCGCCTCCGGGCACCCCGTAGCCCCGTTTCTCACATCAACGGCCACTCGGATGCTACGCCAAAGATACATCGACCGGTAAATAAAATAAACCAGAAACCGAAAAAAAGGGGTTGCAACACGAGGACTTCCCAAGGGATCACCCACCCAAGTACTACTCTCGCCCAAGCACGCTTAACTGCGGTGTTCTGATGGGATATGGTGCATTAGTGCTGGTATGATTGCAACCATAAGAATACCAGCTCCTTATTCCTTTATACCTTTCCACGCCTTGATCCCATGCCCTCCTATGCTCTCATGCGTGACCTACGTTACGTGTCTCGGGCCCGCCGTGCGCGCACACCTTCGTCATAGCCTTCCTTTGACGAAAGCAGCCACTCCAGTCAATAAGCTATCACCCTTTCCAATAAACTAAGGACACGTCAGGCCAACGCCTATGCGCAGGCCCGTCTCCCCATATCCGGATCCCACGCCGATGAGCCTCCGGCACAGTAAACCGTTTTTAATCGAAAGCGCGCCTCCGGGCACCCCGTAGCCCCGTTCCCCACATCAACGTCCACTCGGATGGTACGCCAAAGATACATCGACCGGTAAATATAATAAACCAAAAATAGAAAAAAAGGGGTTGGAAAACGAGGACCTCGCAGGGGGTCACCCATCCTAGTACTACTCTCGCCCAAGCACGCTTAACAATGGAGTTTTGATGGGATCTGGTGCATTAGTGCTGGTATGTTCGCAACCGAAAGAATACCACCTCCTTATTCCTTTATACCTTTCCACGCCTTGATCCCATGCCCACCTATGCTCTCATGTGTGGCCTACGTTACGCGTCTCGGGCCCGTCGTGCGCGCTCGGCTTCGTTATAGCCTTCCTTTGACAAAAGCGGCCACTCTCGTCAATAAGTTTTCACGCTTTCCAATAAACTAAGGACACGTTAGGCCAACACCTTAGAGCGGGCCCGTCTCCCCATATACGACTCCCACGTCGACGAGCCTTCTGCACGGTAAACCGTGTTAAATCGAAAGCGCGCCTCCGGCCATTCCGTAGCCCCGTTCCCCACATCAACGGACACTCGGATCCTACGCCAAAGATACATTGACCGATAAATAAAATAAACCAAAAAACAAAAAAAATAGGGGTTGCAACACGAGGACTTCGCAGGGGGTCACCCATCCTAGTACTACTCTCGCCCAAGCATGCTTAACTGTGGAGTTCTGATGGGATCCAGTGCATTAGTGCTCGTATGATCGCAACCTAAAGAATACCACCTCCTTATTCCTTTATACATTTCCACGCCTTGATCCCATGCCAACCTATGCTCTCATGTATGGCCTACGTTACGCGTCTCGGGCCCGCCGTGCGCGCTCGCCTTTGTCATAGCCTAACTTTGACAAAAGCGGCCACTCCCATCAATAAGCTCTCACGCTTTCCAATAAACTAAGGACACGTTAGGACAACGCCTACGAGCGGGCCCGTCTCCCCGTATCCACCTCCCGCGCCGACGAACCTTCGGCACGGTAAACCGTGTTTAATCCAAAGCGCACCTCCGGGCACCCCGTAGCCCCGTTCCCCACATCAACGGCCACTCGGATGCTACGCCAAAGATACATCGACCGGTAAATAGAATAAACCAACAAAACGAAAACAAAGAGGTTGTAACACGAGGACTTCCCAGGGGGTCACCCATGCAGTACTACTCTTGCCCAAGCACGCTTAACTACGGAGTTCTGATGGGATCCGGTGCATTAGTGCTGGTATGATCACAACCGAAAGAATACCAGCTTCTTATTCCTTTATACCTTTCCACGCCTTGATCCCATGCCCACCTATGTTCTCATGTATGGCCTACGGTACGTGTCTCGGGCCCCGTCGTGTGCGCGCGCCTTTGTCATAGCCTTTCTTTGACAAAAGGTGCCAATCCCATCAATAAGATCTCACGCTTTCCAATAAACTAAGGACACGTCAGGCCAACGCCTACGAGCGGGCCCGTCTCCCCAGATCCGGCTCCCACGCCAATGAGCCTTCGGCACGGTAAACTGTGTTTAATCGAAAGCGCGCCTCCGGGCACCCCGTAGCCCCGTTCCCCACATCAACGGCCACTCGGATGCTACACCAAAGATACATCGACCGGTAAATAAAATAAACCAAAAAAGAAGGTTGCAACACGAGGACTTCCTAGGGGGTCAACCATCTTATTACTACACTCGCCCAAACACGCTTAACTGCGGAGTTCTGATGGGATCCGGTGCATTAGTGCTGGTATGATCGCAACCGAAAGAATACCACCTCCTTATTCCTTCATACCTTTCCACGCCTTGATCCCATGCCCACCTATGCTCTCATGTGTGGCCAACGTTACGCGTCTCAGGACCGCCATGCGCGCGCGCCATCGTCATAGCCTTCCATTGACAAAAGCGGCCACTCCCGTCAATATGCTCTCACGCTTTCCAATAAACTAAGTACACGTCAGGCCAACGCCTACGAGCGGGCCTGTCTCCCCATATCCGGCTCCCGCGCCGATGAGTCTTCGGCACGGTTTTGGTAAACCGTGTTAATCAAAAGCGCGCCTCCGGTCACCCCGTAGCCCCGTTCTCCACATCAACGGCTGTCACACCCCGACCACGTAAAACAACAAATTGTGGCGGAAACGTCGGGGAGGGTTGTAACAGAATTATTGTTCCACAACCATGGTAATTAAAAGTTATGTTTTATTCAACAAACAGAGAGTTACATTGTCTTAAAACAACTGAAACGAAGAGTTCATCACATAATTAAACTAGTTCCATCTTTATTTTTAAGTCTCTAAGGCACAGGTCCGCCCTAGTGTGTCACGAACATCCTAAGCAACAGCTCCTGAAAACACATGTGTAAATAGGTACGTCAGCATAAAAATGCCTGTGAGATAAATAGGTTTTATGAAAATAGGATTCATGACTTGAGTTTAAAGAAATGTTTAATAAAAGTTAGTCATGAACCTTGTAAATTGTTTTGTTAACCAAAGTCTTGTGAAAAATATGTTGTTTATGTAAAATGTATGAGTCCAAATTGAATGATCTAAATAACGCTACGACATGTAGTACAATACAAGCACTTATATATAGGAAGTACCAGTGGCGTATCCACCATACTTGTGCCATACTACACACATCTTGTTACTTAAGTCACTTAAACAAACCACCAATATATAAAGTCCATGTTTAAACCAATTGTCAAAAAGTCCTTGTATAAGTCATGTCAAATGCAAAAAAAGTCCAAATATAGTCAAGTAATGTGTAACAAATGTTATGTATGGTAAGTAAAGTGTAGTCACATAAACCAAATGTAAAAATGTACAAAACAAGGTATTTTGAATATATCAAAAAGTTATGTTTTGCAAAGTAAATGCATGTTTTATTGATACAAACACTTATGTGGTAAGTTAACGCATACATTCAAGCCTTGAGATAGATGGATAACCCTAAGTCAAGGTTATCAAAAGAAATGTTATCGGATTCAGTCATTCCTTACACCCAAACAAACCTAGGATGTCAGGGACGGGAATTGTCAAGTCCTATGGTACCATTACTTACTACCGAGCGGCGTAGCTAATGTTAATGAATGTGTTTTAGTCCCGTTGTACAAACCAAATGTCATATCAAATGTAAACATGTTATGAGAAAGCAATGTACTAAGTATGCTAAGTTAACATATAAAGCAGAAAAGTCATGTAAATCAATCTGCTAGCATATCAAGTAAACATACATAGCAAAAGAAGATGAAATTATGTATTAATAGTGAACTAATGAACATAGCAAGTATATATTATGAAAAACATGGAAAGCATGAAAATAACAAGTAGGCACATGTGTTTCACCCCAAAATGTTTGAAAAACGGTAAAAGAGGGGACTATGTACTCACGGTAGTGCGTCTTGAATTGAATCTCAAACTCTGTCCGCTACACGACAACCTACAACGTACTAATATCTATTAGACGAGCGGGCCGTGCCTTGGCTTAGAGTTTAGTATTTTGGGTCACGTTTCTTATATTGTTCTGTGTGATAATTATTTGTTAAAATAGCTAATGTTTTAACTTAATCATATGTCATGTTGGGATATTTGTTCATTCCATGTTCTAGTAAACTCTTGTCTAGAAAATATTTACTAAGTGTTGTATTTTCGGAAAATTTCGCCATGGTCTCCTTTGTAAATGGAGGTGTCCATGCTTAATAGCATATCATTTTCTTTTACATATATTCCGTAGATCGTTCTTTAATAACCAACCCGACATTTAGACATGCAAAGCATTACTTATGTTGTTTCAGCTTTATTAATCAAAACTGGACTATTTTCGAGGATTTTTATAAAATAGTTAACCTTCTCCAAAAATTCCCACGATCCAAATTTTATTATGCAAAAATACCGGGGTCCAGTTCATAACCAATATTTTAAAGAAATTTATTTACCCCACTGCAATCAGATTTGTTACTTTCTGATTGCAGTCTATGGCATAATTCACTAAAAATTAATCGTAAGTCTGATTGACTAAATTCCAGTTAGAGGATCACGGCGACAACAGTGACCACCTACAGTACAAATCCCATGGGCTGATTCTACTCAGGTTTCAAGTTATGACTCCGAATACAACACACTTTTTCTGCAGTAAAAACACAGCTTGAGCTGCTGTCCAAAAGCAGTCCGTTAAAAATAGTAAACAGCCTCAAAAAATTATGATTCCAGTGCCATTTGATCAGTTGTTCAAAAATACATAACTTAGGCTTCAGAAAATCAGTTTTTCGATTTATAATGGTCCAGTTACAGCCTGTTGAAGTCGGCTGAAAATGTAAATTAGCATGTTTCTTGTTTAAATTTCTTGTTTAAACTTTTTAGTGTTCTTGTAAATTTCATCATACTACATATCTTGACTAAGAACAAAATGAAGCAAGGTGTAAGACTTACTACTAGCACAAAGCTAGGGTAGAAATTCTAGTGTGAAGATGATGGGAAGCTTGAATCACTTGAGAACACCTTGGGATCACCTCTAGATCTTCACACTAACTTAAAAATGGCTAGAAATGGTGATGAACATGAAGAACAAGAGTTTGAAGATTTGAAGATGGAGAGAGAGAGAGATGGTGGACGGTTTGGGTGAGGGAGAGAGAGGAGTGATGGAGTGTTGTAATGATCTTGTAAAATTAAGTGAAGATATAGAAGTATTTATAGAAGATATGAAGGTGTCATGCACATACATGTGTCAAGGAGTAGAGATAAGTGGCAAGAATGAGAAGAGAAGTGGCAAGAATGGAAGGACACTTGTATTACTTACACATATACACGAAATGTGTGTATATATATGCATATTTTTATAAAATGTGTTATATGTAGGCTAAAAACGGGTGTTTAACTGGATACCGGGTATTTTATCTAGCGTTTAAATCCCGATTTATGGCGTTCTAAATTATTTTTATTATTCTATAAAAATAATCTTGCCAAAATATTACTGAAATAAATTTCAGTTTCCAGGACTGGCTGCGTTGTCCGTGTTTTGCAGTAGAAGCACTGTGTCGCGCAGAAAAACGCGGTACGCGCTTAAACTTGAAAAGTAACGTTTTTAGGCGTTTTAATTTATTTTTCAACATGGACCTGATTAAAATAAAATTTTAATCATAACAGAATATTTTCCAGGACTCAGATATTATCCGGGCGGTTACCAACGTTCGTTTCGCAGTTTTGTCGTAAATAGTTCTTTAGTTCAAATAAACATGTTTTTGCCATACCGAATCCTTCGGAACTTATTTCTAAGTTATATAAAGGATATTTATGGTATATTTAGCTTACGTCACAGTTTCCGGAAAATATGTCGCGTTAAACTGACTGCGTCTATGCACCAGTTTGCGTATAACCTTCAAGAAAGTGATTTAAAGCTTGTAATCGGAATCGAATCAAATTGTAAAGTCATCAAACATAAATACACACATATAATAACATCAAAGCACATTGTTTTATTGCTAATCCACATTGTTTTACATTATACGATGATTATAGAACACAGTTGTCACAGTCTCCCCTGCTTTAGGAAATTTCGTCCCGAAATTTTATTTAGAGGAAACTTGTGAAAACAAATGCGGATATTTTCCTTCATCTGGTCCTTATGTTCCCTAGTAAATTCGGGGCCACGTTTGGATTCCCAGCGAACCTTGACCAAATGAATCCGTTTGTTCTTCAACTGTCTGAATGTACGGTCCACTATCTCCACAGGTTTCTCGATAAAGTGCAGTGTTTTATCAACACGAATTTCGCCAAGCGGTATGTGGAGGTTCTCGTCAGCTAAGCACTTTCTGAGATTGGATACATGGAAGGTTGGATGAACATTCCCAAGTTTAGGAGGTAACTCGAGTCTGTAGGCTACCTTACCGATTCTTTCGACGATCTTGAATGGTCCAACGTATCTAGGTGCAAGTTTTCCTTTCTTTCCAAATCTGATCACACCTTTCCAAGGTGAGACCTTAAGTAATACACGATCACCGACTTGAAATTCCATGGGCTTGCATCCTTGGTCCGCGTAACTCTTTTGACGGCTTCGAGCTGTCTGAAGGTTATCACGAACTTTCTTGACCTTATCAGTTGTCTCTAGAATGAGGTCAGGTCCAGTAAGTTGAGCCTCACCTATCTCATTCCAGCATACTGGTGAACGACATTTTCGACCATAGAGAGCCTCGAAAGGAGCCATGTTGATGCTGGTGTGATAACTGTTGTTGTAGGAGAATTCAATCAGTGGAAGATGTGAATCCCAACTACCACCAAAATCGATCACACAAGCTCTAAGCATATCCTCCAAAGTCTGGATTGTTCTTTCAGTTTGGCCATCTGTTTGTGGATGATAAGCTGTGCTCAGATTAAGTTGGTCCCCATAGTAGATTGCATGGTTCTCCAAAAACGAGAAGAGAAGCGAGCATCTCTGTCAGAAATAATGTTCAAAGGAACACCATGTCGAGATACGATTTCATCCACATAGATTTTAGACAGCCTTTCAGCAGAAAAATTCTCACGTATTGGCAAGAAATGTGCTGACTTAGTAAGATGATCAACAACTACCCAGATGGCATCATGACCTTTCTTAGTGCGTGGAAGTTTGGTAATAAGATCCATAGCAATGTTTTCCCATTTCCAAACTGGAATCTCTGGTTGCTCCAAAAGACCAGAAGGATGTTGGTGTTCAGCCTTGACCTTAAGACAAGTAAGGCATTTTGAAACATACAAGGCAATGTCTTTCTTCATACCGGGCCACCAATACTGAGTACGAAGATCCTTATACGTCTTATCTGAGCCAGGATGAATAGAATAACGAGACTTATGAGCTTCATCCATAAGCAAAGTGTGGAGATCATCTAGGCTTGGGACCCATAAACGGTCCATGAAATAATACGATCCATCGCCCTTCAGTTCAAGATCGGACTTAATGTGATAGGGTAATTCCTTACCCATCAAGTCTTGTGAAACACAAGCATGTTGAGCCTGAGAAATGCGGGCTTGAATATCAGATCGAGCTTGAATATCAGATTGAACACGAACACAATGAAGCTTAGTACGTTCCTTACAACTCAAAGCATCGGCTACGACATTCGCCTTACCAGGATGGTAGCGAATTTCGCAGTCATAGTCGTTTAGAAGCTCAACCCAACGTCGTTGCCTCATGTTGAGATCTTTCCGATTGAAGATATGCTGAAGACTTTTGTGGTCCGTGAAAACCACACATTTTGTACCATACAAATAGTGTCTCCAGATCTTAAGAGCGAAGACTACTGCACCCAACTCAAGATCATGAGTGGTGTAGTTCTTTTCATGAACCTTCAATTGTCTTGATGCGTAGGCTATGACTTTGTTCCTTTACATCAGAACACAGCCAAGACCCAATTTAGATGCATCGCAATAAATGACGAAATCATCATTGCCCTCAGGCAAAGTTAGAATAGGCGCGTCACAAAGCTTCTGCTTTAAGGTCTGAAATGCTTCTTCTTGTTTAGAACCCCATTCAAAGGGCTTATTCTTCTGAGTTAGTGTCACACCCCGACCGCGTAAAACAACAAATCGCGGCGGAAACATCGGGGCGTGTTGTAACAGAATTAATTGTTTCAAATCCATGGCAAACAAAGTTGTATTTTATTTATCAACATAAGTGTTACATTGTTTCAAACAGAGATTTAAGAGTTTAGTACATAATTAAACATCGTCTAGCTTTATTTTTAAGTTTCTAAGGCACAGGTCCGCCCTAGTGTCATGATCGTCATCCTACGGAAAAGCACCTGAAAACACATGTGAAAGTAGGTACGTCAGCATAAAAAATGCCTGTGAGATACATAGGTTTTGTGAAAATAGGATTCATGACTTAAGTTTAAGAAAATGTTTAGTCATGAACCTTGTAATTTGATTTGTTTTGTAAATTGCTTGAAAAACAATAAGTCCAGATGATATGTATAGATAAGTGAATAATGTATGGTTAAATGAATAACCATGCAAAATGAGTTGTATAAAATAAACTGTATTGTAAACCAAAGTCTTGTAAAAACATGTCACTTGTGTAAAATGTATAAGTCCAAAATGAATGATTTAAATAACGCTATGATATGTAATATAATACAATCACTTATGTATAGGAAGTACCAGCGGCGTATCCACCATGATTGTATCATATTACTCACATCTCGTTACTTAAGTCACTTAAACCAACCAACAAAGTATAATGTCTATGTTTAAACCAATAGTCAATAGTACTTGTATAAACCCTGTCAAATGTTGATAGTCCAAAAGTAGTCAAGTAATGTGTAACAAATGTTATGTATGGTAAGTAAAATAAGACTACTTAAACCATAAGTAAAATGTACAAAACAAAGTATTTTGAATATATCAAAAAGTTATGTTTTGCCAAGTGATGCATGATACACTGATACGAACGTTTATGTGGTAAGTTAACGCATACATTCAAGCCTTGAGACAGTCGGATAACCCTTTCAGTCAAGGTTATCAAAAGAATTGTATTCGGATTCAGTCATTCCTTACATCCAAACAAACCCGGGATGTCAGGAATGGGATTTGTCAAGTCCTATGGTACCACTACTTACTCCCGAGCGGCGTAGCAAATGTTAATGAACGTTATAAAGACCCGTTTGTGCAAACCAAATGTCATAGCAGTTGTATACATGTCATAAGAAAACAATGTACTAAGTATGCTAAGTTAACATACAAAGCAGAAAAGTCTTGTAAATCAATGTGCTAGCATGCTATCAGTCAACATACATAGCAGAAATGTAACGTAAAACAATGTACTAAGTATGCACACAATGGACATACATAGCATGAAATGTAATGAAATCATGTACTATAGTGTACTAACAAACATAGTCGGTATATGATGTGAAAACTGGAAAGCATGAAAGTAACAAGTAGGCACATGTGTTCCACTCCAAAACAGTTTAGAAAACAGTAAAAGAGGGGTCTATGTACTCACTTGATATTGCTCAGATGTCTAAAGATAACCACCAAGTAATGCTAGAGATCTCGGAATCAAACGGCACCTAATATAGGTAACTATGTTAATAACCGGACCTTAATCGGATGATTGGATAGAATGAGGTTTCGTAAACCAAACGAGTGTAGAGACTCGTGTCATTTGGTTTAACAAAGCCTACATACTAAATGAAACCTAACATAATTGTTTACGACCCATTACGACCCGTTTAGGAAGCTTATGCTACTTTAACGTGTCGTGTGCGTGAAACGCGTTCGGACCGCCTAACTAGCCCTATGACAAGTGTTATATGCCTAAACATGTTACATAATCAGTTATGTGACAAAGGTTTAGGTTACATATGCTTAATTACCAATTATACATGAAAAGGGTATTCTGGTAATTTACCTAAGGCATATAAACTACCTATCATACAACTATTTAAACGATGTGACCATAGGGTATAACCCCGGAAGGTTATTCCCTACCTACTATGGTCACCTAGTGTGTTTGGTCGGATCCTAATGATCGACCAAACTGGGTCGGGTTCGAAGGTATAGGCGATTTATTAGATCGCCTACCCTACGACCCTAGACAACGTGGTAATCAGTGGGCATAGTCCCAAGGGATTATGACCAACGTGATTACACTCACGTTGCGAAGTTCAAACGAACTTCGCATTGACCATTACTGGTCAACGCTGAAAGTCAAACAAAGTTTGACTTTCTGACTCGAAAAGCAGTAAAATAAGGAAAAGAACGAAAGAATACTTACGAAGGGTCCCCGAATGCTAATCTAGATCAGTATAGTTCAGGTATGAAACAAGGTTTCAACTTAGAACACAACTAATAAGATTCTAGTGCTTAAAAACAATGAAAGGCATGGGGTATATATAGTTTTCGAGTAACCGTTAGGATCGTTTCTTGAATAACGTGATCGAATCTCGTGCGTACACTTGTCGGAATGTTATGGTGCCACAAATGCTCCTTATCTTAGTGACACATCAACTTAAAACATGTGGTTAAGAATCAATTAGTTGCAACTTGTAATTAGAAACATTGAATCTGCCCAGATAGTCAGTCACGTAGCGCGACGGATAAGCCCTATGGGCTCGCGCTACGCTAGCACTCATCCTGAATCAGAAAGTTTCAATTTTGGCAGCAATGGTCCCTGCACGTGTTTAGGGCCTTTTTCGATGCGTTTGAACCCCGTTAACCTCATTTCAAGGCTCTAAAATGTAGTTAAAGTATAGGGAACTCAAAACATACTCAAAAATATGCCGGATGATGGTTCGTTTGGTCGTACGAACGCGATGTTCGCTTAATTACGACGGAATGCGCATAAGCGCGAAAAACGATCCAAATGACGCGACGAATGGATTTTTCTTATGGCGAACACTAAAATAAAATATAGTCATACTTACATAAATTTTTGGATGTCCAGATGTATTCAGAACGTAAGTTATGCGCGAAAATGCAAACTTGTGCACTTTTTGACACTTTTTGTCCCTGAATGTCCCAAAAGTTTATTTTAGCACACCAAACCCCTCAAAGCCTATTTCTAAGCTATGTAAAGGATATTTAAGGTGTGTTTAACTTATGGTCATGTTCCGGAATGTTCGTTACAGTTCAAATTGACATACTTTCGCAGTTTGTCATATTTAGTCCCTGTAAGCGAATTAACTTGTTTTTGCCATACCAAAGCCTTCAAAACTTATTTCTAAGTTATGTAAAGGTTATTTAAGGTATGTTGAGTATATGTTGATGTTCCAGAGTATTTCTCGCATTAAACTGAGTACGTTTACGCACTAGTTTGCGTATAACTCTCCAGAAAGTGATGTAGAGTTTGGAATTGAACAAAAGTCAAAACATGAAAAATGTAAAACATAACAAAACAAACATTGGGATCAAATAACATTGTTTTATTGATAATAGAACTGTTCATAGTGATTACAAGCACAGTTGTTACAGTCTCCCCTACTTGTGGAAATTTCGTCCCGAAATTTATTTAGAGGAAACTCGTGGAAAAAAGATGTGGATATTTCGCCTTCATTTGATCTTCGCGTTCCCAAGTAAACTCAGGTCCACGTTTAGCTTCCCAGCGAACTTTGACCAAAGGAATGCGCTTGCGTTTAAGCCACTTGACTTCACGTTCCATGATTTCCACTGGTTTCTCAACAAATTTCAGTGTTTTGCCAACACGAATTTCGTCAAGCGGTATGGAGAAGTTCTCATCAGCTGTACACTTCTTGAGATTGGACACGTGAAAAGTTGGATGAACATTTCCCAGTTCAGGAGGTAACTCAAGTCTGTAGGCTACCTTTCCGATTCTTTCGACGATCTTGAATGGTCCAACGTATCTAGGTGCAAGTTTTCCTTTCTTTCCAAATCTGAACACACCTTTCCAAGGTGAGACCTTAAGTAATACTCGATCACCGACTTGAAATTCAAAGGCTTTGCGTTTTGGGTCCGCGTAAATCTTCTGACGGTTTCTAGCTGCCTGAAGGTTATCACGAACTTTCTTGACCTTGTCAGTTGTCTCTAAAATGAGGGCAGGTCCAGTAAGTTGAGCCTCGCCAATCTCATTCCAGCAGACTGGTGAACGACATTTTCGACCATAGAGAGCCTCAAAAGGAGCCATTTTGATGCTAGTGTGATAACTGTTGTTGTAGGAGAATTCAATCAATTTAAGATGTGAATCCCAGCTACCACCAAAATCGATCACACAAGCTCTTAGCATAACCTCCAGAGTCTGGATTGTTCTCTCAGATTGACCATCCGTTTGCGGATGATAAGCTGTGCTCAGATTAAGTTGGGTCCCCATAGCAGATTGCATGGTTCTCCAAAAGTGAGAAGTGAAACGAGCATCTCTGTCAGAAATGATGTTCAAAGGAACACCATGTCGAGCCACAATTTCATCTACATATATTTGAGCAAGTCTGTCAGTAGGAAAATCCTCGCGGATTGGCAAGAAATGCGCTGACTTTGTAAGACGATCAACGACTACCCAGATGGCATCATGACCTTTCTTTGTGCGCGGGAGTTTGGTAATGAGATCCATAGTAATGTTTTCCCATTTCCAAACGGGGATCTCTGGTTGCTCCAATAAACCCGAAGGACGCTGATGTTCAGCCTTAACCTTAAGACAAGTAAGGCATTTTGATACGTATAAGGCAATGTCTTTCTTCATACCAGGCCACCAATAGTGAATACGAAGATCCTTATACATCTTATCTGAGCCCGGATGAATAGAATAGCGAGACTTATGGGCTTCATCCATAAGCAGGGTACGAAGATCATCCTGGCTTGGGACCCACAAACGGTCCATGAAGTAATATGACCCATTGTCCTTCAGTTCAAGAGCAGGTGTTATGTGATAGGGAAATTCCTTATCCATCAAACCTTGTGAAACACAAGATTGCTGAGCTTGAGAAATGCGTACTTGAATATCGGATCGAGCTTGAATAATAGATTGAACACGTACATAATGAAGCTTAGTACGTTCCTTACGACTCAATGCATCAGCTACGACATTCGCCTTACCAGGATGGTAGCGAATTTCGCAGTCGTAGTCGTTTAAAAGCTCAACCCAACGTCGCTGTCTCATGTTGAGTTCTTTCTGGTTGAAGATATGCTGAAGACTTTTGTGGTCAGTGAAAACCACACATTTTGTACCATACAAATAGTGTCTCCAGATCTTGAGAGCAAAGACAACTGCACCCAACTCAAGATCATGAGTGGTGTAGTTCTTCTCATGTATCTTCAACTGCCTCGATGCATAGGCTATGACTTTGTTCCTTTGCATAAGAACACAGCCAAGACCCAATTTCGATGCATCACAATACACGACAAAATCATCATCACCCTCAGGCAATGATAGAACAGGCGCATCGCAAAGCTTCTGCTTCAGGTGTTGAAAAGCTTCCTCTTGTCTGAATCCCCAGTAAAAGGGCATTTTCTTCTGAGTTAGAGCAGTTAGAGGAACTGCAATCTTAGAGAAGTTTTCAATGAAGCGGCGATAATAACCCGCTAGACCAAGAAATGAACGAACTTCAGTAGGAGTAGTAGGCGTATCCCAATCCTTAATCGCACTGATCTTGGAGGGATCTACATGAATACCTTGTTCGTTGATAATGTGCCCCAAAAATTGAACTTCTTTAAGCCAAAATTCGCACTTGGAGAATTTGGCGAAAAGTTGCTCTTTCTTCAGGAGTTCCAGAGTAAGACGAAGATGCTGCTCGTGATCAGCTCGCGTCTTAGAGTAAATCAAGATGTCATCGATGAAAACAATGACGAACTGATCCAAATAAGGTTTGCAGACCCTATTCATTAAGTCCATGAAAACAGTAGGAGCATTAGTCACACCGAATGGCATGACTGTGAACTCATAGTGCCCATACCGAGTACGGAACGCTGTCTTGGGAATATCTTCTTCATGCACCCGAAGTTGATGATATCCGGAACGCAGATCTATCTTCGAAAAATAAGAAGCGCCTTGTAACTGATCAAAGAGATCATCGATGCGAGGTAGGGGATATCTATTCTTGATGGTAAGCTTGTTAAGCTCACGATAATCGATACACATCCTAAAGGATCCATCCTTCTTCTTGACAAAAAGAACGGGAGCACCCCAAGGTGAAAAACTAGGACGGATAAAACCTTTATCAGAGAGCTCCTGAAGCTGCTTAGACAACTCTTGCATCTCAGACGGTGCAAGACGATATGGAGCTCTGGCAATGGGATTTGCACCAGGTACGAGGTCAATGCGGAACTCGACTTGGCGTACTGGAGGTAGACCAGGTAAATCTTCAGGGAACACTTCAGAATAATCCCGAACGACAGGAATATCTGAAATAGACTTACCCTTGCCTTTATCTTCTGTAACATGTGCTAAGAAAGCCACATAGTTCTTCCGCAGATATTTCCGAGCTTTAAAACAAGACATGAGTTTGAGACCACCGGTAGGCTTCTCACCTTGAACCTGCAGAATCTCGCCTGTCGAAAGCGGTACACGAACAATCTTCTCAGAACAAACTATCTCTGCGTGATGCTTGGATAACCAATCCATTCCCACAATAACGTCGAAGCTTCCAAGTTGCATAGGCGTGAGATCGATAGGAAAAAGATGATCGTTAAGATTCAATTGGCAGTTGTGAAGAACAGAATCAAGAATAATGGGTTCACCACTAGCAACCTCTACTGTCAAAGATTTACTTAGTTTCGTTCTAGACACGCGAAGCATCGGCTCAAAAGACATTGACACAAAACTCTTATCGGCACCCGAATCAAAGAGAACAGATGCAGGCTGATTATTAATAAAGAACGTACCGTTCACCACGTTATCATCCGCCTGCGCCTCTTGGGCATTCATGTTAAAGACTCTGCCTCGAGCCGGAGCCTGATTCAGATTTTGGTTCTGGTTGACTAGCCTTGGGCACCGGTTCCTGTAGTGGGTCAGATCCCCACAATTGTAGCACGAACCAGGAGGAAAATGAGGTCGTGCAGCTTGGCCCTGTTGCTGAGCTAGAGGCTGGGCAACTTGTTGAGCTTGGTTATGGACTGCCTGGTTCTGATTGACAGGAATGCGGCAGTTGACAGCAAGATGACCAGATCTTCCGCAGTTGGTGCACTGCCGACACTGGAGATGTGGTTGGTGATGGCCGTTACACCTGTTGCACAAAGGTTCATTGCCAAAATAAGGCTTCTTGGCAGGTGGTTGCGCAGGCTGATTTGGTGCAGCTTGAGCCTGTGCAGTAACAGCAAAATTTTGGGCACCCTTTCGCTTCCTTGATTTCTTTGATGCTTCACCTTCCTTACCCTTACCCTTATTCTTGTTTTTCTCAGAATTAGTCTCCTTCTTTTTATCACCCTTGCGGGTGAGTTTACCCTTCCTGACTAGAGTCTCAGTGAGGGTAGCAGACAACTCGATAGCTTGGCGAAGGGTAGTAGGATTAACACCAGTCAAAATCTCCAGAATAGAATCGGGTAGCCCATCAATATACCTCTCGATCGCTTTATCCGGAGGGGTAACCATGGTGGGACACAACAGACTGAGTTCTTCAAAACGATCCGTGTATGCACGGTGTTCAGCCCCATCTTGCTTTAAGTCATCAAACTCTCGTTCCAAAACTCGAATTTCATGACGGGGACAAAACTCCTTCATCATGAGAGCCCGAAGCTCTTCCCATGTTTGTGCCAACGCCACTTCGGCACCCCTATCGCGCTTAATACCATTCCACCAGGTAAGCGCTCGCTTCTCAAACACGCTTGAAGCAAATTCAACCCTACGCGCATTCTGACACTGCACATGTAAGAATGTGCTCTCGATACTTTCAAACCACCGTAGGAGTGCAGTTGCTCCTTGCGACCCAGAAAACTTAAGCGGCTTCGCAGAATTGAAATTCTTGAAATTACAGTGTGCGTTATTGTTGTTGTTATTGCCCTTGTTGTTAAATATATCGTGGACTTGAGTTACAACCCCGGGAAGTACAGCAGCCACTTGCTGAGAAACCAGGGCTGCGATCTCTTCAATAGTAAAAGTTCGAGGATCGCGTCGAGGAGGCATTCTAAAAGAGGAAAACATGAAAGAAAACGAGTGAGATGATTGGATGAAAAGAATGAGATGAAACAAAATCAACAAGAGCAAAGATGGTGGTCATTCGTCCGTATCACAGAGCAAACAAACAACACACAGTGACTAATCAAAGTAAATGGGTCAAAAATAATGTATAATGAAGACATGCTCGCCTATAAGTGAACACTCATCCCAAGAATTCCCAGGTAAGCACAACTGGTCTCGCGTCTGATGAGATGTATACGAAGTGCTTGCCTAGACAGAAAACCCAGAATACAGGCATTCACCCTTCCAGTTTGCACATGTTCACATTATTTAAAACCCAAAACGTTTGACGGGATTTTGAAAATTTGAAGGCACAAGGCCAAAAACCAAACTGAAAAGGGTTCAAAACCATATAAAAGAGAGTTCAAAACCTTGTAATAATTTATTCAAAAACAGATGATTGTTTTTCAAAAATCGTTTCCGAAAAATTTTGGTTCCTTGTTTTGATAATCACCTAAGGATAGGTGATGTAAATGTTTTAAGATCTAAACACAACTAATTTGTGTTAGGGTCCTAGAAAAGTTATAGTCTAGGTCAAAGCATCACTAATAACCTAATTCCCTATAACCATTGGCTCTGATACCAACTCTTCTGTCACACCCCGACCGCGTAAAACAACAAATCGCGGCGGAAACATCGGGGCGTGTTGTAACAGAATTAATTGTTTCAAATCCATGGCAAACAAAGTTGTATTTTATTTATCAACATAAGTGTTACATTGTTTCAAACAGAGATTTAAGAGTTTAGTACATAATTAAACATCGTCTAGCTTTATTTTTAAGTTTCTAAGGCACAGGTCCGCCCTAGTGTCATGATCGTCATCCTACGGAAAAGCACCTGAAAACACATGTGAAAGTAGGTACGTCAGCATAAAAAATGCCTGTGAGATACATAGGTTTTGTGAAAATAGGATTCATGACTTAAGTTTAAGAAAATGTTTAGTCATGAACCTTGTAATTTGATTTGTTTTGTAAATTGCTTGAAAAACAATAAGTCCAGATGATATGTATAGATAAGTGAATAATGTATGGTTAAATGAATAACCATGCAAAATGAGTTGTATAAAATAAACTGTATTGTAAACCAAAGTCTTGTAAAAACATGTCACTTGTGTAAAATGTATAAGTCCAAAATGAATGATTTAAATAACGCTATGATATGTAATATAATACAATCACTTATGTATAGGAAGTACCAGCGGCGTATCCACCATGATTGTATCATATTACTCACATCTCGTTACTTAAGTCACTTAAACCAACCAACAAAGTATAATGTCTATGTTTAAACCAATAGTCAATAGTACTTGTATAAACCCTGTCAAATGTTGATAGTCCAAAAGTAGTCAAGTAATGTATAACAAATGTTATGTATGGTAAGTAAAATAAGACTACTTAAACCATAAGTAAAATGTACAAAACAAAGTATTTTGAATATATCAAAAAGTTATGTTTTGCCAAGTGATGCATGATACACTGATACGAACGTTTATGTGGTAAGTTAACGCATACATTCAAGCCTTGAGACAGTCGGATAACCCTTTCAGTCAAGGTTATCAAAAGAATTGTATTCGGATTCAGTCATTCCTTACATCCAAACAAACCCGGGATGTCAGGAATGGGATTTGTCAAGTCCTATGGTACCACTACTTACTCCCGAGCGGCGTAGCAAATGTTAATGAACGTTATAAAGACCCGTTTGTGCAAACCAAATGTCATAGCAGTTGTATACATGTCATAAGAAAACAATGTACTAAGTATGCTAAGTTAACATACAAAGCAGAAAAGTCTTGTAAATCAATGTGCTAGCATGCTATCAGTCAACATACATAGCAGAAATGTAACGTAAAACAATGTACTAAGTATGCACACAATGGACATACATAGCATGAAATGTAATGAAATCATGTACTATAGTGTACTAACAAACATAGTCGGTATATGATGTGAAAACTGGAAAGCATGAAAGTAACAAGTAGGCACATGTGTTCCACCCCAAAACAGTTTAGAAAACAGTAAAAGAGGGGTCTATGTACTCACTTGATATTGCTCAGATGTCTAAAGATAACCACCAAGTAATGCTAGATATCTCGGAATCAAACGTCACCTAATATAGGTAACTATGTTAATAACCGGACCTTAATCGGATGATTGGATAGAATGAGGTTTCGTAAACCAAACGAGTGTAGAGACTCGTGTCATTTGGTTTAACAAAGCCTACATACTAAATGAAACCTAACATAATTGTTTACGACCCATTACGACCCGTTTAGGAAGCTTATGCTACTTTAACGTGTCGTGTGCGTGAAACGCGTTCGGACCGCCTAACTAGCCCTATGACAAGTGTTATATGCCTAAACATGTTACATAATCAGTTATATGACAAAGGTTTAGGTTACATATGCTTAATTACCAATTATACATGAAAAGGGTATTCTGGTAATTTACCTAAGGCATATAAACTACCTATCATACAACTATTTAAACGATGTGACCATAGGGTATAACCCCGGAAGGTTATTCCCTACCTACTATGGTCACCTAGTGTGTTTGGTCGGATCCTAATGATCGACCAAACTGGGCCGGGTTCGAAGGTATAGGCGATTTATTAGATCGCCTACCCTACGACCCTAGACAACGTGGTAATCAGTGGGCATAGTCCCAAGGGACTATGACCAACGTGATTACACTCACGTTGCGAAGTTCAAACGAACTTCGCATTGACCATTACTGGTCAACGCTGAAAGTCAAACAAAGTTTGACTTTCTGACTCGAAAAGCAGTAAAATAAGGAAAAGAACGAAAGAATACTTACGAAGGGTCCCCGAATGCTAATCTAGATCAGTATAGTTCAGGTATGAAACAAGGTTTCAACTTAGAACACAACTAATAAGATTCTAGTGCTTAAAAACAATGAAAGGCATGGGGTATATATAGTTTTCGGGTAACCGTTAGGATCGTTTCTTGAATAACGTGATCGAATCTCGTGCGTACACTTGTCGGAATGTTATGGTGCCACAAATGCTCCTTATCTTAGTGACACATCAACTTAAAACATGTGGTTAAGAATCAATTAGTTGCAACTTGTAATTAGAAACATTGAATCTGCCCAGATAGTCAGTCGCGTAGCGCGACGGATAAGCCCTATGGGCTCGCGCTACGCTAGCACTCATCCTGAATCAGAAAGTTTCAATTTTGGCAGCAATGGTCCCTGCACGTGTTTAGGGCCTTTTTCGATGCGTTTGAACCCCGTTAACCTCATTTCAAGGCTCCAGAAAGTGATGTAGAGTTTGGAATTGAACAAAAGTCAAAACATGAAAAATGTAAAACATAACAAAACAAACATTGGGATCAAATAACATTGTTTTATTGATAATAGAACTGTTCATAGTGATTACAAGCACAGTTGTTACAGTTAGAGCAATTAAAGGAACTGCAATCTTTGAGAAATTCTCTATGAAGCGGCAATAATAACCCGCGAGACCAAGAAAAGAACGAACCTCAGTAGGAGTAGTAGACGTATCCCAATCCTTAATCGTACTGATCTTAAAGGGATCTACGTGAATACCTTGTTCGTTGACAATATGCCCCAAAAATTGAACTTCCTTAATCCAAAATTCACACTTGGAGAACTTGGCGAAAAGTTGCTCTTTCTTTAGGAGTTCCAGAGTAAGACGAAGATGTTGCTCATGATCAGCTTGCATCTTAGAATATATCAAGATGTCATCAATAAAAACGATGATGAACTTATCTAAATAAGGCTTGCAAACCCTATTCATCAAGTCCATGAAAACAGCAGGAGCATTAGTCAAACCGAACGGCATGACTGTGAACTCATAATGCCCATAACGAGTGCGGAAAGCAGTCTTGGGAATATCTTCTTCATGCACACGAAGTTGATGATACCCAGAACGAAGATCAATCTTCGAAAAATAAGAAGCACCCTGTAACTGGTTAAAGAGATCATCGATGCGAGGTAGGGGATATCGATTCTTGATGGTAAGCTTGTTAAGCTCTCGGTAATCGATGCACATTCTGAAAGATCCATCCTTCTTCTTGAAAAAGAGAACTGGAGCACCCCAAGGTGAAAAATTAGGATGAATAAAACCTTTGTCAAATAGCTCCTAAAGCTGCTTAGACAACTCTTGCATCTCAGACGGTGCAAGACGATATGGAGCTCTGGAAATGGGATTTGCACCTGGTATGAGATCAATACGGAACTCGACTTGGCGTGCTGGGGGTAGACCAGGTAACTCTTCAGGAAACAATTCCGGAAAATCCCGAACAACAGGAATATCTTGAATAGATTTACCTTTGCCTTTATTTGCTGTAACATGTGACAAGAAGGCCACATAATTCTTTTGCAGATACTTCCGAGCTTGAGTACAAGACATGAGCTTGAGACTATTAACAGGTTTCTCACCACGAACCTGTAGGATTTCACCTGACGAAAGCGGCACCCGAACAATCTTTTCAAAACAAACTACCTCTGCGTGATGCTTGGCTAACCAATCCATACCCACAATAATGTCTGTCACACCCCGACCACGTGGAACATACAAAACGTGGCGGAAACATCGGGGAGTGTTGTAACAGAATTAATGTTTCAAATCCATGGCAATTGAAATTTTGTTTTATTCAATAGAAGTGTTACAATGTCTTAACAAACAAAGAAATACAACATAATTAACTAGTCTTGCATCTTTTATTGTCACTAAAGCCCAAGTCAGCCTATGTGTATCTTGATTATCTTATGCTTCATTTCCTGAAAAACACATGTGAAAATATGGTACGTCAGCATAAAAATGCCGGTGAGATACATAGGTTTTGTGAAAATAGGTTTCATGACTTATGCTTGAGAAAATGTTTAGTCATGAACCTTGTTATTTGCTTTGTTTTGTAAATCATTTGAAAAACGATAAGATCAGATGATATGTATAAATAAATGTCAGGTTAAATGAATAACCATGTAAAATGAGTTTGTATAAGATAAGTTGTTTGTAAAACAATATCTTGTGAAAAGTATGTTATTTGTATAAAATGTTATATATCTCAAATTGAAATGATTCAAATAACGCTACGATATGTAATACCATACAAACACTTATATATAGGAAGTACCAGCGGCGTATCCACCATGCTTGTATCACATTACACACGCATCATTACTTAATCACTTAATCAAACCAAACCAATCAATGTAAAATGTCTATGTTTAATCCAATGGTCAATGTATTGAATAATATGTCAAAATGCATGATCAATGTAAATCATGTAATGTGTAACCTAAATGATATGTATGGCTAGTGAAAACGCATCAACTAAACCATAGGTGAAATGCACAAAAACAAAGTATTGAAGTAAAACTTGGTTTAAATCAACGTTATGTTTTGTGTAAATGCATGATCAATGTCAATCATGTTAAAATGTCTATGTCGAAATGTCTATGTCAAATGTCTATGTCAAAATGTCTATGTCAAAATGTCATGTATGGCTAGTGAAATGTCTCAACTAAACCATATGCACAAAAGCAAAGTATTGAAGTAAAACTGTGTTTAAATCAATATTATGTCTTGTGTAAATGCATGATCAAGGTCAATCATGTAATGTGTAAATGCATGATCAAGGTCAATCATGTAATGTGTAAATGCATGCTATACTGAATATGAACATTTATGCGGTGTTGTTATAATGCATACATCCAAGCCTTGCGACTGTGGTGATAAACCCTTAAACAAATTAAAGGTCTATCTGTGTAAATATCATCGAATTCGGTCATTCCTTTCTGTCCCCTTTCCCTGGGATGTCCGGAACGGGAGTTGTCAATTCCTATGGTACCACTACCTACTAACGAACGGCGTAGCTAATGTTAATGAATGTATTGTCCCATGTAAACAAACCAAATGTCATACCGAAATGTAGGCATGTGATGAAATGAATCTGTACTAAGTATGCAACAAATGAACATACATAGCATGTGATGTGATGTGATGTAAAACAATGTACTAAGTAATGCACACTATGGGCACACCTAGCATAAAATGTCATGTAAAACAATGTACTAAGTAATGCACACAATGGGCACACCTAGCATGAAATGTAATGTAAAACGATGTACCAAGTAATGCACACAGTGGGCACACCTAGCATAAAATGTCATGTAAAACAATGTACTAAGTAATGCACACAATGGGCACACCTAGCATGAAATGTAATGTAAAACGATGTACCAAGTAATGCACACAGTGGGCACACCTAGCATGAAATGTAATGAAATCATGTACTATAATGTACTAACGAACATAGCATGTATATGATGTGAAAACAGGAAAGCATGAAAGTAACAAGTAGGCACATGTGTTCCACCCCAAAACAGTTTGGAAAACAGTAAAAGAGGGGTCTATGTACTCACTTGAGATTGCTCAGTTGTCTAAAGATAACCACCAAACAGTGCTAGAGATCTCGGAATCAAACGACACCTAATATAGGTAACTATGTTAATTAACCGGACCTAGATCGGAAGATCGGGTAGCATTAGGGTTGGTAAACCAAACGAGTGTAGAGACTCGTGTCATTTGGTTTAACAAAGCCTACATGCTAAATGAAACTTAACCTAACTGCTTACGACCCATTACGACCCGTTTAGGTAGCTTATGCTACTTTAACGCGTCGTTCGCGTGAAACGCGTTCGGACCGCCTAACTAGTCCTATGACAAGTGTTATATGCCTAAACATGTTACATAATCAGTTATGTGACAAAAGTTTAGGTTACATATGCTTAATTACCAATTATACATGAAAAGGGTATTCTGGTAATTTACCTAAGGCATATAAACTACCTATCATACAACTACTTAAACGATGTGACCATAGGGTATAACCTCGGAAGGTTATTCCCTACCTACTATGGTCACCTAATGTATTTGGTCGGATCCTAATGATCGACCAAACTGGGTCGGGTTCGAAGGTATAGGCGATTTATTAGATCGCCTACCCTACGACCCTAGACAACGTGGTAATCAGTAGGCATAGTCCCAAGGGACTATGACCATCGTGATTACAATCACGTTGCGAAGTTCAAACGAACTTCGCATTGACCATTACTGGTCAACGCTGAAAGTCAAACAAAGTTTGACTTTCTGACTCGAAAAGCAGTAAAAATAAGGAAAAGAACGAAAGAATACTTACGAAGGGTCCCCGAATGCTAATCCCGATTCAAGAACTCAGGTATGAAACAATGGTTTCAACTTAGAGCTCTCAAAATCAGAATTCTTGTGCAAAATGAGGTTGTGTGGGTTGGGTATTTATAGGAATACCCGAACCGTTAGGATCGTTCCATGGAAAACGTGCCATGAATCCAACCCGTACACTTGTCGGAACCTTATGGTGGCTACATATGCTCCTTATCTTAGTGACTAAGCAATTGAGAACATGTGGTTGTGGTTAAATCTGCTGAAAACAGGCTGTTTAAACATTGCACCTGGTCTGGAGACCCCATACGCATCGTATGGTACATATACCATACGCATCGTATGGGTGAACTTTGGCAGAATTACAGTTTTGGTCCCTGAACTGTATTTAGGCCATTTTTGACACGTTTAAGGCCCGTTAACCCCATTTCAAAGCTCTAAAATGAAGTTAAAGTATAGGGAACTTAAAATGTGTTCAAAAATATCTCGGATGTCGGTTCGTTTAGCCGTACGGTTGCGTTGTTCGGTTAATTACGACGGAATGCGCATAAACGCGAAAAACGATCCAAATGACGAAACGAATGGATTTTTCTTATGGCGAACACTAAAATATAATATAGTCATGCTTACATAAATTTTTAGATGTCCGGATGTATTCAGAACGTAGGTTATGCTCGAAAATGCAAACTTGTGCACTTTTTGACACTTTTAGTCCCTGGATGACCCAAAAGTTTATTTTAGCACACCGAACCCCTCAAAGCCTATTTCTAAGCTATGTAAAGGATATTTATGGTATGTTTAACTTATGGTCATGTTCCGGAATGTCTGTTACAGTTCAAATTGGCATACTTCCGCAGTTTGTCAACTTTAGTCCCTGTAAGCGATTTAACTTGATTTTTTTTGCCATACCAAAGCCTTCAAAACTTATTTCTAAGTTATGTAAAGGTTATTTAAGGTATGTTAAGCCTATTTCACTATTCCGGAGTGTTCGTTGCATTAAACTGGTTATATTTACGCATCAGTGCGCGTATAACCTTCCAGAAAGCGATTTAGAGTTTGAAATTGAACAGAAATTGATATGTGCAAATGATACACATATTTTTACAAATCCCAAGTATGAAATACAATATTTCATTGGTTTGGTATTTGTTTGATGGCCGTGGAGGCACAGGTGTTACAGTCTCCCCTACTTTAGGAAATTTCGTCCCGAAATTTATTTAGAGGAAACTTAAGAGAGCTTGAAAACATGAAGTTGAAAAGATCGAACAACATTGGTTAGGGTTCTGAACTTCTAGTAACTTTAATAACATCATGATTGCAATGTAAGAGGGATACTTATATACAAGTATATAAAGCGTCATTGGTGCGTCCACCGTACCTCCATTACATCGTTCTCATTTCGTTATTGTTGTCACTATCGGTTCTTACACATAATAAATCTTACTGTGGTTACCGTGCACCGAATCTCATAATTATGTACGCGTCCATAATCAGACAATTCCTTGCACAGTTTACACATTCTATTTTATAATGTGCAGGGGAAAACCAAATGAACAATCCTGTGATGAGTGTGACTAGACCGCCATAGAGTCCTTTTAATTAAATCAATAAATGATCTAAATAGACTATCAAGGAGTCTGTCCAGCTACATCACTAGATGTCGTTCTTTAACCAAATTGTGAATCAATCTTTTTGATTAGACCACTAAAGGGTCTCTTATGAATCATGGAGCGGTACAATATAATCCAAGGGTCTTAACTATTACATAGAAGCCCATTAAGGATTTAAGGTAGTACCTTTTGAATATCCTACTATGAATCCCTCATATGAAGATATGAAAGATTCTACGAGGATTTGGATAACGAATATCCAGAGTATACCAAAAACACAAAAATGTATAAATGAAAACATAAGATGAATTAACACATAGTCACATAACCACAAAATTGTTTAACTAGAAGTTTGTTCTGCTAACAGAGTACATGTATTTAAAGCACACTAGGAATCCATCTCGTGGATTTCATTTGGCACTTTAAACATTATCAAGAATCTAACTATAAAGATAGAAAGATTCAAAAAGAAAATTCGATTTCGATTGTAAAGAACCGAAATGTTCGAATTTAGGTACAAAAGGAATCCAATTAAGGACTCAGATTTGAATGATGATCATCCACAAGGGTCTAAATATGAAGATAAAAAGATCCCATATGAATTTTAGAAGTTGAAAATGTTTTGGAACCTTGCACTGGATGAGCTTAGGTCAAATATGAAGTAAAATGCTTATGAAGTTGAGATGCCTGATATGTCAAGGCGACATATGAAGCGGAATTTGAAGGTTAAGTCAATGTATGAGGAAAATATATTTGGAAAACTATGCATGGGAAAAAAATTGTTTTTGAAACCTTATATATAATATTTTGAAATAAAGTAGGTGTATTAGATAGATATATTTACAAAAATGTTTTAAAATCATGCGAGATGAATTTTGAAATTATGTATAAGGTTTTTGAAAGACATGAATGATGCTTTTCGAAATCATGCACTTGATCAGAAAATGTATTGTGTTAATATTGTCTTCAGACTATATGAAATATTTTGAAATTAGAAAGGTTGGTTTTGATAACATGGCCAATGTTTTTGAAATAACATAGACAATGCATCTAGAAAAATTGTTTTCAAACTATATGAAATGTTTTGAGATCACGAAGATTGTTTTTGAAATACTGGTACTGTGTATGTTGAAAAATCGAAACGTAATGGGTATGAGATTTGAAAATACCCTTAGGTATCTAACCAAGGATTTAAAAGCACAGATGTGCGAAAAGTACGATTACTCATAATGTCACTTAATTTTCTGTACTTTGTTTCTTAGAGTGAAACGAGTACTTAAAATTTTCGAGGGAATCATGAGCAATCATTTGAAAGAGAGAAATCACAAGAGTAGTTTGTAAGGTACATAGTTCTTTGATGTAGGTATCATAGGAAAAGTCATACACGCATGTAATTATACTTGTATATCAGAATTGTGAACAACAACTTTTATTTATGAACGAGACATATTGTTTCACAATACACGAAAACAAAAGAAACAAAGGCATAAGACAGCAACATCCTTTGTTCAGCTAAATGCTCATCCGTGGGTCGGATTTGCATTAGCTAGCTTTGGGCATTGGTTTCTGTAGTGGGTCAGATCCCCACAATTGTAACAGGCACCAGGTGGGTAGTGTGGTCGTGCAGCTTGACCCTGTTGCTGAGCAAGAGGCTGAGCAACTTGTCGAGCCGGGTTCTGAACCGCGGGATTCTGAGCAGACCGACAAAAATTGGCAAGATGGCCTGACTTCCCACAGTTAGTACAGAAACGGCATGGAAGTTGCGGCTGGTGGTGACTGTTGCATCTATTGCACAACGGTGCATTCCCTGAATAGGGTTTCTTCGCTGGAGGCTGTGCGGGTTGGTTGGGAGCTGCCTGGTTAGCTTGGGCAGTGACAGCATAGTTTTGGGAAGCCTTACGCTTCTTTGCCCTCTTCGAAGAACCAGAGTCCTTTCCATTCTTGTTTTGACCCTTCTTGCTATCCCCCTTGTCAGCCGACTGTTTCTTGCCCTTGTCACCCTTCCTGTGTAACTTGTTCTTCCTGATCTGCGACTCAGTCAGCGTCGCTGATAACTCGATTGCCTGACGAAGTGTGGCAGGGTTACTACCAGTAAGGATGTCTTGTACCGAGTCGGGTAGGCCGTCGATGTATCTTTCGATAGCCTTGTCAAGTGGGGTAATCATAGTCGGGCAAAGCAGACTCAACTCTTCAAACCGATCAGTATAAGCCCTGTGCTCACCACTATCTTGCTTCAAATCATCAAATTCCTTCTCCAAAGCTCGCTGCTCATGACGAGGACAGAATTCCCTCATCATAAGGGCTCTAAGCTCAGCCCATGTCTGTGCAAGAGCAACTTCTGCACCCCTGTCTCTCATAATCCCGTTCCACCATGTCAAAGCCCTTTTTTGAAATACGCTCGAAGCAAACTCGACTTTGCGATTATCCGGACACTGCACGTGGCGGAAAGTATTCTCACTGCTCTCGAACCACTGAAGAAGCCCAGTCGCTCCTTCAGAACCACTAAACTTGAGTGGTTTAGCCTGATTAAAATCCTTGTATTTGCATGGAACATTGTTGTTGTTGTTATTGTTGGCTTGGTTCCATTGAGCAAAGAGATTTGGAAATTGAGCAGCCATCTGCTGCGCAATAATTTCTGCCAGTTCGGCAGTCTCTATCTGGCTTTCGCGTCGAGGAGGCATTCTGAAAGAGGAAACATGAAAGGAAACGAGAGAGAGAATTAGACGAAAAGAATGAGATGAAACAAATCTGATGAAAGCAAGGATAGTGGTCATTTGTTTGTTACTACAAAGCAACAGACGACACACAGTGACAAATCAAAGTAAATGGGTCGAAAATAATGTATCGCGAAGACATGCTCGCCTATAAGTGAACACTCATCCCAAGAATTCCCAGGTAAGCACAACTGGTCTCGTGTCTGATGAGATGTATACGAAGTGCTTGCCTAGACAGAAAACCCAGAATACAGGCATTCACCCTTCCAGTTTGCACGTGTTCACATTATTTAAAACCCAAAACCTTGACGAGATTTTGAAAACTCAAAGGGGTTCAAAACCATATAACAGAGAGTTCAAAACCTTACAATAGAGGGTTCAAAACCTAGTAATCAATCATCCTAGAACAGATGATTAGTTTTCAAAGCGGTTCTGAAATTTATGTTTTTGTTGTGGTCGTCGCCTAAGGATAGGTGACGGTATTGTTTTATGACTAAACGCAAGTAAACTCGCGTTAGGGTCCTAAGAAAGTTATAGACTAGGTCAAAGCATTACTAATAACCTAATTCCCTATAACCATTGGCTCTGATACCATCTTTTCTGTCACACCCCGACCACGTGGAACATACAAAACGTGGCGGAAACATCGGGGAGTGTTGTAACAGAATTAATGTTTCAAATCCATGGCAATTGAAATTTTGTTTTATTCAATAGAAGTGTTACAATGTCTTAACAAACAAGGAAATACAACATAATTAACTAGTCTTGCATCTTTTATTGTCACTAAAGCCCAAGTCAGCCTATGTGTATCTTGATCATCTTATGCTTCATTTCCTGAAAAACACATGTGAAAATATGGTACGTCAGCATAAAAATGCCGGTGAGATACATAGGTTTTGTGAAAATAGGTTTCATGACTTATGCTTGAGAAAATGTTTAGTCATGAACCTTGTTATTTGCTTTGTTTTGTAAATCATTTGAAAAACGATAAGATCAGATGATATGTATAAATAAATGTCAGGTTAAATGAATAACCATGTAAAATGAGTTTGTATAAGATAAGTTGTTTGTAAAACAATGTCTTGTGAAAAGTATGTTATTTGTATAAAATGTTATATATCTCAAATTGAAATGATTCAAATAACGCTACGATATGTAATACCATACAAACACTTATATATAGGAAGTACCAGCGGCGTATCCACCATGCTTGTATCACATTACACACGCATCTTTACTTAATCACTTAATCAAACCAAACCAATCAATGTAAAATGTCTATGTTTAATCCAATGGTCAATGTATTGAATAATATGTCAAAATGCATGATCAATGTAAATCATGTAATGTGTAACCTAAATGATATGTATGGCTAGTGAAAACGCATCAACTAAACCATAGGTGAAATGCACAAAAACAAAGTATTGAAGTAAAACTTGGTTTAAATCAACGTTATGTTTTGTGTAAATGCATGATCAATGTCAATCATGTTAAAATGTCTATGTCGAAATGTCTATGTCAAATGTCTATGTCAAAATGTCTATGTCAAAATGTCATGTATGGCTAGTGAAATGTCTCAACTAAACCATATGCACAAAAGCAAAGTATTGAAGTAAAACTGTGTTTAAATCAATATTATGTCTTGTGTAAATGCATGATCAAGGTCAATCATGTAATGTGTAAATGCATGATCAAGGTCAATCATGTAATGTGTAAATGCATGCTATACTGAATATGAACATTTATGCGGTGTTGTTATAATGCATACATCCAAGCCTTGCGACTGTGGTGATAAACCCTTAAACAAATTAAAGGTCTATCTGTGTAAATATCATCGAATTCGGTCATTCCTTTCTGTCCCCTTTCCCTGGGATGTCCGGAACGGGAGTTGTCAATTCCTATGGTACCACTACCTACTAACGAACGGCGTAGCTAATGTTAATGAATGTATTGTCCCATGTAAACAAACCAAATTTCATACCGAAATGTAGGCATGTGATGAAATGAATCTGTACTAAGTATGCAACAAATGAACATACATAGCATGTGATGTGATGTGATGTAAAACAATGTACTAAGTAATGCACACTATGGGCACACCTAGCATAAAATGTCATGTAAAACAATGTACAAAGTAATGCACACAATGGGCACACCTAGCATGAAATGTAATGTAAAACGATGTACCAAGTAATGCACACAGTGGGCACACCTAGCATAAAATGTCATGTAAAACAATGTACTAAGTAATGCACACAATGGGCACACCTAGCATGAAATGTAATGTAAAACGATGTACCAAGTAATGCACACAGTGGGCACACCTAGCATGAAATGTAATGAAATCATGTACTATAATGTACTAACGAACATAGCATGTATATGATGTGAAAACAGGAAAGCATGAAAGTAACAAGTAGGCACATGTGTTCCACCCCAAAACAGTTTGGAAAACAGTAAAAGAGGGGTCTATGTACTCACTTGAGATTGCTCAGTTGTCTAAAGATAACCACCAAACAGTGCTAGAGATCTCGGAATCAAACGGCACCTAATATAGGTAACTATGTTAATTAACCGGACCTAGATCGGAAGATCGGGTAGCATTAGGGTTGGTAAACCAAACGAGTGTAGAGACTCGTGTCATTTGGTTTAACAAAGCCTACATGCTAAATGAAACTTAACCTAACTGCTTACGACCCATTACGACCCGTTTAGGTAGCTTATGCTACTTTAACGCGTCGTTCGCGTGAAACGCGTTCGGACCGCCTAACTAGTCCTATGACAAGTGTTATATGCCTAAACATGTTACATAATCAGTTATGTGACAAAAGTTTAGGTTACATATGCTTAATTACCAATTATACATGAAAAGGGTATTCTGGTAATTTACCTAAGGCATATAAACTACCTATCATACAACTACTTAAACGATGTGACCATAGGGTATAACCTCGGAAGGTTATTCCCTACCTACTATGGTCACCTAATGTATTTGGTCGGATCCTAATGATCGACCAAACTGGGTCGGGTTCGAAGGTATAGGCGATTTATTAGATCGCCTACCCTACGACCCTAGACAACGTGGTAATCAGTAGGCATAGTCCCAAGGGACTATGACCATCGTGATTACAATCACGTTGCGAAGTTCAAACGAACTTCGCATTGACCATTACTGGTCAACGCTGAAAGTCAAACAAAGTTTGACTTTCTGACTCGAAAAGCAGTAAAAATAAGGAAAAGAACGAAAGAATACTTACGAAGGGTCCCCGAATGCTAATCCCGATTCAAGAACTCAGGTATGAAACAATGGTTTCAACTTAGAGCTCTCAAAATCAGAATTCTTGTGCAAAATGAGGTTGTGTGGGTTGGGTATTTATAGGAATACCCGAACCGTTAGGATCGTTCCATGGAAAACGTGCCATGAATCCAACCCGTACACTTGTCGGAACCTTATGGTGGCTACATATGCTCCTTATCTTAGTGACTAAGCAATTGAGAACATGTGGTTGTGGTTAAATCTGCTGAAAACAGGCTGTTTAAACATTGCACCTGGTCTGGAGACCCCATACGCATCGTATGGTACATATACCATACGCATCGTATGGGTGAACTTTGGCAGAATTACAGTTTTGGTCCCTGAACTGTATTTAGGCCATTTTTGACACGTTTAAGGCCCGTTAACCCCATTTCAAAGCTCTAAAATGAAGTTAAAGTATAGGGAACTTAAAATGTGTTCAAAAATATCTCGGATGTCGGTTCGTTTAGCCGTACGGTTGCGTTGTTCGGTTAATTACGACGGAATGCGCATAAACGCGAAAAACGATCCAAATGACGAAACGAATGGATTTTTCTTATGGCGAACACTAAAATATAATATAGTCATGCTTACATAAATTTTTAGATGTCCGGATGTATTCAGAACGTAGGTTATGCTCGAAAATGCAAACTTGTGCACTTTTTGACACTTTTAGTCCCTGGATGACCCAAAAGTTTATTTTAGCACACCGAACCCCTCAAAGCCTATTTCTAAGCTATGTAAAGGATATTTATGGTATGTTTAACTTATGGTCATGTTCCGGAATGTCTGTTACAGTTCAAATTGGCATACTTCCGCAGTTTGTCAACTTTAGTCCCTGTAAGCGATTTAACTTTATTTTTTTGCCATACCAAAGCCTTCAAAACTTATTTCTAAGTTATGTAAAGGTTATTTAAGGTATGTTAAGCCTATTTCACTATTCCGGAGTGTTCGTTGCATTAAACTGGTTATATTTACGCATCAGTGCGCGTATAACCTTCCAGAAAGCGATTTAGAGTTTGAAATTGAACAGAAATTGATATGTGCAAATGATACACATATTTTTACAAATCCCAAGTATGAAATACAATATTTCATTGGTTTGGTATTTGTTTGATGGCCGTGGAGGCACAGGTGTTACAATGTCGAAGCTTCCAAGTTGCATGGGTGTGAGGTCAATAGGAAAAAGATGGTTGTTAAGGTTCAATTGGCAATTGCGAAGAACAGAATCAAGGACAACGGGATTACCACTCGCAACTTCTACTGTCAAAAGCTTACCTAGTTTCGTTTTAGACGCGCGGAGTAATGGCTCAAAAGATAACGACACAAAACTCTTATCGGCACCCGAATAAAAAAGAACAGATGCGGGTTGATTATTATCAAAGAACGTACCGTTAACCACTTCATTGTCTGCTTGCGCCTCTTGTGCATTCATGTTGAAGACTCGACCTCGAGCCTGAACCTGAGCTGGATTCGCATTCACCAATCTTGGACACTGATTACAATAGTGGGTCAGATCCCCACAGTTATAACAAGAACCTGGTGGGTAGTGAGGTCGTGCAGCTTGACCTTGTTGTTGAGCAAGAGGCTGAGCAACTTGTTGAGCCAGGTTCTGAGCTGCCCGATTCTGATTAGCAGGAATGCGGCATGTAGCAGTAAGATGACCAGGTCTTCCACAGTTGGTACATTGACGACACTGGAGGTGTGGCTGATGATGACCGTTACACCTGTTGCACAAAGGTGCATTGCCCAGATAAGGTTTCTTGGCAAGTGGTTGCGCAGGCTGATTTGGTTCAGCTTGAGCCTGTGCAGTAACGGCGTAGTTTTGGGAAGCCTTGCGCTTCCTAGAACCCTTCGAGGAACCAGAATCCTGACCCTTCTTGTTTTTACCTTTCTTGCTATCCTCTTTGTCAAACGCTTGCTTCTTACCGTTCTCCCCCTTTCTGTGCAACTTACCCTTCTGAATCTGCGACTCAGTCAATGCCGCTGCTAACTCGGTCGCCTGACGGACTGTGGTAGGGTTACTACCAGTAACGATGTCTTGCACTGAGTCAGGTAGACCATCGATGTACCTTTCGATAGCCTTATCGAGTGGGGTAACCATTGTTGGGCATAACAAACTCAGCTCCTCATACCTATTAGTATATGCCCGGTGCTCGCCACTATCCTGTTTCAAGTCATCAAACCCCCTTTCCAAAGCTCGCAGTTCATGACGAGGACAAAACTTCCTCATCATAAGAGTCCTAAGTTCAGCCCATGTTTGTGCTAGAGCAACTTCTGCACCACGGTCTCTCATAACCCCGTTCCACCATGTAAGCGCCCTCTTCTGAAACACGCTTGAAGCAAACTCGACTTTGTGATTATCAGGACACTGAACGTGACGGAAAGTATTCTCAATGCTCTCGAACCATTGAAGAAGCCCAGTTGTGTAACACCTGTGCCTCCACGGCCATCAAACAAATACCAAACCAATGAAATATTGTATTTCATACTTGGGATTTGTAAAAATATGTGTATCAATTGCACATATCAATTTTTGTTCAATTTCAAACTCTAAATCGCTTTCTGGAAGGTTATACGCGCACCGATGCGTAAATATAACCAGTTTAATGCAACAAACACTCCGGAATAGTGACATAGTCTTAACATACCTTAATTAACCTTTACATAACTTAGAAATAAGTTTTGAAGGCTTTGGTATGGCAAAAACAAGCTAATTCGCTTACAGGGACTAAATATGACAAACTGCGAAAGTATGTCAATTTGAACTGTAACGAACATTCCGGAACATGACCATAAGTTAAACATACCATAAATATCCTTTATATAGCTTAGAAATAGGCTTTGAGGGGTTCGGTATGCTAAAATAAACTTTTGGGTCATTCAGGGACTAAAAGTGTCAAAAAGTGCACAAGTTTGCATTTTCGCGCATAACTTACGTTCTGAATACATCCGGACATCCAAAAATTTATGTAAGCATGACTACATTATATTTTATGGTTCGCCTTAAGAAAAATCCATTCGTCGCGTCATTTGGATCGTTTTTCGCGCTTGTGCGCATTCCGTCGTAATTAAGCGAACATCGCAATCGTACGGCCAAACGAACCGACATCCGAGATATTTTTGAACATGTTTTAAGTTCCCTATACTTTAACTTCATTTTAGAGCTTTGAAATGGGGTTAACGGGCCTTAAACGTGTCAAAAATGACCTAAATACAGTTCAGGGACCAAAAGTGTAAATCTGCCAAAGTACACCCATACGATGCGTATGGTGTTTATACCCTACGATGCGTATGGGGTGTTCTGACCAGATTCAGAGTTTTTAACAGCCTGTTTTCAGCAGATTTAACCACCACCACATGTTCTAAGTTGCTTAGTCACTAAGATAAGGAGCATATGTAGCTTCCATAAGGTTCCGACAAGTGTGCGGGTTGGATCATGGCACGTTTTCCATGAAACGATCTTAACGGTTCGGGTATTCCTATAAATACCCAACCCACACAACCTCATTTTGCACAAGAATTCTGATTTGAGAGCTCTAAGTTGAAACCATTGTTTCATACCTGAGTTCTTGGATCGGGATTAGCATTCGGGGACCCTTCGTAAGTATTTTTTCGTTCTTTTCCTTATTTTTACTGCTTTTCGAGTCAGAAAGTCAAACTTTGTTTGACTTTCAGCGTTGACCAGTAATGGTCAATGCGAAGTTCGTTTGAACTTCGCAACGTGAGTGTAATCACGTTGGTTATAGTCCCTTGGGACTATGCCTACTGATTACCACGTTGTTTAGGGTCGTAGGGTAAGCGATCTAATAAATCGCTTATACCTTCGAACCCGACCCAGTTTGGTCGATCATTAGGATCCGACCAAACACATTAGGTGACCATAGTAGGTAGGGAATAACCTTCCGAGGTTATACCCTATGGTCACATCGTTTAAGTAGTTGTATGATAGGTAGTTTATATGCCTTAGGTAAATTACCAGAATACCCTTTTCATGTATAATTGGTAATTAAGCATATGTAACCTAAACTTTTGTCACATAACTGATTATGTAACATGTTTAGGCATATAACACTTGTCATAGGACTAGTTAGGCGGTCCGAACGCGTTTCACGCGAACGACGCGTTAAAGTAGCATAAGCTACCTAAACGGGTCATAATGGGTCGTAAGCAGTTAGGTTAAGTTTCATTTAGCATGTAGGCTTTGTTAAACCAAATGACACGAGTCTCTACACTCGTTTGGTTTACCAACCCTAATGCTACCCGATCTTCCGATCTAGGTCCGGTTAATTAACATAGTTACCTATATTAGGTGCCGTTTGATTCCGGGATCTCTAGCACTGTTTGGTGGTTATCTTTAGACAACTGAGCAATCTCAAGTGAGTACATAGACCCCTCTTTTACTGTTTTCCAAACTGTTTTGGGGTGAAACACATGTGCCTACTTGTTACTTTCAAGCTTTCCTGTTTTCACATCATATACTTGTTATGTTCATTAGTACATTATAGTACATGATTTCATTTACATTTCATACTAGGTGTGCCATTGTGTGCATTACTTGGTACATCGTTTTACATTTCATTTCATGCTAGGTGTGCCCACTGTGTGCATTACTTGGTATATCGTTTTACATTACATTTCATGCTAGGTGTGCCCATTGTGTGCATTACTTAGTACATTGTTTTACATGACATTTTATGCTAGGTGTGCCCATAGTGTGCATTACTTAGTACATTGTTTTACATCACATCACATCACATGCTATGTATGTTCATTTGTTGCATACTTAGTACAGATTCATTTCATCACATGCCTACATTTTGGTATGACATTTGGTTTGTTTACATGGGACAATACATTCATTAACATTAGCTACGCCGTTCGTTAGTAGGTAGTGGTACCATAGGAATTGACAACTCCCGTTCCGGACATCCCAGGGAAAGGGGACAGAAAGGAATGACCGAATTCGATGATATTTACACAGATAGACCTTTAATTTGTTTAAGGGTTTATCACCACAGTCGCAAGGCTTGGATGTATGCATTATAACAACACCGCATAAATGTTCATATTCAGTATAGCATGCATTTACACATTACATGATTGACCTTGATCATGCATTTACACATTACATGATTGACCTTGATCATGCATTTACACAAGACATAATATTGATTTAAACACAGTTTTACTTCAATACTTTGCTTTTGTGCATATGGTTTAGTTGAGACATTTCACTAGCCATACATGACATTTTGACATAGACATTTGACATAGACATTTCGACATAGACATTTTAACATGATTGACATTGATCATGCATTTACACAAAACATAACGTTGATTTAAACCAAGTTTTACTTCAATACTTTGTTTTTGTGCATTTCACCTATGGTTTAGTTGATGCGTTTTCACTAGCCATACATATCATTTAGGTTACACATTACATGATTTACATTGATCATGCATTTTGACATATTATTCAATACATTGACCATTGGATTAAACATAGACATTTTACATTGATTGGTTTGGTTTGATTAAGTGATTAAGTAATGATGCGTGTGTAATGTGATACAAGCATGGTGGATACGCCGCTGGTACTTCCTATATATAAGTGTTTGTATGGTATTACATATCGTAGCGTTATTTGAATCATTTCAATTTGAGATATATAACATTTTATACAAATAACATACTTTTCACAAGACATTGTTTTACAAACAACTTATCTTATACAAACTCATTTTACATGGTTATTCATTTAACCTGACATTTATTTATACATATCATCTGATCTTATCGTTTTTCAAATGATTTACAAAACAAAGCAAATAACAAGGTTCATGACTAAACATTTTCTCAAGCATAAGTCATGAAACCTATTTTCACAAAACCTATGTATCTCACCGGCATTTTTATGCTGACGTACCATATTTTCACATGTGTTTTTCAGGAAATGAAGCATAAGATGATCAAGATACACATAGGCTGACTTGGGCTTTAGTGACAATAAAAGATGCAAGACTAGTTAATTATGTTGTATTTCCTTGTTTGTTAAGACATTGTAACACTTCTATTGAATAAAACAAAATTTCAATTGCCATGGATTTGAAACATTAATTCTGTTACAACACTCCCCGATGTTTCCGCCACGTTTTGTATGTTCCACGTGGTCGGGGTGTGACAAGTTGCTCCCAGTTCAGCAATTGGTAGCGGATTTTCGCATCGACGAGGCATTCTAAAAGAGGAAACATGAAAGGAACGAGTGAGATGATTAGGTGAAAAGAATGAGATGAAACAAAAATCGACAAAAGCAAAGATGGTGGTCATTCATCCGTATCACAAAGCAAACAAACGACACTCAGTGACTAATCAAAGTAAATGGGTTAAAAATAATGCATCACGAAGACATGCTCGGCTATAAGAGAACACTCACCCCAAGAGTTCCCAGGTAAGAGTGACTAGTCCGATTATGTGGATTTGTACGAACACTCTAGCCTTAGACAGAAAACCCAGGGTACAGGCATTCACTTTTCCAGTTTGCACGTGTTCACACTATTTAGAACCCAGAACTTTGACGAGATTTTGAAAACTTGGAAGGTTTAAGAGATTGAGGATTCATTTTGGCTTTGTACCTTCCATTATGTTTTTTTTTGGTAATCACCTAAGGATAGGTGAAGTGCATGTTTTAAAATCTAAACACAAGACAACTTGTGTTGGGATCCTAGAAAGGTTATAGTCTAGGTCAAAATTTTACTAATAACCTAATTCCCTATAACCATTGGCTCTGATACCAACTCTTCTGTCACACCCCGACCACGTAAAACAACAAATCGTGGCGGAAACGTCGGGGAGGGTTGTAACAGAATTATTGTTCCACAACCATGGTAATTATAAGTTATGTTTTATTCAACAAACAGAGAGTTACATTGTCTTAAAACAACTGAAACGAAGAGTTCATCACATAATTAAACTAGTTCCATCTTTATTTTTAAGTCTCTAAGGCACATGTCCGCCCTAGTGTGTCACGAACATCCTAAGCAACAGCTCCAGAAAACACATGTGAAAATAGGTACGTCAGCATAAAAATGCATGTGAGATACATAGGTTTTATGAAAATAGGATTTGTGACTTGAGTTTAAAGAAATGTTTAATAAAAGTTAGTCATGAACCTTGTAAATTGTTTTGTTAACCAAAGTCTTGTGAAAAATATGTTGTTTGTGTAAAATCTATGAGTCCAAATTGAATGATCTAAATAACGCTACGACATGGGGTACAATACAAGCACTTATATATAGGAAGTACCAGTGGCGTATCCACCATACTTGTGCCATACTACACACATCTCGTTACTTAAGTCACTTAAACAAACCACCAATGTATAAAGTCCATGTTTAAACCAATTGTCAAAAAGTCCTTGTATAAGTCATGTCAAATGCAAAAAAAGTCCAAATGTGGTCAAGTAATGTGTAACAAATGTTACGTATGGTAAGTAAAGTGTAGTCACATAAACCAAATGTAAAAATGTACAAAACAAGGTATTTTGAATATATCAAAAAGTTATGTTTTGCAAAGTAAATGCATGTTTTATTGATACAAACACTTATGTGGTAAGTTAACGCATACATTCAAGCCTTGAGACAGACGGATAACCCTAAGTCAAGGTTATCAAAAGAAATGTTATCGGATTCAGTCATTCCTTACACCCAAACAAACCTAGGATGTCAGGGACGGGAATTGTCAAGTCCTATGGTACCATTACTTACTACCGAGCGGCGTAGCTAATGTTAATGAATGTGTTTTAGTCCCGTTGCACAAACCAAATGTCATATCAAATGTAAACATGTTATGAGAAAGCAATGTACTAAGTATGCTAAGTTAACATACAAAGCAGAAAAGTCATGTAAATCAATGCGCTAGCATGTCAAGTAAACATACATAGCAAAAGAAGATGAAATTATGTATTAATAGTGTACTAATGAACATAGCAAGTATATATTAAGAAAAACATGGAAAGCACGAAAATAACAAGTAGGCACATGTGTTTCACCCCAAAATGTTTGAAAAACGGTTAAAGAGGGGACTATGTACTCACGGTAGTGCGTCTTGAATCGAATCTCAAACTCTGTCCGCTTCACGACAACCTACAACGTACTAATATCTATTAGACGAGCGGGCCGTGCCTTGGCTTAGAGTTTAGTATTTTGGGTCACGTTTCTTATATTGTTGTGTGTGATAATTATTTGTCAAAATAGCTAATGTTTTAACTTAATCATATGTCATGTTGGGATATTTGTTCATTCCATGTTCTAGTAAACTCTTGTCTAGAAAATATTTACTAAGTGTTGTATTTTCGGAAAATTTCGCCATGGTCTCCTTTGTAAATGGAGGTGTCCATGCTTAATAGCATATCATTTTCTTTTACATATATTCCGTAGATCGTTATCAAATAACCAACCCGACATTTAGACATGCAAAGCATTACTTATGTTGTTTCAGCTTTATTAATCAAAACTGGACTGTTTTCCAGGTTTTTTATAAAATAGTTAACCTTCTCAAAAAATTCCCAAATTTTTACAGAATGTTTCACACGATTCAAATTTTATTATGTAAAAATATCGTGGTCCAGTTCATCACCAATATTTTAAAGAAATTTATTTACCTGACTGCAATCAGAATTGTTACTTTCTGATTGCAGTCTACGGAATAATTCACTAAAAATTAATCGTAAGTCCGATTGACGAAATTCCAGTTGGTGGATCACGGCAACAACAGTGACCACCTATAGTACAAATCCCATGGGCTGATTCTACTCAGGTTTCATGTTATGACTCCGAATACAACACTCTTTTTCGGCAGTAAAAACACAGCTTGAGCTGCTGTCCAAAAACAGTCCTTTGAAAATAGTAAACTGCCTCGAAAAATTTTGATTCCAGTCCCATTTGATCGGTTGTTCAAAAATACATAATTTAGGCTTCAGAAAATCAGTTTTTTGATTTATAATGGTCCAGTTACAGCCTGTTGAAGTCGGCTGAAAATGTAAATCAACATGTTTCTTGTTCATATTTCTTGTTTAAACTTTTTAGTGTTCTTGTAAATTTCATCATACTACATATCTTGACTAAGAACAAAATGAAGCAAGGTGTAAGACTTACTACTAGCACAAAGCTAGGGTAGAAATTCTAGTGTGTAGATGATGGGAAGCTTGAATCACTTGAGAACACCTTGGGATCACCTCTAGATCTTCACACTAACTTAAAAATGGCTAGAAATGGTGATGAACACGAAGAACAAGAGTTTGAAGATTTGAAGATGGAGAGAGAGAGAGATGGTGGACGGTTTGGGTGAGGGAGAGAGAGGAGTGATGGAGTGTTGTAATTATCTTGTAAAATTAAGTGAAGATATAGAAGTATTTATAGAAGATATGAAGGTGTCATGCACATACAAGTGTCAAGGAGTAGAGATAAGTGGCAAGAATGAGAAGAGAAGTGGCAAGAAAGGAAGGACACTTGTATTACTTACACATATACACGAAATGTGTGTATATATATGCATATTTTTATAAAATGTGTTATATGTAGACTAAAAACGGGTGTTTAACTGGATACCGGGTATTTTATCTAGCGTTTAAATCCCTATTTATGGCGTTCTAAATTATTTTTATTATTCTATAAAAATGATCTTGCCAAAATATTACTGAAATAAATTTCAGTTGCCAGGACTGGCTGCGTTGTCCGTGTTTTGCAGTAGAAGCACTGTGTCGCGCAGAAACACGCGGTACGCGCTTAAACTTGAAAAATAACGTTTTTAGGCGTTTTAATTTATTTTTCAACATGGACCTGATTAAAATAAAATTTTAATCATAACAGTATATTTTCCAGGACTCAGATATTATCCGGGCGGTTACCAACGTTCGTTTCGCAGTTTTGTCGTAAATAGTTCTTTAGTTCAAATAAACATGTTTTTGCCATACCGAATCCTTCGGAACTTATTTCTAAGTTATATAAAGGATATTTATGGTATGTTTAGCTTACGTCACAGTTTCCGGAATATATGTCACGTTAAACTGACTGCGTCTATGCACCAGTTTGCGTATAACCTTCCAGAAAGTGATTTAAAGCTTGAAATTGGAATCGAATCAAATTGTAAAGTCATCAAACATAAATACACACATATAATAACATCAAATCACATTGTTTTATTGCTAATCCACATTGTTTTACATTATACGATGATTATAGAACACAGTTGTCACAACGGCCACTCGGATGCTACACCAAAGATACATAGACCGCTAAATAAAATAAACCAAAAAACGAAAAAATAGGGGTTGCAACAAGAGGACTTCCCAAGGGGTCACCCATCCTAGTACTACTCTCGCCCAAGCACGCTTAACTGCGGATTTCTGATGGGATCTGGTGCATTAGTGCTGGTATGAACGCAAACGAAAGAATACCACCTCCTTATTCCTTTATACATTTCCACGCCTTGATCCCATGCCCACCTATGCTCTCATGTGTGGCCAACGTTACGCGTCTCGGGCCCGCCGTGCGCGCGCGCCCTCGTCATAGCCTTCCTTTGACAAAAGGTGCCACTCCCGTCAACAAGCTCTCATGCTTTCCAATAAACTAAGGACACGTCAGGCCAACGCCTACGAGCGGGCCCGTCTCCCCATATCCGGCTCCTGCGCCAATGAGCCTTCAGCACGGTAAACCGTGTATCATCGAAAGCGTGCCTCCAGGCACCCCGTAGCCCCGTTCCCCACATCAATGGCCACTCAGATACTACACTAAAGATACATCGACCGGTAAATAATATAAACCAAAAAACAAAATAAAAGGTTGCAACACGAGGACTTCCCAGGGGGTCAACAATCTTATTACTACTCTCG
Source organism: Helianthus tuberosus (assembly GCA_030545235.1). Classification (NCBI taxonomy): domain Eukaryota; kingdom Viridiplantae; phylum Streptophyta; class Magnoliopsida; order Asterales; family Asteraceae; genus Helianthus; species Helianthus tuberosus. The sequence continues at coordinate 143,011,034 of CM060365.1, forward strand.
CCCAAACACGCTTAACTGCGGAGTTCTGATGGGATCCGGTGCATTAGTGCTGGTATGATCACAACCGAAAGAATACCACCTCCTTATTCCTTTATACCTTTCCACGTCTTGATCCCATGTCCACCTATGCTCTCATGTGTTGCCTACGTTACGCGTCTTGGGCCCGCCGTGCGCGCGCGCCTTCGTCATAGCCTTCCTTTGACAAAAGCAACAACTCCCGTCAATAAGCTCTTATGCTTTCCAATAAACTAAGGACACGTCAGGCCAAACGCCTACGAGCAGGCTCGTCTCCCCAAATCCGGCTCCCGCGCCTATGAGCCTCCGGCACGGTAAACCGTGTATCATCGAAAGCGTGCCTCCAGGCACCCCGTAGCCCCGTTCCCCACATCAATGGCCACTCAGATGCTACACCAAAGATACATCGACCGGTAAATAATATAAACCAAAAAACAAAATAAAAGGTTGCAACACGAGGACTTCCCAGGGGGTCAACATTCTTATTACTACTCTCGCCCAAACACGCTTAACTGCGGAGTTCTGATGGGATCCGGTGCATTAGTGCTGGTATGATCACAACCGAAAGAATACCACCTCCTTATTCCATTATACCTTTCCACGCCTTGATCCCATGCCCACCTATGCTCTCATGTGTGGCCTACGTTACGCGTCTTGGGCCCGCCATGCGCGCGCGCCTTTGTCATAGCCTTCCTTTGACAAAAGCAACCACTCCCGTCAATAAGCTCTCACGCTTTCCAATAAACTAAGGACACGTCAGGCCATGTAACACCTATGCCTCCACGGCCATCAAACAAATACCAAACCAATGAAATATTATATTTCATACTTGGGATTTGTAAAAATATGTGTATCATTTGCACATATCAATTCTTGTTCAATTTCAAACTCTAAATCACTTTCTGGAAGGTTATACGCGCACCGATGCGTAAATATAACCAGTTTAATGCAACAAACACTCCGGAATAGTGAAATAGGCTTAACATACCTTAAATAACCTTTACATAACTTAGAAATAAGTTTTGAAGGCTTTGGTATGGCAAAATCAAAGTTTAATCGCTTACAGGGACTAAAGTTGACAAACTGCGAAAGTATGCCAATTTGAACTGTAACAGACCTTCCGAAACATGACCATAAGTTAAACATACCATAAATATCCTTTACATAGCTTAGAAATAGGCTTTGAGGTGTTCGGTATGCTAAAATAAACTTTTGTGGCATTCAGGGACTAAAAGCGTCAAAAAGTGCACAAGTTTGCATTTTTACGCGTAACTTACGTTCTGAATACATCCGGACATCCAAAAATTTATGTAAGCACTAAAATATTTTATTTTAGTGTTCGGCATAAGAAAAATCCATTCGTCGCGTCATTTGGATCATTTTTCGCGCTTGTGCGCATTCCGTCGTAATTAAGCGAACATCGCGTTCGTACGGCTAAACGAACCGACATCCGAGATATTTTTGAGCACATTTTAAGTTCCCTATACTTTAACTTCATTTTAGAGCTTTGAAATGGGGTTAACGGGCCTTAAACGTGTCGAAAATGGGCTGAATACATGACAGGGACCAAAAGTGTAAATCTGCCAAACTTAAGCCTAGCGGTGCGCTACACTTTTAGCGTAGCGGTGCGCTAGGGGTCTGCTGACCAGATTCAGAGTTTTTAAACAGCAGGCTGCAGCTGTTTGATCCTCCACCACACATTCCTAATTATCTAGTCATCTGATAAGGATGGATTTCCAGCCACCATAAGGTTCCGACAAGTGTACGGGTTGGATTCATGGCACGTTTTCCATGGAACGATCCTAACGGTTCGGGTATTCCTATAAATACCCAACCCACACAACCTCATTTTGCACAAGAATTCTGATTTGAGAGCTCTAAGTTGAAACCATTGTTTCATACCTGAGTTCTTGGATCGGGATTAGCATTCGGGGACCCTTCGTAAGTATTCCTTCGTTCTTTTCCTTATTTTTACTGCTTTTCGAGTCAGAAAGTCAAACTTTGTTTGACTTTCAGCATTGACCAGTAATGGTCAATGCGAAGTTCGTTTGAACTTCGCAACGTGAGTGTAATCACGTTGGTTATAGTCCCTTGGGACTATGCCTACTGATTACCACGTTGTCTAGGGTCGTAGGGTAAGCGATCTAATAAATCGCTTGAACCTTCGAAACCGACCCAGTTTGGTCGATCATTAGGATCCGACCAAATACATTAGGTGACCATAGTGTAGGGAATAACCTTCCGAGGTTATACCCTATGGTCACATCGTTTAAGTAGTTGTATGATAGGTAGTTTATATGCCTTAGGTAAATTACCAGAATACCCTTTTCATGTATAATTGGTAATTAAGCATATGTAACCTAAACTATTGTCACATAACTGATTTTGTAACATGTTTAGGCATATAACACTTGTCATAGGACTAGTTAGGCGATCCGAACGCGTTTCACGCGAACGACGCGTTAAAGTAGCATAAGCTACCTAAACGGGTCGTAATGGGTCGTAGGCAGTTATGTTAGGTTTCATTTAGTATGTAGGCTTTGTTAAACCATATCACACGAGTCTCCACACTCGTTTGGTTTACAAACCCTAATGCTTCCCAGTCTTCCGATTTAGGTCCGGTTATTTAACATAGTTACCTATATTAGGTGTCGTTTGATTCCGAGATCTCTAGCACTGCTTGGTGGTTATCTTTAGACAACTGAGCAATCTCAAGTGAGTACATAGACCCCTCTTTTACTGTTTTCCAAACTGTTTTGGGGTGAAACACATGTGCCTACTTGTTACTTTCGTGCTTTCCTGTTTTCACATCATATACTTGTTATGTTCATTAGTACACTATTAGTACACGATTTACATTACATTTCTGCTATGTATGTTGACTGATAGCATGCTAGCACATTGATTTACATGACTTTTCTGCTATGTATGTTGACTGATAACATGCTAAGCACATTGATTTACATGACTTTTCTGCTTTGTATGTTAACTTAGCATACTTAGTACATTGTTTTCTTATGACATGTATACAACTGCTATGACATTTGGTTTGCACAAACGGGTCTTTATAACGTCCATTAACATTTGCTACGCCGCTCGGGAGTAAGTAGTGGTACCATAGGACTTGACAAATCCCATTCCTGACATCCCGGGTTTGTTTGGATGTAAGGAATGACTGAATCCGAATACAATTCTTTTGATAACCTTGACTGAAAGGGTTATCCGACTGTCTCAAGGCTTGAATGTTTGCGTTTAACATACTGCATAAGTGTTTGTATCAGTAAAGCATGCATTATTCTACAAAACATAACTTTGATTTAAACCAAGTTTTACTTCAATACTTTGTTTTGTTCATTTTTACTTATGGTTTAAGTAGTCTAAATTTTACTTACCATACATATCATTTTGGTTATACATTACTTGACTACTTTTGGACTATCAACATTTGACATGGTTTATACAAGGACTTTTGACTATTGGTTTAAACATAGACATTTGACATGGATATTTGTCATAGACATTTGACATGGATATTTGACATAGACATTTGACTTGGATATTTGACATAGACATTTTGACATGATTTACATCTTGACATGAACATTTTACATTGTTTGGTTTGGTTTGATTAAGTGATTAAGTAACGATGCGTGTGTAATATGATACAAGCATGGTGGATACGCCGCTGGTACTTCCTATATATAAGTGTTTGTATGGTATTACATGTCGTCACGTTATTTGAATCATTTCAGTTTGAGACATAGAACATTTCATACAAATAACATACTTTTCACAAGACATTGATTTATAAACAAATTATCTTATACAAACACATTTTACTTGGTTATTCATTTAACCTTACATTTATTTATACTTATCATCTGATCTTATCGTTTTTCAAATGATTTAAAAGACAAAGCAAATAACAAGGTTCATGACTAAACATTTTCTCAAACATAAGTCATGAATCTTATTTTCACAAAACCTATGTATCTCACAGGCATTTTTATGCTGACGTACCTATTTTCACATGTGTTTTTCAGGAGCTGTTGCATAAGATGATCAAGATACACATAGGCAGACTTGGGCTTTAATGACAATAAAAGATGCAAGACTAGTTAATTATGTTGTATTTCCTTGTTTGTTAAGACATTGTAACACTTTTAATCAATAAAACGAAACTTCAATTGCCATGGATTTGAAACAATTAATTCTGTTACAACACTCCCCGATGTTTCCGCCACGTTTTGTATGTTCCACGTGGTCGGGGTGTGACAGAAAAGATGGTATCAGAGCTAATGGTTATAGGGAATTAGGTTATTAGAAATGCTTTGACCTAGTCTATAACCTTCTTAGGACCCTAACGCGAGTTTACTTGCGTTTAGTCTTAAAACAATACCGTCACCTATCCTTAGGCGACGATCACAACAAGAACATAAATTTCCGAACCACTTTGAAAACTAATCATCTGTTCTAGGATGATTGATTACTAGGTTTTGAACCCTCTATTGTAAGGTTTTGAACTCTCTATTATATGGTTTTGAACCCCTTTGAGTTTTCAAAACTTCGTCAAGGTTTTGGGTTTTAAATAATGTGAACACGTGCAAACTGGAAGGGTGAATGCCTGTATTCTGGGTTTTCTGGCTAGGCAAGCACTTCGTATACATCTCATCAGACGCGAGACCAGTTGTGCTTACCTGGGAATTCTTGGGATGAGTGTTCACTTATAGGCGAGCATGTCTTCGCGATACATTATTTTTGACCCATTTACTTTGATTTGTCACCATCTCATTTGTTTGCCTTAGGTAACAAACAAATGATCACAATTTTCATTCGTTACCATTCGGTATTGATTATCCAATAAACTTTCACTTGTTTCTTCCTATGTCTTTCACTTTCTTTTAAAATGTCTCTTCATCACGATGACGACCAGATATCCAAGCAGACTGCTAAATTCGCTCAGCGAATAGGCGAAGTAGTCCTTAAGACTGTTGAATCAGCTACTGCCATGTATCATCTCCAGGATGAAGCCACTCAGGAGTCACTAAGACAGGCAGGACCTAGTCAGGCGACAACACCATCAGCCAATAAACCAATCGAGGAATCAAAGACCATGGATGAATGATCCCCTAAGAAGTCAAAGAAGCGAAAGGCTTCTCAGAACTTCGCCATTGTCGCTCACAATGGTCAAGCCTTCCCCAACCAACCAGCTCAACCCCCTGCTAGGAAGTCATACAATGGAACTGCACTCTTGTGCAACCAATGTAACCTTCATCATCACCCTTGTGTGAAGTGCCGCAAATGTCAGATTTGTGGACTTATAGGTCATACAGCAAGGGTTTGCCCAACTACAGCTGTACCAAATCAAGCTGGCGACACTCCTGCTCAAGCTCGTTTCTCACGAGGGCTTTGCTATAACTGTGGCGAGATGGGCCATTTCCTAAGGGATTGCCCAAAGCTTGCTAAGGCAAATCTGACCCACGGATGAGCAGTTGGCCGAGTAGAAGATGTTGCTATTTTATGCTTTTGTTTCTTTCGTTTTCTTGATTGTGAAACAATCTGTCTCGTTCATAAATAAAAGTAGTTGTTCACAGATTCTGATGTACAATTGTAGTTACATGTGTGTATGACTTTTCCTATGATACCTGCATTAAGGAACTATGTTCCTTACAAACTACTCTTGTGATTCTCTCTTTCAAATGATCGCTCGTGATTCCCTCGAACATTTTAAGTACTCGTTTCATTATAAGAAACAAAGTACAGAAAAATAAAGTGACATTATGAGTGATCATGCTTCTGCACATCAGTGCCTTTGAATCCTTGGTTAGATAACTAAGGATATTTTCAAATCTCATACCCATTACGTTTTGATTTTTCAACATATACAGTACAAGTATTTCAAAAACAATCCTCATGATCTCAAAACATTTCATATAGTTTGAAAACAATTTTTTCTAGATGCATTGTCTATGTTACTTCAAAAACATTGGTCATGTTATCAAAACCAACCTTCCTAATTTCAAAATATTTCATATAGTCTGAAGACAATATTAACACAATACATTTTCTTATCAAGTGCATGATTTCGAAAAGCATCATTCATGTCTTTCAAAAACCTTATACATAATTTCAAAATTCATCTCGCATGATTTTAAAACATTTTTGTAAATATATCTACCTAATACACCTACTTTATGATTTCAAAAAGTATTATATATAAGGTTTTAAAAACGTTAAACACATTTTTCTTAAAAGAACCCCATGCATAGTTTTCAAAAATATTTTCCTCATACATTGACTTAACCTTCAAATTCTGCTTCATATGTCGCCTTGACATATCAAGCATCTCAACTTCATAAGCATTTTACATCATGTTTTGACCTAAGCACATCCAGTGCAAGGTTTCAAAACATCTTCAACTTCTAAAATCCATATGGGATCTTTTTATCTCCACAATTAGACCCTTGTGGATAATCATCATTCAAATCAGAGTCCTTAATTGGATTCCTTATGTACCTTAATTCGAACACTTCGGTTCCTAATAATCGAAATCGAATTTTCTTTTTGAATCTTTCTATCTTTATAGTTGGATTCTTGATAAACGTTTAAAGTACCAAATGAAATCCACGGAATGGATTCCTAGTGTGCTTTAAATGCATGTACGCAATTTACAAGACAAATTAACAAACAATTTTGTGGTTATGTGACTATGTGTTTACTCATCTTATGTTTTCTTTTATGCATTTTTTTGGTGTTTTTACTACTCTGGATATTCTTTATCCCAAATCCTTGCAGGATCTTTCATATCTTCATATGAGGGATTCGTAGCAGGATATTCAAAAGGTACTACCTTTAATCCTTAAATGGGCTTCTATGTAATAGTTAAGACCCTTGGATTATATAGTACCACTCCAAGATTCATAAGAGACCCTTTAGTGGTCTAGTCAAAAAGATTGATTCACAATTTGGTTAAAAAAAAAAATGAAAATGACATCTAGTGATGTAGCTGAACAGACTCCTTGATAGTCTATTTAAATCATTTATTGATTTAGTCTAAAGGACTCTATGGCGGTCTAAGTCACGCTCATCACAGGATTGTTCATTTGGTTTTACCCTACACATTATAAAATAGACTGTGTGAACTGTGCAAGGAATTCTCTAATTATGGATGCGCACATAATTATGAAATTTAGTGCACAGAAATCCAGTAAGATTTATTATGTGAAGGAACCGATAGCGACAACAATAACAAAATGAGGACGATGTAATGGAGGTACGGTGGACGCACCAATGACGCTTTATATACTTGTATATATAGGTATCCCTCTTACGTTGCAATCATGATGATTATTAAAGTTACTAGAAGTTCAGAAATCTAGCCAATATTGTTCGATCTTTTCAACTTCATGTTTTAAACTCTTACAAGTTTTCTCTAAATAAATTTCGGGACGAAATTTCCTAAAGTAGGGGAGACTGTAACACCTGTGCCTCCACGGCCATCAAAAAAATACCAAACCAATGAAATATTATATTTCATACTTGGGATTTGTAAAAATATGTGTATCATTTGCACATATCAATTCTTGTTCAATTTCAAACTCTAAATCACTTTCTGGAAGGTTATACGCGCACCGATGCGTAAATATAACCAGTTTAATGCAACAAACACTCCGGAATAGTGAAATAGGCTTAACATACCTTAAATAACCTTTACATAACTTAGAAATAAGTTTTGAAGGCTTTGGTATGGCAAAATCAAAGTTTAATCGCTTACAGGGACTAAAGTTGACAAACTGCGAAAGTATGCCAATTTGAACTGTAACAGACCTTCCGAAACATGACCATAAGTTAAACATACCATAAATATCCTTTACATAGCTTAGAAATAGGCTTTGAGGTGTTCGGTATGCTAAAATAAACTTTTGTGGCATTCAGGGACTAAAAGCGTCAAAAAGTGCACAAGTTTGCATTTTTACGCGTAACTTACGTTCTGAATACATCCGGACATCCAAAAATTTATGTAAGCACTAAAATATTTTATTTTAGTGTTCGGCATAAGAAAAATCCATTCGTCGCGTCATTTGGATCATTTTTCGCGCTTGTGCGCATTCCGTCGTAATTAAGCGAACATCGCGTTCGTACGGCTAAACGAACCGACATCCGAGATATTTTTGAGCACATTTTAAGTTCCCTATACTTTAACTTCATTTTAGAGCTTTGAAATGGGGTTAACGGGCCTTAAACGTGTCGAAAATGGGCTGAATACATGACAGGGACCAAAAGTGTAAATCTGCCAAACTTAAGCCTAGCGGTGCGCTACACTTTTAGCGTAGCGGTGCGCTAGGGGTCTGCTGACCAGATTCAGAGTTTTTAAACAGCAGGCTGCAGCTGTTTGATCCTCCACCACACATTCCTAATTATCTAGTCATCTGATAAGGATGGATTTCCAGCCACCATAAGGTTCCGACAAGTGTACGGGTTGGATTCATGGCACGTTTTCCATGGAACGATCCTAACGGTTCGGGTATTCCTATAAATACCCAACCCACACAACCTCATTTTGCACAAGAATTCTGATTTGAGAGCTCTAAGTTGAAACCATTGTTTCATACCTGAGTTCTTGGATCGGGATTAGCATTCGGGGACCCTTCGTAAGTATTCCTTCGTTCTTTTCCTTATTTTTACTGCTTTTCGAGTCAGAAAGTCAAACTTTGTTTGACTTTCAGCATTGACCAGTAATGGTCAATGCGAAGTTCGTTTGAACTTCGCAACGTGAGTGTAATCACGTTGGTTATAGTCCCTTGGGACTATGCCTACTGATTACCACGTTGTCTAGGGTCGTAGGGTAAGCGATCTAATAAATCGCTTATACCTTCGAACCCGACCCAGTTTGGTCGATCATTAGGATCCGACCAAATACATTAGGTGACCATAGTGTAGGGAATAACCTTCCGAGGTTATACCCTATGGTCACATCGTTTAAGTAGTTGTATGATAGGTAGTTTATATGCCTTAGGTAAATTACCAGAATACCCTTTTCATGTATAATTGGTAATTAAGCATATGTAACCTAAACTTTTGTCACATAACTGATTTTGTAACATGTTTAGGCATATAACACTTGTCATAGGACTAGTTAGGCGATCCGAACGCGTTTCACGCGAACGACGCGTTAAAGTAGCATAAGCTACCTAAACGGGTCGTAATGGGTCGTAGGCAGTTATGTTAGGTTTCATTTAGTATGTAGGCTTTGTTAAACCATATCACACGAGTCTCCACACTCGTTTGGTTTACAAACCCTAATGCTTCCCAGTCTTCCGATTTAGGTCCGGTTATTTAACATAGTTACCTATATTAGGTGTCGTTTGATTCCGAGATCTCTAGCACTGCTTGGTGGTTATCTTTAGACAACTGAGCAATCTCAAGTGAGTACATAGACCCCTCTTTTACTGTTTTCCAAACTGTTTTGGGGTGAAACACATGTGCCTACTTGTTACTTTCGTGCTTTCCTGTTTTCACATCATATACTTGTTATGTTCATTAGTACACTATTAGTACACGATTTACATTACATTTCTGCTATGTATGTTGACTGATAGCATGCTAGCACATTGATTTACATGACTTTTCTGCTATGTATGTTGACTGATAACATGCTAAGCACATTGATTTACATGACTTTTCTGCTTTGTATGTTAACTTAGCATACTTAGTACATTGTTTTCTTATGACATGTATACAACTGCTATGACATTTGGTTTGCACAAACGGGTCTTTATAACGTTCATTAACATTTGCTACGCCGCTCGGGAGTAAGTAGTGGTACCATAGGACTTGACAAATCCCATTCCTGACATCCCGGGTTTGTTTGGATGTAAGGAATGACTGAATCCGAATACAATTCTTTTGATAACCTTGACTGAAAGGGTTATCCGACTGTCTCAAGGCTTGAATGTTTGCGTTTAACATACTGCATAAGTGTTTGTATCAGTAAAGCATGCATTATTCTACAAAACATAACTTTGATTTAAACCAAGTTTTACTTCAATACTTTGTTTTGTTCATTTTTACTTATGGTTTAAGTAGTCTAAATTTTACTTACCATACATATCATTTTGGTTATACATTACTTGACTACTTTTGGACTATCAACATTTGACATGGTTTATACAAGGACTTTTGACTATTGGTTTAAACATAGACATTTGACATGGATATTTGTCATAGACATTTGACATGGATATTTGACATAGACATTTGACTTGGATATTTGACATAGACATTTTGACATGATTTACATCTTGACATGAACATTTTACATTGTTTGGTTTGGTTTGATTAAGTGATTAAGTAACGATGCGTGTGTAATATGATACAAGCATGGTGGATACGCCGCTGGTACTTCCTATATATAAGTGTTTGTATGGTATTACATGTCGTCACGTTATTTGAATCATTTCAGTTTGAGACATAGAACATTTCATACAAATAACATACTTTTCACAAGACATTGATTTATAAACAACTTATCTTATACAAACACATTTTACTTGGTTATTCATTTAACCTTACATTTATTTATACTTATCATCTGATCTTATCGTTTTTCAAATGATTTAAAAGACAAAGCAAATAACAAGGTTCATGACTAAACATTTTCTCAAACATAAGTCATGAATCTTATTTTCACAAAACCTATGTATCTCACAGGCATTTTTATGCTGACGTACCTATTTTCACATGTGTTTTTCAGGAGCTGTTGCATAAGATGATCAAGATACACATAGGCAGACTTGGGCTTTAGTGACAATAAAAGATGCAAGACTAGTTAATTATGTTGTATTTCCTTGTTTGTTAAGACATTGTAACACTTTTAATCAATAAAACGAAACTTCAATTGCCATGGATTTGAAACAATTAATTCTGTTACAACACTCCCCGATGTTTCCGCCACGTTTTGTATGTTCCACGTGGTCGGGGTGTGACAGGCCAAACGCCTACGAGCAGGCTCGTCTCCCCATATCCGGCTCCCGTGCCTATGAGCCTTCGGCACGGTAAACCGTGTTTAATCGAAAGCGCACCTCCGGGCACCCCGTAACCCCGTTCCCCACATCAACGTCCACTCGGATGCTACGTCAAAGATACATCGACCGATAAATAAAATAAACTAAAAAACAGAAAAAAGGGGTTGCAACACAAGGACTTCCCAAGGGGTCACCCATCCTAGTACTACTCTCGCCCAAGCACACTTAACTTCGGAGTTCTGATGGGATCCGGTGCATTAGTGCTGGTATGTTCGCAACCGAAAGGGTATTCCTTATTACTTTATACCTTTCCACGCCTTGTGTCACACCCCAACCGATGGCGGAAACATCGGGGTGCGAGCACTAAGCATTCAGATTGCTCATGAGACTTCCATAACACTAAAGTTTCAAAATAGATTAACGGATTTCATGCAAAAAGTGTCTAACAACACAACCATATCAAAATAACCACAAATTCCATCCACCATCGAGTATCAAACATTGTTCATAGAGAAAATTATAACTAGGTGAGTTTCTAAGCTTCATCCTAGCTCAATTCCATGTTTTCAGCATCCTATCAGCCTGCAACATGTATTAAAATAGAGTCAGTACAAAAATGTACCGGCGAGTATACAAGTTTAAGTAATAGCATAATAGATTAAACAACTCATGTCCACAATGTAAGCAATAAAAATAGTTTCATCAGTGCTAGTGTCGCAGTCCACGCAGTGATAGCCCAAGTATCCCGAAGCTTTAGTGTTTCCCAAGACTCAAGGTAAAATAGAATCCTCCTAACAATACCCCCGAGAATAATGGGAGATGTGCACCTCCTTTAGCGCTACTATTGTTAAGGTGGAACTACACACCCTGGATTAAACGTCCACATAGCACAAATAGAATACAAGAATCATAAGTTTCACATACACGTAGGATAGAGTATAGTTTGCAAAAGTATCAAGTCTCAAAGTTTATAGAATACATGTTACATCCCAAAGTTTAGAACAAAAAGGGATCGAGTATACTCACAGTGATTGCTTAACAGTTACACCGTTATTGGATCAAAGGGAGCTCTTTTAGAATTAGCCTGATAGATTACAATAGATAAGAGTCGGGCAGAAAAACGAGATTACGCAAAGTGTCAGGACAGTCGCTGGATCGGATGGCTGTCCGATCGGATGGCTGTCCGATCGGATTGCCAGTCGATCGAGTGGCTAATGTGAGAGGGAAGGGATGACTGCCCGATCGGATGGTTGTCCGATCAGGTGGTCACTCGATCCAAGTATCAAGTTTAGTGAGTTGGTCACCTCGATCGGATGGCAGCTCGATCGGATGGACATCCGATCGGGTTGCCACTCGATTGAGACATCCAAGGTTCCAAGTTTCTGAAAAGTTCTAAGTCCTGAGTGCTAGCCAACTGCCACCCGGTCGAGTGGCTGTTCGATTGGATGGTCATCCGATCGGATTGTCACTCGATCGAGTGACCCTTGTACCGTTTGTAATTTTGTGAAATTTCTAAGTTTCTAGATTAACGAGGGCGGCACAGGTCGTACTACGACAATGGTAAATTCACTATCTTACAGCCGTTCTGATCGGATGGGAATCACCCCTGTCTGGTTAGTCGTCTGTTTACAGCGGTTTATGTCAGAATCCGTTCCATGGTCATCTCCTTCGGCAACAATCCGTTTCCAAACCTACTCTAGACTACCCATCAAGTCTAAAGTCCGTTTGTACCCGGATTTCACCTTTTAAAATGAAAGGTTGAAGGAAAGATGACGGAAACTTAAGATTTATCATAAAAATCCTAGATCTAACTTAGATTTGGTGCGAAACACCTGAAATTCCTTAGATCTGAGCTAGTTCTTGTCTGGAATGACATCATATGTCAGTTTGTACCACCCACCATGATGACATCATCCTCAAGAGCTTAGATCTGAGAGATTCCATGCTGAAAAGTGTGATTTCAAAGGTGAATCACGTAGAGGATGAAGTGTAGATCAAGAAAGTACAAAAATCTAATGTGAAACGTACCAAAATCGCCGTGAAATTGAGGAAATGTGGTTTTCGTGCGTCTGAGTCGAGCAGGGCTGTCACATCAGTGAAGGACTGATGTGACAGCCACTATTTATAATGTGGAGGTGGGTGAAAAGGGCAGTGTGCATGGGTCGGGTGGCAACTCGATAGAGTGGCCATCCGATCGGGTGGTCATCTGATCGAGTGGTCATCCGATCGGGTGGTTATCCGATCGGATTGCCACTCGGCCAATCCATTCGTTCCGTGTTTCCTTTTCGCTTGTTAGATCAAGCGCTGCGTTGCGTATTTATTGGGTAATAGCACAGTAGTATAACTTAGGCAATATTATCAAAGATTCATAGTTTCTGCCAGTGACAAGAATCCAGTCCCTCGTTCAACCAAGTCTCAAGTTTCACGAGCCTCAAGAGTCAAGCACCAAAGTATATAGATTTAGACATTTCAAGCATGTAGAATTTGGCATTCCAGTATATTGAATTAGACATTCCAAACATATAGAATTAGACATTCCAAACATATAGAATTAGACATTCCAATTGTATAGAATTAGACATTTCAAGTATATAATATGACATAGAATTCCCAAGTATCAAAGTTTTAACGGCTTCATAGATTAGGGGTCAAAATTGACAATAGGCAAAGTCTAGGGACTAAACTTGTCAAAAGTCTAAAGTTGAGGGACACAGGGAGTTACAGTCTCCCCTCCTTTAGGAGATTTCATCCCCGAAATCTTAGAGGAAGACTGCTCGAAGAGCTGCAGATACTTGGCCTTCATCTCACTTTTCAATTCCCAAGTGAATTCGGCGCCACGCTTTCCTTCCCATCGAACCTTGACAATGGGAATTTTGCTACGCCTCAATCGCTTAACTCCTTGATCCATGATTTCGACCGGTCTCTCCACGAAGTGTACCGCTTCATTTATTTGCAAGTCTTCGAGGGGAACCTGCAGTTCCTCATCGGATAGGCATTTACGTAGATTGGATACGTGGAACACTGGATGCACGTTGTTTAGCTCTTGTGGCAAGTCGAGTTTGTACGCTACCATGCCAATCATTTCGAGTATCCTGAAAGGACCCACATAACGAGGGGTGAGCTTTCCCTTCTTACCAAAACGAACTACTCCCTTCCAGGGATACCTTGAGAAGAACTCGGCCACCAACATCAAATTCCTGTGGATTACGCCTATTATCAGCATAACTCTTTTGTCTGCTCCTAGCCTTGATCAAGTTATCATGGATCTGAAGGATCTTATCCGTTGTCTCTTGAATTATTTCGGGGCCATTAAACTGCTTGTCACCGACCTCATGCCAGCTGAGAGGATAGTGGCACTTGCGGCCATACAAAGCTTTGAAAGGAGCCATCTGAATACTGGAATGGTAGTTGTTGTTGTACAAGAACTCAATCAATGGTAAATGTACATCCCAGTTACCACCAAAGTCAATGACATAAGAACGGAGCATATCCTCTAGGGTCTGAATAGTACGCTCGGTCTGTCCATCCGTTTGAGGATGAAAGGCCGTGCTAAGATTCAAATGAGTTCCCTTAGCGGATTGAAAGGTTTGCCAAAGACGTGAAGTAAAACGACCATCATGGTCTGAGATTATGTCAAGAGGTATGCCATGACGGCTTATAATTTCACTAGTATAGATTCAAGCAAGTTTCTCCACTCTGTAATCTTCACGAATAGGAAGAAAGTGGGCGGATTTGGTCAAACGATCGATTATCACCCAGATACTATCGTGACCAGAAGGTGTTCGAGGTAACTTAGTAATAAAGTCCATAGCGATACTATCCCATTTCTAGGCTGGGATTTCGGGTTGTTCTAAAAGTCCTGAAGGACGCTGATGTTCAGCCTTTACCTTGGTACAAGTGAGGCATTTAGAAACATACACAGCAATGTCCCTCTTCATGCCAGGCCACCAATAAGCTGTACGCAGATCGTGGTACATCTTATCAGCGCCCGGATGAATGGAGTAATGGGATATGTTGGCCTCCTTCATAATAAGATCGCGGAGGTCATCGCGATCCGATACCCAGATGCGATTGAGGTAATATTGCAGTCCATTAGGTTTAGTTTCAAACTGATCAATCCTAGCACCGTGGATTTCCACTTCTAGACTTCCTTCATTTGCTGATGAATATTGGGCGTCACGAATCCGCGCATGGAGGTCATTAGAGATACGGATAGTATTCACATGAGTTTTACGACTAAGGGCATCGACCACTACATTCGCCTTGCCAGGATGGTAGCGAATTTCGCAGTCGTAGTCGTTAAGCAATTCCACCCAACGTCTCTGTCGCATGTTCAGCTCTTTTTGGTCAAAGATATGTTGAAGACTTCTATGGTCAGTGAAAACCACGCACGTAGTACCATACAAGTAATGTCGCCATATTTTTAACGCAAACACAACTGCACCAAGCTCCAGATCGTGAGTAGTGTAGTTTTTCTCATGCACTTTGAGTTGACGTGAAGCATAAGCAATAACCTTGTCCCGCTGCATGAGCACACAGCCCAATCCACGGTTCGAGGCGTCACAATATACCATGAAATCATCATTCCCATCAGGGAGAGTAAGAACAGGGCCATTACACAAAAGAGTCTTGAGAGTTTGAAAAGATTTCTATTGTTCGGGACCCCAAACAAAAGGTCTCTCTTTCTGAGTCAACGAGGTGAGAGGGACAGCAATCTTAGAGAAGTCTGAAAAGAATCAGCGGTAATACCCCGCCAATCCTAAGAAGGAACGAATCTCAGATGCAGATTTAGGCGTACTCCAATTCTTCACAGCTTCGATTTTAGACGGGTCAACGTGAATACCTTGGTTACTAACAACATGACCAAGAAATTGTACTTCATTAATCCAAAACTCACACTTAGAAAATTTAGCATACAGGCATTCACCACGTAAGAGTTCAAGCATCAAGTGCAAATGTGAACATGATCAGCTTTAGTTTTAGAATAAATTAGAATATCATCAATAAAGACTATCACAAAACGATCCAAATAGGGCTTACAGACACGATTCATGAGATCCATGAACACAGCGGGCGCGTTGGTCAATCCAAAAGGCATGACCACGAACTCGTAGTGCCCATAGCGAGTACGAAATGCGGTTTTAGGTACATCATCTTCGAGAACTCGAAGCTGATGGTAACCCGAATGGAGATCGATTTTCGAGAAACACGACGCGCCTTGTAGTTGGTCAAATAGATCATCGATACGAGCTAGAGGGTAACGGTTCTTAAAGGTAAGCTTATTAAGTTCACGATAGTCGATACACATACGAAACGAACCATCTTTCTTCTTGACGAATAGCACGGGAGCACCCCACGGTGAGGTACTTGGACGAATAAATCCCTTGTCGAGTAGTTCTTGAAGCTGACTAGATAGCTCTTGCATCTCGGAAGGTGCAAGACGATAGGGATCCTTGGCGATAGGAGTCGCACCAGGTATAAGATCAATACGAAAATCAACAGATCTAGGAGGAGGAAGACCGGGAAGATATTCGAGAAAGACATCGGGGAAATCACACACCACTAGAACATCGCTTATGTTCTTCCCCTTGCCCTTTTGTTCCACCACATGGGCCAAGAAGGCAAGGTTCTGCTTACGTAAGCACTTGCTTGCTTATGTGCATGACATCAGCCTTAGTCCCTTCGAAGGTCGGTCTCCATAAACATGTAAGACATCACTAGACGGTAGAGGTAATCGAACAAACTTTTCGTGATAAGCAATCTCGGCATGGTTCTTATGCAACCAATCCATACCGATAATGACATCAAAACTACCCAATTGCAAGGGTATTAGATCAATGGTAAACACGTGGTCGTTAAGAATCAAGGAACCACCACGGAGAATAGAATCAACTAGAATAGACTTCTCGTTGGTAATTTCCACAGTAAATGACTTAGGTAACATAGGGCGTCTACAGTTTAGCAAAGATTCAAATTCTATGGACATAAAGCTTCAGTCGGCACCAGTATCAAATAGGATCGAAGCATAAAGGTTATTCACAAGAAACATACCATTAACGACGTCATTGTCGTTACGAGCCTGGTTAGCATTAAGATTGAATGCTCGCCCACAAGCGGCTGGCTGCTGGTCCTGGTTCAGCTGAGGACACTGGTTACGGAGGTGAGTAGTATCTCCATATTTGTAGCATGCACGGACATCATTGATTGGCTTTGGATTCTGCGGAGGAGCCGGGAGAGCTGGTAGGGCTGATGGGGCTTGTTGAGTTTGCTGAGCTGGGTTAACTTGTCGACAGTAGGGAGTCTTGTGACCATAGTGATTGCAGTTGGTGCACAAACGACATGCAGAAGCAACGGGATGATGAAAATTACAAGTGGTACACTTGGGGTAAGACCTAGTGTACTGCTTCTTAACTTCAGGGGCAGCAGCGTTCTGAGAAGTAGCATCAGGAGCAGGCTTAGCAGCAGGGTTCGCAGCAGGAACAATTGCATTGCATCCTGTACACTGAGACTTTCGCCTTTTATTCTTGCTGCCACTTGGCTGCTGGGTAACTTGATTTGCAGACTTGGAGGGAGCGGGGTTAGCAAACTGCTTATCACGAACGCGATTGTTGTTAAGACTAGCTGCCAGACGGTAGACTTCCTCAATGTTTCCAAGTTGAGCTGCTTCGATCGCATCATGCATAGCAGGAGGTAGGCCATTGATATACTTGGTTATCATGCGCTTAGGGGTGGAAACCAAGTGAGGAAGGACCAAGCTGAGCTGCTTGAAACGGGTAGTATAAGCCAGATTATCATCACCATTCTGCTTCAAGTGCCAGAACTCTTCTTCAAGCTTCAGTTGTTCATGAGGAGGGCATAATTCAAGCATCATTAATTCTCGCACCTCAGCCCATGGAAGAGCATAGGCTTCTTCATTTGATCGAATGTTTCTCTCATTTGTCCACCACTCCAATGCTCTGCCTTGAAACATTCCAATCGCACTCCTAGTCTTTAGATGATCTGGACATTCGCTGTTGATGAAGGTAACCTCGATGCTATCGAACCACTCAAGCATAGCAGTCACCCCATCACTGCCTGTGAACGATTTAGGGTTGCAAGAGACGAAATGTTTGTAGTTGAACTTGGTAGACTTTTCTTTCTCCATCTTAGAGTCAGCAAAAGAGTGCAGAGTGTTCGACCCTTGGATCTCAGAGACGATCTTTGGCACGACTCGAGTAATCTGGTCGGCCATGAAGGACATCATCTTCTTCTGAGAATTTTATCTGGATCTCTTGAGAGTGTCGGAGTGTCTTCGAGCAGACATCCTAATGATCCAACAAGAGGATCGTGTAAGTCTAGGTTCACATAGTCTCACAATATAGATTCACGCACGATAGATTAAAGGCTCAAGATTCAACAAGATTCACATAGTTCACATTAGTCTTAACACCACGACCCACTACCTTCGTATGGCACGTTGTACGAAGTTTGGCAACATGTCAAAAAAGCTTATATATAGGAAGTACTAGCGGCGTATCCACCACGCTTCGGGCATATCACTTCTGCCTCGTACTCGGTGTCATGTTACGGGTCGTAAAACACACTCATCATCATAGGTTCACATAGACTACTCCTATAGTTTCCCGTAGATTCCATAGATTCAATAGATTCATAGACTCCAATGGATTCAATAGTTTCCAATAGATTCAATAGATCCTCGTAGATTTAGGTTAACAACCCACAAACAACGAAATCCCGCATGGCACGTGCTACGAAAGTTCGGCAACATGACGGAAGCACTTATGTGACACCCCAGGAAAACCAGGAAAACCATACAACTTAACTAGCTTCCTCAGTGAGTACGTGCTAAATTTCGGGACGAAATTTCTTTCAACTTGGGGATAATGTGACAACTCGTATTTCGAACCTCTCGTTGTACTTTGATGTAGATGTAACCGGTGTGAATGTTACGTGATTATGTGAACTTTGATGATTAAATGGAATGTTATGTTGTTATGTTATGTGACTATGTGTAATACATGTATGTATGCAATATGATTCTCACAAAACGAGCCGCACAACACTACCCGATCGCACAACACCTTTGGGCCGCGCACGATAAACCCAATCGTACCACATCCTCTTGGCCCACACTATTGATCGAATCCGTGACCCAAAAGGGCAGTCCAGTTTGGGTCGGCTCTATTGTTGTCGCATAAACACCTAGGGTGTTGGTATAAATCCCACACTTTAACAAATCACACAAAGTTTACCAAACCCTAAGCTTTCCCCTTTCTCTTGGAACCCGACGGCAGCCCTTCCTCTCTCTCTCGAAGCTCTCTCGATTTCATCTTACATTCGGTTAGTGTATTACCCTTGGTTAATTGTTATTCATGGCAATGATTGTGATGATTGATAACACGTATATTGTGTGTCCGTGTATGATGAACTATAGGAATCCATATTAGTGAAATCTTGATGAATGATTGTATGATAATTGTTAGGACCGATGAAGAAGATTATGAGAGGTGATTTATGATCTAGGGCTTTGATGAATAACTGAGCATAGTTTGAATCGGGTGTATGATATAAATATGTTATACTAATTAGCCAACGGATTAGGAATTGCTTAGTGATTGTATGAGTAGTTGCTATACATGTTTTAGTATTGTTGATGTTCATATGAATTCAAAGAAAATAGAAACTGTCTAATTCGTTTGATTTGGATTGCTAGTTTTCGAATTATGTTATAAGTTACAAAAATCATGATTGAATGATTGGAAACATGATTGGATAATTTTGGAAATAACCGAACGGATGTAACTGATTGCCATAATTAAAGGATATCATAACTAATCGCACAAGCTGGTTCGGTCGCACAAGATCAGATTCCACAAGGTCTGATCGCACAAGTGCAATCACACAAGTCCCTGATCGCACAAGCCAGTCGCACAAGCTAGAATATGCTAGGTACAACTGTTAATACATTGTATACAACTAGGATATGCATGATCTTACAAGACTTGTGGATCGCACAAGACAGTGCCGATCGCACAAGGCTTGGGCCACACACAAACTACTTGAACTGCATTACTGTTGGGCCTCAAAGCCCAAGCTCAACCACACAAGCTTTATCCAGTCGCACAAGCTGAACTAGACCGCACAAGTTGATCTCTGTTTATTTGTTTGGGCTGTGTATGTTGTTGGGCTTCTTAGATGTTGGGTCGGGTTTATGTTGGACCGCACAACATGTTGTGGGTCGCACAAGATTGTGCCGAACGCACAACATGTTGGGCCGGGGTGTTTAGTTGGGCTTCATTAGGGAATTGTACAAATGGTTCGGTGCAAACCATTTGGATCGCACAAGTTGAACTTTGTGTTTGTTTAACTGGTTTGCTTAACATGTTCAATGTATATACCATGATCATTGCGTGTTCTTGACTTGTTAGTTCTGTGTAAACTTATGTGCACTACTTGAACCTAGACCTGACTTATATGGTAACCATGTTAGGACGTGGTCGACCACTAGGAGCTCAATCGACCCTTACTTATCTGCCGAGTTAACCTAAGGTGAGTTCACACTTTTCTACAAAGCATGGTAATTCCCGGTGGGATTGGGAATGGGTTAAGGAATAGGGATTTCCTCGTCCTGTTGGGACGTGTTCAGGAATGTAGATTCCTCGTCCTGTTGAGACGGATTTGGATTTTACTAGACTAGAACTCTATCAACGAAGTCCCTTCTTTTGTATCGACTTAATCGCCGAGGCCAATGGCGAACGGGTCATTAGTTAAATAGCGCTATTAGGTTTAATAAACCTCACACCGTGCCGCAGAGGACAGGCGTGGACTAATGGACTAGGCACGTCAATGATGATAGACATTGACGAGGGCACATAAACATGACGAACGTTAGTAGTCGATATGGTAACGAGTCTGGTAGTTTAAATATGGGGAAGCCCCCATGGCTGGAGTGGCCGAAGTGAGAATGGGTTAACTAATAAACGTTTTCGAACTATGGGGTAACCCCCACGGCTGGATAGCTGGTTAAGAATAACTATGTTTTTGGAATTACCTCTGAAACGAACAACCAATTGTGAACTCGCTCAACTTTGTTGTTGACTTGTTACTACATGCTTTGCAGGTCATTAGGTATAGCAGGAGCTTGCATGGGGAAGAGTCATTATGGAGTATGGACATTGAGTGTTCATGATGAACTTAAACACTTTTAATTTATGATTTAGGTTTTGAACTATTTGCTTCCGCTGATAACTTAGACTTATTAAACTGTTTTTGAACACCAATTATATTGCGTGGTTGGACATTCTTTTACTTTACTATTTCGTTCAGTATGATTGGTGGCTCGATCCTGGTCATGTCACGCTCCCTGCGGTGGTACTCCGCGTGTGGATTTTGGGGGTGTGACAACTTATATATAGGAAGTACCAGTGGCGTATCCACCATGCTTCAATCATGCCGCGTCCCCCTTGTCATCGGTGTCACGCTTCGTCAACCACAACATTTGATTCCACCACTTTTCACAACGTAGATTACTTAAATAGATTCAACATAGACTAGCCAAATAGATTCAGCATAGATTAACCAAACAGATTCCACAACTTCAACCAGAGCCTACAAGTCTACGAACTTCACTTAGCACGTGGTACGAAGACTCGTTAACATGCCAGAAACACTTATATATAGGAAGTACCAGCGGCGTATCGACCAT
Source organism: Helianthus tuberosus (assembly GCA_030545235.1). Classification (NCBI taxonomy): domain Eukaryota; kingdom Viridiplantae; phylum Streptophyta; class Magnoliopsida; order Asterales; family Asteraceae; genus Helianthus; species Helianthus tuberosus. The sequence continues at coordinate 143,032,778 of CM060365.1, forward strand.
GCTTCGGACATGCCACGTCATCCTCGTCATCGTCGCTAGGCTACGCTTCGCATTTTGTTCCTCAAAACAGCACATACTTAGATTACACGTAGATTACACTTAGAGTACGCATAGATTACACATAGATTCCTCATAGATTACTCAACAAACTCATCACCGGTCTACAAAACACTAAGTTTCCGCATGGCACTTAGTACGAAAGTTGGTAATATATCTGAAACACTTATATATAGGAAGTACCAGCGGCGTATCCACCATGCGTCAGACACGTCACTTCCCCCTCGTGTTTCTATGCCATGTTACATTTAGTGTCTTACAATCGCAACAATACATAGATTCATCAGGTGGATTCACATAGTATCATCATCGATCAAGATTCACACATAGGCTATCATGATAGAATAAAGCTTCATAAATTTAGTTGATCCTGAGATTAGAGTTAACGTTTTAGATTGCGGACATACGTGTGATTCGTGAAAAAGTCTTATAATAAACAAAGGATTCAAGACAAACGAAGAATTAAGTCTAAAACCACATGTAAAAGTCGAGATAACATAAAAGGTAGGCTCATAAAACACAGAGTGTTCCGGGTAGAGGAACGGTGACTAACCAAAGTGATTCGAATCCCTTTTCGAATTAAGGTAACGCGTCTTGACTTACTTAGACCGGGTAGAGGAACGGTGACTAACCATAGTGATTCGAATCCCTTTTCGAATTGAGGTAACGTGTCTTGACTTACTTAGACAAATACGTCATCTGTTGGTGCATGTTATATGACAACAGCTTTGGATTGGTCTTTGGATATTAAACAGAAGATTGGATCATGAAGACTTAAAGAAAAACGAGCTCTATGAAGCCCAATCAGTCCAATTTTATATTAAGTCTATTAGGCCCAAGTTTATGTAACATATGTAATATGGGCAAAGCCCAATTCGTGTATGGTAGGTTGTAGTATATAAACAACCTCTTGCTACATGTTTAGGGTTAGACACTTGAGAGAACTTGGAGACACTTTGAAGAAGAACACTTTAGACAACTAGAGAGAGCATTCAAGTTTGAGAGTATAAGAACAAAACAGAAATCGGCTGTTAGGTTCTTGTAGATCTTAGTGATTGTAAAACACTTCTAAGGGTTTGATAATCACAGAAGATCAGTTTGAAAGTTTGTGTGTTCGAGTTCTTGTTCATCTACATATTCTTGATTCTGTGTTCGAAGATCAATCAAGGGGATTCCGCACCCTTGATAGATTAACAGTCTTGTTAAGATCCAACGGGATTAAGGGACCTACAATTGGTATCAGAGCATTTGCTCTTGTGCGTGGTTCAAGACTGATCGAAAGGATTCAAGTTATTTTTCGGTTGAAAAATTTTTGGTGTCTCATTCAAAAATTCGTGAAGAACAGCAAGAACAAGGAAGAACAGTTCAAAATTCTGAGTTTTTGATCTGATTTGGTAGTTGGTAGTTGTGGTTGAGTTGGTTTGTTTGAAAATTTTGAGTTAAATTTCTAGGTTTTTGCGAAGAACAGGAAGAACAGGAAGAACATTTGAAGAACAGTTTAAATTTGTGTTTTAATCTGTTTTGATTATTGGTTTGACTATTTTTCGTGTTTGTAGAAGCTCTACTTGGATTTCGTGTATGGAAAGAAGTGTTGATTGAGACTTTGCTTGGAAAGTTTCAAAAAGGAAGCAGATTTCGTGTTGTCAGCTGCTGCAAATTTCGGGATTGGGTGGCTGGGTGGCCCAATCAGCTCTTGTGGGATCATCTGATATTCAAAATTTGAAATCTTGTGCGTTTTGGGAGCTTGTACGTTTGAAGATCTTGTGCGTTTGGAGATCTTGTACGTTTGGAGATCTTGTACGCTTGGAGAGCTTGTGCGTTTGGAGTTCTTGTGCGACCCGGATTACTCTTGTGCGACCCGAAGTCAGCTCGTGCGAATCAAAAACTTGTGCGATCAGGCCCAGGCCCATTAAAGTGACAGTTTGGCACAAAGTTACTGGATTGTGCGATCCAGAAGACCTTGTGCGATTCCAAGAGTCTTGTGCGAGCCTATCTTGTGCGATTCACTAGTGGTGGAATTTCAGTTGGCAAGCGTCGGAAAAATTTCAGTGTTTTGCAAATAGAAATTGATCCGTAGCTCGTTTGAAGAAATTGTTTGCACCGTTGAAAAAAAAAAAAAAAAAAAAAAAAAAAAAACTCTGGAAAATCCCGAATTCGGTTTTCGACATTAGATATCATTGGATTCGTCTTTTCGAGACGATTCTAACGGTGTAATTTGGTAACCACTGTTTTCGGAAATATTTTGTACGGTTTTTATCAGTACGGTTACGATAAAAACGTGTTTAAAGATGGTCAGAATGGACAAGGTTAGTGAGAGTGTTAAACATTGGCCAAAGCTGAAAAATGTCAAAGAATATGCTGACTGGAAAGAGGAGTTTGAGGCATTTGTGAAGAGTGAAGATACCAGAATGTGGTACTGTATGATAGATGGCTATGTTGCTCCTACGCGTAGTATTGAAGGAAGGGTCTTAGTGCTGTCTTATGACAAGATGGATGAATCTGAGAGACAGGTGGTTGATGCTGAAAAGAGAGCCTTGGCGGCAATAAAGATGTCCTTACCTGATAGCATCAAGCATACCTTCCAAAAGTACACTAATTCAAAGGATATGTGGGATGCATTACAAAAGCGATATCAGGGAAATGAGAGTGCCACTCAGGCATTCATGGCAGAGATAGTGCCAGTTGATGAGGCTGGAACTACTGTGAGTGATGCTGAATCTGAAGTGAAAAATGCTGAAGCTCAAGTGGAGAATGCTGAAGCAAAAGTGGATGCTGAAGCAGAGAAAGAAAGTGAATCTGAACAGGTTGTTGCTGATGAAACTTCAGAAGTTCATGAGAAAGAGGTACAATCTAATTCAGTATGTTTGAGATGTCGTGAACTACAGGGTGAGGTTGACAGGTTGCGAACACAAAACCAAAGTCTGGTAAGTGAGATGTCTAACATAAAAGAAGCAAACTTTTTTGTTAAAAGAAATGAATCGTCATACTTGAAGAAAATAAAAGGTTGTGAAGCTGAAATTGAAGCTTTAACTTGCAAACTAAATGAAAAACTTCAAGTCATAGACTTAGCTCATGACATGATGGCTGAGAAAACAAAAGAGATTTCTGAAAAATGCAAAGAGTTGTCAGATGCACAACTCAAAATTGTTGAACTTGAAAAGAAGTTAGGTCAATTCAGAGATTCTACTTTTGTTATGAAACATATGATGGGTGGGTTAAAGAAGAGTAATGACAAGACAAGTGTGGGATTCCAGGGCTTTAATGAAGTCCCACCTCCTCTTAGTCATGACTACTCTTTCCTACCTGGTGAGGATGAGCTTACAGACTTTCTGTCAACATCACCAAGTAGTTCCACATCCAGTCAAGGTGATGTGTTTGAAGATAATGATGCTAAGAAGGAAAATAACAGCAAATCTGTTTTGAAAAAGAAAAATACACCTTCTAAACCTTCTAAAAACAATAATCAAACTTTTGTTAAAAAGGTTAATTTTGTTCAAGGAAGTGATATGAAAACCGAAAAAGCTGTTATCGAAAAGGAATCAAATGTAGAGTTTGCTAAAAACAAAAACATAGAAAAATCTGAAATTAAGCAAACTGAACAAAATCCTTCCAAGGCATCATCATCAAAACCAGAATCTAGTTCAAAGGCTTCATCTAAGAAGTCTTCGAAAAATAGATCGTGCTTCAAATGTCACACAAAGGGACATGTAGCTAGCTGCTGTCCTAACAAAAAGGTTGAAGCACAAGTTAGTGAGAAACAAAGAGGGAAATCACCTGAGAAGCAAGGTGATAATGAGGAGAAAGTCTCAAATTCTCCAAAGAAATCTGCTCCAAAGCAACAACCGGGTGTTGCTGGTGGTGTAGATAAGGCTGAAAAAGGAACTCCACAAGTTCCTCGTTTCCAAAGAAATCAACCAAGATTTCAGCCTGAATCTACATCAGGCAGATATGAAAGACCTAGAAATAACTCACCAAGAATAAATAATCAAAATTCAAATAATCTCAGAAGTCAAGGTCAATATCAAAATCGATACCAAAATAATGGTGGTCGAACTTTTTATAACAATGGCTTTAGAAATTACAGTCAAGGTTCTTGGAATCAAAATCAAAATTTTCAAAGGTCACATAGTCCAAACACAAATAGGTACCCTCAGGACCATAGACCTTATGGAAATCAAAACCCATTTACATCAACAGGTCTGAGATCCAAGACTCCAGTAAGGAGTAATGGATATTGGATGGATGTTCCAGTAGTTGGTGAATTTGGACGACCCAAGACCATTAAGGCTTGGGTCCCCCAATCTAACTAATTTTTTAGTTGTTGTGTGCAGGAGTTGCTAAGGAGGATTATCAACTTATGTTGATAGTGGCTGCTCTAGGCACATGAAGGGGGTTGTGAGATTGTTGATATATTTATATTGATTGATTTAAATTGAAGTTCAAAGTGCTGATTCGACACACTAGATAACCTGGCAGATCTTTATACTAAAGCTTTTGACAGGGCTCGCTTTGAACACTTAGTCGAACTCAACGGGATGAGGAATCCTGAATAACTGATTTTTCATAAGAATTTTGTAAATAGTTTACTGCTTTCTTAAAAATCAAAAAATACAAAAACATCAAAAAATTTCAAAAAAAAAAAAAACACAAAAACAATAGAAAAGCAAAAATGAGTTTCCTGGCGAGCAAAAGAGAAAATGATAGTACATCAGTGGTCTGTCTAAACCTCTTTAAACCTTAAATGAAATATGCTAAGCAGCTCTATATAAGATGTATCGGTAGGCACACAATCATTTTAAAGTGTGCAGGGTGATATAAACTTAAATCGACTGAAGACCAGGTGGGAACCATTCATTGGCATATGGTCTTAGTACCGAAATTTCGTTTGAGAGATTGCCGAGGTTCTGAAATATTCGGTCTTTATGCTGCTTATCATCTGGGTATCATGGTTGTATCTTTTACCGAAAAATAACGGGGACGCAAGTCTTGATCTTCCATGATATCATACATACGTGTACATATTGCATTCGACCTCAATAAGTGATCAACAATCACATGTCCCTAAAATAAGTGATAATATATCACATTTATCCGGGAGACTAGTTCGTCTCTCTGCTGTACGAAAGTACTGACCTATTCACGGACTTGCTCCTGTGCCTTCATGCATCTGAAAATCAAGTTCCTCATCAATAAGTGATTCTATCACATAGGGCTTGTTTTCAATCAAAATAAGTGAGTTTCTCACATCATATACGGTCAAACAGATGATAATCGGTATACTCACCGGTAAGATGAACCCTCGTGCATACCTTGATACGGGAATGTGTCGTGATGTGGATGAACACTGGTCGGTAAGTATAAATCATACCTTAACGTATCCTCTCGCCATGATTACATATGATAAGTTGAGCTTATGTGGACAACAATACCGATAATTGTTATAGGATGCTTATCTAAATGTTAACTAAAAGAACAACAAGAGCGTTTTGACATGACCGTACACTGATATGATTCTCTTACCCTCGAAACTCGCAAAAAGAATGTCTGTAAATATTTATTTACTGCTTTCAGTCTTTACATTTGAAAATATAAAAAATCCAAAAATAGTGTCTTTTTCTGTTAAAATTCTTAATGTACGAAAAACTGTTATTCTTGGAGGAATTGTTACCGATAGGGGGAGACTGTGTTAGAAAGTGGGTTCAAATTTTTTTAAATCATGCAGGTTATAAGGTGTTTGTTTAAAATTTGTGCGTGTTGGTGCTAAATTTGAAAAAGCTTAATCGGATACAGTATAACAAATCTCTTGAACAATAATAATTCTTTAACTTTGTTGAAAAATTCTTATGGGTTCTCGAGATGTCTGTTTTATAGTATACAGATTGAAGCAGTTTGTTGATGAGAAGTTGCTGTGAAGAGAGGAGGAGTTTGTTGCTGCTTGGTAGAATCCTCCTTCTACAATGCAGAGTGGATGCTGTGAAGCCTAACTTTGAATGCTGACTCAAAACTTGGAAGATTTGGTGATTGGATGCATCAGCTTAGGGGGAGTCTGTTGCTGACAAAGATGTTGCTGACAAAGACAGAATTCATGTTGAAGCTGACGCTATCCAAAGACCAAAGACTGTGAGATTCTGAAGACTAAAGTTTCCTTTGCAAGCTATTGTCAAGGGGGAGTTTGTTGGTGCATGTTATATGACAACAGCTTTGGATTGGTCTTTGGATATTAAACAGAAGATTGGATCATGAAGACTTAAAGAAAAACGAGCTCTATGAAGCCCAATCAGTCCAAGTTTATATTAAGTCTATTAGGCCCAAGTTTATGTAACATATGTAATATGGGCAAAGCCCAATTCGTGTATGGTAGGTTGTAGTATATAAACAACCTCTTGCTACATGTTTAGGGTTAGACACTTGAGAGAACTTGGAGACACTTTGAAGAAGAACACTTTAGACAACTAGAGAGAGCATTCAAGTTTGAGAGTATAAGAACAAAACAGAAATCGGCTGTTAGGTTCTTGTAGATCTTAGTGATTGTAAAACACTTCTAAGGGTTTGATAATCACAGAAGATCAGTTTGAAAGTTTGTGTGTTTGTGTGTTCGAGTTCTTGTTCATCTACATATTCTTGATTCTGTGTTCGAAGATCAATCAAGGGGATTCCGCACCCTTGATAGATTAACAGTCTTGTTAAGATCCAACGGGATTAAGGGACCTACAATTGTCATCGATGTTAGGCCTAGGATATTCGTCCTTTTGGTCATTTCACGTGCCTAATTGGATGGAAATTTCAAGACTTTGGCGAGACATAAATAAAACATCAAGGAGTGGGACTAGTTGACAAGGTCTGAGTTTCACCTCTAACTTGACAACATCGTACCCCAAGGTTTGGATGTCACTCCTGACTTGAGGGTAAATCTTGTGCAAAATACTAACACCGATTAACAGGGTTTTCAAAGTATCAAATGTATATTGTGTCAGCCTTAGGAAAGGCATGTAAGCTTAACAGGAAAATGTGTTGCTAGGAAGCAGATACGGTAGAATGTATAAGTCTTAAACAACAGATAAGAATCAAGATTCCTAGAACTATAGACTAGGGCAAGTATTACTACTTATCCTAATTCCCTATAGTTATGGCTCTGATTCCAATCTGCCACACCCCAACCGATGGCGGAAACATCAGGGTGCGAGCACTAAGCGTTCAGATTGCTCATGAGACTTACACAACACAAAAGTTTCAATATAGATTAATGGATTTCATGCAAAAATTGTCTAACAACACAACCATATCAAAATAAACACAAATTCCATCAACCATCGAGTATCAATCATTGTTCATAGACTAAATTATAACTAGGTGAGTTTCTAAGCTTCATGCTAGCTCGATTCCATGTTTTCAGCATCCTATCAGCCTGCAACATGTATTAAAATAGAGTCAGTACAAAAATGTACCGGCGAGTATACAAGTTTGAGTAATAGCATAATAGATTAAACAGCTCATATCCATAATGTAAGCAATAAAATAGTTTCAACCGTGCTAGTGTCGCAGTCCACGCAGTGACAGCCCAAGTCTCCCGATGCTTTAGTGTTTACCCAAGAATCAAGGTAAACTAGAATCCTCCTAACAATACCCCCTGAGAATAATGGGAGAGGTGCACCTCTTATAGCGCTACTATTGTTAAGGCGGAACTACACACCCTGGATTAAACGTCCACATAGCACAAATAGAATACAAGAATAACAAGTTTCACATACACGTAGGATAGAGTATAGTTTGCAAAAGTATCAAGTCTCATAGTTTATAGAATACATGTTACATCCCAAAGTTTAGAACAAAAAGGGATCAAGTATACCCACAGTGATTGCTTAACAGTCACACTATTATTGGATCAAAGGGAGCTCTTTTAGAATTAGCCTGATAGATTCCAATAGATAAGAGTCGGGCAGAAAAACGAGATTACGCAAAGTGTCGGGACAGTCACTGGATTGGATGGCTGTCCGATCGGATGGCTGTCCTATCGGATTGCAAGTCGATCGAGTGGCTAATGTGAGAGGGAACGCATGACTGCCCGATCGGATGGCTGTCCGATCGGGTGGTCACTCGATCCAAGTATCAAGTTAAGTGAGTTGGTCACCTCGATCGGATGGTAGCTCGATCGGATGGACATCCGATCGGGTTGCCACTCGATTGAGACTTCCAAGGTTCCAAGTTTCTGAAAAGTTCTAAGTCCTGAGTGCTAGACAACTGCCACCCGGTCGAGTGGCTGTTTGATCGGATGGTCAATCGATCGGATTGTCACTCGTACTGCGACAATGGTAAACTCACTATCTTACAGCCGTTCTGATCGGATGGGAATCACCCCTGTCCGGTTAGTCGTCTGTTTATAGTGGTTTATGTCGAAATTCGTTCCATGGTCGTCTCCTCCGGCAACAATCCGTTTCCAAACCTACTCTAGACTACCCATCAAGTCTGCCGTACGTTTGTACCCGGATTTCACCGTTTAAAATGAAAGGTTGAAGGAAAGATGAAGGAAACTTAAGTTTTATCATAAAAATCCTAGATCTAACTTAGATTTTGTGCGAAACACCTGAAATTCCTTAGATCTGAGCTAGATCTTGTCGGGAATGACATCATATGGCAGTTTGTACCACCCACCATGATGACATCATCCTCAAGAGCTTAGATCTGAGAGATTCCATGGTGAAAAGTGTGATTTCAAAGGTGAATCACGTAGAGGATGAAGTGTAGATCAATAAAGTACAAAAATCATGTGTGAAACGTACCGAAATCGCCGTGAAATTGAGGAAATGTGGTTTTCGTGCATCTGAGTCGAGCAGGGCTGTCACATCAGTGAAGGACTGATGTGACATCAACTATTTATAGTGTGGAGGTGGGTGAAAAGGGCAGTGTGCATGGGTCGGGTGGCAACTCAATCGAGTGGCCATCCGATCGGGTGGTCATCCGATCGAGAGGTCATCCGATCGGGTGTTCATCCGATCGGATTGCCACTCGGCCAATCCATTCTTTCCGTGCTTCCGTTTTCGCATGTTAGATCAAGCACTGCGTTGCGTATTTATTGGGTAATAGCACAATAGTATAACTTAGGCAATATTATCAAAGATTCATAGTTTCCGCCAGTGACAAGACTCCAGTCCCTCGTTTAACCAAGTCTCAAGTTTCACGAGCCTCAAGAGTCAAGCACCAAAGTATATTGATTTAGACATTTCAAGCATGTAGAATTAGGACACGTCAGGCGAACGCCTACGAGCGGGCCCGTCTACCCATATACGGCTCCCGCGCCGACGAGCCTTCGGCACGGTTAACCGTGTTTAATCGAAAGCGCGCCTCCGGGCACCCCGTAGCCACGTTCCCCACATCAACGGCCACTCGGATGCTACGCCAAAGATACATCGACCGGTAAATAAAATAAAATGAAAAACGAAAAAAAGGGATTACAACACGAGGACTGTTGGATCTGAGTTTCTTTTTGATTGTATTTTCGTTTGAAATTAAGATGAAAATGAATGAGTTGTGCAGCGGAATTAAGATGAAAGCAAACTTTGCATACAATCAAACGAGAGTAATACTTTAATCAAACATCTTTACACAATGAATCGAAAGATTGAATTAGTTTCAACAACGATTACAATGATTGATGAATGAATGCAAACTCCCCCTCAGCCAGAGCTCAGTAGTTTGTTCGTGCAAAGAAGACGATGTGATCAAAGAGCTAATAGAACAGTACAAAGTACTGAACTATTTATAGGCACTTGCAAACTACTGAGCATCTTAGCTGACGTCACCATGAAAGTGACATCTAACCTCCTAACAAACTCTAACCTCTGATCTATACAAATACTGATGTACTAACTACTGCTATTACAATTCATTACATAAAAGACACTTAAACAGCTGTTGCATCCTTCCACTGCTGTGAACCCAGCAGTGCTTGTCCGGATCAGCAGTACTTGACTCAAGGCAGTAGATTGAGTCAGCAGAGCTTTGGCCTTCCATCAGTCTTTGACATTGGGCAGTAGATGCAAGGCATCAGTTGTGGATTAGCACTTGGTAAGATCAGCAGATAGGAGGTCAGCAGATACAAAGCCACTTTCAAGGGGAGAGATTTGCATGAACTAACTGTAATCGTCTGCTTATTCTGGATCCACTGCTCTGATCCAGTTTTGGCTTTAATTATCTGTTCCTCTGATAGGGTTCAATCCCAACAATCTCCCCTGGAACAGATAATGCCAAAACTCTTCATTATTTGTGGAAATATTTATTGCCTCATCAACAGTTCCCTTATCTGACCTTTAAATTGTAGTTCAAAGTCTAGGGCATCTGTATCTTCATCATCCCTGCTAAGTGGAAGATCAAGGAGATCCTGCAAATCTTCAAGACTCAGGCCAAGAGCTTGTTCCCTTGATATTTTCTCCACTTCTCCACCAGACCTGAGCAAAGTCAATACGCAGGTCTGTTTGTCAGTTTCCCACTTTTGTATTTTTGAGCCTGGTGGGTTTCTTGGGAGATGTTTATTTGCAGAAGTATTTGGAGAGGCTGGCCTATTCATGACTGGCTGAGCAGTACTTGCAGTTTGATCCAAACCAAGAGTTTCCATAATCATCTTCTTTATACCCTCTTTTCCAAGGTCTTCACCTTCCATTAACTCTTTGATGGTTTCAGCAATCAGCTGTCTCTGTGGCCTTCTTTTGTAGATGGCAGCACCAACTGGAGCTGTGGATCTCCTGATTTGCAGCTTTGATGGTCTTTTTGAAACCGCTGCTTCAGGATAGTCAGGCTTTTGAGGAACTGTGGGATCTTTCTTTCTTAATTGTTCCAACTTTTTGTAAGTAGCCCTGACCACATCTTCTTTCCATCTAGCAACTTGTCTTTTGTTTCCATAATCAGCTGCTACCAATTCCTCTTTCATTCTCCTCAGCTCTTCCTGTTTGTCAGGTACATTCTTTCTAAACTTTGCCCAGTTAGGAGGAGTGTGAGTGACATTCCTTTTTATCATGTCTTGAATTCTTGCTGCTTCATTTTCAAGTTCAGGAATAGTCCACTCTTTGTACATGTATCTCTCTCCTTTGTACTTCTTGTGAGCCATGATGCTTTCAATGTAGTCTTTCTTTAGAGTTTCAGCTGCTCTTTCAGAAATTTGTTGACTAACATTTTTTTGCAAATTGCTCTAGGGATCTGACTTGTGTGAGCAAATATTGACTTCTCTGTGCAATCTCTCTATCAGATTTCCCTTGTGTATTTTTCTTTGAGATATCCTCTGCTTGCTTGGCCTTGATTTCCAAATATTCATCAACATTTTTAGGCCAGGGATATCCTTTTATTGATGGCAAACTCCTTTTGGCAGGGTCATCCTCAAAGTAAAAAGATTTTATTTCTTCTCTAACAGCTGCTAATTCAAGAGGAAATTGAACACCTGCAGGAGGTAAGGGCTTGTACATTTTAACTGAAGAGAGAGGAACAGGTTTTGGAATTGTGACAAGTGCTAAAGATTTTGAAGATGTTTATGGTGGTGAATTGTCATCATCTTTGAGAATTAGTCTTCTCCTTTTTGTAGGAGGGACTGATGATGTTTTGGATGGAACAGTGGTGGTAGATGTAGTGGCAGTGGATTGTGATTGACTAACAGCTGTTGAAACAACTGGTGTTTCAACCACTGTTGTCATTACAACAGATGTTATAACATGTGCTGTCTTCTGCTGTATGTCAGCAGGTGTTGTTTTTGGTGGTGATGATGCTAAAACAGTGGATGTTGTGTGTGTTGAAGTGGTGTGTGTTGATGGAACAACTGTTTGGCAAGCAGTAGTTTTTGTAACTCCTGGTGCATCAGCTATTTTGTATGGTGGTTTTTGAGCAGACTTTGAACGTCTGGTTGGAATGGATTTGGGTTGCCTTACTTTTCTAGTAGGCTTCTTCTTTTCCTTAACAGGATTTTCATGATCCTTTGGCCCAGAAGTACCCTGATCTGGATGATCCATTCTGTCCACCCTGGCTTTCCTTTTGGCCTCTCTATCCTTTTTTACACTTGCAACTGCTTCTGCTAGTGCATTTGTTGTCACATCAATTTTCTTGCTGCCATCTGGCAAAGGGATCTTTTTGGTCATGTTTGATTTTCTGGTTCAAGATAGAGACCATCCTCTATACCCTTCTTTTTCCACTCCTTAATTTTCTCCCCCTTTTTGGCATTATCTTCTGGGAGTTGATAAATGTAGCGTACTTTTGGAGGAGCAGTGCCAGTGGTGTGCAAGATCTGAGTTTTGAGAGCCTTTAAATCAGCCTGAGTGTTCTTGAACCTTGACTCCATTGCATTTCTCAGCTGTTGTACATGTTTTTCATGTTGCTGATCTGCTAATTGTGCTTGTTGTTGGAGAAAAGATTGAAATAGATTCCAGAGCTCATTTGTAGCAGGTGCCCTTTGTGGAGCAGGTGCTTGAGGTGGAACAGCAGTTGATTGTACCTTCTGAACTTGTAACACCTGTTGTAGCATATCTTTGAGTTCTGCAACAGAGTTATCAAGTTTTGCAATACGATCCATCAATTTCTGGTACTTTAAACCATCACCCAAGTTAATGGGATCATCTGATTTCCCACTAGTAGTGGTTTTATCAGTGGTAGATGTAGGGAGTATACTCCAAACATTAACCACTAATGCCCCTTTTTCTTGGTACTAGGGTCTTCTTCCCTCAACACTTGACAACCTTTTGATGTTGCCAGTAGGATAAATAAATCCACTGGTGGTTGGCAGTGGTGCTATAAAAGGAATTGCCTCCAAGGAAGTCTTATTAATGTAACCACTGTCCAACTGTAAACCTGTAGGTTCAACAGTTGTAGTGGCTGCTTCACTTGGATTACCACCAAGAGTTACTTGTAACTCATGGGGTGTAACCTCCTCAGGTTGTGTTGGTGGGTTAGCAAAGATTGATACATCAGACCCAGTCAGTTATTGAGGTATATTCTCATTAGTAGGTGATTGAGAAGGACTGGTTAATGCCTGGTTCAAATCAATTTCATCCAACAGTGGTTTTATTGGTGAGGGAATTGTGGATGTGATGATTGTTGTAGAAAAAGGATGTGTCCCGGGCATTGGACTGTGGATGATAGAAACGAGTGTTTCCAGAGCATCATGATGTGGAGACCCTATTTGTACAACCTGTTCTTTTTTTGAAGAAACAGGAGGAGTTTCGGTTATGGGTTGAGATATTTGTACCAACTGCTGTGAGGAAGTAGCAGCAGTGGTTTCTTGTGACTTTTGTGTTGTCACTGGCAGGAGCTCTGGTATCTCATCCTCCAGAGATGCCTTTTTGATGGTTTTGGGGGGTTTTTGTGTTTTTCTTTTTGTTGGCTTTTTGGTGATTGTAGGTGTGGGTTTCAAAACAGTTGTGCTGCTGCTTTGATCACCTTGAGCAGTGGGCTCAGCAGCAGATACCTGAGGAGCAGTTGTAACTGCTAAAATCTGCTCAGGCACCTCTGCTTGTGTTTTGCAAGGTGCTAACATTCTTGAAAAAGTTTCAGTTGTTAAACTGTTTATTTGAGTAGAATCACCTTGGTTTATTACAGCTAAATCATCCTTACTGAATTTCTTTGAAAAATAGTAACTTAAAAACCTTGGAAACAGTAAGAATTATTTTGTTTCAACATTATTAACCAAATCTTTAAAAATTTCACGAGAATAGTTAAAATTTTCTCCTTGAAGAATTGCATATCCCAGATTTTGAATCTTTAAAGGGATTTCATTGAAAGAAGTGGTTTTGTTTGAAACACAGAGTAGGAGGGTATGAAATAAAAATCTGGTTGCAGACGGAAAATAACCTTTTTCTAAGGTAATTTTCTTCATCATTGTGGCTTCATACCCTCTCTCAATGAAGTCAGTTTGTAACTCGTTTTTAGTGAAAGAAATTTTACCTTCCTGATCACCGAGTTGAAAGACCTCTGAAATGGATTGTGGCGTAATTTGGACAACTTTACCCTTTATCGAAGAGTTTATGGTGGTTGCAGTATCTCCTTGTTTTTCAAGGGTTGCATTTTTCCAGAACTCCCTTTGGGTCGCCAAATAGATTGGTGCATCGGCAGTGAACAAAGTTTTGTACTTTGATTTTGCCATGAGATCAATGATGGAATCGAAAACTTTGGTGGTTCCTGGTTTTGTGAGAAGACCCAGGAGATTGTGAGATGGTTTATGTGGAATTTCAGTGGAGATTGCCTTTTGAGAGGCTGTTTTCGATGATGATTTGAATGAGGGTTTTGAGGATGACTTCGATTTTGTCATTTTGAAGATGAATGATCGAAGAAAGTTTTGAAAGATGAGAAGAAAAACTGCTTTGAGAAGAGAATTTTTAAGAATTCAATTCGACAGTAAAACCCTGTTTTGGTGGTGAGTGGGGGATTTTATAGGGAAGAAAGTGAATGCTGAGGTGGCAGCCGTTACAAAAGGTCTGACCAATATGTACTGCCCACGTGACAACCCCTGTTGAAAGTGAAGGACAGTACTTGTGTGATAGGGACAGATGAAGGCAGTGGTATGAAAGCAGTGGATGATTTTCACTATCAGTGGATAGCATATCAGTGGATAAGACACTGCTTTTGAACAACAGAGTTTATCAAAGTAATGAGAGAGCAGGGGTTGACTTTCAGCAGTGGACAGACTTTTGAAGGAAGCAGACTTTTGAACAATCAGTGGTTAATGGCAGACTTTTAAGGATTTTAATGAAAAATTTTCAATTTTAGCTATTTTTAAGGATGGAGTTTTGATTTTCTGAAAACATTTTGTTGCTTTTATTCATAGAAAAACAAGGTGTTGCTTCTTATTCCATGTTCAGCATTCCAATTCTAGAGACCAAACTTTCAAAAGTGGCTGTATCAAGTGCTTTTGTGAGCACATCAGCTAGCTGGTCTTTAGTTGGGACATGATGCAGAGAAATCAAACCTTTTTCATAGCAATCCCTCACAAAGTGATGTCTGATGTCGATGTGTTTGGTGGTTGAGTGGGAAACTGGATTTTTGATGATATTTTCTGCTGCCTGGCTGTCCAACATGAGTGGTGTCTTTAAGGCAGTGATACCAAAATCCAGCAACTGATTTTGAAGCCACAGGAGTTGGGCTGTACAGCTTGCAGCAGCAATGTATTCAGCTTCAGCAGTGGATGTTGAAACAGCTGCTTGCTTTTTTGCTTTGCCATGAGACTAAGCAATCACCTAGAAACTGGCACCCTCCTGATGTGGACTTCCTTGTGGTGTGACATCCAGCAAAGTCACTGTCTGAGAAACCTGAAAGCTTGATGTTCCCATTAGCTGGATACCATATACCAAGTGTGGGAGCACCTTTTATGTATCTGAAGATCCTTTTTACAGCAATGAGATTTGATTTTCTGGGAGCTGATTGACTTCTTGCACAGACACATGTTGCAAACATGATGTCTGGTCTAGATGCAGTTAGGTACAATAAAGACCCAATCATGCTTCTATAAAGTGTTTGGTCAATCAGTTCATCCTTTTCATCAGACATAACCAGCTTATTTGTTGCCATGGGTGTGCTGCATGGTTTACAATCATTCATATCAAATTTGGTTAAAAGTTCTTTAGCATATTTTCTTTGATGAATGAAAGTTCCATTTTGCAATTGCTGTACTTGGAGACAAGAAAGCATTACAGCTCACCCATAGCACTCATTTCAAACTCAGCTGTCATGAGTTCTCTAAACTCTTCACACATTGAGTTACATGTGCTTCCAAAAATAATGTCATCCACATAAATCTGGACAATCATTAAATCCTTCCCTCTCCATTTTAAAAACAGTGTTTTATCAATGGTACCTCTTTTGAAACCATTTGAGAGTAGGAAGTTGGAAAGAGTTTCATACCAGGCCCTTGGTGCTTGTTTCAAGCCATACAAGGCTTTGTTTAGCCTGTAGACATGATCTGGATAAAATGGATCCTCAAAACCTGGAGGTTGACAAACATACACCTCTTCTTGAATTGTACCATAGAGGAAAGCACTTTTGATATCCATTTGAAACACCTTCATATTGTGGTTGACAGCAAAGGCCAGGAACAGTCTAATGGCTTCCAATCTTGCAACAGGGGCAAATGTTTCATCATAATCAATCCCCTCTTCCTGTCTGTAACCTTGAACCACAAGCCTGGCTTTATTCTTGACAACAATACCCCTTTCATCAGTTTTGTTCTTGAAGACCCACTTTGTACCAATGGGACTAACCTCTTCTGGCAGTGGTACAAGCTCCCATACTTGTTGTCTTTTAAACTGTTGGAGCTCCTCTTGCATGGCTTCTACCCAGCTGTTGTCTTTCAGTGCCTCTTGGTACTTGACTGGCTGATGGAGTGATAGAAAACCAGCAAAAAGATAAATGTTTTGGGTTTGACTTCTTGTGAGCACCCCTTCATTTATGTTGCCAATGATTTGATCAGATGGATGAGATCTCAAGAAGATTAAATCTCCTTGGTATGGTATGATGGCATTGGTTGGTGAAGGCTGCAAATGTGTATCATCTGAGCTAACCACTGCTGGGGACTTTGATGATCCAGCAGTGGCTTCAAAAGGTGGTGGTATAGGAGGTAATGAAGTGGACAGCTGCTGACTTTTATCCACTGTTTGAGGACTTTTGTCAGCAGTGTTTGAGGATGTGGAAGCAGTGGTTGATGGGCTACTTTGGTCAACAACTGTTGAGGTAGCAGTGGTTGAGCTTTGACAACTGTTTTGAACCGCTGGTGCTTTTCCCTTTGTGGTAGACCTTTGAGGGATGATGATTTCATACCCATAGTCTGGTGTTGTATCCTCTGATGGACCTGCACTGTTAGTCTTGACAGCAGTATTTTCAAAAGTGAATTTTTCAAGATCAAACAGATCTGCAGGGTTTGCTGGGATTTTCATTGATGAGAGTTCATTGAACTTAACATTCAAAGTCTCCTCCACTGCCTTGGTCCGTGTATTGAACACTTTGTAGGCCTTGGCAGTGGTTGAGTATCCCAGATGATAACCACAATCAATTTTGGCTGCAAATTTTGAAATGGAATTTTTTAAGTTCAAAATAAAGCATGGGCAGCCAAACACTTTGAAATATGAGATCAGTGGTTTAATTTTATACAGAATTTCATAGGCAGTCTTTTTGTGCCTGGGGTTTATTAAAACTCTGTTCTGAACATAGCAAGCAGTGTTTACTGCCTCTGCCCAGAAAGTTAATGGCAAACCTGAATCTGCAAGCATGGTTCTGGCAGCCTCAATCAGAGTTCTGTTCTTCCTTTCCACTACCCCATTCTGCTCTGGAGTTCTAGGGATACTGTACTGCCTTACAATCCCTTTCTTCACACAGAAGGCATCCAACTCCCTATTTTTGAATTCTGTGCCATTGTCACTCCTGAAGCTTTTCACTGGAAGGTCAAATTGCTTTTCAACCTGTATTACAAAGTCTTGCAAAATGCCTGCAGTTTCATCTTTTGAGTGCAAAAAGAAAGTCCATGTGAACCTAGAAAAGTCATCAACAATAACCAAACAATATCTTTTCTTTTTGAGGCTCATGACTTGAACTGGGCCAAACAAATCCATGTGTAGCATTTGCAAACACTGGGTTGTTTTGGACTCTTCAATGGACTTGTAAGAACTTTTATGCTGTTTTCCTTTTAAACAGGAAATGCAATGTTCAGGACATGAAAACAATTTTTATGGTAGGCCTCTCACCAAACCATTTTTTGAAATTTCTGTGATTGTCTTAAGATTTGTGTGTCCCAGCCTTCTGTGCCAAAGTTCTGTCTCTTTGTTAGAGGCAGCTGAGAACAGACAGGCATCAGCTCTGGGACACTCTTTTGACATGTCAACAACATAAACATTGCCACTTCTTTAGGCAACAAGTTTAGTTTGACCAGAGTTGATTATTGCTTCATTCTTTTTGACCATTTCTGGTCCAACAATCCTACAACAGTCTTTTGTGAAGAATGACCCAAATCCCTTGTCACTCATTTGGGACACACTCAGAAGGTTGAATTTTAGATTGTCTATTAGATTGACATTTTCAAATTTTACTTTTCCAGACTCCACTGTACCCGACCCTAGAACTTTTCCTTTACTATTATTCCCAAAGGATATATCACCCCCTCCATGGATTTTAAAGTCTTTGAGGAGGGCTTTACATCCTGTCATGTGCCTGGAGCCTCCACTATCTACATACCAAAGACTATCAAAGCATGCAGAAGCTCCCTGCACATGAAGTAAAAGGATTAGTTCATTAAGGTCTCCAAAGCCAACAAGGCTTTGGATGGGGTCTCAACAATGTCTGGGATGGATGCAGAATGATGGACAGTGGTTAGGTCAGGAGTTTGAACTGTTTTAGGACAGTGTTTCTCTAACCACTGTTGTGGGTCCTGACCAATCATCTGCTGGTAACCAAAAGGATGCTTGTTCACTTTGGGTTTAGAGGGCCTTTTGTAGGCCTCATAAACGTGAGGAATCCTTTGGTAAGACTATTTTTCTCTGCCTTTTCTGAACTGATTGGCAGGGGGTGCATCAGTAACCTGAACATCTCTTTTGACAGATGTTTGGTTCAGCTGTTTTGTAACAGCTGTTTGAACTGGCACAAACAGTGGTTGTTTCTTGGTGAATTTGACAGATGTTGATGATGATGATGGACTCAAGGATGTTTTAGCAATGTACTCATTCTTTTTCATATCAAAGTTTTTGAGATACACACATGCTTGAGTTTTATGGTTTGTTTTACCACAGACAATGCAACCTTCAGCTGAAACAATGACACTTGTTCTGTTTAAATCATACGCTTTTAAGTGGAAACAATCTTTCGTAAGATGATTCCTTTTCTCACAGAATTCACAAAACAAGTTATCATTTTTTTCTTTCTTCTTTCTCTTTTCAGACTCCTTTGCAGCAGAGGTTTTAACCACTGCTGGGATGTCCTTGAGAGGTATGACTTTAGCTTTTGGAGCCTTGACACCATCAGTTGATGTAAAGTCCATTGGCTTGAAATTTTCAAGAATGTCACACTCATCAGACCATTTTGGTTTAAACTGGTATTCTTCAAGCTCCTCAAAAGTAGAGGATTCCATTGGTCTGCCAAGTGTGATTTTGTTACCAAGTTTGTCAGTGATTTTCACTTCTTGGCCATTCTTGTTTGTGGGGATGAACTCAGTGGTTTGAACAGATTTTTCAAAAGCAGTGTTTTCATCATCATGTTTTCTATAGCCAACTCCAAATTTCACATTGCTTTTTCTCTGTTTTTCAAGCATAACCTCATATCCTTTGCAAGATTCCACCCATCTTTCACAAGTAATCTGGGCGGACTCCAACTCCTTTTTGCAAACTTGGTATTTTTCTACCATAGTTTGAAGTTGGGTTTTGGTTATACTTTGCTCTTCTTTTAGACAGCTGTTCTCTTTTTCTTTTTCAGTCAATTTGTTTTTAAGTTCTTTTAAAGACCTTTCAAATTTGACCTCATCAGACAAGATTTTATCCCGAAGGTTTTCATTCACCTCTTTAATGTTAGCAAAAGCAATTATGCAATTGTCAGAACACAGTTTTTCAAGAACTTGAGGAGATACCTTGGCAGCTGCCATCATTGCACAATCACATTGATGATCTTTCTCATCATCAGCTTTCACCTTCTTTTCACCAGCCTTTTCTTCCTTCTCTTCTTGTTTGTCCTCTTCGGACCATGGATCTGTCAGTGGTTCAATCAGGGAACCTGAACTTTCTTCCAACAGTAGTTCACCAGCCACAGCAGTAACCACTGCTTCAGTCACCTCTTCCACTGTTTCAAAACTCTGCTGTTCCTCCTCAGTTTCAACCCCCTCCTGTATTGACTCTAATGCCATCAAACAAAACTCATCATGAGAAGAATCATTAGAAGCATAGAGTGCAAAATTTTCATCATTAAGGTCTTCAGGCATACTGCTCCAGTCAACAAACCCTTGAGTGAAAAAACTTTGTTGATCTGGTTGTGCTGCTGCTGGAGCAGTGGTTTGAGGTGCAACAGGTTGCACTTGTACCTGTGGAGCAGGGGTTTGAACATATTGGATTTGTGGAACAGTAGTTTGGACATAATGTACTGGCACAGGGGCAGCAGCATAGTGAGCAGTGTTCACTTGAGCTGCTGGGGCATATTGGGCATAGTGCACAGTGTTTTGGTTTTGAGGTCTAGGATTTGAGCTAGGATGAGTAATTATGGGACCAGTAGTTTGACTCCTACATTCCCTAGCGAAATGTCCCAACCTATTACACTTGTAGCACTTGATTTTCGATTTATCCAACCCAACCCTTAGATTCCCATGCAAACCTGGGAATTTTCGCCCTGTTCTTTTGTAAAACTTGCTAGTTCTAACACTTAGCAAAGCCAGTTGGTGCAGGATGTCCATTTCCTCTAAATCAGTGGGATCAAAATGTTGCAAATCATTTAGTTCAAAACTTAAATTGTCTGACATCTGGTTTTCGTTTGCAGTGAATGCATAACTAGCAGAGTGAGGATTAGGGTTGTTAAAATTTGCACCAGCAGTTATGTCAATGAAGTGATCATAACCCTGATCCTTACCACTGCTCCCAGATTCTTCTTGACCCAGAAGAGCAGTATTACCGAAAGTGTAATCATCAGTAACTTTTCCT
This sequence comes from Helianthus tuberosus, assembly GCA_030545235.1. Classification (NCBI taxonomy): domain Eukaryota; kingdom Viridiplantae; phylum Streptophyta; class Magnoliopsida; order Asterales; family Asteraceae; genus Helianthus; species Helianthus tuberosus. The sequence goes on from CM060365.1 coordinate 143,053,456, forward strand.
GACTCTTGTAACCTCCTTTCTGGTTCAACTCCCTTTCGTAGGTCAGGAGTCGACCGTGGAGTTGGGTCAAGGTCAGATCCTTGAATTCAGGTGAGTTTCGGGTGACAAAAGCTATGGTGTCCCATTTTTCTGGCAGTGACCTAAGGAACCTGCTATTTTGAGTTGAGTTTGTAAAAGTGGTGTTAACAAGCCTCAGTTCACTGATGAGACAACTGAAACGCTCAAATTGTTGCGTTAGTGATTCGCCTTTAACGTAGCAAAATGTTTCATACTGTTGGTTCAGGATTTCCCTATTGTTTTCTATGACTTCTTCAGTTCCCCCAAACTGTTCCTTAAGTGCGTCCCATAACTCTTTGGCACTGTTACAATGTAACAGTCCAGCATATATCTCATTGGGCAGCGCTGATGCTACGATGCTAAACGCTTTAGCATCTAGTTCGATCTTTTGAAAATCGGTTTCAGTATAATTTTCAACTGGTTTTGGAACGAACTTTTTAGCATCTTCAGCACTTGGCACTGAAGGAACATGGGGACCATAAATGACAGACTTCCAACAACCTGTGCTTTGTTGAGCGAGGATGTGTCCCATCCTCCTCTGCCAGATGTTGTACTCATTTCTTTTTAGCATAGGTGGTTTAAAAAGCGAGCCGATGTTGTTTTTATCATCCTGAGATTGTGACGTCATTCTTGTTGTTTTACAGACACTAAGAAATCAACTTTAATGGTGATTAATCCTTTCTCTGTTTTTCAATGGACGAACAAACGATCAGTATCAACTGTTATGAGCTGAACTATTTACGTCAAAATGATTGTTAAATCAAATTTGACTGTCCAAGCTCTGATACCAAATGTTGGATCTGAGTTTCTTTTTTATTGTATTTTCGTTTGAAATTAAGATGAAAATGAATGAGTTGTGCAGCGGAATTAAGATGAAAGCAAACTTTGCATACAATCAAACGAGAGTAATACTTTAATCAAACATCTTTACACAATGAATCGAAAGATTGAATTAGTTTCAACAACGATTACAATGATTGATGAATGAATGCAAACTCCCCCTCAGCCAGAGCTCAGTAGTTTGTTCGTGCAAAGAAGACGATGTGATCAAAGAGCTAATAGAACAGTACAAAGTACTGAACTATTTATAGGCACTTGCAAACCACTGAGCATCTTAGCTGACGTCACCATGAAAGTGACATCTAACCTCCTAACAAACTCTAACCTCTGATCTATACAAACACTGATGTACTAACTACTGCTATTACAATTCATTACATAAAAGACACTTAAACAGCTGCTGCATCCTTCCACTGCTGTGAACCCAGCAGTGCTTATCCGGATCAGCAGTACTTGACTCAAGGCAGTAGATTGAGTCAGTAGATGCAAGGCAGCAGTTCTGGATCAGCACTTGGTAAGATCAGCAGATAGGAGGTCAGCAGATACAAAGCCACTTTCAAGGGGAGAGACATGCATGAACTAACTGTAATCGTCTGCTTATTCTGGATCCACTGCTCTGATCCAGTTTTGGCTTTAATTATCTGTTCCTCTGATAGGGTTCAATCCCAACAAGGACTTCTCAGGGGGTCACCCATCCTAGTACTACTCTCGCCGAAGCATGCTTAACTGCGGATTTTTTATGGGATTCGGTGCATTAGGGCTGGTATGATTGCAACCGAGAGAATACCACCTCCTTATTCCTTTATACCTTTCCACGCCTTGATCCCATGCCCACCTATGCCCTCATGTGTGGCCTACGTTACGCATCTCGGGCCCGTCGTGCGCGCGCGCCTTCGTCATAGCCTTCCTTTTACAAAAGCGGCCACTCCCGTCAATAGGCTCTCACGCTTTCCAATAAACTAAGTACATGTCAGGCCAACGCCTACGAGCGGGGACGTCTCCCCATATCCGGCTCCTGCGACGACGAGCCTTCGGCACGGTAAACCGTGTTTAATCGAAAGCGCGCCTACGGGCACCACGTAGCCCCGTTCCCCACATCAAGGGCCACTCGGATGCTACGCCAAAGATACATCGACCGGTAAATAAAATAAACCAAAAAACAAAAAAAGGGGTTGCATCAGGAGGACTTCCAAGGGGGTCAACCATCCTAGTACTACTCTCGCCCAAGAACGCTTCAGTGTAGAGTTTTGATGGGATCCGGTGCATTAGTGCTGGTATGATCGCAACCGAAAGAATACCACCTTCTAATTCCTTTATACTTTTCCACGCCTTGTTCCCATGCCCACCTATAATTTCATGTGTGGCCTACGTTACGCGTCTCGAGCCCGCCGTACGCGCGTGCCTTCGTCATAGCCTTCCTTTGACAATAGCGGACACTCCCGTCAATAAGCTATCACGCTTTCCAATAAAATAATGAACACGTCAGGCCAAGGCTTACAAGCGGGCCCGTCTCCCCATATCTGGCTAACGCGCCGACGAGCCTTCGGCACGGTAAACCGTGTTTAATCGAAAGCGAGCCTCCGGGCACCCCGTAGCCCCGTTCCCCACATCAACGGCCACTCGGATGCTACACCAAAGATACATCGACCGGTAAATATAATAAACCAAAAAATGAAAAAAAGGGGTTACAACACGAGGACTTCCCAGGGGGTCACCCATCATAGTACTACTCTCGCCCAAGAACACTTAACTGCGTAGTTCTGATGGGACCCGGTGCCTTCGTGCTGGTATCTTCGCAACCGAAAGAATACCACCTCCTTATTCCTGTATACCTTTCCACGCCTTGATCCCATGCCCACCTATGCTCTCATGTGTGGGCGACGTTACGCGTATCGGGCCCGCCGTGCGCGCGCGCCTTCGTCATAGCCTTCCTTTGACAAAAGCGGCCACTCCCGTCAATAAGCTCTCACGCTTTCCATTAAACTAAGGACACGTCAGGCCAACGCCTACTAGCGGGCCCGTCTCCCCATATCTGGCTCCGGAGCCGACGTGCCTTCGGCACGGTAAACCGTCTTTAATCGAAAGCGCACCTCCGGGCACCCCATAGCCCCGTTCCCCACATCAACGGCCACTCGGATGCTAGGCCAAAGATACATCGACCGGTAAAGAAAACAAACCAAAAATCGATTGCAACACGAGGACTTCCCAGGGGGTCACCCATCTTAGTACCACTCTCGCCCAAGCACGCTTAACTGCGGAGTTCTGGTGGGATCCGGTGCATTAGTGCTGGTATGATCGCAACCGAAAGAATACCGCCTCCTTATTCCTTTATACCTTTACACGGCTTGATCCCATGTCCACCTATGCTCTCATGTGTGGCCTACCTTACGCTTCTCAGGCCCGCCGTGCGCGCGCACCTTCGTCATAGCCTTCCTTTGATAAAAGCGGCCACTCCCGCCAATAATCTCCCATGCATTCCAATAAACTAAAGACACGTCAGGCCAACGCGTACGAGCAGGACCGTCTCCTCATATCCGGCTCCCACGCTGACGAGCCTGCGGCACGGTAACTGTGTTTAATCGAAAGCGCACCTCCGGGCACCCTGTAACCCCGTTCCCCACATCAACGGCCACTCGGATGCTACGCCCAAGATACATCGACCGGTAAATAAAATAAACTAAAAAGCAAAAAAATAGGGGTTGCAACACGAGGACTTCCCAGGGGGTCACCCATACTAGTACTACTCTCGCCCAAGCACGCTTAACTACGGAGTTCTGATAGTATCCGGTGCATTAGTGCTGGTATGATCGCAACCGAAAGAATACCACCTCCTTATTCTTTTATACCTTTCCACGCCTTGATCCCATGCCCACCAATGCTCTCATGTGTGGCCTACGTTACGCGTCATGGGCCCGCCGTGCGCGCGCTTTCGTCATAGCCTTCCTTTGACAAAAGCGGCCACTCCCATCAATAAGCTCTCACGCTTTCCAATAAACAAAGGACATGTCAGGCCAACGCCTACATGCGGGCCTGTCTCCCCATATCCGGATCCCGCGCGGACGCGCCTTCGGCATGGTAAACCGTGTTTAATCGAAAGCGCGCCTCCGGGCACTCCGGAGCCCCGTTCCCCACATCAACGGCCACTCAGATGCTACGCCAAAGATGCATCGACCGGTAAATAAAATAAACCAAAAAATAAAAAAAAATGGGTTGCAACACGAGGACTTCCCAGGGGGTCACCCATCCTCGTACTACTATCGCCCAAGCAAGCTTAATTGCGGAGTTCGGATGGGATCCGGTGCATTAGTGCTGTTGTGATAGCAACCTAAAGAATACCACCTTATTATTCCTTTATACCTTTCCACGCCTTGATCACATGCCCACCTATGCTCTCATGTGTGGCCTACGTTACGCGTCATAGGCCCGTCGTGCGCGCGCGGCTTCGTCATAGCCTTCCTTTGACAAATGCGACCACTCCCGTCAATAAGCTCTCACGCTTTCCAATAAACTAAGGACTCGCCAGGCCAACGCCTACAAGCGGGCCCGTCTGCCTATATCCGGCTCCCGCGCTGACGGGCCTTCGGCATGGTAAACCGTGTTTAATCGAAAGTGCGCCTCCGGGCACCCCGTAGCCCCGTTCCCCACATCAACGGCCACTCGGATGCTACGCCAAAGATACATCGACCGGTACATAAAATAAACCAAAAAACAAAAAAAAGGGGTTGCAACACGAGGACTTCCCAGGGGGTCAACCATCCTAGTAATACTCTCGGCCAGGCACGATTAACTACGGAGTTCTGATCGGATCCGGTGCATTAGTGCTGGTATGATCGCAACCAAAAGAATACCACCTCCTTATTCCTTTATACCTTTCCTTGCCTTGATCCCATGCCCAACTATGCTCTCATGTGTGGCCTATGTTAAGCGTCTCGTGCCCGCCGTGGGTGCGCGCCTTCGTCATAGCCTTCCTTTGACAAAAGCGGCCACTCCCGACAATAAGCTCTCACGCTTTTCAATAAACTAAGGACAAGTCAGGCCAACGCCTACGAGCGTGCCTGTCTCCCTATATCCGACTCCCACGCCGACGAGCTTTCGGCACGGTAAACCGTGTTTAATCGAAAGCGTGCCTCCGGGCACCCCGTAGCCCCGTTCCCCACATCAACGGCCACTCGGATGCTACGCCAAAGATACATCGACCGGTAAATAAATTAAACCAAAAAACAAAAAAATAGGGGTTGCAACACGAGGACATCCCAGGGGTTCACCCATCCTAGTACTACTCTCGCCCAAGCATGCTTAACTACGGAGTTCTAATAGGATCTGGTGCATTAGTGCTGGTATGATCGAAACCGAAAGAATACCACATCCTTATTCCTTTATACCTTTCCACGCCGTAATCCCATGCCCACCTATGCTCTCATGTGTGGCCTACGTTACGCGTCTCGGGCCCGCCGTGCGCGCATGCCTTCGTTATAGCCTTCCTTTGACAAAAGCGGCCACTCCCGTCAATAAGCTCTCATGCTTTCCAATAAACTAAGGACACGCCAGGCCAATGCCTACGAGCGGGCCCATCTCCCCATATCCGTCTCCCGCGTCGACGAGCCTTCGGCACAGTAAACCGTGTTTAATCGTAAGCGCCCCTCCAGGCACCCCGTAGCCCCGTTCCCCACATCAACGGCCACTCAGATGCTACGACAAAAATACATCGACCGGTAAATAAATAAAAACAAAAAACTAAAAAAAAGCGGTTGCAACACAAGGACTTCCCAAGGGGTCACCCATCCTAATACTACTCTCGCCTAAGCACGCTTAACTGCGGACTTTTAATGGGATCCGGTGCATTAGTGCTGGTATGATAGCAAGCGAAAGAACACCACCTCCTTATTCCTTTATACCTTTCCACGCCTAGATCTCATGCCTACCTATGATCTCATGTGTGGCCTAAGTTACGCGATCGGGCCCGCCGTGCGCGCGCGCTTTCATCATAGCCTTCCTTTGACAAAAGCGGCCGCTCCCGTCAATAAGCTCTCACGCTTTCCAATAAACTAAGGACACGTCAGGCCAATGCCTATGAGCGGGCCCGTCTCCCCATATCCTCCTTTCGCGCCGACGAGCCTTCGGCACGGTAAACCGTGTTTAATCGAAAGCGCGCCTCCGGGCAACCCGTAGCCGCGTTCCCCACATCAACGACCACTCGGATGCTACGCCAAAGATATATCGACCATTTAGTAAAATAAACCAAAAAACGAAAAAAAGCGGTTGCAACACGACGACTTCCCAGGGGGTCACCCATCCTAGTACTACTCTCGCCTAAGCAGGCTTAACTGCGGAGTTCTGATGGGATGCGGTGCATTATTGCTGGTATGATAGCAAGCGAAAGAATTCCACCTCCTTATTCCTTTATACATTTCCACGCCTTGATCCCATGCCCACCTATGCCATCATGTGTGGCCTACGTTACGTGTCTCAGGCCCGTCGTGCGCGCGCCTTCGTCAAAGCCTTCCTTTGACAAAAGCGGCCACTCCCGTCAATAAGCTCTCACGCTTTCCAATAAATTAAGGACACGTCAAGCCAACGCCTACAAGCGGGCCCGTCTCCCCATATCCGGCTTCCGCGCCGACGAGCCTTCGGCAAGGTAAACCGTGTTTAATCGAAAGCGCACCTCCGGGCAACCCGTAGCCCCGTTCCCCACATCAACGACCACTCAGATGCTACACCAAAGATACATCGACCGTTTAATAAAATAAACCAAAAAAGGAAAAAAAAAAAAAAGCGGTTGCAACACAAGGACTTCCCAGGGGGTCACCCATCCTAGTACCACTCTCGCCCAAACACGCTTAACTGCGGAGTTCAGATGGGATCCAATGCATTAATGCTCGTATGATCGCAACCGAAAGAATACCACCTCGTTATTCCTTTATAAATTTCCACGCCTTGATCCCATGCCCGCCTATGCTCTCATGTGTGGCCTACGTTACGCGTCTCGGGCCCGCCCTGCGCGCGCGCCTTTGTCATAGCCTTCCTTTAACAAAAGCGGCCAATCCCGTCAATAAGATCTTACGCTTTCCAATAAACTAAGGACACGTCAGGCCAACGCCTACGAGCGGGCCTGTCTCCCCATATCCGGCTCCCACGCCGACGAGCCTTCAGCACGGTAAACCCTGTTTAATCGAAAGAGTGCCTCCGGGCACCCCGTAGCCCCGTTCCCCACATCAGCGGCCACTCGGATGCTACGCCAAAGATACATCGACCGGTAAATAAAATAAACTAAAAAACAAAAAAAATCGGGTTGCAACAAGAGGATTTCCCAGGGGTTCACCCATCCTAGTACTACTCTCGCCCAAGCACGATTAACAGCGGAGTTCTAATGGGATCCGACGAATTAGTGCTGGTATGATGACAACCGAAAGAATACCACCTCCTTATTCCTTTATAACTTTCCACGCCTTGATCCCATGCCCAACTATTCTCTCATGTGTGGCCTACGTTACGCGTCTCGGGCCCGCCGTGCGTACGCGCCTTCGTCATAGCCTTCCTTTGACAAACGCGGCCACTCCCGTCAATAAGCTCTCATGCTTTCCAATAAACTAAAGAAACATCAGGCCAACGCCTATGAGCGGGCCCGTCTCCCCATATCCGGCTCCCACACCGACGACCCTCCGGCACGGTAAACCATGTTTAATTGAAAATGCGCTTCCGGGCACCCCGTAACCCCGTTCCCCACATCAACGGCCACTCGGATGCTACGCCAAAGATACATCGACCGGTAAATAAAATAAACCAAAAAACGAAAAAAGGGGTTGCAATACGAGAACTTCCCAGGGGGTGACCCATCCTAGTACTACTCTCGCCCAAGCACGCTTAAATGCGGAGTTCTTATGGGATCCGGTGCATTAGTGCTGGTATGATCTTAACCGAAAGAATACCAACTCCTTATTCCTTTATACCTTTCCAAGCCTTGATCCCATGCCTTCCTATACTCTCGTGTGTGGCCTTCGTTAGGCGTCTCACGCCCGCCGTGCGCGCGCGCCTTCGTCATAGCCTTCCTTTAACAAAAGCGGCAACTCCCGTCAATAAGCTCTCACGCTTTACAATAAACTAACGACACGTCAGGCCAACGCCTACGAGCAGGCCCGACTCCCCATATCCGGCACTCGCGCCGACGGGCCTTCGGCACGGTAAACCTTGTTTAATCGAAAGCGCGCCTCCGGCCACCCCGTAGCCCCGTTCACCACATCAACGAAAACTCGGATGCTATGCCAAAGATACATCGACCGGTAACTAAAATAAACCAAAAAACAAAAAAAGGGGTTGCAACACTAGGACTTCCCAGGGGGTCCCACATCCTAGTATTACTCTCGCCCAGGCACGATTAACTACGGAGTTCTGATGGGATCCTGTGCATTAGTGCTGGTATGATCGCAACCGATAGAATACCACCTACTTATTCCTTTATACCATCCATGCCTTAATCCCATGCCCACCTATGCTCTCATGTGTGGCCTATGTTACGCGTCTCGAGTTTGCCGTGCGTGCGTGCGCGTGCATTCGTCATAGGCTTTCTTTGACAAAAGCGGCCACTCCCATCAATAAGCTCTCACGCTTTCCAATAATCTAAGGAGACGTCAGGACAACGCCTACGAGCGGCCCATCTCCCCATATCCAGCTCCCGCGCCGACGAGGCTTCGTCACGGTAAACCGTGCTTAATCGAAAGCGCGCCTCCGGGCACCCCGCAGCCCCGTTCCCCACATCAACGACCACTCGGATGCTACGCCAAAGACACATCGACCGGTAAATAAAATAAACCAACAAATGAAAAAAAAGGGTTGCAACACGAGGACTTCCCAAAGGGTCACCCATCCTAGTATTACTCTCGCCTAGGCACGCTTAACTACGGAGTTACGATGGGATCCGGTGCATTAGTGCTGGTATGATCGCAACCGAAAGAATACCACCTCCTTATTCCTTTATACCATTCCAAGCCTTGATCCCATGCCCACCTATGCTCTCATGTGTGGCCTACGTTACGCGTCTCGGACCCGCCGTGCGCGCGGGCGCCTACGTCATAGCCTTCCTTTGACAAAAAGCGGCTACTCCCGTCAATAAGCTCTCACGCTTTCCAACAAACTAAGGACATATCAGGCCAACGCGTGCGAGCGGGCCCGTCTCCCCTTATCCGGCTCCCGCGCCGACGAGCCTTCGGCACGGTAAACCGTGTTTAATTAAAAGCGCGCCTCCGAGCACCCCGTAGCCCCGTTCCCCACATCAACGGCCACTCGGATGCTACGCCAAAGATACATCGACCGGTAAATAAAATACACTAAAAAACGAAAAAAAGATTTGCAACACGAGGACTTCCCAGGGGGTAACCCATCCTATTACTACTCTAGCCCAAGCACGCTTAACTGCGGAGTTCTGATGGAATCTGGTGCATTAGTGCTAGTAAGACCGCAACCGAAAGAATACCACGTCCTTATTCCTTTATAACTTTCCACTCCTTGATCCCATGCCCAACTATGCTCTCATGTGTGGCCTACGTTACGCGTCTCGAGCCAGCCGTGCGCGCGCGCCTTCGTCATAGCCTTCCTTTGACAAAAGCGGCCACTCCCATCAATAAGCTCTCACGCTTTCCAATAAACTAAGGACAGGTCAGGCCAACGCCTACGAGCGGGCTCTTCTCCCCATATCCGGCTCCTGAGCCGACGATCCTTCGGCATGGTAAACCGTGTTTAATCGAAAGCGTGCCTCTGGGCACCCCGTAGCCCAGTTCCGCACATCAACGACCACTCGGATGCTACGCCAAAGATACATCGACCAGTATATAAAATAAACCAAAAAACGAAAAAAAAGGTTTGCAACACGAGGGCTTCCCAAGGGGTCACCCATCCTATTACTACTCTAGCCCAAGCACGATTAACTGCGGAGTTCTAATTGAATCCGGTGCGTTAGTGCGGGTATGATCGCAACCGAAAGAATACCACCTCCTTATTCCTTTATACCTTTCCACGCCTTGATCCCATGCCCACCTATGCTCTCATGTGTGGCCTACGTTACGCGTCTCAGGCCCGCTGTGCGCATGCTTTCGTCATAGCCTTCCTTTGACAAAAGCGGCCACTCCCGTTAATAAGCTCTAACGCTTTCCAATAAACTAAGGACACGTCAGGCCAACGCCTACGAGCGGGCTCTTCTCCCAATATCCGGCTCCCGCGCCGACGAGCATTCGGCACGGTAAACCGTGTTTAATCGAAAGCGAGCCTCCGGGCACCCCGTAGCCCCGTTCCCCACATCAACGGTCACTCGGATGCTACGCCAAAGATACATCGACCGTTAAATAAAATAAACCAAAAAAACGAAAAAAAAGGGGTTGTAACACGAGGACTTCGCAGGGGGTCACCCATCCTAGTACTACTCTCGACCAAGCACGCTTAACTGCGGAGTTCGGATGGGATCCGATGCATTAGTGCATGTATGATTGCAACCGAAAGAATACCACCTCGTTATTCCTTTATACCTTTCCACGCCTTGATCCCATGCCCACCTATGCTCTCATGTGTAGCCTACGTTACGCGTATCGGGTACGCCGTGCGTGCGCGCCTTCGTCATAGCTTTACTTTGACAAAAGCGGCCACTCCCGTCAATAAGCTGTCACGCTTTCCAATAAATTAAGGACACGTCAGGCCAACGCCTCCGGGCACCCCGTAGCCCCGTTCCCCACATCAACGGCCACTCGGATGCTATGCCAAAGATACATCGACCGTTAAATAAAATAAACCAAAAAATGAAAAAAAGGGGTTGCAACAGGAGGACTTCGCAGGGGGTCACCCATCTTAGTACTACTCTCGCCCAAGCACGCTTAACTGCAGAGTTCTGATGGGATCCGATGCATTAGTGCATGTATAATAGCAACCGAAAGAATACCACCTCGTTATTCCTTTATACCTTTCCACGCCTTGATCCCATGGCCAACTATGCTCTCATGTGTGGCCTACGTTACACGTATCGGGTCCGCCGTGTGCGCTCTCCTTCGTCATAGCCTTCCTTTGAAAAAAGCGGCCACTCCCGTCAATAAGCTCTCACGCTTTCCAATAAATTACGGATACGTCAGGCCAAAGCCTACGAGCGAGCCCTTCTCCCCATATTCGGCACCGTAAACCGTGTTTATTCGAAAGCGCGCCTCCGGGCACCCCGTAGCCCTGTTCCCCACATCAACGACCACTCGGATGCTACGCCAAAGATACATCGACCGGTAAATAAAATAAACCAAAAAACAAAAAAAAATGGGGTTGCAACGCGAGGACTTCCAAGGGGGTCACCCATCCTAGTACTACTCTCGCCCAAGCACGCTTAACTGCGGAGTTCTGATAGGATGCATTGCATTAGTGCTGGTATGACCGCAACCGAAAGAATACCACCTCCTTATTCCTTTATACCTTTCCACGCCTTGATCCCATGCCCACCTATGCTCTCATGTGTGGCCTGCGTTACGCGTCTCGGGCCCGCCGTGCGCGCGCGCCTTCGTCATAGACTTCCTTTGATAAAGGGGCAACTCCCGTCAATAAGCTCTCATGGTTTCCAATAAACTAAGGACACGTCAGGCCAACGCCTACGAGCGGGCCCGTCTCCCCATATCCGGCTCCCGCGCCGAAGAGCCTTCGGCCCGGTATACCGTGTTTAATTGAAAGCGCGCCGTCGGGCACCCCGTATCCCATTTCCCTACATCAATGGCCACTCGGATGCTACGCCAAAGATACATTGACCGATAAATAAAATAAACCAAAAAACAAAAAAAAGGGTTTGCAACACGAGGAGTTCCTAGGGGGTCACCCATCCTAGTACTACTCTCGCCCAAGCACGCTTAACTACAGAGTTCTGATGGGATCCGGTGCATTAGTGTTGGTATGATCGCAACAGACAAAATACCACCTCCTTGTTCCTTTATACCTTTCCACGCCTTGATCGCATGCCTACCTATGCTCTCATGTGTGGCCTACGTTACGCGTATCGGGCCCGCCGTGCGCTCGCGCCTTCGTTATAGCCTTTCTTTGACAAAAGCGGCCACTCCCATCAATAAGCTCTCACGCTTTCCAATAAACTAAGGACACGTCAGGCCAACGCCTACGAGCGGGCTCTTCTCCCCATATCCGGCTCCCGCGCCGACGAGCATTCGGCACGGTAAACCGTGTTTAATCGAAAGCGAGCCTCCGGGCACCCCGTAGCCCCGTTCCCCACATCAACGGCCACACGGATGCTACGCAAAAGATACATCGACCGTTAAATAAAATAAACCAAAAAAACGAAAAAAAGGGGTTGCATCACGAGGACTTCGCAGGGGGTCACCCATCCTAGTACTACTCTCGCCCAAGCACGCTTGACTGCGGAGTTCTGATGGGATCAAATGCATTAGTGCATGTATGATAGCAACCGAACGAATACCACCTCCTTATTCCTTCATACCTTTCCACGCCTTGATCCCATGCCCACCTATGCTCTCATGTGTGGCCTACATTACGCGTCTCGTGCCCGCCGTGCTCGCGTGCCTTTGTCATAACCTTCCTTTGACAAAAGCGGCCACTCCCGTCAATAAGCTCTCACGTTTTCCAATAAACTAAGGACACGTCAGGCCAACGCCTACGAGAGGACCCGTCTCCCCATATCCGTCTCCCGCGCCGACGAGCTTTCGGCACGGTAAACCGTGTTTGATGCGTGTGTGGTGGTATATAGATTTAAGTATATTTTAAGCCCTTTTTACACGTTAGTCAAGTTTTAAATAACACCAAACACACATATGGGTAAGTGCACCCATCGTGAGCGTAGTATAGTGTTAGCAAGATACCGAGGTCGTCCAAGGACACAAGAGCTTTTAGTACCGGTTTATCCTCAACGTCTAATCAAATCAAAAGTTTTAGAAAAATGTTTTAAACTAGAAAAATAAAAACTAACTAAAATGTTGAAAAATAAAAATAAAAACAGATAGACAAGATGAATCACTTGGCTCCGACTCGTGTTTAGTGTAACCTTTGATTATTTTCCGCACTTTTGCACTTTTTAAGAGATTATCTTAGTTATTGTAGTAGGCCCCTCTTTTGAAGGTGACGTTACCCTCAACCAAGTAGTTTGAGTCAGCAAGGATACAATCCTAAAGGGTCGGATTATTGAAAGATAATTAATTAAGTTATTAATGCATATTATGGTAGGCGCCTCTTTTGAAGGTGACGTTACCCTCGGCTAAGTAGTCTGAGTCAGCAGGGATACAGTCCTAAGTAGCCAGGTTAAAGTATTAATAGTTGCTTACATATGAGGGGATCAAAGAATTTGGACCCCCGCCATCCAATACCGGTGGGTATTGAAGGAGGTCCTACTAAATTTGACCCAGGTCCTTGCAGGATCTATACATTGAACAAGGCAAGACTCTTACCAAACCGTTCCCTTAACCCCCGACCAGGTAGCCAACATACCTCCATATAGACCGTGGAGATATGAATGGTGAAAATCTTTTATTTTATATAGACAGTAAAATAATGCCAAGACACCACGGACAAACGATAAGGAAGAATCACCTTCAACATAAGAAACTAGTTATTAAAGTCATTAATACATAACCAAGTAAAAAGTGCGAAAAGATTAAAAATAAAAAGTATTACACTAGACACTTGTCTTCACCAAGTGATGTAAGAGACTTAGGCAAACATGGCCTTTGATTGTCAAGAACTCTTACGATCAATCTTGGATCCCGAGACGACTCACACACTCTACGATGGACAATGGATGCTGGTGGTGGATGATGGTGTTATGGTGGTGGTGGGTGGTGGGTGAAGTGTGAGAGAGGTGGTGTGCCAAGGAATGGTTTGCAAATGACCCAAGCACCCCTATTTATAGCCTGAATAGCAGCTTGGGCACGGCCTCGTGTCCATCATCCTTCTCTTTCTTCATTAATTGCAGTTTGTCTGGATCAGTTGACCACGCCCCCGTGTCCGTGTTGGTGCACCTAGTGTCTGTTAACTTCGTCTTAATCGAGTCTTATGTCTAGATAGGATAAACGAGCACACTACAGCGTTTGAAATTAGGGTTTTATATGTAAAAGTGGGTGATTCCGCTTGAAAGTGTCATTGTGCAGTTCAAGCGAAATCAACACATGTGATTTCGCTTGAAACAGACATGTCATTTGGAGCGGAATCTCAACATTATAAATACCTGATGTGTGTGTTCATTTGGAGCGGAATCTAATCATATGCTCTGAGTCGAGGTGCTGTCCGTTTGTCATTTGAACGTGTAAAAGCTCAGGATTGATCAATAAAAGGATAATTAGAAAGGAACAAGTTGTGTTGACATCTTTTACATTGATTCCGCCTTTGTACTTGATGATGAACTACTCATACTGACTGTTTAGGGTCACGGAATGATCCAACAAGTGGTATCAGAGCTCAGGACGAGGATTTCATACCAATTCAGCTTGATTTCATTGGATTCTCACTCTTCTACTCCTTCTTTTCTGATTTGAACAAATTTCAACGGTTGAAATGGCCTGATTTTCACATATATCACGCGAAACATAGTGTTAACTAATCCTTGAAAGATTTGGACCTAAAATCAGCTTAAAACTTGATGAAATACATAATTCCGCTTGAAAATCTGTTCGAATTGCTGATGTCATCTTGATTTCGCTTGAAAATATTGTCTGATTTCGCTTGAATTCAGATTTCGCTTGAAAGTTTAAGCGAAATAAGTCATTTCGTTTCAAAATCTGTTTTCGCTTGAAAAACCTGATTTTGCTTGAATAGCAATCTCACTTGAAAAGTCTTATTTCGCTTGAAGCTATTTCGCTTCAACTGATTCCGCTTGAAATTGTTGTTTTTCAAATCAAAATTTTCTAAGTGTTTGTTGATCATTTCAGGTACTTGAAGATGGATGAGTTCATGAATCCATTCTGTGATGTTTTTGCCTTTGCTGGAAATGGTGGAGATGTTATTTCAAAGGACACATAAAACAACACAAATGAGAAAGCTCCGAGTGCAAAGAAGATTATTTTCGATACGATGAGTGTAGAGAGTGCATATGGAACATACAACAAACCTCCAAAACTGTTGGCTATTGAAGATTACAATAGGTGGGCTACAAGATTTGATGAGTGGCTTCAAGCTTTTGCATATCAAAGGTGGAAAAGTTTAAAGAATGGTTACATTAGAGGAGAACGGTTTGGTGAAAGTTTGACAGATCCTGATGATATTGAAAGATATATTGTTGAACAAAAGTGCATTGCGTTGATTCATCAGTCTGTGAGAGATGATATAATTTCGTTGATAGAATATGAAAATTCAAAAGATCTTTGGGAAATACTGAGGGTAAAATGTGTAGGTAGTGATGAGATAGTAAAAAAAAACAAAAAGAAACTGTTAAGAAAAGAGTTTGATTTATTTGGGTGTTTAAAGAATGAGTCTGTTTCCAAGATGTTTGAGAGATTTGGGCATTTGAAATTGGAGCTGGTAACACACAAAATTATATATACTCAAGAAGAATTGGTTGATAAATTGTTCGACTCGCTGCCGAATGAACAAAACTGGCAGTACTTTGCATTAATGTTGAAGAATACAATCAAATCTGAAGATTTGACAGTGGATCTGCTTATCGAAAGACTGGAGAGTCACCAGTTGGAGATTAAGAAATCTAGCAAAGTCAACAACACATCTTATCAGCAGAATGTGGAGTTGTACTACAGAGGAAATCTACCAAAGACTGGTTCTCCGAGAACAACATTTTCTGCAGAGAGTTCAAATAATGTGAATCAAGAAACTCCTCACAGTTGTTTTCATAGTGGATCTTCTTCAACAAATTCAAGCCAATCTGCATCAAAGAATCTGTTCCAATGTAACATTGCTGTGGATCTGAAGAACGCTCAAAATTTCAGTGAAGAGTCAGCAAAACAACAGATGGTGTTCTTAGCATCGGTGTTAGAATCATACGAGAGTCTCATGGCGGACAAGATTGGAAACACCAACCTGACTAAGGAGGACTATGATCAAATAGATCCTGAAGAGATGGAACTAATCGATATCAGGTGGTGTATGGCCAGTGCAGTCCGGAGAGCCCAAGGGTTCATGGAGATTACGGGCAGACATTCAATTGGCGGACTGTCCACAAAACTTGGCTTTGACAAATCAAAAGTCACATGTTTCAGGTGTAAACAAAAAGGACATTTTAAACGTGAATGTCGTAACGCTCCTGCTGATGATACTGCAAATCCATTTCACGAAGATTACTATAAAAGAGCGATCTATCATTAGAATAAATCAGAACCGCCCAGAATGAAGTAGCTTGAAGATACCCCCAAAGAAAAATCAAGAGCTCTTGCTGTTATTCATGATGATGAAGGTTTTGATTGGAGTGAATTGCTACCAGAGGAAGATGCAGTAGGATACGCTTTCGTAGCAGAAAAGATTATTCCTGTCAAAGACACCAGAACTGAAGAACAAAAATACCTCGCAAGAAAGCAGAAAGCAGAATTCAAGATGATCAGATTATCTAAGGTGTTCAACGAAGCCAAGAGAGCAAAGAGATGGGATGCTGATAGAGAATATTACCTTGATCCTCAAGGAAACATTGCTATTGATACGAAAACTCTTAGTATTGAAGCTTTCATTGAGGAATTTGCTGCAGAAGAAGATGCCAGACAGAGAGAATGGTGGGGAGGAGGAGAAACCGTTGAAAAAGAAAAAGAGATAGAGAAAGAGTCACAGTCTAAGAAGATTGATGGTGGGATTATAGATACTTCACAAGAATTTACCGCTGAAAACTTGGGGAAGATGGCTGACAAAGTGCTTGCTGCAAAGGAACTTGAGGTAGACTCTAAGTCTGAAACTGAGTTTAAAAGCAAGGTCAGTCCAAATGTTTCAACAAGTGAGACAGGTAAGAAATTCAAAGGTGATAGTGACTGCAAAAGTTGCATGAAAAACTGCAAGTTTTGTAGTACACTTACTTACTCTAGTAATGCAAAGGTTGAAGAACTAACAACAAGAGTTAGAAAGGTTGAAGATCAGATTCTAGACCGTGATAAAATGCTAAAAGCTTCAAATGATCATGCTAAAAAGTTAACTGAGAAAATTGAAAATGATAAAATTGAAGTAGAAAGAATTAAGAAAGAAAATGAAAAATTGGTTCTTGAAAATCGTAAAATTTCTGAAAATTTTGACAAACTAAAACGATCGGTAAAAGATTCTAATGAAAGAAACGGTAAAACCAATAAAGAAAACGAGCATTTAACTGTGGTTCTTAGACACAAAGAAGAGCAAATCAACCAACAACTGGATGAGATTGCTAAATTGAAGCTTCAGTTTGAAGAAGCTAAGATTGAGAATGAGTGTATCAATCTGAAATTAACCAGTTACAGCTCCGCAAGTTTTGTTTTGCAACACATAGTTCCCAAACCAATCGGGAAAAACAAAGCAGGCGAAGATGTTTACTCGGATGGAACTGGGGTTGGGTTTCATCATGTTCCACCACCAGTGCTCAACAATTTTTCAAAGAAAAAATCCAGGTTGGTTAATGATGAAGATGAAACAAATGAAATAAAACTTCCAGAGTCAATTGATGTTTAATTTCTTCATCTGATGATAGTGTTCAAACTGATATTGTTAAAGGCATGGCTGAAAGTGTTTTGAAGTCTGATAGTGATTCAGTTGAAGATGAAGAGTGTTTTCTGAACAATTACATTCCGAAAACAAAATCCAAAAACAACTTAAATGAAGAACCTACTCTTGTCATGTACAAGATGTCAGGATCGGATAAGTTGTATTCGGATTCTGATTTTCCACTGGAGAATGTTAATGTTGTTAAATTGACAAATGTGTTCAAACTGGTTGAAATTGATTTGTCTGAAGTAGAAGGTTTGAATCAGACAAAGAGGCAAATGAATTTTGAAAAAGATAAAGCTTACTATAAGAAACCTGTTGTTCCACCGCGTTTTTATAACAACAATCGAAACAGATGGTCGGGTGGTTATCAGGGTGGTAAGAATTATCAGTAAAAGAATGTTCAAAACAAGAAGTTTGCTGAGAAAAAGGTGTTTGTGAACAGTTCAAGTTCACTTTCTGATGAAGAATCTGAGATTTTTTCAAAATCAAACAAAGAGTTCTTTAAGAAGAAAACATCGCAGTTTCAGTCTGAAGGCACAAGTCAGGTAGTTGACACCCGAACATGCTTCAAATGCAATCAAGTTGGACATATTGCACGAAAGTGTACCAAATTGAAGCCTAAGACTGAAGTTGTGATGAATTCAAGAAAGAAAGATGATGTGAAGGGAAAAGCTCCATTGGTTGTTGAGAAAAAGGTTTTGAAAAATGCCAACACCAAGATCAAAACTGAACCTGTTAAGAATATGGTAACTAAAAATGACAAGTTTTACAAACGGGTTGCGTCATCTCAACAAACATGGAAGCCAAAAGTGGTTGAAAAGAAACCAAGTGTTCCAAAACCAAAGGTTTCTGAAACTGAAAAACAATCATTTTCTACCACACCGGTAAAGATGGATGTTCCTTTGGATTATTATGAACAATTGGAGAAACAATCTTCTACTCCACCAGAGAAGAAGAATGTTCAAAAGAAAGATCAACCAACCAGTCAACCTAAGAAAGATGAGTTTTTCTTATACAAAAAGGTTGAGGTTGGATCTGAGGAAAGCTTGAAGATTAATGACAAGAATTTTCCACCACTTTACATTGCTAAAAGTCACCTTAATGTCAAGTTACCCGAGTCGAAAGAGGCTGGGGTAGCATCAATGTGACACCCGTGTCACTGCGACCATCAAACAAATGCCAAACCAATGAAATATTATATTTCATACTTGGGATTTGTAAAAATATGTGTATCGATTTCACATATCAACTCTTGTTTCGATTTCAAGCTCTAAATCGCTTTCTGGAAGGTTATACCCGCACTGATGCGTAAATATAACCAGTTTAATGCAACGAACACTCCGGAATAGTGAAATAGGCTTAACATACCTTAAATAACCTTTACATAACTTATATATAAGTTTTGGAAGGTTTGGTGTGGTGAAATCAAGTTTAATCGCTTACAGGGACTAAAGTTGACAAACTGCGAAAGTATGCCAATTTGAACTGTAACAGACCTTCCGGAACATGACCATAAGTTAAACATACCATAAATATCCTTTACATAGCTTAGAAATAGGCTTTGAGGGGTTCGGTGTGCTAAAATAAACTTTTGGGTCATTCAGGGACTAAAAGTGTCAAAAAGTGCACAAGTTTGCATTTTCGCGCATAACTTACGTTCTGAATACATCCGGACATCCAAAAATTTATGTAAGCACTAAAATATTTTATTTTAGTGTTCGCCATAAGAAAAATCCATTCGTCGCGTCATTTGGTTTGTTTTTCGCATTCGGGACCAGATTCGATGTATTAGCCGTTGTTTAATTCACAACCACACATTCTAAACTTGCTTAGTCAGCGGATAAGGATGGAATTTTGGCACCATGACTTTGCAACACATGTATGGATGGAATTTAAACACCTAAACACCATGACTTTGCAACACATGTATGGATGGAATTTAAACACCTAAACACCATAACTTTTCAACACATGTACGGATGGGATTAAGGCACGTTTTCCATGAAACGATCTTAACGGTTCGGGTATTCCTATAAATACCCCATACCCCCCATTGCTAAAATCACTAGAAACTTGATTTGAGAAACTCTAAGTTGAAACATTTGTTTCATACCTGAGATTTTTGAATCGAGTTTAGCATTCGGGGACCCTTCGTAAGTATTCTTTCGTTCTTTTCCTTATTTTATTGCTTTTCGAGTCCGAAAGTCAAACTTTGTTTGACTTTCAGCGTTGACCAGTAATGGTCAATGCGAAGTTCAAAAGAACTTCGCAACGTGAGTGTAATCACGTTGGTCATAGTCCCTTGGGACTATGCCCACTGATTACCACATTGTCTAGGGTCGTAGGGTAAGCGATCTAATGAATCGTTTATACCTCGAACCCGACCCAGTTTGGTCGATCATTAGGATCCGACCAAACACATTTAGGTGACCATAGTAGGTAGGGAATAACCTTCCGAGGTTATACCCTATGGTCACATCGTTTAAGTAGTTGTATGATAGGTAGTTTATATGCCTTAGGTAAATTACCAGAATACCCTTTTCATGTATAATTGGTAATTAAGCATATGTAACCTAAACCTTTGTCACATAACTGATTATGTAATATGTTTAGGCATATAACACTTGTCATAGGGCTAGTTAGGCGGTCCGAACGCGTTTCACGCGAACGACGCGTTAAAGTAGCATAAGCTACCTAAACGGGTCGTAATGGGTCGTAGACACTTAGGTTAAGTTTCATTTAGTATGTAGGCTTTGTTAAACCAAATGACACGAGTCTCTACACTCGTTTGGTTTACAAACCCTAATGCTACCCGATCTTCCGATTTAGGTCCGGTTTATTAATGTAGCTACCTATACTAGGTGCCGTTTGATATCCGCGATCTCTAGCATTGTTTAGTTGTTACTCCAGAACTACTGAGCAATCTCAGGTGAGTACATAGACCCCTCTTTTACTGTTTTCCAAACTGTTTTGGGGTGGAACACATGTGCCTACTTGTTACTTTCAAGCTTTCCTGTTTTCACATCATATACTTCCTATGTTCATTAGTACATTATAGTACATGATTTCATTGTGTTTATGCTAGGTGTGCCCAGTGTGTGCATTACTTAGTACATTGTTTTACATTACATCACATGCTACGTATGTATATTGTTGCATACTTAGTACAGGTCGCATGCTACGTATGTCTGTTGTTGCATACTTAGTACAGGTCGCATGCTACGTATGTCTGTTGTTGCATACTTAGTACAGTTCACATGCTATGTATGTTCAATCGTTGCATTGTTCTTCATACTTAGTACATTTGTTATTCATCACATACTTACATTTTGGACGCATATTACATGATTTACATTGATCATGCATTTACTACACAAAACATAACTTTGATTTAAACCAAGTTTTACTTCAATACTATGTTCTTGTGCATATGGTTTAGTTGATGCATTTCACTAGCCATACATATCATTTTGGTTACACATTACATGATTTACATCTTGACATAAACATTTTGACATATTATTCAATACATTTGGCAATTGGTTTAAACATAGACATCTTACATTGTTTGGTTTGGTTTGATTAAGTGATTAAGTAACGATGCGTGTGTAATATGATACAAGCATGGTGGATACGCCGCTGGTACTTCCTATATATAAGTGTTTGTATTGTATTACATATTGTAGCGTTATCTGAATCATTTCAAGTTGAGACATAGAACATTTTATACAAATAACATAGTTTTCACAAGACATTGATTTACAAACAATTTATCTAATACAAACTCATTTTACATGGTTATTCATTTAACCATACATTATTTATACATATCATCTGATCTTATCGATTTTCAAATGATTTACAAAACAAAGCAAATAACAAGGTTCATGACTAAACATTTTCTCAAACATAAGTCATGAAACCTATTTTCACAAAACCTATGTATCTCACCGGCATTTTTATGCTGACGTACCTATTTTCACATGTGTTTTTCAGGAACTGTTGCATAAGATGATCAAGATACACATAGGCAGACTTGGGCTTTAGTGACAATAAAAGATGCAAGACTAGTTAATTATGTTGTATTTACTTGTTTGTTAAGACATTGTAACACTTTTAATCAATAAAACGAAACTTCAATTGCCATGGATTTGAAACAATTAATTCTGTTACAACACTCCCCGACATTTCCGCCACGTTTTGTATGTTCTACGTGGTCGGGGTGTGACAGAAAAGATGGTATCAGAGCCAATGGTTATAGGGAATTAGGTTATTAGTAATGTTTTGACCTAGTCTATAACCTTCTTAGGACCCTAACGCGAGTTTACTTGCGTTTAGTCATAAAACAATACCGTCACCTATCCTTAGGCGACCACCACAACAAGAACATAATTTTTCGAAACCGCTTTGAAAACTAATCATCTGTTCTAGGATGATTAATTACTAGGTTTTGAACCCTCTATTGTAAGGTTTTGAACCCTCTGTTATATGGTTTCGAACCCCTTTGAATTTTCAAAATCTCGTCAAGGTTTTGGGTTTTAAATAATGTGAACACGTGCAAACTGGAAGGGTGAATGCCTGTATTCTGAGTTTTCTGTCTAGGCAAGCACTTCGTATACATCTCAACCAGACGCGAGACCAGTTGTGCTTACCTGGGAATTCTTGGGATGAGTGTTCACTTATAGGCGAGCATGTCTTCGCGATACATTATTTTTGACCTATTTACTTTGATTAGTCACCGTCTCATTTGTTTGCCTTAAGTAACAAACAAATGATCGCAATTTTATGCATTGTTATTCTGTTTTCATTTCCCTTGTTCCCTCCCATATCTCCTATATTCTTCATGGTGTCTCTTCATCGCAACAAGACTCGAGTGTCCGGACCAGGTGCTACAACTGCCCAACAAATAAGCGTAGTACTCCAGAAGACCGTTGATTTAGCTATCACCATGAGTCAGCTCAGGAATGAAGCCGTGCAAGGGAACCGCTCCTTGGAGAAGTCAGTGAAACCGTCATCATCTAAATCAAATACCATGTTACAAATGTACCCCCGGTGGACGATGGAGACATTTGGATAACATGTGTCGCTTTGCTGTTTAAAGCAAGGCAGTAGCAAACCCTGTTGCTGCTTAACCTTCAAGTTCTGCTTCATATGTCGCCCTGGCATATCTAGCGCCTGAACCTCATGAACTTTCTACCTTGTGTATCGACTTAAGCACGCCTAGTGCAAGGTGTCGAAGCACCTCTCGTTACACAAATTTCAAAATCCATCAAGGATCTTTCTATCCTCATAATCAGATCCTTGTGGATGAATATCACTCAAATCGGAGCCCTTAATTGAATTATTCGTATGCCTTAATACGAACATTACCATTCAATAAGGACAAAGCCGAATTCTTATTTAGATCTTCCTATCTTCATAGTTAGATTCTAATGATTTAAGTGCCGCATGGAATCCACGGATTGGATTCCTGGTATGCTTTAAATATCCGTGTCCAAAGATAACAAAGTAAAGATCAAGTTAAACAATTATGTGATTATGTTCTTATGTGTTTTATGTTTTTGTGTGATCCAAATTCTTGTCATCCAAATCCTCGTAGAATCTTCCATATCTTTGGGTGCTATATTAAATCCTCAACGGGCTTGTACGTAAGAGTAAAGACCCTTGGATTATATTGTACCATTCCATAATTAGACCCTGAGAGGTCTAGGTAAACAGATTGATCCAAAAATCTGGTTAGGAATATCATGTGATGATATAGCTGAAAGGACTCCTTGGTGGCCTAATTTAAAAGGATCCTTTGTCGATCTAATTAAAAGGACCCTATGGTAGTTTAGTCACACTCATCATCAGGTTTGATTTTTCCTCCCCTTCACATTTCAGACAAATTGTGCGGACTATGCAAGGAATTGCGGAATTATGGATGCATACATAATTATGAAATTCAGTGCACGGAAACCACAGCAAATTTTGTCATGTGTCTAAAGACTATTCCGTTCATTTTTGTTTCTGAAGATGTAAAATGACTATTCCGTTCATTTTTGTTTCTGAAGATGTAAAATGACTATTCTGTTCATTTTTGTTTCTGAAGATGTAAAATGACTATTCCGTTCATTTTTGTTTCTGAAGATGTAAAATGACTATTCCGTTCATTTTTGTTTCTGAAGATGTAAAATGACTATTCCGTTCATTTTTGTTTCTGAAGATGTAAAATGACTATTCCGTTCATTTTTGTTTCTGAAGATGTAAAATGACTATTCCGTTCATTTTTGTTTCTGAAGATGTAAAATGACTATTCCATTCATTTTGTTTCTGAAGATGTAAAATGACTATTCTGTTCATTTTTGTTTCTGAAGATGTAAAATGACTATTCTGTTCATTTTTGTTTCTGAAGATGTTGTGGAAAATGACTATTCTGTTCATTTTTGTTTCTAAAGAATGCCTGTTGAGAATAACTCTGTTCATTTTTCATTTCTGAAAAATGTTCGTTAAAGAGAAATTACAGGATTACGTCTTGTTCATCTTTGATGGTTATTTAACACAAAGTCACAAATAGACTCCTACGAATTAATTTCAGGACGAAATTTCCTAAAGTAGGGGAGACTGTGACACCCGTGTCACTGCGACCATCAAACAAATGCCAAACCAATGAAATATTATATTTCATACTTGGGATTTGTAAAAATATGTGTATCGATTTCACATATCAACTCTTGTTTCGATTTCAAGCTCTAAATCGCTTTCTGGAAGGTTATACCCGCACTGATGCGTAAATATAACCAGTTTAATGCAACGAACACTCCGGAATAGTGAAATAGGCTTAACATACCTTAAATAACCTTTACATAACTTATATATAAGTTTTGGAAGGTTTGGTGTGGTGAAATCAAGTTTAATCGCTTACAGGGACTAAAGTTGACAAACTGCGAAAGTATGCCAATTTGAACTGTAACAGACCTTCCGGAACATGACCATAAGTTAAACATACCATAAATATCCTTTACATAGCTTAGAAATAGGCTTTGAGGGGTTCGGTGTGCTAAAATAAACTTTTGGGTCATTCAGGGACTAAAAGTGTCAAAAAGTGCACAAGTTTGCATTTTCGCGCATAACTTACGTTCTGAATACATCCGGACATCCAAAAATTTATGTAAGCACTAAAATATTTTATTTTAGTGTTCGCCATAAGAAAAATCCATTCGTCGCGTCATTTGGTTCGTTTTTCGCATTCGGGACCAGATTCGATGTATTAGCCGTTGTTTAATTCACAACCACACATTCTAAACTTGCTTAGTCAGCGGATAAGGATGGAATTTTGGCACCATGACTTTGCAACACATGTATGGATGGAATTTAAACACCTAAACACCATGACTTTGCAACACATGTATGGATGGAATTTAAACACCTAAACACCATAACTTTTCAACACATGTACGGATGGGATTAAGGCACGTTTTCCATGAAACGATCTTAACGGTTCGGGTATTCCTATAAATACCCCATACCCCCCATTGCTAAAATCACTAGAAACTTGATTTGAGAAACTCTAAGTTGAAACATTTGTTTCATACCTGAGATTTTTGAATCGAGTTTAGCATTCGGGGACCCTTCGTAAGTATTCTTTCGTTCTTTTCCTTATTTTATTGCTTTTCGAGTCCGAAAGTCAAACTTTGTTTGACTTTCAGCGTTTACCAGTAATGGTCAATGCGAAGTTCTTTTGAACTTCGCAACGTGAGTGTAATCACGTTGGTCATAGTCCCTTGGGACTATGCCCACTGATTACCACGTTGTCTAGGGTCGTAGGGTAAGCGATCTAATGAATCGTTTATACCTCGAACCCGACCCAGTTTGGTCGATCATTAGGATCCGACCAAACACATTTAGGTGACCATAGTAGGTAGGGAATAACCTTCCGAGGTTATACCCTATGGTCACATCGTTTAAGTAGTTGTATGATAGGTAGTTTATATGCCTTAGGTAAATTACCAGAATACCCTTTTCATGTATAATTGGTAATTAAGCATATGTAACCTAAACCTTTGTCACATAACTGATTATGTAATATGTTTAGGCATATAACACTTGTCATAGGGCTAGTTAGGCGGTCCGAACGCGTTTCACGCGAACGACGCGTTAAAGTAGCATAAGCTACCTAAACGGGTCGTAATGGGTCGTAGACACTTAGGTTAAGTTTCATTTAGTATGTAGGCTTTGTTAAACCAAATGACACGAGTCTCTACACTCGTTTGGTTTACAAACCCTAATGCTACCCGATCTTCCGATTTAGGTCCGGTTTATTAATGTAGCTACCTATACTAGGTGCCGTTTGATATCCGCGATCTCTAGCATTGTTTAGTTGTTACTCCAGAACTACTGAGCAATCTCAGGTGAGTACATAGACCCCTCTTTTACTGTTTTCCAAACTGTTTTGGGGTGGAACACATGTGCCTACTTGTTACTTTCAAGCTTTCCTGTTTTCACATCATATACTTCCTATGTTCATTAGTACATTATAGTACATGATTTCATTGTGTTTATGCTAGGTGTGCCCAGTGTGTGCATTACTTAGTACATTGTTTTACATTACATCACATGCTACGTATGTATATTGTTGCATACTTAGTACAGGTCGCATGCTACGTATGTCTGTTGTTGCATACTTAGTACAGGTCGCATGCTACGTATGTCTGTTGTTGCATACTTAGTACAGTTCACATGCTATGTATGTTCAATCGTTGCATTGTTCTTCATACTTAGTACATTTGTTATTAATCACATACTTACATTTTGGACGCATATTACATGATTTACATTGATCATGCATTTACTACACAAAACATAACTTTGATTTAAACCAAGTTTTACTTCAATACTATGTTCTTGTGCATATGGTTTAGTTGATGCATTTCACTAGCCATACATATCATTTTGGTTACACATTACATGATTTACATCTTGACATAAACATTTTGACATATTATTCAATACATTTGGCAATTGGTTTAAACATAGACATCTTACATTGTTTGGTTTGGTTTGATTAAGTGATTAAGTAACGATGCGTGTGTAATATGATACAAGCATGGTGGATACGCCGCTGGTACTTCCTATATATAAGTGTTTGTATGGTATTACATATTGTAGCGTTATCTGAATCATTTCAAGTTGAGACATAGAACATTTTATACAAATAACATAGTTTTCACAAGACATTGATTTACAAACAATTTATCTAATACAAACTCATTTTACATGGTTATTCATTTAACCATACATTATTTATACATATCATCTGATCTTATCGATTTTCAAATGATTTACAAAACAAAGCAAATAACAAGGTTCATGACTAAACATTTTCTCAAACATAAGTCATGAAACCTATTTTCACAAAACCTATGTATCTCACCGGCATTTTTATGCTGACGTACCTATTTTCACATGTGTTTTTTAGGAACTGTTGCATAAGATGATCAAGATACACATAGGCAGACTTGGGCTTTAGTGACAATAAAAGATGCAAGACTAGTTAATTATGTTGTATTTACTTGTTTGTTAAGACATTGTAACACTTTTAATCAATAAAACGAAACTTCAATTGCCATGGATTTGAAACAATTAATTCTGTTACAACACTCCCCGACATTTCCGCCACGTTTTGTATGTTCTACGTGGTCGGGGTGTGACAATCAAAATCTCACTAAATGTTTTTGATATGTGCAGGAGCTTCCAAGATCCATTTCACGATGGATTATGGATAGTGGAGCTTCTCGGCACATGACGGGGAAAACAGCCCTGCTGTACGATGTTAGAAATTTCAATGGTGGTTACATGGGATTCGCAGGCAATCAAGGTGGTAGAATAGTTGGAGAAGGAACTTTATCGAATGGAACGTTTGAAAGAGTTAACTACATTTACGAGCTTGAAAACAATCTTCTAAGCATATCTCAGATTTTTTATCGCATGTATACAACGCACTTTACAGACAAAGAATGTTTGATCTTGAAACCAGGATTTGTTGTTCCCGAAGAGTGGATTATAATGAGGGCACCTAGAGTGAATGATCTGTACGTGTTGGACATGAGTGTAGCAACTACAACCATGGGTCAGGCTCACTGTTTCGTGTCAAGAGCAACTGAGAAGGAATCGCAATTGTGGCACCGGAAGATGGGTCATATACATCTTAGAAAAATGAATCACATGGTGCACAATGATTTGGTTATGGGTATTCATGTGAAAGGTTTTCATCTGGAAGGGGAGTGCATTAGCTGGATCAAAGGCAAGCAAAAGAAGAAATCACATCCTCAAAAGAAAGTCAATTCAGTCTCAAGACCATTAGAGAGACTACATATGGATCTTTTTGGTCCGATAAACGTCAAAAGCATAACTGGGGATCTCTACTGTCTTGTAGTAACTGATGATTATTCCAGATTTTCATGGGTGTCATTCTTGAAGTCTAAAGATGAGACGTTGATGGCGTTGTTCAGAAAAATTGAAAACCTGTACCAAAGGCGTATCAGAAGAATCAGAAGTGATAATGGTACTGAGTTCAAGAACAACAAGATGGAAGAATATTGTGATGAAAGAGGTATATTGCATGAATTTAGTGCTTCTTACACTCCGCATCAGAATGGAGTAGCTGAAAGAAAGAACAGGACGCTAATTGAAACGGCCAGGACGATGCTTGCTGATTCAAAATTACCAGTCAATTTTTTGGCAGAAGCAGTATCAGCCGCATGCTATACGCTCAACCGGGTTCTCACTGTAAAGAAATTCAACAAGACATGCTTTGAGTTGATCAATAACCGCAAACCAAACCTGAAGTATTTAGAACCGTTTGGGTCTCCCTGTACTGTTCTAGAGCCTTTTGGAAAACTTGGTGCAAAGAGCATTGAAGGAATATTTGTGGGATACTCAAGTCCTTAGAAACGAGTCTTTGTTCCAAGCTTGAAGCAGATTATTGAAGCACACAATGTTGAATGCCAAGGTCACACAATGCCACCGCAGAATCCTGGAGATTCATGGCGTTTTCATTACGATACTTTGTGGGATTCGTTTGACATGGAAGAAGAAAAGGAAGAAGAAGAAGAAGATTTCTTTGACGAGTTGGATATTTTGAGAGAGTATGAAGAATCGCAAGAAAGATTCCCAGCTGAAACTTTCAGTCGTCAACGACAAACTTCAAATGATAATGAAGCAGGTCCGAGCAATGCTGGAGAACATGATGATATTCAACAAAATGAAGTTGCTCCTGACAATCAGACAGCAGTCAATGATAATCAAGAATCTGATAATGGACCAGTATTTGATCATGGTGATTCAGATTCTGAGGGGGAGCAAATCCAGATTTCAAGTCAAACAAACCCAGTCAGTGAACAAGGTGCAAATCAGAATGTAATTAATCTGGAAGGCGAGGTAGATATTTCAGGCAAGGTGATGCCGAGAACTCTTTCATACCATCCAGAAGAGCTGATCATTGGAGAATTGCAATCAGGCATTCGCACTAGACGTCAAATTGACCAAGGCGTTACTTGTTTTCATTCTACAGTTGCTCCTTTTACAAACTGAGTTTTCACTAAGTTGTTTTATCTCGCAGATCGAACCGCGAACATACAAAGAGGCACTAACTGAAGATTCTTGGGTCCATGCTATGCAAGAAGAGTTGAGTCAGTTTGAGAAGTTAGGTGTGTGGAAGTTAGTAGACTTGCCAGATGGTCAGAGGAAGATAAACACCAAATGGGTGTTTAAGTGCAAGAGAGACGATAGAGGGGTTGTTGTTCGTAACAAAGCTCGACTCATAGTCCAGGGCTTTAGTCAGCAGGAGGGTATAGATTTCACCGAAGTGTATGCTCCAGTTGCGAGACTAGAAGCGATCAGAATCTTCCAAGCATTTGCATCTTGGAAAAATTTCAAAGTTTATCAGTTAGATGTAAAATCGGCATTTCTCTACGGGAATGTAAAAGAGGAGGTATATGTCGGACAGCCACCGGACTTCACCGATCCAATCCACAAAGACAAGGTCTATTTGCTAGACAAAGCGCTGTATGGTTTACACCAGGCCCCGAGAGCTTGGTACGAGACATTGTCTCAACACCTGCTAGCCAACAGCTTCATTCGTGGGAAAGTGGATGCCACTCTCTTCACCAAAGAGGTCGACGGACATCTTCTGATCGTTCAGATATATGTGGAAGACATTATATTTAGGTCTACAAATGAGAATCTGTGCAAAGATTTTAAAAGAGTTATGAAGCAAAAATTCGAAATGTCATCGATGGGTGAGATGAAATTCTTCTTGGGACTTCAGGTTGATCAACTGCCTAAAGGAATTTTCATACATCAAACGAAGTACGTTCATGATATCTTAGCGAAATTCGGGATGTCAGGTTCTACTCCATCTTCCACCCCATTAGCGACGAAGCATGGGATAAACCCTGATCTCACCGGAGAGAAGGTAGATGAAATGATGTATCGTTCCATGATCGTATCGCTGATGTACTTGACTGCTTCAAGACCCGATATTATGTATCCAACGTGCCTCGCAGCAAGATTTCAATCTAACCCGAGAGTTTTGTACATGGTGATTGTGAAAAGGATATTACGCTACCTGAAAGGAACTCCATCATTGGGGTTGTGGTATCCAAAAGATGGCGAATTCACGCTCGAAGGGTATTCCGATTCGTATTTCGGATGCTGCAAAGTTAACGCTAAATCAACAACAGTGGGGTGCCAGTTCTTTGGACCAAGATTGGTTACCTGGCAATGCAAAAAGCAGACCTCTGTGGCTTTATCCACATGTGAAGCGGAGTACGTATCTGCTAGCAGTTGCTGCTCTTAGATCTTGTGGATCCAGCAACAGATGCGCGACTACGGTTTGCAATTTCTTAACACCCCTATCTTTGTTGATAATGAGGCCGCGATTAACATTACTAAAAATCCTGTTCATCACGCTAAAACCAAACACATTGAAATTCGTCATCACTTTATCCGAGATTGTTTCGAGAAGAAGTTGATACGAATTGAGAAAATCCACACTGATGAACAAAAAGCTGATTTACATACCAAAGCATTTGATAAAACTCGTTTTCAATATTTGCTAAAATTGAACGGTATGAAGCTTTTATCGGTGTTGGAAGAGATTCTTGGCGTTGATGAAGGAGACATTGTAGATGATGATGTTGAGAAGCAATCTGTAATGGTTTGTCGATTTTTTTACTTGTTTTGGTATTTAGGGGGAGAGTATAGGGTAATATTTTCAGAAAATACAAAAACAGTAAAAATTTCAAAAATCCAAAAACATGAGATATTTTCAAAATCCAAAATCAATAGAAAACCTGAAAAAGAGCTTGTGTAAAACGGGAAAATGATAGTACATTGGCTTGACAGTTAAAGTATGCTAAAGAAATGTAAGGTTTAAATGTGATTAAACAGTCTCGTTGATGATGTGCCGATAGGTTTTTACACATTTAGTAGGTTTGTTCGGGATATAATCCTAAAATCCTTACTTGCTTATTTCATGGGGAACACTACTTGGATATATAGGTAACCCCTGAAATATTGTTTGAAGGATCCCTCTTTCTGAGATACTAGGTCTTTATACTCAGTGATATCTGGGGTATTATCCCGGGACTTCTGATTTTGCGGAAGCAATGGCCTAGTCCCCATATAATACTTTCTGCATTGCTTGAAACATAGCACCGCCCTCAGCTAAAAAATGATAAAACATTGAAAAATGCTAATCATGGCTGTTGTAAAAAAGATCCTCTAAAGGGGACACACCAAAAGTCAAAGCCGTCATCTCTCTGCTGAACGGAAGTTCTGACCTGAGCTCTCACAGTTTCTCAATTTAACCCCTTACAGATATCATTTGTGGTATACTCACCTGTAAGACTGAATATTGGGATCTGGATACGGGAGTATATTCAAGAGGTGGGACACATGAATAAGTCTAAGTCTCTAAAACATTAAATCCGTATCCTGGACAGATTGAAATGTGTGTGAAAATTTTAGTGGATCAGTATATCGATAATCTAAGTGAATTGTTTAATTCTGAGTATGTAATTGAAGCTTAACGGTACTTGTGACTTGTCGAATAGCTGATATGATTCCCTAACACGCTCACTAAAAATATGTTTGTAAATAGTTTACTTTTACTGCATTTTATTTCTGAATTTCATTTCTAGTTTAGAAAATTTTATTAAAAATTCAAAAAGATTTTTCATTTCTGCTTTATTTTCCGACAAACCAAAGTGGGGAGTTGATCTTCAGATTCGAATTGAAGTAGATGCAGGAAGTTTCTGAACTGGAAGATGAGACGTGAGCTTATCATTTTATACTTGAGAAAGTTGAAAAGTTAAAGCAAGATCATTAATTTGAAACTTGTAAATTTTCAGAAAATGTTTGAACTAGTTTGTTTTAAAATGTCAGTGTGAATTGTCTCAGATCAACCAAGGTCATTAAGTTGGACTTGGTAGATAAATTGAGTAATCAGGGTCATTAATTTGGACCTGAATACTTAAGTGGATTTCTATGCACTAATAAGACTATTAATTGAAGATGAATGGTAAGTTTGGATTGATACTGTTATTGTCATATTTCTTATATTTAGGTAGAGATTGTGCAGGTAACAGGATTCAAAATCCCCATGGCTTTGAAAATGTCAAAGTTTGAACCAGAATTCAAGTCCTAGCTTATTGTGAGGGGGAGTTTGTGAAAGGGGGAGTTAGAATTCTGGATCAACATTCAAAGGGGAGATTGAAGGTTAAAGTTTGAAGATAAAGATTGAAGGAAGCTTTTGCAATGCCAAGACAATTTGGATGGAGAGACAAAGACTAAAGACTCGATGCCGAAGACTTCGTCAACATCCAAGGGGAGTCTGTTGGTGCACCTAGTGTCTGTTAAATTCGTCTTAATCGAGTCTTATGTCTAGATAGGACAAACGAGCACACAACAGGGTTTGAAATTAGGGTTTTATATGTAAAAGTGGGTGATTCCGCTTGAAAGTGTCATTGTGCAGTTCAAGCGAAATCAACACATGTGATTTCGCTTGAAACAGACATGTCATTTGGAGCGGAATCTCAACATTATAAATACCTGATGTGTGTGTTCATTTGTAGCGGAATCTGATCATATGCTCTGAGTCGAGGTGCTGTCCGTTTGTCATTTGAACATGTAAAAGCTCAGGATTGATCAAGAATAGGATAATTAGAAAGGAACAAGCTGTGTTGACATCTTTTACATTGATTCCGCCTTTGTACTTGATGATGAACTACTCATACTGACTGTTTAGGGTCACGGAACGATCCAACAATCCGTTGGGCACGCCCCCGTGTGTAGAAGCATATCTGTACTATCAAGATTTTCCTGGATTCTGCGAATCTTATAGTTGACCACGGCCCCGTGTTCGCTGAGCACGGCCCTGTGGTGGGCGATAGAAGCTTCTATAGCTTTGTGTTTTATGCTGGCACTTGGGTACGCCCCCGTGTTCACTGAGCACGGGGCGTGTTCAGCTTTCTGTTCTCTTGTTTTTCTTGGGAAGATGCTGTCGGGGAGGTCGGGCATGCCACGTTTGTTCCTTTTCTTGTATTTATGTTAGATTTAGCTGCCTTTTGCTTCTTTTGTTAATTTGAGCTCATTTAATCCTGAAAATACAAAAGGAAGACAAAAATACACTTTTTCCAACATTAGTACTAAAAAAGGGTTAGTTTTATGCCACAATTGATGTAATATATATGTTGCATTTTGCACACATCAAATACCCCCACACTTGAATCTTAGCTTGTCCTCAAGCAAAACTCTTTATAATGTGGCTTTACACTCCCAAATGGAATGGGTAGAAGAGAAGGTTTTGGGGCTTGTCATAGAGTGTCGGGATTTCTAAGATTCTTTATTTAGTTTTTATTTTTATTTATTTACAATCCTATTCATCATGATTTATTTAAAACTTTTCATAAGATAAATTACTTATTAGGGCATAACATGCTTCTTTAAAATTCTATTTATATACAAGTTCACATACCTCACGGGGGATCACTCAACACTCGGCCGAAGATGTATTTTAGTGAATCACTCGAGAGCGGCATGGAACTTACTCCTACCATAGGCTTGCCAAGCAATCAATCCTCCTCCTTTTTAACTATATACCTTTGTAAATATCAAGAGGACTTTTGAGTGAAGGGTTAGGCTTTGGTTAAAAGGTAGGTGGTTGGGTTAGTGATTAGTAAAAGGGTGAAAAGCGTACAAGCGTCGGTTTTCGTATGACTTTTTATTTTTGCAATTTTTATTTTGATGAAGCCTTTTTTCAAACAAAGTTATTTTTGATGAACTTGTTTGTTTATTTTCTTCTTTTGCTTTATCATCAACATATATATATTTTTTTTGAATAGTCATACGAAAATCCGGGCTTGTTACTAAAACAAAGGGTTAAAAATAAAAAAAGGTTTTGGTGGGTGAAAGGGTGTTTGATTTGGGTTAAGAAATGAAAAGGTTTAGGCTCAAAGGGGTTAACTAGGAGGATTTTGGGTAGGTGGTAAAAAAAAGAAAAAATAATGGTGTAGAAATAAAAAGGGTTAGTCCTAATGCCTCCATCATTTACTTACTCGGGTTTAAGTTGGTAAGGACCGGGAATGTATCATCGTGGCAAGTTCTAGAGTCGTAAGAACCAAGCGGCTATTCACACAAGAAACAAAAAATGAGCATTTAGTTTAAAGATATGTATTTGTCTTCTCAATAAAGGCTCAAAACTCACTTTTGTGGGAATGGGTTTTTATGTGATCAAGTATATATAATCAAATTTTAACTAAGCTTGTCATGTCGTTTCATAATTCTCTTATGTTGGTTCTTTTTATCACGATGCTATCGGTTGTAAATTTGTAAAAATATAACCTTTTTAGAACTTGAAATTCCCAAGTTAAACCTAGACAAGTAAAAAAATGATTTTTTTTTTGAAAAAATTTGGGATGATTAGCGGTTCCAATAGAGTTTTGTGTAAGGCTTGTAATTAGGACTTGCAAGATTCAAAGTTTTAGCATCCCCCCTCACTTAAATTACACATTGTCCTCAATGTGTCCCAAAAATAAGTTTTTAGGTTGATTGAATGTGTAAAAAGGTGTGAAAAAGCAAAATTTTATGTTACTTGGCGTCTGGACACGGCCCCGTGGTGTCCGGGCACGGCCCCGTGTTCAGTCGCCAGTAACAAAAAGTTGTAAAAAGAAACAGAAGCCTGGACACGGGGGCGTGTTGGGTGAACACGACCCTTGTCCAGTTTACCTGAACTGGGCATTTTCTGCAGACTGTGCAGCACGGGGCCGTGTTGGGCGGACACGGCCCACGCTGAACTTGCTGTAATGAAGAAAATTTTGTCGGATGACCCTTTTTCGTGCATGGGGTGCTGGTCCAAGTTTCCCTTGTTATCCTTTGCCATCCCGAGTGTGTTTTATCCATTACAACATCATCCAAACACCAAATTAATTAAAACCATCATTCATTAAGTCATAGAGAGAATTACATAATAGTCCTAAGAAGTTAAAATTTCTAGATAAGAAGGTCAAAGAAGCACAAGAAATCTAAATCAAGAAGTTCTAGCCTAAAATTTATTCTACTAGCAAAATTTCCAAAGAGATAATTCCCTTGGTTTGATGCGGCATGAAGAACTTCTTTCTCTGGGCATGGGTCCCTCACACGTCGGCGAGCCATTCCTCTATCTCCCTTGGGAGAAGAAAGGCGGGCTCATTGGCATTGGTTTGAGGGGGTGCAACCTCCACCGGGACTTCTTGTAGATCTTCAAGAGGAGGCTCTGCTGGAAGGTCTTCCCACCCAGTAGGATTGTGGATTCCAAGTGCTAGGTTCCAATCCTCTTGAGGGAGGATTGGTTCCATGGGAGGTGTTACAAGAATGTTTAACCTCTGGTGCAAGAGGTTAATTTCTTGAAAACTGTTTTCCAACCCCACCATAAGATAATTTATACGGTCTATTAGGACCTCCTCTACCGAAGTCATCTCGTCAAGAGCTTCACGTAATGTCATTACGTATCGTACGAGAATTGCTTCAATTAATGACCTTCTTTCCCTTCGACTGTTTCTGGAGTGCGCAGAAGAGGTTCCATTGTTTTGACTAGACATTCTATGAAAGCAAACCAAAAAATAGTTCATTTTAATGAAACACTACATCGGACACGGCCCCGTGCTCAATGAGCCCCATGTTCAACTTTCTGCAGATTTTTGGAACAAGGAATCTTGGAGTTTCAAATTATTTTTCCAACTTATGAAGCATTTTTGAGCAGAAATAACTCAAAACAATGTTGTACAACTTATTTTTAACAAGATTCCTTGAACAAAAACCTAATAACCTTCACAATAAAGCTTGGAGTCATGGTGATCTCAAGCTTCAATGGAGGTGTTGATGCAAGAAAGATGAAGAAGAAGGCAATGGATAAAAGAGGAAAGGACAAGATGTTTGTTAGAACCTTCTTTTAGAAAATACCTAGGATGGTAGGTGAGAAGATCCTTTCAAATCTCTGTCCCTGGATGGTCCAAATGTGCAGGATTCTTGGCTGCATTTATAGAAAACGACATCATACTGGACACGGCCCCGTGTCGGCTGGACACGGCCCCGTGTGCAGGCAAGATCCTGACACATTTTGTCCGTATTCTGACAAAAAGTCAGAAAGGAATCTTTTGGTGGACACGGGGGCGTGTTGACCTAGGCACGGCCCCGTGTCGAAAGGCTGTTTTTGAAGTTTGTTTATTTTTAAGGAACTTTTCCGGATCGGGCGGTTCCTTACTGGATGGAACAACCCCAAAGTGCCTAAGATACCTTAATTTCTCTAGATTAAGACGAGAACGCAAGAGGTTGTCGGTGAGGGTGATTTCTATGCTATGTGTAGGTGGACAAGTCCAACCATTTCCCGGGCTCTCGTTAAAGAAGGTGTATGCCGAATCGCTCAGGTCTATGTATGCATCGAACGAAGTCGATGGGGAGTCCTTCACGGCACAATCGACACAGGGACGACTATCGCTCAAGTCCTTGATAGAGTTAGAGGTATCGTCGGGAACAACGAAGTTGTTCGAATGCGATCCCAACAATTCTTCTTGGTTATCGTCTTGAGATAAATTATTGAAATCTATCCTAAGTTCTTTTAACCAATTAAGAATTAGATCTTCCAATTGAAATAGTTCATCAAGAAGCATTTCTCCTAGAAGATCCGGTTGAGAGCATTCGAGGGAGAGATAGAGATTATTTTTACTTTCGCCCCTCTAAAGGCTACGGGAAAACGATGGGTCTATATAGTGGGGCTTATAATTTAGAAAATAACATTCTAATTCTTTATGGGAGCTGCCACATATTTGACACCACGTACCATAAGAGTGCCGAAAGTAAAAAATATCAGTATCACTCATGTTTGTGTCAGAAATTACCAACCGTCGGGATCTTACGGTTCTGTTTTCAGTAACTGAATCTTGGGCACGGGGCGTGTTGAGTGGGCACGGCCACGTGTTCAGCTTACTGTCTGACTTAAAACAGGATTGCCAGTTCCAATGATTGGGCACGGGGCGTGTTCAGCGGGCACGGCCCGTGCTGAGTTCTGCAGAAGCTGAAAAATTAAGAAAAATCCTAAAAAAAACAGAAAAAAAGAAAAACTATTAGGCCGTTGATTCCTAACTTTCTTAAAATCCTTGTGTCTCCGGCAACGGCGCCAAAAACTTGATGCGTGTGTGGTGGTATATAGATTTAAGTATATTTTAAACCCTTTTTACACGTTAGTCAAGTTTTAAATTTATAAAACACGATATTTTACTAACACTAAACACACATATGGGCAAGTGCACCCATCGTGAGCGTAGTATAGTGTTGGCAAAATACCGAGGTCATCCAAGGACACTAGAGCTTTTAGTACCGGTTTATCCTCAACGTCTAATCAAATCAAAAGTTTTAGAAAAAGGTTTTAAACTAGAAAAATAAAAACTAACTAAAATGCTGAAAAATAAAAATAAAAATAAAAAAAGATGGACAAGATGAATCACTTGGCTCCGACTCGTGTTTAGTGTAACCTTTGATTATTTCTATACTTTTGCACTTTTTAAGAGATTATCTTAGTTATTGTAGTAGGCCCCTCTTTTGAAGGTGATGTTACCCTCAACCCAGTAGTTTGAGTCAGCAAGGATACAATCCTAAAGGGTCGGATTATTGAAAGATAATTAATTAAGTTATTAATGCATATTATGGTAGGCCCCTCTTTTGAAGGTGACGTTACCCTCGGCTAAGTAGTCTGAGTCAGCAGGGATATAGTCCTAAGTAGCCGGGTTAAAGTATTAATAGTAGCTTACATATGAGGGGATCAAAGAGTTTGGGCCCCCTCCATCCAATACCGGTGGGTATTGAAGGAGGTCCTACTAAATTTGACCCAGGTCCTTGTAGGATCTATACACTGAACAAGGCAAGACTCTTACCAAACCGTTCCCTTAACCCCCGACCAGTTAGCCAACATACCTCCATATAGACCGTGGAGATATGAATGGTGAAAATCTTTTATTTTATATAGACAGTAAAATAATGCCAAGACACCACGGACAAACGATAAGGAAGAATCACCTTCAACATAAGAAACTAGTTATTAAAGTCATTAATACATAACCAAGTAAAAAGTGCGAAAAGATTAAAAATAAAAAGTATTACACTAGACACTTGTCTTCACCAAGTGATGTAAGAGACTTGGGCAAACATGGCCTTTGATTGTCAAGAACTCTTACGATCAATCTTGGATCCCGAGTCCACTCACACACTCTACGATGGACAATGGATGATGGTGGTGGATGATGGTGCTGTGGTGGTGGTGGGTGGTGGGTTAAGTGTGAGAGAGGTGGTGTGCCAAGGGATGGTTTGCAAATGAGCCAAGCACCCCTATTTATAGCCTGAATAGCAGCTCGGGCACGGCCCCGTGTCGATTGGGCATGGCCCCGTGTCCATCATCCTTCTCTTTCTTCATTAATTGCAGTTTGTCTGCATCAGTTGACCACGCCCCCGTGTTCGCTGGGCACGCCCCCGTGTGCAGAAGCATATCTGTACTATCAAGATTTTCCTGGATTCTGCGAATCTTATAGTTGACCACGACCCCGTGTCCGCTGAGCACGACCCCGTGGTGGACGATAGAAGCTTCTATAGCTTTGTCTTTTATGCTGGCACTTGGGCACGCCCCCGTGTTCACTGAGCACGGGTCGTGTTCAGCCTTCTGTTCTCTTGTTTTGCTTGGGAAGATGCTGTCGGGGAGGTCGGGCATGCCACGTTTGTTCCTTTTCTTGTATTTATGTTAGATTTAGCTGCCTTTTTGCTTCTTTTGTTAATTTGAGCTCATTTAATCCTGAAAATACAAAAGGAAGACAAAAACACACTTTTTCCAACATTAGTACTAAAAAAGGGTTAGTTTTATGCCACAATTGATGTAATTTATGTGTTGCATTTTGCACACATCAGTGTTTAATTGAAAGCATGCCTCCGGGAACCCCGTAGCCCCGTTCCCCACATCAACGACCACTCTGATGCTACGCCAAAGATACATCGACCGGTAAATAAAATAAACCAAAAACGAAAAGAAGGGGTTGCCACACGAGAACTTCCTAGGGGGTCACCCATCCTAGTACTACTCTCGCACAAGCACGCTTAACTGCGGAGTTCTGATGGGATCTGGTGCATTAGTACTGGTATGATCGCAACCGAAAGAATACCACCTCCTTATTCATTTATACCTTTCCACGCCTTGGGTCACACCCCGACCACGTAGAACCTACAAAACGTGGCGGAAACATCGGGGAATGTTGTAACATAATCATTGTTTCATAACACATGGAACTTGAAATATTGTTTTATTGATTAAAAGAGTTACAATGTCTTGACAATCAAAGAAACATAACAAAATAACTAGTCTTGCATCTTTTATTGTCACTAAGGCCCATGTCCGCCTAAGTGTATCTTGATCAATCATATGCTTCATTTCCTGAAACACATGTGAAAATAGGTACGTCAGCATAAAAATGCCGGCGAGTACATAGGTTTTGTGAAAATAAGATTCATGACATCTGTTTAAGAAAATGTTTAGTCATGAACCTTGTAATTTGCTTTGTCTTTGTAAATCATTTGAAAAACAATAAGTTCAGATGATACGTATAAATAAGAGAATAATGCATGGTTAAATGAATAACCATGTAAAAATGAGTTTGTATAAGTTAAGTTGTTTGTAAAACAATGTATTGTGAAAAGTATGTTATTTGTATAAAATGTTATATGTCTAAATTGAAATGATTTCAAATAACGCAACGATATGTAATACCATACAATCACTTATATATAGGAAGTACCAGCGGCATATCCACCATGCTTGTATCATATTACACACGCCTCGTTACTTAAATCACTTACTCAAACCAAACCACCAATATAAGATGTCTATGTTTAAACCAATTGTCAAAAGTCCTTGTATAAACCATGTCAAATGTTGATAGTCCAAAAGTAGTCAAGTAATGTGTAACAAATGTTTATGTATGGCTAGTGAAATGCATCAACTAAACCATAGATGAAATGCACAAAACAAAGTATTGAAGTAAAACTTGGTTTAAATCAAAGTTATGTTTTGTAAAATATATGCATGCTATACTGAATATGAACATTTATGCGGTATTGTAAAAATTCATACATCCAAGCCTTGCGACAGTCGGATAACTATGTAAAAATGAGTTATCAAAAGAATATGTATTCGGATTCGGTCATTCCTTACGTCCAAACAAACCCGAGATTTCAGGAATGGGATTTGTCAAGTCCTATGGTACCACTACCTACTACCGAGCGGCGTGATCGGTGTTAATGAATGTATAGTATAGTTTAAACAAACCAAATGTCATACCAAAATGTAAGCATGTTTTATGAAGATAATGTACCTAGTATGCTAGAGTAAACATACAAGGTAGAGCTGTAAAACAATGTGTCCATATGTTACTGGAACATATGCAACAGAGATGCAATGTAAAATAATGTACTAAGCATGTACTAAATGGACATACATAGCATGTGATGTGATGTGATGTGATGTAAAACAATGTACTAAGTATGCACACAATGGACATACATAGCATAAAATGTAATGAAATTATGTACTAATAGTGTACTAATGAACATAGCATGTATATAATGTGAAAACATGGACAACATGAAAGTAACAAGTAGGCACATGTGTTCCACCCCAAAAAGTTTGGAAAACAGTAAAAGAGGGGTCTATGTAATCACTTGAGATTGCTCAGAAGTCCTAAGATAACCACCAAGCGATGCTAGAGATCTCGGAATATCAAACGGCACCTAATATAGGTAACTACATTAATAAACCGGACCTAAATCGGAAGATCGGATAGAATGAGGGCTCGTAAACCAAATGAGTATGGGAAATCATGTAGTATGGTTTAACAAAGCCTACATACTAAATGAAACCTAACCTAAGTGCTTACGACCCATTACGACCCGTTTAGGTAGCTTATGCTACTTTAACGCGTCGTTCGCGTAAAACGCGTTCGGACCGCCTAACTAGTCCTATGACAAGTAACATATGCCTTAACATATCTAATATTGTTGTCAAATCAGTTTAGATGTCAAAAGTTATGTTACATATGCTTAAAATGAATTTTGGCGTCAAAAGGGCATTTTGGTAATTTACCTAAGGCATATAAGCTACCTATCATACAACTACTTAAACGAAGCGACCATAAGGTATAACCTCGGAAGGTTATTCCCTATATACTATGGTCACCTAATGTGCTTGGTCGGATCCTAATGATCGACCAAACGGGTCGGGTTCGAAAGTATAAGCGATTGTTTAAATCGATTACCTTACGACCCTATATAAGCACTAAACTAAAAGTGACGAGCTAAGCATGTTAAAACATGCTTAACTAAGTTTAGAAAACAGGTTTGGTATCAAAAGAAACGGTTTTGATACCCATAAGTAGTTTGGTTACAAAATACGCAAGAATACGTATTCTGACCGAAACTACGGCTCGTCACTGAGCCTAGATAACGTGGTAATCTGTTGGTATAGTCACAAAGGACTATAACCATCGTGATTACAATCACGTTGCGAAGTTCAAACGAACTTCGCATTGACCATAAGCTGGTCAATGCAGAAAGTCAAACAAAGTTTGACTTTCAGACTCGAAAAGCAATAAAAGAACGAAAGAATACTCACGTAGGGTCCCCGAATGCTAATCTAGATCAAAATAGCTCAGGTATGAAACAAAGGTTTCAACTTAGAGCATTTGAGATCAGATTCTAGTGAGTTTAGAGGTTGGATGGCAAGGGGTATTTATAGTGAATGGTCCACCATTAGGATCGTTTGTCGAAATACGTGCCTTAATCTCATCCGTACATGTGTCGGAACCTTATGGTACCCAAAAAGGCCACTCACCATAAGAGTTTGACACTTGGCACTTGACCTTTGGAGAGTGTTAAGGGCTGTTAAAAGATGAAAAAAAAACGTTTTGCTGCATCTGGCCCCTGTTTACGGACCTAGTTTGGCAGATTTACAGTTTCAGTCCCTGCAACCTCAAAACTTGGTTTTCGATGCGTTTTTTTTTTTTGACACGTTTAAGCCCTGTTAACCCCATTTCAAAGCTCTAAAATGAAGTTAAAGTATAGGGAACTTAAAATGTGTTCAAAAATATCTCGGGTGTCGGTTCGTTTAGCCGTACGGTTACGTTGTTCGGTTAATTACGACGGAATACGCATAAGCGCGAAAAATGATCCAAATGGCGTGACGAATGGATTTTTCTTATGCCAAACACTAAAATAAAATATTTTAGTGCTTACATAAATTTTTGGATGTCCGGATGTATTCAGAACGTAAGTTATGCACGAAAATGCAAATGATACACATATTTTTACAAATCCCAAGTATGAAATATAATATTTCATAGGTTCGGTATTTGTTTGATGGCCGTGGAGGCACAGGTGTTACACCTTGACCCCATGCCCAACTATGCTCTCATGTGCGGCCTACGTTACGCGTCTCGGGCCCGCCGTGCGCACGAGCCTTCGTCCTAGCCTTCCTTTGACAAAAGCGGCCACTCCCGTCAATAAGCTCTCATGCTTTCCAATATACTAAGGACACGTCAGGCCAACGCCTACGAGCGGGCCTGTCTCCCCATATTCGGCTCCCGCGCCGACGAGCCTTCAGCACGGAAAACCCTGTTTAATCGAAAGAGTGCCTCCGGGCACCCTGTAGCCCCGTTCCCCACATCAACGGCCACTCGGATGCTACGCCAAAGATACATCGACCGGTAAATAAAATAAACCAAAAAACGAAAAAAGGGGTTGCAACACGAGGACTTCCCAGGGGGTCACCCATCTTGGTACTACTCTCGCCCAAGCACGCTTAGCTGCGAAGTTCTGATGGGATCCGGTGCATTAGTGCCGGTATGATAGCAACAGAAAGAATTCCACCTCCTTATTTCTCTATACCTTTCCACGCCTTGATCATATGCCCACCTATGCTCTCATGTGTGGCCTACGTTACGCGTCTCGGAACCGCATTGCGCGCGCGCCTTCGTCATAGCCTTCCTTTGACAAAAGCGGCCACTCCCGTCAATAGACTCTCACGCTTTCCAATAAACTAAGGACATGTCAGGCCAATGCCTACGAGCGGGCCCGTCTCCTCATATCCGGCTCCCGCGCCGATGAGCCTTCGGCACGGT
This sequence comes from Helianthus tuberosus, assembly GCA_030545235.1. NCBI lineage: Eukaryota > Viridiplantae > Streptophyta > Magnoliopsida > Asterales > Asteraceae > Helianthus > Helianthus tuberosus. Next base: position 143,096,703 of record CM060365.1, read on the forward strand.
AAACCGTGTTTAATCGAAATAGCACCTCCGGGCACCCCGTAGCCCCGTTCCCACATCAACGGCCACTCGGATGCTACGCCAAAGATACATCGACCGGTAAATAAAATAAACCAAAAAAGGAAAAAAAACGGGGTTGCAACACGAGGACTTCCCAAGGGGTCACCCATCCTAGTACTACTCTCGCCCACGCACGCTTATCTGCGTAGTTCTGACGGGATCCGGTGCATTAGTGCTGGTATGATCACAACCGAAAGAATACCTCCTCCTTTTTCCTTTATACCTTTCCATGCCTTGATCCCATGCCCACCTATGCTCTCATGTGTGGCCTACGTTACGTGTGTCAGGCCCGCCGTGGTGCGCGCTCCTTCGTCATATCCTTCCTTTAACAAAGCGGCCACTCCCGTCAATAAGCTATCACGCTTTCCAATAAACTAAGAACACGTCAGGCCAACGCCTACGAGCGGGCCCGTCTCCCAATATCCGGCTCCCGCACCGACGAGCCTTCGGTACGGTAAACCGTGTTTAATCAAAAGCGCCTCCGGGCATCCCGTAGCCTCGTTCCCCACATCAACGGCCACTCGGATGCTACGCTAAAGATACATCGACCGGTAAATAAAATAAACCAAAAACCAAAATAAAACGGGTTGCAACACGAGGACTTCCCAGGGGGTCACCCATCTTAGTACTACTCTCGCCCAACCATGCTTAACTGCGGAGTTTTGATGGGATCCGGTGCATTAGTGCTGGTATGATCGCAAACGAAAGAATTCCATCTCCTTATTCCTTTATACTTTTCCACGCCTTGATCTCAAGCCCACCTACGCTCTCATGTGTGGCCTACGTTACGCGTCTCAGAACCGCCATGCGCGCGCGCCTTCGTCATAGCCTTCCTTTGACAAAAGCGGCCACTCCCGTCAATAGGCTCTCACGCTTTCCAATAAACTAAGGACACGTCAGGCCAACGCCTACGAGCGGGCCCGTCTCCCCATATCCGGCTCCCGCGCCGACGAGCCTTTGGCACGGTAAACCGTGTTTAATCGAAAGCGCGCCTCAGGGCACCCCGTAGCCCCGTTCCCCACATCAACGGCCACTCGGATGCTACGCCAAAGATACATCGACCGGTAAATAAAATAAACCAAAAAACGAAAAAAGGGGTTGCTACACGAGGACTTCCCAGGGGGTCACCCATCCTAGTACTACTTTCCCCCAAGCATGCTTAACTGCGGAGTTCTGATGGGATCCGGTGCATTAGTGCTGGTATGATCGCAACTGAAAGAATACCACCACCTTATTCCTTTATACCTTTCCACGCCTTGATCCTATGCCCACCTATGGTCTCCTGTGTGGCCTACGTTACACGTCTTGCCGCTTGCACGCTCTCATGTGTGGAACAGCCTGTCGAGATCGTGGGACGAGAAACCAAGGTGCTCAGATGCTCACGCATTCCCAATGTGAAGGTTCGCTGGGAAGGCAAACGCGGTGCTGAGTTTACCTGGGAACTCGAAAGCGACATGAAGGCAAAGTACCCGCAACTGTTTGTTACGCCTACTTCTTAAATTTCGGGACGAAATTTCCTAAAGTAGGGGAGGCTGTAACAACCCGCTTTTGAAAAGTCAAAGTACAAGTCAAAGTTAAAGGAAGAAAAGATTGCTAATTACGATCCGTCACTCCTTGCTTAACTATTGATTGTACGTTAATGACTTGTAATCAAACCTATCTATTTAATCGCTTTAGTTTTATTATGTGGAGTATCTATTAATAATCGAGGATTTATCGCTATTTAATCGCATACTTATTGCTAATAGCTATCGCGTTCGCAACTCGAATTATGTGTTCTGGATATTGTTTTACGTGTGTGTGCTATTTATGTGTTTCTTGTGTATGTTATGTTTATGTTGAGGTGTTAATCGCAATCGTAATTCTATCACATCGCAATCAAATCGCAAATGCTAAACGCAAGTTATTTATAGTGATTGTATGTTAGATATAGTAGTTAGGTTATTTGAGTAACTATTGGGTAATACTATCGCATCGCTCGCTCGAATTGCAACGCTCAACACGCGAATCAAAACGACAAAACTCAACACGTCGGACACCTTGATTGAGGGGCCAACCGATCGAGTGGCCGTCCGATCGGATTGCCATCCGATCGGTGACTTATCCGACCCTTGACACTTTCCTTTTTGGGAAACCCTATAAATACCCTCCTGTCACATCATTTGTGATATGGCAGCTCCTTACTCGAACTAGCCACACTCAAGCACTCATTTCTCTTGATTTCTCTCGATTCTTGTAAGTTTCCAACCTAAATCTTGTACTTCTATGATCTACACACACTTCTTCACCATTTTCAACTTTGAATTTTAACTTTTAACCATGAAATCACCAGATTTGAGGTGTTCTAGGGTGATGTCATCATGGAGTTCTTATGAACTTCAAAGATTGGCTTCATTCCACCAAGAACAACTTAGATATGAAGGATTTCCACATGAATAATCAATTATTTTCACATAGATCTACACATATTCATGGTTAAAAGGATTGAAAGAAGGTTTTCCAACTTTCTTTCAACTCTTTTACACTCAATGAACTCAAACCGATAGAATCGGAGCTCGGTCTGATCTTCTACTCTTTCTTAGTGATGTGTTGGTTCAAGATCTGAATTCTATACAAGGGACAACCGATTTCGGGTTAAACTCAAACAACCGTCTCAAACAGTGAACTGGTCGGAGTAGGGTGGTTCCTGTTCGATCGGGTCACTTGGGTCGAAGTGGGGGTTTCTGTTGTTTAGCACGTCATCGTAACGTCTCGATCAAAACTGCAAAACTATCAACGAATCAAGAGTCAAGACGATCAGGTCATTGGGACGGATTGCCGTCCGATCGGATTGCCATCCGATCGGACAGCCATCCAATCGGCTTACACTTGGTTCCACACTTAAACTTTTCATTCAAACTTTCAAGGTTCTGGACGTCGAACGGATTGTCATCCGATCGGATTTCTATCTGATCGAACAACCATCCGTTCGTGTGACGTCTGGGACTTTGGTACTTGATCAATTTCAAAGAACAGTAGTTCCAAAGGATTGCTATCCGATCAGATTGCCATCCGATTGAGTGACAGCTCTGCTATCATGTGTTCGAAGTGGTGAACATGTGTTGCGCACTTGCTACTCGTAGTGAAATCGCAGTCATTGGTATTGATAGGATCTTTGTCGATAACTTACATGCTTCACATTATACGTTGTACATGCTAGTTATGCGTAAACGATTTCGAACTCTATTACTATTATCAAACTTGTATGCTCACCTTTACACTATGTGTATTGACCTCTATTTTGACGTATGTGACAGGTGCTTAGGATGTTTACTTGCTGTTTGATGAATCGAGCTAGGATGGAGTCTAGAAACAAACTAAATAAAATCTGAGTTGTCAGAATGGATATTTGTCTTTGAGAACAATGTCTGTAATAACTGTTTTTATTTTATATGTTTGTGGTATGGGACATGAACCTTAATATATTATAACGAATAGTTGTTATGGATTCTCCTGGACAATCTGTTTCGCTCAGTGCCATGCCCCGATGTTTCCGTCATCGGTTGGGGTGTGACAGATTGGTATCAGAGCCATAACTATAGGGAATTAGGCAAGACTCGACCTAGTCCGGGTCGATGTCTTAGAAACGACCTCGTCTATAGTCTAAGTACCAACAGACCAACTTGTGCATGCCTAGTAGGGGTTTTGTACGAGCTTACTCGCTATTTCTCGCTCAAACTCGTTGTACACTACACATTTGCGCGAACATCGCATACTACAGTTCCGCACAAGATCAGCCTTTCCTAAGGCTGGACACACACACAAACGAATGATTTGGTTAAGATTAGGTGTGAAAACCGCAAACTCTCGACCAGATTACTCGTTTGAAATGCTATTTTTACTAGAAACAGGAGAAATTGCATTGAAATAGGAGTGAAAATTATACTTCGACGCATATCTCCTTATCCATCTCGTGATTTCATCACACAAGCAGGAATGTAGTCACTGAGTTAGGGGTAAAACCCGAACCTTGATGACTCGTTCTACTCTCTAATGTGGTTTTTACCAAACTCTCACCAAAGTCTCGACGGACTCCAACGACTTGAGGACACACTGTGAATAGAAGGATGCGTGCCGATCGCTCAAATTGAAGCGAGAGCACAGTCTAGAAAGCCAAAGCGTGTACTTAAGGTCCTTATGAATAGTCAAACCACTTTGGGTAGTTAAGTCTATCTAGCCAAGACAATCTATCTTCAATTTTTATGTGTTACGATTCTGGAATCCTCAGCAGCTAACTCTGTGATTTATCGATTTTTATGTGGATTTTATGTGTTTTATGTGTTTACATGTTTCAATTTTGGTAATTTATTTCGCTTTTCGCTACTCGCTTTGATCAACACGCACAATTCGTACTACACATTTACCTCAAAACGTAAACAAATCGCTGGTCATTATTCGCAATCGCTGCTCGATACTCGCAACCGCTATACTTAATCGCTAAATGTGCTGTGAATGATAGGTGCATACATGCAACATATAAAATGGTTTATGTGTTCTGACTGCCTTAGGTGCTTCTGTGCTCTACATGCTTATGTGCTTATGTGTTTACGTGCTTATGTGTTTACGTGCTTACGTGCTTCTGTGATTATACGTGCCTACGTGTTTCGGTGGCTTATGTGCTTCGTGCTTCGATGTGTTCCTGAGCTTTATGGTGAATCGCTAGTTTACATTAGATCCTAGTGTAGTCGATGATTAAACGAGACTGTGTTTGAGTCCTATGATGCTGTCTATTGCAGACAATGTTGTCGCAACCCCCGTCCCCTATCTGTCCTGGGAACGGGCGGCCGCGAGACCAGTTTTGGTGGTATCATTATTTATCATTTTGGCAGCGTAAATTTCATCAGGACTGTAGTTAGGAAATATTTATCAGAGTAAATGCCACGCTTTTATAATATTAAACATATTGGGATAAAACCCAAGTTTTCATTACAAACATTTTCATAGGGAAAATACCTATTTTATTGAATAAAACATCTTCTTTTATTTAGGTAACTTCAATAGCCACTTTTCCAAGCCTTCAGTGCTGTCCAACTGGCTTCTAATTGGCTTTCACATTTTGTTACCTGAAACACGTTTAAAAACATTTTGTCAGTCGAAAATACTGGTGAGTGAATCCCAGTTTAATCAAGAAGAGTTTTATCCTTTAACAGTATTGAGAGCTATTACAATGTTTACATCTACACAGTTACTCATTCAGAATTGTCAATCCTGACTGGTGGGTCATATTACACATTGGCTAACTCTTTGTCCAATGGTAACGTGTTCCACATTTTGTATACAAAACCCCAACATACAGGAAGTAATTGAAGAACTACAAAGACTCAATCACTGCTTAATCCAATTGTAAAACATTTAAGGTTTTGTAAAAACAATTTACAAAAAGGAGATTACTCACAAAAAGGTTTACACAAAAAGAGGATTACTCACATTGCTGTCTTAGAATTCCTTTAAGGGTTTCCCGGTAGTTATCTATTAATTACACAAATGTACATATGTTAGTATAATAACCCAATATTTACATTAGTAATACCCTCCCTGAGACGGCATTCCAATGACTACGTCGGGCAGAACCACGACAGCCATTACGGAACCCTAGATCAATCGGGCAGCGTATCTAATACGTAACGGGGGTTATAATACTTACATCAGGGCAGAACTTCGTTAATTACGAGAGAGAAAGAAAATGTGAGCGATCTAGACTAAAGGCCGTTGCCCTCAATTTATAGGGCTACAAACGGACTTCGTCGCCCCCCGCGTAGAACTCGGCCAAGGCCTTCGCGGCCCGCGACGTAGGGGGTCTACGGCGTAGCTTTGACCGCTAATCGAGTAGGGTTGACACAAAACCGACATGTGGCGGCTTCGGGTGACGCCTCATGTCCACTCGCTCGCGGCCCGTGTAGGTCAAGGGGGTGGCTTACGCGCCCCGCGAGAGACTATTAAAATTTGTTTTTATTTAATTTTTAATAAAATAGAGGTATTCAGGGCCCGTTTACGCATACGGGGTGTATTTTAGGACGTATAGGAATATTTTAAAATATATTAGGGTGTCGAAATATTTAGGAGGGTTGTTATATCCTCCCCACCATGTTTTAGAGCTCGTCCTCGAGATCTACTGGAACAGGTGCGGATATTTCCTTTGCATTTCTGATTCAAGCTCCCATGTGTATTCTGGTCCTCTTTTGGAGTCCCATTTCACTTTGACCAGAACAAATCTCTTATGCTTGAGGTTCTTGACTTTCCTATCTTCAATCTGTAGAGGTCTTTCTACAAATTTAAGTTGTTCATTTACCTCTATATCCTTAAGAGGTACTATTAGTGACTCATCAGTTAAGCATTTCTTGAGATTAGATACATGAAATACATCATGTATTCCTGCCATTTCCTCTGGCAGTTGTTGCTGATAGGCTACAGGTCCTATTCTTCTAATAATCTCAAAAGGTCCAAAGTAACTGTGACTTAGCTTTCCTATTTTGATGAATCTTACCACTCCTTTCCAACGAGAGACTTTTAATAATATTTTATCTCCTACCTGAAACTCCAATGGTTTTCGTCTGTTATCAGCATAACTCTTTTGTCGATCACGTGCTGCTTTTAGTCGTTCCTTGACTTGAATGATTTTGTATGTTTTTCTTGTACTATCTCAGGTCCAGATAGTTGCTTTTCTCCAATTTCTGCCCAACAGACTGGCGTTCGGAACTTTCGTCCATAAAGTGCTTCGAATGGTGCAGCATTGATACTTGTGTGATAACTATTATTATAAGAAAATACTATCAATGGTAAATGATCGTCCCAATTACCTCCGAAATCAATTACACAAGCTCTAAACATGTCTTCCATTGTTTGAATTGTCCTTTCTCTTTGTCCGACCGTTTGAGGATGGTAAGCGGTGCTTAGATTCAACTTGGTTCCCATTGCTTTATGGAAACTTGTCCAAAAATGTGAGGTAAAATGACTATCTCTGTCAGAAACAATTGATAGAGGAATTCCATGTAATGAAACTATTTCATCTACATATAATTTAGCTAATTGTTCCATACTGAAAGTTTATTTCATGGGTAGGAAATGAGCTGTCTTAGTTAGCCTGTCTACAATCACCCAGATTGTATCATTACCTTTTCTTGTTTTGGGTAAATTAGTAACAAATTCCATTGTTATCAATTCCTATTTCCATACAGGCATTTCCAACTGTTTCAATAAACCTAAGGGTTTCTGATGTTCAGCTTTGACTTGAGAACAGGTTAAACACTTTGCAACATATGCTGCTATATCCTATTTCATTCTTATCTACCAAAAAATTTTCCTTAAGTCCTGATACATCTTATCATTTCCAGGATGCATCGTATACTTAGACTTATGGGCTTCTTCTAATATACGGTGGTGTAGGTTTCCTAATTTAGGTATCCACATTCTTTTCTTATGGAATCTCCAAATTCTATATGTTCCTTGTTCTAATTCCTTAATCATTCCTTTCAGTTTCTCAGTATCATACTTGATTACTGATTCTTGTACCTTTCTAATCTGTTCATCAAAATTTATTTGCAGATTTAACTTAAGAGAACGTACTCTTTTTGGCTTTTCATGATACTTTCGACTTAACGCATCAGCTACTACATTTGCCTTTCCTTCATGATACTGGATAGTACAATCATAATCACTAAGTACCTCCATCTAGCGTCTTTGTCTCATATTCAATTCCTTTTGCCCGAAAACATACCTTAAACTCTTATGGTCGGTGAAAATGGTAAACTTACTATCGTATAGGTAATGTCTCCAAATTTTAAGAGCAAAAATTATAGCTCCTAATTCTAGATCATTGAATAATTCTCTTCATGATTCTTAAGTTGTCTAGAGGCGTAAGCTATAACCTTTTGACATTGCATTAATACACATCCATAACCTAACTTAGAAGCGTCACAAAAGACTACAAAGTCTTCATTTCCCTCTGGTAACGCTAGTATGGGTGCGTTGGTTAGTCTTTGCTTAAGAATTCTAAAGGTTTCTTCTTGTTTTGGTCTCCATTCAAACTTAACAGATTTACATCATAACTTAGTCAAGGGAATGGCTATTCTAGAAAAATCTCGAATAAATATTCTATAATAACCGGCCAATCCTAAGAAACTTCTAACCTCGGTTGGTGACTCAGGGGTTTTCCATTTGGTAATTGCCTCGATCTTGGTGGGATCTACATGAATTCCTTCATGATTGACTAGATGTCCAAGAAACTGTACCTGTTCTAACCAAAACTCACACTTCGAAAACTTAGCATAAAGCTTTTCTTTTCCCAGTAAACTTAGAAGTGCGTGCATATGCGCTGCATGTTCCTCTTTGCTTTTGGAATAAATAAGAATATTGTCTATAAAGAAAATTATGAATTTATCCAAATATGGCTTACATATTCGGTTCATCATGTCCATAAATGCAGCTGGGCCATTGGTTAAACCAAATGACATGACAGTAAATTCATAATGGCCATACCTTGTTCTGAAAAAAGTCTTAGGAATGTCCTCTTCCTGTAACTTTAATTGATGATATCCTGACCTTAAATCGATTTTAGAGAAAAATCGTGCTCCTTGCAATTGGTCGAACATATCATCGATTATTGGTAGTGGGTACCGATTCTTAATCGTGACTTTGTTCAATTCACGGTAGTCAATGCACATACGCATTGATCCGTCCTTCTTTTTAAGGAATAAAATCGGTGCTCCCAATGGCGATGAGCTTGGATGTATGAATCCTTTTTCCAACAATTCATCTAATTGTTTCTTCAGTTCCTGCATTTCTGCGGGTATCAAACGGTAAGGTGCTTTGGCAAGTGGTGCGGTTCCTGGTATCAAATGGATTATGAATTCAACTTCTCTATCTGGAGGTTGCCCTGGTAGCTCTTCTGGAAATACATCTGAAAACTGGGATACTACAGGAATATCCTTTAGTTCTTTTCCTTTAGTGTTAGTGATTATGGAAATTAAATACACTAATGACCCTTTTCTTATATAACTTGTTGTTTTCATCACAGAGATGAATTTTGTGGATCTAGAGGGTTTATTAAAACTTTGGTTCACACCAGAGTCACATAATAATTTAGCAAAAACATCATTAACTAAAAACGTACCGGCGATCACATCCGGGATCATCTTTGCTTCTTCTGCAGTCAGAACAAATGCTCTAGCATTTTTAGTATTCTTGGTGTTCGTGGCTGGAGCTAGTTTTGGACAGTTAGGCTTGATATAACCTTGTTCTCCACAGTTGTAGCATATCCTGTTGTTAGGCTTCTTGCTGCAATCTTCCTCCTTGTGTCTCGATATTTTGCAGAAGTTACAGTATATGGAGCACCTTCCTGAATGCTTCCTTTTGCAATACTTGCAATAGGGTGTAGAGGTAGAACCTACACTTTTCCCACGGTTAGAATTTCCAGAACGGAATTCTTGGGTAAGCTTCTGGGTTAGGTTCCTCCTTTGATCCTCTTCTTGTGTACGGACTAATTCATCTGTCAAGGTGTTTGCTAGTTCTACAGCTTCTTCTATGGTTTGAGGTCTAGCTGCCTTGACTACATGCCTTATTTCATTGATTAATCCCCAAAAGTAACGAGAGATTAATACTGGTTCTGGTGATGCAAGGGTTGGTACTATTCGAGCATATTCAAAGAATAATGTAGTATAACCCTTACTATCTACCCCAATCATCCTAAGGTTTAGGAATTTGTTTGCTATCTGTTCCTTTTCATTGGGAGGGCAGAATTTTCTTTCTACCATGTTTTTAAATTCCTGCCATTCCATATTGGAAGTTCTATCACTTCCCCTAGACTAGAGGATAGTGTTCCACCATTCTAAGGCTGAGTTTTTAAATAGATTGGAAGCAAACATTATCTTATCCTTTTCCGCATATTTGCTTATTCTTAAGACTGCCTCAGTCTTTTCTATCCAGCGTAGAGTTGCAACGGCCCCTACATTTCCCGAGAATTCCGTTGGTTTACAAGACCAGAATTCTTTATAAGAACAACCATAAGACATGGTTCTTCCTCTTTTGGGAATGGGCACTTGAAGTACGGGTCCATTGTTCACGCTGTGTTCAGGTTCAGAGGGTCGTTTACTATCATGTTTACTTTTATTTTCTCCTTCCTTAACCGTTTTGATAATATATGGCATTGCATCTATTATCCCTTGTGCCACTATATGTTGCATGGCACTGTTATCTACTTGGTTTCCATTATTGTTGTTGTTCGGGTTCTCATTATCCGGGTTGTTGTTACTCTGGTTATCATTATTCTGGTTTTCCTGATCCATTTCGTTGTCCATCTGAATTTTAAACATTTGCCAATTATTAATATCACAAAATAATATTTAATGCAAACATTCACATGACACGCATATTGATCAAAAGCATCGCGCATTGCGACTTACTCTTTCTTATATAGTATGCATCTAATACAAACTAAAACTGGAATTAAAATTACAATATTACTATGCATCACTAACCACAAGGTGGTTTATACTACAACATATATTATTATTATTATTATTATTACACATGTATATTATATTTTTTTCTCATATTATAAATATTATTATATTATTACTATCTCTTCCATCACCTTCACTGATATGGGTACATCAAGAAATCCATATTACGCTCGTCGTACTTCCAAACGAGTCGTTCTCCAACCTGTCTCTTCCTCTCGCTACTTTCTAAAATATCTTCTCTGAAAGTTCGGAGCTCTTGCACATTTTCTGCACTCATTGGGGGTGCTGGTGCTGGTACTGGCTCTGGATACTGGGGCATGGGTTCCTCCCGAGGGTTTGGATTCTCTAAGATCTCCCTAATTTATTAATCCATATCGTAGTAGGGATCTAGAGGGTCCAGACCTGGATAGGCTGCTAAGTTCGGCATGGGTTCGTCGTTTAGGTGGTAGCGTTGCACATAATCCCTGTGATCATCAGACCACGGATCGTATTCTTGGTCTAAGGGATTAGGGGCTGGTATCCTAGGTATCTCCTCGCGGTTGAAATCATGCATTTGGACTTGGTTTTCTGGGTTGTTTTCTATCTCCAAAGGCTGCGTGGGAAACAAAGGTAAGGGTTGTGGGGCTATGTGTTGCTCCAAGTTTGGGTCGGCAGTTGTGGTTGCTAAGATATGAAAATTGGCTAAGCTCCTATTAAGCATATACTGTGTGTGGGCATCTGTCTCTCGCTTAGCTGCTGCTATGACTCTCTGCTGTTGCAACTTTCTCATTCTCTTCCTACGCTCGTGTGCTCCCTTACTGAACCATCCTTTCTTTTTCTGAGGGAATGGCTCTTCAGACTGAGCCTTAAACACAAACATCCCTTCTTCATTATCAGCTGCATACCCAGAGAGGGCAGGCTGTGAAGAGGTGCCTTCACTCCTAGGTGAGTCGGACAACTGACGATAAGCGTCTGAGGGTCCTTGATCACTCATACTGTAAACTAACAAATAGTCAAATAACACACAACAATAAAATACAGATATGCACGTATTTCCATAATTAATTTCCTAACAATTTGTATAATATCTTGGTGTCAGCAGAATATTTCTGTGGCTGAATCAGTGGCTTAGCTCTGATACCACCTTCTGTCGCAACCCTCGTCCCCTATCTGTCCCGGGAACGGGCGGCCGCGAGACCAGTTTTGGTGGTATCGTTATTTATCATTTTGGTAGCGGAAATTTCATCAGGACCGTAGTTAGGAAAATATTTATCATAGTAAATACCACACTTTTATAATATTAAACATATTAGGATAAAACCCAAGTTTTCATTACAAACATTTTCATAGGGAAAATCCCTATTTTATTGAATAAAACATCTTCTTTTATTTAGGTAACTTTTATAACCACTTTTCAAAGCCTTCAGTGCTGTCCAGCTGGCTTCTAGTTGGCTTTCACATTTTGTTACCTGAAACGCGTTTAAACACATTTTGTCAGTGGGAATACTGGTGAGTGAATCCCAGTTTAATCAAGAAGAGTTTTATCCTTTAACAGTATTGAGAGCTATTACAATGTTTACATCTACACAATTACTCATTCAGTATTGTCAATCCTGACTGATGGGTCATATTACACATTGGCAAACTCTTTGTCCAATGGTAACGTGTTCCACAATTTGTATACAAAACCCCAACATACCGGCAGTAATTGAAGAACTACAAAGACTGAATCACTGCTTAATCGCATTGTAAAACATTTAAGGTTTTGTAGAAACAATTTACAAAAAGGAGATTACTCCCAAAAAGGTTTACACAAAAAGAGGATTACTCACATTACTGTCTTAGATTTCCTTTAAGGGTTTCCTGGTAGTTATCTATTAATTACACAAATGTACATATGTTAGTATAATAACCCAATATTTACATTAGTAATACCCTCCCCGAGACGGCATTCCAATGACTACGTCGGGCAGAACCACGACAGCCATTACGGAACCCTAGATCAATCGGGCAGCGTATCTAATACTTAACTGGGGTTATAATACTTACATCGGGGCAGAGCTTTGTTAATTAGGGGGTATAATACCCGGAAATAGCTTTAATTATGTAGAAAGTCGAGAGAGAAAGAAAATGTGAGCGATCTGGACTGAAGGCCGTTGCCCTCAATATATAGAGCTGCAAACGGACTTCGTCGCGCCCCACGTAGAACTCGGCCAAGGCCTTCGCGGCCCGCGACGTAGGGGGTCTACGGCGTAGCTTTGACCGCTCATCGAGTAGGGTTGACACGATGCTGACATGTGGCGGCTCCGGGTGATGTCTCATGTCCACTCCCTCGCGGCCCGCGTAGGTCAACGGGGTGGCTTACGTGCCCCGCGAGAGACCATTAAAATTCGTTTTTATTTAATTTTTAATAAAATAGAGGTATTCAGGGCCCGTTTACGCATACGGGGTGAATTTTAGGACGTATAGGAATATTTTAAAATATATTAGGGTGTCGAAATATTTAGGAGGCTTGTTATATCCTCCCCACCTTGTTTTAGAGCTTGTCCTCGAGATCTACTGGAACAGGTGCGGATATTTCCTTTGCATTTCTAATTCAAGCGCCCATGTGTATTCTGGTCCTCTTTTGGAGTCCCATTTCACTTTGACCAGAACTAATCACTTATGCTTGAGGTTCTTGACTTTCCTATCTTCAATCTGTAGAGGTCTTTCTACAAATTTAAGTTCTTCATTTACCTCTATATCCTTAAGAGGTACTATTAGTGACTCATTAGTTAAGCATTTCTTGAGATTAGATAGATGAAATACATCATGTATTCCTGCCATTTCCTCTGCCAGTTGTTGTTGATAGGATACAGGTCGTTTTCTTCTAATAATCTCAAAAGGTCCAACGTACCTGGGACTTAGCTTTCCTCTTTTGATGAATCTTACCACTCATTTCTAAGGAGAGACTTTTAATAATACTTTATCTCCTACCTGAAACTCCAACGGTTTTCGTCTGTTATCAGCATAACTCTTTTGTTGATCATGTGCTGCTTTTAGTCATTCCTTGACTTGAATGATTTTGTCTGTTGTTTCTTGTACTATCTCAGGTCCAGATAGTTGCTTTTCTCCAATTTCTGCCCTTCAGAATGGCGTTCGGCACTTTTGTCCATAAAGTGCTTCGAATGGTGCAGCATTGATACTTGTGTGATAACTGTTATTATAAGAAAATTCTATCAATGGTATATGATCGTCCCAATTACCTCCGAAATCAATTACACAAGCTCTAAGCATGTCCTCCATTGTTTGAATTGTCCTTTTGCTTTGTCCGTCCGTTTGAGGATGATAAGCGGTGCTTAGATTTAACTTGGTTCCCATTGCTTTTTGGAAACTTGTCCAAAAAAGTGAGGTAAAACGACTATCTCTGTCAGAAACAATTGATAGAGGAATTCCATGTAATGAAACTATTTCATTTACATAAAATTTAGCTAATTGTTCCATACTGAAAGTTTCTTTCATGGGTAGGAAATGAGCTGACTTAGTTAGCCTGTCTACAATCACCTAGATTGTATCATTACCTTTTCTTGTTTTGGGTAATTTAGTAACAAATTCCATTGTTATCAATTCCCATTTCCATACAGGCATTACTAATTGTTGCAATAAACCTGAGGGTTTCTGATGTTCAGCTTTGACTTGTGAACAAGTTAAAAACTTTGCAACATATGCTGCTATATCCTTTTTCATTCCTATCCACCAAAAATTTTTCCTTACGTCCTGATACATCTTATCATTTCCAGGATGCATCGTATACTTAGACTTATGGGCGTCTTCTAATATACGGTGGTGTAGGTTTCCTAATTTAGGTATCCACATTCTTTTCTTATGGAATCTCCAAACTCCATCGGTTCCTTGTTCTAATTCCTTAATCATTCCTTTCAGTTTCTCAGTATCATCCTTGATTACTAATTGTTGTACCTTTCGAATCTGTTCATTTAAATCTATTTGCAGATTTAACTTAAGAGAACATACTCTTTTTGGCTTTTCATGATACTTTCGACTTAAAGCATCAGCTACTACATTTGCCTTTCCTGCATGATACTGGATATTACAATCATAATCACTAAGTATCTCCATCCAGCGTCTTTGTCTCATATTCAATTCCTTTTGCCCGAAAACATACCTTAAACTCTTATGGTCGGTGAAAATGGTAAACTTACTACCGTATAGGTAATGTCTCCAAATTTTAAGGGCAAAAATTATAGCTCCTAATTATAGATCATGGGTTGAATAATTCTCTTCATGATTCTTAAGTTGTCTAGAGGCGTAAGCTATAACCTTTTGACGTTGCATTAATACACATCCATAACCTAACATAAAAGCGTCACAATAGACTACAAAGTCTTCATATTGCTCTGGTAACGCTAGTATGGGTGCATTCGTTAGTCTTTGCTTAAGAATTCTAAAGGCTTCTTCTTGTTTTGGTCCCCATTCAAACTTAACAGATTTACAGGTTAACTTAGTCAAGGGAATGGCTATTCTAGAAAAATCTCGAATAAATCTTCTATAATAACCGGCCAATCCTAAGAAACTTCTAACCTCGGTTGGTGACTCAGGGGTTTTCCATTTGGTAATAGCCTCGATCTTGGTGGGATCTACATGAATTCCTTCATGATTGACTAGATGTCCAAGAAACTGTACCTGTTCTAACCAAAACTAACACTTTGAAAACTTAGCATAAAGCTTTTCTTTTCTCAGTAAACTTAGAAGTGCGTGCAGATGCGCTGCATGTTCCTCTTTGCTTTAGGAATAAATAAGAATATCGTCTATAAAGGCAATTATGAATTTATCCAAATATGGCTTACATATTCGGTTCATCATGTCCATAAATGTAGCAGGGGCATTGGTTAAACCAAATGGCATGACAGTAAATTCATAATGGCCATACCATGTTCTGAAAGCGGTCTTAGGAATGTCCTCTACCTGTACCTTTAATTGATGATATCCTGACCTTAAATCGATTTTAGAGAAAAATCGTGCTCCTTGCAATTGGTCGAAACAGATCATTGATTCTTGGTAGTGGGTACCGATTCTTAATCGTGACTTTGTTCAATTCACAGTAGTCAATGCACATACGCATTGATCCGTCCTTCTTTTTAACGAATAAAATCGGTGCTCCCCATGGCGATGAGCTTGGCTGTATGAATCCTTTCTCCAACAATTCATCTAATTGTTTCTTCAGTTCCTGCATTTCCATGGGTGCCAAACGGTAAGGTGCTTTGGCAATTGGTGCAGTTCCTGGTATCAAATGGATTCTGAATTCAACTTCTCTATCTGGAGGTTGCCTTGGTAGCTCTTCTAGAAATACATCTGAAAACTGGGATACTACAGGAATATCCTCTAGTTCTTTTCCTTTAGTGTTAGTGATTATGGAAATCAAATACACTAATGACCCATTTCTTATATAACTTGTTGTTTTCATCACATAGATGAATTTTGTGGATCTAGAGGGTTTATTTCCTTTAATTGTGATATTTTCACCCCTTGGTGAATTTACTTGGATCGACTTTTGATTACATAAAATACTGGCTTTATTGGCTATTAACCAATCCATTCCTAGCACAATATCAAATCCTGCGAGATTCATTGGATAAAGGTTTGCAATAAATTTTGATTTAAAATTTCTATTCTTGCTCCCTGCAAGATCTCAGAAATCTTAATGGTTTCTCCATTTGCTGTCTCTACTAGACATTCTTGTGGAAGTTTAGTTAATGGTTGATTGAGAAGTTTGCAAAATGAAGTATTAATAAAACTTTGGTTCGCACCAGAGTCACATAATACTTTAGCAAAAACATTATTAACTAAAAACGTACCGGCGATCACCTCTGGGATCAGCTTTGCATCTTCTGCAGTCAGAACAAATGCTCTAGCATTTTTAGTATTCTTGGTGTTCGTGGCTGGAGCTAGTTTTGGACAGTTAGGCTTGATATGACCTTGTTCTCCACAGTTGTAGCATATCCTGTTGTTAGGCTTCTTCCTGTAATCTTCCTCCTTATGTCCCGATATTTTGCAGAAGTTACAGTATATGGTGCACCTTCCTGAATGCTTCCTTTTGCAATACTTGCAATAGGGTGCATAGGTAGAACCTACACTTTTCCCACGGTTAGAATTTCCAGAACGGAATTCTTGGGTAAGCTTCTGGGTTAGGTTCCTCCTTTGATCCTCTTCTCGTGTACGGACTAATTCATCTGTCAAGGTGTTTGCTAGTTCTACAGCTTCTTCTATGGTTTGAGGTCTAGCTGCCTTGACTACATGCCTTATTTCATTGATTAATCCCCAAAAGTAACGAGAGATTAATACTGGTTCTGGTGATGCAAGGGTTGGTACTATTCGAGCATATTCAAAGAATAATGTAGTATAACCCTTACTATCTACCCCAATCATCCTAAGGTTTAGGAATTTGTTTGCTATCTGTTCCTTTTCATTGGGAGGGCAGAATTTTCTTTCTACCATGTTTTTAAATTCCTGCCATTCCATATTGGAAGTTCTATCACTTCCCCTAGACTACAGGATAGTGTTCCACCATTCTAAGGCAGAGTTTTAAAATAGATTGGAAGCAAACATTATCTTATCCTCTTCCGCACATTTGCTTATTCTTAAGATTGCCTCAGTCTTTTCTATCCAGCGTAGAGATGCAATGGCCCCTTCATTGCCCGAGAATTCTATTGGTTTACAAGACCATAATTCTTTATAAGAACAACCATAAGACATGGTTCTTATTCTTTTGGGAATAGGCACTTGAAGTACGGGTCCATTGTTCACGATGTGTTCAGGTTCAGAGGGTCGTTTACTATCATGTTTACTTTTATTTTCTGCTTCCTTATCCGTTTTGATAATTATGGCATTGCATCTATTATCCCTTGTGCCACTATATGTTGCATGACATTGTTATCTACTTGTTTTCCATTATTGTTGTTGTTCGGGTTCTCATTATCCGGGTTATTGTTACTCTAGTTATCATTATTCTGGTTTTCCTGATCCACTTTGTTGTCCATCTGAATTTTAAACATTTGCCAATTATTAATATCACAAAATAATATTTAATGCAAACATTCACATGACACGCATATTGATCAAAAGCGTCGAGCATTGGGAGTTACTCTTTCTTATATAGTATGCATCTAATACAAACTAAAACTGGAATTAAAATTACAATATTACTATGCATCACTAACCACGAGGTGGTCTATACTACGACATATATTATTATTATTATTACACATGTATATTATATTTTTTTCTCATATTATAAATATTATTATATTATTATTACTATCTCTTCCATCACCTTCACTGATATGGGTTCATCCAGAACTCCATATTACGCTCGTCGTACTTCCAGACGAGTCGTTCTCCAACATGTCTCATCCTCTCGCTACTTTGTAAAATCTCTTCTCTGAAAGTTCGGAGCTCTTGCACATTTTCTGCACTCATTGGGGGTGCAGGTGCTGGTACTGGCTCTGGGTACTGCGCATGGGTTCCTCCCGAGGGTACGGATTCTCTAAGATCTCCCTAATGTATTCATCATTATCGTATTAGGGATCTAGAGGGTCCAGACCTGGATAGGCTGCTAAGTTCGGCATGGGTTCATCGTTTTGGTGGTAGCGTTGCACATAATCCCTGAGATCATCAGACCACTGATCGTAGTCTGGGTCTAAGGGATTAGGGGCTGGTATCCGAGGTATCTCCTCGGGGTTGAAATCATGCATTTGGACTTGGTTTTCTGGGTTTGTTTTCTATCTCCATAGGCTGCGTGGGAAAAAAAGGTAAGGGTTATGGGGCTATGTGTTGCTCCAGGTTTGGGTCGGCAGCTGTGGTTGCTAAGATATGAAAATTGGCTAAGCTCCTATTAAGCATATCCTGTGTGTGGGCATCCGTCTCTCGCTTAGCTGCTGCTAGGACTCTCTGCTGTTGCAACTTTCTCATTCTCTTCCTACTCTCGTGTGCTCCCTTACTGAACCATCCTCTCTTTTTATGAGGGAATGGCTCTTCAGACTGAGCCTTAAACACAAACATCCCTTCTTCATTATATCTGTGAAAAGGTGCCTTCACTCCTAGGTGAGTCGAACAACTGACGATAAGCGTCTGAGGGTCCTTGATCACTCATACTGTAAACTAACAAATAGTCAAATAACACACAACAATAAATTACAGATATTCACGTATTTCCATAATTAATTTCCTAACAATTTGAATAATATCTTGGTGTCAGCAGAACATTTCTGTTGCTGAATCAGTGGCTTAGCTCTGATACCACCTTCTGTCGCAACCCCCGTCCCCTATCTGTCCCGGGAACGGGCGGCCACGAGACCAGTTTTGGTGGTATCGTTATTTATCATTTTGGCAGCGGAAATTTCATCAGGACTGTAGTTAGGAAATATTTATCAGAGTAAATAGCACACTTTTATAATATTAAACATATTGGGATAAAACCCAAGTTTTCATTACAAACATTTTCATAGTGAAAATCCCTATTTTATTGAATAAAACATCTTCTTTTATTTAGGTAACTTTTATAGCCACTTTTCCAAGCCTTTAGTGCTGTCCAGCTGGCTTCTAGTTGGCTTTCACATTTTGTTACTTGAAACGCGTTTAAAAACATTTTGTCAGTGGGAAATACTAGTGAGTGAATCCCAGTTTAATCAATAAGAGTTTTATCCTTTAACAGTATTGAGAGCTATTACAATGTTTACATCTACACAATTACTCATTCAGTAATGTCAATCCTGACTGGTGGGTCATATTACATATTGGCTAACTCTTTGTCCAATGGTAACGTGTTCCACATTTTGTATACAAAACCCCAACATACCAGCAGTAATTGAAGAACTACAAAGACTCAATCACTGCTTAATCGCATTGTAAAACATTTAAGGTTTTGTAAAAACAATTTACAAAAAGGAGATTACTCACAAAAAGGTTTAGACAAAAAGAGGATTACTCACATTGCTGTCTTAGATTTCCTTTAAGGGTTTCCTGGTAGTTATCTATTAATTACACAAATGTACATATGTTAGTATAGTAACCCAATATTTACATTAGTAATACCCTCCCCGAGACGGCATTCCAATGACTACGTCGGGCAGAACCACGACAGCCATTGCGGAACCCTAGATCAATCAGGCAGCGTATCTAATACGTAACCGGGGTTATAATACTTACATCGGGGCAGAACTTCGTTAATTAGGAGTTATAATACCCGGAAATAACTTTAATTATGTACAAAGTTGAGAGAGAAAGAAAATGTGAGAGATCTGGACTGAAGGCCGTTGCCCTCAATTTATAGGGCTGCAAACGGACTTCGTCGCGCCCCACGTAGAACTCGGCCAAGGCCTTCGTGGCCCGTGACGTAGGGGGTCTACGGCGTAGCTTTGACCGATCATCAAGTAGGGTTGACACGATGCTGACACGTGGCGGCTCCGGGTGATGCCTCATGTCCACTCGCTCGCGGCCCGCGTAGGTCAAGGGGGTAGCTTACGCGCCCCGCGAGAGACCATTAAAATTCGTTTTTATTTAATTTTTAATAAAATAAATTAGGACGTATAGGAATATTTTAAAATATATTAGGGTGTCGAAATATTTAGGAGGGTTGTTATAAATGTCGTCATCTGGTTCCCTACACTCCCGAGCTGCTAGGCGTAAGCACGCTGACAAGCGACTCGTTTCTCTCATCGCAAGCCAAATCGTCAAAGTCATCCCTCAGATTGTGAGTGAACTAAACGAGAATGCAAGCAAGTCTTCTGAAGAGTCCCGGACTGATTCCCCAAAAGCTGCGTTTAGCTTCAAGCAATTCAAAGCCTGCGGCCCGAATCAGTTTACCGTCGAAGATGGGCCTACGGCCATGTTCCAATGGTTTGATTCTATCGAAGTCACCCTGCGCCAGAGTGGCTGTCCTGACAATCTCCGTACTCTTAATGCCACTGTCGTCTTCCAATCCCGAGCTCTTGATTGGTGGACGGCCGAGAGAAACAAGCGCGGAAATGATGCAGCTTATGGGCTAACATGGGATGAGTTGAAGGACGTGATAAAGCAAGAGTTCAACCCTCCCCATGAGCGCCAAAAGCTGGAGGATGAGTTCTAGCATTTTAAGCAGAAAGATGGTGACAACGCTGGTTTAACTACTCGCTTCAAGCAGTTGAGTATAATTTGTCCAGGCCAAGTGACTACGCCCGAAATCACCATCAAGAAGTATATCCGTGCTTTTCTGGATTGCGTGGCTGATTTCGTTCAAGCTGCAAAGACGACAACGATTGAAGAAACCTACTTGCTCGCTGCTGAGATCAATGACAAGCGAGTCAAGTCTGGTTACTAGGAAAAAACTTCCAAGAATCTGCATCAAGCTATCGCTGTTCCAACCGCTGAAACCGCCACAGCATCTCAGTCATCCAAGATCTCACGCCGAAAGAGGAAGAATAATAACAGTTCCAGTAACAAGAACTGTGTAATCACTGCTGCCCCGCTCCAATCAGTTCCTGCACCGCCACAACATCAACACCGCCAAGTAGCGGCACCGGTCACCAACGCACCGCCGGCAAAGCGTGTGTGCACTGGTCCTCACCCGGCTTACCCTACTTGTACCTATCACCACCCAGTGGGAATCGCATGCAGATACTGTGTACATTGCAACATGTACGGCCACTTCACCGCCAACTGCTATATAGGTCCACGTCAAACCCCAGCTCCAACACAAGGTCAAGCTCCTGCTCAACAAGCTCTACTTGTTGCTCCTCATGGCCATCAAGCGGTTCCGGCACCCGTGATCAACGCTAGAGCTTACTATGCGTGTGGTGATCCCAACCACTTCGCGAATATGTGCCTGAACCGAGTGGTCAAGCAAGAGCCACAACAGCAACAGCCCCAACAGCAACCTCAGCAATAGCAGCAACAACCAGCAGCCCGCGGACGTGCATTCAACCTCAACGCCCGTCAGGCTCAAGCAGACAACAATGTGGTCAATGGTACGTTCCTTGTGAATGGTATATATGCTTCGTGTTTGTTTGATACTGGAGCAGATAACTCTTTTGTATCGCTTGAATTCGAAAAGCTCCTAAATCGTAAGCGCGCTCATCTCCCCTCGACGTTCGATGTTGAAATTGTCACCGGAAGAACCGTCGCCGTCAACTCCATTCTACGTGACTGTACGCTTGAACTCAACAATCACGTC
The DNA here is from genome assembly GCA_030545235.1 of Helianthus tuberosus. NCBI lineage: Eukaryota > Viridiplantae > Streptophyta > Magnoliopsida > Asterales > Asteraceae > Helianthus > Helianthus tuberosus. Next base: position 143,118,438 of record CM060365.1, read on the forward strand.
TTCCCTATCGATCTTATTCCAATGAAGCTTGGTAGTTTTGACGTCATAGTAGGCACGGACTTTCTTCGCGAAAACCATGCTGAAGTTGTTTGCTTCGAAAAGATGATTCGTTTCTCGTTCGCTAATGGTGATCAACTTTGTGTGTATGGCAAAACTCCTTCGAAAGGTCTTAAACTCATGTCATGTGTCCAAGCTAGCAAGTATCTCCGCAAGGAATACAGAGCTTTCTTGGCTAACATCGTAGTAGAGGAGAAGGAAAAGAAAGGAAAGGAAACCCAGAAGTGAAAGACGTTCCCATTGTTTGCGAATTCCCAAATGTTTTTCCCCGACGATTTACCTAGACTACCGCCCGCTCGTGGTATTGATTTCCGAATCGACCTCATTCCTGGAGCAAATCCTGTTGCTAAAGCGCCTTATCGTCTCACTCCTTCTGAAATGCGCGAACTCTCGAGTCAGCTCCAGGAACTACTTGATAAAGGCTTTATTCTCCCTAGCACCTCTCCATGGGGCGCACCTGTCCTTTTCGTCAAAAAGAAGGATGGCTCGTTTCGGATGTACATCGACTATAGGGAGTTGAATAAGTTGACAATCAAGAATCGCTATCCCTTGCCTCGAATCGATGACTTGTTTGACCAGCTACAAGGTGCTACGTGTTTTTCAAAGATTGATCTACGCTCAGGCTATCACCAATTGCGCATCCAAGAAGATGATATACCCAAGACCGCATTTCGGACCCGCTATGGTCACTACGAGTTCGTTGTCATGCCTTTTGGTTTGACCAACGCTCCCATAGTCTTCATGGATTTAATGAATCGAGTGTATAAACCCTTCCTTGATCGCTTCGTAATCGTATTCATCGATGATATCCTGATCTATTCCAAGTCAAAAGCCGAACACTCGCAACATCTACGTTTGGTTCTTGAGTTACTCCAAGGGAACCATCTCTATGCCAAGTTCTCCAAGTGTGAATTTTGGCTAGAGGAGGTCCAATTCTTGGGTCACATTGTCAATAGTCAAGGTATCCACGCTGACCCTACGAAGATCGAAGCTATTAAGAGTTGGATTACACCCAAGAATCCGTCTAAAGTCCGTTCTTTTCTCGGACTGGCAGGCTATTATCGCCGTTTTATCGAAGGTTTCTCCAAGATCGCTGTGCCGCTTACTTCTCTTACGCATAAGGACAAACCTTTTGTTTGGGGAACTAAACAAGAGGAAGCCTTTCAAGCTCTCAAAGCGATGCTTTACAATGCTCCCGTGCTCTCACTGCCCGACGGAAATGACAATTTTGTAGTTTACTGCGATGCCACGAACCTTGGTCTTGGTTGAGTTCTCATGCAACGAGATTAGGTTATTGCAATGCTTCTCGACAGCTCAAGATCCACGAGAAGAATTGCACTACACACAACCTCGAGCTTGGCGCAGTTATTTTTGCGTTAAAGATTTGGCGACACTACCTTTACGGTACCAAGTGTACGATCTTCACCGATCATAGGAGCCTTCAACATAACTTTGACTAGAAGGAACTTAATATGCGTCAACGCCGGTGGATAGAACTGCTCAACGATTATGACTGTGAGGTCCTTTACCATCCAGGTAAAGAAAACGTCATTGCCGATGCTCTCAGTCGACTAAGCTATCTGCTTAGCGTTCGTAATTCCCAAGCCGAATATAATCTCAAAGCTCTCATCCGTAACGCGCAGCATGCTTGTTTTACCGAACAAACTTTGAAGAAGGAAAGGATTCTAAATGATGGCGCCCAACTCGAGAATAAGTCGAATGGTATCTTTCATTATTTGGGCCAAATTTAGATTCCCAAGCGTACGAATTTACGACAACTTCCGATGGACGAAGCCCACAAATCCCGATATTCTATTCATCCCGGTGCTGACAAAATGTACCAGGACATGCGCTACAAGTACTGGTGGCCGGGCATGAAGAAGGATATCACTATTTATGTTTCGAAATTCCTGACCTGTTCCAAGGTCAAGGCTGAGCATCAAAGACCCTCTGGCTTACTCGTTCAACCCAAGATCCTGATGTAGAAATGGGAGAGTATAGCTATGGACTTCATAACGAAACTTCCGCGTACTCAATCTGGTCATGATAGCATTTGGGTTGTAGTTGTGACAACCCTCATAATTCCATGTATTCCGTACAATTTATTAATGATAATTAAAGTGTTTGACGACTGTGTGGAATTACATAACTGCTCTCTGGTTACTGCGTCATACTTACATGTACTTGTTAACATGCTAATAGTATACAGAAAAGTTACTAAATAGTCCGGTATGCCTTCCTAAGTGTTGAAAATTAAAAACGTTACAAAAATATATAAATAGGACACTTTACGGATTAATTAAGCAGTTTAACGGAACAGTGTCAAACCGAACAACCGGACTTTACCCGGAACATGAAAATATTACCAAACACATTGTTTTTACTTCTCTGAGCTAGTTAGGGTCCCTGAATACCCTAACACCCGTCATATTATTACACACATACTAATACCCTAACTACATACTTAAACCTTAACCAAACTAGTAACTATTTCATTATAACCCAACCAAACTAAACCCCCCCCCCCAAGATCGGTTATGGGGTGTCCCCCCCCCCCCCCACTCTTAGAATTTTGAATTATTAAATTGGATGATGTTATGTACTATGGTGAACATAAGGCACAAGGGATAATAGTATGTTGGAAGTTCTTTCTATAAATCCAAGAGTTATAAGCTTTCATTATCCATTCATAACTTCAAACACCATCTTCTTCTTCCTCCTTATTTGAATTCGGCAGCCACAACCACCCACCATATCACCATCATCCAACTTCCCTACAAGCATTTTATACACACACAAAGGTGCTAGAGACCGAACAAACAAGCTTGGTGCACTCGGAAGCTCAAGGACCTCTCTCGTTTTCTTTTATCCACCACTTTTACGTCTTGTTTCTTCCCTAGCCTTGTGCTAGTTGTAAGTGTTCTAAATCACCATCTTGTTCTTGATTTTAGTGGTTAATAGATGTTTGTATCGTGAAATATGAAGAACACACAAGAACATGACATAAAGCCTTGTACATAAGGAATAAAAGGTGGATAAAGAGAAGTCATGTGTGTAAATCATGTAGATCTTGTGTGGTTATGATTTTTGGTTGATTATCTGATTCTTTGCTGGGTAATATTGATGTTTGATGTTGTTATAATCACTAAACATGATTAACGGAATCAATCGAACACAAGTTAGTAAGTTAAAGAATGAAAACAGAATATGTCCAAGTTTTACAGCCAATTACAGTTGGCTGTAAACAGGTCATAAACTCTACAAAAAACTGATACTTTGAGTCTAAAATGTGTTATTATGAAACACGGTTCTAATGGTGTTGGACCGTGTCGTGACCCTAAACGATCAGTTGAGAAAGTTCATCATTACGTATAAAGGCGGAATCAGAATACGTAATGTAACAGCAGCTTATCCTTTCAATTCCTATCTTTTTATTGCTTTCTGATGAAATTTTGACAGAGTTTCGTTCCACAAGCACACACATACATCTCCTGAACTAATGAACCGCTCACCTATATATAGTGTTTCTGGTCCGCTTATACGACATGTCAAATAAGCGGTCCAGAACATTTGACATATAAGCGATCCACACTAAGACACATAAGCGATCCAGACTAATAGAATGACACATAAGCGATCCAGACTCTATATTACACAATATTTACACTTTGACCCCCTGTTGAACAATATTGACTTCAGGCTTTTTGTAGACGCAGTCAACAGACATTCCGTGCATCAACAGACTCCCCCTTGGATGTTGACGTAGTCTTTTAGCATCTTCAGATCCGTAGTCTTCAGTCTTAGTCTTTTCACCAACTCTGTCTATCTTCACAAGCATTCTTCACAGGTTTCAGCATCACCTTGCTCTAACTTCAACTTCCCAATAACTGTTGATCCAGACTCCCCCTTTCACAGACTCCCCCTCTCAGTATGCTGGGATCTTGAGATATCTAGTTCAAGCTTTGACAATTTGCCTCCGTTGGGAAATAATGTCCAAACCTGTTTCTCAACTAATAATCATTACAATCTAATCCTTTCTAACAATAAACACTAATTCAATCAGTTTTAAAAATCCACTCAAGTTTTCAAGTTCAAGTGAATGACCCTAAAAACTTGATTAATCTACCAAGTTCAATTTAATGACCCTAGTTGATCTGTTTGACGAATCACACTGATTTAGTAAAACTTATTTTTCAATTTTTTCTGAAAATAACAAGTATCAACTTAATGAACTTGTTTGTGACTTTGAAAACAATCAAATTTCTATCAATGTAAGCTCTCCTCATTCTTCAGCTCAGAATCTCCTGCATCTGCTTCAAACATCTAAGAATCCAACAATCAACTCTCCACTTTGGTTTGTCAGAAAATAAAGCAGAAATAAAATCTTTTTGGATTTTATTAAAGAGTTCTAAACTAAGAAATGAAATACAGAAAACTTAAATTGCAGAAAGTAAACAAAGTAAACTATTTACAAACATATTTTTGGTGAGCGTGTCAGGGAATCATATCAGCTTTTTAGAAAAATCACAAGTACCGTTAAGCTACATTACATACTCAGATTTAAACAATTCACCTCGATTGTCGATATACTGATCCATCTTAAATTCCCACACAAATTTCAATTTACTCAGGATACGATTTAGATGAATTAAGAACTTAGATCATTCATGTGTCCCACCTCTTGAATATACTCCCGTATCCAGAATCTCAATAATCAGTCTTACAGGTGAGAATACTACAATGATATCTGTATATAATTTAGGTATGCGAGGGCCGAGGGATCTCAGGTCGATACTTTCGTATACGCAGAGAGATATCAGCTTCGACTTTTCGGTGTGTCCCCTTTAGAGGATCTTTTTGCTTACAACAGCAGCATTTATCAATTTTATTGTTTCAGCATGCTGAGGGTTTAATGCTGTGTTTCAAGCATTGCAGCAAGTATTAGCCAAGGACTAGGTCAGAACTACCGTTCAGCAGAAGTCCCGGAATAATACCCCAGACATCATTGAGTATAAAGACCTAGTATATCAGATTAAGAGACCTTTCAAACGAGATTTCAGGGGTTACCTATATATCCAAGTAGTGTTCCCCACGAATTCACAAGTTTGAATTTTAGGTTTATATCCCAAATAAATCTACTAAATGTGCGAAAACCTATCGACACATCATCAGTAAGATTGTTTAACTCTTTTATACTTTTCATTTCTTTAGCATACTGTAATCGTCTAGCTGATGTACTATCATTTTCCCTATATACACAAGCTCTTTTTCAGATTTTATCATGTTTTTGTATTTTTTCATTTTTTACTGTTTTTGTATTTTCTAAAAAAATAAACTATGTACAAACATCTACTCCCCCTAAATACCAAAACAAGTAAAAATTCGACAAACCATTGCAGATTGTTTCTCGTCTTCATCCGCAACAGTACTCTCATCAACGCCAATTATGCCATCCGACACCGACAGAAGCTTCATACCATTCAGTTTTAACAAATATTTAAACCGATTTTTATCAAAAGCTTTGGTATGTAAATCAGCTTTCTGTTCGTCTGTGTGGATTTTCTCAATTCGAATCAACTTTTTCTCAAAGCAATCACGAATAAAGTGATGACGAATTTCTATGTGTTTAGTTTTAGCGTGATGTACTGGATTTTTAGTTATATTTATAGCGGCCTCATTATCAACAAAAAGAGGTGTGTTAAGAAACTGCAAACCGTAGTCGCGCATCTGTTGCTGTATCCACAAGATCTGAGAGCAGCAACTGCTAGCAGAAACATACTCCGCTTCACATGTAGATAACGCCACAGACGTTTGTTTCTTACACTGCCAGGTAACCAATCTAGGACCAAAGAACTGGCATCCTGCAGTTGTTGATTTTGAATTGACTTTGCAGCATCCGAAATCCGAATCGGAATACCCTTCGAGCGTAAAATCACCTTTCCTAGGATACCACAACCCCAATGAAGGAGTTACTTTCAGGTAGCGCAATATCCTCTTCACAATGATCATGTGCAATGCTCTCGGGTTAGACTGAAATCTTGCTGCGAGGCACGTTGGGTACATTATATCAGGACGTGAAGCAGTTAGGTACAATAAAGAACCTATCATGGATCGAAAAAAAGTTTCATCAGCCCTGTCTCCGGTGAGATCTGGGTGAATCCCATGATTTGTTGCAAGTGTGGTAGCAGCTGGAGTAGAACCTGACATCCCAAATATCTCTAGAATATCATAAACGTACTTTGACTGATGAATGAAAATTCCCTCAGGAAGTTGTTCAACTTGTAATCCCAGAAAGAATTTCATCTCCCCCATTGATGACATTTCAAACTTCTGCTTCATCACTGATTCAAAATCTTTGCATAGATTTTCATTTGTCGACCCAAAGATTATATCGTCCACATAAATCTGTACTATCAGAAGATGACCATCGACCTCTTTAGTGAAGAGAGTGGCATCCACTTTTCCACGAATGAACTTGTTGGCTAGTAGGTGTTGAGACAAAGTCTCGTACCAAGCTCTCGGGGCCTGATGTAAACCATACAGCGCTTTGTCCAATAAGTAGACCTTGTTTTTGTGGATTGGATCGGTAAAGCCCGGCGGCTGACCGACATAAACCTCCTCTTTAACCTTCCCGTAAAGAAACGCCGATTTAACATCCAACTGATAAACTTTGAAGTTCTTCCAAGACGCAAATGCTAGGAAAATTCTGATAGCCTCTAGACGTGCTACAGGAGCATAGACTTCGGTAAAATCAATTCCCTCCTGTTGACTAAATCCCTGAACAACGAGTCGAGCTTTGTTCCTTACGACAACTCCTCTATCGTCCCTCTTACACTTGAACACCCACTTGGTGTTAATCTTCCTCTGACCATCCGGCAAATCAACTAACTTCCATACTCCCAATTTCTCGAATTGACTAAGTTCCTCCTGCATTTCATTGACCCAAGAGTCTTCAGTAAGTGCCTCTTTGTAAGTTCTTGGCTCAACCTGCGAGATAAAACAACTTAATGAGAATTCAATTTGCAAAGGAGCAACTTTTGTATAAAAACATGTAAGCCCTTTATCAATCTGATTTCGAGTGCGAACGCCTTTCTGCAATTCTCCTATGATCAACTCCTCTGGATGATATGAAAAAGTTCGCGGCATCACTTCACTTGAAACGTCTACATTTCCCTCCAGATTAGTAACATTCTGCTCTGCATCTTGTTCACCAACTTGGTTTGTTTGACTTGAAATCTGAATTTGCTCCCCCTCAGAATCTGAATCTGAATCACCATGATCAAATACTGGCATATTTTCAGCTTCTAGATTATCATTCTGAACCGACTGATTATCCTGAGCAACTTCATTCTGTTGGACATCATCATGTTCACCAGCATTACTCGGACCTGCTTCATCATCATTTGAAGTTTCCCGTGGTCTCCTCGAATACTCAGCTGGGAACCTTAACTGCGACTCATATTCACGCAAAATATCCAACTCATTAAAGAAATCTTCATCATCCTCTGATTCTTCTCTCATGTCAAACGAATCCCAAAGTTTGTCATAATGATAACGCCATGAATCACCAGGATTCTGCGGCGGCATAGTATATCCTTGACATTCAACATTTGCAGCTTCAATAATCCGCTTCTCACTTGGAACGAAGACACGTCTCAACGGATTTGAATAACCAACAAATATTCCCTCAATGCTCTTTGGACCAAACTTTCCATGAGGCTCTATAACCGTACAAGGTGACCCGAACGGTTCTAGATACTTCAAATTCGGTTTGCGATTATTGATTAGCTCAAAGCATGTTTTGTTGAACTTCTTGACAGTGAGAACCCTGTTGAGCGTATAGCATGCAGCAGAAACAGCTTCAGCCCAAAAATTAATCGGTAACTTTGAATCTGCGAGCATAGTTCTAGCCGTCTCGATTAGTGTCCGGTTTTTGCGTTCTGCGACTCCATTCTGCTGTGGAGTGTACGGAGCACTAAACTCATGCAAAATACCTCTTTCATCACAAAATTCTTCCATCTTGCTGTTCTTGAATTCAGTACTATTATCACTTCGAATTCTCTTGATACGCCTTTGGTACAAATTCTCAATCTTCCTGAACAGCCCCATCAAACTGTCAAATGTTTCATCTTTCGTCTTCAAGAAAGAAACCCACGAAAATCTGGAATAATCATCAGTAACGACCAAACAATAGTAATCTCCTGTGATGCTTTTAACATTCACCGGACCAAACAAATCCATGTGAAGTCTTTCCAGAGGTCTCGAAACTGAATTAACTTGCTTTGTAGGGTGTGACTTTTTCTTCTGCTTGCCTTTGATGCAGCTAATGCACTCCCCTTCCAGATGAAAACCTTTGATATTAACTCCCAATACCAAATCATTGTGCACCAAGTGATTCATTTTTCTAAGATGTATATGCCCCATCTTTCGGTGCCACAATCTTGATTCTTTCTTAGTTGCTCTAGACACGAAACAATGTGCTTGACCAGTAGTTGTAGTTGCTACAGACATATCTAACACATATAAATCATTCACTCTAGGTGCCCTCATAATAATCCATTCTTCAGGGATAACAAAACCAGGTTTCAAAATCAAACATTCTTTATCAGTGAAGTGAGTAGTATACTGATTGTCACAAATCTGCGAGATACTAAGCAGATTGTTCTCCAGCTCAGTGATGTAGTTAACTCTCTCAAATGTCACAATCCCATTGGATAACGTTCCTTCACCAACAATTCTACCACCTTCATGACCAGCAAATCCCACATAACCACCATTGATATTCCTCACATCATATAGCAATGCAGTTTTTCCTGTCATATGTCGAGATGCGCCACTATCCATGATCCATCTTGAAATAGCTCTTGGAAGATCCTGCACATACCACAAGTTGACTTTAAAACATTTCAATAAAGATGCCGATTCATGCTTCGCGATCCAGGAAGCTCCGGCCATTCAAACTGCTTATTCGAACATGGTGTCCACCCAGGCCTCATCAGCCTTAGGTGTAACCTTGACTCTCGCAATTTGAATTTTAAAATTTTCAGCTTTCAAAGGTGGAAAATTTGCATCATAATCAACCGAAATTGATTCTTCAGCCTTTTTCACTTCAGAAGTTGAAATTTTCATTTCTGTTTTTGGTTTCCAAACTTGTTGAGATAATGCAACCCGTTTGTAAAATTTGTCATTTTTAGTTACCATTTTCTTTATGGGTTCATTTTTCACTTGGATGTTGTCATTTTTCACATTCTTTTTCTCAACAACGATTGGTGCTTTACCCTTCACATCAACTTTCTTCTGTTGAATCTTCACAGTTTCAGTCTTAGGCTTCACATTGGTACACTTTCGTGCAATGTGACCAACTTGATTACATCTAAAACATGTTCGAGTATCAACAACTCGACTTGTGCCTTCAGACTGATACTGTGAAGCTCTTTTCTCAAAGAACTCTTCATTCGATTTTGAAAAAATCTTTTTCCCTTCATCAGCAAGTGAACTTGAACTGTTTACAAACACCTTCTTTTCAGCAAACCTCTTGTTTTGAAAACTCTTTTTCTGATAACTCCTACCACCCTGATAACCACCCGACCAATTGTTTCGATTGTTATTATAAAAACTTGGTGAATTAACAGATTTCTTGTAATATGATTTATTTTTCTCAAAACTCATTTTTCGCTTTGTTTGATTCAGATTGTTCACTTCTGACAACTCAACTTTAACCAATTTGAAAACATTTGTCAATTTGTTCACATTAACATTCTCAATCGGAAATTCAGAATCCGAATACAACTTATCAGATCCAGCCATCTTATACATCACAAGACCCGGTTCATCACTTAAGTTGTTTTTGGATTTTGATTTCTGAATGTACTTGTCCAAGAAACACCCATCTTCCTCAGTAGTGTCACTATCCATTTTTAGTACATTTTCAACAACACCTTTTACAATATCATTTTGGACACTATCGTCATTGGAAGACGTAAACATGACATCAATGTTCTCTGGAAGTTTAACTTCACTTTCTTCCTCAATTTCCACCAAACTAGACTGCTTTTTCGTGTAGTTGTCTAAAATTGGCGGTGGAACTTTGTGAAAACCTACACCCGTTCCATCAGAAAACACATCCTCGCCATCTTTGTTTTTCCCTATAGGTTTAGGAACAATATGCTGCAACACAAAGCTTGCTGATTTATAGCTGTTAAGCTTCAACTGGATTCGTTCAATCTCAATTTCAGCTTCTTGAACTTTAAGTTTCAGTTTAGCAATTTGATCCAATTGTTCATTAATCGATTCTTCTTTTAATTTCAAAACAGCTCTTAGATGTTCATTTTCTTTAAATGTTTTGCCATTACGATCATCACTATCTTTGACAATGTTTTTCAATTTCTCAAACTTTTCAGAAATCTGACGGTTTTCAAGAATTAACTTTTCATTTTCAGATTTTATTTTCTCACATTCAGTTTTATCATTTTCAATTTGAGCCGTTAATTCTTTGATCCGTTCAGTTGAAGCTTTTACAGTTTTATCACGATCGAGAATCTGATCTTCAACATTTCTAATCTTTGTTGTCAGATTCTGAATTTTCTCATTGTTAAGATACATGACAGTGCTACAAAAATTGCATTGTTTGGTGCAATTTTTGCAGTCAGCATTCCCGTCAATCTTGTTACCTGACGCATTTGTTGACACACTTTGACTGACCTGGTTTTTTGACTCAGACACGGAGTTAGAGTCTACCTCAAGTGCCTTGGCAGCTAGCACTTTATCAGCCATTCTTCCAAGATTTTCAGCAGTCAACTCCTGCGTTGTATCAATAACTCCAGTATCAATCTTCTTTGTTTTCTCGATCTCTTCTCTCTCTTTTCTCTCTTTCTCTTTCTCTTTCTCTTCTTCAATCATTTTTGAAGTTGGAGTTCCCCACCACTTGTGCTGCCAGTATTCATCTTCTTCTTTGTACTCCTTGATGATGGCTTCGATATCTAGCGTTTTGTCATCAATCGCAATGTTGCCATACCTATCAAGATAGCACTCTCTATCTGGATCCCATCTGTTTGCTCTTCTAGCTTCCAGAAAGATACCAGAAAGTCTGATAATCTTGGTTTCAGCAATCATCTTCTGGTATTTATACTTCTGTTCCTCAGTACGATCATCTTTCCACTTAATGGGTTCATCATTGCTCGCCATGAATGCGTAACCCACCGCATCTTCTTCCGGTAGAACTTCCTTACTCCAATCATACCCCTCATCATCATAAATCACAGCAAGAGCCCTTGATTTGTCTCTGTTATCTTCGGACTGCTTCAATCTAGGCGGCTCGGATTTATTCTGATGGTAGATTGCCTTTTTGTAATAATCATCTCGAAACGGATTCTCTGACTCATCAGCATACACATTCCTGCATTCCCATTTGAAATGACCCTTCTGCTTACACTTAAAACATGTCACTTTTGACTTGTCGAACCCTAGTTTTGTAGACGGACCACCGATCGTTTTTCTCCCTGTAATCTCCATGAAGCGTTGTGCACGTCGAACTGCACTTGCCATTGCCCAACGAATGTCGATCAGCTCCATTTCTTCAGGGTCTATCTTATCGTAGTCTTCTTTCGTCAGATTTGTATTCCCGATTTTTCCAGCCACCAACCCTTCGTAGGATTCCAAAACAGATGCCAGAAAGACCATTTGTTGCTTGGCCGACTCCTCATCAAAATTCTGTGCGTTCTTCAGATCTATCGCGATATTGCAAGAAAACTTCGCATCAGAACGATTTGCAGAAGACGTAGATCCACTGTGATAACCACTATGGCTTCCGCTGCTTGAATTGCTTTGACTTTCTTTGCTTGCTGGAGAAACATTCTCAGCAGAAAATGCAGTTTTTGGAGAAGTAGCTTTCGGGATCAAACTTTTTGGATAGTACAGATCCAGATTTTGCTGATAAGATGAATTATTAACTTTAAGCGTTTTCTTCAGCTCTAGCTCATGACTTTCCAGTCTTTCAATCAACACATCTGGAGTCAAATCTTTTGGAGCAATAGTGTTTTTCAACATCAATGCGTAATATTTCCAATCCACTTCGTCTGGTAATGAATCAAACAGTTTATCAACAAGTTCTTCATCAGTATACGTGATCTTGTGTCGAGCAAGCTCCAGTTTCAGATGACCGAACCTTTCAATCATTTTACACACCGATTCATTTTTAAGACAACCAAACATATCAAACTCTTTCCTAAGAAGTTTCTTTTTATTTTTTACAATCTCTTTGCTTCCAAGACACTTCTTTTCGAGTTTTTCCCATAAGTCTTTAGCATTGGAGTAATCTATCAGCGAAATGATGTCTTCACGCACCGATTGAAACAATAATGCCACACATTTTTGCTCAGCCACAAAACTTTCAATCTCTTCAGCTGATCTTAATGCTTCACCATTCTTCTTTCCTTGGGCATAACCATTCTTCATACTCTTCCAGCTAGGAAAAGCAAATGCCATCAACCAATCTTCGAACTTTGTTGCCCACCTGCTGTAATCTTCTATAGCCATCAGCTTAGGAGGTTTGTTAAATGTTCCAAATGCGCTTTCGGACTCCCAAGCTTCCTTCTTTCTTTCTTTCGGTGGACTTTTGTTTGCATTGCTTGAAGAAGTATCGTTGTTTCCTGAACTACCCGTGAAAGCATACATATCGCTGAAGGGATTCATGAAAATGTCATCCATTTTGATCGTACCTTCAAAATCAATCAACCCTTAGAAAAAATTTCGAGATTTTTGAAAAACAGAACCACAAAAGCGAACCAATCTGTGCACGTGACAGATAAGCGGACCAAACAGGTTCAGATAAGCGAACCAATAAGCAAAAATCAGTTTGGGCAGATCTGATAATGTATGTAACAGCGAACCAGAAAGTGTATTAAAAGCGAACCAGACAATGTCTGTTCGAGCGGACCAGACTTGTTCGTTCGAGCGAACCAAGTAATGATCGTTCGAGCGGACCAGATAGTGTCCGTTTGAGCGGACCAGTCAAATGTCAGATAAGTGAACCAACTGTGTCCGGATAAGCGGATCAAACAAGTAATTACAAGCGGACCAGATGTGATTTATGAACAGACCTATCGATGTCCGTAAAAGCGGACCACAGTTTTTAACCGATTTTGACCATTTTTAATCCAAGTTTTAATCTGAAACTTTCAAGGATTATTCTATACACAATTCCGATCCCAATGATATGTTTATTGTTCAATTTTGACCGCAAAATCATTCCAGATCTGATAATGAATTTTCTGTTCGAAAACTGATCGAATTTTCTTAAAATTGATTGAGTTTTACTATGTTTTAAGGTCTGATATTGTTATAGATTGATTAAAAGACAAATTCGCTCAATATACTTGAACTTCAGATCATTCTGTCCGTAGAAACTTGTATAATCCGAAGAAAAAATAAAAGAGAAAAAGAGTAGAAATGAGATAATAGTGTCGAATCAGCTGATGTGGTATGAACTCCTCGTCCTGATGCTCTGATACCACTTGTTGGACCGTGTCGTGACCCTAAACGATCAGTTGAGAAAGTTTATCATTACGTATAAAGGCGGAATCAGAATACGTAATGTAACAGCAGCTTATCCTTTCAATTCCTATCTTTTTATTGCTTTCTGATGAAATTTTGACAGAGTTTCGTTCCACAAGCACACACATACATCTCCTGAACTAATGAACCGCTCACCTATATATAGTGTTTCTGGTCCGCTTATACGACATGTCAAATAAGCGGTCCAAAACATTTGACATATAAGCGATCCACACTAAGACACATAAGCGATCCAGACTAATACAATGACACATAAGCGATCCAGACTCTATATTACACAATATTTACACTTTGACCCCCTATTGAACAATATTGACTTCAGGATTTTTGTAGACGCGGTCAACAGACATTCCGTGCATCAACAAATGGCACTGGAATCGTAATTTTTGGACTTCGTTTACTATTTTTAAAGCGTCATTTCGTAACAGCAGCTAGAGCTGCATTTTTCTGCTGAAAATATGTGTTTTGTTTTCTATCATCACTTGGGTTATGTGTAGATTTGGATCATGAAACTTGTACTGTAGATGACCACCGATGTATTTGTAATTACCCCACTTGAATTTCGTAAATCAGACGCTCGATGAATTTTAAATAAATTATCCCGTGGACTGTGGTCAGAAAAATATAAATCTGAGTTCAGTCCGGAAAATGAATTTTTATAAAATATTGGTAATGAACCGGACCCCGATATTTTTACACAATAAAATTTGGAACGTTTAAGACATTTTTTAAAAAATAGGGAATTTTTGGAATAAGTTAACTATTTTGTTAAAATGTCCAAAAACAGCCCGGTTTTGAATATTTATGCTGAAATGACATAAGCTGTAATTGGCGTGTCTAAATGTCGGGTAGGTTATCTGTGAATGATATAACATGTTATATGTGTTATGTGCGTTATCGTATGTTTGTTTATGAGTGGGGAATGGATGGGAAATATACATGGGCATAAACCGTCAAAGTGATGCATGTTGTGTGATAGATACGTGTAGGAACTTTGTGCTCTATTTGTAAGCCACTAAATGACTAACTGGTAAATCATACTAGGACGTGATTGGCCGACCTTGACTGTTAGCTATATTTGAGAATCTAACCAAGCAAACCGAGGTGAGTTCACACTTTCTACATGGCATGGGATTCCCGGTGGTTTGGGAATGGGTTAAAGAATTTAAAACTAAATCTACATATCCCCTTGGGAAGATATGTACGGCCATCCTCCATAGATTGGATGCCATTATTAATCCTACGAATTCTCCTGGTGCAGAATACGTACGTTCGTCCTCCTGGTGCAGGACAACAACCTTAAAACTAGCTAGACAAAACTCTATCAATAAGTCCCTCTTCATATCGACTTAATCGCCGAGGCCAATGGCGAGCGGGTCATTAGTTAATAGCGCTATTAGGTTTAACAAACCTCACACCGTGCCGTTCGGACGGGCTTGTACTAATGGACTATGGCAAACTATCAGTGATGATAGACACTGATGTAGGGCACAACTATTATTCGTAGTAGTCGATATCATACCGTCTAGTACTTCAAACGGGGAAAGCCCCCACTGATTATGGTTATGGTTTGGGTAATGAAAAGGAACTGGTTAAACACACTTTCAACTACGGGGTAACCCCCACGGCAATTAAGCAAACGAATGCCAAACCACATTTTTTAGAAACAACTTAAGACTAAACAACCAAACGTGAACTCACTCAACTTTGTTGTTGACTCGTTGTTACATGCCTTACAGGTCGCTAAACATTTGGAGCTTGCACGAGGAAGGAGTCGTTGAGGTGTGCGGACTGTTATGTTCCGTGCTTACTATTTAAATCCTTATGAACTTATTAAACTTGCGTTTTGAACTTTAACTTATAAACTATGGACTTATGCTTTTGGATTTACTCTTATGCTTTCGCTGTTTAAACTAAACATGGTCAAGTAGCTTTGGTCACCAATCGTATTGTGGTTGGTCTTATTTACTTAATTACGATGTTCAATATGATTGGTGGCTCGATCCTGGTCACGTAACGCCTCCAAGAGGTGGTACTCCGCATGGTGGATTTTGGGGGTGTGACAGATTGGTATCAGAGCCATTGGTTATAGAGAACTTGGTTTTAATAAGGGAAAAAAGTTTTTATTAAAACCAGACTATAACCTGTACAGTGCTTAACGATCCACAACGACGCTTCGCTCCACGTGCAAGACCCGACACCATAAGTGGTATGATTTATGTTATATTGTCGGTTAGATAGTTCTCACTGTGCATTAGATAATGTGATAATTGCTATTTGAACCTTGTGTGCTTACTCTCTATTGTCGTCCCACACTTATGCACCTTCGCGACACTTTTCTCACTTACGTTGCTTCATTATGAAGATCATGAGCGGACGCGGAGGACGTATCAACCTCACTCAAGCCCAGTTGACGGCTTTGATCAACGAACGAGTCGCTGAGGCACTCACAGGTAACCCTGCAGGAGGTATAACATGCCATACCAACTCACCTTAGGACGTTTAGATCCCACCTTCGCAAACCAACCCTCATGCTTAATCTTGTCTTTTATTCTCGCACAACAGGTCAACATGCTCAACCTCCTGTGTGCACATTCAAAATGTTCATGGACTGCCGACCTACTACTTTCAGTGGCACCGAAGGAGCAGTGGGCCTTCTTCACTGGTTTGAATAGCGTGAGTCAGTTTTTGAGATGTGCGAATGCCCCGAAGACCGTAGGGTGAAATATGCTACCGGAACACTTGAAGGAGCTGCGTTAACCTGGTGGAAGGCACATGTTCAACTACTAGGACTGGCAGTTGCTAATGCCACACCCTGGAATGGTTTCAAAGAACTAATCAAAGAGGAGTACTGCAGTCGGGATGACATCCACAAGGTAGAAATGGAGTCTTTCAACCTGAAAATGACGGGGTCTGAGATTGAGGCCTATACGAAAAGGTCAAATGAGTTGGCCATCTTGTGCCCTACCATGGTGGACCCTCCCATCAAACGAATTGAGCTGTATCTCAAGGGCCTTGTACCAGAGATTCAAAGTCACGTGACTTCAGCCAACCTGGGTACCATACAGCAAATCATCAAGTTGGCCCATCGACTCACTGACCAGGCGGTGGAGCAAAACAGGCTGCCCAAACGAATCAGCGCCACAGCTACTTCTGATGCACCTGGCGACAGCAAGCGAAAATGGGATGGGAACTCCAGCAAGGGTTCTGCTTCGGTTCAGTCTCAGCAGCGAAAGACTGATGACTACCAGAGTCCTGGTCAGCAATCTTCCGGTAATCAAGGACAGGGTGGATACCGAGGAAACCACCCCAAGTGCAACCGATGCAACAAACATCACAGTGGGCAGTGCAACAAAGGTCGTTGCCTGAGGTGTAACAAGTTTGGTTATGAAGCAAAGGATTGCAAGAGTGCCCGACCAGCAAATCAGAATCGCCAACAACAACAACAAGCCCCATAGAACCACCAGCAGCAGCATCAGCAGGGAAATAAAGGATGCTTTCAGTGTGGCGCTGAAGGCCACTTTAAGAGGAACTGCCCCCAGCTGAACCAAAACCAGAACAATAACCAAAGAAACGGGAACCACAATGGAAACAACAACGGAGGCAACAATGGAGGTAACATTAATGGCAATGGCGCCCAAGGTCGGGTGTTCGTGATTGGTCAGGGAGAAGCAAGGAACGATCCCAACGTTGTGATGGGTAAGTTTCTTTTCGATGACTTCTTTGTTACTGTTTTATTCGATTCGGGTGCCGATACTAGTTATGTGTCCCTAAAAGTTAGCCAAATGCTTAAGCGCACTCCAACACTTTTGAACACCAAACACATGGTAGAACTAGCAAACGGTAAAAGTCTCGAAGCCACACACGTAGTTAAAGGTTGTAACCTCATTTTAGCTGGTCAGACTTTCCCTATCGATCTTATCCCTATCACAATTGGTAGTTTCGACGTTGTTATTGGGATGGATTGGTTATCTCACCATCAAGCGGAGATTGTTTGCAAGGAGAAAATCGTCCGCATTCCTCATCCTGGTGAAGAACCTCTCGTGATTCGTGGCGACAAGAGTGGTGCTGTCGAAGGCATCATCTCTTTACTTAAGGCCCAGAAGTGTTTGCGAAAGGGCCACACTGCCATTTTGGCACTCGTTACTGACACATCGACGGAAGAGAAGAGAATTGAAGACATTCCTATTGTGCGCGATTTTCCTGAGGTATTTCCAGAGGAATTACCTGGTCTTCCGCCTCATCGTCAAGTTGAGTTTCAAATCGAGCTAGCTCCTGGGGCAGCACCAGTAGCTCGAGCACCTTATCGTCTAGCTCCATCAGAACTTGAAGAACTGTCCACGCAATTACAAGAACTCTTGGAAAAGGGTTTTATACGTCCTAGCTCTTCGCCCTGGGGAGCTCCAGTCTTGTTCGTAAAGAAGAAAGATGGTACATTCAGAATGTGTATTGACTATCGCGAACTTAACAAAGTGACCGTGAAGAGCCGATATCCTCTTCCACGTATTGACGACTTGTTCGACCAGCTGCAAGGGTCAAGCTATTACTCTAAGATTGATTTGAGATCGGGATACCATCAGCTGAGAGTCCGAGATGAGGACGTCTCCAAAACAGCATTCAGAACTCGTTACGGCCATTACGAGTTTCTGGTTATGCCATTCGGGCTGACGAATGCACCCGCGGTCTTCATGGATCTCATGAACCGAGTGTGCAAGCCTTACCTGGATAAGTTCGTTATTGTGTTCATCGACGATATCCTGATCTATTCTAAGAGTCAGGAGGAACACGAGCATCATCTACGACTTATGCTGGAACTTCTTCGAAAAGAGCAATTGTATGCCAAGTTTTCGAAATGTGACTTCTGGCTTCGCGAAGTCCACTTTCTAGGCCATGTGGTAAACAAGGATGGAATTCATGTGGATCCATCTAAGGTTGAATCGATCAAGAACTGGCCTGCACCCCGCACACCAACAGAAATCCGCCAATTCTTGGGTTTGGCAGGATATTAAAAAAGGTTTATCAAGGATTTCTCCAATATTGCGCAACCCCTCACTTCACTGACTCAGAAGGGTGTCACCTATCGCTGGGGTGATGCATAGGAATCTGCGTTTCAGCACTTAAAGGATAGACTTTGTAGCGCGCATATCCTCTCGTTGCCTGAGGGCACATATGATTTTGTGGTTCATTGCGACGCTTCCATCCAAGGAATTGGTTGCGTATTGATGCAACGTGACAAGGTCATTGCCTACGCATCACACCAACTCAAAGTTCATGAAAGGAATTACACTACTCACGATCTGGAGCTGGGAGCAGTTGTTTTTGCACTAAAGATATGGAGACATTACCTGTACGGAACCAAGTGCACCATTTACACCGATCACAGGAGTCTCGAGCATATCTTCAAGCAAAAGGAATTAAATATGCGACAATGCCAATGGGTCGAACTCTTGAACGATTATGAATGCGCTATCAAATACCATCCGGGCAAGGCCAATGTTGTGGCCGACGCCCTCAGTCGAAAGGATACCCTACATAAGCGTGTACGTGCTTTACAACTTACCATCCAATCTAACCTTCCCGCTCAGATTCGTGATGCTCAGGTTGAAGCATTAAAAGCAGAGAACATCAGGGCTGAGTCCCTACGAGGATCGAGGCAGTGGCTAGAACAAAAGGAAGACGGCGCTTACTATGTAACAGGGCGCATCTGGGTTCCACTTTATGGAAACTTACGCGAGCTTGTGATGGACGAAGCGCACAAGTCTCGTTATTCGGTACATCCTGGTTTGGATAAAATGTACCACGACCTCAAGACTACGTATTGGTGGCCTGGCATGAAAGCCCACATAGCAACCTACGTCAGTAAGTGCTTGACTTGTGCGAGAGTCAAGACTGAATATCAGAAACCATCAGGCCTACTTCAACAACCAGAGATATCTAAATGGAAATGGGAGTAAATTTCCATGGATTTCGTTACTGGCCTGCCTAGATCTCAACGCGGAAACGATGCCATTTGTGTGATCGTAGATCGACTGACCAAGTCTGCACATTTTCTGGCCATCAAAGAAACGGATAAGTTTTCTACTCTTGCAGACATTTATCTAAAGGAAGTAGTGTCAAGGCACGGAGTGCCAACCTCTATTATATCTGATCGTGACGCGCGTTTTACTTCTGAACTGTGGCAAGCAATGCACAAGTCTTTTGGCTCACGTTTAGATATGAGCACCGCTTATCACCCACAGACGGATGGGCAATCTGAACGCACCATCCAAACCCTTGAAGACATGCTTAGGGCATGTGTAATCGATTTTGGTAATGGCTGGGAAAAGCACCTCCCGCTAGTGGAGTTCTCATATAACAACAGCTACCACACCAGCATCCAGGCTGCTCCGTTTGAGGCATTGTACGGACGCAAATGCCGATCACCTCTCTGTTGGGCAGAAGTTGGTGATAGTCAAATCACTGGCCCAGAACTTGTGGTAGATACCACCAAGAGAATTGCTCAAATACGATAGCGAATGGCGGCAGCTCGTGACCGTCAGAAAAGCTATGCTGATAAGGGAAGAAAACCACTCGAGCTCCAGGTTGGGGATCGAGTGCTACTCAAAGTCTCACCTTGGAAAGGTGTAGTTCGCTTTGGCAAACGAGGCAAAATCAATCCGTGTTATGTCGGACCATTCGAAGTCACCGAGAAAATTGGCAAAGTCTCCTACAGGTTGAATCTACCTGAAGAACTCAGCGGAGTTCACAATGTTTTCCATGTGTCGAATCTGAAGAAGTGTCTGTCAGATGAGACCCTCATAGTTCCTCTTAAGGAACTCACAATCGACGACAAGCTGCGATTCGTCGAGGAACCAGTAGAGATTACGGATCGAGATGTTAAGATCCTCAAGCGTACCAGGATACCTCTGGTCCGAGTTCGTTGGAATGATCGTCGTGGCCCAGAGTATACCTGGGAACGAGAAGACCAAATGAAACTCAAGTATCCCCAGCTGTTTAAGAAAAACGCAACCACTACTGAGGCTGAAGCTACTGTAGAATTTCGGGACGAAATTCCAAATCAACGGGGGGATGATGTGACACCCCAGGAAAATCAGGAAAACAATGCAACTTAACTAGCTTCCTCAGTAACCACGCGCTAAATTTTGGGACAAAATTCTCTTAACAGGGGGAGAATGTGACAACCCTCATAATTCCATGTATTCCGTACAATTTATTAATGATAATTAAAGTGCTTGACGACTGTGTGGAATTACTTAACTGCTCTCTGATTACTGCGTCA
The DNA here is from genome assembly GCA_030545235.1 of Helianthus tuberosus. Taxonomy (NCBI): domain Eukaryota; kingdom Viridiplantae; phylum Streptophyta; class Magnoliopsida; order Asterales; family Asteraceae; genus Helianthus; species Helianthus tuberosus. The sequence continues at coordinate 143,139,346 of CM060365.1, forward strand.
TACTTACATGTACTTGTTAACATGCTAATAGTATACAGAAAAGTTACTAAATAGTCCGGTATGCCTTCCTAAGTGTTGAAAATTAAAAACGTTACAAAAATATATACATAGGACACTTTACGGATTAATTAAGCAGTTTAACGGAACAGTGTCAAACCAAACAACCGGACTTTACCCGGAACATGAAAATATTACCAAACACATTGTTTTTACTTCTCTGAGCTAGTTAGGGTCCCCGAACACCCTAACACCCATCATATTATTACACACATACTAATACCCTAACTACATACTTAAACCTTAACCAAACTAGTAACTATTTCATTATAACCCAACCAAACTAAACCTCCCCCCCCAAAGATCGGTTATGGGGTGTCCCCCCCCCCACTCTTAGACTTTTGAATTATTAAATTGGATGATGTTATGTACTATGGTGAACATAAGGCACAAGGGATAATAGTATGTTGGAAGTTCTTTCTATAAATCCAAGAGTTATAAGGTTTCATTGTCCATTCATAACTTCAAACACCATCTTCTTCTTCCCCCTTCTTTGAATTCGGCAGCCACAACCACCCACCATATCACCACCATCCAACTTCCCTACAAGCATTTTATACACACACAAAGGTGCTGGAGACCGAACAAACAAGCTTGGTGCACTCGGAAGCTCAAGGACCTCTCTCGTTTTCTTTTATCCACCACTTTTATGTCTTGTTTCTTCCCTAGCCTTGTGCTAGTTGTAAGTGTTCTAAATCACCATCTTGTTCTTGATTTTAGTGGTTAATAGATGTTTGTATGGTGAAATATGAAGAACACACAAGAACATGACATAAAGCCTTGTACATAAGGAATAAAAGGTGGATAAAGAGAAGTTATGTGTGTAAATCATGTAGATCTTGTGTGGTTATGATTTTTGGTTGATTATCTGATTCTTTGCTGGGTAATATTGATGTTTGATGTTGTTATAATCACTAAACATGATTAACGGAATCAATCGAACACAAGTTAGTAAGTTAAAGAATGAAAACAGAATCTCTCCAAGTTTTACAGCCAACTTCAGTTGGCTGTAAACAGGTCATAAACTCTATGAAAAACTGATACTTTGATTCTATAACGTGTTATTATGAAATATGGTTCTAATGGCACCGGAATCGTAATTTTTGGACTTCGTTTACTATTTTTAAAGCGTCATTTCGTAACAGCAGCTAGAGCTGCATTTTTCTGCTGAAAATATGTGTTTTGTTTTCTGTAATAACTTGGGTTCTGTGTAGAGTTGGATCATGAAACTTGTACTGTAGATGACCACCGATGTATTTGTAATTACCCCACTGGAATTTCGTAAATCGGACGCTCGATGAATTTTAAATAAATTATCCCGTGGACTGTGGTCAGAAAAATATAAACCTGAGTTCAGTCCGGAAAATGAAATTTTATAAAATATTGGTAATGAACCGGACCCCGATATTTTTACACAATAAAATTTGGAACGTTTAAGACATTCTATAAAAATTTGGGAATTTTTGGAATAAGTTAACTATTTTATTAAAATGTCCGAAAACAACCCGGTTTTGAATATTTATGCTGAAATGACATAAGCTGTAATTTGCGTGTCTAAATGTCGGGTAGGTTATCTGTGAATGATATAACATGTTATATGTGTTATGTGCATTATCGTATGTTTGTTTATGAGTGGGGAATGGATGGGAAATATACATGGGCATAAATCGTCAAAGTGATGCATGTTGTGTGATAGATACGTGTAGGAACTTTGTGCTCTATTTGTAAGCCACTAAATGACTAACTGGTAAATCATACTAGGACGTGATTGACCGACCTTGAATTTTAGCTATATTTGAGAATCTAACCGAGCAAACCGAAGTGAGTTCACACTTTCTACAAGGCATGGGATTCCCGGTGGTTTGGGAATGGGTTAAAGAATTTAAAACTAAATCTACATATCCCCTTGGGAAGATATGTACGGCCATCCTCCATAGATTGGAAGCCATTATTAATCCTACGAATTCTCCTGGTACAGAATACGTACGTTCGTCCTCCTGGTGCAGGACAACAACCTTAAAACTAGCTAGACAAAACTCTATCAATAAGTCCCTCTTCATATCGACTTAATCGCCGAGGCCAATGCCGTTCGGACGGGCGTCTACTAATGGACGATGGCAAACTGTCAGTGATGATAGACATTGATGTAGGGCACAACTATTGTTCGTAGTAGTCGATATCATACCGTCTAGTAGTTCAAACGGGGAAAGCCCCCACTGATTATGGTTATGGTTTGGGTAATGAAAAGGAACTGGTTAAACACACTTTCAACTACGAGGTAACCCCCACGGCAATTAAGCCATCGAAAGTCAAACCACGTTTTTTAGAAACAACTTAAGACTAAACAACCAAACGTGAACTCACTCAACTTTGTTGTTGACTCGTTGTTACATGCCTTACAGGTCGCTAAACATTTGGAGCTTGCACGAGGAAGGAGTCGCTGTGGTGTGCGGACTGTTATGTTCCGTGCTTACTATTTAAATCCTTATGAACTTATTAAACTTGCGTTTTGAACTTTAACTTATAAACTATGGACTTATGCTTTTGGATTTACTCTTATGCTTCCGCTGTTTAAACTAAACATGGTCAATTAGCTTTGGTCACCAATCGTATTGTGGTTGGTCTTATTTACTTAATTACGATGTTCAATATGATTGGTGGCTCGATCCTGGTCACGTCACGCCTCCAAGCGGTGGTACTCGGCATGGTGGATTTTGGGGGTGTGACAGTAGTTGACCGTTTGACCAATTCAGCTCACTTCCTACTGATACGAGAAGACTTTAAGGTAGAAAAATTTGCCCGAATCTACACCGACGAAATCATTTGTCGACACAGAACGCCTCGTGACATCATCTCTGACCGCGATGGTCGGATTACCTCGCGTCTTTGGGAAACGTTTCAATCTGCTCTCGGTACTACTTTTAATCTAAGTACTGCTTTCCATCCCCAAACCGACAGTCAGACTGAAAGAACGATTCGCCCCCTTAAAGACATGCTTCGCTCATGTGTCATAGATTTCGGTGGTAATTGGGACACGCACTTACCTTTAGTCGAATTCTCATACAATAACAGTTATCATTCTAGCATACAAATGGCACCATTTGAGGCATTATACGGAAGGAAATGTCGATCGCCTATTGTGTGGCACGAGATCGGAGATGCGCAAATTACCGGTCCCGAGCTATTGCAAGAAACGACTGACAAATTCCTCCAAATTCGAGACAATCTCCTGAAAGCTCGGAGCCGACAGAAAAGTTACGCTGATAGACGCCGCAAGCCCCTTGAATTTGATGTTGGCGATCATGTACTCCTAAAGGTTGCACCTTGGAAGGGGGTGATCAGATTCGGCAAGAAAGGAAAGCTCGCGCCTCGATATGTTGGGCCCTTTAAAATTCTGGAAAGGATTGGAAAAGTGGCCTACAGACTCGAACTACCAGAGGAACTGAGTAACGTATATCTGACTTTCCATGTTTCGAACCTTAGAAAGTGCTTGGCCGACCAGGAATTTCATGTCTCTCTTGAGGATTTACAAGTGGACGAAACATTACACTTCATGGAAAAGCCTGTCGAGATCGTGGGACGAGAAACCAAGGTGCTCAGACGCTCACACATTCCCATTGTGAAGGTTCGCTAGGAAGGCTAACGCGGTGTCGAGTTTACCTGGGAACTCGAAAGCGACATGAAGGCGAAGTACCAGCAACTGTTTGTTACGCCTACTTCTTAAATTCTGGGAGGAAATTTCCTAAAGTAGGGGAGGCTGTAACAACCCGCTTTTGAGAAGTCAAAGTCAAAGTCAAAGGAAGAAAAGATTGCTAATTGCAATCTGTCACTCCTTGCTTAACTATTGATTGTAGTTTAATGACTTGTAATCGAACCTATCTATTTAATCGCTTTAGTTGTATTATGTGGAGTATCTATTAATAATCGAGGATTTATCGCTATTTAATCGCATACTTATCGCTAATCGCTATCGCGTTTGCAACTCGAATTATGTGTTCTGGATATTGTTTTATGTGTGTGTGCTATTTATGTGTTACTTGTGCATATTATGTTTATGTTGAGGTGTTAATCGCAATCGTAATTCTATCACATCGCAATCAAATCGCAAACGCTAAACGCAAGTTATTTATAGTGATTGTATGTTAGATATAGTAGTTAGGTTATTTGAGTAACTATTGGGTAATACTATCGCATCGCTCTCTCGAATCGCATCGCAACGCTCAACACACGAATCGAAACGACAAAACTCAACGCATCGGACACCTTGATCGAGTGGCCGTCCGATCAAGTGGTCGTCCGATCGAAAATGTCATCCGATCGAGTTGCCATCCGATCGGACTACCATCCGATCGGATTGCCATCCGATCGGTGACCTATCCGACCCTTGACACTTTCCTTTTTGGGAAACCCTATAAATACCCTCCTGTCACATCATTTGTGATGTGACAGCTCCTCACTCGAACCAGCCGCACTCAAGGACTCATTTCTCTCGATTTCTCTAGATTCTTGTAAGTTTCCAACCTAAATCTTGTACTTCTATGATCTACACACACTTCTTCACCATTTTCACCTTTGAATCTTAACTTTTAACCATGAAATCACCGGATTTGAGGTGTTCTAGGGTGATGTCATCATGGAGTTCTTAGGAACTTCAAAGATTGGCTTCATTCCACCAAGAACAACTTAGATTTGAAGGATTTCCACATGAATAATCATTGTTTTCACATAGATCTTCACATATTCTTGGTTAAAAGGATTGAAAGAAGGTTTTCCAACTTTCTTTCAACTCTTTTACACTCAATGAACTCAAAACTGATAGAATCAGAGCTCGTTCTGATCTTCTACTCTTTCTTAGTGATGTGTTGGTTCAAGATCTGAATTCTATCCAAGGGATAACCGATTTCGATTTAAACTCAAACAACCGTCTTGAACAGTGAACTGGTCGGACTAGGGTGGTTCCTGTTCGATCGGGTCACTTAGGTCGAGGTGGGGGTTTCTGTTGTTTAGCACGTCATCGTAACGTTTTGATCAAAACTGCAAAACTTTCAACGAATCAAGAGTCAAGACGATCAGGTCGTTGGGACGGATTGCCGTCCGATCGGATAGCCATCCCATCGGCTTGCACTTGGTTCCACACTTAAACTTTTCATTCAAACTTTCAAGGTTCTGGACGTCGAACGAATTACCGTCCGATCGGATTGCCATCCGATCTTGTGACGTCTGGGACTTTGGTACTTGATCAATTTAAAAAGAACAGTAGTTCCAATGGATTGCTATCTGATCGGATTGCCATCCGATCGAGTGACAGCCCTGCTGTGAACTTGTTCTCACTAAGTGTCCAGCCAATCGGATCGCTATCCGATCGAACGAACTGAAGGATAAAGATACTTCTCTATTTTCAAAATGCTACAACGAAAACTTCAAAGCCATCATACACAAACACGTCCTTACCAAACGAATGCCAATCTAGTCGAATGGCCATCCGATCAGATGTCCATCCGATCAGATGACCATCAGAACGGATTGACATCCGATCGACTGGCCATCCGATCGGATTGCCATCCGATCGGATTACCATCCGATACTTGGTCACCCTTCACCGTTTTACGCACCGCTTTTCACTTATGTTATCGTTAACTATTCCGGCTAATCACTCTAGCGCTCCCTTCAATCCATTAACTTCCATCAATGTGAGTATACTCGATCCCTTTTTGCTTTATGCACTTTTGGGTGTTACATATGTTACTTATTCTAAATCACATCGATCACACAACGCAAACACTATTTATACGCTGACCTCTAATGCATGTTATACGTGACTCGATGAATGCATGTTTGTTATGTTTACACATTGATTGCTGTCTACCTGCCTTAGCAACGATAGTACTATAGTTTGGACTCAGCACCTGTTCACTCAGGGGTTGTTAAGGATAATACTTCATGTGTTCGTAGTGGTGAACATGTGATGCGCACGCGCTACTCGCAGTCAAATCGCAGTCATTGGTATTGATAGGATCTTTGTCGATAACTTACATGCTTCACATTATACGTTGTACATGCTGGTTATGCGTAAACGATTTCGATCTCTATTACTATTATAAAACTTGTATACTCACCTTTACACTATGTGTATTGACCTCTAATTTAACGTATGTGAGAGGTGCTTAGGATGTTTGCTTGCTGTTTGATGAATCGAGCTAGGATGGAGTCTAGAAACAAACTAAATAAAATCTGAGTTGTCGGAATGGATATTTGTCTTTGAGAACAATGTCTGTAATAACTTTTTTTATTTTATATGTTTGTGGTATGGGACATGAACCTTAATATATCATAACGAATAGTTGTTATGGATTCTCCTGGACAATCAGTTTCGCTCAGTGCCATGCCCAATGTTTCCATCATCGGTTGGGGTGTGACATCAACCATCCTAGTACTACTCTCGCACAAGCATGCTTAACTGCGGAGTTCTGATGGGATCCGGTGCATTAGTGCTGGTATGATCGCAACCGAGAAATACCACCTCCTTATTCATTTATACCTTTCCACGCCTTGATCCCATGCCCACCTATGCTCTCATGTGTGGTCTACGTTACGCGTCTCTGGCCCGTCGTGCGCGCGCGCCTTTGTCAAAGCCTTCCTTTAACAAAAGCGGCCACTCCTGTCAATAGGCTCTCACGCTTTCCAATAAACTAAGGACACGTCAGGCCAACGCATACGAGGGGGCCCGTCTCCCCATATCTGGCTCCCGCACCGACGAGCCTTCGACACGGTAAACCGTGTTTAATCGAAAGTGCGCCTCCGGACACCCCGTAGCCCCGTTCCCACATCAACGACCACTCAGATGCTACGCGAAAGATACATCGACTGGTAAATAAAATAAACCAAAAAACGAAAAAAAGGGGGTTGCAACACGAGGACTTCCCAGGGGGTTACCCATCCTGGTAGTACTCTCGCCCAAGCACGCTTAACTCCTGAGTTCTGATGGGATGTGGAACATTAGTGCTGGTATGATCACAACCGAAAGAATATACCTCCTTATTCCTTTATACCTTTCCACGCCTTGATCCCATACCTACATATGCTCTCATGTGTGGCCTATGTTACACGTCTCGGGCCCGTCGTGCGCGCGCACGCCTTTGCCATAGCCTTCCTTTGACAAAAGAGGCCACTCCCGTCAATAGGCTCTCACGCTTTCTGTCACACCCCCAAAATCCACATGCGGAGTATCACCGCTTGGAGGCGTGAGTGACCAGGATCAAGCCACCAATCATATTGAACATACATGTAAGTAAATATAAAATCCAACACAATATAATTGGTGTCCAAATCAAAACATAATTAAGTTGCAAGCGGAAGCATAATGTTTAAAACCAAAGCATAAGTTTAAATCTTTCAAATGTTTAACATGGCACACTACTGTCCATGTCCCACAACGACTACGCCTCCCCGTGCAAGCTCCATAAGCATCTAAAGACCTGCAAGGCATGTAACAACGAGTCAACAACAAAGTTGAGTGAGTTCACAGATGGTTGTTTAGTTTTTGTGTTTGTTTCGAAAACCATGAGTTGTTTCGTAAACCACGAGTTAACCAATATCCTTGTTTCCCAAACCATAGCCAAAACCAGTGGGGGCTTCCCCATGTAAACCACTAGACCGTTACCATATCGACAACTGATGAACAATAAGTTGTGCCCTACGTCAATGTCTATCCTCATTGACTAAATTCCCAGATCCATTAGTACACGCCCGTCCTACCGGCACGGTGTGAGGCTTGTCAACCCTAATAGCGCTAATAACTAATGACCCGCTCGCCATTGGCCCGGCGATTAAGTCGATATAAAAATGAGGGACTTCATGATAGAGTTTTGTCTAGTTAGTTAATGTTGTCGTCCTTTCTATGGAGGAGCGGAGGTACGTAATCTACCCAAGGAGATTACGCAGGTTCAATGTTGTCATCCTTCCTATGGAGGAGCGGAGGTACATATTCTACCCAAGGAGAATATGCAGGTTCCATTTATTCTCTTTACCCATTCCCTAACCACCGGGAATCCCATGCCTTGTAGAAAGTGTGAACTCACCTTAGTTTGCTCGGCAGATAAACAAAATGGTCACTTGAGCTAGGTTTGGTTAACCACATCCTTGCATGGTTACCATACAAGTCAGGTCTAGGTTCAAGTAATGTACATAATTTTACACATAGCCTAACAGGTTACAACACATAGTGATCATGGCAAACACATAGAATCACGTAAACAGTCAAGTCCACATAATGCCCAACTTGTGCGACTCAGATGGTTGGGCTCGCACAAGTTCATTAGCCCAATAGTCTTGTGCGATTCAATAAATGAAGCCCAAAAACAATCGGCCCAACCTGTTGTGCATCCAACACAACCTTGTGCGACTCGCAACGGGTTGTGCGATCCAACATACCCAGCCCAAATAACATAAGCAGTCCAGCATGTAAACGGCCCAAACAAATAAACATGAATCAAATTATGCGATCCATTTAACCTTGTGCGACTCAGAACATCTTGTGCGAATCGGAACATCTTGTGCGACTGGGTTCGGGGCTTTAAGGCCCAACTTACATAATAAAGCCCAAACAGTGTGTGTGGCCCAAGCCTTGTGCGATCAGCACTGTCTTGTGTGATCCACAAGGTCTTGTGTGATCACGCATAACTAATCAGTACCCTGTGCTTATGTAGTTACACTAAGCTTGTGCAATGCACCTTGTGCGATCAGATCAGGTCTTGTGTGACCTGATCTTGTGCGACCGACAATCTTGTGCGATTGGTTATGAGATTTTCCTAAAATCATGCAATTCAATTAATTATCCTAACGGTTTCCATTTAACTTGCAAGATTCAATTTTAACAGTTTCCATTCATGTGATATTCGATCAAATCAAGCAATTTTTATTTATTTCTCATGAACCCTAACAATTTATCAAGCATAAACAGTAACCATAACACCTAAACATATTAACATGGTTTATGTTCTTGATCACTAGTATGTATTCTATCATGACTTCACAACAAATCGTCTAAACCTAAACACATCATAGCCGAGTAACATACATTCAATTCTTGATAATCATCATGCAAATTCCGAATCATATGAACATTGTCAAATATACATGTGAGCCGATTTTTATGAACACAAACCCTTAACAATTTTATCATAATCAGACACATAACATCCCTAAATCATCATGTAAAACATATAAGCCAACATGCAGTCAAAAGAATTACACTAACCGGTTAAAGAATGGAATGAGAGTTGATCCAAACGAGAAAGCTTCGAGAGAGATGGGATGTTGTTGCCGTCAGGTTTGAGAGGAAGAGGAAGGAGGAACTAGGGCTTGTGTGTGTTTGTGTTTTGCAAGTAATGACAAACAAATTCCCACAAGAGTGTTTGTATTCGTAAGAGGAGTGGGCCGACCCCATACATGGGCTGCCCTTGGTTCAGATACAAAGAGTGTGGCCCGAATGGGCTTGTGCGATCGGCCAAGTGTTGTGTGATCGGGCTTGTTTTGTGTGATCCTATTACATACATACATGCACTACACATAATCACATAACATAACAACATAACATTCCATTAATTATCAAAGTTCACGTAATCACGTAACGTACACACCGGTTACATCAAAGTACAAAGAGAGATTTGAAATACGAGTTGTCACATTATCCCCAAGTTGAAAGAAATTTCGTCCCGAAATTTAGCACGTACTCACTGAGGAAGCTAGTTAGGTTGCATGGTTTTCCTGGTTTTCCTGGGGTGTCACATCCTTCCCCCGTTGGTTTGGAATTTCGTCCCGAAATTCCCCAGTAGCTTCAGCCTCAGTAGTGGTTTCATTGTTCTTGAACAACTGGGGATACTTGTGCTTCATCTGGTCTTCGCGTTCCCAGGTAAACTCTGGGCCACGACGGGAGTTCCAACGAACTCGAACAAGAGGAATTCTGGTACGCTTGAGAATCTTCACCTCTCGGTCAGTAATCTCTACTGGTTCCTCGAAAAATCATAGTTGCTCATCGATAGTGAGCTCCTTTAAAGGAACTATGAGGGTCTCATCTGACAGACACTTCTTCAGATTTGACACATGGAACACGTTGTGAACTCCACTGAGTTATGCTGATAGGTTCAGTTTGTAGGCCACTTTGCCTATTTTCTCTATTATTTCGAAAGGTCCAACGTATCGCGGGTTGAGTTTGCCTCGTTTACCAAAACGAACAACACCTTTCCAAGGTGAGACTTTGAGTAGCACTCGATCCCCAACCTGGAACTCGAGTGGTTTCCTGCGCTTATCAGCGTAGCTTTTCTGACGGTCACGAGCTGCCCCCATTCGTTGTCGTATTAGAGCAATCCTTTCTGTCGTGTCTACCACAAGTTCTGGGCCAGTGATCTGGCTATCACCAACCTCTGCCCAGCAAAGAGGTGATCGGCATTTACGTCCGTACAATGCCTCAAACGGAGCGACCTGGATACTGGTGTGGTAACTGTTATTATACGAGAACTCCACTAAAGGGAGGTGCTTTTCCCAGCCATTGCCAAAATCGATTACACATGCCCTAAGCATGTCTTCAAGGGTTTGGATGGTGCGTTCAGACTGCCCATCCGTTTGCGGGTGATATGCTGTGCTCATATCTAATCGAGAGACAAAAGACTTGTGCATTACCTGCCACAGTTCAGAAGTAAAACGCGCATCACGATCATATATGATAGAGGTTGGCACCCCGTGCCTTGAAACCACTTCTTTCAAGTAAACGTCTGCTAAAGTAGAGAACTTTTCTGTTTCTTTGATAGCCAAAAAGTGTGCAGACTTGGTCAGTCGATCCACTATCACCCAAATAGTGTCATTTTCGCGCTGAGATCTAGGCAGACCAGTAACAAAATCCATGGAAATTTGCTCCCATTTCCATTTTGGTATCTCTGGTTGTTGAAGTAGGCCTGATGGTTTCTGATACTCGACTTTGACTCTCGCACAAGTTAAACATTTACTGACGTAAGTTGCTATGTGAGCTTTCATGCTAGGCCACCAGTATGTAGTTTTGAGATCGTGATACATCTTATCCGAACCAGGATGTACTGAGTAACGAGACTTGTGTGCTTCATCCATCACAAGTTAGCGTAAGTTTCCATAAAGTGGGACCCAAATGCGCCCTGTTACGTAGTATGCGCCGTCCTCCTTTTGTTCTAACCGTTTCCTCGATCCTCGTAGGGACTCCGCCCTGATGTTCTCTGCTTTCAAAGCTTCTAGCTGAGCATCCCGTATCTGAGTAGGAAGACTAGATTGGATGGTAAGTTGTAATGCACGCACGCGTTTAGGTGTTGTATCCTTTCGACTGAGGGCGTCGGCCACCACATTGGCTTTGCCCGGATGGTACTTGATCGCGCATTCATAATCATTCAAAGGCTCGACCCATCGACGTTGTCGCATGTTTAACTCCTTTTGCTTGAAGATATGCTCGAGACTCCTGTGATCGGTGTAAATGGTGCACCTGGTACCGTACAGGTAATGTCTCCATATCTTAAGGGCAAAAACCACTGCTCCCAACTCCAAGTCGTGCATAGTGTAGTTCCTTTCGTGGACCTTAAGTTGACGTGACGCGTAGGCAATGACCTTGTCACGTTGCATCAACACGCAACCAAGTCCTTGGATGGACGCGTCGCAATAAACTATGAAATCATCTGTGCCTTCAGGCAATGAGAGGATAGGCCCGCTACAAAGTCTATCCTTTAAGTGCTGAAACGTGGACTCTTGTGCATCTCCCCAATAATAGGTGACACCTTTCTGAGTTAGTGAGGTGAGAGGTTGGGCAATCTTGGAGAAATCCTTGATAAACCTTCTGTAATAACCTGCCAAACCCAAGAATTGGTGGATTTCTGTTGGTGTATGAGGTGCATGTCAGTTCTTGATCGAGTCTACCTTGGATGGATCAACGTGAATCCCATCCTTGTTTACCACGTGGCCAAGGAAATGGACTTCACGAAGCCAAAAGTCACATTTCGAAAACTTGGCATAAAGCTGCTCTGCTCGAAGAAGTTCTAAAATAAGTCGCAGATGTTGCTCGTGCTCTTCCTGACTCTTAGAGTAGATCAGGATGTCGTCGATGAAAACAATAACGAACTTGTCCAATTAAGGTTTGCACACTCGGTTCATAAGATCCATGAAGACCGCAGGTGCGTTTGTCAACCCGAATGGCATGACCAAAAACTCATAGTGCCCATAACGAGTTCTAAATGCTGTTTTGGAGACGTCCTCTTCTCGGACTCTCAGCTGGTGATATCCCAATCTCAGATCAATCTTTGAATAGAAACTCGACCCTTGCAGCTGGTCGAATAGGTCATTAATACGTGGAAGAGGATAGCGATTCTTCACAGTCACTTTGTTGAGTTCACGGTAGTCAATACACATTCTGAAGGTACCGTCTTTCTTTTTCACGAATAGCACTGGAGCTCCCCAGGGCGAAGAGCTAGGACGAATAAAACCTTTATCCAAAAGCTCTTGTAGTTGCGTAGACAGCTCTTCTAGTTCTGATGGGGCTAAACGATAAGGTGCTTGAGCTATGGGCGCTGCTCCAGGAGCTAGCTCGATTTGATACTCGACTTGTCGGTGAGGCGGAAGACCAGGTAATTCCTCAGGAAAGTCACGCACAATCGGAAAATCTTCTATCTTCTTCTCCTTCTTTGATGTATCAGTAACGAGAGCCAGAATAGCTGTGTGGCCCTTCCTCAAACACTTCTGGGCCTTAAGGAAAGAGATGATGCTCACGACCGCACCACTCTTGTCGCCACGAATCACGAGAGGTTCATCACCTGAACGAGGAATACGGACAATCTTCTCGTTGCAAAGAATCTCTGCTTGGTGTTGGGATAACCAATCCATCCCAATGACAACGTCGAAACTACCCAGAACGATAGGGATGAGGTCGATAGAGAAGGTCTGATTAGCAAGAACAAGATTACAACCCTTGACTACGTGTGTGGCCTCTAAACTCTTACCATTAGCTAGCTCTACAGTGTGCTTGGTGTTCAAAAGTGTTAGGGTACGCTTAAGCATTTGACTAACTCTTAAGGACACGTAGCTAGTATCGGCACCCGAATCAAATAAAACAGTAACATAAAAGTCGTCCAGTAGGAACTTACCCGTCACGACATTGGGATCGTTCCTTGCATCACCTTGTCTAATCACAAAAACACGTCCCCTAGCACCATTGCCTTCATTGTTACCCCCATTGTTTCCATTCCTTTGATTTTTGTTGTTCTGATTCTGGTTCAATTGGGGGCAGTTCCTCTTGAAGTGGCCTTCAGCACCACACTGAAAGCATCCCCTATTACCCTGATGTTGCTGCTGCGGGTTCTGTGGAGCCTGTTGTTGCGGCTGACGATTTTGATTTGTAGGATATGGGCTCCTGCATTCCTTTGCTGCGTGACCAAACTTGTTACATCGATGGCAGTGACCTTTGTTGCACTGCCCACTGTGGTGCAGGTTACATCGATTGCACTTAGGGTGGTTTTCCTTATACCCACTTTGACTTTGATTCTGACTGCTTGCGAATTGCTGACCAAGACTCCTGAAGTCGTCAGTCTTTCGCTGCTGGGACTGGAACTGAACAGAAGTAGAACCCTTGCTTGAATTTCCATCCCACTTGCGCTTGTTATCGCTAGGAGCCTCTGAAGTAGCTGTAGCACTGATACGCTTGGGCAGCTTGTTTTGCTCCACTGCCTGGTCAGTGAGACGATGAGCTAGTTGTATAACTTGCTGAATGGTTCCAAGGTTAGCTGAAGTCACATGGCTCTGAATTTCTGGCACTAAACCCTTGAGATACAGCTCGATACGTTTGATGGGAGGGTCTACCATAGTAGGACACAAGATAGCCAGCTCGTTTGATCTCTTCGTATAGGCTTCGATTTCAGACCCCGACATCTTCAAATTGAAAAGTTCCACCTCTAGCTTGTGGATGTCATCCCGACTACAGTACTCCTCTTTGATCAGTTCCTTGAAGTCATTCCATGGGGTGGCATTAGCAACCGCCAGCCCTAAAAGCTGAACCTGCGCCCTCCACCAGGTTAACGCAGCACCCTCGAGTGCTCCAGTAGCAAACTTTACCCTACGAGCCTTAGGGCATTCACACATCTCAAAGACAGATTCGAGCTTCTCAAACCAGTGGAGGAGACCTACAGCTCCTTCTGTACCACTAAAGGCACTAGGTCTACAGTCCATAAAGGTCTTGAACGTACACACGGGAGGCTGAGCAGGCTGACCTGTCACGCGAGAAAGAAAAGGCGAGATTAAGCATGAGGTCGTGAGAGTAGGATCTAAACATCCTAGGATAGGTTGAAATGGCAGGTTATACCTCCTGCAGGGACAGCTGCGAGTGCCTCAACAACTCGTTCATTGATTAGAGCCGTCAGCTGGGCTTGAGTCAAGTTCAGACGTCCACTCATGATCTTCACATCGAAGAAAACACAAGTAAGAAAAGTGTCACGCATGTGTGTAAATGTGTAGTGACAGAAGAGAGTAGGCACACAGAGTTCAAGCAACAGTTGGTATACTAACTAAACATATCATGATCAATGCCCTACTTAAACTATCAGGCTAGTAAAACAATCACAAACCATATCACCTACTGCGTTGAATCTTGCACGTGGACCGAAGCGTCGTTGTGGATCGTTGAGCACTGTATAGGTTATAGTTTGGTTTTCTTAAAAAAACTTTTTCCCTTTTTAAAACCAAGTTCACTATAACCAATGGCTCTGATACCAATCTGTCACACCCCCAAAATCCACATGCGGAGTATCACCGCTTGGAGGCGTGACTGACTAGGATCAAGCCACCAATCATATTGAACATACATGTAAGTAAATATAAAATCCAACACAATATAATTGGTGTCCAAATCAAAACATAATTAAGTTGCAAGCGGAAGCATAATGTTTAAAACCAAAGCATAAGTTTAAATGTTTCAAATGTTTAACATGGCACACGACTGTCCATGTCCCACAACAACTACACCTCCCCGTGCAAGCTCCATAAGCATCTAACGACCTGTAAGGCATGTAACAATGAGTCAACAACAAAGTTGAGCGAGTTCACAGATGGTTGTTTAGTTTTTGTGTTTGTTTCGAAAACCATGAGTTGTTTCGTAAACCACGAGTTAACCAATATCCTTGTTTCCCAAACCATAGCCAAAACCAGTGGGGGCTTCCCCAAGTAAACCACTAGACCATTACCATATCGACAACTGACGAACAATAAGTTGTGCCCTACCTCAATGTCTATCATCATTGACTAAGTGCCCAGATCCATTAGTACACGCCCGTCCTACCGGCACGGTGTGAGGCTTGTCAACCCTAATACCACTATTAACTAATGACCCGCTCGCCATTGGCCCGACGATTAAGTCGATTTAAAAATAAGAGTCTTCATGATAGAGTTTTGTCTAGTAAGTTAATGTTGTCATCCTTCCTATGGAGGAGCGGAGGTACGTAATCTACCTAAGGAGATTACGCAGGTTCAATGTTGTCGTCCTTCCTATGGAGGAGCGGAGGTACATATTCTACCCAAGGAGAATATGCAGGTTCCATTTAATCTCTTTACCCATTCCCTAACCACAGGGAATCCCATGCCTTGTAGAAAGTGTGAACTCACCTTAGTTTGCTCGGCAGATAAACAAAATGGTCATTTGAGCTATGTGTGGTTAACCACATCCTAGCATGGTTACCATACAAGTCAGGTCTAAGTTCAAGTAATGTACATAATTTTACACATAGCCTAACAGGTTACAACACCTAGTGATCATGGCAAACACGTAGAATCACGTAAACACTCAAGTCCACATATTGCCCAACTTGTGCGACTCAGATGGTTGGGCTCGCAAAAGTTCATTAGCCCAATAGTCTTGTGCGATCCAATAAATGAAGTTCAAAAACAATCGGCCCAACCTGTTGTGCGTCCAGCACAACCTTGTGCGACTCGCAACGGGTTGTGCGATCCAACATACCAAGCCAAAATAACATAAGCAGTCCAGCATGTAAACGGCCCAAACAAATAAACATGAATCAAATTGTGCGATCCATTTAACCTTATGCGACTCAGAAAATCTTGTGCTACTCGGAACATCTTGTGCGACTGGGTTCTGGGCTTTAAGGCCCAACTTACATAATAAAGCCCAAACAGTGTGTGTGGCACAAGCCTTGTGCGATCGGCACTGTCTTGTGCGATCCACAAGGTCTTGTGCGATCACGCATAACTAATCAGTACCCTGTGCATATGTAGTTGCACTAAGCTTGTGCGATGCACCTTGTGCGATCAGATCAGGTCTTGTGTGACCTGATCTTGTGCGACCGACAATCTTGTGCGATTGGTTCTGAGATTTTCCTAAAATAATGCAATTCAATTAATTATCCTAACAGTTTCCATTTAACTTGCAAGATTCAATTTTAACAGTTTCCATTCATGTGATATTCGATCAAATCAAGCAATTTTTATTAATTTCTCATGAAACCTAACAATTTATCAAGCATAAATAGTAACCATAACACCTCAAGATATTAACATGGTTTATGTTCTTGATCACTAGTATGTATTCTATCATGACTTCACAACAAATCGTCTAAACATAAACACATCATAGCCGAGTAACATACATTCAGTTATTGATAATCATCATGCAAATTCCGAATCATATGAACATTATCAAATATACATGTGAGCCGATTTTTATGAACACAAACCCTTAACATTTTTTATCATAATCAGACATATAACATCCCTAAATCATCATGTAAAACATGTAAGCCAACATGCAGTCAAAAGATTTACACTAACCGGTCAAAGAATGGAACGAGAGTTGATCCAAACGAGAAAGCTTCGAGAGAGATGGGATGTTGTTGCCGTCGGGTTTGAGAGGAAGAGGAAGGAGAGAACTAGGGCTTGTGTGTGTTTGTGTTTTGCAAGTAATGACAAACAAATTCCGACAAGAGTGTTTGTATGCGTAAGAGGAGTGGGCCGACCCCATACATGGGCTGCCCTTGGTTCGGATACAAAGAGTGTGGCCTGAATGGGCTTGTGCGATCGGCCAAGTGTTGTGTGATCGGGCTTGTTTTGTGTGATCCTATTACATACATACATGCACTACACATAATCACATAACATAACAACATAACATTCCATTAATTATCAAAGTTCACGTAATCACGTAAAGTACACACCGGTTACATCAAAGTACAAAGAGAGATTTGAAATACGAGTTGTCACAATTTCCAATAAAATAAGGACACGTCAGGCAAACGCCTACGAGCGGGCCCGTCTCCCCATATCCGGATCCCACGCCGACGAGCATTCGGCACTATAAACCGCGTTTAATCGAAAGCGCGCCTTCGGGCACCCCGTAGCCCCGGTCACCACATCAATGGCCACTCGGATGCTACGCCAAAGATACATCGACCGGTAACTAAAATAAACCAAAAAATGAAAAAAAGGGGTTGCAACACGAGGACTTCCCAAGGTGTCACCCATCCTAGTACTACTCTAGCCCAAGCATGCTTAACTGCGGAGTTCTGATGGGATCCGGTGCATTAGTGCTGGTATGATCGCCATCGAAAGAATACCACCTCCTTATTCCTTTATACATTTCCACGCCTTAATCCCATGCCCACATATGCTCTCATGTGTAGCCTACATTACGCGTCTCGAGCCCGCCGTGCGTGCGCGCCTTTGTCAAAGCCTTCCTTTGACAAAAGCGGCCACTCCCGTTAATAGGCTCTCACGCTTTCCAATAAACTAAGGACACGTCAGGCCAACGCCTACGAGCGGGCCCGTCTCCCCATATCCGGCTCCCGTGCCAACGAGCCTTCGACACGGTAAACCGTGTTTAATCGAAAGCGCGCCTCTCGGCACCCTGTAGCCCCGTTCCCACATCAACGGCCACTCGGATGCTACGCCAAAGGTACATCGACCGGTAAATAAAATAAACCAAAAAACGAAAAAAAAGGGGTTGCAACACGAGGACTTCCCAGGGGGTCACCCACTCTAGTACTACTCTCGCCCAAGCACGCTTAACTGCGGAGTTCTTATAGGATGTGGTACATTAATGTTGGTATGATCGCAACCGAAAGAATACCACCTCCTTATTCCTTTATACCTTTTCACGCCTTGATCCCATGCCCACCTATGCTCTCATGTGTGGCCTACGTTACGCGTCTCGGGCCAGCCGTGCGCGCGCGCGCCTTCGTCATAGCCCTCCTTTGACAAAAGCGGCCACTCCCGTTAATAGGTTCTCACGCTTTCCAAAAAACTAAGGACACGTCACGCCAACGCCTACGAGCGGGGCCGTCTCCCCATATCCGGCTCCCGCGCCGACGAGCCTTTGGCACGCTAAACCGCGTTTAATCAAAAGCGCGCCTCCGGGCACCATGTAGCCCCGTTCACCACATCAACGGCCACTCGGATGCTACGCCAAAGATACGTCGACCGGTAAATAAAATAAACCAAAAAACAAAAAAAAAGGTTGCAACACGAGGACTTCCCAGGGTGTCACCCATCCTAGTACTACTCTATCCCAAGCATGCTTAACTGCGGAGTTCTGATGGGATCCGATGCATTAGTGCTGGTATGATCGCAATCGAAAGAATACCACCTCGTTATTCCTTTATACTTTTCCACGCCTTGATCCCATGCCCAAATATGCTCTCATGTGTGGCCTACGTTATGTATATCGAGCCCGCCGTGTGCTCGCGCGCCTTCGCCATAGCCTTCTTTTTACAAAAGCGGCCACTCCCGTTAATAGGCTCTCACGCTTTCCATTAAACTAAGGACACGTTAGGCCAACGCCTACGAGCGAGCCCGTCTCCCCATATCCGGCTCCCGCACCGACAAGCCTTCGGCACGGTAACCCGCGTTTAATCAAAAACGCGCCTCCGGGCACCCCATAGCCCCGTTCACCACATCAATGGCCACTCGGATGCTACACCAAAGATACATCGACCGGTAAATAAAATAAACCAAAAAACGAAAAAAAAAGTGGTTGCAATACTGTCACACCCCTAAAATACCACAACGGAAACCCCCGCGAGGTGTGTGACATACCAGGATCTAGCCACCAATCATATTGAACCCATAGGTATATTTAAATAAAACTTTCATTTATTAACATTAAGTGTTACAACATTTCAAATAAATTACAGTGTACAGCGGAAGCATAATTCATTCGTTAAATGTTTATAAACCACATGTAAAATCCATTAGTCTTGTGTTGCGATTCCATGTATCTCGACCCATGACCACTCCAGCCTCCCAGACAGCAAGTTCCAACAATAAGTACCTAAAGGCCTGCAAGGCATGTAACAACGAGTCAACAACAAAGTTGAGCGAGTTCACAGTTGGTTGATTAGGTATTGATTTCGTTTCAATAATCGAAAGTTCGTTTTGTACACCACGTTTTAATCAGTAACCCTGTTTCGCAAACCTTCTCAATGATTAGTGGGGGCTTCCCATGTGAATTACCAGACCGTACCATATCGACTACTAACGAAAGTAAGTTGTGCCCTAAGTCAATGTCTATCATCATTGACCCTTTGCCTTAGTCCATTAGTACACGCCCGTCCTATCGGCACGGTGTGAGGTTTGTTAAACCTAATAGCGCTATTAACTAATGACCCACTCGCCATCGGCCTCGGCGATTAAGTCGATATAAAATGAGGGACTTATGATAGACTTTTGGTCCAGTATGTTTAATCTTGTTGTCCTGCCTAAGGAGGACGAATGTACGTACGTATCCTACCCAAGGAGAATAAGCGAGGTTTAAATCTTGGCATCCTACCCATGGAGGATGGCTGTACATATCCTACCCAAGGAGAATATGTAGTTTCCATTTTAGTTCTTTAACCCATTCCCAACCCTTGGGAATCCCATGCCTTGTAGAAAGTGTGAACTCACCTTGGTTTGCTCGGATTGTTACTTTACTTTACTAGTTCCCAGTTGGTCAACCAAATCCTACCGTGGTTACCAAAGATTGTCAGTTTCGCATACACATAATTCACGTATTTTCCATATATAACGCACATGCAGGGTACACATAAATCACATATCATTAGACAGGTTGAAATCAAGAGATCATGTAACACACAGTTCATAACAGCAAGTAACAAGTATTCGAGTCCTGTGTAAAGTTTACATCTCATGCAGCCACTTCGACAGTTCAAACCATTAAACACTCAAATGGGCGATTTTATATCCGATCATTTGAACCATTCGGCCTAATTAGATTGTTGCATGTGAAATGTTGACAGCCCACTAATATAGTTGGTCCTATAGCATTTGAGAATTATGGCATGTGAATTTGAGTTGTCAGCTATTAACAAGTCACCTATTTTCAACTGCATTAATTCATTACTCTCAAATAACACATCGGCCCATGTGATTGAGTTTACTGTCCAAGGTGTGCGGTCCAATTATATTTTGTTTAAAACTGACTGTTGTGGGCCACATAATTGATTAGTCCCATCAATTTGCATAAGAAACATTAAATAATATCGGCTGATATTATATTTGTTTGCATGTGATAATAAGAAGTCTTGAACAAAATCAAGTTGAAAAATGGCGTAATCGTCAGACGGATACTTGATCGGATCACCGTCCAATCCGTTGCACCTCGTTTGTTTTGAAGTGTCAATCATCGAGAATCGAACATTCACACTCACCAGTCTTAATATTCTTACTAATCATTTAAATCAAATTTATGCACATCCACTTTCTATAGATCAAACATATACAATCAAGTTCACACATAACAATTCATCATACCAATTATCAACATGCATATCATATGTGACACTACAAGTCATTACATGTTACTCGGCCCAGTCGTAACATATGCAGCCCAGTTGTAAAGCAGAAGGCCCAAACTAGTTGGCATGTTACTCGATTACTTCCCTAGCCCAAAACTGATTGCACAACCTTAGTTTAATTCCCACCTTTAACAACATCATTCTATCCCTATTATGTTTAACCTACGCATGGATCAAATCTTGTTACCCATTATTATTATTATTATCATAGCAATACTCATCACAAACTGATCCCAGTTTCATCATCAAGTTAGTGCTAGAACATATTAATCAATTCTTGTGCATACATCATGTAACAATCATGCGGCTCATCAAACATCACACGTCCCAAACATATATATTATCATCACTAATCATAAGTTCCATCGGTTTACTAGTATTCACATAAATATAGAATCAAGATCCTGAGTCGTGTTTTAGTTTCATGTATACAACAAAACAACCCTAGCATGTATCACATAATGTATTTAACTCCAATTCATGAATGATCTAACAAACAGGTTATCAATACTCAAGTATAATACACACAAACAAACAAGTGATACTAACCAATAATCTTGATCGAACAATATGAGATATCGAGAGGGGAAAAGTCCACTACCGCACGTATGTTTAGAAGTTTAGGGTTTGATAAAGTATTAAATTAAAACACCCACTCCCCCCTTATTACGTATTATAAGAAAATATAGGGGATTGGGCCGGGTTTCAACACTGTTGGGCTGGGCCGAGAAGAATAGAGAGGTAATAGTTTAAGGAGTTAGTTTAAAGGGGTTTGGGCCAAGGTCATGTATAAGTGGTTGCGGCCCAACTCTAAGATTTTCGAATACGGGTGTCTGGTTTGGGCCCCGAGTATGCGTGTGTGTGTTGGCTGATACGGGTAGAAGCATGAGGCCCAAAATGCGTGGCCCAAATATACAAACATGCTAGCTAACTGAATTATAATAACACAGGATGTTCAACGCAACGCATTGGAGAGAAGTGAATAACGAGAAGTTAGGATCACAAGATTGACCTTGAAAGTTCGGGTTGTCACATCATCCCCAACTTGAAAGAAATTTCATCCCGAAATTTGACAAGTAGTTACTGAGGAAGCTAGTTAGGTTACGTGGTTTCCTGGTTTTTCCTGGGGTGTCACATCATCCCCCCGTTGGTTTGGAATTTCATCCCAAAATTCCGTAGTAGCTTCAGCCTCAGTAGTGGTTTCATTGTTTTCGTACAACTGGGGATATTTGTGTTTCATTTGGTCTTCTCATTCCCAGGTAAACTTTGGGCCACGACAGGAGTTCCAACGAACTCGAATTATAGGTATACTGGTGCGTTTGAGAATCTTGACCTCCCGGTCCAAGATTTCCACTGGTTCTTCGACAATTCGTAACTGATCGTCGATGGTGAGCTCCTTAAAAGGAACTATGAGAGTTTCATCTGTCAGGCACTTCTTCAGATTCGACGCATGGAATACGTTGTGAACTCCACTGAGTTCTTCGGATAGATTCAATTTGTAGGCCACCTTGCCAATTCTCTCTGTGATATCGAAAGGTCCAACATATCATGAGTTGAGTTTGTCTCGTATGCCAAAACGAACTACACCTTCCCAAGGTGACACTTTAAGTAGTACTCGATCCCCAACCTGGAACTCGAGTGGTTTCCTGCGCTTATCAGCGTAGGTTTTCTGACGGTCACGAGTTCTGGGCCAGTGATTTGGCGGTTTCCAACTTCTGCCCAACAAAGAGGTGATCGGCACTTACGTTCGTATAATGCCTCAAACGGAGCAGCCTGTATACTGGTGTGGTAACTGTTGTTATATGAAAACTCCACCAAAAAGGAAGGTGTTTTTCCCAATCGTTGCCAAAGTTGGTCACACATGCTCGAAGTATGTCTCCAAAAGACAACTTGTGTTGAACTTCTACCAAAAAGGAAGGTGTTTTTCCCAAACGGGACGAAGGAGAATCTCTACATGCAGCTTGGGAGAGGTTCAAAGATCTTTTGATCAATGTCCCACATCATAGGTTGTCCAAAAGACAACTTGTGTTGAACTTCTACCAAGGACTCAACTACGACTCACAAGAACGTTTAGATGTTTATGCAGGAGGCGATCTTGGAACAAAAACACCCAATGAAGCCTACGCAATTATAGAGAAAGCTACCTTGAAGTCGAGTTCACATCACAGTGGACTACGAAGTAAAGCTTTATCTATTCCGGGAGTTCATCAAGTGGATACATATACGGATCTTGCAGCACAGATTGGACCTTTGGCAGCAGGATTTGATCAAGCTCAGAACGTTTCAAAAGTACAAGCATCATGTGAGCTGTGTGGAATGTCATACGAGCCAGGTACATGTGAGCAGGGTGTTACGTTTACAGGACATGAAGAGGTAGACTATTTGGGCAATCAAATTAGGCCCCAAAATAACCCCTACAGCAACACGTACAATCCGGGTTGGAGAAATCACCCAAACTTTGGGTGGAAAGCTAATTCCAATAATTAGAACCCACTCGGATATGCTCAACGTGCTCCCATACCACAGCTACCTCAGGGGCAATCCTTTCAGCCCCAGGGACAATCTCTTCAGCCATTAGGGCAAACCTTTCAGCCACGTTACAATAATTTAGGTTCAGGAAGCACTTCCTAGCCTCAAACCTCTTAAAATAACTCAAAACTAGAGGAGATGATGGCGCATCTGTTAAATAACTCCAACAATGCCAATCAAATATCTTAGAAATGATACCAGCAGCATGAGGAGCATTTCAGGGCACAAGAAGGGGAAATACGGAGCCAGAAGGCTTCAATACAAACCATTGAAAATCAAGTCGGCCAATTGGCTAAGATGTTGTCTGAAAGACCCCAAGGTAGTCTTCCAGGTAACACAGAACCAAACCCGAGAGGGCACGTTAATGCAGTAAGGACGAGGAGTGGTAGAACCACAGGACCTGACAAATCGGGCTCACCACCGATCACTAAGATAGTCCAAACTGACGCTTCGGACGAGGTGTACACTAGGCGAGTCCCAGCAAGTACAGCACAGCTCCAGGAGCCAGTTACAGATTACATTCCTCCTGTTCCATATCCGAGCAGATTGAAGAAGCAGAAGAACGATGAACAACATGGTAAGTTTTTAGAGATGTTTAAACAATTACACATAAACATACCATTTGTTGAGGCGTTGGCTCAAATGCCAAAATACGCCAGGTTCTTAAAAGACATCCTCACAAACAAGCAGAAACTCGAAAGCTTATCTTGTGTGTTGATGAATGAAATTGTTCAGCCCTTCTCCAACACCGTCTACCTGAAAAGATGGGAGATCCTGGCAGTTTTACTCTTCCCTGTCTCATTGGCAGCATGTCTGTTAGTCACGCATTAGACGATTTAGGAGCTAGCATAAACCTTATGCCATATAAGGTTTTTGCTAAATTAGATCTGGGTGAATCATCGCCCACTAGAATGAGCATTCGACTTGGAGATCGTTCAATCAAGTATCCATGTGGATTCGTTGAAAATATGCTTGTTAAAATCGATAAATTCATTTTTCCCGTGGATTTTGTAATTTTTTACATGGACGAAGACTCAAAAGTGCCATTAATACTTGGACGCCCGTTCCTAAATACCGCTAGGACGATTATTGATGTGGCAGCTGGCCAAATCACGCTCCGAGTAAATGACGAGCACGTGACTTTTGATATTAAAAGATCAATACAACATCCGCAAAGTCACGATGACATGCTTTACTATGTTGACATTGTCGACACTTGTGTAAGCTCTCATTTCCAAGGCACGATTGAAGAAATTGATACATACACACATCTGTTATGTGAGGACCAAAATGGCATTTCGCAGGAGGGCCACGAAGTCGAGCAGCCGATTTTCCAAATCAGTGAAGATGGTTCTCAAAATCGAGATCAATTTGTGGAGATTAACCTTGTAGCTGAAGAAAAGTCAAAACCATCGGTTGAAGATCCACCGTCTTTGGAGTTGAAAGAACTCCCACCGCATCTCGAATATGCATTTCTAGACAAGGAGTGTCACTTGCCAGTCATCATGTCAGCATCCATAGAAAAAGAGGAAAAGAGACAGCTTCTCGAAGTTCTAAAGCTCCACAAGAAAGCCATGGCATGGAAGATTATAGATATCAAAGGCATTAATCCTTCTTTTTGTACTCATAAGATTCTCATGGAAGACGATTACAAGCCTAGTGCACAACATCAAAGGCGTTTGAATCCGAATATGCAAGAGGTGGTAAAGAAAGAAGTAATCAAGTTGTTAGATGTAGGGCTGATATATCCTATATCTGATTTTGTTTGGGTAAGTCCAGTCAAGTAGTACCCAAGAAAGGTGGTATTACTGTAGTTCCAAACGATAGTAATGAATTTATTCCTACCCGTACCATCACCGGATGGCGAGTTTGCATCGATTACCGCAAACTCAACGATGCCACCCGTAAGGACCACTTCCCGCTTCCATTCATCGACCAGATGTTGGAACGTCTGTCGGGGAAGTCATTTTTCTGTTTTCTGGATGGTTTCTCTGGATATTTTCAAATTCCTATCGCTCCTGAAGACCAGGAGAATACGACCTTTACATGTCCTTTCGGCACATTCGCCTACCGGCGTATGCCTTTTGGATTGTGTAATGCACCAGCCACATTTCAGCGCTGCATGGTAGCTATTTTTCATGACATAATTGAAGATTCCATGGAAGTATTCATGGATAATTTCTCTGTTTTCAGGAGTTCTTTCGATCAATGTCTTGGGAATCTGAAAAGAATGTTAATGAGATGTGAGGAAATTTAATCTTGTGCTTAGCTGGGAGAAGTGCCACTTCATGGAGAAAGAAGGGGTAGTTCTCGGGCACAAAATCTCTGAAGCCGGGTTGGAAGTTGATCCAGCAAAAGTGGATATCATTTCTAAACTTCCCCCCCCCCTACCTCGGTCAAAGTAATTCGAAGTTTCCAGGGTCATGCAGGGTTCTATAGGCGATTCATAAAAGACATTTCAAAAATCACAAGACCTATGACCCGTTTGTTAAAAAAAGATGCTCCATTTGTGTTTTTAGACGAATGCATGAAGGCTTTCAAGCAGCTGAAACAAAGGCTTATCGAAGCCCCTATTCTAGTTGCACCAGATTGGGCATTGCCATTTGAGATAATGTGCGACGCCAGTGATTATGCAATAGGAGCATTTGTCACACCCCCAAAATACCACATGCGGAAACCCCCGCGAGGCATGTGACGTACCAGGATTCAAGCCACCAATCACATTGAACTCATAAATGTATTTAAATAAAACTTTCATTCATTAACATAAAGTGTTACAAACATTACATGTCGTTCATTGTATACAGCGGAAGCATAATTCATTTGTTAAGTGTTTCGTAAAACATGTGTATATAAACCGTTAAGCTTGTACTGCAATTCCATATATCTCGACCCATGACCACTCCAGCCTCCCAGACAGCAAGTTCCAAATGATATAAGCCTATAGACCTGCAAGCATGCAGACAAGTGTGTCAGACGACGCTGGTGAGTTCAAGGTTTTGTTAACGTGTTTTGTTACCAGATGTATGTTAAGCCAATTCAACGTTGTGATATGATGCTGTTTATGACTTGTTGAGATACCCTAGGGAGTGTGCCCATATGTATCCGGGAAGTGTGTCCCTTAATAACCTGGAAGTGTGTCCAGTCCCCAATGCCCCTAACCAAGCATTGGTAATGATGCCCAGATAATTAGTTCGCGCCCGTCCTTACGGCCCGGTGCGAGGTATCAAACCTAATAGCGCTATCAACTAATTACCCCATTGCCCTACAGGCAATCCGATAATGATAGATTCCATGTTCAATAACCAAAACCCAATTTAACTGTTTACCCAAGATTCCCTTCCAAATGTTTACTAGTTGTCCCAAACCACCGGGACGCATGCTTGAGAAATGCAGTGAACTCACCTTGGTTTGCTCGGTATGCTAAATAAGTGCTCAAAGTAAATCAGTCACGTCCTAAAGTATGCACGTATACATAATCAGTTTATAATCACGAAGTTGGCACGTAGGTATAATCATAGTGAACATCGCATCAATAAGCACCGAGTATCACATTGCACGTATTCGTAGTCATATAAGTATTGTTTTATACTTAACAGTAGTTAAATATCTCAGTTAACTTCTAACAGAGTTAAGTCAGGTTACTGTGCAAAGTATTCAAGTCGGCGAAACACATATTGGCGAAACACATTCTGTTTCGTCGTGGTCTCCTTTGGCGAAACAAGGTTCTGTTTCGTCGACTGCCCTTGGCGAAACACTTTCTGTTTCGCCAAGAGATCTATTTCGTCAAGCCTGTTACGGGGTGATGTCAGTTACGTCAATCAGTTACGCAATATCATAGAAACCCTAATCTGCCGACATCAACAAGAAGCAATCATACGGAAATCATTAACACAGAAGTCATCATCTAATCATCATGAAGTCATTGATACACTACTGTAACCGTTCTGTCATTATCGTTCATATATAACAGTTTGTAAAACATCAATCTGCAATCAATATAATATTACAATTGGCCCAATAGAAGTTTGTTTAGTGTATAAGTTGTCGGCCATTTACAAAAAGAAAGAAAGAATAGACACAATGGATTTTTAGTGGGTTCAAAGGCCCTATCATGTTAGTCGGTTCTCTGACAATTCACATGACCCATGTGTATAAGAATTAAGACTTACAGTTCCTTCAATAATTTGCATGTTATTTATAAGTTGCACACACACACATGAAAGATCTCATGTTACTGACAATTACACATGCACATATAAACCAAATGGGTGTCATCATGAAGTAACCATCATTCACATAGCTGCACTATCTAGACATAAAAACAATCAAAATCATCATACTCATAAACACATGCATTCCAGGAATCGGACAAACATATACAAGCATATCTCGAGACATCACGGGATTAAGAAATCGACTAAACAAGTACGCAACTAACCGAGATAAGAGAAATAACGAATTGATCGCTAAGAATATCTTCGGGGACCTCAAACTGCCGTCACACAGGAGATAAAGAGCTCTAGGGTTTCTTATTTTTGCCAAAGGTGTGAAACAGAAGTCAGTGTATGTTGATATACTCGTTGTACCGTACTGGGCCCGTAATGGGCTTCGGCGAATCCGGGCTCGGCGAAACACTTTCTGTTTCGTCGAGATTGGGTTGATGAAACGGATCCTGTTTCGTCGGGACGTTCTTGGCGAATCACAACTCTGTTTTGTCGAGTTGTTTGATGGTGAATCATTCTAAGTGTTTTTATAATAATCCATGTTATATTTTACAACAATGATAAATCGCATATATGCACAAACATAACACGTTTCATTAAAACATAACATGTATGGTTACAAATCAAACAAGTCAAACAACTACACAGTCAAAGTCAACGTGTAATAAATGTGTAAGTGAAAGTCGAAAACTTGAGTTGTCACATTATCCCCAATTTGAAAGAAATTTCGTCCCGAAATTTAGCATGCGGTTACTGAGGAAGCTAGGTAAGTTGTATCGTTTACTGGTTTTCCTGGGGTGTCACATCATCCCCAACTTGAAGAGAATTTCGTCCCGAAATTCGCCAATGATAAAAGAGGTTGATTCAACAGTTTGAGTAACTAAGGATACTAGAGCTTACTCCGATCATTGCATTCCCACGTGGACTCCAGTCCATGACTTGAGTTCCTACGAACTCTTACAATTTGAAATTTGACTAGGTCAATGAACCTTGGTTTCCTGGTCCATGATTTCAGTAGATTTCTCAGCAATTGCAACTTGTCATTGACCTCAGACTTCCAATAAGGGTATCCCAAGCGTTTCCTTAGTCAACCACTGCCTTAGATTCGAGGCGTAAATGTCATTGCGAACGTTAACCAACTCACTGATACCAACTCATAAGCTAACCCGAGTTTGTGAACCACGTCACTGATTGGTTCCAGAAATCCGATTGTCCCAACGCATCATAAACTATGCTCGCCATGTTTTCCATAGTGTAGCGCACCCTTCCAGGGTGAGACCTTCGATTATGACACGTTCGTCTACAACGAACCCCCCAGTGTTTCCTAAGCTTATCCGCTTTTCTGTCAGTCACGCATTGCCGTCAAATGATTTCCGATCCAAGCGATCTTCCCAAGAGTTTCGAGTACAAGCCCTGGATCTGTGATTAGGTTGTCACCCACCTTAGTCTAACAAGGAGATTAGTGTTACTGTCCATGCGATGCCCCAAAAAGAGTTGTCTGAATACTAGAAGAGTAACTGTTGTAGTAAAACTCATCCAAAGGTAGGTGCTCTTCCAATTTTTGCTGAGCTTATCACACACATGCTCGTTTACTCTGACCATTTGTCCTATGGTGATAAGCATTGCTCGTGTCTAGACGTGAGCCAAGAGTGTTGTGTAGCGCCGGTCATAAACCAGGTTTAGATCAAGCCCAGAGGTAACAGGAGTTGGCACCTCGTGCCTAAAAGCCGCCTCTCTCAGAGGAACATTCACAGCTGTGAAAACTCATCAGTTTCCTTGATTGCAAGAAAGCGTGCTAGTAACGTGAGACAATCAACGATCACCCATGTGATATTAGTTCCGTTTCGAGTTGTTAGTAGACTAGTGACAGAATCCATGGCAGTCTGTTCTCTTTTCCATATGGGTGTTTCTGGTTGCTGATACTTCACGTTGACTTTTTCGTAAGTCAGTCCTCATTCACATACATAGCTAGGTGGGCCTTCATGCCCGATCACCAGTACAAGATTTATAGATTCTACTATCTCTCATCAAGACCCAAATGACTAGAATATAGAGGCTGGTGTGCTTTGCTCAACACGAGTTCCCTACAGTTGCTGTATAATGAAACTCACATTCGTTCCTTGAGGTTGCGAATGTTGTCCGTCCTGCCAACGGTTGCTTCTCCATGCCCCACATGGGTTTAACTTGAAAATTCTCTTCCTTCAGTTCTCCAGTTTGAACAGAGCGAGTCTGATTAGGTAAGTTAAAGTCGATAGTGAGCTGCAAAGCTCGTGCACGTTCAGGTTTCACAGTTGTAATCATTCATAAGTTCCATCCAGCGATGTTATTACATGTTTAGTTCTTCCGAAACAAAGGTACACGGGAGACCCTTGTGATCGGTCTAAGTAGTGCATTTGGTACCGTCCAAGTAATGCCTCCAGCTCAAATCCGAGATCGTGGCTTCCACCCCAGGTTGTAAGTCGTGCAATTCTTCCTGTTAATCCACCACATAAGCCATCACTTTCTCGTGTCGCATCAGCGTGTAACTGGGATTCTGATTCAAATCATCATGGTATACCACTAGATTACCCATACCCTCGGGTAAAGATGATGCTCAGTGCATTGTAGAGTTAGGTTTCAAAAGATGAAAAGATGTCCTCCTGTTTTGTCTCCCACGAATATACAACACCCTGCTGTGCTGAAGAGATTAAAGTTGCGCGATCTTCGAAAATCCCCCAATGAATCTGTGATAGTATCTAGCGAAACCAAGGAATTGCTGTATTCCCGAAGGAATCTTTGGTGTCGATCAGTTTCTAACAAAATGGATCTCAGCGAGATCCACGTGTATTCCCACTTCGTTGTTTATATGACAAAAATGTATACTTCCCGAATCCTGAAGTCACACTTAGGTAGACTTCGCACGTAGGTGTTCCTCCCCTAGAAGCTCTACGATGAAATACAAGTGTCGTTCATGGTGCTCCTTTCTCCTGGAAGTGATTCAAAACGTCATAGATAAACACGGATGGCGAATCTGGCTAGATGGGGTTGGCACATACTACTCATGTGATCCCTAAGGCTGCTGGTGGGTTGGGTAACTTTAAGCAACGAGAACAGAAAATCGTAGGGGTCGTACTGTGCCTGTAACGCCGTGTTAGAAGTCATCCTTCCCTGAGTCTTCCATCAAGTGACAGTTTGATCTTAAGTCGGTTTCCGAATAGAAGCTTGATCATTGCAGCGGGTCAAGCAGGTTGTCGATGCGAGATAGAGGGTGACGGTCTATGATTGCCACCTTGGGGTAGTCTGTACGCGTACGAAAGGACTTGTCCTTCGTTTCCACAATAGAGTTCGGGCTCCCCAGAGCAAGGAGCTAGATTGCTAAACTCCCACCAGGTAGTTCCTGAAGTTGGCTAGACAGTTCTTGCAACCCTCCTGGTGCAAGACGGTATGAAGTACGAGCTATCAAGAGTGCTTCTGGCGTGAGATTAAACTGATATTCTGCCTAACAGTTGTGGAAGTAAGCCCGAAAGTTGAGTAACAAACTGAGAGGGTTCACAAACAATTGGTGGATCCTCGATCCTCTTTTCTCTCAACCTTGGCATTAGTAACGGTTGTTAACACATCAGAGTAATCCCTCCGTAGGCACTTCTGGCCTTCACATCTGTAGTGGCGCTAACCTTTGCACTACTCTGATGCTTTAGAACAAATAACGATTCTGCACACAAAGTTTTCTCCTCACTGGTATATCTGCGTGATTCATGGATAACCAATTCACACTAACTACTGCGTTGTAGCCATTAAGGGTAGTGGAAGGAAGGTCGATATCGAACACCTGTCCCCCAAGGTCGAATTTGCATCCAAGCGAACATATAAGGCTTCGATTGACTTGCATTAGCCGACTCCACAACAGGTTCGGTTTCAAGAAGCATCAGGGTTAAATAGAACAGAGATGAAGCGAATAGCTACCCATCCAAGCTATCGTGTTGCTATTACGCCTGGTATAGCCTATTCCAATACAATATGTCCTTCCATGAGCTTCATTTCCAGTGTTGTTTTCGTCACGAGAATTTCCAGTACTACCGTCGTTCCCTTTGTTGTCGTCACCTTGACTTAACACAGTCAATCCTTGTCAAGGTCACCTTCGTTCCCATACTGTAAGCTACGATCACGAGTACCTTGATGTTGCCGCGACTGTTGCTTCTAATATTGTTGCTTGTAACGGTGTCCTGCGTCCTTTCACCAACAAGGTCCATCTTTTCACATTCCGTGCCACGTCCTAAGGCACCACTCGTGGTGCGAGCGGTTACACAGTCCGCTCCACAGTCATTCGTCATCGATTTTGTCCCCATTGGTTCGTAAGAGTCGACTCCCATGAGTCGCTGGCTGGGGTTAAGCATTCGATTGGAGTCAAATCGCTGTTGTTCGTTGCCGGTAACTAGGTTCGTTCAAATGCTGAAGTCGGTAAGGTACTACGTTATGCTCTTGTCCATCGTTCTTGCAAGTTGACTGAGTAATACACGGTATGTCGCGAGAGTGTTGCAGAAGTTATCTCTCTTTGGGATCTAAGGCATCAACACGCTAAGTTCCAGCAAACAAAGATAAGTGAGGAAAGTATAGTCCAACCATTTGATGCTGAGCCATCCAACTCAGGGACGTTCATACTAGTACCTAACATTCTACACAGTTTGCTAGGCGTTCAGATGTGTGATCAGGTGATACTCGATAGCATCGAGATTCGTAAGGATTCAGAAAGGGGTGAAAAGATCATGTTTGAGTAGGAGACAATCACTGTCATGACTCCTATTAGTTTGTTACGTTACACACTGATCAATTAACAGAGCGGAACTCCTTCTTCACTTGTTAAGCCTCACTGGGACTCGCATGCACCCCACATTATTATTATGTGTGCACCCACAATAATATTGTGATTTGCATGCTCATCTCAGCTCCTCCTAACTCATGTCGAATGGTTCCCCCAACTCGAATAGCAAACAAAGAGCATCACATAACATAAGTCACGAATGTTTAGGGAAATACTACCCTATCAGTCATATAACACGTGCAAGGGATACGTAAGTTCATACTATCATGTTTAACGTGCACCAGCATGCAATATCATATGTAAGTGTCCACTAGTTACGTAGTACAATGAGTATACGAAAGACGAACCTTGCAATCTGGAGCTGAGTGTCATGGTCGTATTCTTTGTTGTCAAAACTGTTCGGTTATAGTCTGGCTTTATAAGAAAACGTTTTAAAACCAAGTTCACTATAACCAGTGGCTCTGATACCAACTGTCACACCCCCAAAATACCACATGCGGAAACGCCCGCGAGGCATGTGACGTACCAGGATTCAAGCCACCAATCACATTGAACTCATAAATGTATTTAAATAAAACTTTCATTCATTAACATAAAGTGTTACAAACATTACATGTCGTTCATTGTATACAGCGGAAGCATAATTCATTTGTTAAGTGTTTCGTAAAACATGTGTATATAAACCGTTAAGCTTGTACTGCAATTCCATATATCTCGACCCATGACCACTCCAGCCTCCCAGACAGCAAGTTCCAAATGATATAAGCCTATAGACCTGCAAGCATGCAGACAAGTGTGTCAGACGACGCTGGTGAGTTCAAGGTTTTGTTAACGTGTTTTGTTACCAGATGTATGTTAAGCCAATTCAACGTTGTGATATGATGCTGTTTATGACTTGTTGAGATACCCTAGGGAGTGTGCCCATATGTATCCAGGAAGTGTGTCCCTTAATAACCTGGAAGTGTGTCCAGTCCCCAATGCCCCTAACCAAGCATTGGTAATGATGCCCAGATAATTAGTCCGCGCCCGTTCTTACGGCCCGGTGCGAGGTATCAAACCTAATAGCGCTATCAACTAATTACCCCTTTGCCCTACAGGCAATCCGATAATGATAGATTCCATGTTCAATAACCAAAACCCAATTTAACTGTTTACCCAAGATTCCCTTCCAAATGTTTACTAGTTGTCCCAAACCACCGGGACGCATGCTTGAGAAATGCAGTGAACTCACCTTGGTTTGCTCGGTATGCTAAGTAAGTGCTCAAAGTAAATCAGTCACGTCCTAAAGTATGCACGTATACATAATCAGTTTATAATCACGAAGTTGGCACGTAGGTATAATCATAGTGAACATCGCATCAATAAGCACCGAGTATCACATTGCACGTATTCGTAGTCATATAAGTATTGTTTTATACTTAACAGTAGTTAAATATCTCAGTTAACTTCTAACAGAGTTAAGTCAGGTTACTGTGCAAAGTATTCAAGTCGGCGAAACACATATTGGCGAAACACATTCTGTTTCGTCGTGGTCTCCTTTGGCGAAACAAGGTTCTGTTTCGTCGACTGCCCTTGGCGAAACACTTTCTGTTTCGCCAAGAGATCTATTTCGTCAAGCCTGTTATGGGGTGATGTCAGTTACGTCAATCAGTTACATCAGTTACGCAATATCATAGAAACCCTAATCTGCCGACATCAACAAGAAGCAATCATACGGAAATCATTAACACAGAAGTCATCATCTAATCATCATGAAGTCATTGATACACTACTGTAACCGTTCTGTCATTATCGTTCATATATAACAGTTTGTAAAACATCAATCTGCAATCAATATAATATTACAATCGGCCCAATAGAAGTTTGTTTAGTGTATAAGTTGTCGGCCATTTACAAAAAGAAAGAAAGAATAGACACAATGGATTTTTAGTGGGTTCAAAGGCCCTATCATGTTAGTCGGTTCTCTGACAATTCACATGACCCATGTGTATAAGAATTAAGACTTACAGTTCCTTCAATAATTTGCATGTTATTTATAAGTTGCACACACACACATGAAAGATCTCATGTTACTGACAATTACACATGCACATATAAACCAAATGGGTGTCATCATGAAGTAACCATCATTCACATGGCTGCACTATCTAGACATAAAAACAATCAAAATCATCATACTCATAAACACATGCATTCCAGGAATCGGACAAACATATACAAGCATATCTCGAGACATCACGGGATTAAGAAATCGACTAAACAAGTACGCAACTAACCGAGATAAGAGAAATAACGAATTGATCGCTAAGAATATCTTCGGGGACCTCAAACTGCCGTCACACAGGAGATAAAGAGCTCTAGGGTTTCTTATTTTTGCCAAAGGTGTGAAACAGAAGTCAGTGTATGTTGATATACTCGTTGTACCGTACTGGGCCCGTAATGGGCTTCGGCGAATCCGGGCTCGGCGAAACACTTTCTGTTTCGTCGAGATTGGGTTGACGAAACGGATCCTGTTTCGTCGGGACGTTCTTGGCGAATCACAACTCTGTTTTGTCGAGTTGTTTGATGGTGAATCATTCTAAGTGTTTTTATAATAATCCATGTTATATTTTACAACAACGATAAATCGCATATATGCACAAACATAACACGTTTCATTAAAACATAACATGTATGGTTACAAATCAAACAAGTCAAACAACTACACAGTCAAAGTCAACGTGTAATAAATGTGTAAGT
Source organism: Helianthus tuberosus (assembly GCA_030545235.1). NCBI lineage: Eukaryota > Viridiplantae > Streptophyta > Magnoliopsida > Asterales > Asteraceae > Helianthus > Helianthus tuberosus. The sequence goes on from CM060365.1 coordinate 143,174,547, forward strand.
GAAAGTCGAAAACTTGAGTTGTCACAGCATTCTTAGGACAACGAAGGGAGAAGCATTTTCATCCTATTTACTATACCATCAAAACTCTGCACGATGCTCAAGAAAATTACACGACTACAGAGAAAGAGCTTTTGGCATTAGTTTATGCTTTTGACAAATTCAGGTCATACCTTGTGTTTTCCAAAACAATTGTGTATACGGATTATGCAGCAATCAAATACCTTTTTAGCAAACAGGGCGCAAAACCACGTCTTATCAAATGGATCTTGTTACTACAAGAATTTGACATTGAGATCCAAGACAAAAAGGGAGCTTTTAATGTTGCAGCCGACCATCTCTCGAGACTTGAGCTTGGTAAATCAGAAAATTCAGCGGAGGAACCAATTAATGACAATTTCCCCCACGAATTCCTTTTGAGTATCGAGATGAATGATGAGTCACCTTGGTTCGCCGACTTTGCAAACTACCTCTCATGTGGAATCCTTATTAAAGGATTGTCATATCAGCAAAAGAGGAAGATCTTTGCCGACTTAAAGTATTACATTTGAGACGAACCATACTTGTTTAGAGTCGGAGCCGATCAAGTGATCCGAAGATGTGTATTTAGAGAAGAGGCAGCTAGCATTCTGTGCCATTGTCACGAAAGGCCAACTGGAGGTCATCATGGAGCAAATTACACAGCAAAGAAAGTGTTAGACTCTGGGTTTTACTGGCCCACCATCTTTCGCGACGCGCATGAATGGGTTAGAGCATGTGATGCTTGCCAGAGGGAAACAAATATCTCCGCACGTAACGAAATGCCTCAACATCCAATGCAAGTATGTGAAGTCTTTGATATATGGGGAATCGACTTCATGGGTCCATTTCCAGCCTCACGAGGTAACAAATACATCCTAGTTGTTGTAGACTATGTCTCAAAGTGGGCCGAAGCTTAGGCTTTGCCTACAAATGACGCTAGGGTGGTTGAGAGGTTCTTAAAAAGTTTATTTGCCCGATTTGGTGCTCCAAAAGCACTAATCAGTGACCGTGGAACACATTTTTGTAATGCGCAGTTAGAACGAGCCTTGTCCCGTTATGGTGTTCATCATAGATTGGCTACGCCATACCACCCTCAAATGAGCGGGCAAGTGGAAGTCACAAATCGGGGTTTGAAAAGAATCCTTGAGCAGTCCATTAACAATAACCGCAAGGATTGGTCAGACAAGTTAGATGACGCTCTGTAGGCTTTTAGAACAGCATTCAAGACACCTATCGGACCACTCCCTTTAGATTGGTTTATGGAAAAGCCTGTCATCTACCTGTCAAGCTAGAACATAGGGCATTCTGGGCCTTGAAAACGGCAAAAATGGATTTGAAAAGTGGAGGTGAAGCCCGTTTCCTGCAAATCCACAAGCTCAAGGAGCTAAGAAACCATGCCTATGAAAGTTCTAGTAGGTACAAAGAACGAGTCAAAAGGTTTCATGACAAAAGGTTGAGAGAACATAAAGATTTCCGCGTTGGAGATCTTGTGTTATTGTATTCCTCACGACTGCGTTTATTCCCCGGGAAGTTGAGATCCCGATGGACGGTTCCATATACGGTCAAAGAAGTATTCCCATACGGAGCCGTCGTCATTGAAAACTTAAGCGGGGAAACTTTCAAAGTCAATGGTCATAGACTCAAAAGTTATATCAATGGACCGGTTGACCCGGTGGGGGAAATTCTCGAACTCCACATCCCGCACGCTTAAAACAAGTGTGGGGAAAATGAGTCTAGTTATCGACTCGCTGACAAATTTAGCGAGTGTGACACCTGTTCCTCCACGACCATCAAACAAATATCCAGATCAATAAAATAATGATATTTTATCCCAATGTTTGTCTATTTATGTTTGACATTTTGCATGTTTTGATTTTTGTTCAATTTCAAACTCTACATCGCTTTCTGGAGAGTTATACGCCAACTGGTGCGTAAACGTAATCAGTTTAATGCGACAAACACTCCGGAACATCAACATATTCTTAACATACCTTAAATAACCTTTACATAACTTAGAAATAAGTTTTGAAGGATTTGGTATGGCAAAATCAAGTTAATTCGCTTACAGGGACTAAATTTGACAAACTGCAAAAGTATGACGATTCGTACTGAAACAGACATTCTGGAACATGACCATAAGTTAAACATACCATAAATATCCTTTACATAGCTTAGAAATAGGCTTTGAGGGGTTCGGTGTGCTAAAATAAACTTTTGGGTAATTCAGGGACTAAAAGCGTCAAAAGGTGCACAAGTTTGCATTTTCGCGCATAACTTACGTTCTGAATACATCCGGACATCCAAAAATTTATGTAATCATTAAAATATCATGTTTTAGTGATTGGCTTGTTGAAAATCCATTCGTCGCGCAATTTGGACCGTTTTTGCGTCCGTTACGACTTCCGTCGTAATTAACCGAACAACGCAATCGTACGGCCAAACGAACCGACAACCGACATATTTTTGAGCATATTTTAAGTTCCCTATACTTTAACTTCATATTTGAGCCTTTAAGTGAGGTTAACGGGGCTTAAACGCGTCAAAACGCATCAAAAACCAAGTTCGGAGTCACAGGGGCCTGTTCTGCCAAAAATGAAACTTGGCTGGTCTGCACAAGGCTTACGGGACCGTAAACCCTTAGCCATACGGTCCGTAAGGACCTCCCAGATCAGAAAAATCAATTTAACAGCCTGTTAACAGCTGTTATGCACTCTTAATCCCCTTGCACATGGTTTTGGGGAATACTAGGGGCTCAAATGGTTTTAGAAAACCATGGGCTTAAGGTGTATGGTTGAGATTGAAGCACGGTTTTCGAGGAACGATCTTAACGGTCTTAGAAATCCTATAAATGAAACTTGGCTGGTCTGCACAAGGCTTACGGACCGTAAGCCCTTAGCCATACGGTCCGTAAGGACCTCCCAGATCAGAAAAATCAATTTAACAGCCTGTTAACAGCTGTTATGCACTCTTAATCCCCTTGCACATGGTTTTGGGCAATACTAGGGGCTCAAATGGTTTTAGAAAACCATGGGCTTGAGGTGTATGGATGAGATTGAAGCACGGTTTTTGGGGAATGATCTTAACGGTCCTAGAAATCCTATAAATACCCCCATGATCTCAACTCCAAAACCCACACCTTTGAATCTGAATTTGTTCTCTAAGTTGATGTGTTTATCACTTCATACCTGAGAATATTCGGATTCAAAACTTCCATTCTTGGACCCGTTGTAAGTCCTCTTTCGTTCTTTTAGCGTTTCTGCATTTTTAGCGTTTCTGCGTTGACCAGTTTATGGTCAACACGAAGTTCGGTTGAACTTCGCAACGTGAGCGTAATCACGATGGCTATAGTCCCTTGTGACTATGCCTACTGATTACCACGTTGTCTTGGCTCAGTGACGAGTCGTAGTTTTGGCCAAAATGCGTATTCTCGCGTATTTTGTAACCAAACTACTTTTAGGTATCAAAACTGTTTGTTTTGATACCAAACCTGTTTTCAAACTTAGTTAAGCATGTTTTAACATGCTTAGCTCGTCACTTTTAGGTTAGTGCTTATATAGGGTCGTAAGGTAAGCGATCTAAACAATTGCTTATACTTTCGAACCGACCCGTTTGGTCGATCTTTAGGATCCGACCAAATACATTAGGTGACCATAGTTGTATAGGGAATAACCTTCCAGGTTATACCTTATGGTCACGACGTTTAGTTAGTAGTATGATAAGTAGTTTATATGCCTTAGGTAAATTACCAAAACACCCTTTTCACGCCAAAATTCATTTTAAGCCTATGTAACATAACTTTTGACATCCAAACTGATTTGGCAACAATATTAGACATGTTAAGGCATATTTTACTTATCATAGGACTAGTTAGGCTTTCCGAACGCGTTTTACGCGAACGACGCGTTAAAGTAGCATAAGCTACCTAAACGGGTCATAATGGGTCGTAAGCACTTAGATTAGGTTTCATTTTAGAATGTAGGCTTTGTTAAACCATATTACATGAGTTCTCATACTCGTTTGGTTTACGAACCCTCATTCTATCCGATCTTCCGATTTAGGTCCGGAATATTAACGTAGTTACCTATATTAGGTGTCGTTTGATTTCCGTGATCTCTAACATTGTTTGGTTGTTACTCAAGGACTTCTAGGCAATCTCAAGTGAGTACATAGACCCCTCTTTTACTGTTTTTCATACGTTTTGGGGTGAAACACATGTGCCTACTTGTTGCTTTCGTGCTTTCCTGTTTTTCACATCATATACTTGCTATGATCATTAGTACACTATTAGTACATGATTTACATTACATTGTTTCGCTATGTATGTTTACTTAGCATTCTTAGTACATTGTTTTACTTTACATTCCTGCTATGTATGTTGACTGAGCATACTAGCACATTGATTTACATTACATTAGTTGCATATGTTTACTCAGCATATGGACACATTGTTTTACATTATATTTTGTTGCATATGCTCATCCAGCATATGAACACATTATATTACATTTTGAACCGTTTGTAGCTATTTGACTGTGCGAACCGTTGTAACTATTTGACTATGTGAACCGTTGTAACTATTTGACTATGTGAACCGTTGTAACCATTTGATTATATGAACCGTTTGTAACTGTTGAACCGTGTGAACCATATTTGACCATACATAAACATTTCTTCAATTGTTAAACATTTCATCTTGGTGGTTGTTTGGGTAAGTGATTTAAGTAACGAGGCGACGTGTAATACGATAAAAACATGGTGGATACGCCGCTGGCACTTCCTATATATAAGTGCTTTTATGGTATTACATATCGTAGAGTTATTTAAACCATTTCAGTTTAGACATATTACAACTACAATACAATCTTCACATAAACATCGTTTTACAAATAACCTAACTTATACAAACTCATTTCACATGGTTATTCACTTAACCATGCATTATTCTTTTATACATATATATCATTTGGTTTATTCATCACTTTTCAACTGATTTATGAAAGGAAACACTCAACAAGATTCATGACTACTTTTTATTAAACAGTTTCTTTAAACTCAAGTCATGGATCCTATTTTTCACAAAACCTATGTATCTCACAGGCATTTTTATGCTGACGTATCTATTTTCACATGTGTTTTCAGGAGCTGTTGCATAGGATGATCAAGTCAAACATAGGCGGACCCGTGCCTTAGCAACTTAAAATGAAGCTAGAACAAGTTTAATTATGTTATGTACTCTTTGTTTCTTGTTTTAAGACAATGTAACTCTCTTGTTTGATAAATAAAATGTAACTCTAATTTCCATGGTTGTGAAACAATTAATTCTGTTACAACACTCCCTGACGTTTCCGCCACGTTTTGTTGTTTTACGTGGTCGGGGTGTGACAGCGAGCGTGTTTTCACGTGCTAACGGTAACCTTGTAAATATTATTTCGTTATATATATTTCCTAGTTCGTTAATTTTTTCGGTTTTAAACGTAGGTACATACGAGCTCGATCCATAACTTTTGGAATTTTGAAGTTGATTAATTGTTAAAATATATGAAATAGTGCAAAAATGGAAAAATTGGGTGAAATTTCGGAGATAAAAGCTTACTGTTAAAAATAACCCAAAAAGGCTCTGATGCCGCATGGTAGTGCCAAATCGGCACGCTCGTGCACTCCGAAATCAGACCAAACGAAACTCATGCACAGGGCAGTCATCGGTTCGCACTACCGTGCGACCCGCTGCACTACCAAGCAACCCGGTAATAACAATCAAACCAGGGGTGCGACTAGGATCGGCACGACCGTGCGACCAGTCGCACGGCCATGCGAGTGAAAAAGGGGACAGTAAATTTAGGGTATAAAAACTAATTTGCAGTAAAAACCACTCACTTTTTCGAAACCCTAGTAGCCGCACGGGAGTTCCAGGTCGCCCCCAACCAAAAGTCAACCAATTTTTGCCTAGATTTCACTTCAATCATCTTCCAAGGTATGTTTCCTACTTGTTTTGCAGATTTAGCTTAGTTTCTGATGTAGATCTGAGGTTTGAACCAAGAAATTTAGGGGTTTTCTTCATAAAAATCAAATAAACCCTTATTCTTGAGTGTTTGGTACTAAATTGGTCGTTCTGATCATTGTTCTGATATCTATTCGCTAATTACTAGTTAGATTTTGAAGTAAAAAAGTTTAAATCAGTGAATAAAGTTGTTTTCTGATGATTTTATAAGTCGCATGGTAATGCCGCTGAAACAGCATGGCAGTGCCAGTCTGAAATCGACATCAGATCACTGATTTAGAACTATGATACCGAGACGCACGGTAGTGCCAAATCTGCACGACAGTGCGACATGATTTTCTGGAAACAAGCCAGCCATTGATCTCGGATTGGCACGGTAGTGCCACCTGGTGGCATGATCGTGCCGATGCTAAAACGAGAACAGAATGTCGAGAATAGGCTGTTCTGGTGGCGGCGATGAAATTTTTATATTCTGCTCTTATTTTGTTGTATTCCTGTATGCAGATGAACCATAGATTTCTCTAGTTCAGCGAAAACAAAATGACGGAACTTCCCTGTATATTACCAGATTAGAAGCATTATGGAATAGATGGGGACAAATTGGTGAACCGAGAAGGATCAATTGGGCCACACTAACAGCCCTAAACCAAGAAGAAAGACTATCCGACATGATGTCTCATCCGATGTCAAGGCTGTTTAACATTGAACGACCTGTATATCTTGAGCTAACCTTGGAATTTTTCGCTTCATACACTTATGAAAAAACCAAGAAGCGAAAATCCGGAATTTAAGAACAGGGAGACGATACAGTTCAGGTTGGGTAGAAAATGGCATAAGTGGTCAGTTGCTAGACTTGGCAGAAGACTGGGAATATACTTAGCTGAAGACATCGATTCGGAACTTTTCACCGATATCTACAAGTTTGATAGATCAGCAACGGGCTAACTTTTGGGCACAAGTGGCAGTTGGACCACCTTATGAGGCTAGAAAAGCTAAAGCCTCACGACTACGAGACCCGCTACTTAGGGTTATTCATCAGGTCATGAGTCACACTATTTGTGGAGGCATGGACAGTGCAGGAAACTGCCCCACTCTGGATCTTCTTTTCTAATATTCCATAGTGAATGGAGTGCACGTCAACCTCGCAGCTAGAATGGCTGAATTTTTCGTCAACAGCGCAGGGAGAACTACAAGCAGTGAAATCCATGGTGGTGAATATGTGACTCAGTTGGCATACAATTTGGGTATTATGACTGATGATGTAGTCAGTGGTCTCACGATGGTTCATGCAGGAGGAGACGTAGACATGAGGTCTTTGAGAGCGATGGGTCTGGTAGTAGATACAGACAATGGCCCGAGACTGAGGGGTCTAAATGGGGAGGTATGGGATCCGATACCCCAACAGGACGAGGATGTCAACATGGAGGAGCATCAGGTCCTAGAGCCACCACCACACAACCAACCGCCACACGATCAGCCACAGCATGAAGAGCGGCAGCACCAACACCAGTATCAGTATCCTCCAGGTATACCTTCCTACCCCTAGTTGTACCCGCAGTTCCAACATATGCAGGTTTCTCAAGATACTATGCGAGCAACTCAAGACGTTATGAGAGCCGACAAGGAAGCTATACGGGCAACTCAACACACAATGAGGGAGGAAATGTATGCCGGTTTTTCCTACAACTTCGGAGGGCTACAAAGCGTATATCCCAGCCATTACGGCAACCCTCCACAGTTTCTGTTTGGAAACACAGGTAACTATGGGGCGGGTTCATCTGGAACACGCCACCATGATGATGATGATGAGGAGGAGTAGGAGGAGGAGGTAGGGCGAAACAGTTCAGAAACTGATGTTTTATCTTATTTTTATACAGTAATTTGTTTGGGATTTTTAAACTTTATGTCTGTTTTTAAATGTTTAAGTAGTGTTTTTGCTTTGTTTGAATAATGGATTTGGTTGAGTTATCTAACAGTTTGATCAATGGTAGTGTTGACTATTTTAGCGAGTGACATAATTGGCAGATTTGTAAAGAAATGCACACAGAGTTGAGACGACTTCAATCAAAGTCTACTCAAACAGTCAACTACAACTCTGAGGGAGTACCTCTTTCCCTTTTCACATTATTAGTTTAGCTCTTCATAATTGCTTAACTAATATATACTTCACATTGGGGACAATGTCAAGTTCAAGTGTGGGGAGGGGTTTAAAAGGTTTTAAACTTTGTTTGTCCTTAATTGTTCTCATTTTTGTATATATTTTCGAAAAATAACACAAAAATGGTCAATTGTGTTCTTTAGAAAGCATCAAATTTGAGAAAAAACCGACAAGCCAAATTGATTTTTGAAAAAGATAAATAAAAAGCGTGATGAAACAAAAAGAAAGAATTGCATGTTTATCTTTATATTTATACCCATTCCTTCCGTTTACGTGAGCATATTTTTGAGCCTTTACAAGCTTTCTTGTCAAATGTTTCTTTGTTTTTTCGGAAAAATGAGAGAGCCGGATGTTTTATGTAATTTAGAACTTGTCATTTGTATACTTTTCAAAATCATGAATGTGTGAAAATACATAGAAATGATAGAGGCAAATAGGATACCCTTTTGTGTAAGCCTTTTTCTTTGTTTATATCCCACACCCAACACTATCCATTAGTTCGCCATGTTGAGCCTACTTTCCGTATTTTTCTTAATTTTACCCAAATAATAAAGCCTACTTATACCAGACTTAAACCTTATCATGTTCACCCTTGTTTTTCGTTAAAATTTGGCCATAGCTATCCAACTTTTTCATAAAAAAAAACACACACACGTTTGTCAAAGCTCTCTAAAGGAATTATGGAAAAAAAACTATCAAGAAAGAAAATAGAGAGTAGAAGTGTGAAAAAGAATAAACTCTGAACACCTACACAATAGCTTAGCAACGTGTTCAGAATCCTAGAAAATAAAGCACCAAGTTTTTGGCCAAGTTTTAACCTTTCTAGCCACTTTCAGATATCCATTCCATACCCTTAACCATAGCCTAAACATTACAACCCATCAAAGACCTCTTGATTTATGCTTTTCACATATTAATTGGCGGAGATTAGATCTTTTGACAAGCTTATGATATTGCATGATTCATTGACTAGGCATCGAGTGTTTTACATACACATTATATGTATGATTCAGAAGTTGAACCGAGTGTGTGTGAACATTGTGAGAAATATAAAGATTTGCATGCTAAGTCAATCAAATGTAGAATCATTACTTTATGATTATCCTTTCATATTGTCACACCCTGACTTTTGCTGAAGCGTGATTATGTGTGACTGGCTTAATATCATTGCATTCAACCATAACAAAAATCTATATGATAAAACCATGATGTTCATCCATAAATTACGTTCAAAACATTATAATCGTCATTGTTTAACACCAACTAAGACTTCACAAAAGATACTTAACAAAACGAGGCTTTGAACCATGTATCCTATCAAGGATATAATACATAATCCAAATCCTTCAATGCTGGATGACATCATTTATTGAGGATACATCTTGGAAACCTTGGACGCCTACCAGATCCATAATTAATTTCCTGAAATACATGTAGTTTGAAAACATCAACAAAAGTTGAGCGAGTTCATGTGTTTGGTATGTGCGCATGAATAAACCTTTATAATCATTGTAAGTATGTATGTTTTGTAAACCTTGGTATGAAAGCAATAAGGAAACAGATCAGTTAATGTGTAGCGAATATATGTGACATGATGCAAGAAGGCTCAAACCTAGAGGATCTTATACCGGCCTCTGGCCGTAAGGCATGGTCACCACATGGTCCATCCTGCGGGCGCATGGGTGGGGCTAAGACCTAGTCACCACAAGGTCCATCATGCGGGCTCATGGGTGGGGTTAAGACATAGTCACCACATGGTCTATCCTACGGGCACATGAGTGGGGCTAAGTCACATTCACCACATGGTCCATCCTGCGGGCGCATGGGTGGGGCTCGCTATACCCAAATAGACCTATCACTCGTATCCCTCGGTCCTACTACGAGGATTATTGGTCTTAAGTTAATGCCTACCCATTCACATGATCTAACAGTTCATTCCTTAGCTAACCATACCATTTGTACTCATCGAAACATTTGTAACATGTACTTCACCCGCGAAGTTATAAAACAAAACAGTTAAGAGAAAAGAGGGACATGAACTCATGGTTTTGCGCTCTTCAAAGGTAACTCAAAGCTCCTTCAGATATACACGACTACCGACAACGTACTAAGGTCTATTAGACGAGCGGGTCATGCCTTGACTTAGCATTGATTAGTGTCTTTGTTAGGGTGTTTAGTTGTTAGGATGTTTATATAGTGTGTTATGATGTTCGGGGACCATAACTAGCTTGGAAATGTTAAAACAATGCTTCTAGTGAAAATTTAGTGTTTCGGGTAGTGTCCGGTTATTCGGTTGGTTACCGGTTCGATAAGGTGCTAAACTACGCAGTTTAGTGTGCTTTATGTACCCTTTTATGACAGTTTCAATTCCTGACACTTAGGAAAGCATTCAGGACCATTTAACCATATTTCTGCTTGATATAAATGTGTTTAAATGCTGAATTTGCTGATTTTCTACAGAATTCTGCAGTTTATGAGAGTTTTAGGCACTTTACGGCACTTAAACTATCTCTAGGAAGGCAGTTTTGTGATCGTTACTTTCCTACACACTATACTAGTGTTATACTTGGTTTCTGGCTCATTCTGTGTTTCAACACATTGTCTGTATGTGCACTGAACTCCGTCAGCATTTGCCTGATTTGTCTGATAACTGTGCTAACTGTGTTTTGTGCATCATTTGAGTCAAATAAGCCCTCATGCAATAATGATATGACATCAGGCAATATGTGATGCACATATATGTATAAATCAGTAATCAAAAAACAATGCAAGTCATTAGTTGTAATGCAGCACAATCATTAAGCACTAATCATTATTTAATAATTATACGGATACCTGGAATTTTGACAGTTTTCACATTCTCCCCCTGTTAAGAAAATTTCGTCCTCGAAATTTAAAGCACATTAACTCCTTATGGTTACGTTATGCGTGTATGGATATGAATAATACCAACGTAAATAACCACGAAACTGAATCAAGACCTAATCGAATCAGGTGAATTCAAGGACATATTTCAACAACAAGAACCCAATGGTCAAAAGATATGCGATTTCGAATTTGATGTCAAAAGATATGAGACGTATAGATGTATAATCTAGTGTAACTTAGTTAACAGGGGTTCATCAAAAGAGGAGTTTCGACCATTAGAATTCCAACCGATCGTTTACAATATGCAAGTGAGTTCTAGAATAATAACATCTGCTAGATGAACTCAAAATCAGCAAGCTCAAGTGTAACAGTGATATGAAATTGATCTGTCAACTTTCGAACAAGGAGATGTCTAAAATTAATGTGTTGACATTATTGAATTGTGAGAACACACCGAAATGAAATACAACCGAATCTGGTGTATCATTGTCTTAATTCGTAGTTGCATTAAGAGTGTTTAAATGACGAGTCAAACAAAAAGTATACATAGTTTCGTATGAAACGGTTGACCATGATTAGCACAAGCTACAAGTTTACACTGACATCACAAGGTGTCGTAGTGAATGACATAATTTAATAATGGCGGTGACCGAACAAGTTCACCGTGTTTGAGATCAATGAAAGTGTAATAAAGCAAACCTGAAAACTTGATTCAAATGGCATCGTAGGATTTTTCAATTGAATATAGAACATCAAAGAACTACTTTTTTCGATCGAAGACGAAAAAGCAATAAATACTGCAAGACATTCGACCGATAATGAAAGAACCGTTTAGGAGGTACACTGAAATATAAATTAAATTTATGTACCACTGTCGTAACACACGATTGTGTCAAGACTGCTTTAATCATGATGAAACAGAGCGGATTTAGAGCAAGTCAATAAGTAAACAATTAAATCCGTGTATGAAATGTGTAACCAAGATAAGCGCAAGCTTCAATCTAGTGAAAGTACCACCACAAGGTGTCAAAACTAACGAACGATTTTATGGAGTCGTAGACCAAACAAGTTTACTATGACTCAGAACAGAAGAAACACTTGCTAAACTGAATTTGAATATGAAGCTCTCAATCCATCATATGGTGCCTTGAATTGAATATGCGAAATGGACAAGTTCAAGCAATTGAACTTGGTTTCAGCGCAATCTGACAATAAACGTATGTATTGACAAGGGTATTTTGGCATAGTTACGAAGATTAACCATGTATGTAACTTGAAGGAAAAGTAATTTCGAGAAGGTTTTGTTGACTCAATATCAAGGACTCAATACTTACAATAATGAAGAATATCCAAGATAAAAGACAGTGATTGGATTCAGCGACATGATATTTGTAACTTTGATGAAAAACGATCTTTCGAAGTGGAAGCCACATGCGTAACAAATGATGCATGTGTATCATATGAAATGATCAAGTACCGCAACAAATGAGGGTTTGCTTTCATGAAGAAGATTGTCGTGATGCAACTACCATTAAGAGGAGTAGAGATGTAAAAATCTACTCGCTAGACGCAAAAGTGGGAACTTCAATAAAAGAAATATGAGTACTTCACCTGTTCGGTTAACCATAATAGCATATATGACAGAATAATGGTGTTTGTCCGAGTTAATAGTCGTGGTTCCTAAGTGATAGCTTTTAATGGGCTTTGACATAAATTCCCGAAGGGCCTAAGTATATGTCTCCTAGGTTCTTAAAGTTTCGTATTCTGTGTAAAACTATTTTGTGTACCATGCAGAAACACAATATTAGCGTATGTTTAAAACAAATTGTTGACTCACTGTTCTTCGGTATACTCTCTCCCTGAATCCACAGCTGGGGATAACCTGATCGAAGATTGATCCTGGAATAGTAGTTGGATCCTTACAGTTGGCCGAATAAATCATTAAACCTTGGCAGGGGATACCGATTCTTGATGGTTAGCTTGTTCAGCTCCCGGTAGTCGATGCACCTTCGAAACTACCATCCTTCTTCTTGACGAACAATGCTGGAGCTCCCCAAGGCGCGAAGTTGGGTCTTATAAATCCCTTATCTAGCAGCTCCTGAAGCTGCGCTGACAACTCTTGCATCTCTGAAAGTGCAAGTCGATAAGGTGTCTTAGTTACAGGCGCGGCGTCTGGAACCAAGTCAATGTGGAATTCGACTTTTTGTCAAGGAGGTAATCCTGGCAAGTCTCGAGGAAGACTTTAGGAAATTCCCTTACCACAGGGATATCTTCAAGCTTCGGTTCTTTGGCCTCTTCATTCAGGACATGAGCTAAGAAGGCGACACATCCTTTATGCAAAAAAACTTTCGTGCCTTCAAACATCTGATAATCTGTAGAGGCGTATCCTGCTTCTCTTCCATGAATCACGTTCGTCTCTTCTTTGCCATTGGGATATGGATAACCCTCTCATGGCAAGCAATCTCAGCACGATTACTCGACCATCAATCCATCCCAACTACGACGTCGAAGCTTCCCAATTCAACTGGCCAAAGATCTATCGAAAACTCACGCTCTCCAAGCTCTATAACACAACCTCTAATCACTCCTTTGATTTCTACTAGCTTCTCATTAGCTAGTTCTATCGAATACAGGATGCCTAACTTACTTGCTACCGAACCAAGTATATTCTTAAACTCTAGAGATACGAAGCTAAAATCGGCAACAATATCAAAACAGCACATTTACATAACGTTAACTAATAGGGACGTACAGATAACCATGTTCGGATCCTGGCGTACTTCCCTAGCTCCGATGTTGAATGTTCATCCACGTGCCTGATTGTTTTTAGGGCAATACTTCCTGAAATGCCCCACATCGCCGCAGTTAAAACATCCTTGACCACGTCCTTGATCGTCACCATTTCTGTCTTGATAGTTTTTGTTGTTGTTGTTTCTGTCACACCCCCAAAATCCACCTGCGAAGTATCACCGCTTGGAGGCGTGACTGACCAGGATCAAGCCACCAATCATATTGAACAAGCATAAGTAAACATAAAGTCCAACACAATATAATTTGTGTTCAAATCAAAAACATAGTTTAAGTTGCAAGCGGAAGCATAATGTCAAAAACCAAAGCATAAGTTAATAATGTTAAGTTCCTCATGAACAATCAATGTCCATGTTCCACAACGACTCTTCCCCATGCAAGCTCCAGCTAAGTACCTATTGACCTGCAAAGCATGTAGTAACGAGTCAACAATAATGTTGAGCGAGTTCACAGTTGGGTGTTTGTTTTATGTTGTTTCGAAAACAGTTTCCTTTAACTGGCATCCCTGTCGTGGGGGTTACCCCATAGTTGAAAACGTGATTTGTTTAACCCATTTGCTCTGGAAATCCAGCCGTGGGGGCTACCCCATGTTTAGTTATCTGGCTTTTCGGTCGTGGGGGCTACCCCGTGTATATACTACTAGACTCGTTACCATATCGACTACTGACTGTAGTCATGTTTATGTGCCCTGAACTGTCACTGCCTATCATCAATGACGTGCCCAGATCCATTAGTTCACGCCCGTCCTCTGCGGTACGGTGTGAGGCTTGTCAGACCTAAATAGCGCTATCTAACTAATGACCCGCTCGCCATTGGCCCGGCGATTAAGTCGATATAAAAAGGAGGGACTTCGTGATAGAGTTTCGGTCTAGTGAAAGTTAACTGTCCATGAGGGCGAGGAATTATATTCCTGAACCCGTACTGTCCTACCCAAGAAAGGACGAGGAATCCATATTCCTTAACCCATTCCCAACCCCTGGGAATCCCATGCTTTGTAGAAAGTGTGAACTCACCTTAGGTTAGCTCGGCAGATACACGAAAAGGTTACTTGAGCTATAAGTGGTCAACCACGTCCTAACATGGTTACCATACAAGTCAGGTCTAGGTTCAAGTAAGGCACGTATGTTTAACAAATCAAGAACACGTAATGATCATGGCCTACATGGCATACACATAGAACATTTTAAATGATAACAGTTTAGCATACATATGAAACCCACACATAACTCGGCCCAACATGTTGTGCGATCAGCACAACCTTGTGCGATCCACAGCATGTTGTGTGATCCAATAAAAGCCCGGCCCAAACATATATACCCGGCCCAACAATTTAACAGAACAACATTTTGTGCGGTCCATTTATCTTGTGCGACTACAGACATCTTGTGCGATCAAATTTTGGGTTGTTCGGCCCAATTGCATAACATAATCCATTATGTTTGGCGGTCCAACATCTTGTGCGATCAGCACAATCTTGTGCGATCCACAAGATGTTGTGCGATTCCCTTGTGCGGTTGGTCTTGTGCGCCCGGATCAGATCTTGTATGATCTGATCTTGTGCGATGGGAAGCTTGTGCGATTAGTTATAGGTGGCCATGATTTAGGGAATCAGTTACATGCATACAATTAATTCTCCAAACAGTTACCAAACATACATCCATTCGATCAAAACACTAACAGTTTCCATGTTTGCTTTAATCGATCAAATCAAACATTTATCACTAAATTCACATGAACCCTAACTTAATCATCATACCAATCATGCATAATAATTTAACAGATTCAAGGTCTTGACTACTAACATGCACCCTAAACTAGCAACATCCGAATACACTTTCATGGTAGCCGATTTACATACATTCAATTCTAGATCATTAGTTACATCATATGTTTTGACAACCCTATATCGTTCAATAACATCATACAATAATATCATAATACCATAGTAACCACAACATATGGACCTGCTATTTCAAAGACCCAATATTCCTGTGTATCCATGCAACATCGATTAGTGATAAACAACCAATTAATCATACATGTTCATTCGTCCAACCATATGCCTAATTTGTTACATTACATGAACATCAAACCCTTATCACTATATCGAGATTATATGATCACATAATCGATTACATCTTATCAGATTACAACACTCGATCATGTACATACACAATTTATCTTTACGTGTTAAACATATACACTATCACGATTATGTAATAATAAAGTCAACAAATAAAGATAATCACTAACCACAAGATTGATTCGTAAAGGGGCTGCTTCGAAGGGGAGGTTGTCTCACTAATCACTGCCGTCACACATAGGGGTGTAGGGTTTGCTGTGTTGCAATTGTGAGGGAAGAGTTTTTGGGTACGTACAATTATAATACAAGCCAATATCTAGTTAGTGGGCCGGTGGTGTTTACTAAACCAAACAACTATCTGGGCCGATCATGTTTACTAAATAAAATAACTATCTGGGCCAAAGCCCATTCTGTTTTCGCCGGCTTCTTTGACAAAAACACCAAAGTGTTTTCGTCATGGGGAGGAGGTTTTCGGGTGGAGGTTGTTGTTTTGGGTGGGGGATTATTTCGTGTGATGGTATGTTGTTAAGAGTTCCACTTGTTTTTAATTATACGAAACATAATATTAATATAAAACATATGTTAACATACACACTTATAAGGCACGTCATATAAATATATAAACCACACTTTACAAGCAAGTATTAAGTCGAGTAGAAACCTTGAAAACTCGGGTTGTCACATTATCCCCAAGTTGAAAGAAACTTCGTCCCGAAATTTGGTAGGTACTCACTGAGGAAGCTAGTTAAGTTGCGTGGTTTTCCTGGTTTTCCTGGGGTGTCACATCCTCCCCCCGTTGATATGGAATTTCGTCCCGAAATTCCGTGGTTGCTTCAGCCTCAGTAGTGGTGGTACTATTTGCGAACAGTTGGGGATACTTTTGTTTCATTTGATCTTCGCGTTCCCAGGTGAACTCTGGGCCACGACGTGAGTTCCAACGAACTCGAACGAGAGGTATTCTAGTGCGCTTGAGGACCTCAACATCCCGGTCCGTGATTTCGACTGGTTCCTCAATGAATCGTAACTGCTCGTCGATAGTGAGCTCCTTCAAAGGAACTATGAGGGTCTCATCTGACAGACACTTCTTCAGATTCGACACGTGGAAAACGTTGTGAACTGCACTTAGTTCTGTTGGTAGGTTCATTTTGTAGGCCACCTTGCCTATTTTCTCTATGATGTCGAATGGTCCAACGTATCGTGGGTTAAGTTTGCCTCGTTTGCCAAAACGAACCACACCCTTCCAGGGTGAAACTTTGAGTAGCACTCGATCCCCAACCTGGAGCTCGAGTGGTTTCCTGCCCTTATCGGCGTAGCTTTTCTGACGGTCACGAGCTGCCGCCATTCGTTGTCGTATTTGAGCAATTCTTTCTGTTGTGTCTACCACAAGTTCTGGGCCAGTGATCTGACTATCCCCCACCTCTGCCCAACAAAGAGGTGACCGGCATTTACGCCCGTACAATGCCTCAAACGGAGCAGCTTTAATACTGGTGTGGTAGCTGTTATTGTACGAAAATTCCACAAGTGGCAGATGCTTTTCCCAGCCGTTGCCAAAGTCAATTACACACGCCCGAATAATGTCTTCTAAAGTTTGAATAGTGCGCTCAGACTGCCCATCCGTCTGAGGGTGATAAGCTGTGCTCATATCTAAACGTGAGCCAAAGGACTTGTACATTGCTTGCCACAGTTCTGAAGTAAAACGTGCATCACGATCAGAGATAATAGAGGTGGGCACCCCGTGCCTCGAGACAACTTCCTTAAGATAAACGCCTGCTAGAGTGGAGAACTTATCTGTTTCCTGGATAGCCAAGAAGTGTGCAGACTTTATGAGTCGATCCACGATCACCCAAATAGTGTCATTTCCACGCTGAGATCTAGGTAGGCCAGTAACGAAATCCATGGAAATTTGCTCCCATTTCCATTGTGGTATCTCAGGTTGTTAGAGTAGGCCTGAAGGTTTCTGGTATTCGACTTTGACTCTCGCACAAGTCAAACACTTGCTGACGTAAGTTGCTATGTGGGCCTTCATGCTAGGCCACCAGTATATAGTTCTGAGGTCGTGGTACATCTTATCCGAACTAGGATGTGCTGAGTAGCGAGACTTGTGTGCCTCGTCCATCACAAGCTCTCGTAGGTTGCCATAGAGTGGGACCCAAATGCGTCCTATTACGTAGTAAGCACCGTCTTCCTTTTGTTCTAATCGTTGCCTTGAGCCGCGTAGAGTTTCAGCCTTGATGTTTTCTGGTTTCAAAGCTTCCACCTGAGCATCTCGTATCTGTGCAGGAAGACTAGATTGAATAGTGAGTTGTAAAGCTCGTACGCGCTTAGGCGTGGTGTCCTTTCGACTCAGGGCGTCAGTCACAACATTGGCTTTGCCTGGGTGGTACCTGATCGAGCATTCATAGTCATTCAATAGCTCGACCCATCGTCGTTGTCGCATATTCAATTCCTTCTGTTTGAAGATATGCTCGAGACTCCTGTGATCGGTGTAGATAGCGCACTTGGTACCGTACAGGTAGTGTCTCCATATATTAAGTGCAAAAACAACAGCTCCCAGCTCTAAATCGTGTGTAGTGTAGTTCCTTTCATGAACTTTAAGTTGGCGTGAGGCGTAGGCTATAACTTTATCCCGTTGCATCAATAAACAACCAAGACCCTGAATTGATGCGTCGCAGTAAACCACAAAGTCTTATGTGCCCTCTGGCAATGAAAGGATAGGTGCACTGCAAAGTCTATCCTTTAAGTGCTGAAATGCTAATTCTTGTGCATTTCCCCATCGATAAACAACGCCTTTCTGCGTTAGTGAGGTGAGAGGCTGTGCAATCTTGGAAAAATCCTTAATGAATCTCCTGTAATAACCTGCCAAACCCAAGAATTGGCGAATTTCCGTTGGCGTACGAGGTGCAGGCCAGTTCTTAATCGAGTCTACCTTGGATGGATCAACGTGAATCCCATCCTTGTTCACTACGTGGCCGATTCTGTTCACTACGAACTTATGTGCCCTCTGGCAATGAAAGGATAGGTGCACTGCAAAGTCTATCCTTTAAGTGCTGAAATGCTAATTCTTGTGCATTTCCCCATCGATAAACAACGCCTTTCTGCGTTAGTGAGGTGAGAGGCTGTGCAATCTTGGAAAAATCCTTAATGAATCTCCTGTAATAACCTGCCAAACCCAAGAATTGGCGAATTTCCGTTGGCGTACGAGGTGCAGGCCAGTTCTTAATCGAGTCTACCTTGGATGGATCAACGTGAATCCCATCCTTGTTCACTACGTGGCCGAGGAAATGGACCTCGCGAAGCCAGAAGTCGCATTTCGAAAACTTGGCGTATAGCTGTTCTGTTCGAAGGAGTTCCAAAATGAGTCGTAAATGCGGCTCGTGTTCCTCCCGACTCTTCGAATAGATCAGGATGTCGTCGATGAAAACTATAACGAACTTATCTAGGTAGGGCTTGCACATTCTGTTCATAAGGTTCGTAAAAACTGCAGGCGCGTTAGTCAGTCCGAAAGGCATGACCAAAAACTCGTAATGTTCATAACGAGTTCTAAAGGTTGTTTTGGAGACGTCCTCCTACCGGACTCTCAGCTGGTGATACCCCGATCTCAGATCAATCTTCGAGTAGTAGCTCGACCCTTGCAGCTGATCGAACAAGTCGTCAATACGTGGAAGAGGATAACGATTCTTCACCGTCACCTTGTTGAGCTCGCGATAGTCGATACACATACGGAAGGTACCGTCCTTCTTCTTCACAAATAGCACTGGAGCTCCCCATGGCGAAGAGCTAGGACGAATAAAACTCTTATCCAAGAGTTCTTGTAGTTGCGTAGAGAGCTCTTCTAGTTCTGATGGGGCTAAACGATAAGGTGCTCGAGCTATAGGTGCTGCTCCAGGAGTTAGCTCGATTTGAAACTCGACCTGGCGATGAGGCGGAAGGCCAGGTAATTCCTCAGGGAATACCTCAGGAAAGTCCCGTACGATCGGAAAATCTTCTATCTTCTTCTCTTTCTTCGAGGTGTCAGTAACGAGAGCGAAAATGGCAGTGTGGCCCTTTCGTAAACACTTTCGGGCCTTAGGAAAAGAGATGATGCTCACAACAGCACCACTCTTGTCGCCACGAATTAATAGGGGTTCATCCCCTGGCCGAGGAATACGGACAATCTTCTCGTTGCAAAGAATCTCTGCTTGATGTTGGGATAGCCAGTCCATCCCAATGACAACGTCGAAACTACCCAAGATGATAGGAATGAGGTCGATAGAGAAGGTCTGGTTAGCAAGAACAAGTTTACAACCCTTGACTACGTGGGTGACCTCTAAACTCTTACCATTAGCTAGCTCTACAGTGTGCTTGGTGTTCAAAAGTGTTGGGGTACATTTAAGAATTTGGCTAACTTTTAAGGACACGTAGCTAGTATCAGCACCCGAATCAAATAATACAGTAACATAAAAGTCGTCCAGTAGGAACTTACCCATCACAACATTGGGATCATTCCTTGCTTCTCCCTGGCCAATAACGAACACACGACCCCTGACACCATTGCCGTTGTTACCCCCGTTGTTTCCATTCCCCTGGTTGTTATTATTGTTGTTGTTGTTCTGGTTCCTGTTCAGTTGGGGGCAATCTCTCTTGAAGTGGCCTTCAGCTCCACACTGAAAGCACCCTTTGTTGTTACCTTGCTGTTGCGGCTGCTGGCGTTGATTCTGTTGGGCTTGTTGTTGCTGACGATTCTGGTTTGCGGGGTATAAACTTCTGCAATCCTTTGCTGCGTGGCCTGGCTTGTTGCACTTATGACAGTTACTCCTGGTGCATGGTCCACTGTGGTGTAAGTTGCAGCGATTGCATTTGGGGTGATTTCCCATGTACCCACCATGACTTTGACTACCAGATGATTGCTGACTAGGACTTTTGTAGTCGCCAGTCCTTCTCTGCTGAGACTGAGATTGAACAGAAGTTGAACCCTTGCTTGAAGCTCCATCCCATTTTCACTTGTTGTCACTAGGAGCATCTGAAGTAGCTGTAGTACTAATACGCTTTGGTAACCTGTTCTGCTCCACCGCCTGATCAGTGAGACGGTGAGCCAACTGAACGACCTGCTGGATGGTGGCGAGGTTAGCTGAGTCACATGACTTTGGATCTCTGGCACTAAGCCCTTAAGGTATAGTTCGATGCGTTTGATGGGAGGATCCACCATAGTAGGACACAGAATAGCAAGCTCATTCGATCTTTTCGTGTACGCTTCAATTTCCGACCCTGTCATCTTGAGGTTGAAGAACTCGACTTCCAGTTTGTGAATTTCATCACGATTGTAATACTCCTCTTTGATCATTTCCTTAAAGTCGTTCCATGGGGTGGCGTTAGCAGCAACCAACCCCAGCATTTAAACCTGAGCGTTCCACCACGTGAGCGCTAAACCCTCGAGAGTACCGGTAGCATACTTCACTCTGCGTGCCTCAGGGCATTCACACATCTCGAAAACAGATTCGAGCTTTTCAAACCAATGGAGGAGGCCTACCGCTCCTTCTGTGCCGCTGAAAGTAGTAGGTCGGCTGTCCATAAAAGTTTTGAAGGTGCACACAGGAGGTTGTGCAGGTTGACCTGTCGTGGGTGTAGGAAAGGACAAAGTTTAACACAAAGGTTGGTTCACGAGAGTAGGACCTAAAGATCCTAGAATGAGTTTAGACTGCGGGGTATACCTCCTACTTGTGTGGCTGCAAGTGCCGCAACAACTTGTTGGTTAATCAGAGCCGTTAACTGGGCTTGTGTCATGTTAACGCGTCCACTCATGATCTTCATATCAAAGGAAACATGAGTGAGAGGGGTTCGCGAAAGTGCGATGACAGAAGAGAGTAAGCACACACGTGTTCTCAAACTATCGTTGCTACGTTTATCTAAGCATACCATAAGCAAAGTTCTATGTAATCTAGCAAGTAGGCAATAAGACACAAACCATATCACCTAGAATGTCGAGCCTTGCACGTGGAGTGAAGCGTCGTTGTGGACCATTGAGCACTGTACAGGTTATAGTCTGGTTTTAACAAAAATGTTTTCCCTTATTAAAACCAAGTTCGCTATAACCAATGGCTCTGATACCAATCTGTCACACCCCCAAAATCCACCTGCGGAGTATCACCGCTTGGAGGCGTGACTGACCAGGATCAAGCCACCAATCATATTGAACAAGCATTAGTAAACATAAAGTCCAACACAATATAATTGGTGTTCAAATCAAAAACATAGTTTAAGTTTAAGTTGCAAGCGGAAGCATAATGTCAAAAACCAAAGCATAAGTTAATAATGTTGAGTTCCTCATGAACACTCAATGTCCATGTTCCACAACGACTCTTCCCCATGCAAGCTCTAGCTAAGTACCTATTGACCTGCAAAGCATGTAGTAACGAGTCAACAATAATGTTGAGCGAGTTCACAGTTGGGTGTTTGTTTTATGTTGTTTCGAAAACAGTTTCCTTTAACTGGCATCCCTGTCGTGGGGGTTACCCCATAGTTGAAAACGTGATTTGTTTAACCCATTTGCTCTGGCAATCCAGCCGTGGGGGCTACCCCATGTTTAGTTATCTGGCTTTTCGGCCGTGGGGGCTACCCCGTGTATATACAACTAGACACGTTACCATATAGACTGCTGACTGTAGTCATGTTTATGTGCCCTGAACTGTCAATGTCTATCATCATTGACGTGCCCAGATCCATTAGTTCACGCCCATCCTCTGCGGTACGGTGTGAGGCTTGTCAGACCTAAATAGCGCTATCTAACTAATGACCCGCTCGCCATTGGCCCGGCGATTAAGTCGATATAAAAAGGAGGGACTTCGTGATAGAGTTTTGGTCTAGTGAAAGTTAACTGTCCATGAGGACGAGGAATTATATTCCTGAACCCGTACTGTCCTACCCAAGAAAGGACGAGGAATCCATATTCCTTAACCCATTCCCAACCCCTGGGAATCCCATGCTTTGTAGAAAGTGTGAACTCACCTTAGGTTAGCTCGGCAGATACACGAAAGGGTTACTTGAGCTATAAGTGGTCAACCACATCCTAACATGGTTATCATACAAGTCAGGTCTAGGTTCAAGTAAGGCACGTATGTTTAACAAATCAAGAACACGTAATGATCATGGCCTACATGGCATACACATAGAACATTTTAAATGATAATAGTTTAGCATACATATGAAACCCACACATAACTCGGCCCAACATGTTGTGCGATCAGCACAACCTTGTGTGATCCACAGCATGTTGTGCGATCCAATAAAAGCCCGGCCCAAACATATATACCCGGCCCAACAATTTAACAGAACAACATTTTGTGCGGTCCATTTATCTTGTGCGACTACAGACATCTTGTGCGATCAAATTTTGGGCTGTTCGGCCCAACTGCATAACATAATCCATTATGTTGGGCGGTCCAACATCTTGTGCGATCAGCACAATCTTGTGCGATCCACAAGATGTTGTGCGATTCCCTTGTGCGGTTTGTCTTGTGCGCCCGGATCAGATCTTGTATGATCTGATCTTGTGCGATGGGAAGCTTGTGCAATTAGTTATAGGTGGCCATGATTTAGGGAATCAGTTACATGCATATAATTAATTCTCCAAACAGTTACCAAACATACATCCATTCGATCAAAACACTAACAGTTTCTAAGTTTGCTTTAATCGATCAAATCAAACATTTATCACTAAATTCACATGAACCCTAACTTAATCATCATACCAATCATGCATAATAATTTAACAGATTCAAGGTCTTGACTACTAACATGCACCCTAAACTAGCAACATCCGAATACACTTTCATGGTAGCCGATTTACATACATTCAATTCTAGATCATTAGTTACATCATATGTTTTGACAACCCTATATCGTTCAACAACATCATACAATAATATCATAATACCATAGTAACCACAACATATGGACCTGCTATTTACCCACTAACCGGCCCAATTTTCACCCGCCCTTTCTAATTTCAAAGACCCAATATTCCTGTGTATCCATGCAACATCGATTAGTGATAAAAAACCAATTAATCATACATGTTCATTCGTCCAACCATATGCCTAATTTGTTACATTACATGAACATCAAACCCTTATCACTATATCGAGATTATATGATCACATAATCAATTACATCTTATCAGATTACAACACTTGATCATGTACATACACAATTTATCTTTACGTGTTAAACATATACACTATCACGATTATGTAATAATAAAGTCAACAAATAAAGATAATCAATAACCACAAGATTGATTCGTAAAGGGGCTGCTTCAAAGGGGAGGTTGTCTCACTAATCACTGCCGTCACACTTAGGGTGTAGGGTTTGTTGTGTTGCAATTGTGAGGCAAGAGTTTTTGGGTACGTACAATTATAATACAAGCCAATATCTAGTTACTGGGCCGGTGGTGTTTACTAAACCAAACAACTATCTGGGCCGATCATGTTTACTAAATAAAATAACTGTCTGGGCCAAAGCCCATTCTGTTTTCGCCGGCTTCTTTGACAAAAACACCAAAGTGTTTTCGTCATGGGGAGGAGGTTTTCGGGTGGAGGCTGTTGTTTCGGGTGGAGGATTATTTCGTGTGATTGTATGTTGTTAAGAGTTCCACTTGTTTTTAATTATACGAAACATAATATTAATATAAAACATATGTTAACATACACACTTATAAGGCACGTCATATAAATATATAAACCACACTTTACAAGCAAGTATTAAGTCGAGTAGAAACCTTGAAAACTCGGGTTGTCACAGTTTCCTCTGCGATTTCTGCTACCATCTTGTCCTCCATTTCCACGTCTAGTACCCTGCCGACATGTCTCCTTGACATGCTCCACTTTGCCACAGTTATCACATTTTCTATATCTACATCGTCTGTTATGGTGACGTCGACAATTGTCGCACTTAGGTAGGATACCCGTGTACCCTTTTTCCTTTTTGGCATTGTTGGTGTTGTTCGCCCGAGTACCCTTCTTGAAATTGGTAAACTTCCTCTTGTTCTCACCAGACGACTCCACATGAGTCTCCTTTTTCTCCTCAGAGATTGAGAATTTTCCCAACATAACTGCTTCTTCAGTGAGCGTCACACTTAAGTCAATGGCATAGGTAATAGTTGGAGGTTTAGATGTTGTCACCATGCTTAGAATCTGAGGTGCCAATCTCCAGATAAAGCGTTCGATCCTCTTAAACTCTGGCTCCACCAAATATGGGACCACCCTAACAAATCATGAAATCTCTGCATATAATCAGCTATCTTTGGACCTTCCATCTTCAAGTTCCAAAACTCGGTTTCCAACTTCTGGATTTCTGCCCTCCAACAATACTTCTTATGCATCAACTCTTTCAGCTCATTCCATGTTAAAGCATACGCAGTAGCCTTGCCCAACGTCTGAACCTGAAGGTTCCACCATGAGAGGGCCCCATCTAGAAACAATCCAGATATGTACATGACTTGATGCTCTGGGGCGCATTTACTTAATCGCAAAATAGAGTCCGTCTTCTCAACCCAACACACAAAAGCTATTGCACCCCCAGTGCCATCAAAATCCAGGGGCTTGCAGCCCAAGAACTGCTTGTAGGTGCAGCCTGCTACATAAGCAACATCATTCACATAAGTCATTAGCAAAGCACACTTGGAAATGTCCAAACATTTTGTAATGTGTCTTAAGTGACTAAACATTACCGTTGGGTGGGTTGTTTCTGGAGGTACCTTCGCTGTGTTCGGAGCGAAGGGCCTCGTGCTGTGCGTTGGCCTGTGAGATGCGCTCTTGTAATTCGGCCTCTGTCGTCGGCAGAGGGTTGTTGGTTCCGGTGTTCCTTCGAGGTGGCATCTTGTAAGAAGAAGGTCGGATAGGTCAGGTCTTATTTTTCAAGTAAGTAAGTAATCGCCTAAAGGTCGTATGTATGCGTATATAAATGAGCACTCATCATAGCAAGCAATCATCCAACAACATAATCATATCACAACACGTAAATCAACAAAGTGTTTAGGGAGAACATGACGGTTGAGCCCTCATTAATTACCGACCATAGTTACATTGTTTTACAAAATGTATCACATCAAAAGGGACACAGGGTCACACTACCCTTGCCCAATAAGTCTGTCAATACACCAAAAATCACGTGGTCAAAAGTGGTCTCAAAGTCTTCCCAATCCCGGTTCAATAGTAGTGTCCTCACCAAGAATAATGCATCCATATAAGACCGAAAACCTACTGTATTGATGACTGAGGTGGAAGAGGGAAGAAAAGCAAACTGCGAACATGTGCGAGCTCCTCCTCGAGCTTGTATACCCAGTGAAGTAAGTAACTGATTTACTGCTCGATAGTAAGGAAACGAGCATCAAAACCCGGAATGGGTGTGGGAGCAACAGATGGATGTGCATGAGGGGATGACGATGAATGTGGGGGACTAAAAATAGTCTGACCATGACTGGAGCAACTCATCCCGTGTGTAGCCTCCATAATGTGAGGGATGATAGGGGTCGGAAATCGGCATAGTGTATGGTGGGAACCATCGGGGTAGTTCGTCAAGTGGTGAAGAAGTGAAAGGAGCAAACGGTGCAAACTGAGGGATCTATGGAAAAGCTGCTGAAACAAAAGGATCGTCATGCGGGTGCTGACCTGGAGTACCTTCCCCTGGACGGGGTGTAGGGATGTCCCGAAGGAAAAATAATCGGCAAGTCAGTGCGATGGACATCGGACTCTTCAGGGGGGGAGAGGAGTAAAATCAGCGGGTGTAGGTGGGGGATTAAATAGCTCTACAAAAGGAGGATCAACAGGTGCAGGAACTGGGTCGGGTATAAGGGGTGCAGTGTCTGGTAAACCAAAAGGAACATGGTCAGGATCAGGAATCGGCTCAAGATCAATAGGTGCAACATCAGGCTGACCCAAAAGGAACAGGAGCAGGCTCTAGGTCATGTGAAGGTGTGGGTGATAGTGCGGCAGTCATAGCGGTGTTGTCGTCCGAGTCAGTAGCAAAAAGCTACAATCCGGCCGTCTGTAAAGTTGAAGGCGTCACAGTCTCATAGGAGTCCGAAATCGAGTGCAAACTGGAGTTAGAAGACACCTTAATGACAGGAGCTTCAGGAGGTGGGATAGCAACAACAACCTCGTCTATCTCCCCATCACCCTGGGCGTCGAGAGGAGGACCATCAGCAACAAATCAACGTCATCATCAAATAAATCGTCAAAAGACAAATCCTCGGGAGGAATGACCACAAGAGGAACAAGATCGAGGATCGGAGCCACGATGTGCTCACCATGGGGATGACCAATTATGAGGTGGTCATGGGCTGGATCAGGGATGACAGAAGGATCCTCGTCAGGGAAACCATCAGCAAAGGTAAATCATCACCAAAGTCTGGTAGTGCGAACGGTTGGAAGTGATCCTCCTCCTCGGACCGCATATTAGGATCACTCTCAGTGTCTGACGTATATATCTCTGGCGAGGGTATGACCTCGTCGTCTGATGCGACTGCCTTCGGGTTGTGGGCATCCGATAACCCATTCTCTGAGGATAACATGTGTGCCTGCAATGTCGTAATCCAAACATATGTACGTATAGTAACCACTAACACCCAATATATGCAAACAAAGGCAATTTATCATGTAATCATGTATTCTTGTTATTCCTCATGAAACCTCTTTATCCTTCCTAGTCTTCCAGACTAAATCACCTAGTCTCCCAGACTAGACCACCTAGTCTCCCAGACTAAACCACAAACAAAAACCTTGCAATTGTGTTTCTTGTCTTTCCTTTTGTAAAAAAAATGTCACACCCCCAAAATCCACCATGCGGAGTATCACCGCTTGGTGGCGTGACATGACCAGGATCGAGCCACCAATCATATTGAACCACGTAATTAAGTAAATAAAACCAACCTCAACACGATTGGCGACGAAAAGAGAGTATCCGACTTTAAGTTAACAAAGTTCAGATTTAAACAGCGGAAGCATAAAACGTGAAACCAAAACATAAGTTCCATAGTTCATAAGTTTAAAGTTCAAAATGTAAGTTTAATAGGTTCATATGGATTAAATATTAAGCACGGGACATAACAATCCATATCCCACAACAACCTTCTCCTCGTGCAAGCTCCATAGGCATCTAGCGACCTGTAAGGCATGTAACAACGAGTCAACAACAAAGTTGAGTGAGTTCACGATTGGTTGATTAGTTTTAAGTTGTTTCTGAAAACAAGGTTTGACTTTTGTTGGCTTATTTGCCGTGGGGGTTACCCCATAGTTGAAAGTATGTTTAACCAGTTCCTTTTATTACCCAAACCATATCCATATTCAGTGAGGGCTTCCCCATGTGAACTACTAGACCGTTAAGATATCGACAACTGACGAACAATAGTTGTGCCCTACATCAGTGTCTATCATCACTGACAGTTTGCCATAGTCCATTAGTACACGCCCGTCCGAACGGCACGGTGTGAGGTTTGTTAAACCTAATAGCGCTATTAACTAATGACCCGCTCGCCATTGGCCTCGGCGATTAAGTCGATATAAAATGAGGGACTTCATGATAGAGTTTTGTCTAGTAAGTTTTAAGGTTGTTGTCCTACCCAAAGAGGACGAACGTACGTATTCTACCCAAGGAGAATACGCAGAATTATTATTGGCATCCTACCTATGGAGGATGGCCGTACATATCCTACCCAAGGAGGATATGTAGATTCCGTTTTAATTTCTTTAACCCATTCCCAACCAGCGGGAATCCCATGCCTTAGAAAGTGTGTGAACTCACCTTGGTTTTCTCGGTTAGACTCTCAAAAATAGCTAACAGTCAAGGTCGGTCAATCACGTCCTAGTATGATTACCACATAGTTTATTAGTGACTTCAAATAAGCACGAAGTTCCTACACACATCTATCACATAACATGCATCACTTTAATGGTTCATGCCCAAATAAACTTCCCATCTATTCCCATTCATAAGCAAACATACGACATTGCACATAACACTTTTATTGACATATAACATGTTAGATCATTCTCAGATAACCTACCCGACATTTAGACACGCAAATTACTACTTATGTCGTTTCAGCTTTTATATCCAAAACTGGGCTGTTTTTGGGGATTTTAATAAAATGGTTAAATTGTTCCAAAAATTCCCAACATTTTACAGAAGGTCTTAAACGATCCAAATATTATTGTGTAAAAATCTCGGGATTCAATTCATCACCAATATTTTATAAAAATTCATTTTCCGGACTGCAATCAGATTCATCTTTTTCTGACTGCAGTCCACGGAATAATTTATTAAAAATTCATCGTAAGTCCAATTGATGAAATTCCAGTGGAAGAATTACTATGACATCAGTTCCCACCTACAGTTCAAATTTCGTGACCTGATTTTACACAGATTTCAAGTTATGATGAAGAAGATAACACATATTTTCAGCAGTAAAAATGCAGCTTTAGCTGCTGTTACAAAACGATTAAAAATGGTAAACGAAGTCCAAAAATTATGATTCCAGTGCCATTAGAACCGTATTTCATAATAACACGTTATAGACTCAAGAAAATCAAGTTTTTGTTAAGTTATGATCTGGTTACAGCCAACTGAAGTTGGCTGTAAATACTTGGACATAAGCTGTTTTCAGATTATTGTGTTCTAACGCATGTTCTATTTGTTCCGTTAACGTGTCTAGTGATCAACAATGGCCTTTAACATCAATATTAACAAGTAAATCATCAAGTAATCAACAACATGTTAAGTACAACATCCTACTACAACATTTCATCACATTTCAACAATATTTCATCATTAAGTTAGCTCTATATTCAAGACTTTTGCATATGATCTTCTAGTGTTCTTAAGTTTTCATAATAATCTAACTATTAACCATCATAAATAGGAAGCAAATGAAGATCAAAGGAGTTTACCACTAGCTTTTAATCTAGGGGAGACACACTAGAGAAAACGAGTGGATAAAAGAAATCTAGAGAGGTCCTTGACAATCCGTGAGCTCCACACTTCGTGATTCACCTTGATACACCTTTGTATATGAATGGAATGGATGGAACAAGCTTGAATGAAGGTGATGATGGTGGTGGTGAGTTCGGCCGAAGCCAAGGGAGGAAGAAGAAGAAAGTTCAAGTGTTTGTGAGGAATGAGTATGATGAGTTATGGCACTTATGGTCATATATATTGTCCACCAACAT
The DNA here is from genome assembly GCA_030545235.1 of Helianthus tuberosus. Taxonomy (NCBI): domain Eukaryota; kingdom Viridiplantae; phylum Streptophyta; class Magnoliopsida; order Asterales; family Asteraceae; genus Helianthus; species Helianthus tuberosus. The sequence goes on from CM060365.1 coordinate 143,204,678, forward strand.
TCATTTATCCATAGGTTAATATGTTTAGTAGTAGGAGACAAGATCCTATTTAATATTGAAATAAAATCTTATTAAATAGGCCATGTGTTGGCCATAGATTAGGTCCTAACCATTAGTTAGTTAATCTAGTTCAAATTTAAGTAATAGTTACTTACATTAGTTAGTAGATATTTTTAGTGGGTGTTATGATGTTTAGGGATCATAACTAGCTTGGAAATGATAAAACAATGCTTTTAGTGTAATTTTGGTGTTTTGGGTAGTGTCTGGTTATTTGGTTTGATACCGGTTCGTTAAAGTGCTAAACTATACCGTTAGTGTCTTTTATGTATCTTTTTGTAATATTTTTAATTCCCCACACTTGGGAAAGCATACAGGATTATTTAGTCAATTTTCTGCACAAGACTAGTATGTTAAAAGCACATGTAAGTATGACACAGTAATCAGAAAGCAGTCAAGTAATTCAGCACAGACATCAAGCACTTGAATTAACATTAATGAATCATACGGATACATGAAATTATAAGGGTTTTCACATTCTCCTCCTGTTAAGAGAATTTCGTCCCGAAATTTAGCACGTGGTTACTAAGGAGGCTAGTTAAGTTGCATGGTTTTCCTGGGGTGTCACATCATCCACCCGTTGATTTGGAATTTCGTCCGGAAATTCTGTAGTAGCTTCAGCCTCAGTAGTGGTTGCACTTTTCTTAAACAGCTGGGGGTACTTGAGTTTCATTTGGTCTTCTCGTTCCCAGGTATACTCTCGGCCACGACGGGAATTCCAACGAACTCGGATGGGAGGTATCCTGGTACGCTTGAGAATCTTAACAACTCGATCAGTAATCTCTACTGGTTCCTCGACGAATCGTAGCTGGTCGTCGATAGTGAGCTCCTTGAGAGGAACTATGATGGTCTCATCTGACAGACACTTCTTTAGATTCGACACATGGAATACGTTGTGAACTCCGCTGAGTTCTTCAGGTAGATTCAACTTGTATGCCACCATGCCAATCTTTTCAATGACTTCGAAAGGTCCGACATACCGCGGATTGAGTTTGCCTCGTTTTCCAAAACGAACCACACCTTTCCAAGGTGAGACTTTAAGTAGCACTCGATCCCCAACCTGGAACTCGATCCCCAACCTGGATACTGGTGTGGTAACTGTTTTTATACGAAAACTCCACTAACGGGAGGTGTTTTTCCCAGCCATTACCAAAATTAATTACACATGCCCTAAGCATGTCTTCAAGGGTTTGGATGGTGCGTTCAGATTGCCCATCCGTCTGTGGATGATATGCCGTGCTCATGTCTAATCGAGAACCAAAGGACTTGTGCATAGCTTGCCACAATTCAGATGTAAAACATGAGTCACGATCAGAAATGATTGTCACACCCCCAAAAACCACATGCGGAGTATCACCGCTTGGAGGCGTGACTGACCAGGATCATACCACTAATCATATTGAACAAGCAAGTAATTAATTGTAAAAGTCCAACCAACACGATTAGTGTCCAAAACAAACATAGTTAAGTTATGAGCGGAAGCATATTGTCTAAAACGAAATCATAAGTTTAAACATTCAAAGGTGTAACATGGCACACAGCTGTCCATGCCCCACAACGACCCTTCCTTGTGCAAGCTCCAGCTAAGTACCTATTGACCTGCAAAGCATGTAGTAACGAGTCAACAACAAGTTGAGTGAGTTCACGTTTGGTTGTCCAGTTTATAGTTGTTCCGAAAACACAGTTTGCTCTTTACCAGCTATCCAGCCGTGGGGGTTACCCCATAGTTCGAAAAATGTTTATTAGTTACCCGTTCTTACGTTGGCTATTCCAGCCCGGCTCTATGGCCGTGGGGGCTACCCCATGTTTAATTCACCAGACTCGTTACCATATCGACTACTAACGTTCGTCATGTTTAAGTGCCCTAACGTCTGTGTCTATCATCACTGACGTGCCATAGTTCATTAGTCCACGCCCGTCCTCTGCGGCACGGTGTGAGGTTTGTTAAACCTAATAGCGCTATTTAACTAATGACCCGTTTGCCATTGGCCTCGGCGATTAAGTCGATACAAAAGGAGGGACTTCGTTGATAGAGTTCTAGTCTGGTATAGTTAAATACGTCTCAACAGGACGAGGAATCTATGTTCCTGATTACGTCTCAACAGGACGAGGAATCTATGTTCCTGAATACGTCTCAACAGGACGAGGAATCCCTATTCCTTAACCCATTCCCAACCCCTGGGAATCCCATGCTTTGTAGAGAAGTGTGAACTCACCTTGGTTTGCTCGGCAGATTACACAGAAAGGTCAAGTCTAGCAGCTAGTGGTCAACCACGTCCTAACATGGTTATCATGCAAGTCAGGTTTAGGTTCAAGTATCGCATGTATGTTTACACATAAGATATCAGTTACAAAAACGTATAGATCATGGCAACCACGTAACTCACATTAACACCTTAACAGTAACAGTTAAGTACCCATCATGTCTAACTTGTACGATCCGAAAGATATAGCCCAATAGTAGTCAGCCCAACATGTTGTGCGTTCAGCACGGCCTTGTGCGATCCACAACATGTTGTACGACTCCGTTAATCACCCGGCCCAAATAACATGAAGCCCAATAAGTCTATAAGCATATACACAGCCCAAACATACAACCAAACAATCAACTTGTGCGACTCATGCTATTCATATAATCTTGTGCGACTGGTGTCATTTGTGCGATTGGTCTTTGGGCTTTGAGGCCCAACAGTTATTAAGAAAACATAGCTTGTGTGATCCGATAGTCTTGTGCGACTACCGGTATCTTGTGCGATCAGAACCCTTGTGCGATCCGTTAAAACATCCCAAGATTTTTGGTAAGTCGGTTTCCTAGTTTATTTTCCCCAAATCAATGATAACAGTTTCACAATTTCAACAACCTAAGCATTACCTAACAATCATTCAATCGGACAAACTATGAAATCATATGAATTACCAAATTGCTAACCAATCATCATGACTTGCACCGATTAATTTCTCGGTTTATGATATGCCGCCAATAACAAAGAATTGTTTAACTATGATATTCCTCAAAGTCAAGATCTCTCATGAATACTCATAGCATCATTACTTTTACAAATTCCCACATCAATGGCTGACAATTGTTAATGTTCTCATGAAATGATTTGACCAAAATGGGTAGTGGGCTGCCACATTAATCACATGATACATATATTCTAACAGGTAACATATCCTAAAGTCAAACCATCTAATCATTTGCAAGTTGTTATAATCATTCAGTAACAACATATACGTACAAGAATCTTAATCTGACAACATATTTAGGGTAAGCACATGGATCAATGAGATTAAGATTACAACTACACATGGCCGTCGTTTATTTACATTTGCACAAGAAAAGTAATCATCACATCAAGTCATTTTCATCATTATTCTAAGACATGTGAGTGGACTTTGTGAAGGTTTGTTTGAGAGTATTCTCATCACAAGCAATTAAGAATACAGAGCCGACAATTCACATATATATACACTTCACATATTTACAATCATAGTTTAATATGTGGCCGACAATATCAATGTTTTACATGCAAAACTTCAGAAGTTAATAATTAATGTACTGACTCATGTTCATCCTTCACATGCCAACACTAAATCGCATATATATATACTACTATTAATCGAGTTCAAGCATAGCAAAAACAAACAATCAAGAAGTAATATAAATCCAAAACTATGAATAAGTAATATACATACCAACCGTTAATCAAGATGTTGTTGATTCGATGGGGGGGGGGGGGGTCTACTGCCGTCGCCAATAGGAGAAGTACTCTAGGGTTTTCCAAATGTTCTATTGTTATACGATGTTGTAGTTATAACATAAACACATAGTTGGACCAGTCGAACACCTTTGGGCCAAAGCCCATACCTCAACGAAATCGGTGAGGGTGTTTTCGTGTGGGGAAAAATATTTCGGGTGGGGTGTGTTTGGCAAGGGGTCCGATCCAAGTTTTACTAATTACACAATTCATATTACTAATACAAATTATTATATATATATAAATATACACACAAAGATTCGCATAATACAACATAAGTCTCGTAACCATTCATTAAATCAACATATCGGATTATCACCCAAGGTTCACATTCGTTACATTAAGTACAACGGTAAGTTCTGAAATACGAGTTGTCACATTATCCCCAAGTCGAAAGAAATTTCGTCCCGAAATTTAGCACGTACTCACTGAGGAAGCTAGTTAAGTTGCATGGTTTTCCTGTTTTTCCTGGGGTGTCACATCCTCCCCCTGTTGATCTGGAATTTCGTCCCGAAATTCCGTAGCTTCAGCCTCAGTAGTAGTTGTACCGGTTGCGAACAGTTGGGGATACTTTTGTTTCATCTGATCTTCGCGTTCCCAGGTGAACTCTGGGCCACGACGTGAGTTCCAACGAACTCGAACGAGAGGTATTCTAGTACGCTTGAGGACCTTAACATCCCGGTCTGTGATTTCAACTGGTTCCTCGACGAATCGTAACTGCTCGTCGATAGTGAGCTCCTTCAAAGGAAATATGTGGGTCTCATCTGACAGACACTTCTTCAGATTTGACACATGGAAGACGTTGTGAACTACACTGAGTTCCGCTGGTAAGTTCAGTTTGTAGGCCACCTTGCCTATTTTCTCAATGACTTCGAAAGGTCCGACGTATCGTGGGTTAAGCTTGCCTCGTTTACCAAAATGAACCACACCCCTCCAGGGTGAAACTTTGAGTAGTACTCACTCCCCAACCTGGAGCTCTAGTGGTTTCCTGCCCTTATCGGCGTAAACTTTTTGACTGTCCCGAGCTGCCGCCATTCGTTGTCGTATCTGAGCAATTCGCTCTGTTGTGTCAACCACAAGTTCTGGACCAGTAATCTGACTATCCCCCACCTCTGCGCAACAAAGAGGTGACCGGCATTTACGCACGTACAATGCCTCAAACGGAGCAGCTTTAATGCTGGTGTGGTAGCTATTATGATATGAGAATTTCCACAAGTGGCAGATGCTTTTCCCATCCGTTGCCAAAGTCAACTACACATGCCCTAAGCATGTCTTCGAGGGTCTGGATGGTGCGTTCAGATTGCCCATCCGTTTGCGGGTGATAAGCTGTGTTCATATCTAATCGTGAGCCAAATGACTTGTGCATTGCTTGCCACAGTTCTGATGTAAAACGTGCATCTCGATCCGAGATAATAGAGGTGGGCACTCTGTGCCTCGAGACAACTTCCTTAAGATATACTTCTGCTAGGGTGGAGAACTTATCCGTTTCTTTGATAGCCAAGAAGTGAGCAGACTTTGTGAGTCGATCCACGATCACCCAAATAGTATCGTTACCACGTTGAGATCTAGGCAGGCCAGTAACAAAATCCATGGAAATTTGCTCCCATTTCCATTGTGGTATTTCTGGTTGTTGAAGTGGGCCTGAAGGTTTCTGGTATTCCGCCTTGACTCTCGCACAAGTCAGGCACTTGCTAACGTAAGTTGCTATGTGTGCCTTCATGCTAGGCCACCAGTATGCGGTTTTGCTATCGTGGTACATTTTGTCCGACCCAGGGTGCACCGAGTAGCGAGACTTGTGTGCCTCATCCATCACAAGCTCTCGTAGGTTGCCATAAAGTGGGACCCAAATGCGTCCTGTTACATAGAAAGCACCGTCTTCCTTCTGTTCTAAGCGTTGCCTTGAGCCGCGTAGGGCTTCAGCCCTGACGTTCTCTGGTTTCAATGCTCCTACCTGAGCATTTCGTATTTGAGAAGGAAGGCTAGACTGTATAGTAAGTTGTAAAGCTCGTACGCGCTTAGGCGCAGTGTCTTTCCGACTGAGGGCGTCAGCCACAACATTGGCTTTGCCCGGGTGGTACCTGATCGAGCATTCGTAGTCATTCAGCAGTTCGACCCATCGTCGCTGTCGCATATTGAGTTCCTTCTGTTTAAAGATATGCTCGAGGCTCCTGTGATCAGTGTAGATAGCGCATTTGGTACCATATAGGTAGTGTCTCCATATCTTAAGTGCAAAAACAACCGTTCCCAGCTCCAGATCGTGTGTAGTGTAGTTCTTTTCATGAACTTTGAGTTGGCGTGAGGCGTAGGCTATAACTTTATCCCGCTGCATCAATACACAACCAAAACCCTGAATGGATGCGTCACAGTAAACCACGAAGTCGTCTGTGCCCTCTGGTAATGAAAGGATAGGTGCACTGCAAAGTTTATCCTTTAAGTGCTGAAACGCTAACTCCTGTGCGTTTCCCCAACGATAAACAACGCCCTTCTGCGTTAGTGAAGTAAGAGGCTGAGCAATCTTAGAAAAATCCTTGATAAATCTCCTGTAGTAACCTGCCAATCCCAAGAATTGGCGAATTTCCGTTGGCGTACGAGGTGCAGGCCAGCTCCTGATTAACTCTACCTTGGATGGATCAACGTGAATCCCATCCTTGTTCACTACATGGCCTAAGAAATGGACTTCACGAAGCCAGAAGTCACATTTTGAAAACTTGGCGTACAGCTGTTCTTTTCGAAGGAGTTCCAAAATAAGTCGTAAATGTTGCTCGTGTTCCTCCTGACTCTTCGAATAGATCAGGATGTCATCGATGAAGACAATAACGAATTTGTCTAAGTAAGGCTTGCACACTCGATTCATCAAGTCCATGAAGACCGCTGGTGCGTTTGTCAGCCCAAAAGGCATTACTAAAAACTCATAGTGGCCATATCGAGTTCTGAAGGCTGTTTTGGAGACGTCCTCCTCTCGGACTCTCAGCTGGTGATACCCTGATCTCAAATCAATCTTTGAGTAGTAGCTCGACCCTTGCAGTTGGTCAAATAGGTCGTCAATGCGTGGAAGAGGGTAGCGATTCTTCACTGTCACCTTGTTCAGTTCACGGTAGTCGATGCACATTCTGAACGTACCGTCTTTCTTCTTCACAAAAAGCACTGGAGCTCCCCAGGGCGAAGAGCTAGGACGAATAAACCCCTTATCTAAGAGTTCTTGTAGTTGCGTAGATAGCTCTTTCAACTCTGATGGAGCTAAACGATACGTTGCACGAGCTATAGGTGCCGCTCCAGGAGCTAGCTCGATTTGAAACTCGATCTGACGATGAGGCGGGAGGCCAGGTAGTTCCTCAGGAAATACCTCAGGATAATCACGTATAATCGGAAAGTCTTCTATCTTTTTCTCTTCCTTTGAGGTGTCAGTAACGAGAGCCAGAAAAGCAGTGCGGCCCTTACGCAAACACTTTTGGGCCTTAAGGGAAGAGATGATACTCACAACAGCACCACTCTTGTCGCCATGAATTATGAGAGATTCATCACCTGGGCGAGGAATACAGACAATCTTTCCGTTACAAAGAATCTCTGTTCGATGTTGAGGTAGCCAATTTATACCAATAACGATGTCAAAACCATCACAATGTTGGGGTCATCACTCTGTCTAATCACGAACACTCGACCCCTGGCACCATCGCCATCATTATTACCCTTGTTGTTGTCCCATTGTTGTTCCTGTTTCCTTGGCTGTGGTTCTGGTTCTGGTTCAACTGTGGGCAGTGTCTCATGAAGTGACCTTCAGCACCACACTGATAACATCCCTTGTTACCCTGCTGTTGCTGCTGATTCTGTGGAGCTTGTGGCTGCTATTGTCGGTCCTTGTTTGCAGGATGTGAGATTCTAAAATCTTTGGCTCCTTGACCAAGCTCGTTGCATCTCTGACAACAATCTCTGTTGCATTGCCCGCTGTGGTGCAAATTACATCGATTGCACTTAGGGTGGTTTCCCCTGTATCCACCCTGACTTCGATTACCAAAAGACTGCTGACTAGAGCTCCTGTGCTGCGGCTGAGACTGAACCGAAGTGGGACCCTTGCTCGAATTTCCATTCCACTTGCGTTTGTTGTCACTGGGAGCATCCGGAGTAGTTATAGCAGCATTAATACGCTTCGGCAGTTTGTTCTGTTCCACTGCCTGGTCCGTGGGACAATGAGCAAGACGAGTAACATCCTGGATGGTAGCAAGGTTGGCAGAAGTCACATGACTTTGAATCTCTAGTACTAAGCCTTTGAGGTACATCTCAATGCGCTTGATGGGAGGATCTACCATAGTTGGACATAATACTGTCAGTTCGTTGGATCGTTTCGTGTACGCTTCTATCTCTGACTCCGTCATCTTCAGGTTAAAGAACTTCACTTCCAGCTTGTGGATGTCATCACGACTCCAGTATTCACGTTTGATCAGTTCCTCAAAATCCTTCCATGGGGGTGGTATTAGCAGCCGCCAGCCCCAGCATCTGAACTTGCGCGTTCCGCCGAGTTAGTGTAGTGTCTTCGAGAGTACCAGTGGCGTAATTCACCCTATGAGCCTCAGGGCATTCACACTTATTTAAGACAAACTCGAGCTTTCCAAACCAATGGAGGAGTCCAACAGCTCCTTTAATGCCACTGAAAGTACTAGGGCGACAGTCTATGAATATCTTAAACGTGCATACGGGTGACTGGGCATGCTGGCCCGTTGTGTATACAAGGACGGAACAAAGTTAAACACAAAGGTTGGTTCACGAGAGTAGGATCTAACATCCTAGGGAAGGTTCGTAATAGCAGGTTACACCTCCTGCCTGAGTGGCTGCGAATGCTGCCGTAACTTGTTCGTTGATAAGAGCCGTCAGCTGGCTTGAGTTAGGTTCACACGTTCCCTCATGATCTCACATAAAAGGAAACACAAATAGGAAAGGTGTCGCGAATGTGTATAAGTGTGGAGTGACAGTAGGGAGCAAGCACAAATGTGTTTTCAAACTATAGTTGCTACGTTTATCTAAGAATGCCATGAGCAAAGTTCTATGTAATCTAGCAAGCAGGCAATGTAAACATAAATCATATCACCTAGAATGTCGAGCCTTGCACGTGGAGCGAAGCGTCGCTGTGGACCGTAGAGCACTGTACAGGTTATAGTCTGGTTTTAACAAAAACGTTTTCCTTTATTAAAACCAAGTTCTCTATCACCAATGGCTCTGATACCAATCTGTCACACCCCCAAAAACCACATGCGGAGTATCACCGCTTGGAGGCGTGACTGACCAGGATCATACCACTAATCATATTGAACAAGCAAGTAATTAATTGTAAAAGTCCAACCAACACGATTAGTGTCCAAAACAAACATAGTTAAGTTATGAGCGGAAGCATATTGTCTAAAACCAAATCATAAGTTTAAACATTCAAAGGTGTAACATGGCACACAGCTGTCCATGCCCCACAACGACCCTTCCTTGTGCAAGCTCCAGCTAAGTACCTATTGACCTGCAAAGCATGTAGTAACGAGTCAACAACAAGTTGAGTGAGTTCACGTTTGGTTGTCCAGTTTATAGTTGTTCCGAAAACACAGTTTGCTCTTTACCAGCTATCCAGTCGTGGGGGTTACCCCATAGTTCGAAAAACGTTTATTAGTTACCCGTTCTTACGTTGGCTATTCCAGCCCGGCTCTATGGCCGTGGGGGCTACCCCATGTTTAATTCACCAGACTCGTTACCATATCGACTACTAACGTTCGTCATGTTTAAGTGCCCTAACGTCTGTGTCTATCATCACTGACGTGCCATAGTCCATTAGTCCACGCCCGTCCTCTGCGGCACGGTGTGAGGTTTGTTAAACCTAATAGCGCTATTTAACTAATGACCCGTTCGCCATTGGCCTCGGCGATTAAGTGGATACAAAAGGAGGGACTTCGTTGATAGAGTTCTAGTCTGGTATAGTTAAATACGTCTCAACAGGACGAGGAATCTATGTTCCTGATTACGTCTCAACAGGACGAGGAATCTATGTTCCTGAATACGTCTCAACAGGACGAGGAATCCCTATTCCTTAACCCATTCCCAACCCCTGGGAATCCCATGCTTTGTAGAGAAGTGTGAACTCACCTTGGTTTGCTCGGCAGATTACACAGAAAGGTCAAGTCTAGCAGCTAGTGGTCAACCACGTCCTAACATGGTTATCATGCAAGTCAGGTTTAGGTTCAAGTATCGCATGTATGTTTACACATAAGATATCAGTTACAAACACGTATAGATCATGGTAACCACGTAACTCACATTAACACCTTAACAGTAACAGTCAAGTACCCATCATGTCTAACTTGTACGATCCGAAAGATATAGCCCAATAGTAGTCGGCCCAACATGTTGTGCGTTCAGCACGGCCTTGTGCGATCCACAACATGTTGTACGACTCCGTTAATCACCCGGCCCAAATAACATGAAGCCCAATAAGTCTATAAGCATATACACGGCCCAAACATACAACCAAACAATCAACTTGTGCGACTCATGCTATTCATATAATCTTGTGCGACTGGTGTCATTTGTGCGATTGGTCTTTGGGCTTTGAGGCCCAACAGTTATCAAGAAAACATAGCTTGTGTGATCCGATAGTCTTGTGCGACTACCGGTATCTTGTGCGATCAGAACCCTTGTGCGATCCGTTAAAACATCCCAAGATTTTTGGTAAGTCGGTTTCCTAGTTTATTTTCCCCAAATCAATGATAACAGTTTCACAATTTCAACAACCTAAGCATTACCTAACAATCATTCAATCGGACAAACTATGAAATCATATGAATTACCAAATTGCTAACCAATCATCACGACTTGCACCGATTAATTTCTCGGTTTATGATATGCCGCCAATAACAAAGAATTGTTTAACTATGTTATTCCTCAAAGTCAAGATCTCTCATGAATACTCATAGCATCATTACTTTTACAAATTCCCACATCAATGGCTGACAATTGTTAATGTTCTCATGAAATGATTTGACCAAAATGGGTAGTGGGCTGCCACATTAATCACATGATACATATATTCTAACAGGTAACATATCCTAAAGTCAAACCATCTAATCATTTGCAAGTTGTTATAATCATTCAGCAACAACATATACGTACAAGAATCTTAATCTGACAACATATTTAGGGTGAGCACATGGATCAATGAGATTAAGATTACAACTACACATGGCCGTCGTTTATTTACATTTGCACAAGAAAAGTAATCATCACATCAAGTCATTTTCATCATTATTCTAAGACATGTGAGTGGACTTTGTGAAGGTTTGTTTGAGAGTATTCTCATCACAAGCAATTAAGAATACAAAGCCGACAATTCACATATATATACACTTCACATATTTACAATCATAGTTTAATATGTGGCCGACAATATCAATGTTTTACATGCAAAACTTCAGAAGTTAATAATTAATGTACTGACTCATGTTCATCCTTCACATGCCAACACTAAATCGCATATATATATACTACTATTAATCGAGTTCAAGCATAGCAAAAACAAACAATCAAGAAGTAATATAAATCCAAAACTATGAATAAGTAATATACATACCAACCGTTAATCAAGATGTTGTTGATTCGATGGGGGGGGGGGGTCTACTGCCGTCGCCAATAGGAGATGTGACATTCTAGGTTTTCCCGAACGAACACCTTGTAATCACTTAGCGTATATGTATGTTATTATTAAATGGAAGTTGTTAATTCTATGTGCTTTATGTTGATAACGTGTATGTAATAAATGTGTATTGTGTGTATTATGTATATACATATATATATATATGTGTGTGACTCGAACCGAACCCGACTCGAGACCACTCGGTCTCGAGTAAACAAGGAACACATGGGCCGGATGGGCCGCGACCTTCCTCAACCCACTCGGATATATATATAACCGGCTAACCCTCACACACTCCCCTTTGTCACTCTTTCACCTCATCCTTTCACATCTCACACACTCTCCCTCTCTCTCTAGAAAAACCCTAAAACCATAAAGCTCTAACATCACCCTCTCCTCCTCTCCTTTCGGATCCAACCGGCAACAAGAACACCCGTGGATTGGCTCGGAATCATCACTCGAAGGCTTCAATCCGTCACCTACTTGAATACCTTTGTGTCACTCTTGAACCGGTTAGTATGTCTATGGTTTATAATAAATAATGATATGGTTGCTTATTTGAGATGATTTATATGTTACTTATTTGAGAGGATTTATATGTGAAACAATGTGCTTCTTGCAAACCAAATGAATGATTTGGAATGATTGAATGATACGGATAAGCTTAGAGTGTGTTGAATAATGGATTCATGCTAGAAATGTAAGGAAGAATATTGTTGATGATGTTTTGAAAGTTGCCTTGATATTACGACTTATGATTCCTGTTCCGAGAATGCATGATGTGTGTTGCAATATTTAGAACTTAGGAGTATGTCCATTGAATGAATCTAATGAAGAACAATGTGAGTGTGTAGGATAAACATATTGAATGTGTATGAATATTGGATGAACTGTTTGAAATACATGATGAACATATGAAGAACAGTTTGAAGATCATGAAAATATTTGAAAATGCTGTGTTTGATCTGAATTGTTTGGAAAATAGACAATAAAACATGTTTATTGGAGATAGTACACAATTTGCATGAAATCTCAATTCTATTGGATAGTACTGTTGGAACAGGTTCTAGAAGGTCTTCTTGTGCACGTAATCACGGTTGCGAGTCGCAACCTTTGGTTGCTACTCAAGACCACATCAAGTCTTGTCGAGATCTCCCAGTTGCGAGTCGCAATCAGCACGAGTCGAATCCGGTTGCGAGTCGTAATCACTGCTGTCAAGTCGGAACCGCCGGTTGCGAGTCGGAACCTCTGGTTGCGAGTCGTAACCAAAACGTGATGAACCGAGACCTCGGTTGCGAGTCGTAACCTCGGTTGCGAGTCGCAACCACCCTTGTCTCGACTGGGCTACTTTGTTGTTATTGGGCTTTGACTGTTGGGGCTTTCTGTTGACTGGGCTACATGTTGTTACTGCTGATTGTATGTTTAGGGCTGGCCCAATAACCCCACTGTTTGTTGTTCCGCATGTTATACGTGTTTGCTATATGTGTTTGCCGTACATGTTCGCTGTGTGTTTATTTGTACCCAACTTGACCCATACTTGGTAACCATGCTAGGGCGTGGTGACCAACACACTTGACCGGGTAAAATAATCTACCGAGCAACCCAAGGTGAGTTCACAACTATCAAAGCATGCTTCCCGGTGGTTTGGGAAACAGAAACTTAATCAACGCTATCCCCTCGTAAGGGATACAAACCTACTTTCCTCCCTTAAACGGGAACTCTTAGTTAATTATTGTTTATACGGTAATGCAACAAGCAACACTAAACGAAACTCTATCGCTTAAGTCCTCACTACATGATACCGATTAATCGCCGGGGCCTGGCGAACGGGTTATTAGTTGATAGCGCTATTTAGGTGTAACCAGCCTCACACCGACCCTTGTTATTGGGAACGGGAGTGAACTAATGTACTCTGGCAAACCGTCAATGACGATAGAACATTGACAAACGGGGCACTGCGGAAACGTACGGTTAAGTAAGTATTCGGTATTGTTAAACAGTTTAGTCGCTTACCTATGGGGTAGCTCCCCATCGCATGTATAAACGGATAAATTAACTAGTGAAACAAGTTTTTGGTAAATAAAACTGGACAACACGTGAACTCGCCAACATTTTTGTTGATACCCTACTGCATGCTTTGCAGGTACCCAGTGACTCAGGAGCTTGCAGCTTGGGAAGTGTAGTGGTCGTCAAAACCCGCGTGTTGGGTTCTAAATAACCCGGACTATGAACTTGGTTTAAACTGTTTTGCCTATGCTTCCGCTATTTACCTAAACTGTTACTTGAACCTAACTATCGAACTTTAAACTATGATATTTACTTACCATTGTGGTTGGTGAATATTCTTACTATTAAACATTGCTCAGTATAATTGGTGGCTGGATCCTGGTCAGTCACGCCTCCAAGCGGTAGTATTCCGCATGTGGATTTTGGGGGTGTGACAGATTGGTATCAGAGCCATTGGTTATAGTGAACTTGGTTTTAAAAAGGAAGTCTTTTTGAGAAAAACCAGACTATAACCCGTGACTCGTGACGACACTACACTCCAAGTGCAAGACTCAACGCATTAGACCTCATGGCTCTCACTCATGTTTACTTACTGTTTGTTAAAGTGCTATGTGCTAAAATACATATTAGTGTGCCTAGCTAGATGTATACCCACTCTTCCCCCACACTCTTGTTTCACTACGACGTCTTTTCTCACTATGTGTCTTCTGAACATCAAGATAATGACCGGACTCGATGGAGACAACATAACCCTGACAAGGTACCAGCTGGCGGCCCTGATAGACGCTCGGGTCGCTGAAGCCTTGGCAACCAACCCAGAAGGACCATCCACATACACCCAACCCCGAGTTGGCACCCTCAGGGCGTTTCTGGAATGCCAACCACTCCCATTCGATGGCACGGAAGGAGCAGTAGGTCTTTTACATTGGTTTAGAAGGATCGAGTCTGCGTTCGAAGAAGGTGAAAGCCCATGTAGCAAACGAGTAGAGTACGCCACTAGCACGTTTCAAGGAAAAGCGTTTTCATGGTGGAACGCGCAAGTCCAGATGCTCGGATTGGCAGATGCAAAGGCCACTCCCTGGGATGATTTCAAGGATCTAATCAGGGAAGAATTCTGTCACAGGGATGACATGCTGAAGCTGGAAATGGAATACTATGGGTTAAAGATGGTTGGCTCGGAGATCGAAGCATACACGAAAAGATCCAATGACTTGGCTGCTTTGTGTCCTAACCTATCGCAGCCTCCCTACAAACGAATCGCACTCTACCTTAGGGGCTTAGTCCCAGAAATCCAGGGTTCAGTGATCGCAACCAAACCCCCTACAATCCAACAAGCCATCCGTCTAGCACACCATTTCACGAACCAAGCAGTGGAAGAAGGCAGGTTGCCCAGGCGTTTAACTACTACAGCTAATGCTTTTGGTTTCAGCAAACGCAAGTGGAATGACTACCAAAGTGGGAGTCCCAGCACTATGCCACCTCAAACTCAACAAAGGAAGGTCATTGGGAGCGAGGGCCCTGACCCGCAAACGGGTGGTTATCAAGGAAAACTACCCAAGTGTAACAAGTGTGGCCGGCATCACAGCGGGCCCTGTGCCAGGAACAAGTGTCAGCAATGCAACAAGCCTGGGCATGGAGCAAAGAATTGTAGGAACCCACACCCAGCCAAGCAGATCCAACTACGGCAACCACAGCAGCAACCCCAAGGGATCAACAAGGGATGTTATCAGTGTGGAGTAGGTGGGCACCTGAGGAAAAATTGCCCGCAACAAGGTAACATTAGAGGGTGTTTTCGGTGCGGGAATACGACGCACATCAGGAAGGATTGTCCACAATTGAATCAAAGCGGTAACGACAACGAACAAGGTGCTGGTGAAGCCCGGGACAACCCCAACGTAATAACAAGTAAGTCCCTACTTAACGATCATTGTGTGGCCATACTTTAATAGACACGTATTAATACGCATAAGTAGACGCCTAGGCCGACACCAAACTCTAAACCCGCTGTCGAAGTGGCTTATGGTAGAAACTTTGAGGCCTCACCCGTCGTCAGTAACTGCAACCTCGTGATGTCTAGTCAGACCTTTTCCATCGACCTCCTTCCTATCGTTCCTAGAAAATCGTTTGTATTCCACGTCCTTCGGGCAAACCCCCCCCCCCCCCCCATCGTTCAAGGTGACAAAGGCGTAAAAGTCACCTGCATCATTTCATACTTAAAGGCCCAGAAGTACCTACGAAAGGGGCACACCGCTATCTTAGCACTCATTACCGACACGCAGAAAATGGAAAACAGGATTGAAGATTTTCCAGTTGTACGCGACTATCCTGAGGTATTCCCGGAGGAACTACCTGGACTCCCTCCTCACCGTCAGGTCGAATTTCAAATCGAGCTAGCTCCCGGAGCAGCGCCTGTAGCTCGTGCACCTTATCGATTAGCCCCCGCGGAGCTCAAGGAGCTTTCTACTCAACTACAAGAACTTTTGGACAAGGGTTTTATCCGTCCTAGTTCGTCACCCTGGGGAGCCCCAGTGCTCTTCGTCAAAAAGAAAGATGGCTCATTCCGGATGTGCATTGACTACCGCGAGCTTAACAAGGTTACCATCAAGAACCGCTATCCACTTCCCCGTATCGACGACCTGTTCGACCAGCTGCAAGGGTCGAGCTATTATTCCAAGATCGATCTGCGATCGGGTTATCACCAGCTGAGAGTCCGCAATGAGGACATCTCTAAGACTGCTTTCAGAACCCGCTATGGTCACTACGAATTCCTTGTTATGCCTTTCGGAATGACCAACGCACCTGCAATATTCATGGATCTCATGAACCGAGTGTGCAAACCCCACCTCGACAAGTTCGCCACTGTGTTTATCGACGACATCTCAATCTACTCAAAAGGTCAAGAGGAGCAGGAACAACACTTGCGTCTTACTCTCGAGCTCATCTGCAATGAACAACTGCACGCCAAGTTATCAAAAATGCGACATCTGGCTTCGAGAAGTCCCCATCCCTTAGACACGTGGCCAATAAGGACGAAATTCACGTCGATCCAGCTAAGATCGACTCTATAAAGAATTGGCCTACCCCTAAGACACCGACCGAAGCTCACCAATTCTTGGGATTGGCAGGGTACTATCGTAGACTCACCAAGGGATCTTTCGAAGATCGCTCAACCCCTCGCGACTCTCACCCAGAAGGGCATTGCTTACAAGTGGAATGATGCTCAAGAGTCTGCCTTTCGGAAGCCAGAGGAAAACCTTTGTGGTGCTCCTATCCTTTCATTACTTAAAGGAACGAACGACTTTGTGGCTTATTTGTGACGCATCTATTCATGGACTCGGTTGCGTGTTGACGCTACGCGAGAAAGTTATCACCTATGCTACTCGACAACTCAAGATTTACGAAAGGAACTACACGACGCACAACTTGGAACTCGGAGCAGTCATCTTTGCACTCAAGATATGGAAACATGACTTGCACGGTACCAAGTGCACGATTCACACCGACCACAAGAGCCTCTAGCATATCTCGGATCAGAAGGAGTGGAACATGAGGCAATGCAGATGAGTAGGACTCCTTAACAACTACGAATGCGCAATTTAGTATCATCCCGGCAAGGCCAATGTGGTGGCTGATGCCCTCAGCAGGAAGGAAACCAAACCTAAGCATGTTCATACTTTACAGCTCACTATCCACTCGAACCTCCCTAACCGAACTTGAAATGCTCAGGGTAAAGCATTGAAAGAAGAAAGCATCAGGGCTGAGACCCCACGAGGATCAAGGAAACGTTTAGAACAAAAAGGAAGACGGCGCTTACTACGTAACAGGGCATATATGGGTCCAACTTTATGGAAACCTGCGTGAACTTGTGATGAACGAAGCACACAAATCTCGTTATTTACAGCCTGGTTCGGGCAGGATGTACCACGATCTCAAGATTACGTATTGGTGGCCTGTTATGAAGGCCAACATAGCCACCTACCGTCAGGTTTACTACAACAACCAGAACTGCCAAAATAGTAATGGGAGCGCATCCCTATGGATTTCGTCACAGGCTTACCAAGATCTCGGAACGGGAACGACACTTACCATTGGTGGAGCTCTCCTACAACAATAGTTACCACACCAACGTTCAGGCGGCACCCTTTGAGGCATTGCACGGCCGTAAATGCCGATCGCCCCTCTGCTGGGCGGAGGTTGGTGACAGCCAGATCACAGGTTCGGAACTTGTGGTAGGCACTACAGAAAGGATTGCCCAGATTAGGCAACACATGGCGGCAGCCCATGACCGTCAGAAGAGCAACGCTGATAAGGATAGGAAACCGCTAGAGTTCCAGGTTGGTGAACGGGCTCTACTTAAGGTCTCACCCTGGAAGGGTGTGGTTCGTTTTGGAAAACGAGGCAAGCTTAACCCAAGATATGTCGGACCCTTTGAAGTTACCGAAAAGATCAGCACGGCCGCTTACAGATTGAATCTGCCTGAAGAACTGAGTGCTGTGCACAACGTCTTCCACGTGTCTAATCTGAAGAAGTGCCTGTCAGATGAAACACTCGTCATTCCTTACAAGGAACTTACTATTAACGAACAGCTACACTTTACTGAGGAACCGGTTGAGATCACGGATCGTGAGATCAAAACCCTCAAACGTAGCCAGATACCCCTTGTGCGAGTCCGTTGGAACTCGCGACGTGGCCCAGAGTATACCTGGGAGCGGGAAGACCAGATGAAGCACAAGTATCCCCAGTTGTTCCCTAACGAAAACCCCAGCACTGAAGCTACAACCGAATTTCGGGACGAAATTCCAAACCAACGGGGGGATGATGTGACACCCCGTTGAAACGCTTTCACTTACACTAGCTTGACAGTGGCTGCCTTAACTTTCGGGACGAAAGTTCTTAAAACTTGGGGATAATGTGACATTCTAGGTTTTCCCGAACGAACACCTTGTAATCACTTAGCGTATATGTATGTTATTATTAAATGGAAGTTGTTAATTCTATGTGCTTTATGTTGATAACGTGTATGTAATAAATGTGTATTGTGTGTATTATGTATATACATATATATATATATGTGTGTGACTCGAACCGAACCCGACTCGAGACCACTCGGTCTCGAGTAAACAAGGAACACATGGGCCGGATGGGCCGCGACCTTCCTCAACCCACTCGGATATATATATAACCGGCTAACCCTCACACACTCCCCTTTGTCACTCTTTCACCTCATCCTTTCACATCTCACACACTCTCCCTCTCTCTCTAGAAAAACCCTAAAACCATAAAGCTCTAACATCACCCTCTCCTCCTCTCCTTTCGGATCCAACCGGCAACAAGAACACCCGTGGATTGGCTCGGAATCATCACTCGAAGGCTTCAATCCGTCACCTACTTGAATACCTTTGTGTCACTCTTGAACCGGTTAGTATGTCTATGGTTTATAATAAATAATGATATGGTTGCTTATTTGAGATGATTTATATGTTACTTATTTGAGAGGATTTATATGTGAAACAATGTGCTTCTTGCAAACCAAATGAATGATTTGGAATGATTGAATGATACGGATAAGCTTAGAGTGTGTTGAATAATGGATTCATGCTAGAAATGTAAGGAAGAATATTGTTGATGATGTTTTGAAAGTTGCCTTGATATTACGACTTATGATTCCTGTTCCGAGAATGCATGATGTGTGTTGCAATATTTAGAACTTAGGAGTATGTCCATTGAATGAATCTAATGAAGAACAATGTGAGTGTGTAGGATAAACATATTGAATGTGTATGAATATTGGATGAACTGTTTGAAATACATGATGAACATATGAAGAACAGTTTGAAGATCATGAAAATATTTGAAAATGCTGTGTTTGATCTGAATTGTTTGGAAAATAGACAATAAAACATGTTTATTGGAGATAGTACACAATTTGCATGAAATCTCAATTCTATTGGATAGTACTGTTGGAACAGGTTCTAGAAGGTCTTCTTGTGCACGTAATCACGGTTGCGAGTCGCAACCTTTGGTTGCTACTCAAGACCACATCAAGTCTTGTCGAGATCTCCCAGTTGCGAGTCGCAATCAGCACGAGTCGAATCCGGTTGCGAGTCGTAATCACTGCTGTCAAGTCGGAACCGCCGGTTGCGAGTCGGAACCTCTGGTTGCGAGTCGTAACCAAAACGTGATGAACCGAGACCTCGGTTGCGAGTCGTAACCTCGGTTGCGAGTCGCAACCACCCTTGTCTCGACTGGGCTACTTTGTTGTTATTGGGCTTTGACTGTTGGGGCTTTCTGTTGACTGGGCTACATGTTGTTACTGCTGATTGTATGTTTAGGGCTGGCCCAATAACCCCACTGTTTGTTGTTCCGCATGTTATACGTGTTTGCTATATGTGTTTGCCGTACATGTTCGCTGTGTGTTTATTTGTACCCAACTTGACCCATACTTGGTAACCATGCTAGGGCGTGGTGACCAACACACTTGACCGGGTAAAATAATCTACCGAGCAACCCAAGGTGAGTTCACAACTATCAAAGCATGCTTCCCGGTGGTTTGGGAAACAGAAACTTAATCAACGCTATCCCCTCGTAAGGGATACAAACCTACTTTCCTCCCTTAAACGGGAACTCTTAGTTAATTATTGTTTATACGGTAATGCAACAAGCAACACTAAACGAAACTCTATCGCTTAAGTCCTCACTACATGATACCGATTAATCGCCGGGGCCTGGCGAACGGGTTATTAGTTGATAGCGCTATTTAGGTGTAACCAGCCTCACACCGACCCTTGTTATTGGGAACGGGAGTGAACTAATGTACTCTGGCAAACCGTCAATGACGATAGAACATTGACAAACGGGGCACTGCGGAAACGTACGGTTAAGTAAGTATTCGGTATTGTTAAACAGTTTAGTCGCTTACCTATGGGGTAGCTCCCCATCGCATGTATAAACGGATAAATTAACTAGTGAAACAAGTTTTTGGTAAATAAAACTGGACAACACGTGAACTCGCCAACATTTTTGTTGATACCCTACTGCATGCTTTGCAGGTACCCAGTGACTCAGGAGCTTGCAGCTTGGGAAGTGTAGTGGTCGTCAAAACCCGCGTGTTGGGTTCTAAATAACCCGGACTATGAACTTGGTTTAAACTGTTTTGCCTATGCTTCCGCTATTTACCTAAACTGTTACTTGAACCTAACTATCGAACTTTAAACTATGATATTTACTTACCATTGTGGTTGGTGAATATTCTTACTATTAAACATTGCTCAGTATAATTGGTGGCTGGATCCTGGTCAGTCACGCCTCCAAGCGGTAGTATTCCGCATGTGGATTTTGGGGGTGTGACAGGAGAAGTACTCTAGGATTTTCCAAATGTTCTATTGTTATACGATGTTGTAGTTATAACATAAACACATAGTTGGACCAGTCGAACACCTTTGGGCCAAAGCCCATACCTCAACGAAATCGGTGAGGGTGTTTTCGTGTGGGGAAAAATATTTCGGGTGGGGTGTGTTTGGCAAGGGGTCCGATCCAAGTTTTACTAATTACACAATTCATATTACTAATACAAATTATTATATATATAAATATACACACAAAGATTCGCATAATACAACATAAGTCTCGTAACCATTCATTAAATCAACATATCGGATTATCACCCAAGGTTCACATTCGTTACATTAAGTACAACGGTAAGTTCTGAAATACGAGTTGTCACAATGATGGAGGTTGGCACTCCGTGCCTTGATACTACTTCCTTCAAGTAGATGTCTGCTAGGGTAGAAAACTTATATGTTTACTTGATGGCCAGAAAGTGTGCAGACTTAGTCAATCGATCCACAATCACCCAAATGGTATCATTTCTGCGTTGAGATCTAGGCAGGCCAGTAACGAAATCCATGGAAATTTGCTCCCATTTCCATTTCGGGATCTCTGGCTGTTGAAGTAGGCCTGATGGTTTCTGATATTCGGTCTTGACTCTCGCACAAGTCAAACATTTGCTGACGTAGGTTGCTATGTGGGCTTTCATACCAGGCCACCAATATGTAGTCTTTAGGTCATGGTAGATCTTATCTGAACCAGGATGTACAGAGTAACGAGACTTGTGCGCTTCATCCATCACAAGCTCGCGTAAGTTTCCATAAAGTGGAACCCAGATGCGTCCGTTAACATAGTAGGCGTCGTCTTCCTTTTGTTCTAGCCACTGCCTCGATCCTCGTAAGGATTCAGCCCTAATGTTTTCTGCTTTCAATGCTTCAGCCTGAGCATCTCGTATCTAGGCGGGAAGGCTAGAGTGAATGGTAAGCTGTAACGCACGTACACGCTTAGGTATAGTATCCTTTCGAATGAGGGCGTCGACCACAACATTGGCTTTGCCTGGATGGTACTTGATCGCACATTCGTAATCGTTCAAGAGTTCGACCCATCGGCGTTGTCGCATGTTTAACTCCTTTTGCTCAAAGATATGCTCAAAGATATGCTCGAGACTCCTGTGATCGGTGTAACTGCTCCCAATTCCAAGTCATGCGTAGTGTAGTTCCTTTCGTGAACCTTAAGTTGGCGCGATGCGTAGGCAATGACCTTGTCACGTTGCATCAACACACAACCAAGTCCTTGGATGGAGGCGTCGCAATAAACCACAAAATCATCTGTGCCCTCCGGCAATGAGAGAATAGGTGTGCTACAAAGTCTATCTTTTAAGTGCTGAAAAGCAGATTCTTGTGCATCACCCCAACGATAGGTGACACCCTTCTGAGTCAGTGAAGTGAGAGGTTGCGCAATTTTAGAGAAATCCTTAATAAATCTTCTGTAGTAGCCTGCCAAACCCAAGAATTGGCGGATTTCTGTTGGTGTACGGGGTGCAAGCCAATTCTTGATCGATTCAACCTTAGATGGATCCACATGAATTCCATCCTTGTTTACCACATGGCCTATAAAGTGGACTTCGCGAAGCCAGAAGTCACATTTCAAAAATTTGGCATACAGTTGCTCTGCTCGAAGAAGTTCCAGCATAAGTCGTAGATGCTGCTCGTGTTCCTCCTGATTCTTAGAATAGATCAGGATGTCGTCGATGAAAACAATAACGAACTTATCCAGGTAAGGTTTGCATACTCGGTTCATGAGATCCATGAAGACCGCATGTGTGTTTGTCAACCCGAAAGGCATGACCAGAAACTCGTAATGGCCATAACGAGTTCTGAATGCTGTTTTGGAGACGTCCTCATCTCGGACTCTCAGCTGATGGTATCCCGATCTCAAATCAATTTTAGAGTAAAAGCTCGACCCTTGCAACTGGTCGAACAAGTCATCAATACGTGGAAGAGGATAACGATTCTTCACGGTCACCTTGTTAAGTTCGCGATAGTCAATACACATTCTGAAAGTACCATCTTTCTTTTTCACAAACAAGACTGAAGCTCCCCAGGGCGAAGAGCTAGGACGTATAAAACCCTTTTCCAAGAGTTCTTGTAATTGCGTAGACAGTTCTTCAAGTTCTGACGGAGCTAGTCGATAAGGTGCACGGGCTATTGGTGCTGCTCCAGGAGCTAGCTCAATTTTAAACTCGACTTGTCGATGAGGCGGAAGACCAGGTAATTCTTCAGGAAATACCTTAGGAAAATTGCGCACAATAGGAATGTCTTCAATTCTCTTCTCTTCCATTGATGTGTCAGTAACGAGTGCTAGAATGGCAGTGTGGCCCTTTCGCAAACACTTCTGGGCCTTAAGGAAAGAGATAATGTCTACGACAGCACCACTCTTGTCGCCATGAATCACGAGGGGTTCTTCACCAGAACGAGGGATGCGGACAATCTTCTCATTGCAAAGAATTTCCGCTTGTTGATGAGATAACCAATGCATCCCAATAACAACGTCAAAACTACCCAGAACGATAGGAATAAGATCGATAGAGAAGGTCTGACCAGCTAAGATGAGGTTACAACCCTTAACTATGTGCGTGGCCTCGAGACTTTTACCGTTTGCTAGCTCTACCGTGTGTCTGGTGGTCAAAAGTGTTGGGGTGCGCTTAAGCATTTGATTAACTTTTAAGGACACATAACTAGTATCGGCACCCGAATCAAATAGAACAGTAACAAAGAAATCATCCAGAAGAAACTTACCCATCACAACGTTGGGATCATTCCTTGCATCACCCTGACCCAGCGCGAAGACACGTCCTCTGGCACCATTGCCGTTATTGTTACCCCCGTTGTTGCCTCCATTATTGCCTGCATTGTTGTTCCCAGTTCCCTGGTTGTTGTTGTTCTGATTCTGATTCAGCTGAGGACAGTTCCTCTTAAAGTGGCCTTCAGCGCCACACTGAAAGCAACCTTTATTGCCCTGCTATTGCTGTTGCTGGTTCTATGGAGCTTGTTGTTGTTGTTGGCGATTCTGATTTGCTGGTCGTGCGCTCCTGTAATCCTTTGCTTCATGGCCAAACTTGTTACACCTCAGACAATGACCCTTGTAGCACTGTCCGCTATGATGCTTGTTGCACCGGTTGCACTTGGGGTGGTTCCCTCGGTATCCACCCTGTCCTTGACTACCAGAAGATTGCTAACCAGGACTCTGGTAGTCATCAGTCTTTCGCTGCTGAGACTGAACTGAAGTAGAACCCTTGCCCGAATTTCCATCCCACTTGCGCTTGTTATCACTGGGAGCATCAGTAGTAGTAGCGCTAATACGCTTGGGCAGCTTGTTCTGCTCAACTGCCTGATCAGTGAGACGATGAGCCAACTTGATGATTTGCTGAATGGTGCCAAGATTAGCGAAGGTCACGTGGCTTTGAATTTCTGGCACCAAACCCTTAAGGTACAGCTCGATACACTTGATAGGAGGATCCACCATAGTGGGACACATGATAGCTAATTCATTCGACCTCTTTGTGTATGCCTCGATTTCAGACCCCGTCATCTTCAGATTGAAAAATTCTACCTCTAGCTTGTGGATGTCGTCACGACTACAATACTCTTCTTTGATCATTTCTTTGAAACCGTTCCATGGGGTGGCATTAGCAACCGCCAGCCCTAGCAGTTGAACCTGTGCTTTCCACCTGGTTAACGCAGCACCTTCGAGTGTTCCAGTAGCATATTTCACCCTACGATCTTCAGGGCATTCACACATCTCGAAAACAGACTCGAGCTTCTCGAACCAGTGAAGAAGACCTACAGCTCCTTCTGTGCCGCTGAAAGTACTAGGTTGGCAATCCATGAATGTTTTGAATGTACATGCGGGAGGTTGAGCATGTTGACCTATTGCGCGAGAATAAAAGACAAGGTTAAGCACAAGAGTTGGTTCATGAGTGTAGGATCTAAACATCCTAGGATAGGTCGAAATGGCAGGTTATACCTCCTGCAGGGACAGCTGCGAGTGCCTCAGCCACTCGTTCGTTGATTAGAGTCGTTAGTTGGGCTTGAGTCAAGTTCAGGCGTCCACCCACGATCTTCACATCGAAGGAAATGCAAGTAAGAAAAGTTTCCCGGAAGTGTGTAAGTGTGGAGTGACAGAAGAGAGCAAACACACAGGGTTTCAAGCAGTAGTTGTTACTCTAACTAAGCATACCATGATCAACTGCGCAGCTTAAACTAGCAGGCAGGCAATACAAACATAAACCATATTACCTATAGTGTTGAGTCTTGCACTTGGAGTGAAGCGTTGTTGTTGATCGTTGAGCACTGTACAGGTTATAGTCTGGTTTTGTCAAAAAAGCTTTTCCCCTTTTTAAAACCAAGTTCACTATAACCAATTGTGACAACCCGTATTTCCGAACCTATCTTTGTACTTTGATGTAACGTATGTGAACGTGATGTGATTATATGAACTAGATGGATTAAATGAATGTTGTGTTTGTTATGTGCTTTGTGTAATGTATGTAAGTATGTAAACAGCCCAAACGCACAACACGAACCAATCGCACAAGCCCATTCAGGCTACACTCTTGTATTCGGACCAAGGGGCAGCCCAAGTGAGGGTTCGGCCCACCTTCCACACGCATAACCTCATGTTTAGGTTAACACTTCTCATTTGTTGCAAAACACTTTACACACACAAACCCTAGCTCTCTTTCCCTCCCTCACGAACCCGACGGCAGCCACACACCCTCTCCATCGAAGATCATAGTGTTCGGATCATTCTCTTGTTCGGATCATACTTGTTATATTCTCTTAATCGGTTAGTGTTTCAAGAAATATGCTTTGTTGAGTGATGTTATGATTCCATGATTTATGTGATTACTAGAATTGTTTGTGTGTAATGATGTTCTAGTAAAACGGATTGTATGGTTGATGATCCAAAACCGAATAGATGTTAATTGACCATCATAACCTGTTTTCGGATTGTTGTTTAATGATTTGGAGAATGATATATGATTTCTTATGATTGGGAATCACTAGGATTGTTCATATAGATCGACCCACTTGTGTAAGGTATTTAAATGGATTTTATAATCGATAATTATATGATGATAATCTTGATTCATATACATGTTAATACGCTGAAATATGTTTATGTTAGGAGGAATTATTGTGTTGTCATGTTGGGTTGTATGCTAGAAATTAAGAGCATGAACCGGATTAATGCAAATCGTTGTGATGTTTGATATTAGGGTTCATAGAAATTCAATGTTAAAACCCTTGTTTAATCGATTATGGGTTGTTTGGAAACTGTTAATTGTTGTAGGTCCCTGAATCCCGTATGGATCGTACAAGACTGTTAATCTATCAAGGGTGCGGAATCCCCTTGATTGATCTTCGAACACAGAAACAAGAAAGTGTAGAAGAATAAGAACTCGAACACACAAACTTTTCCAACTGATCTTCTGTGATTATCAAACCTTAGAAACGTTTTACAATCACTAAGATCTCCTAGAACCCAACAGCCAATTTCTGTTTGTTCTAAACTCTCTCAATTCGAATGCTCTCTCACAATCTCCAAAAGTCTATCAAGTTCTCTCAAGTGTCTAACCCTAAACATGTAGCAAGAGGTTGTTTATATACTACAACCTACCATACACGAATTGGGCTTTGCCCATATTACATATGTTACATAAACTTGGGCCTAATAGACTTAATATAAACTTGGACTGATTGGGCTTCATAGAACTCGTTTTTCTTTAAGTCTTCATGATCCAATCTTCTGTTTAATATCCAAAGACCAATCCAAAGCTGTTGTCATATAACATGCACCAACAAACTCCCCCTTGACAATAGCTTGCAAAGGAAACTTTAGTCTTCAGAATCTCACAGTCTTTGGTCTTTGGATAGCGTCAGCTTCAACATGAATTCTGTCTTTGTCAGCAACATCTTTGTCAGCAACAGACTCCCCCTAAGCTGATGCATCCAATCACCAAATCTTCCAAGTTTTTGACTCAGCATTCATTGTTAGTCTTCACAGCATCCACTCTGCATTGTAGAAGGAGGACTCTACCAAGCAGCAACAAACTCCTCATCTCTTCACAGCAACTTCTCATCAACAAACTGCTTCAATCTGTATACTATAAAACAAACATCTCGAGAAACCATAAGAATTTTTCAACATAGTTAAACAATTATTATTATTCAAGAGATAATTCAACTGTATCACAGATTAAGCATTTCCCTTTTAGTACCAACACGCAACAATTTTTAATCAAACACCTTTTATAACCTGCATCATATCAAAATTTTGAACCCACTTACTAACACAGTCTCCCCCTATCGGTAATAATTCCTCCAAGAATAACAGTTTTCCGTACATTAAGAATTTTAACAGAAAAAGACACTATTTTTGGATTTTTATATTTTCTGAAAGCAAATAAATACGAAAAGCAATAAACACTCTATTTTTGTGAGAATCACCGGTAAGAAGATCATATCAGCACAATCAAACTGTTTCACACAATTATATAATTCTTTATTCAAGTTTTAGTGAAAAGCAGTTCAAGACGATTACCAGTATGTTTGTCCACTTAAACAAAATGCATGAACATTTCAAGTACCATTACCGTATGATACGTTAAGGTAATTTTATTATACCGAAATACTAGTGTGTCCCACTTCAGGATATACCCCCGCGATCAAGGTATGCACAAAGATTCATCGTAGTCGGTGAGTATACTGATTATCATCTGTTTGACCGTATAAATGATGTGAGAAACTCACTTATTTTGATTGAAAACAAGCCCTATGTGATAGAATCACTTATTGATGAGGAACTTGATTTTCATATGCATGAGGGCACAAGAGCAAGTCCGTGAACAGGTCAGTACTTTCGTACAGCAGAGAGACGAACTTGACTCCCGGATAAATGTGATATTTTATCACTTATTTGAGGGACATGTGATTGTTGATCACTTATTGAGGTCGAATGCAGTATGTATACGTATGTATGGTATCATGGAAGATCTAGACTTTGTCTCCGTTTGTTTCGGTAAAAGAAACAACCATGATACCCAGATGATAAGCAGCATAAAGACCGAAAACCTCAGACTTTGGCAATCTATCAACGCAAGATTTAAGGTCATTAAACCATACACCACTGATGTGTTCCCCACTCATACTCAGTGCATTTAGGTTTATATCACTTTGGTAAGTTGATTATTTCATGCTTTTGTCTACTGGTACATCATATAATGAAGCTGCTATCACACTTTAAGCAATTTTATGGTTCAATTTCAGTGTGACAGTCTAACTTGCCGATGTACTATCATTTCTTCTTTTTCACACAGTGATAACTCAATTTTTGATTTTCTATTTTTTTTTGAGTTTTTGAAATTTTCGATGTTTTTGTATTTTTGTTTTTTAAGAAAAACAGTAGACTATTTACAAAAATTCTTATGAAAAACCAGTTATTCAGGATTCCTCATCCCATTGAGTTCGACTAAGTGTTCAAAGCGAGCTCGATCAAAAGCTTTTGTGTAAAGATCCGCAAGGTTATCTTCTGTGTCGACTCGGTGTAATTCAATTAACCGTTTTTCAGCACAATCCCGTATAAAGTGATGACGTATGTCAATGTGTTTAGTTCTACTGTGCTTTACGGGATTGTTTGTGATTGATATAGTGGCATTATTATCTATCATAATAGGAGTACGAGTGAAATCCAAACCGTAATCGCGCATCTGCTGTTGGATCCAGAGAACCTGAGAGCAACAGCTACCCGCAGCAATATATTCAGCTTCACACGTAGAGGTAGACACACAGGATTGCTTCTTGCATTGCCAAGACATGATCCTGCCTCCTAAGAACTGACAACCACCTGTTGTAGATTTTCTGTTTGATTTGCATCCTCCAAAGTCTGAATCAGTGTAAGCAACGAACCTCAAATCACTATCAGCTGGATACCACAACCCAAGTTTAGGTTTCCCCTTCAAGTAACGAAGAATCCGCTTAACTGCTTTCATATGTGACTCCTTTGGATTTGCCTGATATCTGGCACACAAGCATACGGCAAACATGATGTCGGGTCTTGAAGCAGTCAAGTACATTAGAGAACCAATCATCGCCCTGTATTGAGTAGGATCAACATCTTCAGTGCTTTCATGATCTGGGCCGAGATTGTGGTTTTCACAAATGGGTGTGTTGAAAGTAGAGCAATCATTCATTTTGAATCGAGCCAAAATGTCATACACATACTTTGTTTGATGTATAAACATCCCATCCTCCTTCTGTTCAACTTGTAATCCCAGAAAGTAAGACAGCTCACCCATAGCACTCATTTCAAACTTGCTCTTCATCACCTGTTCAAATTCCTTACACGTGTTTTCGTCAGATGACCCAAAGATGATGTCATCCACGTATACCTGTACCAGCAGAAAATCTTCCTTCTTTCTCTTAATGAATAGTGTACTGTCAATCTGACCTCTTTCAAAACCATTTTTGACCAGATGTGTAGACAGTGTCTCGTACCATGCCCTGGGAGCTTGATGTAACCCATACAAAGCCTTATCAAGTTTGTACACTCGATCTGGATAGTCTGGATCAACGAACCCATCTGGTTGTGAGACATACACCACTTCTTGGACTTTTCCGTAAAGAAATGCACTCTTCACGTCTAGTTGGTAAACTTTGAAGCCCTTGAATGAAGCAAAAGCCAGAAACAAACGAATTGCTTCCAACCTAGCCACTGGTGCAAACACCTCATTGTAATCAATCCCCTCTTGCTGATTAAAACCTTTGACAACCAACCGAGCTTTGTTGCGTGTGACAATACCTCTTTCATCTTTCTTGCACCTAAATACCCATTTAGTGCCAATCTCTCTCTCTCCTTTAGGAAGGTCCACTAATTCCCAAACCTTCAACTTAGCAAACTGGGCCAATTCCTCTTGCATAGCCTCAACCCATGAATTGTCTTTAAGAGCCATATGAATGTTCTTCGGCTCCTCTTGGGAAATAAAGCAACTATACAAGCACTCGTTTACTATCCCAGTCTTCTCAATCGAAACAAATAACCCAGAATTTTCTGCTATGCTTCTTCTCGTCTGAACACCTACAGTAGGATCTCCCAGTATCATATCAACCGGATGATCTCTATTTGCTCGTGTAGTAGCAACAGCATCGACTTCTAGATTATCACCCAGATTTGATCCAATCTCCTCCTGAATATTCTGATTTGCAAACAGATTAATGAAATCCTCCCCCTGACTGGGTTCAGAGTCACTATCGCTTGAATCAGGATCAGCTGCACTTTGGGAAGTTTCCGGAGCATCTGACATATCTACATTCGATCTAGGCATAAATTCGCCTTCATCGTCTTCACCAATCACTGTTTGAATCAGCTGAGAAGCATCTGCATCAGAAACCTCAGGAATATTAAATGATTTGAACACACTATCATAATCATATAATATAGCAGGACCACTCGTTGATTGTTGAGGTTTGTAAGAAGTAATTTCTACGTTGAAAACAATCTCAATTTTACCAGTTTTTAGATTAAAAACCCTTTTATTCGGTGTGCCAGGCACGTAGCCTAGAAAGTAGCCTTCGTCAGCCACCTCACCGAATTTTTGTTTATCTTTGTTTCGCACAATGGTGCAGGGTAATCCAAATGGTTCAAAGCCTGTTAAGTTTGGTTTTTCATTAAACATTAACTCATGACAAGTTTTGTTAAAACGTTTAATGGTCAAAACTTTGTTTAGGACATAGCAAGCTGTATTCACAGCTTCTCCCCAGAAAAGAACTGGCAGCTTAGAATCTGAAAGCATCGTCCTAGCGGCTTCAATCAACGTCCTGTTTTTCCTCTCAGCGACTCCATTTTGCTGAGGAGTGTAAGGAGCGGAAAATTGATGTTCAATTCCCTTTCGAAGACAGTAGAGATCCAGAATCCGATTCTTGAACTCCGTGCCATTATCACTCCTTATCCTCTTGATCCTTGCATCATGAACGTTTTCCAATTTTGTAAAAAGATCTATCAGCATTTCCGCTGTCTCATCTTTTGTACCTAAAAAGAAAACCCATGAATAACGTGAGTAATCATCAGTGACAACAAGACAATAGTACTTTCCACCTATGCTCCTCACGTTCACTGGACCAAATAAATCCATGTGAAGTAATTCATAAGGGGCATTAATGGAATTTACTATTTTAGACTTATGAGGTTTCTTGTGTTGTTTTCCCTTTTGACATGGAAGACATTTATCTTCCACTTGAAACCTCAGCAATGGAACCCCTTTCACTAGCTCATTTTTAATAATGTAATTCATTTTGCGGTAGTGAATGTGAGCCATGCATCTGTGCCACAACATTGATTCAGCTTCAGATGCTTTTGACAGTAAACACGCCACCGCAGCAGTTGGATCCTTGGCACCCATGTCCATGACATAAGTGTCATTTTTCCTTGGTGCACGCATAACTATCCAATCGTCCGGAATGACCAAACCCGGTTTCAACACCAATGCCTCAGACTTGGTAAAATGGACCGAGTGACCCTTGTCGCAGACTTGTGACACGCTCATCAGATTGTGTTTAAGCTGCTCAACATAGTTCACTTTGTCCAATGTGATCTTCCCATTCGTCACTTTTCCTCGTCCAGTAATTTTTCCACCTTTAGCACCAGCAAAATTTACATGCCCACCATCGTATTCTTCAAAATCAGAAAATAATCTCGCATCCCCCGTCATGTGCTTGGAGCAGCCACTATCAACATACCATAAGTTGATAATCATCCTTAGCAGCTCCTGCACCCACCAACCAAAAGATTAGTTAGATTGGGGGACCCAAGCCTTAATGGTCTTGGGTCGTCCAAATTCACCAACTACTTGAACATCCATCCAATATCCATCACTCCCAGCTGGAGTCTTGGATCTTGGACCTGTTGATGGAAATGGGGCGTGATTTCCATAAGGTCTCTGGTCCTGGGGGTACCTATTTGTGTTTGGACTATGTGACCTTTGAAAATTTTGATTTTGATTCCAAGAGCCTTGATTGTAATTTCTAAAGCCATTGTTATAAAAGGTTCGACCACCTTTATTTTGGTATCGATTTTGATATTGACCTTGACTTCTGAAATTATTTGAATTTTGATTATTCATTCTTGGTGAGTTACTTCTAGGTCTTTCATATCTGCCTGATGTAGATTCAGGCTGAAATCTTGGTTGATTTCTTTGGAAACGAGGAACTTGTGGAGTTCCTTTTTTAGCCTTATCTACACCACTAGCAACACCCGGTTGTTGCTTTGGAGTAGATTTCTTTGGAGAATTTGAGACTTTCTCCTCATTATCACCTTGCTTCTCAGGTGATTTCCCTCTTTGTTTCTCACTACCTTGTGCTTCAACCTTTTTGTTAGGACAGCAGCTAGCTACATGTCCCTTTGTGTGACATTTGAAGCACGATCTCTTTTTCGAAGACTTCTTAGATGAAGCCTTTGAACTAGATTCTGGTTTTGATGATGATGCCTTGGAAGGATTTTGTTCAGTTTGCTTAAATTCAGATTTTTCTATGTTTTTGTTTTTAGCAAACTCTACATTTGATTCCTTTTCGATAACAGCTGTTTCGGTTTTCATATCACTTCCTTGAACAAAATTAACCTTTTTAACAAAAGTTTGATTATTGTTTTTAGAAGGTGTATTTTTCTTTTTCAAAACAGATTTGCTGTCATTTTCCTTCTTAGCATCATTATCTTCAAACACATCACCTTGACAGGATGTGGAACTACTTGGTGATGTTGACAGAAAGTCTGTAAGCTCATCCTCACCAGGTAGGAAAGAGTAGTCATGACTAAGAGGAGGTGGGACTTCATTAAAGCCTTGGAATCCCACACTTGTCTTGTCATTACTCTTCTTTAACCCACCCATCATATGTTTCATAACAAAAGTAGAATCTCTGAATTGACCTAACTTCTTTTCAAGTTCAACAATTTTAAGTTGTGCATCCGACAACTCTTTGTTTTTATCAGAAATCTCTTTTGTTTTCTCAGCCATCATGTCATGAGCTAAGTCTATGACTTGAAGTTTTTCATTTAATTTGCAGGTTAAAGCTTCAATTTCAGCTTCACAGCCTTTTATCTTTTTCAAATATGATGACTCGTTTCTTTTAGCAAAGAAATTTGACTCTTTTACGTTAGACATTTCGCTCACGAGACTTTTGTTTTGAGTTGACAAATTGTCAACTTCACCCTGTAGTTCACGACACTTTAAGCAAACAGAAGTGGCAGAGTTACTTACCTCTCCTGTTGATTTGTCTGAGTTGGCCATGAGAGCAGCAAGTTGAGCTTCCAGTCTTTTGATGATTTCATCTTTCTCATCAGCTTCCATTTCATGCTCAGACTCTGGCTTTTCCTCTTCAGCATCTGTTGTCTGATCAGCCTTATCTTCCTCAACTTCACTCTTCTTCTCAACTTTAGCCTCATCTACTGTAGCTTCAACATCATTGATTTGAGTGATCTCTGCCATGAATGCTTGAGTGACATTCTCATCATTTTCTAAGTGAATGCTCCAGTCATATGAGCCTTCTCTTGCAGAAGATATCAACGCTCTTGAGTTAGAGGTAGAGTTAGAGTTGTTTGATGCATTCCGATTGTTTGAACTTTGATTCGTATTCTCATGCTTTTGTTTTTGACATTCCCTAGCGAAATGACCATAACTCTGACAGTTAAAGCACCTGACTTTGGTCTTGTCAAAACCTACGCTCTTTCCTACAAACTTCCTTCCAGTTCTGTTCATGAACCTCTTCACACGTCTCGAAATCATGGCCATCTGCCATTGTAGATCCATCTCTTCTAGATCATCTGGGTCAATCTGATCATAATCTTCATCTAAAGTGGCAGGATCAGATATTTTCCCTTGAATGTAGTTCTCATAAGACGTAACAAAAGAAGCGAGTAGAGCAAGATGTTCTTCAGCAGACTTCACACTCATAGGCATTGACTTTGCACTACTACTTTGCTTTGAAGTTGATGTTCTCTTGACTCCTGTTGATCCTCCTGCAGCAGCTACAAAACACACATCACCATCCTGATTCACCATAACCTGCTCATTTTCACATGATAAAAACGCAGTAGCAGAGTCGCTAGAAGCGTTGTGAGATGAAGAAGATGTAAGCCCATTGTAAACCGCCGGATCTTGAACCTGATCATATCCAGTATCTTTCTTCTTCATGCTGAGCTCATACGCCCTCAACTTTCCTACCACCTCTTCAAGCTCTTTTGTTTCATAATCTGCTTCACCCTTGATCATAAGAGTGTAGATATCCCACTTAGTAGGCAAGGCATCTAGCAGCTTGTCATTTTTCTCTATGTCAGAATAGCAATCGATCTCATAATTGTCCATTTCTGACATAAGATGGTAGTAACGAGTGATGACGTCTTCAAGTGACTCATGCTTCATGTACTTGAAAACAGCAAACTGCTTCTTCAGTAGATCAATCTTGTTCTTCTTGACATCAGCATTTCCAGCGTATCTTTTCTCCAAAGCATCCCACATATCCTTTGAGTTAGTGTACTTCTTGAAGGTATGTTTGATGCTATCAGGTAACGACATTTTGATTGCAGCCAAGGCTCTCTTTTCAGCCTCATACATCTTTTTATCATTATCTTGCATGTTCACATATTCTGTTCTACGTGGTCTGCCCTCAAAGTCGTGTGTAGGATTCACGTACCCATCTTCGATGCATATCCACATGCGCGTATCCTGATATTCAATGAAGGATTGGAAACGATCCTTCCATGTCAAATAATTTTCCACCTTCATCATCTTAGGTGGTTTGTTGGTAGTGCCAACCTCATGCTCCATTCTCAAAAGCTCATTCAAACTAGACATGTTCGACATTTTTAACGTTGCAGACTGTTAAAACCATACAAAATTTTTCCGAACACAGTGGTTATCAAATTACACCGTTAGAATCGTCTCGAAAAGACGAATCCAAAGATATATAATGCCGAAAACTGAATTCGGGATTTTCCAGACTTTACGGATAATTCTCTAAACATGAAACAGTGAAATTTTTTCTACGATTGCCTATAAAAATTCCACCACTTTCACGGTTGCGAGTCGAGAACACGGTTGCGAGTCGAGATCACTGTTGCGAGTCGAGATCACGGTTGCGAGTCAAAACAGCACAGGTCGAGACCACGGTTGCGAGTCAAATCAGCACAAGCCGAAACCACGGTTGCGAGTCGAGACCACGGTTGCGAGTCGAGACCACGGTTGCGAGTCAAATCAGCACAAGCCGAAACCACGGTTGCGAGTCGAGACCACTGTTGCGAGTAAAATCAGCACAAGTCGAGACCACAGTTGCGAGTCAAATCAGCACAAAAGCTGATTGGGCCACGCAGCCACCCAATCCCGAAATTGCAGCAGCTGACAACACGAAATCTGCTTCCTTTTTGAAACTTTCCAAGCAAAGTCTCAATCAGCACTTCTTTCCATACACGAAATCCAAGCAAAGCTTCTACAAACACGAAAAATAGTCAAACCAATAATCAAAACAGATTAAAACACACAAATTTAAACTGTTCTTCAAATGTTCTTCCTGTTCTTCGTGTTCTTCGCAAAAACCCAGAACTTTAACTCGAAATCTTCAAACAACCAACTACCAAAACAGATCAAAACGCAGAATTTTGAACTGTTCTTCCTTGTTCTTGCTGTTCTTCACGAAAATTATGAATGAGACACCAAAATTTTCATCAACCGAAACACAACTTGAATCCTTTCGATCAGTCTTGAACCACGCACAAGAGCAAAAGCTCTGATACCAATTGTAGGTCCCTGAATCCCGTATGGATCGTACAAGACTGTTAATCTATCAAGGGTGCGGAATCCCCTTGATTGATCTTCGAACACAGAAACAAGAAAGTGTAGAAGAATAAGAACTCGAACACACAAACTTTTCCAACTGATCTTCTGTGATTATCAAACCTTAGAAACGTTTTACAATCACTAAGATCTCCTAGAACCCAACAGCCAA
Source organism: Helianthus tuberosus (assembly GCA_030545235.1). Taxonomy (NCBI): domain Eukaryota; kingdom Viridiplantae; phylum Streptophyta; class Magnoliopsida; order Asterales; family Asteraceae; genus Helianthus; species Helianthus tuberosus. The sequence continues at coordinate 143,240,533 of CM060365.1, forward strand.
TTTCTGTTTGTTCTAAACTCTCTCAATTCGAATGCTCTCTCACAATCTCCAAAAGTCTATCAAGTTCTCTCAAGTGTCTAACCCTAAACATGTAGCAAGAGGTTGTTTATATACTACAACCTACCATACACGAATTGGGCTTTGCCCATATTACATATGTTACATAAACTTGGGCCTAATAGACTTAATATAAACTTGGACTGATTGGGCTTCATAGAACTCGTTTTTCTTTAAGTCTTCATGATCCAATCTTCTGTTTAATATCCAAAGACCAATCCAAAGCTGTTGTCATATAACATGCACCAACAATTGTGTTGATTGATTTTGGTAAAGATGGAAACTGATGAATGATATAACTAAATGGCATAAATTTCGGATAAGTAAACCAGTCGCACAAGGCCCCTCTCGATCGCACAAGATCAAGTCACAAAAGACTTGATCTGATCGCACAAGCTCGGTCGCACAAGATGTCCCCAGTCGCACAAGGCTTACTGGATCGCACAAGTTGTAATGTTTCTTTAACTGTTGGGCCGGGTATACATGTTGGGCTGGGCTAGTTCCGATCGCACAACCCAATCGGATCGCACAAGTCGACCAGATCGTACAAGCTGTCCGGATCGCACAAGGCTTAGGTTTATTTGATTGGGCCGTGTTTAAGCTTATAGTTTTGTTGGGTTTCTTGACATTCGGCCGGGTATTATTGGGCTCCAACGGATGACTCGCACAAGGCCATTAAGCTTGTGCGAGCCCAATCTTTTAATCGTACAAGTTGAATACGTTATGACTATTAAACGTGATGATGTGTGCTTGCCATGATCTGTACGTGTTCCTTATCTGCTAGCTTATGTGATACTTATGTGCACTACTCGAAACCAAAACCTGACTTGTATGGTAACCATGTTAGGACGTGGTTGACCACTAGCAGCTAGACTTGACCTTTCTGTGTATCTGCCTAGCAAACTAAGGTGAGTTCACACTAGCCAAGGCATGGGATTCCCGGTGGGTTGGGAATGGGATTGAATAACTACTCATACAACCATTATTATTGAACTACTTACTACTGTCCTCGGGTTGAAGGGCACGTACGTAAAACCTACGTACACTTATACTTACTACTGTCCTCGGATTGAAGGGCACGTACGTAAAACCTACTTTCACGATCATAAGACCATCAACTCTATCAATTTAATTCCCTCATTTATCGACTTAATCGCCGAGGCCTATGGCGAGCGGGTCATTAGTAGATAGCGCTATTCGGGTTTAACAAACCTCACACCGTGCCAGTCGGACGAGCGTGTACTAATGGACTATGGGCAAAGGGTTAATGCTGATAGACATTAACTTAGGGCACCTCTTACATTTTCGTAGCAGTCGATACGCGTGGTCTAATTACACATGGGAAGCCCCCACTAATCTTCGCAAACATGTCAGGATGACCGCGATACGAATTAATACGATACATGGTTTACAAAACGAACATACGATTTACAAAATGAATACTATAATTAAACAACCAACTGTGAACTCGCTCAACTTTGTTGTTGATTCGTTGCAACATGCCTTGCAGGTCATTAGGTACTCATGGAGCTTGCACAGGGAGGAACGGTCATTGTGGGATATGGCAGTGTGTGTGCCATGCTTTAAACATTACTTTATTTCATACTTAATACTTACAATGGGTTTTACAATTATGCTTCCGCTAAATACTTAACTATGCTTTGGTTTTGAACACCTTTCATATTGTTTGGTTGAATTATGTTTACTTACATGCTTGTTCAATATGATTGGTGGCTTGATCCTGGTCAGTCACGCCTCCAAGCGGTGATACTCCGCGTGTGGATTTTGGGGGGTGTGACAGATTGGTATCAGAGCCATTGGTTATAGTGAACTTGGTTTTAATAAGGGAAAACGTTTTTGTTAAAACCAGACTATAACCTGTACAATGCTCTACGATCCACAACGACGCTTCACTCCACGTGCAAGGCTCGACATTCTAGGTGATATGGTTTATGTTTACATTGCCTACTTGCTAGATTACCTAGACCTTTGCTTATGGTATGCTTAGATAAACATAGCAACTATAGCTTGAAAACACATGTGTTCTTACTCTCTTCTGTCATCGCACTTTCGCGAACCTCTCTCACTCATGTTTCTCTTGATATGAAGATCATGTCTGGACGCGTTAACATGACACAAGCCCAGTTGATGGCTCTGATTAACCAACAAGTTGCTGCGGCACTTGCAGCTGCTTGGGCAGGAGGTATACCCTGCCATCCCGACTCACTCTAGGATCTCTAGATCCTACTCTCATGAATCCAACCTTTGTGTTAAACTTTCTCCTTTCTTACTCTCACGACAGGTCAACGTGCACAGCCTCCTGTGTGCACCTTCAAAACTTTCATGGACTGTCGTCCTGGTACTTTCAGTGGCACTGAAGGGGCAGTTGGACTCCTCCACTGGTTTGAAAAGCTCGAATCTGTTTTCGAGATGTGTGAATGCCATGAGGCTCGCAGGGTGAAGTATGCTACCGGTACCCTCGAGGGTATAGCGCTCACATGGTGGAACGCTCAGGTTCAAATGCTGGGGTTGGTTGCTGCTAACGCCACTCCATGGAACAACTTTAAGGAAATGATCAAGGAAGAGTACTGCAACCGTGATAAAATTCACAAACTGGAAGTCGAGTTCTTCAACCTCAAGATGACGGGGTCAGAAATTGAAGCATACACGAAAAGATCGAATGAGCTTGTTATTCTGTGTCCTACTATGGTGGATCCTCCCATCAAACGCATCGAACTATATCTTAAGGGTTTAGTGCCCGAGATTCAAAGTCATGTGACTTCAGCCAACCTAGCCACCATCCAGCAAGTTGTTCAATTGGCTCATCGTCTCACTGATCAGGCGGTGGAACAGAACAGGTTACCAAAGCGTATTAGTGCTACCGCTGCTTCTGAAACTCCCGGCGATAACAAGCGTAAGTGGGATGGAACTTAAAGCAAAGGTTCAACTTCTGTTCAGTCTCAGTCTCAGCAGAGAAGAACTGATGACTACAAGTGCCCTGGTCAGCAATCTTCTGGTAGTTGGTCAGCAATCTTCTGGTAGTCAAGGGCAAGGTGGATATCGAGGAAACCTTCCAAAGTGCAACAGATGCAACAGACACCACAGTGGTCAGTGCAACAAGGGTCATTGCCAGAGGTGTCTCAAGATGGGTCATGAAGCTAAGGATTGTAGGAGCTCGCGACCTACGAATCAGAACCAACGACAACAACCACCAGCTCCACAAGATCAGCAGCAGCAACAGCGAGGCAACAGGGGATGTTATCAGTGTGGAGCTGAAGGTCACATCAAGAGAGATTGTCCCCAGCTGATTCAGAACCAGAACAACAACAATAATAACAATCAGGGGAATGGAAACAACGGGGGTAATAACGGCAATGGTGCAAGAGGTCGTGTGTTCGTTATTGGCCAAGGTGAAGCTAGGAACGATCCCAACGTGGTGACGGGTAAGTTCCTTCTCGATGACTTTTACGTTACTGTCTTATTTGATTCGGGTGCTGATACTAGCTACGTGTCCCTAAAAGTTAGCCAAATGCTTAAGCGTACCCTAACACTATTGAACACCAAGCACACTGTAGAGTTAGCTAATGGTAAAAATTTAGAGGTCACGCACGTAGTCAAGGGTTGCAACCTTGTTCTTGCTGGTCATACTTTCTCAATCGACCTCCTTCTTATCACTCTGGGTAGTTTTGACGTTGTCATAGGGATGGACTGGTTATCCCAACACCAAGCAGAGATTCTTTGCAACGAGAAGATTGTTCGTATTCCTCGCCCAGGTGACGAACCTCTATTGATTCGGGGTGACAAGAGTGGTGCTGTGGTGAGCATCATCTCTTTCCTTAAGGCCCATAAATGTTTGCGTAAGGGCCACACTGCTATTTTGGCTCTCGTTACTAACACCTCGAAGAAAGAGAAGAAGATAGAAGATTTTCCGATTGTACGCGACTATCCTGAGGTATTCCCTGAAGAATTACCTGGTCTTCCGCCTCATCGCCAAGTCGAATTCCAAATCGAACTAGCTCCTGGAGCAGCGCCCATAGCTCATGCACCGTATCGCTTAGCTCCATCCGAGTTGGAAGAACTTTCTACGCAACTGCAAGAACTCTTGGATAAGGGTTTTATTCGTCCTAGCTCTTCGCCCTGGGGAGCTCCAGCCTTGTTTGTGAAGAAGAAAGACGGTACTTTCAGAATGTGCATCGACTACCGTGAACTCAACAAGGTGACTGTGAAGAATCGCTATCCTCTTCCACGCATCGACGACCTATTTGACCAACTGCAAGGGTCGAGCTACTATTCAAAGATTGATTTGAGATCAGGATATCACCAGCTGAGAGTCCGAGAAGAGGACGTCTCCAAAACAGCCTTTAGAATTCGATATGGACACTATGAGTTTTTGGTTATGCCTTTTGGGCTGACAAACGCACCTGCGGTCTTCATAGATTTGATGAATAGAGTGTGCAAGCCTTACCTGGACAAGTTCGTCATAGTTTTCATCCACGACATCCTGATCTATTCGAAGAGTCAGGAGGAACACGAGCAGCATCTACGACTCATTTTGGAACTCCTTCGAACAGAACAGCTGTACGCCAAGTTTTCAAAATGCGACTTTTGGCTTTGTGAAGTCCATTTCTTAGGCCATGTGGTGAAAAAGGATGGGATTCATGTGGATCCATCTAAGGTGGACTCGATTAAGAACTGGCCTGCACCTCGTACACCAACGGAAATTCGCCAATTCTTGGGCTTGGCAGGTTACTACAGAAGATTCATCAAAGACTTCTCCAAGATTGCACAGCCCCTCACCTCACTAACGCAGAAAGGCGTTGTTTATCGATGGGGAAACGCACAGGAATTAGCATTTCAGCACTTAAAGGATAGACTTTGCAGTGCACCTATCCTTTCATTGCCAGAGGGCACAGACGACTTTGTGGTTTACTGCGACGCATCCATTCAGGGTCTTGGATGTGTATTGATGCAACAGGATAAAGTTATAGCTTACGCCTCACGCCAACTTAAAGTTCATGAAAGAAACTACACTACACATGATCTAGAGCTGGGAGCTGTTGTTTTTGCACTTAAGATATGGAGACATTACCTGTACGATACCAAGTGTGCCATTTACACCGATCACAGGAGTCTCGAGCATATCTTCAAATAGAAGGAGTTGAATATGAGACAACGACGATGGGTCGAGCTACTAAATGACTACGAATGCTCGATCAGGTACCACCCGGGCAAAGCCAATGTTGTGGCTGACGTCCTCAGTCGAAAGGACACTGCGCTTAAGCGCGTACGAGCTTTACAACTCACTATACAGTCTAGTCTTCCTTCTCAAATTCGAGATGCTCAGGTAGAAGCATTGAAACCAGAAAACATCAGGGCTGAAGCCCTACGCGGCTCAAGGCAATGATTAGAACAGAAGGAAGACGGTGCTTACTGCGTAACAGGACGCATTTGGGTCCCACTCTATGGCAACCTACGAGAGCTTGTGATGGATGAGGCACACAAGTCTCACTACTCAGTACATCCTGGTTCGGATAAGATGTACCACGATATCAAAACTATGTATTGGTGGCCTAGCATGAAAGCTCACATAGCAACTTACGTTAGCAAGTGCTTGACTTGTGCAAGAGTCAAGACGGAATATCAGAAACCCTCAGGCCTACTCCAACAACCAGAGATACATCAATGGAAATGGGAGAAAATTTCCATGGATTTTGTTACTGGCCTGCCTAAATCTCAACGTGGTAACGATACTATTTGGGTGATCATGGATCGACTCACAAAGTCTGCTCACTTCTTGGCTATCAAGGAAACGGATAAGTTCTCCACTCTAGCAGATGTATATCTTAAGGAAGTTCTCTCGAGGCACGGAGTGCCCACCTCTATTATCTCGGATCGTGATGCACGTTTTACTTCTGAACTGTGGCAAGTGATGCACAAATCTTTTGGCTCTCGTTTAGACATGACCACAGCTTATCACCCTCAGACGGATGGGCAGTCTGAGCGCACTATTCAAACTTTAGAAGACATGCTTCGTGCGTGTGTAATTGATTTTGGCAATGGCTGGGAAAAGCATCTGCCACTTGTGGAATTTTCGTACAATAATAGCTACCACACCAGCATTAAAGCTGCTCCGTTTGAGGCATTGTACGGCGTAAATGCCGGTCACCTCTTTGTTGGGCTGAAGTGGGGGATAGTCAGATCACTGGCCCAGAACTTGTGGTAGACACAACAGAACGAATTGCTCAGATATGACAACGAATGGCGACAGCTCACGACCGTCAGAAAAGCTACGCCGATAAGGATAGGAAACCACTCGAGCTCCAGGTTGGGGAGCGAGTGCTACTCAAGGTTTCACCCTGGAAGGGTGTGGTTCGTTTTGGTAAACGAGGAAAACTTAACCCACGATACGTCGGACCTTTCGAAGTCATCAAGAAAATAGGCAAGGTGGCCTACAAACTGAACCTACCAGCAGAACTCAGTGCAGTTCACAACGTCTTCCACGTGTCGAATCTGCAGAAGTGTCTGTCAGATGAGACTCTCATAGTTCCTTTGAAGGAGCTCACTATCGACGAGCAGTTACAATTCGTCGAGGAACCAGTTGAAATCACGGACCGGGATGTTAAGGTCCTCAAGCGCACTAGAATACCTCTCGTTCGAGTTCGTTGGAACTCACGTCGCGGCTCAGAGTTCACCTGGGAACGAGAAGATTAAATGAAACAAAAGTATCCCCAACTATTCGCAAACAGTACAACCACTACTGAGGCTGAAGCTACGGAATTTCGGGACGAAATTCCAGATCAACGGGGGGAGGATGTGACACCCCAGGAAAACCAGGAAAACCACACAACTTAACTAGCTTCCTCAGTGAGTACGTGCTAAATTTTGGGATGAAATTTCTTTCAACTTGGGGATAATGTGACAACTCGTATTTCCGAACCTATCTTTGTACTTTGATGTAACGTATGTGAACGTGATGTGATTATATGAACTAGATGGATTAAATGAATGTTGTGTTTGTTATGTGCTATGTGTAATGTATTTATGTATGTAAACAGCCCAAATGCACAACACGAACCAATCGCACAAGCCCATTCGGGCTACACTCTTGTATTCGGACCAAGGGGCAGCCCAAGTGAGGGTTCGGCCCACCTTCCACACGCATAAGCTCATGTTTAGGTTAACACTTCTCATTTGATGCAAAACACTTTACACACACAAACCCTAGCTCTCTTTCTCTCCCTCACGAACCCGACGACAGCCACACACCCTCTCCATCGAAGATCATAGTGTTCGGATCATACTTGTTATATTCTCTTAATCGGTTAGTGTTTCAAGAATTATGCTTTGTTGAGTGATGTTATGATTCCATGATTTATGTGATTACTAGAATTGTTTGTGTGTAATGATGTTCTAGTAAAACGGATTGTATGGTTGATGATCCAAAACCGAATAGATGTTAATTGACCATCATGACCTGTTTTCGGATTGTTGTTTAATGATTTGGAGAATGATATATGATTTCTTATGATTGGGAATCACTAGGATTGTTCATATAGATCGACCCACTTGTGTAAGGTATTTAAATGGATTTAGAATCGATAATTATATGATGATAATCTTGATTCAGATACATGTTAATATGCTGAAATATGTTTATGTTAGAAGGAATTATTGTGTTGTCATGTTGGGTTGTATGCTAGAAATTAAGAGCATGAACCGGATTAATGCAAATCGTTGTGATGTTTGATATTAGGGTTCATAGAAATTCAATGTTAAAACCCTTGTTTAATTGATTATGGGTTGTTTGGAAATTGTTAATTATGTAGATTGATTTTGGTAAAGATGGAAACTGGTGAATGATATAACTAAATGGCATAAATTTCGGATAAGTAAACCAGTCACATAAGGCCCCTCTCGATCGCACAAGATCAAGTCACACAAGACTTGATCTGATCGCACAAGCTCGGTCGCACAAGATGTCCCCAGTCGCACAAGGCTTACTGGATCGCACAAGTTGTAATGGTTCTTTAACTGTTGGGCCGGGTATACATGTTGGGCTGGGCTAGTTCCGATCGCACAACCAATCAGATCGCACAAGTCGACCGGATCGTACAAGCTGTCCGGATCGCACAAGGCTTAGGTTTATTTAATTGGGCTGTGTTTAAGCTTATAGTTTTGTTGGGTTTCTTGACATTGGGCCGGGTATTATTGGGCTCCAACGGATGACTCGCACAAGGCCATTAAACTTGTGCGAGCCCAATCTTTTAATCGTACAAGTTGAATACGTTATGACTGTTAAACGTGATGATGTGTGCTTGCCATGATCTGTATGTGTTTCTTATCTGCTATCTTATGTGATACTTATGTGCACTACTCGAAACCAAAACCTGACTTGTATGGTAACCATGTTAGGACGTGGTTGACCACTAGCAGCTAGACTTGACCTTTCTGTGTATCTACCGAGCAAACCTAGGTGAGTTCACACTAGCCAAGGCATGGGATTCCCGGTGGGTTGGGAATGGGATTGAATAACTACTCATACAACCATTATTATTGAACTACTTACTACTGTCCTCGGGTTGAAGGGCACGTACATAAAACCTACGTACACGTATACTTACTACTGTCCTCGGATTGAAGGGCACGTACGTAAAACCTACGTACACGATCATAAGACCATAAACTCTATCAATTTAAGTCCCTCATTTATTGACTTAATCGCCGAGGCCTATGGCGAGCGGGTCATTAGTAGATAGCGCTATTAGGGTTTAACAAACCTCACACCGTGCCAGTCGGACGGGCGTGTACTAATGGACTATGGGCAAAGGGTTAATGCTGATAGACATTAACTTAGGGCACCTCTTACATTTTCATAGCAGTCGATACGCGTGGTCTAATTACACATGGGAAGCCCCCACTAATCTTCGCAAACATGTCAGGATGACCGCGATACGAATTAATACGAAGTAAACTTTATTTCGTACTTAATACTTACAATGGGTTTTACAATTATGCTTCCGCTAATACTTAACTATGCTTTGGTTTTGAACACCTTTCATATTGTTTGGTTGAATTATGTTTACTTACATGCTTGTTCAATATGATTGGTGGCTTGATCCTGGTCAGTCACGCCTCCAAGCGGTGATACTCCACGTGTGGATTTTGGGGGGTGTGACACCAATGGCTCTGATACCAATCTGTCACACCCCCAAAATCCACCATGCGGAGTATCACCGCTTGGTGGCGTGACATGACCAGGATCGAGCCACCAATCATATTGAACCACGTAATTAAGTAAATAAAACCAACCTCAATACGATTGGCAACCAAAAGAGAGTATCCGAATTTAAGTTAACAAAGTTCAGATTTAAACAGCGGAAGCATAAAACGTGAAACCAAAACATAAGTTCCATAGTTCATAAGTTTAAAGTTCAAAACGTAAGTTTAATAGGTTCATATGGATTAAATATTAAGCACGGGACATAGCAATCCATATCCCACAACAACCTTCTCCTCGTGCAAGCTCCAAAGGCATCTAGCGACCTGTAAGGCATGTAACAACGAGTCAACAACAAAGTTGAGTGAGTTCACGGTTGGTTGATTAGTTTTAAGTTGTTTCTGAAAACGTGGTTTGACTTTCGTTGGCTTATTTGCCGTGGGGGTTACCCCATAGTTGAAAGTATGTTTAACCAGTTCCTTTTATTACCCAAACCATATCCATATTCAGTGGGGGCTTCCCCATGTGAACTACTAGACCGTTAAGATATCGATAACTAACGAACAATAGTTGTGCCCTACATCAGTGTCTATCATCACTGACAGTTTGCCATAGTCCATTAGTACACGCCCGTCCGAACAGCACGGTGTGAGGATTGTTAAACCTAATAGCGCTATTAACTAATGACCCGCTCGCCATTGGCCTCGGCAATTAAGTCGATATAAAATGAGGGACTTCATGATAGAGTTTTGTCTAGTAAGTTTTAAGGTTATTGTCCTACCCAAGGAGGACGAACGTACGTATTCTACCCAAGGAGAATACACAGAATTATTATTGGCATCCTACCTATGGAGGATGGCCGTACATATCCTACCCAAGGAGGATATGTAGATTCCGTTTTAATTTCTTTAACCCATTCCCAACCACCGGGAATCCCATGCCTTAGAAAGTGTGTGAACTCACCTTGGTTTGCTTGGTTAAACTCTCAAAAATAGCTAACAGTCAAGGTCGGTCAATCACGTCCTAGTATGATTACCACTTAGTTTATTAGTGACTTCAAATAAGCACGAAGTTCCTACACGCATCTATCACATAACATGCATCACTTTAATGGTTCATGCCCATATAAACTTCCCATCTATTCCCGTTCATAAGCAAACATACGACATTGCACATAACACTTTTATTGACACATAACATGTTAGATCATTCTCAGATAACCTACCTGACATTTAGACACGCAAATTACTACTTATGTCGTTTAAGCTTTTAAATCCAAAACTAGGCTGTTTTCGGGGATTTTAATAAAATAGTTAACTTATTCCAAAAATTCCCAACATTTTACAAAATGTCTTAAACGATCCAAATATTATTGTGTAAAAATCTCGGGATCCAATTCATCACCAATATTTTATAAAAATTCATTTTCCAGAATGCAATCAGATTCATCTTTTTCTGACTGCAGTCCACGGAATAATTTATTAAAAATTCATCGTAAGTCCGATTGATGAAATTCCAGTGGAAGAATTACTACGACATCAGTGTCCACCTACAGTTCAAATTTCGTGACCTGATTCTACACAGATTTCAAGCTATGATGAAGAACATAACACATATTTTCAGCAGTAAAAATGCAGCTTTAGCTGCTGTTTCAAAACGACCCTTTAAAAATAGTAAACGAAGTGCAAAAATTATGATTCCAGTGCCATTTGAACCGTATTTCATAATAACACGTTATAGACTCAAGAAAATCAAGTTTTTGTTAAGTTATGATATGGTTACAGCCAACTGAAGTTGGCTGTAAATACTTGGACAGAAGCTGTTTTCAGCTTATTGTGTTCTAACGCATGTTCTATTTGTTCCGTTAACGTGTCTAGTGATCAACAACGACCTTTAACATCAATATTAACAAGTAAATCATCAAGTAATCAACAACATGTTCAGTACAACATCCTACTACAACATTTCATCACATTTCAACAATATTTCATCATTAAGTTAGCTCTATGTTCAAGACTTTTGCGTATGATCTTCTAGTGTTCTTAAGTTTTCATAATAATCTAACTATTAACCATCATAAATAGGAAGCAAATGAAGATCAAAGGAGCTTACCACTAGCTTTTAAGCTAGGGGAGACACACTAGAGAAAACGAGTGGATAAAAGAAATCTAGAGAGGTTCTTGACAATCCGTGAGCTCCACACTTCGTGATTCACCTTTATACACCTTTGTATATGAATGGAATGGATGGAACAAGCTAGAATGAAGGTAATGATGGTGGTGGTGAGTTCGGCCGAAGCCAATGGAGGAAGAAGAAGAAAGTTTAAGTGTTTGTGAGGAATGAATATGATGAGTTATGGCACTTATGGTCATATATATTGTCCACCAACATTCATTTATCCATAGGTTAATATGTTTAGTAGTAGGAGACAAGATCCTATTTAATATTGAAATAAAATCTTGTTAAATAGGCCATGTGTTGGTCATAGATTAGGTCCTAACCATTAGTTAGTTAATCTAGTTCAAATTTAAGTATTAGTTACTTACATTAGTTAGTAGATATTTTTAGTGGGTGTTATGATGTTTAGGGATCATAACTAGCTTGGAAATGATAAAACAATGCTTTTAGTGTAATTTTGGTGTTTCGGGTAGTGTCCGGTTGTTTGGTTTGATACCGGTTCGTTAAAGTGCTAAACTATACCGTTTAGTGTCTTTTATGTATCTTTTTGTAATACTTTTAATTCCCCACACTTGGGAAAGCATACAAGATTATTTAGTCAATTTTCTGCACAAGACTAGTATGTTAAATGCACATGTAAGTATGACACAGTAATCAGAAAGCAGTCAAGTAATTCAGCACATACATCAAGCACTTTAATTAACATTAATGAATCGTACGGATACATTAAATTATGAGGGTTGTCACAAAAAATGTTTGTTCCATGGATCTGGGCGTTTTGTAGATGCAATGAAAACATGTTGTAAAAGTATTCTCATGAGAGAGCCCTAGTAATTGTAGTCTAGACTCGAGAAGGAATCCTAGTTCGCTACAATCGAAGCTCTGATACCAAACTGTCACACCCTGACTTTTGCGGAAGCGTGATTATGTGTGACTGGCTTAATATCATTGCATTCAACCATAAGAAAAATCTATATGATAAAACCATGATGTTCATCCATAAATTACGTTCAAAACATTACAATCGTCATTGTTTAACACCAACTAAGACTTCACAAAAGATACTTAACAAAACGAGGCTTTGAACCATGTATCCTATCAAGGATATAATACATAATCCAAATCCTTCAACGCTAGATGACATCATTTATTGAGGACACATCTTGGAAACCTTGGACGCCCACCAGATCCATAATTAATTTCCTGAAATACATGTAGTTTGAAAACATCAACAAAAGTTGAGCGAGTTCATGTGTTTGGTATGTGCGCACGAATAAAACTTTATAATCATTGCAAGTATGTATGTTTTGTAAACCCTGGTATGAAAGCAATAAGGAAACAGATCAGTTAATGTGCAGCGAATATATGTGACATGATGTAGGAAGGCTCAAACCTAGAGGATCTTGTATTGGCCTCTGGCCGTAAGGCATGGTCACCACATGGTCCATCCAGCGGGCGCATGGGTGGGGCTAGGACCTAGTCACCACAAGGTCCATCCTGCGGGCGCATGGGCGGGGTTAAGACATAGTCACCATATAACAACCCTCCTGAATTTTATTCTGACACCCTAATATATTTTAAAATACCCCTATATGTCTTAAAATACACCACGTATGTGAAAACCAAGCCCAAAATACGATCTAGCATTAAAAATAAAATAAAAAAAAAAAAATTGGGATGTCACGGGGCACGACGCCCCTTGGTCAATTCCGTCGCGGGCCATCAAGGCCTGGCTACGAGGCACTCTCCAGAAGCCGCCACGTGTTGCCACGTGGCGAAGCTAGACCGGTGACACATCGAAGCTAGGGCCTACGACCCCTACGTCGCGGGGCGTGATGCCCTACCCCTGATCTCGTCGTGGGGCGTGACGGCATGTCAGAACAGCCCTATAAATTTGGAGTTCGGGCCTTCAGTCGAAACTCACTCACAAATCTTTCTTTTTCTCAATTTCTGAATAGTAGGCATAATCCTCGGGTATAATACCCCCCTAATTAATGAAGTTCTGCCCTGATGTAAGTATTATAACCCCGGTTACGTATTAGATACACTGCCCGATTGATCCAGGGTTCCGTAACGGCTGTCGAGGTTCTGCCCGAAGTAGTCGTTGGAATGCCGTCTCGGGGAGGGTATTACTAATGTAAATAATGGGTTATTTTACTAACATATGTGCATTATGTAAATTATAGATTATCACCAGGAAACCCTTACAGAAAACCTAAGACAGCAATGTGAGTAATCTCCTTTTTGTAAATTGTTTTACAAAACCTTAAATGTTTTACAATGTGATTAAGCAGTGATTGAGTCTTTGTAGTTCTTCAATTACTGCCGGTATGTTGGGGTTTTGTATACAAAATGTGGAACACGTTACCATTGGACAACGAGATAGCCAATGTGTAATATGACCCACCAGTCAGGATTAACAATACTGAATGAGTAATTATGTAGAAATAAACAATGTGATAGCTCTCAATATTGTGTTAAAGGATAAAATTCTTCTTGATTAAGCTGGGATTCACTCACCAGTATTTCCCACTGACAAATTTTTTTAAAATGCGTTTCAAGTAACAAAATGTAAAAGCCAAATTAGAAGAAAGTCAGCTGGAGAGCACTGACGGCTTGGAAAAATGTGGCTATAAAAGTTACCTAAAAGACGATGTTTTAAATTCAATAAAATAGGGATTACCCCTATAAACATGTTGTAATAAGAAACTTTGGTTTTACCCATGTGATTATTAATATAAAATATGGTGGTTTTACTCTGATAAACATTTCCTAACTACGGTCCTGATGAAATTTCCGCAGCCAAAATGTTAAACAAAATGATACCACCACAACTGGTTTCGCGGCCGCCCGTTCCCGGGACAGATAGGGGCAGGGTTGTAACACACCACATGGTCCATCCTGCGGGCGCATGAGTGGGGCTAAGTCACATTCATCACATGGTCCATCCTGCGGGCGCATGTGTGGGGCTCGCTATACCAAAATAGACCTATCACGTGTATCCCTCGGTCCTACTACGAGGATTATTGGTCTTAAGTTAATGCCTACCTATTCACATGATTTAACAGTTCATTCCTTAGCTAACCATACCATTTGTACTCATCGAAACATTTGTAACATGTACTTCACCCCCGAAGTTATAAAACAAAACAGTTAAGAGAAAAGGGGGACATGAACTCACGGTTTTGCGTTCTTCAACGGTAACTCAAAGCTCCTTCGGATACACACGACTACCTACAATGTACTAAGGTCTATTAGACAAGCGGGTCATGCCTTCACTTAGCATTGATTAGTGTCTTTGTTAGGGTGTTTAGTTTTTAGGATGTTTATATAGTGTGTTATGATGTTCGGGGACCATAACTAGCTTGGAAATGTTAAAACAATGCTTCTAGTGAAAATATAGTGTTTCGGGTAGTGTCCGATTGTTCGGTTGGTTACCGGTTCGATAAGGTGCTAAACTACGCAGTTTAGTGTGCTTTATGTACCTTTTTATGACCGTTTCGATTCCCGACACTTAGGAAAGCATTCAGGACCATTTAACCATATTTCTGTATGATATAGATGTGTTTAAATGCTGAATTTGCTGATTTTCTGCTGAATTCTGCAGTTTATGAGAGTTTTAGGCACTTTCCGGCACTTAAACTATCTCTAGGAAGGCAGTTTTGTGATCCTTACTTTCCTACACACTATACTAGTGTTATACTTGGTTTCTGGCTCATTCTATGTCTCAACACATTGTCTGTCTGTGCACTGAACTCCATCAGCATTTTCCTGATTTGTCTGATAACTGTGCTAACTATGTTTCGTGCATCATTTGAGTCAAATAAGCCCTCATGCAATAATGATATGACATCAGGCAATATGTGATGCACATGTATGTATAAAGTAGTAATCAGAAAACAATGCAAGTCATTATTGTAATGCAGCACAGTCATTAAGCACTAATCATTATTTAATAGTTGTACGGATACCTGGAATTTTGACAGTTGTCACACATACATCTAACAAAGCTTGTTTGTTTTAAATCTTTAATGATGACTTTTTGAAAACCAATTTGACCACCAAACAAATTAGTACCTTCGTAAATACTCAGATTTGATTCCGTGTTTTATTTTAAGTTTGCTTGAGGACAAGCAAAGTTCAAGTGTGGGGATGTTTGATATACGTTAAATTATAAATGTTTTATACCCCAAAACACTTCCGTTTTAAGCGTTTTTTACCGAAACCGCAATGTTTAGGTACCAAATTCGGTACTTTTATATTTTCAGGTCTAAAACGAAGGACAAAATAAAAATCTGATGAAAACGGACAAATTCTGATGCATTTCTGATGAAACGGACAAAATTCTGATGACTGCCAGGTATGGCACGACCGTGCCATCCATCGGTACTACCGTGCCGATCCTTCGATCTCGGAAGCACTGCAAGTGCAACAGCCAGTGCCGATGTTTTCCCGGGCCGCACTACCATGCGACCCACCGCATGACTGTGCCAAGGCCTGACCAAGATTTCTGATCAAGATTCTGGCGATATCGCACTACCGTGCGACCAACGGCACGACCGTGTTGATCTGCTAATCGAGGCAACTTGTCCACTAGTCCTCTTGGCTGACCTCGAATCGGGAAAAATGACGTCACCCGACAACACCTGTCGCACAACCATGCGACCCGGTGGCACGACCGTGCCAATCACAAAATGTCCTATAAATAGAGCCATTCGCTACTGGCTCAAATGTTGGGTTTTTCTCCATGTTTCTGGGCGATTTCTGGGTTCCGAAGCAGTCCTGATTAGACCCATTTGAAGCTTAAAGATCGAATGGAAGCATAACCGATCCAACCCATCAATTCCTTGCTTGTTTATGGTTCGATTTCTTGTTCTTGAACATGTATTCTGATCATTTTGCAAGTTATGAACTGATGATAGTTTATGTTTAATGTAGTATTATGTAATAGTAGTTATAAACTTGTTTCTTGAATAATCTTTATGTTGTAATCTTGTTTGTATGAAACTTTAGTACTTTTTCATGTTTGAATCTTCATGATTATATAATGAACGTTGCATTGATGTTGAGTTCCTGATTATGTTTGATTATCTTGGATAATGAATCTGTGGTTAGTGGGATGGTAACTATTTCTTGATTAATCACTTGTTTGTAAACTTGTTTACACCATGAGACTCAAGAGGGGTATTGGTTTTATCTAAGATATATCTTATTTTGATTAGGAATGCTTTCTTGCATGTAAGGGTTCTAACGAATTATATGGTGTTGATTACATGTTCTTGCATGCAGTTTATGATCCTTGTTTAGTAGTTTTGGTCTGAAATTGCTGACATGGTAGATTTATGTTCAAGACTTGTAAAGGTGAAATATGTTGTTATATGATCTACTTAAATGCTTATCCTCGTGGTTGTATTGTGATCATCGGTATTGCCTTCTTTGATAAGTGAGGTTAGAAAACTCCTAGAGGATGACTAATCTATCTTTAAAGGTTCACATGAATGAATATCAATAGCTCGCTAAAGAATGAGTTTAGGTGGTTAACGTGTGTTTATCGCGTTAACTTTCCGAAGAAACATCATGTTAGAAAACTCCTAGCGGATGACTAACTGTCTCGAAATTGGAAAATTGATTAAGTGCTTTTGTGACATATCTAGATAACATGTTTAGGTTATTTGTGAAACAAGATAATATTTATTTTACATAGTTGGAGTCTATTATGTTTTAGATATAATTTAGATAATGATAATTAAACAACTATTCACCATCCTTTTATCTTGTAATCTAATGACAAAGATTTAGTACTTAATAACGCCCGTGTTCCATGGATCGATATCTGGCTCTTACCAATACTTTGCTACATATATGACGGGATACACTTGTCCTTTGTTGTGTGTGTTTTAATGTTAAGGTATAAACCATTTTTATAAATTTAAAACACCAAGTTACGCCGGGTGCGATTGTAAATACTGTAAATAATTGTGCACCTCGCGCGTCACCAAGTTTTTGGCGCCGTTGTCGGGGACACACGGCGAAATTAATGGAAAAATCCGAGTCATTATTTTACCGGTGTACAAACTGTAAATACTTGTGAAAACTTGTATATTTTTGTATTTATTTATTTTCTTTTATTTACTAACTTGTGAATACCTAGCCTGGCACGCCCAGTAGGACTTACTTTTGATTAACTTTTCTTTTCCTGACTACTAACCTTAATGACTCTACTAACCCAACTAACCGACTAACTTACTAACTTTTTATTTTATTGTTCGACTAACAATTTTTTATTCATTTTATTTAATTCAGTTAACGTGTTCGGGATCTAACCATTTTCTTTTATTCTTTTATTTCAGTTATTTTAATTCAGTCATTTCATTCCTGTACTTCATTCATTAATTTATTCCATTTCAGTATTTTTAATTCAGTGCTTCATTTATTTCAATTCAGTTATTTCAATTCTGTTTATTTTATA
The DNA here is from genome assembly GCA_030545235.1 of Helianthus tuberosus. Taxonomy (NCBI): domain Eukaryota; kingdom Viridiplantae; phylum Streptophyta; class Magnoliopsida; order Asterales; family Asteraceae; genus Helianthus; species Helianthus tuberosus. Next base: position 143,258,454 of record CM060365.1, read on the forward strand.
CCTATGTTCGTGTTCGTACGTCGAACCGCTTATTTATATTTATTTCATTTCTGCATTTATTTACATTTAATTACTTACGTTTAGTTTTTCATTTATATATTTCTGTCCAATTATTTATTTAGATTAACCGCTTAGTCTTTTAATTATTATACCCATTTGTTTATTTGTTTACTCTACGTAATTATAATAAAGATAACTCTCTGATAAAATTATCATATCTTCTGATAAATTCCAATGAATTTATCATATTTTCTGATGAAATTCTGATAACCCATTAGATTTTCTAAAAACAATTTACATTTATGATGAATTTACCGGATCTTCTGGTAATTCTGATGGATTTATCAGAAATTCTGATGAAATGAAAATTTTCAACAGATTTTTATCAGATCTTATCAGATTTTTTGATATAAAAAAATTTATATATATCTAAAGAGTTTACTCGGGTTTCTGATGATTGTCATCAGAAATTCTGGTAAACAAACAAAAACAGTTTTCAGATATAAATAAGTAAATACGCAAGTAAATATTCAATAGATTTGTTTAATAAATTGTATATATATGTATATTATATTTTAGAATTGTTATTTATACTTATTTCTTACATTATTAGTATGTTCCTTTTTCTGTATAATGCCTTCTTTTTTTATGTTACAGGCTAATGTCCACGACCCCTGCACCCGCTAATGCTGAGCTACCCAACGAACCAGAAAATAACCTAAGAAGAAGTAGGCGGCTTAGCGAAAGATCACTTGTTGTAGCTCAAAGGATTGCGGCCACAATCGACGAACCAGTGATACTTTCTGATAGCGAGAGTTTGGAGGACGACACACGAAGCATTATGGCAGAAGACGACCAGCCTTTGAATGAGACCGGCCGTCCAGGAGGAGAGAGCTTGCTACCGAGCATTGCCCGACCTACGATAGCAGCACCGAGTTTTGAAATTAAATCCAGTATCATTAACATGTTACAAAATTCTGTGCAGTTTGATGGGAAAGATCACGAAGATCCTGGTCGACACATCGCATCATTTCTCGAAGTGTGTTCGACTTTCAAGATTAGAGACGTTTCTGAAGACGCAATCCGTCTGCGGCTCTTTCCATTTTCTTTGCGAGATAAAGCCCGAGCACACGAGGACTTCCTAGGGGGCCACCCATCCTAGTATTACTCTGGCCCAAGCACACTTAACTGCGGAGTTCTGATGGGATCCGGTGCATTATTGCTGGTATGATCGCAACCGAAAGAATACCAGCTCCTTATTCCTTTATATATTTCCACGCCTTGATCCCATAGCCACCTATGCTCTCATGTTGGCCAACTTTACGCGTCTCAGGCCCGTCGTGCGCGCGCGCGCCTTCGTCATAGCCTTCCTGTCATGACCCCGGCCCCGGTTTTACCCTGTCAGGAGTCGCGGGACAGGAACCCGTGGAACCTATGATGCGACAGCGGAATATTTTACAGGATCTTTTTAAAATTTAAAATGCCCAAATATTTTATTTCATCATTCGGGATTAACCCCGTTATTTTACAATAGAGGAATTTCACAAGTAAATTCCCAGATTTATTAAAACATGTTTATTCATTTTAACTGCTTAGTGCTCCGTAGCACGTTTTCCTTGATTTACAGCAGGTCGCCTGAAACATGTTTTAAAAATATTTTATCAGCGGGGAAATGCTGGCGAGTTATTCAAATTTGATAAAACGACACATGGTTATAAATTACAGCATAAGAGCGATTACAATGGCTTCTATCTTATTTTTATCTGGCGCCATGTCACCTGGTGACAATGGTCATACCACTATTGGGTCTTTCCCCAAGTAGTGACGTTTATCACTGTTAGGATTTATTAGCCTAACCCGTGAGAAATTAGTAATGTGCACAATACCCTACTAGCCAGTGATTAAGATAACCACGACTTACTCCCTGTAATTATAACATTTGAAAATAGAGTATTGTAAAATACTTTTGATAAAAGAGAATAACTCACATTGCAGATTAAATACGGGCAGAGTCTAGCCTACTGATTAGCCTTGTTAACCTAGTTTAAATAACAATGCACACGAAAACTAGGTTAGTAACTAATACAGCATTTACGATAACTCACGAGATTAAACCCTCACAACAAATGCAAAGTGTGATACTTAAACATCCATCGAATTTACGACGAATGACAAAGCATAACCCTAATGTGGGCAGCACTTAAACATCTATTGGATAGTTTTAATCGATCGGACATTGAATCGTAGCAGCGATCGAGTTATTACCCTGTTATTGCGGCAGAATTCAAGCTTATGTGTGTGTTTTGTAGTAAACAGACTATAACTCAGTGTATATAACAAATTTTTTCGTCGAACAAGTGCCAGAATTCAAGTCCCATACCCCTATATTTATACCTGGAAAACGGCCCCCTCGCATGGCGCGAGGGGTTCCACCCTGGCATAGGGTAGCCCCGTGTCCTGGTAGCTTGGGTGAGTTGGTCATTCGTTCAAATTCGTTTTACACGTAAAACTGTTTGGATATTACTAACTAGGGTTTACACCCCCCCCCCCCCTGAGTTTTAAGGGCCCTGATCCTGATTCCTATTGTTCTGAAAATTTTAGGTTTTATGCAGAATCACTTGGGGGTCTTAATTAGGGTTTCCTATTGGAAAAAAAATAAAATAAGAAATAATAGTTTTGGTGAGAGTTGTTACATCCTCCTCACCTTAATAAAAATCTCGTCCTCGAGATTTACTGGAACAAGTAAGGATACTTTCGCTTCATCTCCGATTCCAGTTCCCAAGTGTATTCGGGTCCTCTTTTTGAATCCCACTTGACTTTGACCAACACTAGTCGTTTGTGTTTGAGAAACTTGATCTTTCTATCTTCTATCTGAAGCGGTTTCTCTACGAATTTCAACTCTTCATTTACCTCTACATCTTGAAGAGGTACTACCAGAGATTCATCAGATAGACATTTCTTGAGGTTGGATACAAGAAACACATCATGTACCCTAGCTAGCTCTTCTAGTAGCTATAAACGATAGGCTACTGGTCCTATTCGTTGTATTACTGAGAATGGTCCTACGTATCTTGGACTCAACTTTCCTTTCTTACCGAATCGAACTACTCCTTTCCAATGAGAAACTTTCAAGAGAACCTTGTCTCCAACTTGGAACTCTAGTGGTTTGCGTCGATTGTCAGCATAACTCTTCTGACGATCTTGAGCCGTCTTTAGTCTTTCCTTGATTTGAGTGATCTTTTCAGTGGTTTCTTGTACTATTTCAGGACCTGATAATTGACTTTCTCCTATTTCTGCCCAACAAACTGGAGTTCTGCACTTACGTCCTTACAGTGCTTCGAATGGGGCAGCTTTGATGCTTGAGTGATAACTATTGTTATAGGAGAATTCAATTAAAGGTAGATGATCATCCCAGTTTCCACCAAAATCTATCACACATGCTCTAAGCATGTCTTCCAGAGTTTGGATTGTCCTTTCACTTTGTCCGTCTGTTTGAGGATGATATGCAGTGCTTAGATTTAGTCGGGTTCCCATTGCTTTTTGGAATCTTGTCCAGAAATGGGAAGTGAAACGATTATCCCTATCTGATACAATGGAGAGTGGAACTCCATGTAAGGATACTACTTCATCTACATACAACTTGGCTAACCTTTCCATGCTAAAGGTTTCTTTCATAGATAGAAAGTGAGCTGATTTGGTTAATCGATCCACAATTACCCAAATTGCATCATTACCTTTTCTGGTTTTGGGTAACTTAGTAACAAAATCCATTGTTATGAGTTCCCATTTCCATACAGGTATTTCTAATTGTTGAAGTAGACCCGAAGGTTTCTGGTGTTCTGCCTTAACTTGTGAACAAGTTAGACACTTAGAAACATATCTAGCTATGTCCTTTTTCATTCCTATCCACCAAACGTTATTTCTTAAATCTTGGTACATCTTATTATTACCAGGATGCATGGTATACCTAGACTTATGGGCTTCTTCTAAGACCTTATGTATTAAGTCTCCTTGCTTAGGTACCCAAATTCGTTTCTTATGGAATTTCCAAATTCCATCACTTCCTTGCTCAAATTCTTTTATTGGTCCTTTCATTCCTTCAGCATCGTCCTGGATTGTTGTTTCTTGAATATTCTTCAGTTGCTTCGTTAAATCTAACTGTAGATTTAATCTGAGAGCACGAACTCGTCTTTGCTTTTCATGATACTTACGACTTAAGGCATCTGCCACTACATTAGCCTTTCCTTCGTGATATTGAATATCACAGTCGTAGTCACTTAGAATCTCCATCCATCTTCTTTGCCTCATGTTTAATTCTTTTTGCCCAAATATGTATCTTAAGCTCTTATGATCTGTATAGACAGTAAACTTACTTCCATACAAATAATGTCTCCAAACCTTAAGGGAAAAAATTATGGCTCCTAACTCAAAGTCATGAGTTGTATAGTTTTCTTCGTGCTTTTTCAATTGCCTTGATGCATACGCAATTACCTTCTTGTGTTGCATTAACACACATCCAAATCCTAGTTTTGAAGCATCACAGTATACTTCAAAATCTTCTGTTCCTTCTGGCAAAGCTAGAATTGGAGCGTTTGTTAACTTTTGTTTTAGAATCCTAAAGGCTTCTTCTTGCCTAGGTCCCCATTCAAACTTAACTGCTTTACAGGTTAGCTTAGTTAATGGTACAACTATCTTGGAAAAATCCTTAATAAACCGTCTATAAAATCCAGCTAATCCTATAAAACTTCTAACTTCCATTGCTGACTGCGGGACCTTCCATTTGGTGATTGCTTCTATTTTAGAAGGATCTACGTGAATACCTTCGTGATTCACCATGTGACCTAAAAATTGCACTTCTTGTAGCCAAAATTCACACTTCGAGAATTTAGCGTAAAGTTTCTCTTTTCTTAACAAAGTTAAGAGTGCATGCAAGTGCTGACAGTGTTCATCCTGACTTTTGGAATAAATAAGTATATCATCGATGAAGACAATTACAAATTTATCCAAATACGGTTTACAGACCCGATTCATCATGTCCATAAATGCTGCAGGTGCATTCGTTAGTCCAAAGGGCATGACTGTAAACTCGTAATGACCATACCTAGTTCTAAAAGCAGTTTTAGGTATGTCTTCTTCTTGTACCTTCAATTGATGATATCCGGAGCATAAATCTATCTTAGAAAAATATCTAGTTCCTTGAAGTTGATCGAAAAGATCATCAATCCTAAGTAATGGGTATCGATTCTTAATTGTAACTTTATTCAATTCCCTATAATCGATACACATTCTCATTGAACCATATTTCTTATTCACAAACAACACTGGCGCTCCCCATGGAGAGGAACTAGGTTGTATAAATCCTTTACTTAGTAATTCATCTAACTGCTTTTTCAAATCTAGCATTTCTGTGGGTGCTAACCGATAAGGTGCTTTGGCTATCGGTGTAGTTCCAGGAATTAGATGAATTCTAAATTCAACTTCCCTATTGGGTGGTAATCCCCGTAGTTCTTCCGGAAAGACATCCGGGTATTCTGATACTACAGGAATTTCTTTGAGTTCCTTATCTTTAGTGTTAATGATTACCGAAATCATGTACACCATTTCTTGTTTTCTGGAATAACTTGCCAACTTCATTACTGAAATAAATTTTAGTGGCTTTCGTGGTTTATCTCCTGTAACCACCACTAATTCTCCTGTGGGTGTATGAATTTCGATAGAATTCTTATCACAAAGAATTCGAGCATGGTTGGCTACTAACCAATCCATTCCAAATACCACATCAAATCCTACTAAATTCATAGGTAACAGGTTTGCAGAAAATTTATGACCTAGAAGTTCTATCTTTTCATCTCGCAAAACCTTATCTATGTTAACAGAATTTCCATCTGCAGTTTTGACTGTAAAAGCTTGCCTAAGGTTGGTTAAAGGTAAGTTAAGAACTTGACAGAATGAAGTATTTATAAAACTTTGGTTTGCACCAGAGTCAAATAATACTTTTGCATAGAGGTTGTGAACTAGGAACGTACCAGCTATCACATCAGGAATTAACTCTGCTTCCTGAGTAGTCAACTGGAAGGCTCTTACGTTCTTCTTGGTAACTCCTTCTGCAGGTTTAGCTTTGTTATCAGCTGGTTTTGCCAATTTAGGGCAGTCTGGCCTAAAATGTCCAGCTTCTCCGCAGTTGTAGCAAACTGTTGCTTTCTTCTTTCTGCAATCTTCTTCTTGGTGCCCCAGAATTTTGCAGAAATTGCAATACCCCTTGCATCTCCCAAAATGCTTTCTTTTGCAGGCATTGCAAAATGGACCAGTAGAAGATTGCGCAGTCCCTTTTCTCTTAAAATTACTACGATTACCCATACGGAATCCCTGGGTAATCTTTTGGGCTACATCCTTCTTTCGGGTTTCTTCTCTTGTGCGTATCAGTCCGTCGGTTAGGGTATAAGCTAATTCCACAGCATCGTCAATAGTGCGTGGTCTTGCAGCTTTGACAATGTCGCGGATTTCACCAATTAATCCCCAAATATAGCGGGAAATAAGCAATAGTTCTGGCGAAGCCAGAGTTGGTACTACTCTCGCATATTCGAAGAATGTCGAAGTATATCCTCGACAGTCTACATCCACCATTCGGTGGTTTAGGAACTTATTTTCCATTTGTTCCTTTTCATACTCGGGACAGAATTTTCTTTCTATTAGTTGCTTAAATTCTTCCCAACTCATGGCATAGGCCATGTTTCTTCCTTTGGCTTGAAGTACTGTATTCCACCATTCTAGCGCCCCTTCTTTAAACAGATGTGATGTGTACATCACTTTGTCTTCCTCGGCACATTTACTTATTACAATCACTGCCTCGGTTTTCTCTAACCAACGCAGTGCAGCAGTTTCTCCCTCATTACCTGCAAACTCGGCTGGTTTACAGGCAAGAAACTCCTTATAAGTGCAACCAGTTGTTGCAGCTTTCATTTTCTTAAGGAGTGGAGCTTGCACCCCATCGTTGTCGTTATTATTAATATGATTGTCACCTCCGTTTACACTAAAATTGTCACCTTGTGTGCGTTTGCTAGGAATAATTTGTTGAGGTTCAACTGGATTTCTAGCAGCAGCAAGTATTGCTGGAATAGCATTGGCTATCCCTTGAGCAATGATATTCTCGATATCTTGCCTATTCAGAAAATGATCTTCATTGTTATGCTCAGATTGATTAACTTCATTATCAGGTTCATTACCAGCATGTGCCATCTGGTAAGTTTATATAATTAATTAGTATAGGGTAATTAATAATCAAACAAAACAAAATAATTACACACAATCATGCTAACACGTAGAGTCACAAAATTGTTGATTTTCCAATGCTCGATATTTTATATAATAGGCATTCATACAAACTGATTTTCTTACACAAGTTTTATTGTTTATTTTACATGTTTTATTTTGATTATTATATTATTATTATTAAACATATGCTTCCATCATTTCATACGATCCTATCAGCTGCCATTTTCAGAAACGACGCTCTCTCTCTCGTCATATTTCCAGGAGATCTGTTCTCCTATTCCCCGGATTCTATTCCCCACATCCATCAATTCTTCGCCAAAATGGCGGAGTTCAGCTAGGTTTTCATTGCTCATTGGCGGTTTTGGTGCAGGTTCTGGGTCGAACTGAGGGAAAAAGGTGTAAGGATTATGTAGGAGGTTTTGAAATTGCCAGTAATGAGTCCACCACTCGTCCATTTCTCCTAGAGGTTGAGTATGGATCAGAGGGTCTGGAATGGCTGGTTCCAAGTTTACTGGAAGTTGGTTTTCAGCAGGATAAGGGAACATGTTTTCATTAACAGGTTTAAAGGTATCACAGCTTGCCAGTATGAAATCTAACTCTTCCTGCAACGTCATTTCCTTGTTTTGCCTAGAACTCTCCCCAATTTCCATTCCTGCCTATTTAGAACTTTCCCCAATCTCAATCCCATTTCCTTTATCCATGGGATTTTCTATCTTGGGAATTCTCCTAGTGGCTGGTTTCCTTCTACGCACACGCCTCCAACCTACAAATCTTCTTCTTTTCTTTGGTTTTGATTTCTCCGGAGGTGGAGCTTGGAATTCCCTGGGTTCTTCCACATCGGCCAAGTAACCAGTAAAATCTTTGGAAACCTCTATTTTCACAGGGTATAGATTGAGTTTCTCAAGGGCTTCAGATAATTCATTCATGCTGTTTTAGCATTTATGAAGAAACACACAAATTTTAGGTTAAAATTTTGTAAATTAAGTTTTCACAGAATCACAAAAATAGAAAATTTAATATTAATTACAAATATCTAATAACTCATTTTATTGAAACAAAATATTTATTTTTAGTACACTAAAATATTAAAGCTTCTGACTTATGGATAATATGAGTGCTAATACTGAGTCAGGGTGTTAGTAGTTTAAAGTTTAACATTTGCTGCTACAGTAGCTAACATATAAAGATCTGCCCATTTTTCATCTAACTCATCTTCCCATGGTGGTTTATCACTTATTTTCTGAGTTTCCTTATTATTCGTTACTTCTTTTGGTTGTAACTTCTTCCTCATTTTCTCTTGACTTTTTCTAATAATCAAACTTCTTTTATTAGGAGAAAGTGGTTTCTCATATTGTGCCTTACGAACAAATATTCCCTCCTCAGTATCTACTGAGTGTCTTGAGGAATTTGATTGGGATGAACTTCCCTTCTCTTTTGGTGAACTATCTAATTTAAGATAGATGTTCGAAAGGTTTTGCTTACCCATACTGTAACTAACAAATAGTCAGTTAATAAAACATATAATCATAAAATGAAAATCAAGAAAATTAAGTATTTTAAATACTTAATAGACTTAAATCAGCGGCTCTTTCAGTGCTCTGATACCACCTTTTCCTGTCACGACCCCAGCCCCGGTTTTACCAGGTTAGGAGCCGCGGGACAGGAACCCGTGGTACCAATGATGCGACAACGGAAGATTTTACAGAATCTTTTTAAAACTCAAAATGCCCAAATATTTTATTTCATCATTCGGGATTAACCCCGTTATTTTACAATAGAGGAATTTCACAAGTAAATTCCCTGATTTATTAAAACATGTTTATTCATTTTAACTGAGCCACCTCTTCAAGCTGCTTAGTGCTCCGTAGCATGTTTTCCTTGATTTAAAGCAGGTCGCCTGAAACATGTTTTAAAAATATTTTATCAGCGGGGAAATGCTGGCGAGTTACTCAAATTTGATAAAACGACACATGGTTATAAATTACAGCATAAGAGCGATTACAATGGCTTCTATCTTATTTTTATCTGGCGCCGTGTCACCTGGTGACGATGGTCATACCACTATTGGGTCTTTCTCCAAGTGGTGACGTTTATCACTGTTAGGATTTATTAGCCTAACCCGTGAGAAATTAGTAATGTGCACAATACCCCACTAGCCAGTGATTAAGATAACCACGACTTACTCCCTGTAATTATAACATTTGAAAATAGAGTATTGTAAAATACTTTTGATAAAAGAGAATAACTCACATTGCAGATTAAATACGGGCAGAGTCTAGCCTACTGATTAGCCTTGTTAACCTAGTTTAAATAACAATGCACATGAAAACTAGGTTAATAACTAATACAGCGTTTACGATAACTCACGAGATTAAACCCTCACAACGAATGACAAAGTGCGCTACTTAAACATCCATTGAATTTACAACGAATGACAAAACATAACCCTAATGTGGGCAGCACTTAAACATCCATTGGATAGTTTTAATCGATCGGACATTGAATCGTAGCAGCGATCGAGTTATTACCCTGTTATTGCGGCAGAATTCAAGTTTATGTGTGTGTTTTGTAGTAAACAGACTATAACTCAGTGTATATAATGAATTTTTTCGTCGAACAAGTGCCAGAATTCAAGTCCCACACCCCTATATTTATACCTGGAAAACGGCCCCCTCGCGTGGCACGAGGGGCTATCGCGTGGCGCGAGGGGTTCCACCCTAGCATAGGGTAGCCCCGTGTCCTGGTAGCTTGGGTGAGTTGGTCATTCGTTCAAATTCGTTTTACACGTAAAACTGTTTGGATATTACTAACTAGGGTTTACCTCCCTGAGTTTTAGGGGCCCTGATCCTGATTCCGATTGTTCTAAAAATTTTAGGGTTTATGCAGAATCACTTGGGGGTCTTAATTAGGGTTTCCTATTGGAAAAAAATAAAATAAGAAATAATAGTTTTGGTGAGAGTTGTTACACTTCCTTTGACAAAAGCGGCCACTCCCGTCAATAAGCTCTCACGCTTTCCAATAAACTAAGGACACATCAGGCCAACGCCTACGAGCGGGCCCATCTCCCCATATCTGACTCCCACGCCGACGAACCTTCGGCACGGTAAACCACGTTTAATCGAAATCGCACCTCCGGGCACCCTGTAGACCCGTTCACCACATCAACGGTCACTCGGATGCTACGCCAAAGATACATCGACCGGTAAATAAAATAAACCAAAAAATGAAAAAAAGGGTTTGCAACACGAGAACTTCCCAGGGGGTCACCCGTCCTAGTACTACTCTCGCCCAAGCACGCTTAACTACAGAGTTCTGATGGGAGACGGTGCATTGGTGCTGGTATGATCGCAACCGAAAGTATACCACCTCCTTATTCCTTTATACCTGTCCACGCCTTGATCTCATGCCCACCTATGCTCTCATGTGTGGCCTACGTTACGTGCTACGCGTCTCGGTCCCGCCGTGCGCGCGCGCGCCTTCGTCATAGCCTTCCTTTGACAAAAGCGGCCACTCCCGTCAATAAGCTCTCACTTTTTCCAATAAACTAAGGACACGTCAGGCCAACGCCTACGAGCGGGCCCGTCTCCCCATATCCGGCTCCCGCGCCGACGAGCCTTCGGCACGGCAAACCGCGTTTAATCGAAAGCGCGCCTCCGGGCACCCCGTAGCCCCGTTCACCACATCAACAGCCACTCGGATGCTACGACAAAGATATATAGACCGGTAAATAAAATAAACCAAAAAACGAATAAAGGGGTTGCAACATGAGGACTTCACCAGGGGGTCACCCATCCAAGTACTACTCTCGCCCAAGCACACATAACTGCGGAGTTCTGATGGGATCCGGTGCACTATTCCTGGTATGATCGCAACAGAAAGAATACCACCTCCTTATTCCTTTATACCTTTCCACGCCTTGATCCCATGCCCAACTGTGCTCTAATGTGTGGCCTACGTTACGCGTCTCAGGCCTACCGTGCGCGCGCGCGCGTTTTTCATAGCCTTCCTTTGACAAAAGCGGCCACTCCCTGTAACACCCATCATATTATTACTTGAATTTAATAAAATTTCATATGATTTATATAAAAGGTGTCTACATTAAAACATAGTTACCAAAATAAAGTTCCAAGTAATCATAACTAGTCAACAACTGACTAGTTAAAACATTCACAACCTGATTAGCAAATTGTTTACATTCAAGGACATAGAAACATTGTTTAACAAAGTTATGAAATCGCGGAAGCCTCAAAAGTTGTGTTCGGTTCTTCATAAACTTGCTTGATCGCCTTCCGTATTCTTGCAATACCTAGAAACTGGAAATTTTGGCAATTATTAGTACTAGGGTTTTTATTTAATCGACATAATCGAAGCTACGCTCTAAAACGGATTCGATTAACAAGAATATGCACAATTTAACATTTAGGTCAGGGCTCTACCGTAACTTACGGTAGCCACCGTAAGTTACGGTAGACACTTTTTCACTTAAGTCTGCCGTAAGGCAGTATAGAACTGCCATAATTGTTTTGTTCTCTACCGTAAGTTACGGTGGAGACCGTAACTTACGGTAGCTCCTGCAACTTTGCTATTTTGACTATTTTGTTGATTACACCCGAATCCACATGTCGTTTTAGGTGATTCCTTTCCTATATGCCTGTAAATTTATTACGGAGATGCTCATTACAACTATCATACCAAAATTTTGATTTACATGTCATACGTCTAAAAGCCACTATACTATCATTCGATCCATTCTAACCTCACCCATTTTATTACCGGTTCGCTAGCAAGCCTATGGCGCCTTATACCCACCATCCGGGGCATATCATCACTTGCATTTCCTTACCAATACCATGGCTTAATGCTCTTGTGATTGTTATCACCATTGCTAACTATTAAGAGCGCTTGTACTACAATTTACACCATTATTCAACCCGTTGGCTTATCTTGTGGAAATCCTCCATTTTGATGGCTACCAAACGGTTTCTCACCAATTCTAATCTTATTGATTTAAGTAACGATTATGGTCACTAAAATCTTCACAACTTCTATTCTACAATACGACTATACATAATTTAACAACGATTCACTTAACGTAACGGGTCAAGTTACATACCTTCAAAGCACACCCTTTAATCGTGCATCAACACCGGCTTGTCCGCTCGTAGCCCCGACTTCCTTTCCTATAGAGTTCAATCACATTGTATTTAGAACCCTTTGTTTCACATGTAACGCATAATTTATCATTTAGCCCAATTTATGCGTTTTTGTTTATATCTCAACAAACATTTTCACAAACACGTAAGGGCAGATTTTCATATCATTTATATTCAAGTTCATGGCTTGCTATTTAGCTAACATTTACATCGATTAAGCTTTCATATAACATTAAACATCATCATTTCAGAAATCACTTTCTATGATCCATATTACACTAGAATGATCATTCAAAACCCTAGTGTTTACTAGTTTCCCACAAAACCCATGAATCACCTTCAATGTGTTCATGAGATTTTCAGGAATTAGCCATGATTTCACATGTTATTGTCTAGGTTTTTTACTCCTAGACACTATATCATCCCTATTCTAATTAAGTAGCAAACATGCAACATCACTTTTCGAATTTCCCAAACTCATGAGAATTTCAACCAGAGAATTAACATCAAATTTTACATACCTTACAACCCCCTTGCGATGAGGATCAGTAATCTATGCTCGATTTTCAATTTTAACTTGGTTTGAGCCTTCAATTTGTGAGATTAGTGAGTTCTTAGGGTTTTGAAATGCTTGGTCGCCCCCTTGCTTCTAGTCGATCCCCCCTACTGAATTTTTTTGAGTTTGTGTTTTAATGAAAATGTTTTTATTAAAACTATTTTCAAGTTTAACACTTTTAATCCCTCTAGTTTCTTTTATTTTATTTCTATGTCTTTAACTACTCATAAGTGATAAACTAACTAGGTTAGTGTCATATCTAATTAGATTATCTTACTAATTTATTTTCAACTTAATTGCAAATTTAAGAATTTGTATTTTCGGGATGTTACAAGTCCACCCCCCTTAAAAGGGTTTCGTCCCCGAAACCAAAGTACGTACCAAATAACGTAGGGTAGAGACGTCGCATCTCCTCTTCGGACTCCCACGTAGTGTCTGAACCCTTCCTATGCTCCCACCTGATCTTGACTTGATCGATTTGTTTGTTTCGCAAGTACTTGACCTTTCTATCCAAAATCTCTAATGGCCTTACCGCATAATTCAGGCTATTATCCACTTCAATATCGTCGTAATGGACATAAGTTGTTTCTTCTGCTAAACATTTCCGAAGTTGCGACACGTGAAACGTGCCATGTATTCCACTCAACTCTTCCGGTAGCTCGAGGCGATAAGCCACCTTGCCAACTCGTTCGATGATTTTAAATGGCCCGATAAACCTCGGGCTTAGTTTCCCCCTTTTTCTGAATCTGATAATGCCCTTCCATGGGGAAACTTTTAGCATAACCATATCGCCTATCTGAAATTCAATCGGTCTTCGTCTTTTGTCGGCATAAGACTTCTGTCTATCTTAGGCTGCTTTCAAATGGGCTCGCACCAATTCAATTTTCTCATTAGTGGCTTGAATTATGTCTGTATGTGCCAATTCACGTGGTCCCACTTCACCCCAACACACTAGGGTTCTGCATTTCCTACCATATAGCATCTAGTAAGGTGCCATGCCGATACTCGAATGGTAACTATTGTTATATGAAAATTCGGCCAAAGGTAGATAAACATCCCAACTTCCACCGAAGTCGATGATACAAGCCCGTAACATATCTTCTAGCATCTGTATTGTTCTTTCACTCTGCCCATCCCTCTGGGGATGGTAGGCGGTGCTAATGAAAAGTTTTGTTCCCATTTGTTCTTGAAAACCTTGCCAGAAATTCGAAGTAAACCGGGTATCCCTGTCCGACACAATGGATACCGGTACTCCATGACGTGCCACTATTTCATTTGTGTATACTTCAGACATCTTTTCCGAAGTATATGTCTCGCGTATCGGAATAAAATGAGCACTCTTCGTCAATCTATCCACAATCACCCATATAGCATCGAATCCCCGAATCGTTTTAGGTAGTTTGGTCAGTAGGTCCATAGTGATATGTTCCCACTTCCAAACCGGGATCTCCAAAGGTTGCAATTTCCCATAAGGTTTCTGGTGTTCCGCCTTGACTTGTAAGCAAGTCAAGCACTTCTCCACATATTTCACCACATCTCTCTTCATCCCGGGCCACCAATAATTTTGTTTCAGATCGTTGAACATCTTGGTCGCACCCGGATGAATAGAATATCAGGATTTATGGGCTTCATCAAGTAGTAGCGCCTTCACTCCATAAGTATTTGGAACCCATATTCTTTCGGATCGAGTCTTCAACCCGTTCTTTCCATCCGACAAGTCTTTCAACTGGCCGATTATTCTTTCCTTCTTCCAGTTCTCCTCTTTAACCGCTTCTACTTGCGCCTCTTGGATACGTTCGAGTATACCCGAGGTCACCACAAGTTGCATTGACCTTACTCGTATTGGGACATAGTCCGCTTTTCGGCTCAGAGCATCCGCCACCACATTTGCCTTTCCTGGGTGGTAGTGTATTTCACAGTCGAAATCCTTCAACGTTTCCAACAATCGTCTCTGGCGCATATTTAACTCCTTCTGATCGAATAAGTATTTTAAGCTTTTGTGATCGGTGAATATGGTGCACTTTACTCCATATAAATAGTGCCTCCATATTTTTAATGCAAATACCACCGCAGCCAATTCAAGATCGTGCGTGGGATATTTCTTCTCATGTATCTTCAATTGCCTCGAGGCATAAGCTATAACCTTTCCCCATTGCATCAGAACACATCCGAGCCCCGATAATGAGGCATCCGAATAAACCACTAAATCCTCGACTCCATCCGGCAACGTTAATACCGGAGCTTGAGTTAACTTCTCTTTTAGCGTGCGAAACGCCCTTTCTTGTTCAACACCCCAAATGAACTTTTCCTCCTTTCGGGTCAACTTTGTTAGTGGCGACGCAATCTAGGAGAAGTCTTGAATGAACCTCCTATAGTACCCCGCAAGCCCTAAGAAGCTTCTAATTTCCGAAGGATTCTTCGGGGGATTCCATTTTGACACGGCCTCGATCTTTGACGGATCTACCAATACTCCATCGGCACTTATGATATGGCCGAGAAATTGCACCTCTCGTAACCAAAAGGCACACTTAGAGAATTTCGCATACAACCTCTCTCGTCTAAGTGTCTCTAACACCTCTTGTAAGTGGAGTGCATATTCAGCTTCACTTTTTGAATACACCAAAATATCATCGATAAACACGATGACAGATTTATCCAACATTGGCTTGCAAACCCGGTTCATGAGGTCCATGAAAGCCGTGGGTGCATTTGTTAGCCCAAATGACATCACGAGGAATTCGTAATGTCCGTATCGCGTGCGGAAAGCCGTCTTCGGCACATCTTCCTCCTTGACCTTTAATTGGTGATACCTAATCTAAGGTCAATTTTTGAAAACCAGTTCGCACCTTGTAGTTGGTCGAATAGACCATCTATCCTCGGAAGCGGGTATCGGTTCTTTACCGTGAGTTTGTTTAACTCCCGGTAATCGATACACATGCGCATGCTTCCGTCTTTCTTTTTCATGAACAGTACCGGTGCGCCCCAAGGAGACACACTCGGCCTTATGAATCCTTTGTCAAGCAGGTCTTGAATCTGGGACATCAACTCTTGTAATTCCGACGGCGCGAGTCGGTACGGTGCTCTAGCTACGGGTTTTGCGCCCGGAATCAATTCGATTCCGAACTCTACTTCCCGTTCTGGCGGTATCCCCAGTAAATCTTCTGGAAACACATCTTCGTAGTCCCGTACTACCGGTACATTTTCAATCTTCAGTGATTCTTTCTCGGGCTCATTTGCGTATATCATAAATTCCTTGCATCCTTGCTTCATACGTTTGTGAGCTTTCATCATCGAGCATATTATGGGGTTACCTCCTTTTTCGCCATAGATAGTGACGAGTTTTCCGCTCGGAGATGTTAGCTTTATCTCCTTACGAAAACACACGACCTTTGCGTGGTGCTGAGATAGCCAATCCATCCCAACGACCACTTGAAACTCCCCCATTGACATCGGGATTAGGTCTATCAGGTATTCTTCATCATCGATGCTTAATTTGCAGCCTCGACAAATATCACAAACTATAAAACTTTTGTTGTCCCCTGTTTCTACTTCTAAGGGCACAGATAATTTCGTCAATACAAATGAAGGATGTCGAATAAATCCATGCAAAATGAAGGATTTATTTGCACCTGTATCAAATAATACACGTGCCGAAATTGAGTTTATTATGAATATACCTGAGACCACATCGGGTTCTGTTTTTGCTTCAGCTGCGGTAAGTTGGAAGGATCTAGCCTTCGCCTTAGGAGCTTCTGTTGGAGATTCTTTAATGTCTCTCTTTCCAACTAAGTCCGGGCATTCGGACGTTTTGTGGCCGGGTTGATAACATTTGTAACAAACTGAGACTTTACCCGGGCATAGCGACGCCGTGTTCCCTGTCTAACTACATATGGGGCATGGTTTATCTTTGAACCGACATTCTCCCTTGTGTCCTTTCCCGCACACTTTACAACTTGGCGACCCACCTTTAGCATCCACCTTCTTTCCCGATTCTCCAGTTCGAGCTTTCTTTGTAGGGCTTGGATTCACATCATGTGCCCTTCGCTCCCCCCTTTCAACTTGTTTCTTCAACTCTATTTCCCGTTCCCGAGCAACGTTTATGATCTCGGTAAGGGTCTCGTATTTTGAAGGAGTCATAAACTCCCTATATTCAGTGCTCAACATGTTATAGTAGTAGTATATTTTCTGTTCTTCATTCGTCACCAATTCACTACTAAACTTCATCTTATCCATAAACATCGTCGTATCTTGTCTATGGTCTCACCCTTGTGCCTGAGTTGCATGAACTCTTCCTTGATTTTATTAATGACCGCCTTGGGACTATGATGTTTAAGAAATGGTGTCTTAAACTCCTCCCATGTCATTGCCCTTGCCGCTTCGGCCCCAATTTCATTCTTTTTATTGTCCCACCAATCTTTGGCTTGCCCTCTCAACTGACCCGTTCCGTAAGCAACAAAGTCGCTTTCGTCACAATGGGTCCTTTCAAACACCCCTTCAATATCGCCCAACCATCTTTGGCAAATTATTGGGTCAACCTCTCCGTTGTAGATTGGCGGTTTACACGCCATGAATTCTTTGTATGAACACCCTTTATGTTCTCCCGATTTCTCTTTCATAAGGTTGACACTATCTTCCAACCTTTTGACTCGTTCTTCGACAAGCGACAACACCGTGTTTTGAATTTTGTCTATAAACCCGGATAGACTACCTTCAATTTCCTTTCCCACTTCTTCAGCAATTATCTCTTTCATTTGTTCGGTGCTTGTCGGCACCGGATCATTATCGTTTCCTTTCGACATCTTGAAACTGAAATGTTTACATTAAACATTAAACATTTCATTTATAACATTATTTCATTTGTTTCGGTTTAGCCAAGTTCCCAACTTGCTTTAACCGTTCACATTTGGTGCACTTTCCGGGTTTGAGTGAATTAACACACTCTTCCCATGCACATCAACTCACTTCTCAATTTACTTCTCATTTCTTACATAAGATATAATCTACTAAAATGATGAATTAATTCTTACCAGACGATCAATCAAGCTTGAACCGAACACTTTGTTGACAACCTTAAGCTCTGATTACCAACTTGTAACACCCATCATATTATTACTTGAATTTAATAAAATTTCATACGATTTATATAAAAGATGTCTACATTAAAACATAGTTACCAAAATAAAGTTCCAAGTAATCATAACTAGTCAACAAACGACTAGTTAAAACATTCACAACCTGATTAGCACATTGTTTACATGCAAGGAAATAAAAACATTGTTTAACAAAGTTATGAAATCGCGGAAGCCTCGAAAGTTGTGTTCGGTTCTTCATAAACTTGCTTGATCGCCTTCCGTATTCTTGCAATACCTAGAAACTGGAAATTTTGGCAATTATTAGTACTAGGGTTTTTATTTAATCGACATAATCGAAACTACACTCTAAAACGGATTCGATTAACAAGAATATGCACAATTTAACATTTAGGTCAGGGCTCTATCGTAACTTACGGTAGCCACCGTAAGTTACGGTAGACACTATTTCACTTAAGTCTGCCGTAAGGCAGTATAGAACTGCCGTAATTGTTTTATTCTCTACCGTAACTTACGGTGGAGACCGTAACTTACGGTAGCTCCTGCAACTTTGCTATTTTGACTATTTTGTTGATTACACCCGAATCCACATGTCGTTTTAGGTGATTCCATTCCTATATGCCTGTAAATTTATTACGGACATGCTCATTACAACTGTCATACCAAAATTTTGAGTTACATGTCATACGTCTAAAAGTCACTATACTATCATTCGATCAATTCTAACCTCACCCATTTTATTACCGGTTCGCTAGCAAGCCTATGGCGCCTTATACCCACTATCCGGGGCATATCATCACTTGCATTTCCTTACCAATACCATGGCTTAATGCTCTTGTGATTGTTATCACCATTGCTAACTATTAAGAGCGCTTGTACTACAATTTACACCATTATTCAACCCGTTGGCTTATCTTGTGGAAATCCTCCATTTTGATGGCTACCAAACGGTTTCTCACCAATTCTAATCTTATTGATTTGAGTAACGATTATGGTCACTAAAATCTTTACAACTTCTATTCTACAATACGACTATACATAATTTAACAACGATTCACTTAATGTAACGGGTCAAGTTACATACCTTCAAAGCACACCCTTTAATCGTGCATCAACACCAGCTTGTCCGCTCGTAGCTCCGGCTTCCTTTCCTATAGAGTTCAATCACATTGTATTTAGAACCCTTTGTTTCACATGTAACGCATAATTTATCATTTAGCCCAATTTATGCGTTTTTGTTTATATCTCAACATTTTGCCTTCTCTTTGACATTTTCACAAACTCTTAAGGGCAGATTTTCTTATCATTTATATTCAAGTTCATGGCTTGCTATTTAGCTAACATTTACATCGATTAAGCTTTCATATAACATTAAACATAATCATATCAGAAATCACTTTCTATGATCCATATTACACTAGAATAATCATTCAAAACCCTAGTGTTTACTAGTTTCCCACAAAACCCATGAATCACCTTCAATGTGTTCATGAGATTTTCAGGAATTAGCCATGATTTCACATGTTATTGTCTAGGTTTTTTACTCCTAGACACTATATCATCCCTATTGTATTCAAATAGCAAATATGCAACATCACTTTTCGAATTTCCCAAACTCATGAGAATTTCAACCAGAGAATTAACATCAAATTTTACATACCTTACAACCCCTTGCGATGAGGATCAGTAATCTATGCTCGATTTTCAATTTTAACTTGGTTTGAGCCTTCAATTTGTGAGATTAGTGAGTTCTTAGGGTTTTGACATGCTTGGTCGCCCCCTTGCTTCTGGTCGATCCCCATACTGAATTTTTTTGAGTTTGTGTTTTAATGAAAATGTTTTTACTAAAACTATTTTCAAGTTTAACACTTTTAGTCCCTCTAGTTTCTTTTATTTTATTTCTATGTCTTTAACTACTCATAAGTGATAAACTAACTAGGTTAGTGTCATTACTAATTTATTTGCAACTTAATTGCAAATTTAAGAATTTGTATTTTCGGGATGTTACACTCCCGTCAACAAGCTCTCACGCTTTCCAATAAACTAAGGACACGTCAGGCCAACGCCTACGAGTGGGCCCGTCTCCCCCTATCCGGCTCCCGCGCCGATGAGCCTACGGCACGGTAAACCGCGTTTAATCGAAAGCGCGCCTCCGGGCACCCCGTAGCCCCGTTCACCACATCAACGGCCACTCGGATGCTACGCCAAAGATACATCGACCGTTAAATAAAATAAACCAAAAAACGAAAAAAAATGGTTGCAACACGAGGACTTCCCAGGGGGTCACCCATCCTAGTACTACTCTCACCCAAGCACGCTTAACTGCGGAGTTCTGATGGGATCCGGTGCATTAGTGCTGGTATGATCGCAACCGAAAGAATACCACCTCCTTATTCCTTTATACCTTTCCACGCCTTGATCTCATGCCCACCTATGCTCTCATGTGTGGCCTACGTTACGCGTCTCGGGCCGATGTTCGCTCGCACGCCTTCGTCATAGCCTTCCTTTGACAAAAGCGGCCACTCCCGTCAATGGGCTCTCACGCTTTCCAATAAACTAAGGACACGTCGGGCCAACACCTACGAGCGGGCTCGTCTCCCCATATCCGGCTCCCCCGCCGACGAGCCTTCGGCACGGTAAACCACGTTTAATCGAAAGCGCGCCTCCGGGCACCTCGTAGCCCCGTGTAACAACCCGCTTTTTGGAAGGTCAAAGTACAAGTCATGTCAAAGTCAAAGTAGGAAAAGATTGCTAATTGCGAACTGTCACCCCCTTGCTTGACAAATTAAATCGTACTTTTGACTTGTAATCGAATCTTTTATTTAAATCGCTTTAGTTGTATTATGTGGAGTATCTATTAATAATCAAAGTTCAATCGCTTGTTTAATCGCTAATCGACTTAACGCTAATCGCTATCGCATTCGCCACTCGAATTATGTGTTCTGGATATTGTTTTACGTGTGTGTGCTTTTATATGTTACCTGTGCATGTTATTATGTTGAGGTGTTTAATGGCAATCGCAATCGCAATTCAATCGCATCGCAAATCTAATCACAAATGCTAACGCAAGTTATTTATAGTGATTGTATGTTAGATATAGTAGTTAGGTTATTTGTGTAACTACTGAGTAATACTATCGCATCACTCACTCGAATCGCATCGCAATGCTCAACACGCTAAACGAAACGACAAAACTCAACACGTCGGACACTTGGATCGAATGGCCAACCGATCAAGTGATCATCCGATTGGATTGCCGTCCGATTGAGGCGTCATCCGATCGGTGTACCATCCGACCCCTTGCACATCCTTTCTATTTTTGGCAACCAATAAATACCCCTCTTGTCACATCATTTGGGATATGACAGCTCCCTCCCTCGACCAGCAGCACTCAAGCCTTCTTTCTCTCGATTTCTCACGATACTTGTAAGTTTTCAACTCAAATCTCGTACTTCTATGATCTGCACGCACTTCTTCATCATTTTCACCTTTGAATCTTAACTTTTAACCATGAAATCACCGGATTTGAGGTGTTCTAGGATGATGTCATCATGGAGTTCTTATGAACTTCAAGACTTGGCTTCATTCCACCAAGAACAACCCAAATCAGGAGGATTTCCATATGATTTCACAACGATTTCGCATAGATCTAAACCTTTTCAAACTAAAAGGATTGAAAGATGCTTTCCAACTTTCTTTCAACTCTTTTACACTCAATGCACTCAAAACCGATAGAATCGGAGCTCATTCTTGCCTTCTACTCATCTCTAGTGATGTGCCAGCTTGAGATCTGAATCCTATCCACGAGACAACAGATTTCTAGATTGAACATGAAACCACCCATCACGAACAGTTAGCTGAATTGGATTGGGGTGATTCCCGTTCGATCGGATAGTATGGGTCTGATGTAGTTTCCATTGTTTGACCTGTTGTTATACCGTCTCGAGCAAACCGCAAAACCTTTTCAAATTTTAGCAAATCTTCAAGTTGCAAAACGATCAGAACGCGGGACGGATTGCCGTCCGATTGGATTGCCATCCGATCAAACCGCAATCCGATCGGACTGCACTTGAGGTTCAACACTTAAACAATTTTCAACATGTTCAATGCATAAGTTAGTTCTAACGAATTGTCATCCGATCGGATTGCCATCCGATCGAGTGACCGTCCTGCAATGAACTTGTTCTCAACTGAGAAGCCTCGTCAATCGGATCGTTATCTGATCGAACGACCTGAGAGGTAGAGATACTTCTCTGTTTTCAAAATGTTACAACGGAAACTTCAAAGCCATGATACACAAACACATCCTTACCAAACAAATGTCAATCCGACCGGATGGCCATCCGATCGGATGACCATCCTAACGGATTGACATCCGATCAAATGACTACCCGATCGGATTACCGTTCGACACTTGGTCATTTTTCACAGTTTTACGCACCGCTCTTCGCTTATGCTATCTTTAATTGTTCTGGCTAAACACTCTAGCGCTCCCTTCAATCAATTTTCATAACTATGAGTATACTCGATCCCTTTTTGCTTTACGCAGTTTTGGGTGTTACATACGTTACTTATTCTAAATCACAATCGATCACACAACGCAAACACTATTTATACGCTGACCATTACTGCATGTTACTTGTTACTCGATGAATGCTTGTATGTTATGTTAACACAGTGATTGTTGCCTGACGCCTTAGCAACGATAGTACTATTTGTTTGGACTCAGCACCTGTCATGGACAGGGGTTGTTAAGGTTACCTCTTCACGTGTCACAGTGGTGATATATGTTGCGCATTCTACAACTTGCAGTCTAGTCTGTGAATATTTCATTGTCGATAACCTACTAGCTTAGCATTATACATGTTACATGCTGGTTATGCAACGCTTTCGAACTCTATTATATCTATCAAACTTATATGCTCACCTTTACACTATGTGTATTGACCTTTATTTCAACGTATGTGACAGGTGCTTAGGATGCTATGCTTGCTATTTGATGGAATTGAGCTAGGTTGGAGTCTAGAAACAAACACTTAAAATCTGAGTTGTCGAAACAGTTTATTTGTTTTTGAGATAATATGTCTGTAATGATTATTTTACTGAATATGTTTTGGTATGGGACTTAACGTTAAATATTCGGTACTGCTAGTTTTTATGGATTTCTCTTGGACAATCTGTTTCACTCCGTGCCACGCCCCGATGATTCTGCTATCGGTTGGGGTGTGACAGATTGGTATCAGAGCCATAACTATAGGGAATTAGGCAAGACTCGACCTAGTCCAGGTCGATGTCTTAGAAACGACCTAGTCTATAGTCTAAGTACCAACAGACCGACTTGTGCATACCCAGTGTGGGTTTTGTACGAGCTTACTCGCTATTTCTCGCTCGAACTCGCTGTACACTACACTCTTGCGCGAACATCGCATACTACCATTCTGCGCAAGATCAGCCTTTCCTAAGGCTGGAGACACACACAAATGGATGATCTGGTTAAGATTAGGTGTGAAAACCGCAAACTCTTGACCAAATCATTCGTTCGACTCACTATTTTTACTATAAACAAGAGAAATTACGTCGAATTAGGAGTGAAATCCATACTTTGACGCAATCCTCCTTATCTATCTCATGAATTTACCATACAAAGACAGGGATGTAGTCGCTAAGTTAGGGGTGAAACCCGAACCTTGATGATTCGTTCCGCTCTATGTTTTGGTTTTACAAACTCTCACCAGGGTCTCGACGGACTCCAATGACTTGGGTCGCACTGTAACTGGAGGGATGCGTGCCGATCGCTCAAATTGAAGCGAGAGCACAGTCTAGAAGGCCAAAGTGTGTGCTTAAGGTCCTTGTGAATAGTCGAATAACTCTGGGAAGACAATGTCTACACACCCGAGACGATCTATCTTCGATTTTATGTGTTTCGATTCTGGATTTGCAGCTGCTAACTTTGTGAATTATCGATTTTATGTGGATTTTACACGATTTTATGTGATTACGTGTTTTGATTTTTGGTGATTTACTCGCTTTTCGCTTTTCGCTACGATCAACACGCACAACTCGTACTGCACATTTACCAAAACGCAAACAAATTGCTGGTCCTTATTCGCAATCGCTGCTCACTATTCGCAACCGCTATACTTAATCGCTATACGTGTTGTGAAGGATAGGTGAATACGTGCAAAATATGTGCTTAGGTTAGCTTATATGATTATGTGGTTATGTGCTTATGTGATTATGTGAATTGATGTGTTCCTGAGCTTTATGATGAATCGCTAGTCTGTACTAGGTATAATCAAAATTGTGTTTGAGTCCTATGGAGATGTCTTTTGCAGACAATGTCGTCGTTTGGAACATTCCACTCTCCAGCAGCACGCCGAAACCATGATGAGAAACGCATCGCCGCTCTCGTCTCTAAGCAAATGGCAAAAGTCAACCCACAAATCGTCAATGAGCTGAACGAGAATGCTAGCAAATCTTCAGAGGAGTCCAGGACTGATACTCCCAAAGCTGATTTCAGCTTCAAGCAGTTCAAAGCCTGCGGACCAAAAGAGTTTACCGGTGAAGATGGTCTTGCGGCCATGTTTCAATGGTTTGATTCTATCGAAGTCACCCTAAGCTAGAGTGGCTGTCCAGAGAACCTGCGCACTGTCAATGCTACCGGCGTCTTCCAATCCCGCTCTCTTGATTGGTGGATGGCCGAAAGGAACAAATGTAACACCCCGAAAATATAAAAACCTTATATTAAATTATAATGTTTAAAATAAACAAAAGGTAAACTAACTAGGAATAAATAACCTAGTTAGTCATGAATCTTGTAGTGACAAGAAACTTAGTTAAAAGCCCCTAAATAATAAAGGACTAATAGTTAAGGGACCAAAGTTGATAGAAATCAAACTAGTTTTAATAAAACAAGAAAAATCAAAATCCATACACACAATTGTGTGTCTGGATCGATCTAGAAACACAGGGGGCAACCAATTCACCCACAAACCCTAGTCTTGCAATTTTCACCAAATTGAGGGCTCCAATCTAGTCTAAATCGATTTCCAAGCATGAATTCATGATCTCCTCGTTGAAGGGATCATAAGGTATGCAAATTTTAGTGTTTTTTATTCATCTCAAGTTCTAGACAAATTGTGAAAATCAAAATTGAGCTTGATTATGTGATTTATAGATGAAACTTGTAATGAAAACAAGTTTAAGAATGAATACTAGTTGATAATTGTAGGAATCATGTCAAGAATTATGAAATTTATGATAACCCATTCATAGGTTAAGTGGGTTTTGCAAAATAGGCTGAATACTAGAATTATAACTATCACAAGTAGTATTACTTGGTGTCTATATGATGATTTTGATGTTTGTATGCATGCTTGACATGATGGAACCAAAATGTGTGAATAAATTGGTGAAAATAACAAGTCATGAACTTGATTCTAACTATGTAAAAATTAGACCCGCTAGGTGTTTGTTAAAATGCCTAAGTGAGAATTAAAATGTTAAAAATCAGATGAAAACGCATATTTGATTATTATAGCGAATTATGCGTTAATGATTATGAAAGGAGTTCTAAATTTGGTTGTGAATTGAACTCTTTAGGCAAAGAATCCGGATCGTCGAGTGGACAAGCCTGAGGGGATACACGCTTGAAGGGGGTGCTCTAAAGGTATGTGACTTGGGTCTCGTTACATTACTTATAAACGTTTGGTTTTAGCTTGTTAATGGTGACACAATGTAGTATAAGCGTTTGACGTGTCATTGAAGTGGCGAAGTCCATTCGACACTCAAACGGGTCAAAATTTTTGTTAAAATATAGTTTGGCTTGACATTAACGTGACGATTTTCACTCGTCACCCAAACGGGTCAAAACTATGTCCATATATTGATCTTGCGTGTAGAGAGTTGAAAGTCTCATACTGCGCTAGTGCTAGATAGCAAATTAGTAATGAATGGGTATACTAAGTTAAGTTTATGAATCCGTGTTATCGGGTCGAATGGTAGAAACTAGTTGCAAGAATTGCATAAAGTGGGAATGCTTGAAATTATAGAAAACAAGCATGAAATTCGGATACGAGCGTAAAACCATGTAATGGTACGAATACACCAAGAATTACAAGCCTGGGAATGGGTGAAAAATGTTTAGAATGCTGAAGGATAGAATGATAAATAATATGCACATGTAGTTAATGAGTCGAATAATCGAAACAAGGTTCTTGCAATCCATACATTCATAAACCTAGTTTCGTTAAGTGAAACCTACATGGTGAGATCCGTAATTTTAATACGGATACATAGGAAAAAGAATCGGCTAAAACGGACACATAAATCAAAAGTTATGATAGTTTAAAGATTGACATTTGAAAATAACCATGCTGGGCAGATATGCAGCTCCATTTAACGAGCTTACTGCCAAAATGGAGGCCTCGCGCTACGCGACGCCAAATCACCTTCACCGCCGCGTCACGCAACAGACGTCGCGGGCCGTGAAAGATTTTCTATGATCTGTCGCGGGGCGTGACAGACCCCAATTGCAGGATTTTGTTTGTTTTTCGTTGTTTAAGCAATAGGACTTGTATTTAGTTGATATTAAGATGTCAAAACTAACAATTGATGTGTTTTTGACCATAGGTGATGCTCATTTTGTTGTAGATGTCGATCAAGCAAGGGAATCAAGAACCGAACACAAGTTTTGAACGCTTTCGCGTTAATATAATCTAGTTTAAACCATGTTGTTTGTAAACACTACTAAATGTTGAATAATCTAGTTAGTTGACTATGTTTAAACACTATAATGAAGTACATCTTAGTTTATTAACTAAGTTTTTGTTAATTATGTATTTCGTTTTAAAAAGTCCGTATTTTATGATTAAACAATGGAATTATAAGACGAGTGTTACAAGTTGGTAATCAGAGCTCAAGGTTGTTAACAAAATGTGTTCGGTTCAAGCTTGATCAACATCCGGTAAGAGTTAATCATTTTAGTAAGGTTTATTAATGTAAAAAAAATATGAAGTGGCGTGCACGGGAAGAGCGTGTTAACACACTCAAACCCAGAAAGTGCACTAAACGAGAATGGTTAAAGCAAGTCGCGAACTTGGCTAAACCAAAGCAAATAAATTATATGTTATAGATGAAATGTTTAACAGTTGGTGTAAACATTTCAGTACTAAAGATGATAGATAAAAGCAATGACGATGTGGTGCTGATAGTCACCGAGCAAATGAAAGAAGTGATTGCCGAAGAGGTAGGAAAGGCAATCGAAAATGGCCTATCTGGCTTTATTGATAAGATCCAAAACACGGTACTTTCGGTAGTTGATGAGAGAATCAAGAAGTTGGAAGATAGTACCAACGTAGCTAAGGAGAAATCTGGAGAGCACAAGGGCTGCTCATACAAGGAATTTATGGCATGTAAACCACCACTTTATAATGGAGAGGTGGATCCGATAATATGCCAACGATGGTTAAGCGATATTGAGGGGGGTGTTTGAGAGAACCCACTACGACACGAATGACTTCGTAGCTTATGGTACGGGTCAGCTTAGAGGCCAAGCAAAGGATTGGTGGGATAACAAGAAAAAGGAAATCGGAAGCGAAGCGGCAAGGGCAAGGGAAATGACCTGGAACGAGTTTAAGGTACCATTCCTTAAACACCACAGTCCCAAGGCAGTTATCAATCGAATCAAGGAAGAATTCATTCAACTTAGGTAGAAAGGTGAATCGATCGATAAGATCACGGGGATTTTTCTCGGCAAACTGAGATTTTGTGATGAGCTGGTAACGTCCGAAGAACAGAAAGTGTATTATTACTATAATATGCTAAGTGTAGAGTATCGGGAATTTATGACTCCCTCAAAATACAAAACTCTCACTGAAATCATTAATACTGCTCGAGAAAGGGAGATAGAGCTGAAGAAGCAAATAGAGAGAGGTGAAAGAAGGGCACAAGTTGTTAATCCAAGCCCTACAAAAAAGGCGCGTACAACTGAGTCATCTAAGAAACAGGATGGGAAAGGCGGGTCTCCGAGTTGTAAGGTTTGCGGGAAAGGGAACAAGGGCGAGTGCCGATTTAAAGATAAGTCGTGTCCTATATGTGGGAAGACAGGGCACATGGCTGCTTTATGCCTGGGGAAAGTGTCGGTGTGTTATAAATGCTACCAGCCGGGTCACAAGAAATCTGAATGCCCGGAGCTAGTCGGGAAGAAGGAAGGCAAGGATTCACATACAGAGACTCCAAAAGAAAAATCCAGATCCTTCCAGTTAACCGCAGCCAAGGCGAAGGTGGAACCCGATGTGGTCTCAGGTATATTCGCCATAAATTCAATTCCCGCACAGGTATTATTTGATACAGGTGCGAATAAATCCTTTATTTCACATGGATTTATTCGACATCCTTCATTTGAATTGACCAAATTACCTATGCCTTTGGAAGTAGAAATAGGTGACAACAAAAGTTTTATCGTGTGTGATGTGTATCAAGATTGTAAGATGAGCATCGACGGTGAAGAATACTCAATAGATCTAATCCCAATGTCGATGGGAGAATTCCAAGTAGTAGTCGGGATGGATTGGTTATCCTGACATCACGCGAAGGTCGTGTGTTTCGGCAAAGAGATAAAACTAACATCTCCAAGTGGAAAACACGTTACCATTTATGGCGAAAAGGGGATAATCCCGTTATATACTCAATGTTAAAGGCCAATAAACTTATGAGGCGCGGATGTAGAGCATTCATGATTTACGCAAATGAACCCGGGGGAGTTTGCCGAAGATTGAAGATGTACTGGTGGTACGAGAATATACAGATATGTTTCCGGAAGACTTGTCGGGAGTACCGCCTGAACAGGAGGTAGAATTCGGAATCGAATTGATTTCGGGTGTGAAACCCGTAGCCAAAGGACCGTATAGGATCGCGCCATCGGAGCTACAAGAATTAATGTCTTAGATCCAAGACCTGCTCGACAAGGGGTTTATTAGACCGAGTGTGTCTCCGTGGGGTGCACCGGTGCTATTCGTGAAGAAGAAAGATGGGAGAATGCGCATGTGTATCGATTACCGAGAGTTAAATAAACTCACGGTGAAAAATCGATACCCGCTCCCAAGAATCGATGATTTATTTGACCAGCTACAAGGCGCGAGTTGGTTCTTAAAGATTGACCTTAGGTTGGGTTATCATCAGTTAAAGGTCAAGGAGGAAGATGTACCGAAGACGGCCTTTCGTACACGATACGGGCATTACGAATTCCTCGTGGTGTCCTTCGGATTGACCAATGCACCCGCGGCTTTCATGGACATCATGAACCGGGTTTGCAAACCAATGTTGGATAGTTCGGTGATAGTGTTCATCGACGACATCTTAGTGTATTTAAAGAATGAAGCAGAGCATGCAAGCCATTTACGCGTAGTGTTGGAGACGCTCAGAAGAGAAAAATTATATGCAAAATTCTCGAAATGTGCTTTCTGGTTACGAGAGGTGCAATTTCTCGGGCACATTATTAGTGCAAACGGGGTGTTGGTAGACCCGTCAAAAATAGAAGCTGTGCGAGATGGAATCCACCGAAGAATCCTTCGGAAATCAGAAGCTATTTGGGGCTCGCGGGATATTATAGGAGATTCATACAGGATTTCTCCAAGATTGCTGCGCCATTAACCAAACTAACCCGTAAAGACGAAAAGTTTATTTGGGGCGAAGATCAAGAGAAGGCGTTCCAAACGCTTAAAGAAAAATTAACCCACGCTCCGGTATTGACACTGCCGGATGGAGTTGATGATATGGTAGTTTACTCGGATGCGTCGCATTCGGGTCTTGGGTGCGTTTTGATGCAACGGGACAAGGTTATAGCCTATGCCTCGAGACAACTAAAAAATCATGAAAATAATTACCATACACATGACCACGAGTTGGCAGCAGTGGTATTTGCCTTAAAGATATGGAGGCATTATTTGTATGGAGTAAAATGCACTATCTTTACCGACCATAAAAGTTTGAAATATTTCTTCGATCAGAAGGAATTAAACATGAGGCAAAGGCGGTGGTTAGAAACGGTCAAAGATTTCGATTGTGATATACATTACCATCCCGGGAAAGCTAATGTGGTGGCCGATGCGTTAAGCCGAAAGGTAGACTATACACCAATTCGAGTACGATTGATGCAACTAATTGTAACATCGGGTTTACTTGAACAAATCCGGAAATCTCAAGTTGAAGCAATGAAGGAGGAAAATGTGAAGAAGGAAAGAATAGTTGGTCAATTGAAAGAATTGGCGGATAGTAACCAAGGGTTAAAGACTCGTTTTGGGAGAATATGGGTTTCAAATTCATGCGGAGTCAAGGTGCTCCTACTTGACGAAGCCCATAAATCCCATTATTCTATCCATCCGGGAGCAATCAAGATGTATAACGATTTAAAGCAAAACTATTGGTGGCCCGGAATGAAAGAGATGTTGTAAAGTATGTAGGAAAGTGCTTGACCTGTTTACAAGTCAAGGCAGAGCACCAAAAGTCATACGGTAAGCTACAACCGTTGGACATCCCAATATGGGAATGGGAGCAAATCACGATGGATTTGTTGACCAAATTGCCCGAAACCAACCGCGGATATGATGTTATATGGGTAGTTGTGGATAGATTGATAAAAAGTGCTCACTTCATTCCGATTCGTGAGACTTATACGTCCGAAAAAATGTCAGAGGTGTATACCAACGAAATAGTGGCACGCCACGGAGTACTGATATCCATCGTGTCCGACAGGGATACTCGGTTTACTTTGAACTTTTGGCGCGAATTCCAAGAATGGATGGGGACTAAATTGTTCATTAGCACAGCGTACCATCGACAAACGGATGGACAGAGTGAAAGAATAATACAGACGTTGGAAGATATGTTACGGGCATGTATTATTGACTTCGGGGGTAGTTGGGATGTCTATCTACCGTTGGTTGAGTTTTCATATAATAACAGTTACCACGCAAGCATCGGTATGGCCCCGTATGAAATGCTTTATGGTAGGAAGTGCCGAACCCCGGTATGTTGGGATAAGATTGGTCCACGTGAGCTTGCACATAAGAATGTAGTCCGGATCAAGAAGATTGATTTGGTCCGAGCCCATTTGAAAGCGGCTCAGGATCGACAAAAATCATATGCAGACAAAAGAAGAAGACCAATTGAGTTTCAAGTCGGTGACAAATTTATGTTAAAGGTATCTCCATGGAAGGGGATTATTCGGTTTAGAAAAAGCGGAAAGTTAAGCCCAAGGTTTATTGGGCCATTTAGGATTATTGAACGGGTTGGTAAGGTAGCATACCGTCTCGAACTACCCGAGGAGTTGAGTGGGATACATAGCACGTTCCACGTATCACATCTCCGAAAATGTCTAGCCGACGAAACAACTTACATCCACCATGACGACATTGAAGTGGATAATAATCTTAACTACGCGGTGAAGCTGATTGTGATTCTAGATCGTAAAGTGAAAAGCTTGAGGAACAAAGCGATTAATCAAGTAAAGGTCAAATGGGAACACAGAAAGGGTTCGGATACCACGTGGGAGTCCGAAGAGGAGATGTAACGGCTCTACCCTACATAAAAACCTTATATTAAATTATAATGTTTAAAATAAACAAAAGGTAAACTAACTAGGAATAAATAACCTAGTTAGTCATGAATCTTGTAGTGACAAAGAAACTTAGTTAAAAGCCCCTAAATAATAAAGGACTAATAGTTAAGGGACCAAAGTTGATAGAAATCAAAATAGTTTTAATAAAACAAGAAAAATCAAAATCAAAACACACAATTGTGTGTCTGGATCGATCTAGAAACACAGGGGGCGACCGACTCACCCACAAACCCTAGTCTTGCAATTTTCACCAAATTGAGGGCTCCAATCTAGTCTAAATCGATTTCCAAGCACAAATTCGTGATCTCCTCATTGAAGGGATCATAAGGTATGCAAATTTTAGTGTTTTTGATTCATCTCAAGTTCTAGACAAATTGTGAAAATCGAAATTGAGCTTGATTATGTGATATATAGATGAAACTTGTAATGAAAACAAGTTTAAGAATGAATACTAGTTGATAATTGCAGGAATCATGTCAAGAATTATGAAATTTATGATAACCCATTCATAGGTTAAGTGGGTTTTGCAAAATAGGATGAGTACTAGAATTATAACTATCACAAGTAGTATTACTTGGTGACTATATGATGATTTTGATGTTCGTATGCATGCTTGACATGATGGAACCAAAATGTGTGAATAAATAGGTGAAACTAACAAGTCATGAACTTGATTCTAACTATGTAAAAATTAGACCTGCTAGGTGTTTGTTAAAATGCCTAAGTGAGAATTAAAATGTTAAAAATCGGATGAAAACGCATATTTGATTATTATAGAGAATTATGCGTTAATGATTATGAAAGGAGTTCTAAATTTGGTTGTGAATTGAACTCTTTAGGCAAAGAATCCGGATCGTCGAGTGGACAAGCCGAAGGGGATACACACTTGAAGGGGGTGCTCCAAAGGTACATGACTTGGGTCTCGTTACATTACTTATAAACGTTTGGTTTTAGCTTGTTAATGGTATCACAATGGAGTATAAGCGTTTGATGTGTCATTGAAGTGGCGAAGTCCATTCGACACTCAAACGGATCAAAACTTTGGTTAAAATATCGTTTGGCTTGACATTAAAGTGAGGATTTTCACTCGTCAACCAAACGGGTCAAAACTATATTCATATACTGATCTTGCGTGTAGAGAGTTGAAAGTCTCATACTGCGCTAGTGCTAGATAGCAAATTAGTAATGAATGGGTATACTAAGTTAAGTTTATGAATCCGTGTTATCGGGTCGAATGGTAGAAACTAGTTGCAAGTATTGCATAAAGTGGGAATGCTTGAAATTATAGAAAACAAGCATGAAATTCGGATACGAGCGTAAAACCATGTAATGGTACGAATACGCCAAGAATTACAAGCCCGGGAAGGGGTGAAAAATGTTTAGAATGCTGAAGGATAGAATGATAAATAATATGCACATGTAGTTAATGAGTCGAATAATCAAAACAAGGTTCTTGCAAGCTATACGTTCATAAACCTAGTTTCGTTAAGTGAAACCTACATGGTGAGATCCGTAATTTTAATACGGATACATAGGAAAAAGAATCGGCTAAAACGAACGCATGAATCAAAAGTTATGATAGTTTAAAAATTGACATTTGAAAATAACCATGTTGGGCAGATATGCAGCTCCATTTAATGAGCTTACTGCCAAAATGGAGGCTTCGCGCTACGCGACGCCAAATCACCTTCACCGTCGCGTCACGCGACAGACATCGCGGGCCGCGAAAGATTTGCTTTGATCTGTCGTGGGGCGCGACAGATCCCAATTACAGGATTTTGTTTATTTTTCGTTGTTTAAGTAATAGGACTTGTATTTACTTGATATTAAGATCTCAAAACTAACAATTGATGTGGTTTTGACCATAGGTGATGCTCGTTTTGTTGTGGATGTCGATCAAGCAAGGGAATCAAGAACCGAACACAAGTTTGAACGCTTCCGCGTTAATATAATCTAGTTTAATCCATGTTGTTTGTAAATACTACTGAATGTTGAATATTTTAATCTAGTTAGTTGACTATGTTTAAACACTATAATGAAGTACATCTTAGTTTATTAACTAAGTTTTTGTTAATTATGTATTTCATTTTAAAAAGTCCGTATTTTATGATTAAACAATGGAATTATAAGACGAGTGTAACAACAAACGGGGAAACGATGCAGCTTTCAGATTGTCTTGGGATAAGTTGAAGAACATAATGACGCAAGAGTTCTATCCTCCCCATGAACTCCAAAATCTCGAGGATGAATTCTGGCACATAAAGAAGGATGGTGGAGATAACGCTGGTTTGACTGCCCGCTTCAAGCAGTTGAGTATTATCTGTCCCGGTCAGGCTACTACCCCAGACATTACAATCAAGAAGTATATCCGTGCTCTTCCGGATTGTGTCGCAGATTTTGTTCAGGCTGCAAAGATGACAACAATCGAGGAAACCTACCTGCTCACCGCTGAGATCAACGATAAGCGAGTCAGGGCGGGTTATTTTGACAAAGCTTCCAAGAATCCACATCAAGTCACAGCCGTTGCCACCGCTGAAACCACTGCCACACCACAATCATCAAAGCTCTCAAGAAACAAGAGGAAGAACAACAGTAGTTCCAGCAACAAGAACTGTGCGATTACTGCAGCTCTGCTCCAAATAGTACCAGCCCCACCGCAACCTCAACACCACCAAGTAGCGGCGCCTGTGGTCAATGCACCGCCTGCCAAGCGTGCATACACTGGACCACACCCGCTTTACCCTACTTGTACTAATCATCACCCGGTGGGTATCCCATGCCGGTTCTGTGTTCATTGCAATATGTACGGCCACTTCACCGCAAACTGCCGTATAGGTTAACGTCAAACCCCAGCTCCAACCCAAGGTCAAGCTCCTGCTCAACAAGCTCTACTTCCTACTCCTCAAGGCCAACAAGCGGCTCCTGCACCCGCGATCCATGCTAGAGCTTGCTTTGTGTGTGGTGATCCCAACCACTTTGCAAACATGTGCCCCAATCGAGTGGTGAAGCAAGAGCCATAACAGCAGCAGCCCCAGCAGCAACCTCGGCAATAGCAACAACAGCTAGTAGCCCGTGGATGTGCTTTCAACATCAACGCCCGCCAGGCTCAAGCAGATAACAAAGTGGTCAATGGTACGTTCCTTGTGAATGGTATATACGCTTCGTGTTTGTTTGATACTGGAGCAGATAACTGCTTTGTATCGTTTGAATTCAAAAAGCTCCTTAATCGTAAGCACGCTCATCTCCCCTCGACGTTCGATGTTGAAGTTGCCACCGGAAGAACCGTCGCAGTCAATTATGTTCTACGTGATTGTACGCTTGAACTCCACAATCACGTCTTCCCTATCGATCTTATTCCGATGTAGCTCGGTAGTTTTGACATCATAGTAGGCATGGATTTTCTTCACGACAATCGTGCTGAAGTTGTTTGCTTCGATAAAATGATTCGTTTCTCGCTCGCAAATGGTGATCAACTTTGTGTGTATGGCGAGACTCCTTCGAAAGGTCTTAAACTCATGTCATGTGTCCAAGCAAGTAAGTATCTCTGCAAGGAATACAAAGCTTTCTTGGCTAACATTGTAGTAGCGGAGAAGGAAAAGAAAGGAAACCCAAAAGTGAAAGACGTTCCTGTTGTTTGTGAATTCCCCAAAGTATTTCTAGAGGATTTACCTGGTTTACCTCCCACTCGTGATATCGATTTCCGGATCGACCTCATTCCTAGAGCAAATCTTGTTGCTAAAGCTCCTTATCGTCTCGCTCCTTCATAAATGCACAAACTCTCGAGTTAGCTCCAGGAACTTCTTGATAAAGGCTTTATTCACCCTAGCACCTCTCTGTGGGGCGCGCCTGTCCTTTTCATCAAAAAGAAGGATGGATCGTTCCGGATGTGCATCGACTACAGGGAATTGAATAAGCTGACAATTAAGAATCGCTATCCCTTGCCTCGAATCGATGATTTTTTTGATCAATTACAAGGTGCTACATGTTTTTCTAAGATCGATCTACGCTCAGGCTATCACCAGTTATGCATTCAAGAGGAAGATATTCCCAAAACCGCTTTTCGAACCCGCTATGGTCACTACGAGTTTGTTGTCATGCCTTTTGGTTTGACCAACGCTCCCGCAGTCTTCATGGATCTAATGAATCGAGTGAGTAAACCCTTTCTCGACCGCTTCGTCATCGTATTCATCGATGATATCCTGATCTATTCCAAGTCAAAAGCCGAACACTCGCAACATCTATGTTTGGCTCTTGAGTTACTCCAGGGAAACCGTCTCTATTCCAAGTTCTCCAAGTGTGAATTCTGGCTAAAGGAAGTTCAATTTCTGGGGCACATTGTCAATAGTCAAGGTAATCATGTCGACCCTGCGAAGATTGAAGCTGTTAAGAGTTGAGTTGCACTCAAGAACCCGTCTGAAGACCGATCTTTTCTTGGACTGGCAGGCTATTATCGCCGATTTGTCAAAGGCTTCTCTAAGATTGCTGTGTCGCTTACCTCGCTTACGCATAAGGACAAACCTTTTGTTTGGGGAACTAAACAAGAGGAAGCCTTTCAAACTCTCAAAGCTATGCTTTGTAATGCTCTCGTGCTCTCACTGCCTGACGGAAACGACGATTTCGTAGTCTACTGTGATGCCTCTAACCTTGGTCTTGGAGCATTTGTATCAAATGCGGCCGAAGTTCGAAGTTGTTGGCTTCGACATTCGGTGCATTGATAGCGGCACCGAGATTGCCTACGGTGGGCCGTAGATAATCCATGAGGGTACGTTGGTCCGCCATTGGAAGTGGGTCCCCCGAGACTTTCTCTTGATTTTTGGCTTTAAGTCTTTTTCTGAGAAAGCGTTCGGGTTCGTCTAGAGGTTCTTTTATGTCTCTACTAGAACTGGAGCTCATGCACTACGTAGCAGGTTCAAATGTGGCGCCTGGGTTCCAAGTCCTGCAACGAAAACAGAAAAGAACGTTGGTCAGAATGTTCACCACGGCCCCGTGCTCAGTGAACACGGCCCGTGGTCAGAAGTACAGTAATCGTTTTCTGTATCCCAGTTACTGGGAGTTGGACACGACCCCGTGTTGCACCGACACGGCCCCGTGTTCAGCTCTCTGTAACTCAGAAAATAAAAACTGCCAGTGATGATGCTGGGCACGGCCCGTGTCTGACCGGGCACGGCCCGTGCTGAGCCCTGCAGAAGCTGAAAAACTAAGAAAATCCTAAAAAAAAATTAAAGGAAAAATAAAAGATGATTAGGCCGTTGATTCCTAACTTTCTTAAAATCCTTGTGTCCCCGGCAACGGCGCCAAAAACTTGATGTGCGGTAAAGTGTTATATATATTAGGTGTATATTTTAAGCCCTTTTTAACACTTATTTTAGCCAAGTTTTAAATTTATAAAACACGATATTTTACTAACACTAAACACACATATGGGCAAGTGCACCCTTCGTTGAGTGTAGTATAGCGTTGGTAAGATACCGAGGTCGTCCAAGGACACAAGAGCTTTTAGTACCGGTTTATCCTCAACGTCTAATCAAAATAAAAGTTTAGAAAAATGTTTTAAGCTAAGAAAAATAAAAACTAACTAAAATGCTGAAAATAAAAATAAAATAAAAACAGATAGACAAGATGAATCACTTGGTTCCGACTCGTATCTAGTATAACCTTTGATTATTTCCGCACTTTTGCACATAATTAAGAGATTATCTTAGTTATTGTAGTAGGCCCCTCTTTTGAAGGTGACGTTACCCTCACCCCCGTAGTTTGAGTCAGCAAGGATACAATCCTAAAAGGGTGGATTATTGGAAGATAATGAATTAAGTTATTAATGCAGTATTGTGGTAGGCCCCGCTTTTGGCGGTGACGTTACCCTCGGCTAAGTAGTCTGAGTCAGCAGGGATACAGTCCTAAATAGCCGGGTTATAGTATTAATAGTAGTTAACTTATGAGGGGGTCAAAGAGTTTGGACCCCCGCCATCCAATACCGTGAAGCATTGAAGGAGGTCCTACTAAATTTGACCCAGGTCCATTGCAGGACCTCTAAATGCTGAACAATGGCAAGACCTTTACCAAACCGTTCCCTTAACCCCCGACCAGGTAGCCAACATACCTCCATATAGACCGTGGAGATATGAATGGTGAAAATCCTTTATTTTATATAGACAGTAAAATAATGCCAAGACACCACGGACAAACGATAAGGAAAGATCACCTTCAACATAAGTAACTAGTTATTAAAGTCATTAATACAAAACCAAATAAAAAGTGCAAAAGATTAGAAATAAAAAGTATTATACTAGACACTTTGTCTTCACTAAGTGATGTAAGAGACTTAGGCAAACATGGCCTTGATTGTCAAGAACTCTTACGATCAATCTTGGATCCCGAGATGACTCACACACTCTACGATGGACAATGGATGGTGGTGGTGGATGATGGTGTTGTGATGGTGGTGGGTGGTGGATGAAGTGTGAGAGAGGTGGTGTGCCAAGGGATGAGTTGAAATGAATCCAAGCACTCCTATTTATAGGCTGAACAGAGAGCTGGGCACGGCCCCGTGCCTGTCTGACACTCTCTCTCCTCATTCATTGTAATTCGCAATTACAATAAATGCGCCTGCTGTACTTTCGACACGCCCCCGTGTCCGCTGGGCACGACCCGTGGTGGGCAATAGAAGCTTCTATAGATTTGTCTTTTCTGCTGCTTCTTGGGCACGGCCCCGTGCTGGCTGAGCACGGGGCGTGTTCAGTCTTCTGACTTCTCTAATTTGCTTTGGAAGGTGCCGTTGAGGGGTCGGGCAGTCCACTAATGTTCCTTTTCTTGTATTTATGTTGGATTTAGCTGTCTTTTTGCTTCTTTTGCGTTTTTGAGCTCATTTAATCCTGAAAATACAAAAGGAAGACAAAAACACTCTTTTTCCAATATTAGTACTTAAAAAGGGTTAGTTTTATGCCTTATTTGATGTAATTTATATGTTGCATTTTACACACATCAAATACCCCCACACTTGAACTTTTGCTTGTCCTCAAGCAAAACTCTTTAATATGTGGCTTACACTCCCAAATGGAATAGGTAGAAGAGAAGGTTTTGGCTTGTCGTAGAGTGTCGGGATGTCCAAGATCTTTTTGGGTTTTATTTTTATCTATTTACAATCCTATTCGTAATGATTTATTTAGAACGTTTCATAGGAGAAATTACTTATTTGGGCATAACATGCCTTTTTAAAATTCCATTTATATACAAGTTCACATACCTTACGGGGGAAATCACTCACACTCGGCCGAAGGTGTATTTTTAGTGAATCACTCGAGAGCGGCATGGAACTTATTCCTACCATAGGCTTGCCAAGCAATCAATCCTCCTCCTTTTTAACTTTTATACCTTTGTAAATATCAAGAGGACTTTGTGGGTTAAGGGTTAGGCTTGGGTTAAAGATAGGTGGTTGGGATAGTGGTTAGTGGTTAGTGGTTAGTAGAAAAAGGGCGAAAAGCGTAACAAGTGTCGGTTTTCGTAAGACTTTCTATTTTTTTGTAACTTTTTATTTTGATGAAGCTTTTATTCAAACAAAGTTATTTTTGATGAACTTGTTTGTTTATTTTCTTTTTTTTTTTTTTTTTTTTTTTGCTTCATCAACTACACACATTTTTTTTTTTTTGATCATACGAAAAACCGAACTTGTTACTAAAACAAAAGGTTAAAAATGAAAAAGGTTTTGGTGGGTAAAAGGGTTTTGGGTGATGAAATGAAAAGGTTTAGGCTCAAAGGGGTTAACTAGGGGATTTTTCGGTAGGTGGTAAAAGAAAAAGAAAAATAATGGTGTAGAAATAAAAAGGGTTAGTCCTAATGCCTCCATCATTTACTTACTCGGGTTTAAGTTGATAAGGACCGGGAATGTATCGTCATGGCAAGTTCTAGAGTCGTAAGAACCAAGCGGCTATTCACACAAGAAACGAAAAATGAGCATTTAGTTTTAATGATATGTAATTGTGCTCAATAAAGGCTCAAAACTCACTTTTTGTGGGAATGGGTTTTTAAGTGATCAAGTATATATAATCAAATTTTAACTAAGTTTGTCATGCCTTTTCATAATTTTCTTATGTTGGTTCTTTTTATCACTACGCTATCGGTTGTAAATTTGTAAAAATATAACCTTTTTGAGAACTTGAATTTCCCGAGTTAAACCTAGACAAGTAAGAAAAAATGAAATTTTTGAAAAAATTTGGGGTGATTAGCGGTTCCAATAGAGTTTTGTGTAAGGCTTGTGTTTAGGACTTGCAAAATTCAAGGTTTTAGCATCCCCCCCCCCCACACTTAAATTACACATTGTCCTCAATGTGTCCCAAAAATAAATTTTTAGGTTAATTAGATGTGTAAAATAGTGTTTAAAAAGCAAAAATTTGTGTTACTGGGCACTGAACACGGCCCCGTGTTATCCGGGCACGGCCCCGTGTTCAAGTGCCAGTAACAAAATTGAAATAAGAGAAGCAGAAGTCTGGACACGGGGGCGTGTTGGGTGAACACGGCCCGTGTCCAGGTACCTGAACTGGGTGTTTTTCTGCAGGTGGTTCAGCACGGGGCCGTGTTGGTTGGGCACGGCCCGTGTTGAACCTTCTGAACTGGAGAGAATTGTCGGGTTGCCTTGTTCTTGTGCATGAGTTCATTTTTCTCGTTCCCCTTTTCATCCTTTACCACCATGAGTGTGTTTTATTCCTGAAAATTAAAACTAACTAGAAAACATAAAAACTAATCTAAATTAAACTAAGGATAGTTCCGTGGAATGCCTCCATGGTGCGCCACGTTTATAAGGGTCCTTGGCTAGACCCAAAGCCTGGTCATATGTTACCCAAGTGGGATGTATTGCATCCCATGTTACACCGTCGGAGAGCGTCATCCAAGCTTGAGTCTATGACCTTCATGTAGTTGACCGGATCTTCTTCCTCTACTCGCTTTCCACATTCAAATTTTACTTCCTCATCCCCAAACTTCAATGTTAGAGTTCCGTCATTCATATCCACCAATGCTTGGGCGGTGGCTAGAAATGGCCTCCCGAGGATGAGAGGGACATCGGTGTCTTCTTCCATGTCTAGGATGACAAAGTCGGTTGGAAAGACGAATTTGTCAACCTTGACTAGCAGATTTTCGGCGACACCTTGTGGGAATTTGACGGACCTGTCGGCGAGTTGTATGCTCATCTTTGTAGGGCTTGTTGTTCCTAGGCCGAGTCGTTTGAACATTGATGTGGGCATGAGGTTGATGCTAGCCCCAAGATCGGCTAAAGCATTTCGGACGGGGGACTTCCCAATCGAGCAAGGGATTGTGAAGCTCCCGGGGTCGATTTTCTTTTGTGGAAGTTTGTTGAGTACTAAAGCTGAGCATTCTTCGCCTAAGTTAACTAATTGCAATGATTCAATTTTCCTTTTGTGAGTGAGGAAATCCCTCATGAATTTTGCATATTTAGGCATTTGGGTTAGGACCTCAATAAAAGGAATATTAACATGCAATTGTTTTAGTAAACTTTCGAACTTTGCGAATTGCTCATCGGTCTTTTGACGATTTAACCTACCGGGGTACGGAATTGGAGGAGTCTTGGTGGGCTCTTGATTTGGTGTAGAAGCCTTTTCTGGCGCAGGAGGAGTCACAGGCTGGCTAGAATGGCTTCTTTCATTTGGCGGCAATGGAGCATCCTCGGGACCCATGGTTCGATTTCTTAATGTGATGAGATGTACTTGTGCCTTCGGGTTTGTTTCGGTATTACTAGGTAATGCGCCTTGTGGTCTCTCGGAGAAATTTTGAGCTAGTTGATTTAATTGTTTTTCAACGTTTTGAATGCTAGCTTGTTGATTTCTGAAATTCGATTCCAATTGTTGAAATCGATCCGAGTTTTTCTTTTCAGTGTCAGAGATGAGGCGAGATACAGTATCTTCAAGCCTTTCTCTTCCACCTTGTTGTTGAGAGAAATTTTGCTGTTGTTGAAAATTAGTTCGTTGGTTTTGTTGGTTACTACTATTGCCGGGATCTCTCCAACCAAGATTTGGGTGGTTACGCCATCCTTGGTTGTAGGTACCCGTTGGAGGACCTGACGGCCTAGGTCTATTATCTATGTAGTTTACCGTTTCTGTTTGTTCCTCTAATTCTTTCATACAACTCCAATTTTCATGTGACCCACCACACCCTTCACAAGCCATAACCGAGGCCGCTTTTGTCATTTCTAGCTTTTTGATTTTTGAAGAGAGGGCCTCGATTTGGGCTTGTAAAGAGGTGCTTTCATCAACCTTATGGGCGCCCGGGGCAATAGATTTATTACCTCGGGGAGTGTGCCACTGAAAATTGGTTTGAGCAATTTCCTCAATTTGATTATATATTTCATTTGGGCGACGATTACCTAAAAGTCCCCCGGAGCTTGAATCAAGTGTTTGTCTTGTGTGTGGCAACAACCCATTGTAGAAAGTGGATACTTGTTGCCACACCGCTAGACCGTGATGAGGACACTTTCTTAGAAGCTCCTTGAATCTTTCCCAAGTTTCATATAAGGATTCCCCATCCTCTTGTGAGTATGTATTAATTTCAGTCATTAATTTAGCCGTTTTAGCAGGAGGGAAATACTTATATAGAAACTTTTGGGCAAGTTCATCCCAAGTGTTTACCGATCCAACTGGGAGGGTGTTAAGCCAAGCCTTAGCTCGGTCTTTTAGTGAAAATGGAAACA
The DNA here is from genome assembly GCA_030545235.1 of Helianthus tuberosus. Taxonomy (NCBI): domain Eukaryota; kingdom Viridiplantae; phylum Streptophyta; class Magnoliopsida; order Asterales; family Asteraceae; genus Helianthus; species Helianthus tuberosus. The sequence continues at coordinate 143,300,839 of CM060365.1, forward strand.
TTCGAAGGCGGATGGCGTCATTTGATGCTCCATTGATCCGAAAGATATCACATATTTCTAAGAAGTTAGTAATATGTAGATAGGGATCCTCGTCCGCAAGCCCGTGGAAGGTTGCGGAGTTTTGGAGCATTTGTATCAAATGCGGCCGAAGTTCGAAGTTGTTGGCTTCGACATTCGGTGCGTTGATAGCGGCACCGAGATTGCCTACGGTGGGCCGTAGATAATCCATGAGGGTACGTTGGTCCGCCATTGGAAGTGGGTCCCCCGAGACTTTCTCTTGATTTTTGGCTTTAAGTCTTTTTCTGAGAAAGCGTTCGGGTTCGTCTAGAGGTTCTTTTATGTCTCTACTAGAACTGGAGCTCATGCACTACGTAGGAGGTTCAAATGTGGCGCCTGGGTTCCAAGTCCTGCAACGAAAACAGAAAAGAACGTTGGTCAGAATGTTCACCACGGCCCCGTGCTCAGTGAACACGGCCCGTGGTCAGAAGTACAGTAATCGTTTTCTGTATCCCAGTTACTGGGAGTTGGACACGACCCCGTGTTGCACCGACACGGCCCCGTGTTCAGCTCTCTGTAACTCAGAAAATAAAAACTGCCAGTGATGATGCTGGGCACGGCCCGTGTCTGACCGGGCACGGCCCGTGCTGAGCTCTGCAGAAGCTGAAAAACTAAGAAAATCCTAAAAAAAATTTAAAAGAAAAATAAAAGATGATTAGGCCGTTGATTCCTAACTTTCTTAAAATCCTTGTGTCCCCGGCAACGGCGCCAAAAACTTGATGTGCGGTAAAGTGTTATATATATTAGGTGTATATTTTAAGCCCTTTTTAACACTTATTTTAGCCAAGTTTTAAATTTATAAAACACGATATTTTACTAACACTAAACACACATATGGGCAAGTGCACCCATCGTTGAGTGTAGTATAGCGTTGGTAAGATACCGAGGTCGTCCAAGGACACAAGAGCTTTTAGTACCGGTTTATCCTCAACGTCTAATCAAAATAAAAGTTTAGAAAAATGTTTTAAGCTAAGAAAAATAAAAACTAACTAAAATGCTGAAAATAAAAATAAAATAAAAACAGATAGACAAGATGAATCACTTGGTTCCGACTCGTATCTAGTATAACCTTTGATTATTTCCGCACTTTTGCAAATAATTAAGAGATTATCTTAGTTATTGTAGTAGGCCCCTCTTTTGAAGGTGACGTTACCCTCACCCCAGTAGTTTGAGTCAGCAAGGATACAATCCTAAAAGGGTGGATTATTGGAAGATAATGAATTAAGTTATTAATGCAGTATTGTGGTAGGCCCCGCTTTTGGCGGTGACGTTACCCTCGGCTAAGTAGTCTGAGTCAGCAGGGATACAGTCCTAAATAGCCGGGTTATAGTATTAATAGTAGTTAACTTATGAGGGGGTCAAAGAGTTTGGACCCCCGCCATCCAATACCGTGAAGCATTGAAGGAGGTCCTACTAAATTTGACCCAGGTCCATTGCAGGACCTCTAAACGCTGAACAATGACAAGACCTTTACCAAACCGTTCCCTTAACCCCCGACCAGGTAGCCAACATACCTCCATATAGACCGTGGAGATATGAATGGTGAAAATCCTTTATTTTATATAGACAGTAAAATAATGCCAAGACACCACGGACAAACGATAAGGAAAGATCACCTTCAACATAAGTAACTAGTTATTAAAGTCATTAATACAAAACCAAATAAAAAGTGCAAAAGATTAGAAATAAAAAGTATTATACTAGACACTTTGACTTCACCAAGTGATGTAAGAGACTTAGGCAAACATGGCCTTGATTGTCAAGAACTCTTACGATCAATCTTGGATCCCGAGACGACTCACACACTCTACGATGGACAATGGATGGTGGTGGTGGATGATGGTGTTGTGATGGTGGTGGGTGGTGGATGAAGTGTGAGAGAGGTGGTGTGCCAAGGGATGAGTTGAAATGAATCCAAGCACTCCTATTTATAGGCTGAACAGAGAGCTGGGCACGGCCCCGTGTCCGCTGGGCACGGCCCCGTGCCTGTCTGACACTCTCTCTCCTCATTAATTGTAATTCGCAATTACAATAAATGCGCCTGCTGTACTTTCGACACGCCCCCGTGTCCGCTGGGCACGGCCCGTGGTGGGCAATAGAAGCTTCTATAGATTTGTCTTTTCTGCTGCTTCTTGGGCACGGCCCCGTGCTGGCTGAGCACGGGGCGTGTTCAGTCTTCTGACTTCTCTAATTTGCTTTGGAAGGTGCCGTTGAGGGGTCGGGCAGTCCACTAATGTTCCTTTTCTTGTATTTATGTTGGATTTAGCTGTCTTTTTGCTTCTTTTGCGTTTTTGAGCTCATTTAATCCTGAAAATACAAAAGGAAGACAAAAACACTCTTTTTCCAATATTAGTACTTAAAAAGGGTTAGTTTTATGCCTTATTTGATGTAATTTATATGTTGCATTTTACACACATCACTCAGCATCATATCGAAACTCTTATCTGTGACGCGCAGCATGCTTGTTTTACCGAACGAACTTTGAAGAAGGAAAGGATTCTAAACGATGGCGCCCAACTCGAGAATAAGACGAATGGTATCTTTCATTATTTGGACCGAGTTTGGATTTCCAGGCGTACCAATTTGCGACAACTTCTGATGGATGAAGCCCACAAATCTTGGTATTCTATTCATCCTGGTGCTGACAAGATGTACCCGGACATGCGCTACAAGTACTGGTGGCCAGGAATGAAATAGGATATCGCTATCTATGTTTTGAAATGCCTGACTTGTTCCAAGGTCAAGGCCGAACAGCAAAGACCCTCTGGCTTACTCGTTCATCCCGAAATCCCGATGTGGAAATGGGAGAGTATAGCTATGGACTTCATAACGAAACTCCCGCGCACGCAATCAGGTCATGACAACATCTGGTTGTCGTTGACCGTTTGACTAAATCAGCTCATTCCCTACCGATACGAGAAGACTTTAAGGTAGAAAAATTAGCCCGAATCTACACAGACGAAATCATTTATCGACACGGGACGCCTCGTGACATCATCTCTGACCGTGATGGTCGGTTTACCTTGCGTCTTTGGGAAACGTTTCAATCTGCTCTCGGTACTACTCTTAATCTAAGTACCGCTTTCCATCCCCAAACTGACGGTCAGACTGAAAGAACGATTCGTACCCTTGAAGACATGCTTCGCTCGTGTGTCATAGATTTCGGTGGTAATTGGGACGCGCACTTACCTTTGTTCGAATTCTCGTACAATAATAGTTATCATTCTAGCATACAAATGGCACCATTTGAGGTGTTATACGAAAGGAAATGTCGATCGCCTATTGTATGGCACGAGATCGGAGACGCGCAAATTACCGGTCCTGAGCTGTTGCAAGAAACGACTGACAAAATCCTCCAAATTCGAGACAATCTATTGAAAGCTCGGAGCCGACAGAAAAGTTACGCTGATAGACACCGCAAGCCCCTTGAATTTGACGTTGGCGATCACGTACTCCTAAAGGTTGCACCTTGGAAGGGAGTGATCAGATTCGGCAAGAAAGGAAAGCTCGTGCCTCGATATGTTAGACCCTTTAAATACTGGAAAGGATTGGAAAAGTGGCCTATAGACTCGAACTACCAGAGGAACTTAGTAATGTCCACCCGACTTTCCATGTTTCGAACCTCAGAAAGTGCTTGGCCGACCAGGAATTACATGTCCCTCTTGAGGAATTTTCAAGTGGACGAAACATAACACTTCATGGAAAAGCCTGTCGAGATCATGGGACGAGAAACCAAGGTGCTCAGACGCTCACGCATTCCCATTGTGAAAGTTCGCTGGGAAGGCAAACACGGCGCCGAGTTCACCTGGGAACTCGAAAGTGACATGAAGGCGAAGTACCCGCAACTGTTTGTGACGCCTACTTCTTAAATTTCGGGACGAAATTTCCTAAAGTAGGGGAGGCTGTAACAACCCGCTTTTTGGAAGGTCAAAGTACAAGTCAAAGTCAGAGGAGGAAAAGATTGCTAATTGCTATCTATCACCCCCTTGCTTGACAAATTAAATCGTACTTTTGACTTGTAATCGAATCTTTTATTTAAATCGCTTTAGTTGTATTATGTGGAGTATCTATTAATAATAAAAGTTTAATCGCTTGTTTAATCGCTAATCAACTTAACCCTAATCGCTATCGCATTCGCAACTCGAATTATGTGTTCTAGATATTGTTTTACGTGTGTGTGCTTTTATATGTTAATTGTGCATGTTATTATTATGTTAAGGTGTTTAATCGCAATCGCAATTCTATCGTATCGTAAATCTAATCGCAAACGCTAACGCAAGTTATTTATAGTGATTGTATGTTAGATATAGTAGTTAGGTTATTTGTGTAACTACTGAGTAATACTATCGCATCGCTCACTCGAATCGCATCACAATGCTCAACACGCTAAACGAAATGACAACACGTCGGATACGTGGATCGAGTGGCCAACCGATCGAGTGGCCATCCGATCAGATTGTCATCCGATCGACGCGCCATCCGATCGGTGTACCATTCGACCCCTTGCACCTACTTTCTATTTCTGGCAACCTATAAATATCCCTCCTGTCACATAATTTGTGATGTGACAGCTCCCTCACTCGACCAGCAGCACTCAAGCCTTCTTTCTCTCGATTTCTCGCGATTCTTGTAAGTTTTCAAGTCAAATCTCATACTTCTATGATCTACACGCACTTCTTCATCATTTTTACCTTTAAATCTTAACTTTTAACCGTGAAATCACCGGATTTGAGGTGTTCTAGGATGATGTCATCATGGAGTTCTTATGAACTTCAAGACTTGGCTTCATTCCACCAAGAACAACCCAGATCTGAAGGATTTCCATATGATTTCACAACGATTTCGCATAGATCTAAACTTTTTCAAACTAAAAGGATTGAAAGATGTTTTTCCAACTTTCTTTCAACTCTTTTACACTTAATGCACTCAAAACCGATAGAATCGGAGCTCATTCATGCCTTCTACTCATCTCTAGTGATGTGCTGGTTTGAGATGTGAATCATATCCACAAGACAACAGATTTCTGGATTGAACATGAAACCACCCGTCACGAACAGTTAGCTGAATTGGATTGGGGTGATTCCCGTTCGATCGGATAGTCTGGGTCTGATGGAGTTTTCGTTGTTTAACCCGTTGTCATACCGTCTCGAGCAAACCGCAAAACCTTTTCAAAATTTAGCAAATCTTCAAGTTGCAAAACGATCAGAAAACGGGACGGATTGTTATCCGATCGGATAGTCTGGGTCTGATGGAGTTTCCGTTGTTTGACCCGTTCACCACATCAACGGCCACTCGGATGCTACGCCAAAGATACATCGACAGGTAAATAAAATAAACCGAAAAACAAAAAAACGGGTTGCAACACGAGAACTTCCCCGGGGGTCACCCATCCTAGTACTACTCTCGCCCAAGCACGCTTAACTGCGGAGTTCTAATGTGATTCGGTGCATTAGCGCTGTTTTAATCACAACCGAAAGAATACCACCTCTTTATTCCTTTATACCTTTCCACGCCTTGATCCCATGCCCACCTATGCTCTCAGGTGTGGCCTACGTTACGCGTCTCGGGCCCGCCGTGCGCGCGCACGCCTTCGTCATAGCCTTCCTTTGACAAAAGCGGCCACTCCAGTCAATAAGCTCTCACGCTTTCCAATAAATTAAGGACACTTCAGGCCAACGCCTACGAGAGGGACCGTCTCCCTATATCCGGCTCCCGCGCCGACGAGCCTTCGGCACGGTAAACCGTGTTTAATCGAAAGCGCGCCTCCGGGCACCCCATAGCCCCGTTCACCACATCAACGGCCACTCGGATGCTACGCCAAAGATACATCGACCGGTAAATAAAATAAACCAAAAAACGAAAAAAAAGGGTTGCAACACGAGGCCTTCCTAAGGGGTCACCCACCCTAGTACTACTCTCGCCCAAGCACGCTTAACTGCGGAGTTCTGACGGGATCCGGTGCATTAGTGTGGTATGATCGCAACCGAAAGAATACCACATCCTTATTCCTTTATACCTTTCCACACCTTGATCCCATGCCCACCTATGCTCTCATGTGTGCCTACGTTACGCGTCTCGGGCCCGCCGTGCGCGCGCGCACCTTCGTCATAGCCTTCCTTTGACAAAAGCGGTCACTCCCGTCAATAAGCTCTCACGCTTTCCAATAAATTAAGGACACGTCAGGCCAACGCCTATGAGCGGGCCCGTCTACCCATATTCGGCTCCCTCGCCGACAAGGCTTCGGCATGGTAAACCGCGTTTAATCGAAAGTGCGCCTCCGGGCACCCCGTAGCCCCGTTCACCACATCAACGGCCACTCGGATGCTAAGCCAAAGATACATCTACCGGTAAATAAAATAAACCAAAAAACGAAAAAAAAAACGGGGGTTGCAACACTGGGACTTCCCAGGGGGTCACCCATCCTAGTACTACTCTCGCCCAAGCACGCTTAACTGCAGAGTTCTGATGGGATCCGGTGCATTAGTGCTGGTATGATCGCAACCGAAAGAATACCACCTCCTTATTCCTTTATATCTTTCCACGCCTTGATCCTATGCCCACCTATCCTCTCATGTGTGGCCTACGTTACGCGTCTCGGGCCCGCCGTGCGCGCGTGCGCCTTCGTCATAGCCTTCCTTTGACAAAAGCGGCCACTCCCGTCAATAAGCTCTCACGCTTTCCAATAAACTAAGGACACGTCAGGCCAACGCCTACGAGCGGGCCCGTCTGTCACACCCGCAAAATACCACATGCGGAAACACCGCGGGGCGTGTGACGTTCCAGGATCCAAGCCACCAATCACATTGAACTATAATAGATATTTAAGCAAAAAATTCCATTCATTTCATAAAATAATTCCATGTCATGAGTTAAAACCAAAGTAAACATTCAGCGGAAGCATAATGTAAATTGTTAATCAACTGTTTCAAAACAAGTGTTCAAAACGAACGAAACAGGTATCCAAGAGCCTCGACCCATGACCACTCCAGCACTCCCAGATAGCAAGTCCATAACCAAGAATCTAACGACCTATAAGCATGCAGACAAGTGTGGCAGACAAGTGTGTCAGACGACGCTGGTGAGTTCAAAGTTTGTTAACACGTTTTAGTTACCAGATATGAGTATAAGACATTTCAGAGATTAGATGTTGTTATTAACTCGATTAACGCAGATGGATCCAGATTATTTGCCCAACCCCCAATGCTCTATCATACATTGGTCAAGTGGTTAAGGTAATTAGTTCACGAACGTCCTCCCCAGTACGGTGTGAGGGTGCCAAACCTAATAGCGCTATCAACTAATAACCCCGTTGCCTCCCTGGCAACCAATCGGTATATGATGGGACTTAATGATAGAAATGAGTGTAATAACCAACATCCCAGGTTTAACATTCCATTCATACCCAAAACCCGACATTCCTCCCAGGAACGTTACCCGATATCCCTCCCCGGGATGCATGTTTGAAAAAAGGCAGTGAACTCACCTTGGTTTGCTCGGTTTGTTAAGTTACCCTTTTCCAAGTTAATCAACCAACCCTACCATGATTAACAATACTTATCAGTATCATAATCACCCAAGTCACATAACTTATATAGATTGCATTCATCACAGAGTTACTGTACAATTGTTAGCATGCCTATCACGTAATAACCATTAACATCTGTATTGTCTAGCCACACGAGTTGGATCATGCTTCTCATTCCTAGTTAACATCGTTAGCATCTAACAGATAGAGTTTTGAAATCATCACAGTCTGTTTTCATTTTCAGCACTCTCCACGAAAGACTGGTCTTTCGTGGAAAGCCCCTCTAGCGAAACACTCATGACGAAAGATGGTCTTTCGTCGAGAGAGTGGGTGACGAAAGACCCCAATGTTTCGTCGAGTACCAAATTAACGAAAAACCTAGTTTTTCGTCACAACCCCAGACAGTTACAGTTCCCTTCATTCAGCCGTAACGTATGCTATCTAGTTCATCAATACACAACAGATCTAACCACGGATAATCGATAATCATGCATTCTAGTTAAGAATCACCACTCATACCGAACGTATCAGTTAATCATCACGCATCAACCTTGCACTCTAAGCATAACAGTTTACAATTGGTTACTATGCAACCCTAGCCATTAACTTAACATGTGATCATCGTGATATAGCAAACAATTCATCAGTTGGACACAACACAGAATTACGAATTATGTATAAGCAATCGTCAACCATAGGGTTTTCTAACCACTAACAACAACATGAACTAACACCAAAATCATTTATCCATTCTAACTGCACGATGACATAGACAAAACCCTAATGCATCACAAATAATCATCCACAAAACAAACATTACATAACATTATGTGTGGTGAAGTGCTAACCGATCGATGAGACAGTCACAAGAGTGCAAGAAAGGCTTCGAGAGGGATGACTCGCGTTGCCGACGTTCACAATTGAGGGGAAGGGTTTAGGGTTAGGCAGGTTTACGTTTAAATAGGAAGATCAGCATGTTTGGGTTTCATTTTGGCCAAAGCCCATCACAGCGAGTAACACTCCCGGCGAAAAACCCATCTCGACGAATAACCATATTTCATCGAGCCCATTCTTCGTCGAGCCCACATGTCCTATTTTTTTTCGGGCAGTGGTTTTGTCATAAAAGGTTTTTATTAAACAATCACCAATGCATTTACATTCACAATGCACAATTACATATTCATTATGATCAATCTTTCAAACTATTACACATGACATAACCTAAATAAATTATCAAAACAGGATTTCGACACAAGAGATATGAAATTGAAGAACTTGGAATCTCGGGTTGTCACATCATCCCCAACTTGAAAGAAATTTCGTCCCGGAATTTGATAAGCAATCCAAAGCAGCACGGTACAGTGCTAGATCAGGATGACTGTGGATTTTCCCCAGGTGCCACATCATCCCCAACTTGAATGGGAGTTTCGTCCCGAAATTCTCTAGTTGCATCAGTTTTAGATTTGTTAGCTGGGAATAAGTGAGGGTACTTGAGCTTCATCTGATCCTCGTGTTCCCACATGAATTCCGGTCCACATCTTGAGTTCCAACAAACTCTCACGATAGGAATTCGACTATGTTTACGGACCTTGACTTCTCGATCCATAATTTCGATTGGTTCTTTGACAAACTGCAACTTGTCATCGATTTTCAGCTCTTGTAACTGTACCACAAGTGTTTCATCGGACAAACACTTCTTTAGCTGGGAGACATGGAAGACATCATGGACGTTACCCAACTAGCAGGCAACTCTAACTTGTAGGACACTTTGCCAATTCGCTCAAGAATCTTGAATGGCCCGACATAACGAGGGTTAAGCTTGCCGCGTTTTCCAAAACGCACCACACCCTTCCACGGCGAGACCTTCAACATAACACGATCACGAACTGCGAACTCCAAAGGTTACCTACACTTGTCGGCGTAGCTTTTCTGACAGTCGTGTGCTGCTGCCATACGATTCCTGATCTGAACAATCTTTTCTGAAGTTTCAAACACAAGCTCCGGACCTATGATCTGGCTGTCACCCACCTTAGCCCAACAAAGAGGGAACGACATTTTCGTCCATACAATGCTTCGAATGGAGCTTCCTGGATACCGATATGGTAGCTATTGTTATAATAAAACTCTATCAAAGGTAAGTGTTTCTCCCAACCCTTGCCAAAATCAATCACGCACGCTCTCAACATGTCTTCAAGTGGCTGGATGGTCCGTTCACTTTGACCATCTGTCTGTGGGTGATAAGCAGTGCTCATATCGAGACGCGAACTGAACGATTTGTGCATCAACTGCCACAAATCCGAAATGAAGCGTGGGTCACGATCAGAGATAACAGAGGTTGGCACCCCGTGCCTAGAAACTACTTCTTTCAGATAAACAGCAGCAAGTTGAGAGAATTTGTCAGTTCCTTGATTGCAAGGAAGTGTGCCGAATTTGTGAGGCGGTCAACGATCACCCAAATGGTATCGTTCCTGTTTTGAGTTCTAGGTAGCCCAGTGACAAAATCCATGGCAATCTTCTCCCATTTCCACATGGGTATTTTTGGTTGTTGTAGCAATCCAGACGGTTTCTGATATTCCACCTTAACCTTTGAGCACGTCAAGCATTTACTCACATACGCCGTGATGTGAGCTTTCATCTTCGGCCACTAATACATGACTTTGAGATCCTGATACATCTTATCCGAACTCGGGTGAACAAAGTATCAAGACTTGTGTGCTTCATCCATCACGAGATCCCTAAGGTTACCAAACAAAGGAATCCATATTCGTTCCATGCAATAGAGAATACCATCAGATCTCTCTATCAGCCGCTTTTCCATGCCCCTCAAGTACTCTGCTTCAATGTTTTCTTCTTTCAACGCTTCGGTTTGTGAAGAACGGATCTGCTCAGGCAAATTAGAATGGATGGTGAGCTGCAAGGTGCGAACACGTTTGGGTTTCGATTCCTTTCAACTGAGGGCATCAGCTACAACGTTAGCCTTACCCGGGTAATACTTGATTGCACAATCATAGTCATTTAAGAGTTCCACCCAGCGACGCTGTCGCATATTCAATTCCTTCTGGTCAAAGATATGCTGAAGGCTCCTGTGGTCGGTATAAATAGTGTATTTAGTACCGTACAGGTAATGCCTCCAGATTTTAAGCGCAAACACCATGACTCCCAACTCTAAGTCGTGTGTCGTATAATTCCTCTCGTGAACCTTCAACTGTCGAGAGGCGTAGGCTATCACCTTCTCGCGTTGCATCAGCACGCAACCGAGACCCTGAATGGAAGCATCACAATATACCACAAAATCTTCTGTGCCTTCTGGTAAAGATAAGATCGGTGCGCTGCAGATCTTTTGTTTCAGTAACTAGAAAGCATCTTCTTGTTTCGTTCCCCACGAGTATACAACACCTTTCTGTGTTAACGAGGTAAGAGGTTGTGCGATCTTCAAAAAGTCTTTAATAAATCTGCGATAGTACCCAGCGAGACCAAGAAATTGTCGCACCTCTGAAGGAGTCTTCGGTGCCGCCCAACTTCTGATAGCATCGATCTTAGTAGGATCCACGTGTATTCCCGATTCGTTCACAATGTGGCCAAGGAAGTACACCTCTTGTATCCAGAAGTCACACTTAGAAAACTTTGCGTAGAGTTGCTCCTTCCTCAGAAGCTCCAAAATAAGACGCAGGTGTCGCTCGTGATCTTCCTTGCTCTTTGAATAGATCAGAATGTCGTCAATAAACACGATAACAAAGTCGTCGAGATACGGTTTGCATACACGGTTCATGAGGTCCATGAAGACCGCTGGTGCGTTCGTCAACCCAAACGGCATAACTAAGAACTCATACTGCCCATACCGCGTTCGAAAAGCTGTCTTTGGTACATCTTCCTCTCAGACTCTCATCTGATGGTAGCCCGATCTTAAATCGATCTTTGAGTAAAAACTTGATCCTTGCAACTGATCAAACAAGTCGTCGATGCGTGGCAAAGGATAGCGGTTCTTGACAGTCACCTTGTTGAGTTCCCGATAATCAATACACACACGAAAAGACCCGTCTTTCTTCTTTACAAACAGAACTGGGGCTCCCCAAGGCAAAGAACTGGGTCAAATAAAGCCCCTGTGCAATAACTCTTGCAGTTGATTAGACAACTCCTATAACTCTCCAAGTGCTAAACGATAAGGAGCACGAGCAATTGGAGCCGCTCCTAGTGCAAGATCAATCTGAAATTCCACTTGACGGTGAGGAGGTAAACCAGGTAGTTCCTCGGGAAATACATCAGGAAATTCACGAACAACTAGCAGGTCTTCGATCTTTCTTTCTTCTGACGGAGTATCAGTAACAAGTGCTAGAATAGCAGGATACCCCTTTCGTAGACAATCCTGCGCTTGCATATCTGAGATGATACCAACCATCGCACCACTGCGATACCCTTGAACCGATAGAAATTCTCCACTGGGGAGAGGAATATGTGCGATCTTCTCTTTATAGAGAATTTCAACTTGGTGCTTAGACAGCCAATCCATACCAACCACTACATCAAAACTACCGAGGGTAACAGGAAGGAGGTCAATATCAAACACTTGACCCACAATATCTAATTTACATCCCATGAGAACGTGTGAGGCTTCAATTGTCTTACCATCGGCTAATTCTACTACATTCTTAGCTTCTAGAGGTGTTAGAGTTAACCCTAATCGTTAACTGAACTCTAGGGACACATAACTCCAATCGGCACCGAAATCAAACAATACAGAAGCAAAGAGGTTTTTCACAGAAAACGTACCAGTCACGACATTGCCGTCGTTTCTAGCATCACCAGCACCAATCGTAAATACTCTTCCACGAGCCCCATTGCCCCCATTATTGCCGTTATTGTTGTTCCCAGCATTATTATTCTGATGGTTGTTATCATTGGCGTTCTGATTCAGTTGAGGGCAATCCCGATTGATGTGACCCTCATCCCCACACTGGAAACACCCCTTCCTATTGCTTTGATTCTGATGGGGCTGTTGCCTTTGCTGCTGATTTTGCTGTTGCTGCTTTGGGTACGGAGCTCTACAGTCTTTTGCCACATGGCCCACCTTATCGCACCTATGGCAAGCCCGGACACACGGTCCATGATGATGATAACCCCACTTGTTGCACTTTGGCTTCTTACCAACGTAGGTTCCTTGACTCTGATTGCTGCCCTGGCCTTCGTTAACTGAGGACGACTGGCTGAAACTACGATTATTGCTGTTGTTAGGCCTTTTCTGCGATTGGCTTGCATTGGTTGCTTTGTCAGCATCGTTCCATTTGCGCTTGTTATCACTAGCAGGTGTGGTAGCTGTAGTAGCAGGGTAGTAGCAGAAACACGTGGTGGTAGAGAGCCACGCTCGACCTCTTGGTCGGTAATCTTATGTGCTAAAAAATTGATCTGAGGCAGATTGTTGAGATTTGCAGCAGTGACCAAGCTCTTTACCGATCGTGCTAGGCCCTTGATGTATAGCTCAATTCTTCGAGGTGGGGGTCCAGACAAGTTAGGGCACAAGTTTGCTAGCTCATGTGACCTCTTGGTGAATGCTTCAATTTCAGACCCCTCCATCTTCAGATTGTAATACTCGTTCTCAAGTTTCTGAATTTCATCGCGAGGACAGTACTCCTCCCGCATCAACTCCTTGAAATCATCCCAAGTCGTTGCATTAGCCATTTCAATGCCCAACATCTGCACCTGGGCATTCCACCAAGTTAAGGCACCGTCCTCCAAGGTGCCTGTAGCATACTTCACTCGGTCCCCCTCGGGACAGTTGCACATAGCGAACACTGACTCAGCCTTCTCAAACCAACGTAGTAACCCCACAGCTCCTTCAGTCCCACTGAATGTCTATGGCTTACAATCCATGAATGTCTTGAAAGTGCAAGCAAGTGGATGGTTTTGATTCTGATTCGCTTGCTGACCTAATGGACGAAAGAAAATTCAACACGAGAGTAAGAGTTGGATACTCGACACAAGAATAAAGAGTATTTGGCACATATCATACCAGCTTGGTAGGCTGCCAAAGCCTCAGCCACACGGGTGTTTATCAGGTTTGTCAGCTCGGCCTGAGTCATCGCAATGTGACCACGTCCATGGCCTCGTCCGCTCATGATTCTATATGAGAAAAGGGAAAAGGTTAAGAGTCGAGATAAGGAAGGAGTTAAGACTCACGACGACTTTTATAGACTACTAAGTTCACATCAAATAATAGAGCGGAACCCTCTTCACACTCGTTAAGGCTCACTGGGACTCACATGCACCCCACATTATTATTATGTGTGCACCCATAATAATAATAATGCAATTTGCATGTTTATCTCAGCTCCTCCCAACTCGTGCTACAAGGTTCCTCAAATTCGAGTAGCAAATCAGAAGACACCCCAAAACATGATTCACGAAAGTCTAACGGAATATCACATGGTGACTCTATCAATCACATAACCTAGGCAAATACACATAAATTCAGTCTGTAGTGCTAAGTGTGCAATCACGTGCAACATCATACAATAGTGTACTCTAGATATGCTATGCAATAAGTAAACGAGATATGAACCTTGCGATCTTGAGCTGAGTGTCATGGTCGATTTCGAAGCTGTTCGGTTATAGTCTTGTTTTATAAAAATGTTTTAAAACCTAGTTCACTATAACCAGTGGCTCTGATACCAAACTGTCACACCCCCAAAATACCACATGCGGAAACACCACGGGCATGTGACGTACAGGATCCAAGCCACCAATCACATTGAACTATAATAGATATTTAAGCAAAACATTCCATTCATTTCATAAAATAATTCCAAGTCATGAGTTAAAACCAAAGTAAACATTCAGCGGAAGCATAATGTAAATTATCAATCAACTGTTTCAAAACAAGTGTTCAAAACCAACGAAACAAGTATCCAAGAGCCTCGACCCATGACCACTCCAGCACTCCCAGATAGCAAGTCCATAACCAAGAAACTAATGACCTGCAAGCATGCAGACAAGTGTGTCAGACGACGCTGGTGAGTTCAAAGTTTGTTAACATGTTTTAGTTACCAGATATGAGTATAAGACATTTCAGAGATTAGATGTTGTTATTAACTCGATTACCGCAGATGGCTCCAGATTATTTGCCCAAACCTCAATGCTCTATCATACATTAGTCAAGTGGTTAAGGTAATTAGTTCACGACCGTCCTCCCCGGTACGGTGTGAGGGTGCCAAACCTAATAGCGCTATCAACTAATAACCCTGTTGCCTCCCTGGCAACCAATCGGTATATGATGGGAGTTAATGATAGAAATGAGTGTAATAACCAACATCCCAGGTTTAACATTCCATTCAAACCCAAAAATCGACATTCCTCCCCGGAATGTTACCCGATATCCCTCCCCGGGATGCATGCTTGAAAAAAGGCATTGAACTCACCTTGGTTTGCTCGGTTTGTTAAGTTACCGGTTTCCAAGTTAATCAACCAACCCTACCGTGGTTAATAATAATTATCAGTCTCATAATCACCCAAGTCACATAACTTATATAGATTGCATTCATCACATAGTTACTGTACAATTGTTAGCATGCCTATCACGTAATGACCATTAACATCTGTATTGTCTAGCCACACGAGTTGGATCATGCTTCTCATTCCTAGTTAACATCGTTAGCATGTAACAGATAGAGTTTTGAAATCATCACAGACTGTTTTCATTTTCAGCACTCTCCATGAAAGACTGGTCTTTCGTGGAAAGCCCCTCTAGCGAAACACTCATGACGAAAGATGGTCTTTCGTCGAGAGAGTGGGTGACGAAAGACCCCAATGTTTCGTCGAGTACCAAATTAACGAAAAACCTAGTTTTTCGTCACAACCCCAGACAGTTACAGTTCCCTTCATTCAGCCGTAACGTATGCTATCTAGTTCATCAATACACAACAGATCTAACCACGGATAATCGATAATCATGCATTCTAGTTAAGAATCACCACTCATACCGAACGTATCAGTTAATCATCACGCATCAACCTTGCACTCTAAGCATAACAGTTTACAATTGGTTACTATGCAACCCTAGCCATTAACTTAACATGTGATCATCGTGATATAGCAAACAATTCATCAGTTGGACACAACACAGAATTACGAATTATGTATAAGCAATCGTCAACCGTAGGGTTTTCTAACCACTAACAACAACATGAACTAACACCAAAATCATTTATCCATTCTAACTGCAAGATGACATAGACAAAACCCTAATGCATCACAAATAATCATCCACAAAACAAACATTACATAACATTATGTGTGGTGAAGTGCTAACCGATCGATGAGACAGTCACAAGAGTGCAAGAAAGGCTTCGAGAGGGATGACTCGCGCTGCCGACGTTCACAATTGAGGGGAAGGGTTTAGGGTTAGGCAGGTTTACGTTTAAATAGGAAGATCAGCATGTTTGGGTTTCATTTGGGCCAAAGCCCATCACAGAGAGTAACATTCCCGGAGAAAAACCCATCTCGACGAATAACCATATTTCGTCGAGCCCATTCTTCGTCGAGCCCACATGTCCTATTTTTCGTTGGGCAGTGGTTTTGTCATAAAAGGTTTTTATTAAAAAATCACCAATGCATTTACATTCACAATGCACAATTACATATTCGTTAGGATCAATCTTTCGAACTATTACACATGACATAACCTAAATAAATTATCAAAACAGGATTTCGACACAAGAGATACGAAATTGAAGAACTTGGAATCTCGGGTTGTCACACCGTTCCCCATATCCGGCTCCCGCGCCGACGAGCCTTCGGCAAGGTAAACCGCGTTTAATCGAAAGCGCGCCTCCGGGCACCTCGTAGCCTTGTTCACCACATCAATAGCCACTCGGATGCTACGCCAAAGATACATCGACCGGTAAATAAAATAAAACAAAAAACGAAAAAAAGAGGGTTGCAACACGAGGAATTCCCAGGGGGTCACCCATCCTAGTACTACTTTCGCCCAAGCACGCTTAACTACGGAGTTCTGATAGGATCCGGTGCATTAGTGCTGGTATGTTCGCAACCGAAAGAATACCACCTCCTTATTCCTTTATACCTTTCCACGCCTTGATCCCATGCCCACCTATGCTCTCATGTGTGGCCTACGTTACGCGTCTTGGGCCCGCCGTGCGCGCGCGCCTTTGTCAAAGCCTTCCTTTGACAAAAGCGGCCACTCCCGTCAATAAGCTCTCACGCTTTCCAATAAACTAAGGACACGTCAGGCCAAAGCCTACGAGCGGGCCCAACTCCCCATATCCGGCTCCCGTGCCGACGAGCCTTCAGCCCGGTAAACAGCGTTTAATCGAAAGTCCGCCTCCGGGCACCCCGTAGCCCCGTTCTCCACATCAACGGCCACTCGGATGCTATGCCAAAGATACATCGACCGGTAAATAAAATAAACCAAAAAAAGAAAAAAAAGGGGTTGCAACACGAGGACTTCCCAGAGGGTCACCCATCCTAGTACTACTCTCGCCCAAGCACGCTTAACTGCGGAGTTCTGATGGGATACGGTGCATTAGTGCAGGTATGATCGCAACCGAAAGAATACCACCTCCTTATTCCTTTATACCTTTCCACGCCTTGATCCCATGCCCACCTATGCTCTCATGTGTGGCCTACGTTACGCGTCTTGGGCCCGCCGTGCGCGCGCACGCCTTTGTCAAAGCCTTCCTTTGACAAAAGCGGCCACTCCCGTCAATAAGCTCTCACGCTTTCCAATACACTAAGGACACGTCAGGCAAACACCTACGAGCGAGCCCGTCTCCCCATATCCGGCTCCCGCGCCGACGAGCCATCGGCACAGTAAACCACGTTTAATCAAAAGCGCCCCGACGACCCTTCGGCACGGTAAACCGCGTTTAATCGAAAGTGCGCCTCTGGGCACCCCGTAGCCCCGTTCACCACATCAACGGCCACTCGGATGCTATGCCAAAGATACATCGACCGATAAATAAAATAAACCAAAAAACGAAAAAAAAAAAGGTTGCAACATGAGGACTTCCCTGGGGCTCACCCATCCTAGTACTACTCTCGCCCAGGCACGCTTAACTGCGGAGTTCTGATGGGATCCGGTGCATTAGTGCTGGTATGATCGCAATCGAAAAATTACCACCTCCTTATTCCTTTATACCTTTCCACGCCTTGATCACATGCCCACCTATTCTCTCATGTGTGGCCTACGTTACGCGTCTCGGGGGCCCGCCGTGCGCGCGCGCGCCTTTGTCTTAGCCTTCCTTTGAGAAAAGCGGCCACTCCCGTCAATAAGCTCTCACGCTTTCCAATAAACTAAGGACACGTCAGGCCAACGCCTACGAGCGGGCCCGTCTGCCCATATCCGGCTCCCGTGTCGACGAGCCTTCGGCATGGTAAACCGCGTTGAATCGAAAGCGCGCCTCCGGGCACCCCGTAGCCCCGTTCTCCACATCAACGGCTACTCGGATGCTACGCCAAAGATACATCGGCCGGTAAATAAAATAAACCAAAAAACGAAAAAAAAAAAGAGGTTGCAACACGAGGACTACCCAGGGGGTCACCCATCCTAGTACTACTCTCTCCCAAGCACGCTTAACTGAGGATTTTGATGGGATCCGGTGCATTAGTGCTGGTATGATCGCAACCGAAAGAATACCACCTCCTTATTCCATTATACATTTCCATGCCTTGATCCCATGCCCACCTATGCTCTCATGTGTGGCCTACGTTACGCGTCTCAGGCCCGCCTTGCGCGCGCGCATTCGTCGTAGCCTTCCTTTGACAAAAGCGGTGACTCCCGTCAATAAACTCACGCGCTATCCAATAAACTAAGGACACGTCAGGCCAACACCTACGAGCGGGCCCGTCTCCCCATATCCGGCTCCCGCGCCGAAGAGCCTTCAGCACGGTAAACCATGTTTAATCAAAAACGCGCCTCCGGGCACCCCGTAGCCCGGTTCACCACATCAACGGCCACTCGGATGCTACGCCAAAGATACATCGACCGGTAAATAAAATAAACCAAAAAACAAAAAAAGGGGTTACAACATGAGGACTTCCCAGGGGGTCACCCATCCTAGTACTACTCTCGCCAAAGCACACTTAACTACGAAGTTCTAATGGGATCCGGTGCATTAGTGCTGGTATAATCGCAACCGAAAGAATACCACCTCCTTATTACTTTATACCTTTCCACGCCTTGATCCCATGCCCACCTATGCTCTCATGTGTGGCCTACGTTACGCGTCTCGGGCCCGTCGTGCGCGCGCGCGCCTTTATCATAGCCTTCCTTTGACAAAAGCGGCGACTCCCGTCAATAAGTAAGTTTTTCTTATTGATTTAAGTAAAAACTTATGTGTTTGAGAGAATTTTGTGCAGGAAATGAGCGTAAACAGAGATAAAGCCAGGGATTGATCTCAAAGGTGATAGCTAATTCCAGAAGGCGATCCCATCATGATAAGAGGGGGAGTCTGACGAGGTTAAAGCCAAAGAGAAAATCCTGGTATATGCTAAGAAAGAAAAGAGACTGATAAAGACTAAAGATGCGAAGACTCGACACTTAAGACTCGTCAACATCTGAGGGGGAGTCTGTTAGTGCATTCATCTGTCGTCTTCGTCTTATGTCGAGTCTCGGATTCGTTACGGTTCGGATCAAGCATGATGTCATCATTCTTGATGGTGACATCATACTAATGACATCAAGTGACATCATCATTGAAAGTTATTACACAAATCAGAATGCATGTTCACGTGAAAGTCAAGCCGAATGAAGACAAATTAGTTTACATGTTCACAAGATGACAAAATAGAATTTTAATTGTAATTTAGTGATTCCGCTCCTAGTTACATTTGTAGGTGATTTCGCCCCAATGAACATTGATGATTTCGCTTATATGGACATATGTACATATGGGCGAAATCAGAATAGTATATATAGGGGTCTCTTGAGCGAAATCAGTAGTGAAGTCCTTGTATTCCATGCCGAAGCTCTGCCGGTGTGAAGATCGATTGTAAACGATGTCTAATCAATACAATCAGTGAATTAAGTGAAGTTCAAGATGTTACTAAGTCTATTTCTTGTTTTCCGCACCTGAAATAGATCAAAACTTCTCTAAACGACTCATTCAGATCAGTCGAACGATCCTACAATTGGTATCAGAGCCAGTTGGTGAAGTTTTGCAGATTACAACCTTAATTCATTGAGATTTCTATCTTCTACACCTTCTTTCATCAGTTCAGGAAGATTTAACGGTCAAAACCGGTTCAAATTTTCACAAATTGTATAAAAGTGACTATTAACAAACCCTAGAAAGTTTCATAGCTTAAATCAGACTAAAAATGGATCAAATTAACCTCCGATTAGGTTTTGCTCATTCGGACATTTCATGATTTCGCTTATATGTCAGCTTGATTTCGCTCATTGGGACAACCAAAACATCTGATTCCGCTCCACAGTGTTGTTTTCTGATTTCGCTCCTGACTTGAAAGATATATAGTGTGTGAAATCATAACTATGTGTGTCAGTACATGTGATTAAAGTTTTTATCGAGAACGACAAACCGTTTGAAAGTGCATTGAGTCATGTGAATATATCGGTTTATGTGTGCATGTGAATGTATCGATTTGTGTGTGCATGAAATGGGTCAGCTATGCATGTGAAACATTGATTGAATTCATGTGATTGTCAGAGAGTGTCTATTCATTTATTTGAAAACATTGTCTATTCTGAGGTTCAATCAAACTATGTTATCGGTTTAGTGGATTTGACAGACTAATCAGTTTGTGTTGGAAAATTAAAAAGGTGTCAGCAAACATCGAAAGCAATCAACAGTTGTCAGCCATTTTTAAACATTGGCCCAATCATCTTATCTTGTTACTTGTTGTTGTCGGTTCAGTTGACTTTGAGGTCCAATCAATTTGTTTTGAGTATTAATATTGATCGGCCCATGTGACTTAAAATTATCGGATATCACGTGAACAAGTGTCGGATTACATATATTGATCAGCCCAATAAATTGATTCAAGTGCAGTCCACGTGAATTGTTGAAGTTGTTCGGCCCAATCACAGTCAAGTGCAGCCCACTTCATACTCGGAACACGTGAAAGTGTGTTTTGAGTGAAATGTGTTGGAACTATTTGAAAAATGGAAGCGATGTTTGATGAAAAAGAAAACTATTATTTTGAGAAATTTAATGATTGGAATCGAGGGTTTATAGATGAAAGTTATAGAATGGTGAAAAATATTGGATGGGAGAAAAGGTTTAAATACTTTGTGTGCTTGAAAAATGAAACATTGGATGATCTAGTAAACCGATATAATGTTTTACTTGGTTATCTAAAAGATCATGAGATATTCTTGACAGATGCTGAAAAGATAACAAAGTTTTCCGATGCATTACCTATTGAATGGATTGAATTTTTGAAAATTTAAGAAATGAATCAACTTTTTCAAAATTACATCTAAAAGAATTCATTAGCAAACTTAAAACTCATGAATATGAAAATGGAAAGAAAAAGAAAGAATTGATAAAGGTCTTGGAAACACATTTGGTGGATATGAGTTTAGATGTGATTGACGAAATGAACAAAAGGATTATTGAATGTGTTAAGGCAAAAAATGTTATGAAATACGATAACAAGAGGGGTTGTTATATTGATGAGAATGCGAATCCTCTTAATTTCGTTAAAATTTTTTGTGTAGGATCATTCAAGACAAGAACAAAGAAATTTCACAAAATGAAGAATTTGTGAAGAATGAATCTTCAAGTTCTGCATCAGGGTGTTCTAAATGTGATAAACTTGAAGCTGAAAATGGCAAACTCTTGAAAGATGTGGAAAGTTTGACATTGGAAGTCAAAAAGTTGAAGGATGAGAAGCAAACTGATGTTAAACAGATTCTTATTTTGCAGGAAATTTGTGAGAAGCAAAAATCTGAAAATGTTAAACTGTTAAATGACTTGAACAGTTTGACATCAGAAAACAAGAAGTTGAAAGAAAATGGAAAAAATTTTGAAGATAAAATTAAAAGTTTTGGAAATGAAAAATCAAAAATTGAAAAAGAATTTCAAAGTCAAATAAAAATTCTTGAAGATGGGAGATCTGTTTTTAGCAAGAATAACATTGAAAAGCAACAAATGATAAATTCTCATCTTCAGAAGATTATTCGACTTGAAAAAGAAGCTGAATGTGCTCGAAAGAAAATCAAAGAGTTAGAAGGTAAAATCAGAGAATGGGAAGAAAAGTTGAAGGTTTTTGTAAATACTTCAGCTATTCCCTGTCCAAAACCTGTTAATTCAGTTCCAATAAGTGACGATGTCACAAACTATGACAAAGTCGTAGTTGAAGATTGCGATGAGAAATCTGATGATGAAAACGAAAAAATGAAGAAAAAGAATTTATTTTTGAAGTTAAAAGAAAAGTTTCAAGAAACTGTTCCACAATCAACTGAAAAGGGAGAATGCTCTAAGCAAAAACCTTTGAAGAAGAAAGTGGAACAAAAACAAAAAGAGAATAAAAGTTTATCAGATCAATCATCCAATCGTAATCAAAAATTGCAAAAAGTAAAAAATGAAAATTCAAAAATTGTTGGTAATGAGTGGTGCAGGTCGGACCACAGTGCTCAAAAGCCAAATTCAGCAAACAAGAGGAGGAAAGATTATCACCAAGCCAAACAGTGCTTTGATCTGAATGTTTGGACTGAAAATGGTGATTGGTACGATAACAGGGTGTGTTACAGATGCGGCTATCAAGGACACATTGCTGTTAACTGCCAGAGTTGGAGGTTTGATTCAAGGAGATGTTTTAACTGCAACATCATTGGCCATATTGCTAGAGATTGCTCAATGAGATCAATGAGAAGATCGAGGGCTGAATCTCAGAAGCAGGTGAAGAAACCAGTCAATGTCAAGCCCAAAGAACAGAAGGTTCAAGAACCTAAAGTTCAAGAAAAGAAAGTAAAACTTTCACAGGGGCAAAAAGACAGACCGAGGAAGAAGAGGAAGAAAGCGAGAGAATATCTCGAAAGGATTTTGTCCTCGGATACAACTGGTAAAACAAATAAAAGTTCTGATAAATGTCTTGCTCACCAAAGAACAACAAATCAAGCAAAACGCATTCATCAGATACAAATCTTAGGACGAAAGAGGGAAAGAAGAAAAAAAAAGTGGAGAATTCACTTCCTGGTGATGAATTTGTTTCTCCGGAAACAAAGGAGCCAGTTGTTGGCAATGAATCTGACTCGTTAAAGTCAGACAAGCCACATTCAGGCAATGAATCTGGTGTGGTAAAGCCAGAAGAGCCGTGTGTTGAGGAAAAAGTTGAGAATTCTGGTCTAACAATGGATGATGCAAATTTTCCACCATTGTTGAACAAGAATTCAAAAGCACCCAAGGACCGTCAGGCTTGGGTGAATCTGTTCAAATGAAAAACCTGACTTGCCGGAGTTCCCAGGTTGGTAAGCGTGGAACATGAATCGGCACATTTCTTGAGAAATTCACGAATGTGATATTTCGTCTTACAAGTGGTAAATCAGGGACATTAAGTTGTACTTGATTTTCTACAAGTGATGTTTGTGGATTGATCTTAAAAATGTTAGTTTTTAAAAGTGGTTGAAGAAAACAATGTGATGAAGTGACCCCGAATCTACAAATGATTAGTAAACAAACTATTTTTTCTGGAAAAACCATTTTGATTAAAAGAAACTTAAGTGTTTTGAAATCATAATGGGAAAATGTTTTGTTGTCAAGGGGAGTTCTGATTGTTCAAGCCAAGTGAATGGAGAATTGAAGTGATTCTCATCATGTTGTCACATTTCTTGTACAGTTCGTTTTCAAATTTTCCCAGAAAATCAAAATTGAAACATATTTTGATTTTAGGGGGAGTAAAATTTTAAAAAAATTAGAAAATTTGAAAATTACAAAAACATTGAAAAATGAAAAATTGAGTTTTGTTGTCAAAAAGAGGAAATGATAGTAGATCAGTTGGACTATCACAGCATGCTAAAGAAATGTAAAGTTAAAATGTGATAAACGGTCTCACTAAAGATGTGATGATAGGCTCAGCTAGACTAGTAGATTTGCGATAACGATACAAACCTAAATGAAAAAGCCTAGTTCTAGTGGGAAACTTGATCAAAAGCATAGTACTTAGTTTTGTCCTTCTTGATTGTGTGCCTACTCAGTAATCGCTGATTGTCGAAAGACATAAAACTGGTTAAGTTCGTGAACTTTCACAACTTTGCTAAAAAATCGCTGTGATTGTGCATTTTATTTTGCAAAGATTTAAACTTGTTTTATTTCTTTATTTTGTTTAAGCATCAGACATGCTCTGCGTATACGTGAGTATCGACCTGGATGTTGTTGCCTAAACGTTCTGCTTTATTTTCTTTGGTGTTTCGTTTAAGCTTTGGATCACCTCTGCGTATACGGGAGTATCAACCTGGTGGTTAAAGCCTAAACAACTTCAACTTGTTTTATTTTTCTTATTTTGTTTAAACATTGGACTTTCTCTGCGTATACGGAAGTATCGACCTGATTGTTAATGTTTAAACATTCTGCTTTGTTTTCGCACAAATCACAGTTGATAAAGTTTAAAGGCATTATTTGAGTCAGTGTATTGCATGATGAGGGGATATGCTGAGATCATGGGGTCCATAAGAACTTAGTGCAAAATTAATATACTTTAAACGTATCGGTAAGCATGTCGAAAGTTTTTAGATTGAGTTTAAGTGGACAACAATATCGTCAATCAATGTGAATCGTTTAGAACTGAAAATGTTTAAAGCTTAACGGTGCTAGTGATTGGTCTCAAAACCTGATATGATCCTCTTGCACAAACTCACAAAAATATTGTTTGTAAATATTTCTTTATTGCATTTCATTTTATTTCAAAATCCCAAAAAGATTTTCAGTGTGTTTTAACATAAATTTTGAAAAATACAAAAAGATTTTCGACAACTGATGTTGGAAAGCTAATATTCAAAATTTCAAGTGCTGAACATGATGAACTGGTTTGGGAGTGTGTATACTGAATTGAAAATTTTGATTTAAGAAAGAAATTGAGTTTAGTTAATCAAGGTCATTAATTTGAACTTGATGTAACTATTATGATTGAATGTTTTCAATAAGTAAGTTTTTCTTATTGATTTAAGTAAAAACTTATGTGTTTGAGAGAATTTTGTGCAGGAAATGAGCGTAAACAGAGATAAAGCCAGGGATTGATCTCAAAGGTGATAGCTAATTCCAGACGGCGATCCCATCATGATGAGAGGGGGAGTCTGACGAGGTTAAAGCCAAAGAGAAAATCCTGGTATATGCTAAGAAAGAAAAGAGACTGATAAAGACTGAAGATGCGAAGACTCGACACTTAAGACTCGTCAACATCTGAGGGGGAGTCTGTTAATGCATTCATCTGTCGTCTTCGTCTCATGTCGAGTCTCGGATTCGTTACGGTTCGGATCAAGCATGATGTCATCATTCTTGATGGTGACATCATACTAATGACATCAAGTGACATCATCATTGAAAGTCATTACACAAATCAGAATGCATGTTCACGTGAAAGTCAAGCCGAATGAAGACAAATTAGTTTACATGTTCACTAGATGACAAAATAGAATTTTAATTGTAATTTAGTGATTTCGCTCCTAGTTACATTTGTAGGTGATTTCGCCCCAATGAACATTGATGATTTCTCTTATATGGACATATGTACATATGGTCGAAATCAGAATAGTATATATAGGGGTCTCTTGAGCGAAATCAGTAGTGAAGTCCTTGTATTCCATGCCGAAGCTCTGCCGGTGTGAAGATCGATTGTAAACGACATCTAATCAATACAATCAGTGAATTAAGTGAAGTTCAAGCTGTTACTAAGTCTATTTCTTGTTTTCCGCACCTGAAATAGATCAAAACTTCTCTAAACGACTCATTCAGATCGGTCGAACGATCCTACACCACGCCTTGATCCCATGCCCACATATGCTAAAATGTGTGGCCTACGTTACGCGTCTCGGGCCCGCCGTGCGCGCGCACGCATTCGTCATAGCCTTCCTTTGACAAAAGCGGCCACTCCCGTCAATAAGCTCTCACGCTTACCAATAAACTAAGGACACATCAGGCCAACGCCTATGAGCGAGCCCGTCTCCCCATATCCGGCTACCGCACTGACGAGCCTTCGGCACAGTAAACCGCGTTTAATCGAGAGCGCGCCTCTGGGCACCCCGTAGCCCCATGGGGGTCACCCATCCTGTGACATCTATGTATTTTAACCCTGGGGGTCACCCATCCTGTGACATCTGTGTATTTTAACCCTTGTACTATTCCGAACAACTTTGTGTTAAATGAAATATGACGTTTTAATTTCAATATTTGTTTAATTATTTGTGACATTAGTACGTTTTCAATCATTGTTCAATTTCGAACTCTCAAACATGTTCTGGAAGTAAAATCATAAACCGTTACGTAAACATAATTAGTTTAACGCGACGTACACTCCGAAACTGTGACATAAGCCAAACATACCCTAAATACCCTTTACATAACGTAGAAATAAGTTTCGAAGGATTCGGTATGGCAAAAACATGTTTATTCGAACTTTAGAACTAATTGCGACAAAACTGCGAAACGAACGTTGGTGACCGCCCGGATAATATTTAAATCCTGAAAAAATTCTGTTATGATTAAAATTTTATTTTTAATCAGGTTCGTGTTGAAAAATAAATTAAAACGCTTGAAAACATTATTTTTCAAAGTTTAAGCGTGTACCGCGTGTTACTGCGTAACACAGTGCTTCTACTGCAAAACGCAGAAAACACAGCCAGTCTCGGCAACTGAAATTTATTTCAGTAATAATTTGGTGAGTTTATTTTTATAGAATAATAAAAATAATTTAAAACGCCATAAACCGGGATTTAAACGCTAGATAAAATACCCGGTACCCAGTTAAATACCTGTTTTTATCTAATTTACCAATCAAAATTACATTTAACCCCCCCCCCCCCTTTCAAATTTACGGTAACCTTATGTTGCCCCCACCAAAATATTTCCTAGATCTTGCAATATTATATTTGATATTTCTTGGATACACTTGGAGATTTTGTGATCTTGGAAGATTTGATTTAGATCATGGCCTATATATATACACCGTACTTACACTCAACACTACACTCTCCTTTTCTCCTCTCTCCCAAAACCATAACCCCACCATCACCGCCATCTTCATCTTCTTCAACCTTGTTCTTGATAATCAAGCTCCATTCCAAGCAAATTTCAAGTTGGTGTGAAGATCCAAAGGAGTTTCCAAGGTGTTTTCAAGTGATTTCAAGCTCCAAATCATCAAAATCTCATCCAAAAACTTACTTGAATCTTGAAGGTATAAAGTTTATGTTTAAATCATACTTTTGATTCTTGGTTGTTCTTGATGATTTGAAGTTTCTCTTGAATCTTGGAATTTTTCACAAACTTGAAATTCTAAAAAGAAATGGGTCTTGATACAAAATAAAAATGGTAATGTATATGTGTGTATATAACCGTACATATATGTGTGTATATGAGTTTTGAGTTGAGTTGATTTTTGATAAATACTTGTCTACGATGTTTGCTTGTATGAACAAGATTATGTACAAACATGTTAGAGATATAAAGGAGTGATTGAATCATGAGTTATACTTTGGAATAATGTTAGTATTTTGACATGTAAATGGCCAAAAATTTATTCGACATATTTGAGAATTTTTAAGTTGTTGCCTGTTCTTGAATGATAGTTAAAGTGCAAGTGTTTGATGATTTGTGCATGATATGATGAATGTCCAATTAAATCAGCAAATAAACATGAATAAATCACATGTTAGATGCATCTAAACTCATATGAAATGATGATGATATGATAGTGTGCTTTAGACACTTGTACATAAGAATACATGTTGATTTAAAGCTCAAGAAATGATAAAACAATGATTGTGTGACAAAAATGTTTTAGAACAGATTAAAACACTAAAAATAACATTATTTGGTATATTATAATGGCATGAAATTTTGGCATAGGTTTGATAGCTTTGCATGTTGTACATATAGCTTAGAAAGTGGTAAAATATGTGAAATTTGCATGATTTAAGTGCTTTATGTGAGACCTGCACTATCATGAGTATAACCACTATTTTATTCAGTAAATAAAATGGGTTATGTTAAAATATCAAGTCGTTTCGATTTGGGATGGCTAGGGTAACGTTTGATGCAAAACTATGCGGTAAAACGGTTAAAAATCGGCTTTTCGGAGGATTTTTATAAAACTGTTTTATATCAATAAGTAAACTGATATTTTTGATATAAAAATAAGTATTTTAACTTATAGTAAGTTTACTTGGTGTTTGGTTAGTCATACGTGACTTCCGGCGCCCAAAAACGTTACCGAATCACTAAAATACGTGTTTTTCAACATACACTATAATGGGTTGTTCATGGGTAAATTTTTATGTGTCACAATGTGTTTTGTGTTTTATAATATGTATAAGATGACATGTTAATACTTGACAAAAATTATGTGTATTACGCTATTATTAGTATGTTACATTTGAGTATATATATTACGACGCGCAAATCGTAGATATATTGCTTATAACATGATGAGGGTCACCAATAAAATCGTTCAAGTCGCAAAGTTTCTAAAATATATATATGAACTCATATATATATATATATATATATATATATATATATATATAAATACACCAATATAATCAAAAATAATAACTTTTCGAGAAAATCTCAAAGTTATGTGAAAATTCTAAGTATCGGAGAAACTTATGTATTTTTGTGG
Source organism: Helianthus tuberosus (assembly GCA_030545235.1). Classification (NCBI taxonomy): domain Eukaryota; kingdom Viridiplantae; phylum Streptophyta; class Magnoliopsida; order Asterales; family Asteraceae; genus Helianthus; species Helianthus tuberosus. The sequence goes on from CM060365.1 coordinate 143,329,223, forward strand.
GTTTTTTTATTATTAAATCGTTCTTATTTAATTTAGGATGAATAAACAATTTGAGGGATTGTGTTAACATATAAAAACGCACCCAAAGGTGAGTACATAGTTCCCCTATTTCACGTTTTAAAATGTTTTGGGGTGAAGCATATGTGCATAACTTTACTTTTCGTTTTCATGACATTATACATGTTTTATTACATATTACATATAATACATTATTTCAAAGACATTTTATTGGCATATTGACTTAGTATGCCTATTACATTGTTTTACAAAGACATTTTCATGACATGCTTACATTGAAAAAGACATTTGGTATGTTTAACGGAGTAGTACATTCATTAACATTGATCACGCCGCTCGGTAGTATGTAATAGCGCTATAGGACTTGACAAATCTCGTTCCCGCTTTCTAGGTATTTCGTTAGGGGAATGACTGAATCCGAATACATTTTTGATAAACCTTAATCCTGATAAGGGTTTATCCGACAGTCTCAAGGCTTGAGTGTATGCGATAGACAAACCGTATAAATGTTCATATCGATAAAAGCAATGGTTTTCAGAACATAACTTTTGCTTTAAACTTTTGGTTATTCAAAGACCTTGTTTTGTACATGATATTAGATTTCATAAGACATTTGTTTATACTTGACATTAGAAATTGTTTACACATGACATTTGACATTTAAACAAGACATTATTTGATGGTCATTGATAAGTGCTTTTATTATGTTACATATCATAGCATTTTCTAAACCATTTCAACAAGGACTAGACATGACATATTTGCACATATTATTTTCATTTGGTTATCTATTTAACCGTACATTAATCTTTTACATCATTCGATTTTCATATTGATTTTCTTATGATTTTATAAAAGAAAACATTTTCAATGGTTCATGACTACTTTACGTTAAACATTTCTTTAAACATTCAAAGTCATGAATCCTCAACACAAAACCTATGTTACTCACAGGCATTTTTATGCTGACGTATTTACTTTCACATATGTTTCAGGTTTTATTACGTGACGACTGTTGACTGCTTTACATATGGGCCTTAGTAATTATAAAAACATGAACGGCAATTGTATTGTTTGTTGATCTAATTCCAAGACAGTGTAATTTATTATGTAATAAAACAATATTCTAAATTCCATGTGTTGTGAAACAATGATTCTGTGACACGACTCCCTGACGTTTTCGCCGCGTTTTGTTGTATTACGCGATCGGGGTGTTACAAAAAAGCTGGTATCAGAGCTCATGGTCATAGGGAATTAGGTTATTAGTAAAATTTTGACCTAGTCTATAACCTTTCTAGGACCCTAACACAAGTTATCTTGTGATTAGATTCTTAATACAATACTATCACCTATCCTTAGGTGATTACCAAAAACAAATACATAAATTTCAACTTCATTTGAAAATCAATCATCTATCCTTAGATGATTTGTTTTTAGGCCTTATGCCTTTAAAGTTCTCAAATCTCATCAAAGTTTGGGTCTTAATAATGTGAACACGTGCAATCTGGAAGGGTGGGTGCCTGCACCCTGAGTTTTCTGTCTAAGGCTAGAGTGTTCATATAAATCCACATAATTGGACCAGGCACTCTTACCTGGGAACTCTTGGGGTGAGTGTCCACTTATAGGCAAAACCATGTCTTCGCGATACATTATAAAGACCCATTTACTTTGATTAGTCACTGTGTCATTTGTTTGTTTTAGGTAACGAACAAATGACCACAATCCCTATGCTTCGTCGATATTTCTTATAACATTCAGTTTTAATTATCCAATATCATCTCACTTGTTCCCTTTCTTGATTTTTCCACTCTCTTTATATGCTTCCTCATCGCAGTAATACTCAAAGGTCTGAACTGGCTGCTACCATCGCCCAACAAATAAGCACAATACTCTGTGGTACCATTGGGTTAGTTGTCCCCATGTCTCATCTCAATGACGAGACTACTCATGAGGCACCTAAGAAGACCAAAGTCAAGCCTTCAAGAAAACCAAGGAAGCGTAAAGCTTCAAAGAAACTTACAATGATTGCTCCAAATCTGCCTAACCAAGTGGGACCTAGCCAGGTGACCGCGCCACCAGCTAAGAAGCCATACAAAGGAAACGCTCCTCTGTGCAATCATTGCAACCACCATCATCCGAATCAAACACCGTGTCACAAATGTACCCACTATGGACGATTGGGACATCTGGTAAATGCATGTCGTCTTGCTACCCAAAACCAAACTGTGGCAAACCCTGCTGCTGCTCAAGCACCATATCCACCTGGATCATGCTACAACTGTGGTGAGCTTACTCACTATCGAAACAATTGCCCAAAACTTTTTAATGCAAATCCAGCCAGTGGACGAGTATTTAAACATAAATGAGGAGCATGCAGATGACAATGCAGCAGTGAACAATTAAACTTTTATATTTTCCTTGTTGTTATCTATGAAACTTGAAACATTTCAGTTTGTATATAAATAAATTTGTTATTTCAATTTTATTTACAAAACCAATGTGGTTACGTGTATGTGTGACATACCCCTACAATACCAATACCAACACCAAGGAACCATATTCCTTGCAAATCAAACTACTCTCGTAAGTTTCTTCCATTTCGTAATCACTCGCGGTCTCCATAAAAATCCTAAGTACTCATTTCTCCTAAAGAAAACAAAGTACAAGGTGCAAGTTATGACTCTTAACAAATACTCGAAATACCACTTTAAATCCCTAAGGGTATTTTCATGAGTCCTTAATTAGACTTATGTAATAATTCTATGTGCTTATTATATGATTTTAAAAAGACATCTTACATGATTTCAAGGGCGTTTCACATGGTTTTAAAAAAAACATCTTATAAACATATCTACATAAAATACCTACTACATGATTTCAAAAATATTATCCATGTTTTCCAAAAATCCCATACATAATTTTAAAGACATTTCACTTAATCTCAAAACATTTCAACATGGCATATTTACCTAATATATCTAGTGCATGATTTCAAGAACATTATATATGATTTCAAAAACATTAAGCATGTTTTCAAGGATCCAATGCATAGTTTTCAAAGACATTAAGCACATTGATTTCACATACACTTTTTCTTCGTATGTTTACTTAGCATACCTAGTGCGAGGTTTTCAAGACGATTTCGCTACACAATCCCAAATCCTTATAAGATCTTCCTATCTTTATGATTAGATTCTTGAGGATGTTTAAAGTACTAATTGAAGTCCTTAATTGGATTCCTTGTGTACTTTAAATGCATATGTGCAGCTGATGAACAAGTTAATAACCAAGTTGACGACCAAATTGACGATTATGCGACTATGTGTTTACGTGTTTAGATGATTCAAATGCTCGTTATCCAAATCCTTGTAAAATCTTGCATATTTTCATATGCTAGATTTCTCAGAGGGATATCCAAAGTACTATCTTGAATCCTTAAGGGACTTTTCTAGGTAAATAGTCAGACTCTTGGATTCCAAAGTGCTTTTCCTAAACAATTATTTGATACAAAGTTAAAGCGACCTTTTGGTGGTTCATTCAAAGAGATCGTTCGTCAATCTAGTTAAACAGATCGGTCATTGATCTAGTTAAAGAAACCATCTAGTGGTCTAGTCAAGTCACTTCATGTTTGTTCGTTTGATATTTTTTCCCCTACACATCATAAAATGAACTGTGCGGACTGTGCAAGGAATTACGTAATTATGGATGCATAGATAATTATGGAATTCAGTGCATAGAAACCACAACAAGTTTTGTCACGTGTTGAAACCTATAGTAAAAAGGATAACGAAACGGGAACAATGTAATAAGGACATGGTGGATACGCCCCTGGTACTTCCTATATATATAAGTGTTCCTTATTACATTGTAAGCGTGGCGTTATTTAAGTTGCTAGAAGTTCTGGACCTGGACCAATGTTGTTTTATCTTACATTCTCCGACTTCAACTTCGAGCACACACAAGTTTCCTACAATAGTCTACATGGGAAACGTTCTTCCATCAGTTGTTCGAAACTCCAAAGTTCACACTCTTTTCGAGTTACTTTACAACAAAGAATTCCACTTTGGCATTTACATGACTCTCTTGAGGCTTGGTACCATCTTACATCTGTCGATTTGAGTGAAGTCTAAATCTTCTGATCTAAACTCATTCTTATAGACAACAAATGAGTACTGATAACAAAATTTCGTTGGTAATCCAAACGTGGTCAGAGTTTTACTCAGGAAACGAAGGATTTATTTAAAATCGAAACATCCGCACCTTTCCCACAAGTTTCCTCTAATTAAATTTCGGGACGAAATTTCCAAAAGTAGGGGAGACTGTGACATCTGTGTATTTTAACACTTCTACTGTTTCGAACAACTTTGTGTTTAATGAAATATGACGTTTTAATTTCAATATTTGTTTAATTATTTGTGGCATTAGTACGTTTTCAATCATTGTTCAATTCTGAACTCTTAAATCTTTTCTGGAGGTAAAATCAAAAACCGTTACGTAAACATAATCAGTTTAACGCGACGTACACTCCGGAACTGTGACATAAGCCAAACATACCCTAAATACCCTTTACATAACTTAGAAATAAGTTTGGAAGGATTCGGTATGGCAAAAAACATGTTTATTCGAACTTTAGAACTAATTGCGACAAAACTGCGAAACGAACGTTGGTGACCGCCCGGATAATATTTAAATCCTGAAAATATTCTGTTATGATTAAAATTTTATTTTTAATCAGGATCGTGTTGAAAAATAAATTAAAATGCTTGAAAACATTATTTTTCAAAGTTTAAGCGTGTACCGCGTGTTACTACGTAACACAGTGCTTCTACTGCAAAACGCAAACAACGCAGCCAGTCTCGGCAACTGAAATTTATTTCAGTAATAATTTGGTGAGTTTATTTTTATAGAATAATAAAAATAATTTAAAACGCCATAAACCGGGATTTAAACGCTAGATAAAATACCCGGTACCCAGTTAAATACCTGTTTTATCTAATTTACCAATCAAAATTACATTTAACCCCCCCCCCTTTCAAATTTACGGTAACCTTATGTGGCCCCCACCAAAATATTTCCTAGATTTTGCAATATCATATTTGATCTTTCTTGGATACACTTGGAGATTTTGTGATCTTGGAAGATTTGATTTAGATCATGACCTATATATATACACCATACTTACACTCAACACTACCCTCTCCTTCTCTCCTCTCTCCCAAAACCGTAACCCCACCATCATGCCCATCTTCATCTTCTTCAACCTTGTTCTTGATAATCAAGCTCCATTCCAAGCAAATTTCAAGTTGGTGTGAAGATCCAAAGGAGTTTCCAAGGTGTTTTCAAGTGATTTCAAGCTCCAAATCATCAAAATCTCATCCAAAAACTTACTTGAATCTTGAAGGTATAAAGTTTATGTTTGAATCATACTTTTGATTAATGGTTGTTCTTGACGATTTGAAGTTTCTCTTGAATCTTGGAATTTTTCACAAACTTGAAATTCTTAAAAGAAATGGGTCTTGATACAAAATAAAAATGGTGATGTATATGTGTGTATATAACCGTACATATATGTGTGTATATGAGTTTTGAGTTGAGTTGATATTTTTATAAATACTTGTCTAGGATGTTTGATGTATGAACAAGATTATGTACAAACATGTTAGAGATATAAAGGAGTGATTGAACCATGAGTTATACTTTGGAATAATGTTAGTATTTTGACATGTAAATGGCCAAAAATTTATTAGACATATTTGAGAATTTTTAAGTTTTTGCTTGTTCTTGAATGATAGTTAAAGTGCAAGTGTTTGATGATTTGTGCATGATATGATGAATGTCCAATTAAATCAGCAAATAAACATGAATAAATCACATGTTTGATGCATCTAAACTCATATGAAATGATGATGATATGATAGTGTGCTTTAGACACTTGTACATAAGAATACATGTTGATTTAAAGCTCAAGAAATGAAAAAAAATGATTGTATGACAAAAATGTTTTAGAACAGATTATAAACACTAAAAATAACATTATTTGGTATATTATAATGGCATGAAATTTTGGCATTGGTTTGATAGCTTTGCATGTTGTACATATAGCTTAGAAAGTGGTAAAATATGTGAAATTTGCATGATTTAAGTGCTTTATGTGAGACCTGCACTATCATGAGTATAACCACTATTTTATTCAGTAAATAAAATGGGTTATGTTAAAATATCAAGTCGTTTCGATTTGGGATGGCTAGGGTAACGTTTGATGCAAAACTATGCGGTAAAACGGTTAAAAATCGGCTTTTCGGAGGATTTTTATAAAACTGTTTTATATCAATAATTAAACTGATATTTTTGATATAAAAATAAGTATTTTAACTTATAGTAAGTTTACTTGGTGTTTGGTTAGTCATACGTGACTTCCGGCGCCCAAAAACGTTACCGAATCACTAAAATACGTGTTTTTCAACATACACTATAATGGGTTGTTCATGGGTAAATTTTTATGTGTTACAATGTGTTTTGTGTTTTATAATATGTATATGGTGACATTTTAATACTTGACAAAAATTATGTGTATTACGCTATTATTAGTATGTTACATTTGAGTATATATATTACGATGCGCAAATCGTAGATATATTGCTTATAACATGATGAGGGTCACCAATAAAATCGTTCAAGTCGCAAAGTTTCTAAAATATATATATGAACTCATATATATATATAAATACACCAATATAATCAAAAATAATAACTTTTCAAGAAAATCTCAAAGTTATGTGAAAATTCTAAGTATCGGAGAAACTTATGTATTTTTGTGAGTTTTTTATTATTAAATCGTTCTTATTTAATATAGGACGAATAAACAATTTGAGGGATTGTGTTAACATATAAAAACGCACCCAAAGGTGAGTACATAGTTCCCCTATTTTACGTTTTCAAATGTTTTGGGGTGAAGCATATGTGCATGACTTTACTTTTCGTTTTCATGACATTATACATGTTTTATTACATATTACATATAATACATTATTTCAAAGACATTTTATTGGCATATTGACTTAGTATGCCTATTACATGGTTTTACAAAGACATTTTCATGACATGCTTACATTGAAAAAGACATTTGGTATGTTTAACGGAGTAGTACATTCATTAACATTGATCACGCCGCTCGGTAGTATGTAATAGCGCTATAGGACTTGACAAATCCCGTTCCCGCTTTATAGATATTTCGTTAAGGGAATGACAGAATCCGAATACATTTTTGATAAACCTTGATCCTGATAAGGGTTTATCCGACAGTCTCAAGGCTTGAGTGTATGCGATAGACAAACCGTATAAAGGTTCATATCGATAAAAGCAATGGTTTTCAGAAAATAACTTTTGATTTAAACTTTTGGTTATTCAAAGACCTTGTTTTGTACATGATATTAGATTTCATAAGACATTTGTTTATACTTGACATTACAAATTGTTTACACATGACATTTGACATTTAAACAAGACATTATTTGATGGTTATTGATAAGTGCTTTTATTAGGTTACATATCATAGCATTTTCTAAACCATTTCAACAAGGACAAGACATGACATATTTGTACATATTATTTTCATTTGGTTATCTATTTAACCGTACATAATCTTTTACATCATTCGATTTTCATATTGATTTTCTTATGATTTTATAAAAGAAAACATTTTCAATGGTTCATGACTACTTTACATTAAACATTTCTTTAAACATTCAAAGTCATGAATCCTCAACACAAAACTATGTTACTCACAGACAATTCTATGCTGACGTGTTTATTTTCACATATGTTTCAGGTTTTATTACGTGACGACTGTTGACTGCTTTACATAGGATGGACATGGGCCTTAGTAATTATAAAAACATGAACGGCAATTGTACTGTTTGTTGATCTAATTCCAAGAGAGTGTAACTTATTATGTAATAAAACAATATTCTAAATTCCATGTGTTGTGAAACAATGATTCTGTGACACGACTCCCCGACGTTTCCGCCGCGGTTTGTTGTATTACGAGGTCGGGGTGTTACACATCCTAGTACTACTCTCGCCCAAGCACACTTAACTGCGGAGTTCTGATGGGATCCGATGCATTAGTGCTGGTATGATCGCAACCGAAAGAGTACCACCTCCTTATTCCTTAATACATTTCCACGCCTTGATCCCATGCCCACCTATGCTCTCATGTGTGGCCTACGTTACCCGTCTCGGGTCGCCGTGCGCGCGCGCCTTCGTCTTAGCCTTCCTTTGACAAAAGCGGCCACTCCCGTCAATAAGCTCTCACGCTTTCCAATAAACTAAGGACACGTCAGGCCAACTCCTACGAGCAGGCCCGTCTGCCCATATCCGGCTCCCGTGCCGACGAGGCTTCGGCATGGTAAACTGCGTTTAATCGAAAGCGCGCCTCCGGGCACCCCGTAGCCCCGTTCACCACATCAACGACCACTCGGATTCTAGACCAAAAATACATAGGCCGGTAAATAAAATAAACCAAAAAACAAAAAAAAGGGGGGGTTGCAACACGAGGATTTCCTAGGGGTTCACCCACCCAAGTACTTCTCTCGCCCAAGCACGCTTAACTACGGAGTTCTGATGAGATCCGGTGCATTAATGCTGGTATGATCGCAACCGAAAGAATACCACCTCCTTAGTCCTTTATACATTTCCATGCCTTGATCCCATGCCCACCTATGTTCTCATGTGTGGCCTAATTTACGTGTCTCGGGCCCGCCGTGCGCGCGCGCGCCTTCATCATAGCCTTCCTTTGACAAAAGCGGCCACTCCCGTCAATAAGCTCTCACGCTTCCCAATAAACTAAGCACACGTCAGGCCAACGCCTACGAGCGGGCCCGTCTCCCCATATCCGGCTCCCGCGCCGACAAGCCTTCGGCACGGTAAACCGCGTTTAATGGAAAGCGCGCTTCCGGGCACCCCGTAGCCCCGTTCACCACATCAACGGCCACTCGGATGCTACGCCAAAGATACATCGACCGGTAAATAAAATAAACAAAACAACGAAAAAAAAGGGGTTGCAACACGAGGACTTCCCAGGGGGTCACCCATACTAGAACTACTCTCGCCCAAGCACGCTTAACTACGGAGTTCTGATGGGATCCGGTGCATTAATGCTGGTATGATCGCAACCAAAAGAATACCATCTGCTTATTCCTTTATACCTTTCCACGCCTTGATCCCATGCCCACCTATGCTCTCATGTGTGGCCTACGTTACGCGTCTCGGGCCCGTCGCGCGCGCGCGCGCATTCGTCATAGCCTTCCTTTGACAAAAGCGGCCACTCCCGTCAATAAGCTCACACGTTTTCCAATAAACTAAGGACACGTCAGGCCAACGCCTACGAGCGGGCCCGTCTCCCCATATCCGGCTCCCGCACCGACGAGCCTTCGGCTCGGTAAACCGCGTTTCAATGGAAAGTGCGCCTCCGGGCACCCCGTAGCCCCGATCACCACATCAACGGCGACTCGGATGCTATGCCAAAGATACATCGACCGGTAAATAAAATAAACCAAAAAACGAAAAAAAAGGGTTGCAATATGAGGACTTCCCAAGGGGTCACCCATCCTAGTACTACTCTCACCCAAGCACGCTTAACTACGGAGTTCTGATGGGATCCGGTGCATTAGTGCTGGTATGATCGCAACCGAAAGAATACCACCTCCTTATTCCTTTGTACCTTTCAACGCCTTGATCCCATGCCCACCTATGCTCTCATGTGTGGCCTACGTTACGCGTCTCGGGCCCATCGTGCGCCGCGCGCCTTCGTCATAACCTTCCTTTGACAAAAGTGGCCACTCCCGTCAATAAGCTCTCACGCTTTCCAATAAAGTAAGGACACGTCAGGCTAACGCCTACGAGCGGGTCACCCATCCTAGTACTACTCTTGCCTAAGCACGCTTAACTGCGGAGTTCTGATGGGATCCAGTGCATTAGTGCTGGTATGATTGCAACCGAAAGAATACCACATCCTTATTCCTTTACACCTTTCCACGCCTTGATCCCATGTCCACCTAAGCTCTCACGTGTGGCCTACGTTACGCGTCTCGGGCATGCCGTGCGCGCGCGCGCATTCGTTATAGCCTTCCTTTGACAAAAGCGGCCACTCCCGTCTATAAGCTCACACGCTTTCCAATAAACTCAGGACACGCCAGGCCAATGCCTACGAGCGGGCCCGTCTCCCCATATCCGGCTCCCGCGCCGACGAGCCTTCGGCACGGTAAACCGCGTTTAATGGAAAGCGCGCCTCCGGGCACCCCGTAGCCCCGTTCACCACATCAACGGCCACTTGGATGCTACGCCAAAGATACATCGACCGGTAAATAAAATAAACAAAACAACGATAAAAAAGGGGTTGCAACTCGAGGACTTCCCAGGGGGTCACCCATCCTAATACTACTCTCGCCCTAGCACGCTTAACTGTGGTGTTCTGATGGGATCCGGTGCATTAGTGTTGGTATGATCGCAAACGAAAGAATACCACCTCCTTATTCCTTTATACCTTTTCACGCCTTGATCCCATGCCCACCAATGCTCTCATGTATGGCATATGTTACGCGTCTCGGGCCGCCTGTGCGCACGCGCGCGCCTTCGTCATTGACTTCCTTTGGCAAAAGCGGCCACTCCCATCAATAAGTTCTCACACTTTCCAATAAAATAAGGACACGTCAGGCCAACGCCTACGAGCGGGCCCGTCTCCCCATATCCGGCTCCCACGCTGACGAGCCTTCGGCACGGTAAATCGCGTTTAATCGAAAGCGCGCCTCCGGGCACCCCGTTGCACCGTTCACCACATCAACGGCCACTCGGATGCTCCGCCAAAGATACATCGATCGGTAAATAAAATAAACCAAACAACGAAAAAAAGGAGTGCAACACGAGGGTCACCCATCCTAGTACTACTCTCGCCCAAGCACGCTTAACTGCGGAGTTCTGATGGGATCCGGTGCATTAGTGCTGGTATGATTGCAACCGAAAGAATACCACCTCCTTATTTCTTTATACCTTTCCACGCCTTGATCCCATGCCCACCTATGCTCTCATGTGTGGCCTACGTTACGCGTCTCGGGCCAGCCGTGCGCTCGCGCGCCTTCTTCTTAGCCTTCCTTTGACAAAAGCGGCCACTCCTGTCAATAAGCTCTCACGTTTCCAATAAACTAAGGACACGTCAGGCCAACTCCTACGAGCGGGCCCGTCTGCCCATATCCAGCTCCCGTGTCGACGAGCTGTCGGCATGGTAAACCGCGTTTAATCGAAAGCGCGCCTCCGGGCACCCGTAGCCCCGTTCACCACATCAACGGCCACTCGGATGCTACGCCAAAGATACATCGACCGGTAAATAAGAGAAACCAAAAAACGAAAAAAAAGGCGTTGCAACACGAGGACTTCCCAATGGGTCACCCATCCTAGTACTACTCTCGCCCAAGCATGCTTAACTGCGGAGTTTTGATGGGATCCGGAGCATTAGTTCTGGTATGATCGCAACCGAAAGAATACCACCTCCTTATTCCTTTATACCTTTCCACGCCTTGATCTCATGCCAACCTATGCTCTCATGTGTGGCCTACGTTACGCGTCTCGGGCCCGGTGTGCGCGCGCGCGCGCCTTCGCCACAGCCTTCCTTTGACAAAAGCGGTCACTCCCTTCCATAAGCTCTCACGCTTTCCAATAAACTAAGGACACTCAGGCCAACGCCTATGAGCAGGCCCGTCTCCCCATATCTGGCTCCCGCGCCGACGAGCCTTCGGCACGGTAAACCGCGTCTAATCGAAAGCGTGCCTCCGGGCACCCCGTAGCCCCGTTCACCACATCAACGGCCACTCGGATGCTACGCCAAAGATACATCGATCGGTAAATAAAATAAACCAAACAACGAAAAAAAAGGGGTTGCAACACGAGGACTTCCTAGTGGGTCACCTATTCTAGTTCTACTCTCGCCCAAGCACGCTTAACTGCGAAGTTCTGATGGGATCCGGTGCATTAGTGCTGGTATGATCGCAACCGAGAGAATACCGCCTCCTTATTCCTTTATACCTTTCCACGCCTTGATCCCATGCCCACCTATGCTCTCACGTGTGGCCAACGTTACGCGTCTCGGGCCCGCCGTGCCCGCGCGCCTTCGTCGTAGCCTTCCTGTGACAAAAGCGGCCACTCCCGTCAATAGGCTCTCACGCTTTCCAATAAACTAAGGACACGTCAGGCCATCGCCTACGAGCGGGCCCGTCTGCCCATATCCGGCTCCCGTGCCGACGAGCTGTCGGCACGGTAAACCGCGTTTAATCGAAAGCGCGCCTTCGGGCACCCCGTAGCCCCGTTCACCACATCAACGGCCACCCGGATGCTACGCCAAAGATACATCGACCGGTAAATAAAATAAACCAAACAACGAAAAAAAAGGGGTTGCAAGACGAGGACTTCCCAAGGGGTCACCCATCCTAGTACTACTCTCGCCCAAGCACTCTCAACTGCGCAGTTCTGATGGGATCCGGTGCATTAGTGTTGGTATGATCGCAACCGAAAAAATACTACCTCCTTATTCCTTTATACCTTTTCACGCCTTGATCCCATACCCACCTATGCTCTCATGTGTGGCCTACGTTACGCGTCTCGGGCCCGCCGTGCTCGCGCGCGCGCCTTCATCATAGCTTTCCTTTGACAAAAGTGGCCACTCCGGTCAATAAGCTCTCACGCTTTCCAATAAACTAAGGACAAGTCAGGCCAACGCCTACGAGCGGGCCTGTCTCCCCATATCCGGCGCCCTCGCCGACGAGCCTTCGACACGGTAAACCGTGTTTAATCGAAAGCGCGCCTCCGGGCACCCTGTAGCCCCGTTCACCACATCAACGGCCATTCGGATGCTACGCCAAAGATACATAGACCGGTAAATAAAATAAACCAAACAAAGAAAAAAAGGGGTTGCAACATGAGGACTTCCCAGGGGGTCACCCATCCTAGTACTACTCTCACCCAAGCACTACACTCACCCAAGCACGCTTAACTGCGGAGTTCTAATGGGATCCAGTGCATTAGTGTTGGTATGATCGCAACAGAAAGAATACCACCTCCTTATTCCTTTATACCTTTCCACGCCTTGATCCCATGCCCACCTATGCTCACATGTGTGGCCTATGTTACGCGTCTCAAGCCCGCCGTGCGCGAGCGCGCCTTTGTCATTGCCTTCCTTTGACAAAAGCGGCCAATCCCGTCAATAAGCTCCCACGCTTTCCAATAAACTAAAGACACGTCAGGCCAACGCCTACGAGCGGGCCCGTCTCCCCATATCCGGCTCCGGCGCCGACGAGCCTTCGGCACGGTAAACCGCGTTTAATAGAAAGCGCGCCTCCGGGCACTTCACCACATAAATGGCCACTCGGGTGCTACGCAAAAGATATATCGACCGGTAAATAAAATAAACCAAACAACAAAAAAAAGGGTTGCAAGACGAGGACTTCCCTGGGGGTCACCCATCCTAGTACTACTCTCGCCCAACCACGCTTAACTGCGGAGTTCTGATGGGATCCGGTGCATTAGTTCTGGTATGATCGCAACCGAAAGAATACCACCTCCTTATTCCTATATACCCTTCCACGCCTTGATCCCATACCCACCTATGCTCTCATGTGTGGCCTACGTTACGCGTCTCGGGCCCGCCTTGCGCACGCGCGCGCATTCGTCATAGCCTTCCTTTGATAAAAGCGACCGCTCCCGTCAATAAGCTCTCACGCTTTCCAACAAACTAAGGACACGTCAGGCCAACGCCTACGAGCGGGCCCGTCTCCCCATATCCGGCACCCGCGCCGACGAGCCTTCGGCACGGTAAACCGCGTTTAATCGAAAGCGCGCCTCCGGGCACCCCGTAGCCCGGTTCACCACATCAACGGCCACTCGGATGCTACGCCAAATATACATCGACTGGTAAATAAAATAAAGCAAACAACGAAAAAAAAGGGGTTGCAACACGACGACTTCCCAGGGGTCACCCATCCTAGTACTACTCTCGCTTAAGCACGCTTAACTGCGGAGTTCTAATGGGATCCGGTGCATTAGTGCTGGTATGATCGCAACCGAAAGAATACCACCTCCTTATTCCTTTATACCTTACCACGCCTTGATCCCATGCCCACCTATGCTCTCATGTGTGGCCTACGTTACGCGTCTCGGACCCGCTGTACGCGCGCGCTCCTTCGTCATAGCCATCCTTTGACAAAAGCCGCCACTCCTGTCAATACGCTCTCACTCTTTCCAACAAACTAAGGACACGTCAGGCCAACGCCTACGAGCGGGCCCGTCTCCCCATATCCGGCTCCCGCGCCGACAATCCTTCGGCACGGTAAACCGCGTTTATACGAAAGAGCGCCTCCGGGCACCCCGTAGCCCCGTTCACCACATCAACGGCCATTCGGATGCTACGCCAAAGATACATAGACCGGTAAATAAAATAAACCAAACAACAAAAAAAAGGGTTACAACATGAGGACTTCCCATGGGGTCACCCATCCTAGTACCACTCTCACCCAAGCACGCTTAACTGCGGAGTTCTGATGGGATCCGGTGCATTAGTGCTGGTATGATCACAACCGAAAGAATACCACCTCCTTATTCCTTTATACCTTTCCATGCCTTGATCCCATGCCCACCTATGCTCTCATGTGTGGCCTAGGTTACGCGTCTCAGGCCCGCCGTGCGCGCGCGCAATCGTCATAGCCTTCCTTTGACAAAAGTGACCACTCCCGTCAATAAGCTCACACGCTTTCCAATAAACTAAGGACACGTCAGGCCAATACCTACGAGCGGGCCCGTCTCCCCATATCCGGCTCCCGCGCCGACGAGCCTTCGGCACGGTAAACCACGTTTAATCAAAAGCGCGTCGACGAGCCTTCGGCACAGTAAACCGCATTTAATCGAAAGTGCGCCTCCGGGCACCCCGTAGCCCCGTTCACCACATCAACGGCCACTCGGATGCTATGCCAAAGACACATCGACCGCTAAATAAAATAAACCAAAAAACGAAAAAAAAAAGGTTGCAACATGAGGACTTCCCAGGGGGTCACCCATCCTAGTACTACTCTCGCCCAAGCACGCTTAACTGCGGAGTTCTGATGGGATCCGGTGCATTAGTGCTGGTATGATCGTAATCGAAAAATTACCACCTCCTTATTCCTTTATACCTTTCCACGCCTTGATCCTATGCCCACATATGCTCTCATGTGTGTCCTACGTTACACGTCTCGGGCCCGCCGTGCGCGCGCGCGCCTTCGTCTTAGCCTTCCTTTGACAAAAGCGGCCACTCCCGTCAATAAGCTCTCACGCTTTCCAATAAACTAAGGACACGTCAGGCCAGCGCCTACGAGCGGGCCCGTCTGCCCATATCCGGCACCCGCACCGACGAGCATTCGGCACAGTAAACCGCTTTTAATCGAAAGCGTGCCTCCCGGCACCTCGTAGCCTCGTTCACCACATCAACGGCTACTCGGATGCTTCGCCAAAGATACATCGACCGGTAAATAAAATAAACCAAAAAACGAAAAAAAAGGGGTTGCAACACGAGGACTTCCCAGGGGGTCACCCATCCTAGTACTACTCTTGCCCAAGCACGCTTAACTGCGGAGTTCTGATGGGATCCGGTGCATTAGTGCGGTCGGAGTGTTACAGAAAAGCTGGTATCAGAGCTCATGGTTATAGGGAATTAGGTTATTAGTAAAATTTTGACCTAGTCTATAACCTTTCTAGGACCCTAACACAAGTTATCTTGTGATTAGATTCTTAATACAATACTATCACCTATCCTTAGGTGATTACCAAAAACAAATACATAAATTTCAACTTCATTTGAAAACCAATCATCTATCCTTAGATGATTTGTTTTTAGGCCTTATGCCTTTAAAGTTCTCAAATCTCGTCAAAGTTTGGGTCTTAATAATGTGAACACGTGCAATCTGGAAGGGTGGGTGCCTGCACCCTGAGTTTTCTGTCTAAGGCTAGAGTGTTCGTATAAATCCACATAATTTGACCAGGAACTCTTACCTGGGAACTCTTGGGGTAAGTGTCCACTTATAGGCTAAAGCATGTCTTCGCGATACATTATAAAGACCCATTTACTTTGATTAGTCACTGTGTCGTTTGTTTGTTTTAGGTAACGAACAAATGACCACAATCCCTATGCTTCATCGATATTTCTTATAACATTCAGTTTTGATTATCCAATATCATCTTACTTGTTCCCTTTCTTGATTTTTCCACTCTCTTTAGATGCCTCCTCATCGCAGTAATACTCAAAGGTTTGAACTGGCTGCTACCATCGCCCAACAAATAAGCACAATACTTTGTGGTACCATTGGGTTAGATGTCTCCATGTCTCATCTCAATGACGAGACTACTCATGAGGCACTGATGTGTGCAAAATGCAACATATAAATTACATCAATTGTGGCATAAAACTAACCCTTTTATAGTACTAATGTTGGAAAAAGTGTGCTTTTGTCTTCCTTTTGTATTTTCAGGATTAAATGAGCTCAAATTAACAAAAGAAGCAAAAAGGCAGCTAAATCTAACATAAATACAAGAAAATGAACAAACATGGCATGCCCGACCTCACCAAAAGCATCTTCCCAAGCAAAGCAAAACAAGAGAACAGAAGGCTGAACACGCCCTGTGTTCAGTGAACACGGGGGCGTGCCCAAGTGCCAGCATAAAAGACAAAGCTATAAAAGCTTCTATCGCCCACCACGGGGCCGTGCTCAGCGGACACGGGGCCGTGGTCAACTATAAGATTCGCAGAATCCAGGTAAATCTTGATAGTACAGATATGCTTCTGCACACGGGGGTGATGTGCGATAAAGTGTTATATATATTAGGTGTATATTTTAAGCCCTTTTTAACACTTATTTTTAGCCAAGTTTTAAATTTATAAAACACGATATTTTACTAACACTAAACACACATATGGGCAAGTGCACCCATCGTGAGCGTAGTATAGCGTTGGTAAGATACCGAGGTCGTCCAAGGTCACAAGAGCTTTTAGTACCGGTTTATCCTCAACGTCTAATCAAAATAAAAAGTTTAGAAAAAGGTTTTAAACTAAGAAAAATAAAAACTAACTAAAATGCTGAAAATAAAAATAAAATAAAAACAGATAGACAAGATGAATCACTTGGTTCCGACTCGTATCTAGTATAACCTTTGATTATTTCCGCACTTTTGCACATAATTAAGAGATTATCTTAGTTATTGTAGTAGGCCCCTCTTTTGAAGGTGACGTTACCCTCACCCCAGTAGTTTGAGTCAGCAAGGATACAATCCTAAAAGGGTAGATTATTGGAAGATAATGAATTAAGTTATTAATGCAGTATTATGGTAGGCCCCGCTTTTGGCGGTGACGTTACCCTCGACTAAGTAGTCTGAGTCAGCAGGGATACAGTCCTAAATAGCCGGGTTATAGTATTAATAGTAGTTAACTTATGAGGGGATCAAAGAGTTTGGACCCCCGCCATCCAATACCGTGAAGCATTGAAGGAGGTCCTACTAAATTTGACCCAGGTCCATTGCAGGACCTCTAAACGCTGAACAATGGCAAGACCTTTACCAAACCGTTCCCTTAACCCCCGACCAGGTAGCCAACATATCTCCATATAGACCGTGGAGATATGAATGGTGAAAATCCTTTATTTTATATAGACAGTAAAATAATGCCAAGACACCACGGAAAAACGATAAGGAAAGATCACCTTCAACATAAGTAACTAGTTATTAAAGTCATTAATACAAAACCAAATAAAAAGTGCAAAAGATTAGAAATAAAAAGTATTATACTAGACACTTTGTCTTCACCAAGTGATGTAAGAGACTTAGGCAAACATGGCCTTGATTGTCAAGAACTCTTACGATCAATCTTGGATCCCGAGACGACTCACACACTCTACGATGGACAATGGATGATGGTGGTGGATGATGGTGTTGTGATGGTGGTGGGTGGTGGATGAAGTGTGAGAGAGGTGGTGTGCCAAGGGATGGGTTGAAATGAAACCAAGCACTCCTATTTATAGGCTGAACAGAGGGCTGGGCACGGCCCCGTGTCCGCTGGGCACGGCCCCGTGCCTGTCTGACACTCTCTCTCCTCATTAATTGTAATTCGCAATTACAATTAATGCGCCTGCTGTACTTTCGCCACGCCCCCGTGTTCACTGGGCACGGCCCCGTGGTGGGCAATAGAAGCTTCTATAGGTTTGTCTTTTCTGCTGCTTCTTGGGCACGGCCCCGTGCTGGCTGAGCACGGGGCGTGTTCAGTCTTCTGCCTTCTCTATTTTTCTTGGGAAGATGCCGTTGAGGGGTCGGGCAGTCCACTTATGTTCCTTTCCTTGTACTTATGTTGGATTTAGCTGTCTTTTTGCTTCTTTTGTGTTTTTGAGCTCATTTAATCCTGAAAATACAAAAGGAAGACAAAAACACTCTTTTTCCAATATTAGTACTTAAAAGGGTTAGTTTTATGCCTCATTTGATGTAATTTATATGTTGCATTTTGCACACATCAGGGGCGTGCCCAGCGGATACGGGGGCGTGGTCAACTAATACAAACAAACTGCAATTAATGAAGACAAAGAAGAGGATGGACACGGGGCCGTGCCCGAGCTTTTGTTCAGCCTATTGATGTATGTAAAATGCAACATATAAATTACATCATTTGAGGCATAAAACTAACCCTTTTTAAGTACTAATATTGGAAAAAGAGGGTTTTTGTCTTCCTTTTGTATTTTCAGGATTAAATGAGCTCAAAAACGCAAAAGATGCAAAAAGACAGCTAAATCCAACATAAATACAAGAAAAGGAATATTAGTGGACTGCCCGAACCCTCAACGGCACCTTCCAAAGCAAAATAGAGAAATCAGAAGACTGAACACGCCCCGTGCTCAGCCAGCACGGGGCTGTGCCCAAGAAGCAGCATAAAAGACAAATCTATAGAAGCTTCTATTGCCCATCACGGGGCCGTGCTCAGCGGACACGGGGGCGTGTCGAAAGTACAGCAGGCGCATTTATTGTAATTGCGAATTACAATTAATGAGGAGAGAGATTGTCAGACGGACACGGGGCCGTGCCCAGCGGACACGGGGCCGTGTCCAGCTCTCTGTTCATCCTATAAATAGGAGTGCTTGGATTCATTTCATCTCATCCCTTGGCACACCACCTCTCTCACACTTCATCCACCACCCACCACCATCACAACACCATCATCCACCACCATCATCCATTGTCCATCATAGAGTGTGTGAGTCGTCTCGGGATCCAAGATTGATCGTAAGAGTTCTTGACAATCAAGGCCATGTTTGCCTAAGTCTCTTACATCACTTGGTGAAGACAAAGTGTCTAGTATAATACTTTTTATTTCTAATCTTTTGCACTTTTTATTTGGTTTTGTATTAATGACTTTAATAACTAGTTACTTATGTTGAAGGTGATCTTTCCTTATCGTTTGTCCGTGGTGTCTTGGCATTATTTTACTATCTA
This sequence comes from Helianthus tuberosus, assembly GCA_030545235.1. Classification (NCBI taxonomy): domain Eukaryota; kingdom Viridiplantae; phylum Streptophyta; class Magnoliopsida; order Asterales; family Asteraceae; genus Helianthus; species Helianthus tuberosus. The sequence goes on from CM060365.1 coordinate 143,348,780, forward strand.
TATAAAATAAAGGATTTTCACCATTCATATCTCCACGGTCTATATGGAGATATGTTGGCTACTTGGTAGGGGGTTAAGGGAACGGTTTGGTAAAGGTCTTGCCATTGTTCAGCGTTTAGAGGTCCTGCAATGGACCTGGGTCAAATTTAGTAGGACCTCCTTCAATACTTCACGGTATTGGATGGCGGGGGTCCAAACTCTTTGATCCCCTCATAAGTTAACTACTATTAATACTATAACCCGGCTATTTAGGACTGTATCCCTGCTGACTCAGACTACTTAGCCGAGGGTAACGTCACCGCCAAAAGCGGGGCCTACCACAATACTGCATTAATAACTTAATTCATTATCTTCCAATAATCCACCCTTTTAGGATTGTATCCCTGCTGACTCAAACTACTGGGGTGAGGGTAACGTCACCTTCAAAAGAGGGGCCTACTACAATAACTAAGATAATCTCTTAATTATGTGCAAAAGTGCGGAAATAATCAAAGGTTATACTAGATACGAGTCGGAACCAAGTGATTCATCTTGTCTATCTGTTTTTTATTTTATTTTTATTTTCAGCATTTTAGTTAGTTTTTAATTTTCTTAGTTTAAAACATTTTTCTAAACTTTTATTTTGGTTAGACGTTGAGGATAAACCGGTACTAAAAGCTCTTGTGTCCTTGGACGACCTCGGTATCTTACCAACGCTATACTACACTCAACGATGGGTGCACTTGCCCATATGTGTGTTTAGTGTTAGTGAGATATCGTGTTTTATAAATTTAAAACTTGGTTAAAATAAGTGTTAAAAAAGGGCTTAAAATAAACACCTAATATATACGACACTTCGCACGCATCAAGTTTTTGGCGCCGCTGCCGGGGACACAAGGATTTTAAGAAAGTTCGGAATCAACGGCCTAATCATCTTTTATTTTTTTCTTTTTATTTTTAGGATTTTCTTAGTTTTTCAGCTTCTGCAGAGCTCAGCACGGGTCGTGCCCGCTGAACACGCCCCCGTGCTCAATCATTGGAACTGGCAATCCTGTTTTACATTAGACAGTAAGCTGAACACGGGGCCATGCCCAGCCAACACGCCCCCGTGCCCAAGTTTCAGTTACTGAAAACAGAACCGTTAGATCCCGGCGGTTGGTAATTTCTGACATAAACATGAGTGATAGTAATTATTTTTACTTTCGGCACTCTTATGGTACGTGGTGTCAATTATGTGGTGGCAAACATGAAGAAGTAAAATGCTACTTCCTAAATTATAGGCCCCACTACATGGACCCACCAACATCTTACAACCTTAAGAGGGGCGAAAGTAAAAATAAACACTATTTCTCCCTCGAATGCGCCCAGCCAGATATTCTAGGGGAAATGCTCCTTGATGAGTTATTTCAACTAGAAAAGCTAGTTCAGAATTGGTTAGAAGAGCTTAAGAAGGATTTTATTGATCCACCCCAAGACGATAACCATGAAGAAATGTTGGAACCGCATTCCGACAACCTCGTTGCTCCCGAAAATACCTTCGTACCTAGCAAAGACTTGGACGATAGTCGTCCCTTTGTCGATTGTGCCGTGAAGGACTCTCCATCGACTTTGTTCGGTGCATACATAGACCTGAGCGATTCGACATACACCTTCTTTAACAAGAGCCCGGAAAAGGGTTGGACTTGTCCACCTAGAATGAAAATAGGAATTACCCTCACCGACAACCTCTTGCGTTCTCGCCTTAGTCTAGGACAATTAAGGTATATTAGGCACTTTGGGGTTGTTCCAACCAGTAAGGAACCACCCGATGTCGATAAGATCCTTGAAGTGGAAAAACTCCATAAAGCAGCCTCCAGACACGGGGCCGTGTCCAGGTCAACACGCCCCCGTGCTCACTAAAAAGGATTCTCTGCTGATTTGGTCAGAATACGGACAAAATGTGTCAGGATTTCCTCTGAACACGGGGCCGTGTCCAGTCAACACGGGGCCGTGCCCAGTGCGCTGTCGTTTTCTTTAAATGCAGCCTGATTCCTGCTCATTTTGACCACCTCAATTGACAGAGATCCCTGGGATTTTCACTCATACCATCCTAGGTAAGTGTTAAAAGAAGGTTCCAAAGGACCCTCTTGTCCCTTCCACTTTTATTCATTTCCTCCTCTTTCAAAATTTTTCAAAAAAATTCCTCCATGGAAGCTTGGAAATCCCTTGATTCCAACCCTCTATGTGAAGTTTGTAAGATTATTTGCTAAAGATTCTTGCTTAAAGTTAGTTGTATAACTTTGTTTTAAATTATCTGAGCTTAAAACCCAGATAGAAATCATAAAAATAATTTAAAACTCCAAGATTCTTTAGCCAAAAATCCTGCAGACAAATGGACACGGGGCCGTGCTCAACGAGCACGGGGCCGTGTCCAGGGGCTCTGTTTTGTAAAAATTTAGCTTTCTTCGGTTTCCTTCACAGAAAATGGCAAGCAGAACAAGCGGATCATCTTCAAGAAATAACCGACAAGGGAGGAGATCTTCAACAGCAGAAGACTCTCTTGTAAACTATGTTTACGCTCTAAGGGAGGCTATTGATGAAATGACGGGAGTGGAAGAAGCATTGGTCGACCGTATCAACCATCTTACAGTAGGGCTGGAGGGCTGTCTCCATGAAGTAAACCTCTTGCACCAGAGGTTGAACCTTCTCGCCTCCCCGCCTTTGGTGCCTATAATAACCCAAAGGGCGTGGAACATGGTGCCCGAAGTTGTCATTCCAGCCGAATGGTACGCCATGCACCAAGAGCTTCCGCGAAGAGTGGTGCAAGGAGTCCCGGTGAATGTTCCCCCTCAGCCACCAGCAGCGGAGGAAAATGAAGCCGCATTCTTCTTTCCTAGGGAAATCGAAGAATGGCTTTAAACAACGTGTAGGGAAGAATTCGTTCGGCTAAAAGTCCTACTATATCGGGAAGCCATTCTCGAAATTTTCTTAAAATAGTAGAACTCCTTATGATAACCTCGTGTACCTGCTGGCCTATTTAGTTAAGTTTTAGTTTTATTTTAATTTATGACTATGTAAGTTCTCTCTATGATGAAATGAAATGATGGTTTTAAGGTTTGGATGGTTTGTAATGAATAAAACACACTCATGGTGGTAAAGGATGGAAAAAGGAACGAGAAAAATGATCCCATGCACAAGAACAAGGCAACCCGACAATTCTCTCCATTCCAGAAGGTTCAACACGGGCCGTGCCCAACCAACACGGCCCCGTGCCGAACCACCTGCAGAAAAACGCCCAGTACAGGTACCTGGACACGGGCCGTGTTCACCCAACACGCCCCCGTGTCCAGACTTCTGTTTCTCTTATTTTAATTTTGTTACTGGCACTTGAACACGGGGCCGTGCCCGGACAACACGGGGCCGTGTTCAGTGCCCAGTAACACAAAATTTTTGCTTTTTAAAAACTATTTTACACATCTAATCAACCTAAAAATTTATTTTTGGGACACATTGAGGACAATGTGTAATTTAAGTGTGGGGGGGATGCTAAAACCTTGAATTTTGCAAGTCCTAAATACAAGCCTTACACAAAACTCTATTGGAACCGCTAATCACCCCAAATTTTTTCAAAAATTTCATTTTTTTTACTTGTCTAGGTTTAACTCGGGAAATTCAAGTTCTCAAAAAGGTTATATTTTTACAAATTTACAACCGATAGCGTAGTGATAAAAAGAACCAACATAAGAAAATTATGAAAAGGCATAGCAAACTTATTTAAAATTTGATTATATATACTTGATCACATAAAAACCCATTCCCACAAAAGTGAGTTTTGAGCCTTTATTGAGCACACAATTACATATCATTTGACTAAATGCTCATTTTTCGTTTCTTGTGTGAATAGCCGCTTGGTTCTTACGACTCTAGAACTTGCCATGACAATACATTCCCGGTCCTTATCAACTTAAACCCGAGTAAGTAAATGATGGAGGCATTAGGACTAACCCTTTTTATTTCTACACCATTATTTTTCTTTTTCTTTTACCACCTACCCAAAAAAAAAAAATCCCCCTAGTTAGCCCCTTTGAGCCTAAACCTTTTCGTTTCATCACCCAAACAAAAACCCTTTTACCCACCAAAACCTTTTTCATTTTTAACCCTTTCTTTTAGTAACAAGTTCGGTTCTTCGTGAAAAAAAAATGTGTGATAAGGATGAAGCAAAAAGAAAATAAACAAACAAGTTAATCAAAAATAACTTAGTTTGAATAAAAGCTTCATCAAAATAAAAAGTTGCAAAAATACGAAAACCGACACTTGTTACGCTTTTTGCCATTTTTCTACTAACCACTAACCCAACCACCTACCTTTAACCCTAGCCTAACCCTTAACCCACAAAGTCCTCTTGATATCTACAAAGGTATAAAAGTTAAAAAGGAGGAGGATTGATTTCTTGGCAAGCCTATAGTAGGAATAAGTTCCATGCCGCTCTCGAGTGATTCACTAAAAATACACTTTCGGCCGAGTGTGAGTGATTTAGCTGTCTTTTTGCTTCTTTTGTGTTTTTGAGCTCATTTAATCCTGAAAATACAAAAGGAAGACAAAAACACTCTTTTTCCAATATTAGTACTTAAAAGGGTTAGTTTTATGCCTCATTTGATGTAATTTATATGTTGCATTTTGCACACATCAGGGGCGTGCCCAGCGGATACGGGGGCGTGGTCAACTAATACAAACAAACTGCAATTAATGAAGACAGAGAAGAGGATGGACACGGGGCCGTGCCCGAGCTTTTGTTCAGCCTATTGATGTATGTAAAATGCAACATATAAATTACATCATTTGAGGCATAAAACTAACCCTTTTTAAGTACTAATATTGGAAAAAGAGTGTTTTTGTCTTCCTTTTGTATTTTCAGGATTAAATGAGCTCAAAAACGCAAAAGAAGCAAAAAGACAGCTAAATCCAACATAAATACAAGAAAAGGAATATTAGTGGACTGCCCGAACCCTCAACGGCACCTTCCAAAGCAAAATAGAGAAATCAGAAGACTGAACACGCCCCGTGCTCAGCCAGCACGGGGCCGTGCCCAAGAAGCAGCATAAAAGACAAATCTATAGAAGCTTCTATTGCCCATCATGGAGCCGTGCTCAGCGGACACGGGGGCGTGTCGAAAGTACAGCAGGCGCATTTATTGTAATTGCGAATTACAATTAATGAGGAGAGAGATTGTCAGACGGACACGGGGCCATGCCCAGCGGACACGGGGCCGTGTCCAGCTCTCTGTTCAGCCTATAAATAGGAGTGCTTGGATTCATTTCATCTCATCCCTTGGCACACCACCTCTCTCACACTTTATCCACCACCCACCACCATCACAACACCATCATCCACCACCATCATCCATTGTCCATCATAGAGTGTGTGAGTCGTCTCGGGATCCAAGATTGATCGTGAGAGTTCTTGACAATCAAGGCCATGTTTGCCTAAGTCTCTTACATCACTTGGTGAAGACAAAGTGTCTAGTATAATACTTTTTATTTCTAATCTTTTGCACTTTTTATTTGGTTTTGTATTAATGACTTTAATAACTAGTTACTTATGTTGAAGGTGATCTTTTCTTATCGTTTGTCCGTGGTGTCTTGGCATTATTTTACTGTCAATATAAAATAAAGGATTTTCACCATTCATATCTCCACGGTCTATATGGAGATATGTTGGCTACCTGGTAGGGGGTTAAGGGAACGGTTTGGTAAAGGTCTTGCCATTGTTCAGCGTTTAGAGGTCCTGCAATGGACCTGGGTCAAATTTAGTAGGACCTCCTTCAATACTTCACGGTATTGGATGGCGGGGGTCCAAACTCTTTGATCCCCTCATAAGTTAACTACTATTAATACTATAACCCGGCTATTTAGGACTGTATCCCTGCTGACTCAGACTACTTAGCCGAGGGTAACGTCACCGCCAAAAGCGGGGCCTACCACAATACTGCATTAATAACTTAATTCATTATCTTCCAATAATCCACCCTTTTAGGATTGTATCCCTGCTGACTCAAACTACTGGGGTGAGGGTAACGTCACCTTCAAAAGAGGGGCCTACTACAATAACTAAGATAATCTCTTAATTATGTGCAAAAGTGCGGAAATAATCAAAGGTTATACTAGATACGAGTCGGAACCAAGTGATTCATCTTGTCTATCTGTTTTTTATTTTATTTTTATTTTCAGCATTTTAGTTAGTTTTTAATTTTCTTAGTTTAAAACATTTTTCTAAACTTTTATTTTGGTTAGACGTTGAGGATAAACCGGTACTAAAAGCTCTTGTGTCCTTGGACGACCTCGGTGTCTTACCAACGCTATACTACACTCAACGATGGGTGCACTTGCCCATATGTGTGTTTAGTGTTAGTGAAATATCGTGTTTTATAAATTTAAAACTTGGCTAAAATAAGTGTTAAAAAAGGGCTTAAAATAAACACCTAATATATACGACACTTCGCACGCATCACCTATAAATAGGAGTGCTTGGCTCAAGCTCAAACCATCCCTTGGCACACCACCTCTCTCACACTTCACCCACCACCCACCACCACCATAACACCATCCACCACCATCATCCATTGTCCATCATAGAGTGTGTGAGTCGTCTCGGGATCCAAGATTGATCGTAAGAGTTCTTGACAATCAAGGCCATGTTTGCCTAAGTCACTTACATCACTTGGTGAAGACAAGTGTCTAATGTAATACTTTTTTATTTTTAATCTTTTCGCACTTTTTAATTGGTTATGTATTAATGACTTTAATAACTAGTTTCTTATGTTGAAGGTGATTTTTCCTTATCGTTTGTCCATGGTGTCTTGGCATTATTTTACTGTCTATATAAAATAAAAGATTTTCACCATTCATATCTCCACGGTCTATATGGAGGTATGTTGGCTACCTGGTCGGGGGTTAAGGGAACGGTTTGGTAAGAGTCTTGCCTTGTTCAGTGTATAGATCCTGCAAGGACGTGGGTCAAATTTAGTAGGACCTCCTTCAATACCTACCTGTATTGGATGGCGGGGGTCCAAACTCTTTGATCCCCTCATATGTAAGCTACGATTAATATATTAACCCGGCTACTTAGGACTGTATCCCTGCTGACTCAGACTACGTAACGTCACCTTCAAAAGAGGGGCCTACCGCAATATGCATTAATAACTTAATTAATTATCTTCCAATAATCCGACCCTTTAGGATTGTATCCTTGCTGACTCAAACTACTGGGTTGAGGGTAACGTCACCTTCAAAAGAAGGGCCTACTACAATAACTAAGATAATCTCTTAAAAAGTGCAAAAGTGCGAAAATAATCAAAGGTTACACTATATACGAGTCGGAGCCAAGTGATTCATCTTGTCTATCTGTTTTTCTTTTTATTTTATTTTCAGCATTTTAGTTAGTTTTTATTTTTCTAGTTTCAAAACCTTTTTCTAACTTTTTAATTTGATTAGACGTTGAGGATAAACCGGTACTAAAAGCTCTTGTGTCCTTGGACGACCTCGGTATCTTACCAACACTATACTACGCTCATGATGGGTGCACTTGCCCATATGTGTGTTTAGTGTTAGTAAATATCATGTTTTATAAATTTAAAACTTGGCTAAAGAAAGTGTAAAAGGGCTTAAAATATACTTAAACTTATATACACACTTCACACGCATCAGGCACCTAAGAAGACCAAAGTCAAGCCTTCAAGAAAACCAAGGAAGCGTAAAGCTTCAAAGAAACTTACAATGATTGCTCCAAATCTGCCTACCCAAGTGGGACCTAGCCAGGTGACCGCGCCACCAGCTAAGAAGCCATACAAAGGAAAGGCTCCTCTGTGCAATCATTGCAACCACCATCATCCGAATCAAACACCGTGTCACAAATGTACCCACTGTGGACGATTGGGACATCTGGTAAATGCATATGGTCTTGCTACCCAAAACCAAACAGTGGCAAACCCTACTGCTGCTCAACCACCATATCCACCTGGATCATGCTACAACTGTGGTGACCTTACTCACTATCGAAACAATTTCCCAAAACTTGTTAATGCAAATCCAGCCTGTGGACGAGTATTTAAACATAAATGAGGCTCATGCAGATGACAATGCAGCAGTGAACAATTAAACTTTTATATTTTCCTTGTTGTTATCTATGAAACTCAAAACATTTCAGTTTGTATATAAATAAATTTGTTATTTCAATTTTATTTACAAAACCAATGTGGTTACGTGTATGTGTGATATACCCCTACAATACCAACACCAAGGAACAATATTCCTTGCAAATCAAACTACTCTCGTAAGTTTCTTCCATTTCGTAATCACTCGCGGTCTCCATAAAAATCCTAAGTACTCGTTTCTCCTAAAGAAAACAAAGTACAAGGTGCAAGTTATGACTCTTAACAAATACTCGAAATACCACTTTAAATCCCTAAGGGTATTTTCATGAGTCCTTAATTAGACTTATGTTATATATCTATGTGCTTATTATATGATTTTAAAAAGACATCTTACATGATTTCAAGGGCGTTTCACATGGTTTTAAAAAAACATCTTATAAACATATCTACATAAAATACCTACTGCATGATTTCAAAAATATTATCCATGTTTTCCAAAAATCCCATACATAATTTTAAAGACATTTCACTTAATCTCAAAACATTTCAACATGGCATATTTACCTAATATATCTAGTGCATGATTTCAAGAACATTATATATGATTTCAGAAACATTAAGCATGTTTCAAGGATCCAATGCATAGTTTTCAAAGACATTCTGCTTCGTATGCTTACCTAACATATCTAGCACATTGATTTCATATACACTTTTTCTTCGTATGTTTACTTAGCATACCTAGTGCGAGGTTTTCAAGACGATTTCGCTACACAATCCCAAATCCTTATAAGATCTTCCTATATTTATGATTATATTCTTGAGGATGTTTAAAGTACTAATTGAAGTCCTTAATTGGATTCCTTGTGTACTTTAAATGCATATGTGCAGCTGATGAACAAGTTAATAACCAAATTGACGACCAAATTGACGATTATGCGACTATGTGTTTATGTGTTTAGATGATTCAAATGCTCGTTATCCAAATCCTTGTAAAATCTTGCATATTTTCATATGCTAGATTTCTCAGAGGGATATCCAAAGTACTATCTTGAATCCTTAAGGGACTTTTCTAGGTAAATAGTCAGACTCTTGGATTCCAAAGTGCTTTTCCTAAACAATTATTTGATACAAAGTTAAAGCGACCCTTTGGTGGTTCATTCAAAGAGATCGTTCGTCGATCTAGTTAAAGAGATCGGTCATTGATCTAGTTAAAGAAACCATCTAGTGGTCTAGTCAAGTCATTTCATGTTTGTTCGTTTGATATTTTTTCCCCTACACATCATAAAATGAACTGTGCGGACTGTGCAAGGAATTACGTAATTATGGATGCATACATAATTATGGAATTCAGTGCATAGAAACCACAACAAGTTTTGTCACATGTTGAAACCTATAGTAAAAAGGATAACGAAACGGGAACAATGTAATAAGGACATGGTGGATACGCCGCTAGTACTTCCTATATATATATAAGTGTTCCTTATTACATTGTAAGCGTGGCGTTATTTAAGTTGCTAGAAGTTCTGGACCTGGACCAATGTTGTTTTATCTTACATTCTCCGACTTCAACTTCTAGCACACACAAGTTTCCTATAATAGTCTTCATGGGAAAAGTTCTTCCATCAGTTGTTCAAAACTCCAAAGTTCACACTCTTTTCGAGTTATTTTACAACAAAGAATTCCACTTTGGCATTTACATGACTCCCTTGAGGCTTGGTACCATCTTACATCTGTCGATTTGAGTGAAGTCTAAATCTTCTGATCTGAACACATTCCTATAGACAACAGATGAGTACTAATAACAAAATTTCGCTGGTAATCCAAACGTGGTCAGAGTTTTACTCAGGAAATGAAGGATTTATTTTAAAGCGAAACATCTGCACCTTTCCCACAAGTTTCCTCTAATTAAATTTCGGGACGAAATTTCCAAAAGTAGGGGAGACTGTGACATCTGTGTATTTTAACCCTTGTACTGTTCGGAACAACTTTGTGTTTAATGAAATATGACGTTTTAATTTCAATATTTGTTTAATTATTTGTGGCATTAGTACGTTTTCAATCATTGTTCAATTCCGAACTCTCAAACCTGTTCTGGAAGTAAAATCATAAACCGTTACGTAAACATAATCAGTTTAACGTGACGTCCACTCCGGAACTGTGACATAAGCCAAACATACCCTAAATACCCTTTACATAACTTAGAAATAAGTTTTGAAGGATTCGGTATGGCAAAAACATGTTTATTCGAACTTTAGAACTAATTGCGACAAAACTGCGAAACGAATGTTGGTGACCGCCCGGATAATATTTAAATCCTGAAAATATTCTGTTATGATTAAAATTTTATTTTTAATCAGGATCGTGTTGAAAAATAAATTAAAACGCTTGAAAACATTATTTTTCAAAGTTTAAGCGTGTACCGCGTGTTACTGCGTAACACAGTACTTCTACTGCAAAACGCAGACAACGCAGCCACTCTCGGCAACTGAAATTTATTTCAGTAATAATTTGGTGAGTTTATTTTTATAGAATAATAAAAATAATTTAAAACGCTATAAACCGGGATTTAAACCCTAGATAAAATACCCGGTACCTAGTTAAATACCTGTTTTTATCTAATTTACCAATCAAAATTACATTTAACCCCCCCCCCCTTCAAATTTACGGTCACCTTATGTGGCCCCCACCAAAATATTTCCTAGGTCTTGCAATATCATATTTGATCTTTCTTGGATACACTTGGAGATTTTGTGATCTTGGAAGATTTGATTTAGATCATGGCCTATATATACTCCATACTTACACTCAACACTACACTCTCCTTCTCTCCTCTCCCCCAAAACCGTAACCCCACCATCACCCCCATCTTCATCTTCTTCAACCTTGTTCTTGATAATCAAGCTCTATTCCAAGCAAATTTCAAGTTGGTGTGAAGATCCAAAGGAGTTTCCAAGGTGTTTTCAAGTGATTTCAAGCTCCAAATCATCAAAATCTCATCCAAAAACTTACTTGAATCTTGAAGGTATAAAGTTTATGTTTAAATCATACTTTTGATTCTTGGTTGTTCTTGATGATTTGAAGTTTCTCTTGAATCTTGGAATTTTTCACAAACTTGAAATTCTAAAAAGAAATGGGTCTTGATACAAAATAAAAATGGTGATGTATATGTGTGTATATAACCGTACATATATGTGTGTATATGAGTTTTGAGTTGAGTTGATTTTTGATAAATACTTGTCAAGGATGTTTGCTTGTATGAACAAGATTATGTACAAACATTTTAGGGATATAAAGGAGTGATTGAATCATGAGTTATACTTTGGAATAATGTTAGTATTTTGACATGTAAATGGCCAAAAATTTATTAGACATATTTGAGATTTTTTAAGTTGTTGCTTGTTCTTGAATGATAGTTAAAGTGCAAGTGTTTGATGATTTGTGCATGATATGATGAATGTCCAATTAAATCAGCTAATAAACATGAATAAATCACATGTTTGATGCATCTAAACTCATATGAAATGATGATGATATGATAGTGTGCTTTAGACACTTGTACATAAGAATACATGTTGATTTAAAGCTCAAGAAATGATAAAAAAAAATGATTGTATGACAAAATGTTTTAGAACAGATTATAAACACTAAAAATAACATTATTTGGTATATTATAATGGCATGAAATTTTGGCATAGGTTTGATAGCTTTGCATGTTGTACATATAGCTTAGAAAGTGGTAAAATATGTGAAATTTGCATGATTTGTGTGCTTTATGTGAGACCTGCACTATCATGAGTATAACCACTATTTTATTCAGTAAATAACATGGGTTATGTTAAAATATCAAGTCATTTCGATTTGGGATGGTTAGGGTAACGTTTGATGCAAAACTATGCGGTAAAACGGTTAAAAATCGGCTTTTCGGAGGATTTTTATAAAACTGTTTTAGATCAGTAAGTAAACTGATATTTTTGATATAAAAATAAGTATTTTAACTTATATTAAGTTTACTTGGTGTTTGGTTAGTCATACATGACTTCCGGCGCCCAAAAACGTTACCGAATCACTAAAATACTTGTTTTTCAACATACACTATAATGGGTTGTTCATGGGTAAAATTTTATGTGTTACAATGTGTTATGTGTTTTATAATATGTATATGATGACATTTTAATACTTGACAAAAATTATGTGTATTACGCTATTATTAGTATGTTACATTTGAGTATATATATTATGACGCGCAAATCGTAGATATATTGCTTATAACATAATGAGGGTCACCAATAAAATCGTTCAAGTCGCAAAGTTTCTAAAATATATATATGAACTCATATATATATATATATATATATATATATATATATATACACCAATATAATCAAAAATAATAACTTTTAGAGAAAATCTCAAAGTTATGTGAAAATTCTAAGTATCGGAGAAACTTATGTATTTTTGTGAGTTTTTTATTATTAAATCGTTCTTATTTAATTTAGGACGAATAAAAAATTTGAGAGATTGTGTTAACATATAAAAACGCACCCAAAGGTGAGTACATAGTTCCCCTATTTTACGTGTTCAAATGTTTTGGGGTGAAGCATATGTGCATAGCTTTACTTTTCTTTTCATGACATTATACATGTTTTATTACATATTACATATAATACATTATTTCAAAGACATTTTATTGGCATATTGACTTAGTATGCCTATTACATGGTTTTACAAAGAAATTTTCATGACATGCTTACATTGAAAAAGACATTTGGTATGTTTAACGGAGTAGTACATTCATTAACATTGATCACGCCGCTCGGTAGTATGTAATAGCGCTATAGGACTTGACAAATCATGTTCCCGCTTTCTAGGTATTTCGTTAGGGGAATGACAGAATCCGAATACATTTTTGATAAACCTTGATCCTGATAAGGGTTTATCCGACAGTCTCAAGGCTTGAGTGTATGCGATAGACAAACCGTATAAATGTTCATATCGATAAAAGCAATGGTTTTCAGAACATAACTTTTGATTTAAACTTTTGGTTATTCAAAGACCTTGTTTTGTACATGATATTAGATTTCATAAGACATATGTTTATACTTGACATTAGAAATTGTTTACACATGACATTTGACATTTCAACAAGACATTATTTGATGGTTATTGATAAGTGCTTTTATTATGTTACATATCATAGCATTTTCTAAACCATTTCAACAAGGACAAGACATGACATATTTGTACATATTATTTTCATTTGGTTATCTATTTAACCGTACATAATCTTTTACATCATTCGATTTTCATATTGATTTTCTTATGATTTTATCAAAGAAAACATTTTCAATGGTTCATGACTACTTTACGTTAAACATTTCTTTAAACATTCAAAGTCATGAATCCTCAACACAAAACCTATGTTACTCACAGGCAATTTTATGCTGACGTATTTATTTTCACATATGTTTCAGGTTTTATTACGTGACGACTGTTGACTGGTTTACATAGGATGGACATAGGCCTTAGTAATTATAAGAACATGAACGACAATTGTAGTGTTTGTTGATCTAATTCCAAGACAGTGTAAATTATTATGTAATAAAACAATATTCTAAATTCCATGTGTTGTGAAACAATGATTCTGTAACACGACTCCCCGACGTTTCCGCCGCGGTTTGTTGTATTACGCGGTCGGGGTGTTGCACATCCTAGTACTACTCTCGCCCAAGCACGCTTAACTGCGGAGTTCTGATGGGATCAGGTGCATTAGTGCTGGTATGATCACAACCGAAAGAGTACCACCTCCTTATTCCTTTATATCTTTCCACGCCTTGATCCCATGCCCACCTATGCTCTCGGGCACGCCGTGCGCGCGCGCGCCTTTGTCTTAGCCTTCCTTTGACAAAAGCGGCCACTCCAGTCAATATGCTCTCACGCTTTCCAATAAACTAAGGACACGTCACGCCAACTCCTACGAGCGGGCCCGTCTGCCCATATCCGGCTCCCGCGCCGACGAGGCTTCGGCATGGTAAACCGCGTTTAATCGAAAGCGCGCCTCCGGGCACCCCGTAGCCCCGTTCACCACATCAACGGCTACTCGGATGCTACGCCAAAGATATATTGACCGGTAAATAAAATAAACCAAACAACGAAAAAAATGGGGTTGCATGACGAGGACTTCCCAGGGGGTCACCCATCCTTGTACTACTCTCGCCCAAGCACGCTTAACTGCGGAGTTCTGATGTGATCCGGCGCATTAGTGCTGGTATGATCGCAACCAAAAGAATACCACATCCTTATTCCTTTATACTTTTCCACGCCTTGATCCCATGCCCACCTATGCTCTCATGTGTGGCTTACGTTACGCGTCTCGGGCCCTCCGTGCGCGCGCGCGCGCCATTGTCATAGCCTTCCTTTGACAAAAGCGGCCACTCCCGTCAATAAGCTCTCACGCTTTCCAATAAACTAAGGACACGTCAGGCCAACGCCTACGAGCGTGCCCGTCTCCCCATATCTGGCTCCCGCGCCGACGAGCCTTCGGCACGTTGACCCGCGTTTAATCAAAAGCGCGCCTCAGGGCACCTCTTACCCCGTTCACCGCATCAACGGCCACTCGGATGCTACGCCAAAGATACATTGACCGGTAAATAAAATAAACCAAACAACGAAAAAAAGGGGGTTGCAAGACGAGGACTTCCCGGGGGGTCACCCATCCTAGTACTACTCTCGCCCAAGCACGCTTAACTGGGGAGTTCTGATGGGATCCGGTGCATTAGTGCTGGTATGATCGCAACCGAAAGAATACCACCTCCTTATTCCTTTATACCTTTCCACGCCTTGATCCATGCCCAGATATGCTCTCATGTGTGGCCTTCGTTACGCGTCTCGGGCCCGCCGTGAGAGCGCGCGCGCCTTCGTCATAGCCTTCCTTTGACAAAAGCGGCCGCTGCCGTCAATAAGCTCTCACGCTTTCCAATAAACTAAGGACACGTCAGGCCAACGCCTACGAGCGGGCCCGTCTCCCCATATCCGGCTCCCGCGCCGAGGAGCCTTCGGCACGGTAAACCGCGTTTAATCGAAAGCGAGCCTCCGGGCACCCCTTAGCCCCGTTCACCACATCAACGGCCACTCTGATGCTACGCCAAAGATACATCGACCGGTAAATAAAATAAACTAAACAACGAAAAAAAGGGGTTTCAACACGGGGACTTCCCAGGGGGTCACCCATCCTAGTACTACTCTCGCCCAAGCACGCTTAACTGCGGAGTTCTGATGCGATCCGGTGCATTAGTGCTGGTATGATCGCAACCGAAAGAATACCACCTCCTTATTCCTTTATACCTTTCCACGCCTTGATCCCATGCCCACCTATGCTCTCATGTGTGGCCTACGTTACGCGTCTCGGGCCTGCCGTGCGGGCGCGCGCCTTCGTCATAGCCTTCCTTTGACAAAATCGGCCCCTCCCGTCAACAAGCTCTCACTCTTTCCAATAAAATAAGGACTCGTCAGGCCAACGCCTACAAGCGGGCCCGTCTCCCCATATCCGGCTCCCGCGCCGACGGGCCTTCGGCACGGTGAACCGTGTTTAATCAAAAGCGCGCCTTCGGGCACCCCGTAGCCCCGTTCACCACATCAACGGCCATTCGGATGCTATGCCAAAGATACATAGACCGGTAATAAAATAAACCAAACAACGAAAAAAAAGGGGTTGCAACACGAGGATTTCCCTTGGGGTCACCCATCCTAGTACTACTCTCGCCCAAGCATGCTTAACTGCGGAGTTCTGATGGGATCCGGTGCATTAGTGCTGGTATGATCGCAACAGAAAGAATACCACCTCCTTATTCCTTTATACCTTTCCACGCCTTGATCCCATGCCCACCTATGCTCTCATGTGTGGCTTAAGTTACGCGTCTCGGACCCGCCGTGCGCGCGCGCCTTCGTTAAAGTGTTCCTTTGACAAAAGCGGCTACTCCCGTCAATAAGCTCTCACGTTTTCCAATAAACTAAGGACACGTCAGGCCAACGCCTACGAGCGGGCCCGTCTCCCCATATCCGGCTCCCGCGCCGACGAGCCTTGGGCACGGTAAACCGCGTTTAATCGAAAGCGCGCCTCCGGGCACCCCGTAGCCCCGTTCACCACATCAACGGCCACTCGGATGCTACGCCAAAGATACATTAACCTGTAAATAAAATAAACCAAACAACGAAAAAAATAGGGTTGCAAGATAAGGACTTCCCAGGGGGTCACCTATCCTAGTACTACTCCCGCCCAAGCACACTTAACTGCGGAGTTCTGATGGGATCCGGTACATTAGTGCTGGTATGATCGCAACCGAAAGAATACCACCTCCTTACTCCTTTATACCTTTCCACGCCTTGATCCATGCCCACCTATGCTCTCATGTGTGGCCTTCGTTACGCGTCTCGGGCCCGCCGTGCGCGCGCACGCCCTCGTCATAGCCTTCCTTTTACAAAAGCGGCCGCTCCCGTCAATAAGCTCTCACGCTTTCCAATAAACTAAGGACACGTCCGGCCAACGCCGACGAGCGGGCACGTCTCCCCATATCCGGCTCCCGCGCCGACGAGCCGTCGGCACGGTAAACCGCGTTTAATCGAAAGCGCCCCTCCGGGCACCCCGTAGCCCCGTTCACCACATCAACGGCCACTCGGATGCTACGCCCATGATACATCGACCGGTAAATAAAATAAACCAAACAACGAAAAAAAGGGGTTGCAACACGAGAACTTCCCAGGGGGTCACCCATCCTAGTACTACACTCGCCCAAACACGCTTAACTGCGGAGTTCTGATGGGATTCGGTGCATTAGTGCTGGTATGATCGCAACCGAAAGAATACCACCTGCTTATTCCTTTATACCTTTCCACGCCTTGATCCATGCCCACCTATGCTCTCATGTGTGGCCTTCGTTACGCGTCTCGGGCATGCGGTGCGCGTGCGCACGCCTTCGTCAAAGCCTTCCTTTGACAAAAGCGGCCACGCCCGTCAATAAACTCTCACGCTTTCCAATAAACTAAGGACACGTCAGGCCAACGCCTACGAGCGGGCCCGTCTCTCCATATCCGGCTCCCGCGCCGACGAGCCTTCGGCATGGTAAACCGCGTTTAATCGAAATCGCCCCTCCGGGCACCCCGTAGCCCCGTTCACCACATCAACGGACACTCGGATGCTACGCCAATGATACTTCGACCGGTAAATAAAATAAAACAAACAACGAAAAAAAAGGGGTTGCAACACGAGGGCTTCCCAGGGGGTCACCCATCCTAGTACTACTCTCGCCCAACCACGCTTAACTGCGGAGTTCTGATGGGATCCGGTGCATTAGTGCTGGTATGATCGCAACCGAAAGAATACCACCTCCTTGTTCCTTTATACCTTTTCACGCCTTGATCCATGCCCACCTATGCTCTCATGTGGCCTTCGTTACGCGTCTCGGGCCCGCCGTGCGCGCGCGCCATCGTCATAGCCTTCCTTTGACAAAAGCGGCCACTCCCGCCAATAAGCTCTCACGCTTTCCAATAAACTAAGGACACGTCAGTCCAACGCCTACGAGCGGGCCCGTTTCCCCATATCCGGCTCCCCCGCCGACGAGCCTTCGGCACGGTAAACCGCCTTTAATCGAAAGCGCCCCTCTGGGCACCCCGTAGCCCCGTTCACCACATCAACGGCTACTCGGATGCTACGCCAATAATACATCGACCGGTAAATAAAATAAACCAAACAATGAAAAAAAGGGATTGCAACACGAGGACTTCCCAGGGGGTCACCCATCCTAGTACTACTCTCGCCCAAGCACGCTTAACTGCGGAGTTCTGATGGGATCCGGTGCATTGGTGCTGGTATGATCGCAACCGAAAGAATATCACCTCCTTATTCCTTTATACATTTCCACGTCTTGATCCATGCCCACCTATGCTCTCATGTGTGGCCCTCGTTACGCGTCTCTGGCCCGCCGTGCGCGCACGCGCGCCTTCCTCATAGCCTTCCTTTGACAAAAGCGGCCACGCCCGTCAATAAACTCTCACGCTTTCCAATAAACTAAGGACACGTCAGGCCAACGCCTACGAGCGGGCCCGTCTCTCCATATCCGGCTCCCGCGCCGACGAGCCTTCGGCATGGTAAACCGCGTTTAATCGAAATCGCCCCTCCGGGCACCCCGTAGCCCCGTTCACCACATCAACGGCCACTCGGATGCTACGCCAATGATACTTCGACCGGTAAATAAAATAAAACAAACAACGAAAAAAAAGGGGTTGCAACACGAGGGCTTCCCAGGGGGTCACCCATCCTAGTACTACTCTCGCCCAAGCACGCTTAACTGCGGAGTTCTGATGGGATCCGGTGCATTAGTGCTGGTATGATTGCAACCGAAAGAATACCACCTCCTTGTTCCTTTATACCTTTCCACGCCTTGATCCATGCCCACCTATGCTCTCATGTGGCCTTCGTTACGCGTCTCGGGCCCGCCGTGCGCGTGCGCGCCATCGTCATAGCCTTCCTTTGACAAAAGCGGCCACTCCCGCCAATTAGCTCTCACGCTTTCCAATAAACTAAGGACACGTCAGGCCAACGCCTACGAGCGGGCCCGTCTCCCCATATCCGGCTCCCCCGCCGACGAGCCTTCGGCACGGTAAACCGCTTTTAATCGAAAGCGCCCCTCCGGGCACCCCGTAGCCCCGTTCACCACATCAACGGCCACTCGGATGCTACGCCAATGATACATCGACCGGTAAATAAAATAAACCAAACAATGAAAAAAAGGGATTGCAACACGAGGACTTCCCAGGGGGTCACCCATCCTAGTACTACTCTCGCCCAAGCACGCTTAACTGTGGAGTTCTGATGGGATCCGGTGCATTAGTGTTGGTATGATCGCAACCGAAAGAATATCACCTCCTTATTCCTTTATACATTTCCACGTCTTGATCCATGCCCACCTATGCTCTCATGTGTGGCCTTCGTTACGCGTCTCTGACCCGCCGTGCGCGCGCGCGCGCCTTGGTCATAGCCTTCCTTTTACAAAAGCGGTTGCTCCCATTAATAAGCTCTCACGCTTTCCAATAAACTAAGGACACGTCCGGCCAACGCCTACGAGCGGGCCCGTCTCCCCATATCCGGCTCCCACGCCGACGAGCGTTCAGCACGGTAAACCGCGTTTAATCGAAAGCTCCCCTCCGGGCACCCCGTAGCCCCGTTCACCACATCAACGGCCACTCGGATGCTACGCCAATGATACATCGAACGGTAAATAAAATAAACCAAACAACGAAAAAAAAGGGGTTGCAACACGAGGACTTCCCAGGGGGTCACCCATCCTAGTACTACTCTCGCCCAAGCACACTTAACTGCGGAGTTCTGATGGGATCCGGTGCATTAGTGCTGGTATGATCGCAACTAGGGATGGCAACAAAACCCGAACCCGATGGGAAAACCCGATACCCGAAACATACCGGACGGGTATGCGGTCGGGTAATCGGGTTTGGGACCGGGTATGGGATTTGTTTTAAAAATTTGGGACGGGTATCGGATTTGGTGTTATACCCGTTTACCCGACCCGATTACCCGATTATATATACCCGTTTACCCGATTCTCTATACTCGTTAACCCGTTAACATACTCCATATAAATAGGTAATTTTTTTTAAATTATAATGTATTATATATTTAGTCCCAAATCCTAAAAAAGTAATTCCCGCACAATTATAGATATATATTGAGTTATCTTAGTTAATAACCCTCAAATCCCAAAAGAGATTCAGCATGTGGACAAGGTTTTTGGCTGGATGTGCTTTTTTTTGGTGAACACAAACTACTGAAACTGAAATGGAGGATCAAGGATGGACCTATTTAACTTGATTATATATTAGGCTTTTATATCAGAATTACATAACTGTTTTGGTTCCTTTGAATGTATATTGGTTAAAGTATTACCATAGCTTCTTTTAAATATGTATTGGTTTAAAAATGAACTAAAATTGATGGTGGTAGCCTACTAGCCTATGATTTTTATCACGTTCCAGCCTTTTGTATTGGTTTCAAACTCGGCATACATTGATTTTTACTCGTTGATATCCGATGATTATGCCCGATACCCGAAACCCGCAAGCATACCCGAAACCCGTGGGTATACCCGACACCCGACGGGTAATTACCCGTCCCATCCCCGACGGGTTTTGGGCCGGGTTTGGGACCAATTTTTGTAACTGGGTATGGGGTTGGGATTAGTTATACCCGCCCCATACCCGTCCCATTGCCATCCCTAATCGCAACCGAAAAAATACCACCTGCTTATTCCTTTATACTTTTCCACGCCTTGATCCATGCCCACCTATGCTCTCATGTGTGGCCTTCGTTACGCGTCTCGGGCATGCCGTGCGCGCGCGCGCGCCTTCGTCATAGCCTTCCTTTGACAAAAGCGGCCACTCCCGTCAATAAGCTCTCACGCTTTCCAATAAACTAAGGACACGTCAGGCCAACGCCTACGAGCGGGCCCGTCTCCCCATATCCGGCTCCCGCGCCGACGAGCCTTCGGCACGGTAAACCGCGTTTAATCGAAATCACCCCACCGGGCACCCCGTAGCCCCGTTCGCCACATCAACGGCCACGCAGATGCTACGCCAATGATACATCCGTAGCCCCGTTCACCACATCAACGGCCACTCGGATGCTACGCCAATGATACATCGACCGGTAAATAAAATAAACCAAACAACGAAAAAAAGGGGTTGCAACACGAGGGCTTCCCAGGGGGTCACCCATCCTAGTACTACTATCGCCCAAGCACGCTTAACTGCGGAGTTCTGATGGGATCCGGTGCATTAGTGCTGGTATGATCGCAACCGAAAGAATACCACCTCCTTATTCCTTTATACCTTTCCACGCCTTGATCCATGCCCACCTATGCTCTCATGTGTGGCCTTCGTTACGCCTCTCGGGCCAGCCGTGCGCGCGCGCCATCGTCATAGCCTTCCTTTGACAAAAGCGTCCACTCCCGCCAATAAGCTCTCACGCTTTCCAATAACCTAAGGACACGTCAGGCCAACACCTACGAGCGGGCCCGTCTCCCCATATCCGGCTCCCGCGCCGACGAGCCTTCGGCATGGTAAACAGCGTTTAATCGAAAGCACCCCTCCAGGCACCCCGTATCCCCGTTCACCACATCAACGGCCACTCGGATGCTACGCCAATGATACATCGACCAGTAAATAAAATAAACCAAACAACGAAAAAAAAGAGGTTGCAACACGAGGATTTCCCAGGGGGTCACCCATCCTAGTACTACTCTCGCCCAAGCACGCTTAAAAGCGGAGTTCTGATGGGATCCGGTGCATTATTGCTGGTATGATCGCAACCGAAAGAATACCACCTCCATATTCCTTTATACCTTTCCACGCCATGATCCATGCCCACCTATGCTCTCATGTGTGGCCTTCGTTACGCGTCTCGGGCCCGCCGTGCGCGCGCGCGCCTTTGTCATAGCCTTCTTTTGACAAAAGCGGCCGCTCCGTCAATAAGCTCTCACGCTTTCCAATAAACTAAGGACATGTCAGGCCAACGCCTACGAGCGGGCCCATCTCCCCATATCTGGCTCCCGCGCAGACGAGCCTTCGGCACGGTAAACCGCGTTTAATCGAAAGCGCCCCTCCGGGCATCCCGTAGCCCCGTTCACCACATCAACGGCCACTAGGATGCTACGCCAATGATACATCGACCGGTAAATAAAATAAACCAAACAACGGAAAAAAAGGGGTTGCAACACGAGGACTTCCCAGGGGGTCACCCATCCTAGTACTACTCTCGCCCAAGCACGCTTAACTGCGGAGTTTTGATGGGATCCGGTGCATTAGTGCTGGTATGATCCCAACCGAAAGAACACTACCTCCTTATTCCTTTATACGTTTCCACGCCTTGTTCCATGCCCACCTATGCTCTCATGTGTGGCCTTCGTTACGCGTCTCGGGTCCGCCGTGCTTCACCCCAAAACATTGCTTATAACATGATGAGGGTCACCAATAAGCTCCCGTCAATAAGCTCTCACGCTTTCCAATAAACTAAGGACACGTCAGGCCAATGCCTAAGAGCGGGCCCGTCTCCCCATATCCCGTAGCCCCGTTCACCACATCAACGGCCACTCGGATGCTACGCCAATGATACATCGACCGGTAAATAAAATAAACCAAACAACGAAAAAAAAGGGGTTGCAACACGAGGACTTCCCAGGGGGTCACCCATCCTAGTACTACTCTCGCCCAAGCACGCTTAGCTGCGGAGTTCTGATGGGATCCGGTGCATTAGTGCTGGTATGATCCCAACCGAAAGAATACCACCTCCTTATTCCTTTATACCTTTCCACGCCTTGATCCATGCCCACCTATGCTCTCATGTGTGGCCTTCGTTACGTGTCTCGGGCCCGCCGTGCGCGCGCGCGCCTTCGTCATAGTCTTCCTTTGACAAAAGCGGCCGCTCCCGTCAATAAGGTCTCACGCTTTCCAATAAACTAACGACACGTCAGGCCAACGCCTACGAGCGGGCCCGTCTCCCCATATCCGGCTCCCGCGCCGACGAGCCTTCGGCACGGTAAACCGCGTTTAATCGAAAGCGTCCCTCCGGGCACCCCGTAAACCCGTTCACCACATCAACGGCCACCCGGATGCTACGCCAATGATACATCGACCGGTAGATAAAATAAACCAAACAACGAAAAAAAAGGGGTTACAACACGAGGACTTCCCAGGGGGTCACCCATCCTAGTACTACCCTCGCCCAAGCACTCTTAACTGCGGATTTCTAATGGGATCCGGTGCATTAGTGCTGGTATGATCGCAACCGAAAGAATACCACCTCCTTATTCCTTTATACTTTTCCACGCCTTGTTCCATGCCCACCTATGCTCTCATGTGTGGCCTTCGTTACGCGTCTCGGGCCCGCCGTGCTTCACCCCAAAACATTGCTTATAACATGATGAGGGTCACCAATAAAATCGTTCAAGTCGAAAAGTTTCTAAAATATATATATGAACTCATATATATATATATATATATATACACCAATATAATCAAAAATAATAACTTTTCGAGAAAATATCAAAGTTATGTGAAAATTCTAAGTATCGAAGAAACTTATGTATTTTTGTGAGTTTTTTATTATTAAATCGTTCTTATTTAATTTAGGACGAATAAAAAATTTGAGTGATTGTGTTAACATATAAAAACGCACCCAAAGGTGAGTACATAGTTCCCCTATTTTACGTGTTCAAATGTTTTGGGGTGAAGCATATGTGCATAGCTTTACTTTTCGTTTTCAAGACATTATACATGTTTTATTACATATTACATATAATACATTATTTCAAAGACATTTTATTGGCATATTGACTTAGTATGCCTATTACATGGTTTTACAAAGACATTTTCAGGACATGCTTACATTGAAAAAGACATTAGGTATGTTTAACGGAGTAGTACATTCATTAACATTGATCACGCCGCTCGGTAGTATGTAATAGTGCTATAGGACTTGACAAATCATGTTCCCGCTTTCTAGGTATTTCGTTAGGGGAATGACAGAATCCGAATACATTTTTGATAAACCTTGATCCTGATAAGGGTTTATCCGACAGTCTCAAGGCTTGAGTGTATGCGATAGACAAACCGTATAAATGTTCATATCGATAAAAGCAATGGTTTTCAGAACATAACTTTTGATTTAAACTTTTGGTTATTCAAAGACCTTGTTTTGTACATGATATTAGATTTCATAAGACATATGTTTATACTTGACATTAGAAATTGTTTACACATGACATTTGACATTTCAACAAGACATTATTTGATGGTTATTGATAAGTGCTTTTATTATGTTACATATCATAGCATTTTCTAAACCATTTCAACAAGGACAAGACATGACATATTTGTACATATTATTTTCATTTGGTTATCTATTTAACCGTACATAATCTTTTACATCATTCGATTTTCATATTGATTTTCTTATGATTTTATCAAAGAAAACATTTTCAATGGTTCATGACTACTTTACGTTAAACATTTCTTTAAACATTCAAAGTCATGAATCCTCAACACAAAACCTATGTTACTCACAGGCAATTTTATGCTGACGTATTTATTTTCACATATGTTTCAGGTTTTATTACGTGACGACTGTTGACTGGTTTACATAGGATGGACATAGGCCTTAGTAATTATAAGAACATGAACGACAATTGTAGTGTTTGTTGATCTAATTCCAAGACAGTGTAAATTATTATGTAATAAAACAATATTCTAAATTCCATGTGTTGTGAAACAATGATTCTGTAACACGACTCCCCGACGTTTCCGCCGCGGTTTGTTGTATTACGCGGTCGGGGTGTTACACATCCTAGTACTACTCTCGCCCAAGCACGCTTAACTGTGGAGTTCTGATGGGACCCGGTGCATTAGTGCTGGTATGATCGCAACCGAAAGAGTACCACCTCCTTATTCCTTTATACCTTTCCACGCCTTGATCCCATGCCCACCTATGCTCTCGGGCCCGCCGTGCGCGCGTGCGCCTTTGTCTTAGCCTTCCTTTGACAAAAGCGGCCACAACCGTCAATATGCTCTCACGCTTTCCAATAAACTAAGGACACGTCAGGCCAACTCCTACGAGCGGGCCCGTCTGCCCATATCATGCTCCCGCGCCGACGAGGCTTCGGCATGGTAAACCGCGTTTAATCGAAAGCGCGCCTCCGGGCACCGCGTAGCCCCGTTCACCACATCAACGGCTACTCGGATTCTAGACCAAAAATACATCGGCCGGTAAATAAAATAAACCAAAAAACAAAAAAAGGGGTTGCAACACGAGGAGTTCCCACGGGGTCACCCATCCAAGTACTACTCTCTCCCAAGCACGCTTAACTACGGAGTTCTGATGAGATCCGGTGCATTAGTGCTGGTATGATCACAATCGAAAGAATACCACCCCTTTAGTCCTTTATACATTTCCATGCCTTGATCCAATGCCCACCTATGTTCTCATGTGTGGCCTACGTTACGCGTCTCGGGTCCGTCGTGCGCGCACGCGCCTTCATCATAGCCTTCCTTTGACAAAAGCGGCCACTACCATCAATAAGCTCTCACGCTTCCCAATAAACTAGGGACACGTCAGGCCAACACCTACGAGCGGGCCCGTCTCCCCATATCCGGCTCCTGTGTCGACGAGCCTTCGGCACGTTAAACCGCGTTTAATCAAAAGCGCGCCTCTGGGCATCCCGTAGCACCGTTCACCACATCAACGGCGACTCCGATGCTATGCCAAAGATACATCGACCGGTAAATAAAATAAACCAAAAAACGAAGAAAAAAAAGGGGTTGCAACACGAGGACTTCCCCGGGGGTCACCCATCCTTGTACTACTCTCGTCCAAGCACGCTTAAATGCGGAGTTCTTATGGGATCCGGTGCATTAGTGCTGGTATGATCGCAACCGAAAGAATACCACCTCCTTATTCCTTTACACCTTTCCACGCCTTGATCCCATGTCCACCTATGCTCTCATGTGTGGCCTACGTTACGCGTCTCGAGCCCGCCGTGCGCGCGCGCGCATTCGTCATAGCCTTCCTTTGACAAAAGCGGCCACTCCCGTCAATAAGCTCACATGCTTTCCGATAAACTAAGGACACGTCAGGACAATGCCTACGAGCGGGCCCGTCTCCCGCGCCGACGAGCCTTTGACACGGTAAACCGCGTTGAATCGAAAGCCCCGTAACCCCGTTCACCACATCAACGGCCACTCGGATGCTACGGCAAATATACATCGACCGGTAAAAAAATAAACAAAACAACGAAAAAAGGGGTTGCAACTTGAGGACTTCCCAGGGGGTCACCCATCCTAATACTACTCTCGCCCAAGCACGCTTAACTGCGGAGTTCTGATGGGATCCGGTGCATTAGTGCTGGTATGATCGCAACCGAAAGAATACCACCTCCTTATTCCTTTATACCTTTTCACGCCTTGATCCCATGCCCACCAATGCTCTCATGTGTGGCCTACGTTAAGCGTCTCGGGCCCGCCGTGCGAGCGCGCGCGCGCGCCTTCGTCATTGCCTTCCTTTGACAAAAGAGGCCTCTCCCGTCAATAAGCTCTCACACTTTCCAATAAACTAAGGACACGTCAGGCCAACGCCTACGAGCGGGCCCGTCTCCCCATATCCGGTTCCCACGCTGACGAGCCTTCGGCACGGTAAACCGCGTTTAATCGAAATCACGCCTCCGGGCACCCCGTAGCATCGTTCACCACATCAACGGCCATTCGGATGCTACGCCAAAGATACATCGATCGGTAAATAAAATAAAACAAACAACGATAAAAAGGGGTTGCAACACGAGGACTTCCCAGGGGGTCACCCATCCTAGTACTACTCTCGCCCAAGCACGCTTAAGGGCGGAGTTCTGATGGGATCTGGTGCATTAGTGCTGGTATGATCGCAACCGAAGAATACCACCTCCTTATTTCTTTATACCTTTCCACGCCTTGATCCCTTGCCCACCTATGCTCTCATGTGTGGCCTACGTTACGCGTCTCGGGCCAGCTGTGTGCTCGCGCGCCTTTGTCTTAGCCTTCCTTTGATAAAAGCGGCCACTTTCGACAATAAGCTCTCACGCTTTCCAATAAACTAAGGACAGGTCAGGCCATCGCCAACGAGCGGGCCCGTCTGCCCATATCCGGCTCCCGTGCCGACGAGCCTCCGGCACGGTAAACCGCGTCTAATTGAAAGCGCGCCTCCGGGCACCCCGTAGCACCATTCACCACATCAACGGCCACTCGGATGCTACGCCAAAGATACATCGATCGGTAAATAAAATAAACCAAACAACGATAAAAAGGGGTTGCAACACGAGGACTTCCCAGGGGGTCACCCATCCTAGTACTACTCTCATCCAAGCACGCTTAACTGCGGGGTTCTGATGGGATCCGGTGCACTAGTGGTGGTATGATCGCAACAGAAAGAATACCACCTCCTTATTTCTTTATACATTTCCACGCCTTGATCCCATGCCCACCTATGCTCTCATGTGCGGTCTACGTTACGCGTCTCGAGCCAGGCGTACGCTCGCGCGCCTTCGTCTTAGCCTTCCTTTGACAAAAGCGGTCACTCCCGTCAATAAGCTCTCACGCTTTCCAATAAACTAAGGACACGTCAGGCCATCGCCTACGAGCGGGCCCGTCTGCCCATATCCGTCCCCCGTGCCGACGAGCCTTCGGCACGGTAAACCGCGTTTAATCGAAAGCGCGCCTCCGGGCACCCCATAGCACCATTCACCACATCAACGGCCACTCGGATACTACGCCAAAGATACATCGATCGGTAAATAAAATAAACCAAACAACGATAAAAAGGGGTTGCAACACGAGGACTTCCCAGGGGGTCACCCATCCTAGTACTACTATCCCCCAAGCACGCTTAACTGCGGAGTTCTGATGGGATCCGGTCCATTAGTGCTGGTATGATCGCAACCGAAAGAATACCACCTCCTTATTCCTTAATACCTTTCCACGCCGTGATCCAATGCCCACCTATGCTCTCATGTGTGGCCTACGTTACACGTCTCGGGCCCGCCGTGCGCGTGCGCGCGCCTTCGTCACAGCCTTCCTTTTACAAAAGCGGTCACTCCCGTCCTTAAGCTCTTACGCTTTCCAATAAACTAAGGACACGTTAGGCCAACGCCTACGAGCGGGCCCGTCACCCCGTATCCGGCTCCCGTGCCGACCAGCCTTCGGCACGGTAAACCGCGTCTAATCGAAAGCGCGCCTCCGGGCACCCCGTAGCCCCGTTCACCACATCAACGGCCACTCGGATGTGATCCGGTGCATTAGTGCCGGTATGATCGCAACTGAAAGAATACCACCTCCTTATTCCTTTATATTTTTCCCTGCCTTGATCCCATGCCCACCTATGCTCTCATGTGTGGCCTACGTTACGCGTCTCGGGCCCGCCTTGCGGGCGCGCGCCTTCATCATAGCCTTCCTTTGACAAAAGCGGCCACTCCCGTCAATAATCTCTCATGCTTTCCAATAAACTAAGGACACGTCAGGCCGACGCCTACGAGCGTACCCGTCTCCCCATATCCGGCTCCCACGCTGATGAACCCTCGGCATGGTAAACCGCGTTTAATTGAAAGCGCGCCTCCGGGCTCCATGTAGCCCCGTTCACCACATTAACGGCCACTCGAATGCTACGCCAAAGATACATCGACCGGTAAATAATAAACCAAACAACGAAAAAAAAGGGGTTGCAAGACGAGGACTTCCTAGGGGGTCACCAATCCTAGTACTACTCTAGCGCAAGCACGCTTAACTGCGGAGTTCTGATGGGATCTGGTGCATTAGTGCTGGTATGATCGCAACCGAAAGAATACCACCTCCTTATTCCTTTATACCTTTCCACGCCTTGATCCCATGCCCACCTATGCTCTCATGTGTGGTCTACGTTACGCGTCTCGGGCCCTCCGCGCGGGCGCGCGCCTTCGTCATAGCCTTCCTTTGACAAAAGCGGCCACTCCCGTCAATAAGCTCTCACTCTTTCCAATAAACTAAGGACTCGTCAGGCCAACGCCTACAAGCGGGCCCGTCTCCCCATATCCGGCTCCCGCGCCGACGAGCCTTCGGCACGGTAAACCGTGTTTAATCAAAAGCGCGCCTTCGGGCACCCCGTAGCCCCGTTCACCACATCAACGGCCATTCGGATGCTACGCCAAAGATACATAGACCGGTAATAAAATAAACAAAACAACGAAAAAAAGGGGTTGCAACACGAGGATTTCCCAGGGGGTCACCCATCCTAGTACTACTCTCGCCCAAGCACGCTTAACTGCGGAGTTCTGATGGGATCCGATGCATTAGTGCTGGTATGATCACAACTGAAAGAATACCACTTCCTTATTCCATTATACCTTTCCACGCCTTGATCTCATGCCCACCTATGCTGTCATGTGTGGCTTAAGTTACGCGTCCCGGGCCCGTCGTGCGCGCGCGCGCCTTCGTCATAGTGTTCCTTTGACAAAAGCGACCACTCCCGTCAATAAGCTCTCACGTTTTCTGATGTGTGTAAAATGCAACATATAAATTACATCAAATGAGGCATAAAACTAACCCTTTTTAAGTACTAATGTTGGAAAAAGAGTGTTTTTGTCTTCCTTTTGTATTTTCAGGATTAAATGAGCTCAAATTCACAAAAGAAGCAAAAAGACAGCTAAATCTAACATAAATACAAGGAAAGGAACATAAGTGGACTGCCCGACCCCTCAACGGCATCTTCCCAAGCAAAATAGAGAAGACAGAAGACTGAACACGCCCCGTGCTCAGTCAGCACGGGGCCGTGCCCAAGAAGCAGCAGAAAAGACAAACCTATAGAAGCTTCTATTGCCCACCACGGGCCGTGTCCAGTGAGCACGGGGGCGTGGCGAAAGTACAGCAGGCGTATTAATTGTAATTGCGAATTACAATTAATGAAGAGAGAGAATGTCAGACAGGCACGGGGCCGTGCCCAGCGGACACGGGGCCGTGCCCAGCCTTCTGTTCAGCCTATAAATTGGAGTGCTTGGTTTCATTTCAACTCATCCCTTGGCACACCACCTCTCTCACACTTCATCCACCACCCACCACCATCACAACACCATCATCCACCACCATCATCCATTGTCCATCGTAGAGTGTGTGAGTCGTCTCGGGATCCAAGATTGATCGTAAGAGTTCTTGACAATCAAGGCCATGTTTGCCTAAGTCTCTTACATCACTTGGTGAAGACAAAGTTTCTAGTATAATACTTTTTATTTCTAATCTTTTGCACTTTTTATTTGGTTTTGTATTAATGACTTTAATAACTAGTTGCTTATGTTGAAGGTGATCTTTCCTTATCGTTTGTCCGTGGTGTCTTGGCATTATTTTACTGTCTATATAAAATAAAAGATTTTCACCATTCATATCTCCACGGTCTATATGGAGGTATGTTGGCTACCTAGTCGGGGGTTAAGGGAACGGTTTGGTAAAGGTCTTGCCATTGTTCAGCGTTTAGAGGTCCTGCAATGGACCTGGGTCAAATTTAGTAGGACCTCCTTCAATACTTCACGGTATTGGATGGCGGGGGTCCAAACTCTTTGATCCCCTCATAGGTTAACTACTATTAATACTATAACCCGGCTATTTAGGACTGTATCCCTGCTGACTCAGACTACTTAGTCGAGGGTAACGTCACCGCCAAAAGCGGGGCCTACCACAATACTGCATTAATAACTTAATTCATTATCTTCCAATAATCCACCCTTTTAGGATTGTATCCTTGCTGACTCAAACTACTGGGGTGAGGGTAACGTCACCTTCAAAAGAGGGGCCTACTACAATAACTAAGATAATCTCTTAATTATGTGCAAAAGTGCGGAAATAATCAAAGGTTATACTAGATACGAGTCGGAACCAAGTGATTCATCTTGTCTATCTGTTTTTCTTTTATTTTTATTTTCAGCATTTTAGTTAGTTTTTATTTTTCTTAGTTTAAAAACCTTTTTCTAAACTTTTTATTTTGATTAGACGTTGAGGATAAACCGGTACTAAAAGCTCTTGTGTCCTTGGACGACCTCGGTATCTTACCAACGCTATACTACGCTCACGATGGGTGCACTTGCTCATATGTGTGTTTAGTGTTAGTAAAATATCGTGTTTTATAAATTTAAAACTTGGCTAAAATAAGTGTTAAAGGGGCTTAAAATATACACCTAATATATATAACACTTCGCACGCATCAAGTTTTTGGCGCCGCTGCCGGGGACACAAGGATTTTAAGAAAGCTTAAAATCGACGGCCTAATCAGTTTTTCAAAACCTTTTTAAAAAGCGCGCACATTTTTCTGCATTTTAGTTTAGTTTTGCATTTACAGTAGCTTGTACACGGGGCCGTGTTCGCTGAACACGGGGCCGTGCTGCACATTTTCATAAAAACACCCAGTAACAGTAGCTTGAACACGGGCCGTGCTCACTGAACACGCCCCGTGCTCAACGAAATTAGTAAATTTAATTAAAACGCCCAGATACAGATCCTGAATACGGGGCCGTGTCCACTGAACACGGCCGACACGGGGCCGTGTTCAGCCTCTGTTTCCGTTTTTATTTTTGTTTTCTGATCTCGAGAGTCGGTTGTGGTCTGCTGAGTGATTCTTATGGATCAATACTCAGGAGGTTACAACTACACCTATGATGAGGATGATTATAGGGGTAATTATTGCACTAATTGTTGTAATGCACGTTCGGTTCAAAATAATCACTCATATCAACCATCCAATTCATACACCTACTATGAGGAGCCCAGGTACGAGCCATCAACTTCATACACATCCTATGAAGACCAAAGGTATGAACCTCCTCTCTCATACTCATATTTTGATGAACCAAGGTATGAACCTTCTTACTCATACTTTGGTGAACCAAGATATGAGCCACCACCTTCATATGCTTATTATGAGGAACCTTGGCGTGAACAACCCACCTCATATGAGTATTATGAAGAACAAAACTACGAACCTTATCCATCATATGCTTACAATGAAGAACAATGGTGCGAACCATCGACTTCATATGGGTATTATGAGGAACAAAGGGTCGAACAACCGGATTCAAGCTTAGAAAATAACGATTCTTTTTCTATAACCGAAGTGACCGATAGGATATTAGAACACATTAGAGTTATCGATCGATGTATAAAAGAAGCTCGCGCAAGGGAAGAGGAGTCCCGCACAAAAGAAGAGTTAAAAAAGGAAGAGATAACCGAAAATGTTAAAATGGAAGAACAAATAAGTGAAAAACCTACACATGAGTTAAACAACGAAAAAGGTGAGTCCGACAATGTTAAAATTCAAGAAGAGTCTAATTTTGAAGAAATTAATCTCTTGTCACCTTCTTTTGAAAATCATTGTTTAGTACCCACTCATGCTAAGTTTTTAAAAGAGTTAAACACTAACACTAAAATTGACGAAACAGTAAGTGTTAAGTTAACTAATGATCAAACCTCACTAATAAAAGAAGACCCATTTGAAATTAACATTACACCAGTTCCATGTTTCTTTCAAAATTCGTTTATTAGTAATGTCATAATCGATAAAGATCTTTGTGTTAACATAATGCCTAACTACATTTTCGAAAAATTAAGTATTAGTGATTTTTCTCCACTTCAAATACCCATTTTTCTATCCAATCGGAAAGTAATAAAATCAATCGGTATAGTTGAAGATGTCTTGGTTCAAACGAATCAAATGGTAATCCCAACCGACTTTGTCATCCTCGATGACGCTCCTCTAGTGTTGGGGTGACCATTTGTAAAAACTCACGAAGCTTTGAAAAACCGGAAGTTCAACAATCTACCTCTTCAATTAGGGGCATTTAAAAGAAGTGTCGATCTCGAACGGTCAATGAAATATCCTTTCGGCAATAATGACCCCCTAATTGAAGATGAAGATGAACCACCCGATACAAGTGAAGAGATTGACCACTTTGTTGAAGAAGAGGTCGCCATAGAACAAATGATATTCGTTAATTTACACATATTTTAGTCCCCCGTTTTACCCCTATTTTATGCGTTTTTGGCCGTAAAACCGTCATTCGGATACTTATTTATCTACATTTGTGTTTACAGGCCTAAAACTGCATTCCAGACAAGATGATAGCAAAAAACTAGGACTTTCCGGACAAAACGACGAAGCTGCGGACATTCTGTTAAGGATTCTGAACTGGGTCTGAGGAACGACCGTGCGTCTCCGGTGAATCAGCAGAGTCTCGGTGATGAACGGTAGGTGCGACTCGGCGTGCAACATGAAGCCCGGAACTGAACGACCATTCCACACCAGGAACGGTCGTGCCATTTCGAATCTGGTCAACGATCCGATGACGTATGCAGTATGGAGACCCATCCTCAATAATTGCATAAAGTGAATGGTCGTTCCACAGGGAGAACGACCGTGCAACAGCAAAAAGTATAAAAACACAGCAGAAACATTCTGCTCGATATTCTGGATTTTTGGAGAGCTTCTCAGGCGATTTTCAGGCTCCGGAGGCATTAGCTTTCACCCGGATTCAAGCCACATTGTCTCGTTTAGCTCGATTACTACCCGGATCCTTAGTCTAGTACTTGTTTATGGTTTGATTTTCTAATCTTTCCATGTTTTTGTTAATCTTTCAAGTACTTAGATTAATGTTTATGTATTATTGTAGCCTTTGGGCAAAAACATAACAATCCCTTGCTAGATTATAGCCATTAGTATGTTAAACTTTGTTTGTAATGACATTTGAAGTATTTTCTATGATTATCTTTGATGATTAGTTTGCAACCTTGTTATTGATATTGAATTCTTGATTATAAGTAATTATGTTGGATGATTGGTGCTTGGTTAGTTAAGATAGTTGAAAAATGAAGCTTAATTAATCTTGTATTAGTAAACTTTGAATTTGGTTAACTAGTTTAACTTGGTTTAAATGTATGCATCATGATACTAGAAATGGTTAGTGATTTAATAAAATGTAATTATTGTTAATCAAGAGAGCTTGCCGTCACGTAAGGACCTAAACGGGTTAGATGGTGTCGTTATAAATTCTTGCCATGATTTGTTAGCTTAGTTAGTAGTTTAGGCCAAAATTGCTATCTTGGTGAATTATTGTGTAAGATTTGTAAAATGAACTCGGTTGTGATTTAATCTAGTTTATGCTTGTCTCGGTGGTTGCATTGTGTTTATCGGTGTCGCTTTCCGTGTTTAAGTGAGGTTAGAACAATCCTAACGGCTGACTAACTTATTTTTAAGAGATTTTCATAGACATTTATCAATTGCACGTTAAAGAACAATTTTAGGTGGTTAAAGTGTGTTTATCGTTTTAGCTTTCCGAATGATTGTCATGTTAGGATTCCCGAAAGGGATACTAATTGTTTTAAATTGGAAAATTGACCGAATGCTTCTAGTGCCAAAACTGACTTAGTTGACATGTTGTGGTTGTGTATTTAGCAAGGCTTTTTATCTATTATGTTTTTATTATGTATTTGTTTATGCTTACTTTAGTTTAGTTTAAATCAAACAAACCTATGTTTTTACCGGTAGTTTAGTGAAAAAGGTCTAGTATTAATTCTCCGCCCATTTCCTTGGATCGATACTTGGTTCTTACCGATACTTTATTACATATATGACGGGGTATACTTGCCTCTTTCGTGTGTGTTTTGATGTAAAAGTAATAATCACTTTTATAAATTTAAAACCCAATCGTGTGTAAAATTCATTGTAAAATTATGTATATATACGCACACGTCAAGTTTTTGGCGCCGTTGCCGGGGAAATGGCGAGTTTTAGGAACGACCCGAGTCATTTGGTTATCGGTGTATATACTTGTTAGTATTTGTGTATAATTTCTTGATTATTTATTTGTTTATTTATTTGTTAATATTTCTTGTTTTATTCGATTTATTCATTTTTGCGTTATTTTTGTTTTATTTATTTATTTGATCCGGATTTATTTATTCACTTATTCTTTGGGTTTTCGGCACCCTAAAGCCATTTTTGTATTAGTCGATTCATTTATTTATTTTGTTGAATTTTTATAAAATTTCGGGCCAATTTTTCGGATTTTTATAAAATTTTCAGCCCATTTATAATAACTTTCTGCTTCTATTCAGCTAAAAAAAAAACAGCATTATTTAATTAATAAAATATTCACCGTGTCAAATTTTCGTTTGCAGGTTGATGTTCTCGACCCCCGCTCCAGAACTTGTTGAACCGTCAGACGAACCCGAACGTGATCTTCGGAGGCGTCTTCGCGCAAAAGGGCGTGCGGTTGGGCTACTGCTCGCCAGTGGTGGGCCGGAGTCGGTGGTACCTACTGAAGCCGAGGGCTCAGGAGGAAACTTAATCATGGCAGACGACGAGCGACCGTTGAATGAGTCTAATCAGCTTGGAGCGACAGGCCTGGAGCCGAGTATCCTTAGACCTACTATTGATGCACCTAATTTTGAAATTAAATCTAGTATAATTAATATGGTGCAGAATTCGGTGCAGTTCGACGGACGCGAACATGAGGATCCCGGACGACATATTGCGGCTTTTCTCGAAGTGTGTTCCACGTTTAAAATGCGGGATGTATCGGAAGATGCCGTTCGGTTGAGGTTGTTTCCTTTCTCACTGCGTGACAAAGCCAGAGCGTGGCTTATGTCACTGCCAGCTGGGTCCATCAGGACCTGGAATGGGTTGGCGGAGCTATTTATGAAAAAGTACTTTCCACCCGAGAAGACAACCAAGTTAAGGAACCGAGTGGTGACCTTTCGTCAGGATGAGGGGGAGTCGTTGCATGCAGCGTGGGAGAGATTCAAGGATCTGTTACTTGATGTTCCACATCATGGGTTCACCAAGAGACAGTTAGTCTTGACATTCTATCAGGGGCTGAGCTACAATACGCAGGAGCGATTAGATATGAATTCAGGAGGCGATTTGGGGACAAAGACGCCCAATGAGGCTTACGATATCATTGAAAAGGCTGTGTTGAAGTCTAGCTCTCGCCGCGAAGGAGATAGAAGTCGGGCTACATCATCATCATCAGGATCCCGCGCAGGAGTGCATGCTGTAGACGACTATACGGCTATTACTGCTCAGATCTCAGCTCTCGCATCGAGATTCGACTGGTCCCAGATGATTGCGCATGCGGGCTCGGGTTGTGACCAGTGTGGAGTGTCACACGAGCCTGGGGCATGTTTTCAGGGAGTCGGATACGAGGGCCACGAAGAGGTAGATTTCGTGAGTAATCAAGTTAGGCCACAGAACAACCCTTACAGTAACACCTACAATCCCGGTTGGAGAAATCACCCAAATTTTGGGTGGCGTGCGAACACAGGCAATCAAAATCCTTTGGGATTCACTCCGCGCGCTCCAGCGCAGCAGCAGCAGGGTCAGGGTCAGCAGTTCCAGCAGTACAACCAATCCTACCAACAGCGTTCATACCCGCATCAGAATCAGGGCTCTGGGAGTAGTTCCCAGCAGCAGGCCCCTCAGTCTAGTTCTAAGCTGGAGGAGATGATGTCCCAGCTTCTTACTAGCTCCTCGAGCGCGAATCAGTTAGCTGAAAAACGCTACCAGCAGAGCGAGGATCGTTTTCTCTCTCATGAGGGAGAAATGAGGAGCCACAAGGCCTCGATTCAGAACATAGAGAATCAGGTTGGTCAGCTGGCACATATGATGTCAAAGAGACCCCAGGGTGGTCTCCCGGGCAATACTGAGACAAACCCGGGCCCGCATAGAGATGTGAATGCGGTGATGACCAGGAGTGGAAAACCTACCGGACCCGTCATATCGGACTCACCACCGATCACTGAAGCGGTCCCGACCGACACACCGGATGAGGTGCATGCCAGGCTACGCCCAGCAAGTACAGCACAAGTCCAGGAGCCGGTCACAGGTTACAAGCCTCCAGTGCCCTATCCAGGAAGGTTGAAGAAGCAGAAGATGGATGAACAAAACGGTAAGTTTCTCGAAATGTTTAAGCAATTGCATATAAACATACCGTTTGTTGAAGCTTTGGCACAGATGCCAAAGTATGCGAAGTTTCTGAAAGACATCCTCTCAAACAAGCAAAAACTCGAGGACATGTCTTGTGTGGTTATGAATGAAAGCTGCTCTGCTATTCTCCAGAATCGCCTGCCTACAAAAATGGGCGATCCAGGCAGTTTCACGCTTCCTTGCCTCATAGGCAATCTGTCTGTCAGTAATGCGTTAGCAGATCTAGGAGCGAGTATAAACCTTATGCCCTATAAGGTTTTTACAAAGTTGGATCTAGGTGAGCCGTCACCTACGAGGATGAGTATTCGACTTGCGGATCGTTCTGTCAAGTATCCACGCGGGTTTGTAGAAAATATGCTTGTTAAGATTGACAAGTTTGTATTCCCCGTGGATTTTGTTATCCTGGACATGGATGAGGACTCGAGAGTGCCTCTGATACTCGGACGCCCGTTTTTGAATACCGCCCGGACGATTGTGGACGTGGCGGCGGGCCAGATCACGCTCCGAGTAGATGATGAGCATGTGACGTTTGACATTAAACGTTCTATGCAGCATCCTCGGAGTCAGGACGACGCGCTCTATTATGCTGACATCGTCGACACTTATGTGAGCACGCATTTCCAGGGTACGATCGAGGAGATAGATTCGGACACACATCTGTTGTGTGGGGACTTAGATGGCATTACGCAGGAGGGCCACTATTTAGAGCAGCCAGTCTATCAGATTGGTGATGATAGTCCCCAGAGTCCGGATCGTTTCACAGAAATTGATCGCGAGAGTGAAGTGAAGTCGAAGCCTTCAGTGGAAGATCCTCCTACCTTGGAGCTTAAAGAGCTCCCACCACACCTAGAGTACGCATTTCTTGATGAGGAGCGTCATTTGCCTGTCATTATTTCATCTGGTTTGGCGGGAGAGGAAAAGAGCAGACTGCTTAATGTGTTGAAACTTCATAAGAAAGCAATCGCTTGGAAAATCATGGACATAAAAGGTATAAATCCCTCCTTCTGTACACATAAAATTCTTATGGAGGATCAGTTCAAGCCATGTGCGCAGCACCAGAGGCGACTGAACCCAAACATGCAAGAGGTCATTAAAAAGGACGTGATTAAGTTGTTAGATGCTGGTATGATCTATCCCATTTCCGACTCTGTTTGGGTCAGTCCTGTGCAGGTAGTGCCCAAAAAGGGGGGCATGACTGTGGTCACCAACGATAGGAATGAGCTCATTCCAACCAGGACGGTCACTGGATGGCGGGTTTGCATTGATTATTGCAAACTCAATGACGCCACCCGCAAGGACCACTTCCCGCTTCCATTCATTGATCAAATGTTGGAGCGTCTGTCAGGGAAGTTATATTATTGTTTTCTGGCAGGTATGACGGTAATAACTAACGAAAAGAATGAATTAATACCAACGAGAACCGTCACAGGATGGAGAGTATGTATAGATTATAGACGATTAAATGAAGCAACAAGAAAGGATCATTTTCCTTTACCCTTCATTGATCAAATGTTAGAAAGATTATCCGGTCATAAATTTTATTGTTTCTTGGATGGTTTTTCAGGTTACTTTCAAATCCCGATAGCACCCGAAGACCAAGAAAAGACAACTTTCACATGTCCCTATGGAACTTTTGCTTATCGACGCATGTCGTTTGGTCTATGTAATGCCCCAGCAACATTCCAACGTTGCATGGTAGCCATCTTCCATGACATGATAGAAAAGACAATGGAAGTCTTTATGGATGACTTTTCTATCTTTGGGGATTCATATTACCAATGCCTCGATAACCTTGAACGAATGCTATCCCGATGTGAGGAAACTAACCTCGCCCTTAATTGGGAAAAATGCCATTTCATGGTAACAGAGGGAATAGTACTCGGTCACAAGATCTCAAGCGAAGGAATGGAGGTGGATCGAGCTAAAATAGATACCATTTCTAGATTACCACCTCCATCCTCCGTAAGAGCTATCAGAAGTTTCCTAGGGCATGCCGGATTCTAAAGGCGGTTTATCAAAGACTTTTCTAAAATTTCTAGACCTCTAACAAAATTACTTGAAAAAGATGCTCCTTTCATCTTTGACAATGATTGCAATCAAGCATTTCTCACCTTAAAAGAAATGTTAGTCAATGCATCTATCATGATAGCACCTGATTGGAAATTTCCTTTCGAAATCATGTGTGATGCTAGTGACTTTGCAGTTGGAGCTGTCTTGGGACAAAGAAAAGAAAAGCATTTCCACCCAATTTATTATGCTAGTAAAACGCTTAATGATGCACAAGAAAATTACACAACAACTGAAAAAGAGTTACTAGCTGTGGTATTTGCTTTTGATAAATTTCGTTCTTATCTTGTTCTTTCTAAAACTATAGTCTATACAGATCATGCAGCCATCCGATATCTCTTCAAAAAGCAAGATGCAAAACCACGTTTGATTCGGTGGATTCTACTCCTCCAAGAATTTGACATCGAAATCAAGGACAAAAGAGGAGCTGAAAACACCGCTGCAGATCATCTTTCGCGTTTAGAAGACCCAGCTTTGGAAGCAACCAGGGACGAGCAAATCAACGAAAAATTCCCAACTGAGTCCTTGGAAATGGTGGAATACAAGGAAGAACCATGGTACGCCGACTTTGCTAACTACCTAGCTAGCGGTATAGTCGCAAAAGGGTGGCTACATCATCAAAGAAAAAAATTCTTTGCCAATGTGAAACACTACTTTTGGGAAGATCCATATCTTTTCAAAATGTGTGCCGACCAACTCGTCCGACGATGCGTACATGGTAGTGAAGCACGAAGAATTCTCCGCCATTGTCATGAAGGTCCATACGGAGGACATCATGGTGCTGCTAGTACCGCACGAAAGGTATTTGATTCAGGATTTTATTGGCCAACCATTTACAAAGACACCCAAAGTCTTGTAAAAACATGTGATGCTTGCCAAAGAACAGGTAATATTTCTTCCAAAAATGAAATGCCACAAAATGGCATTCTTGTTTGTGAAATTTTTGATGTGTGGGGACTCGACTTTATGGGACCTTTCCCACCATCGAAAGGAAACAAATATATACTTGTGGCAGTTGATTACTTGTCTAAATGGGCCGAGGCCGAGGCACTTCCAACAAATGACGGAAGAGTCGTGGTAAAATTTCTGAAAAAATTATTCTCTCGTTTTGGCACACCTAAAGCTTTAATAAGTGATAGAGGTACCCATTTTTGCAATCATCAACTTGAAAAAATATTAACAAGATATGGGGTCTATCACCGGGTCTCAACAGCATATCACCCTCAAACAAACGGGCAAGACGAAGTGACTAATAGAGGTTTAAAACAAATACTTGAAAAAACCGTAGGGTTAAATAAAAAGGAATGGGCAGATAAATTAGACGATGCTTTATGGGCTTTTCGAACTGCTTATAAAACAACAATAGGTACAACCCCATATAAGCTAGTCTATGGTAAAAGTTGTCATTTGCCAGTAGAAATTGCACACAAAGCCTACTGGGCAATCAAAAATGTA
This sequence comes from Helianthus tuberosus, assembly GCA_030545235.1. Lineage (NCBI taxonomy): Eukaryota > Viridiplantae > Streptophyta > Magnoliopsida > Asterales > Asteraceae > Helianthus > Helianthus tuberosus. The sequence continues at coordinate 143,388,982 of CM060365.1, forward strand.
AACTTAGATTTAGAATTTGCTGGTAAAAATCGATTTTGTCAATTAAAGGAATTAGACGAGCTTAGGAATTATGCATACTCAAACTCTGAAATTTATAAGGAAAGAATGAAAAATTTGCATGACAAACATATTAAACCTAATGAATTTCGGGTAGGAGATTTAGTTCTTTTGTTTAATTCACGACTTCGATTGTTTCCTGGTAAATTAAAGTCCAGGTGGTCAGGACCTTTTTCCATCACCCATATTTTTCCACACGGTGCAGTAGAAATTAAATCTCGAAATGGGCCTCAATTTAAAGTCAATGGCCAACGGCTAAAACTCTATCAAGGATTCATTGAGGATGAAGAAGAAGAGATCTCGCTTCAAACAGTGGAAGAGTAAAAACATCATGCCTGGTAAGTTACGAACGATTGAGACAGCAAAATAAAGCGGTAAGTTTTCTAACCATAGCTTATGGGAAAAGGGGGCACTCACACGAGCACAAAAAAAAAAATTCTAAACTTTGCTCGGCATGAGGCCATGTCCGCTGGACACGGGGCCGTGTCCGCGCTGCAGACGGGATAAATCCCCTTTTCAAAACAGTTTCTTCATTCCACACGCCCCGTTTCCCCGAAAAAGCTCTGGTTTCAGGCGATTTTTCGCAGAATTTCAACGTCTCCTATCGATCTAACAACATCAAGGTATGATTCTATCACTATTAGTAGTTAGATTAGTTACTTGCATGTAGTTAAAACACCACAAATTTGGGGAAAAATCTAGGGTTCTTGAAGTTCATTCGAATCAAACCTAAAATTTTTGCCTAAATCTGTTTGCATTTAGTTAGATTAGTGTTAAGGAAAGTAAATATACTTGAATTGTTCATAGATTCACCCGATTTCTTACAAAAACCCCAAACCCTTGTTCTTGAACCGAAAAAGATAAAATTAATAGGGTAAACGGGTTATTTTGGGAAAAAGGCACTTAGGGTTTCATTTTCGGGGGAAACCGCACCTATTGGACCAAAAATTTTCAAGTTTTCGAAATCGGGTCGAAAAATGGGATTTTTGAGTAACAGACCCCTGGACACGGGGCCGTGTCCGCTGGACACGGGGTCGTGTCCAGCCCGCTGTTTGCAGTTTTATCCGAAAATACTTCTGTTTCATGCTAACTTTTAGTGTATTCTTGCAGATGGCCAGGAAGTTTACAAGATTCAACGCCAATGAGCTCGATGCAAGAGCTCGATATGAGATTCTTCAAACAAGGCCGGAGGAATACCCGAGGAAAGCTTGCACAGATTTGCTAACCATGGTGAATCAAATTGACCGTTTTAACAACATCGTCACGGGACCACTCAGAGTCACCCTAACAACTCGACTCCGTTCCGTTCATGAATGCACCTTGGAATTTTATAGCACCTTTGCATTCACTTCAAGGTGCGACCCGTTCGACAATGACGGGGTGTCATTCAGATGTGGCGGAACAAAGTATTCGATCTCCATGGCACAATTTGGGTCAATTATCGGGTTGTATGCGGAAGAGGATGCGGGAAACAAAGAAAATACTGGGGGATTGAGAGAGATTGAAGACAACGAACGCCAAGCCATGTGGGCTCAGATTGGAGAAGGATTTTACAATCCGAGCAGCACTAAGAGTACAAAGCTGAGGGATCCGCTCTACAGATACATCCATAGGCTCCTCGGCTATTCTCTTAGCCAAAGGCATGAAAGTAGTGGCGTCGTTGGGTTAAGAGATTTGCTTGTCCTCCACTGCATCCACAACCGCAGGCCGCTCGATGTTCCATTCCTCATGCTCCGAAACATGCATCACAACCGCCTTGCTAGTACATCGACTCCTATTTTCTTTGGAGGATGGGTGTACCGTCTCTTCAAGCACTTCGCCCACATACCTAGGTCATTTGAGAGGAGCCCATGGTCAGGTACGGTGGATATTCACATATGCCGCTCAATGAACCTAATTTATGAGGCCGAAGACGGGACGGTAACCTTTCAAAGGATGCAAGGTCATGCATGGAACCCGTAAGAAGCGCTTGTCCTTCCAGCTCCGCAACATCATCAGTACCAATACCAACCCCACGGTGATCCGGGCCAATCATCCTCCTCGGGAGGCGGTTTTCCTAACTTTCAAAGTTTGCATGATTTGTTGCAGGAAAACCTTATGTGTACTAGAAACACCTATAACATGGCGAGCAACACCTACCACAGGGTCGGAGCTATCGAGAGAAACCTATCCGAGATCCAAGACGATGTTGGATACATACGAGACCACATTGCACGCCATGGAGGGGATGATGACGATGATGATGATGACGATGCTATGGAGCAGGCAAGAGGAGCAGAGAAGGAAGCGGTTGGTTGATGACTTCCCAGGTTAACCCTTTATCTATCGAACAATTGGTGGCCTGCGTGCCAAACGTTGAACAATTTACTTTCCTTGACTTCTTTTATTTTCCGTTTTATTTTTCTTTTTCTACTCTATGCTTGGAACAATTAACTATGGTAATGTAGGATGTTTGTGTTACTTGGTGTGGTAGTAAGTGATGAAACAAGTACAAACCGAGGCTTGGAATGCTAAGCCTCGGCACTTATAGGACCAGAATGGAAAAGACGGGGGAAGAAACCTATTTTTCAGGCTTACAGACTGTCCACACGGGGACGTGTCCAGCCAACACGCCCCCGTGCTCACCTCCCAGACCTGCTGTTGGATTACTAACCTGCAGATTTTTATCAGACATGGGGCCGTGTCCACCCAACACGCCCCCGTGTTCACCTTCTGTAAGTTCTCGTTACTGGCACCTGAACACGGGGTCGTGCCCACTCAACACGGGGTCGTGTCCAGGCTGCCAGTAACACAAAATTTTTGCTTTTTACACCTTTTTACACATTCAATCAACCTAAAATTTATTTTTGGGACACATTGAGGACAATGTGTAATTTAAGTGTGGGGGGGATGCTAAAACCTTGAAATTTTGCAAGTCCTAAATACAAGCCTTACACAAAACTCTATTGGAAATGCTAATCACCCCAAATTTTTTTTTTCAAAAAATTTCATTTTTTTTACTTGTCTAGGTTTAACTCGGGAAATTCAAGTTCTCAAAAAGGTTATATTTTTACGAATTTACAACCGATAGCGTCGTGATAAAAAGAACCAACATAAGAAAATTATAAAAAGGCATAGCAAACTTAGTTAAAAATTGATTATATATACTTGATCACATAAAAACCCATTCCCACAAAAGTGAGTTTTGAGCCTTTATTGAGCATACAAATTTACATCTTTTGACTAAATGCTCATTTTTCGTTTCTTGTGTGAATAGCCGCTTGGTTCTTACGACTTTAGAACTTGCCATGACGATACATTCCCGGTCCTTATCAACTTAAACCCGAGTAAGTAAATGATTGAGGCATTAGGACTAACCCGTTTTTTTTTACACCATTATTTTTCTTTTTCTTTTACCACCTACCCAAAATCCCCCTAGTTAGCCCCTTTGAGCCTAAACCTTTTCATTTCATAACCCAAACCAAACACCCTTTTACCCACTAAAACCTTTTTCATTTTTAACCCTTTGTTTTAGTAACAAATTCGGTTTTTTCGTATGGTCATTCAAAAAAAAAATGTGTTGATGATGAAGCAAAAGAAAATAAACAAACAAGTTCATCAAAAATAACTTTGTTTGAATAAATAGCTTTATCAAAATAAAAGTTACAAAAAATAGAAAATCCCTACGAAAACCGACACTTGTTACGCTTTTTCACTTTTTTTTTCTACTAACCACTAACCACTAACCCAACCACCTACCTTTAACCCAAGCCTGACCCTTAACCCGCAAAGTCCTCTTGATATTTACAAAGGTATAAAAGTTAAAAAGGAGGAGGATTGATTGCTTGGCAAGCCTATGGTAGGAATAAGTTCCATGCCGCTCTCGAGTGATTCACTAAAAATACACCTTCTGCCGAGTGTAAGTGATTTCTCCCGTGAGGTATGTGAACTTGTATATAAATGGAATTTTAAAAAAGGCATGTTATGCCCAAATAAATAATTTCTCTTATGAAAAGTTTTAAATAAATCATGACGAATAGGATTGTAAATAAATAAAAATAAAACCCAAAAAGAATCTTGGAAATCCCAACACTCTACGACAAGCCCAAAACCTTCTCTTCTACCTATTCCATTTGGGAGTGTAAGCCACATATTAAAGAGTTTTGCTTGAGGACAAGCAAAAGTTCAAGTGTGGGGGTATTTGATGTATGTAAAATGCAACATATAAATTACATCAAATGAGGCATAAAACTAACCCTTTTTAAGTACTAATGTTGGAAAAACAGTGTTTTTGTCTTCCTTTTGTATTTTCAGGATTAAATGAGCTCAAATTCACAAAAGAAGCAAAAAGACAGCTAAATCTAACATAAATACAAGGAAAGGAACATAAGTGGACTGCCCGACCCCTCAACGGCATCTTCCCAAGCAAAATAGAGAAGACAGAATACTGAACACGCCCCGTGCTCAGCCAGCACGGGGTCGTGCCCAAGAAGCAGCAGAAAAGACAAACCTATAGAAGCTTCTATTGCCCACCACGGGCCGTGTCCAGTGAGCATGGGGGCGTGGCTAAAGTACAGCAGGCGCATTAATTGTAATTGCGAATTACAATTAATGAAGAGAGAGAATGTCAGACAGGCACGGGGCCGTGCCCAGCGGACACGGGGCCGTGCCCAGCCTTCTGTTCTGCCTATAAATAGGAGTGCTTGGTTTCATTTCAACTCATCCCTTGGCACACCACCTCTCTCACACTTCATCCACCACCCACCACCATCACAACACCATCATCCATTGTCCATCGTAGAGTGTGTGAGTCGTCTCGGGATCCAAGATTGATCGTAAGAGTTCTTGACAATCAAGGCCATGTTTGCCTAAGTCTCTTACATCACTTGGTGAAGACAAAGTGTCTAGTATAATACTTTTTATTTCTAATCTTTTGCACTTTTTATTTGGTTTTGTATTAATGACTTTAATAACTAGTTGCTTATGTTGAAGGTGATCTTTCCTTATCGTTTGTCCGTGGTGACTTCGCATTATTTTACTGTCTATATAAAATAAAAGATTTTCACCATTCATATCTCCACGGTCTATATGGAGGTATGTTGGCTACCTGGTCGGGGGTTAAGGGAACGGTTTGGTAAAGGTCTTGCAATTGTTCAGCGTTTAGAGGTCCTGCAATGGACCTGGGTCAAATTTAGTAGGACCTCCTTCAATACTTCACGGTATTGGATGGCGGGGGTCCAAACTCTTTGATCCCCTCATAAGTTAACTACTATTAATACTATAACCCGGCTATTTAGGACTGTATCCCTGCTGACTCAGACTACTTAGTCGAGGGTAACGTAACCGCCAAAAGCGGGGCCTACCACAATACTGCATTAATAACTTAATTCATTATCTTCCAATAATCCACCCTTTTAGGATTGTATCCTTGCTGACTCAAACTACTGGGGTGAGGGTAACGTCACCTTCAAAAGAGGGGCCTACTACAATAACTAAGATAATCTCTTAATTATGTGCAAAAGTGCGGAAATAATCAAAGGTTATACTAGATACGAGTCGGAACCAAGTGATTCATCTTGTCTATCTGTTTTTCTTTTATTTTTATTTTCAGCATTTTAGTTAGTTTTTATTTTTCTTAGTTTAAAAACCTTTTTCTAAACTTTTTATTTTGATTAGACGTTGAGGATAAACCGGTACTAAAATCTCTTGTGTCCTTGGACGACCTCGGTATCTTACCAACGCTATACTACGCTCACGATGGGTGCACTTGCCCATATGTGTGTTTACTGTTAGTAAAATATCGTGTTTTATAAATTTAAAACTTGGCTAAAATAAGTGTTAAAGGGGCTTAAAATATACACCTAATATATATAACACTTCGCACGCATCATTTTCCAATAAACTAAGGGCACGTCAGGCCAATGCCTACGAGCGGGCCCGTCTCCCCATATCCGGCTCCCGCGCCGACGAGCCTTCGGCACGGTAAACTGCGTTTAATCGAAAGCGCGCCTCCGGGCACCCCGTAGCCCCGTTCACCGCAACAACAGCCACTCGGATGCTACGCCAAAGATACATTGACCGGTAAATAAAATAAACCAAACAACGAAAAAAATAGGGCTGCAAGACGTGGACTTCCCAGGGGGTCACCGATCCTAGTACTACTCTCGCCCAAGCACGCTTAACTGCGGAGTTCTTATGGGATCCAGTGCATTAGTGCTGGAATGATCGCAACCGAAAGAATACCACCTCCTTATTCCTTTATACCTTTCCACGCCTTGATCCCATGCCCACCTATGCTCTCATGTGTGGCCTACGTTACGCGTCTCGGGACCGCCGTGCGCGCGCGCGCGCCTTCGTCATAGCCTTCCTTTGACAAAAGCGGCCACTCCCGTCAATAAGCTCTCACGCTTTCCAATAAACTAAGGACACGTCAGGCCAACGCCTACGAGCGTGCCCGTCACCCCATATCCGGCTCCCGCGCCGACGAGCCTTCGGCACGGTAACCCGCGTTTAATCGAAAGCGCGCCTCCGGGCACCCCTTGGCCCCGTTCACCACATCAACGGCCACTCGGATGCTACGCCAAAGATACATTGACCGGTAAATAAAATAAACCAAACAACGAAAAAAAGGGGTTGCAAGACGAGGACTTCCCGGGGGTCACCCATCCTAGTACTACTCTCGCGCAAGCACGCTTAACTGCGGAGTTCTGATGGGATCCGGGGCATTATTGCTGGTGTGATCGCAACCGAAAGAATACCACCTACTTATTCCTTTATACCTTTCCACGCCTTGATCCATGCCCACCTATGCTCTCATGTGTGGCCTTCGTTACGCGTCTCGGGCAAGCCGTGCACGCGCGCGCGCCTTCGTCATAGCCTTCCTTTGACAAAAGCGGCCGCTGCCGTCAATAATCTCTCACGCTTTCCAATAAACTAAGGACACGTCAGGCCAACGCCTACGAGCGGGCCCGTCTCCCCATATCCGGCTCCCGCGCCGACGAGCCTTCGCCACGGTAAACCGCGTTTAATCGAAAGCGCCCCTCCGGGCACCCCGTAGCCCCGTTCACCACATCAACGGCCCCTCGGATGCTACGCCAATGATACATCGACCGGTAAATAAAATAAACCAAACAACGAAAAAAAACGGGTTGCAACAAGAGGACTTCCCAGGGGGTCACCCATCCTAGTACTACTCTCGCCCAAGCACGCTTAACTGCGGAGTTCTGATGGGATCCGGTGCATTAGTGCTGGTATGATCGCAACCGAAAGAATACCACCTCCTTATTCCTTTATACCTTTCCACGCCTTGATCTCATGCCCACCTATGCTCTCATGTGTGGCCTACGTTTCGTCATACCCATCCTTTGACAAAAGTGGTCGCTCCCGTCAATAAGCTCTCACGCTTTCCAATAAACTAAGGACACGTCAAGCCAACGCCTACGAGCGGACCCGTCTCCCCATATCCGGCTCCCGCGCCGACGAGCCTTCGGCACGGTAAACCGCGTTTAATCGAAAGCGCCTCTCCGTTCACCCCAGAGTCACGTTCACCACATCAACGGCCACTCGGATGCTACGCCAATGATACATCGACCGGTAAATAAAATAAACCAAACAACGAAAAAAAAGGGGTTGCAACACGAAAACTTCATAGGGGGTCACCCATCCTAGTACTACTCTCGCCCAAGCATGCTTAACTGCGCAGTTCTGATGCGATCCGGTGCATTAGTGCTGGTATGATCGCAACCAAAAGAATACCACCTCCTTATTCCTTTATACCTTTCCACGCCTTGATCCCATGCCCACCTATGCTCTCATGTGTGGCCTACGTTACGCGTCTCGGGCCCGTCGTGCGGGCGGGCGCCTACGTCATAGCCTTCCTTTGACAAAAGCGGTCACTCCCGTCAATAAGCTCTCACTCTTTCCAATAAACTAAGGACTCATCAGGCCAACGCCTACAAGCGGGCCCGTCTACCCATATCCGGCTCCCGCACCGATGAGCCTTCGGCACGGTAAACCGTGTTTAATCAAAGGCGCGCCTTCGGGCACCCCGTAGCCTCGTTCACCACATCAAAGGCCATTCGGATACTACGCCAAAGATACATAGACCGGTAATAAAATAAACCAAACCACGAAAAAAAAGGGGTTGCAACACGAGGATTTCCCAGGGGGTCACCCATCCTAGTACTACTCTCGCCCAAGCACGTTTAACCGCGGAGTTCTGATGGGATCCGGTGCATTAGTGTTGGTATGATCACAATAGAAAGAACACCATCTCCTTATTCCTTTATACCTTTCCACGCATTGATCCCATGCCCACCTATGCTCTCATGTGTGGCTTAAGTTACGCGTCTCGGGCCCGCCGTGCGCGCGCGCGCCTTCGCCATAATGTTCCTTTGAGAAAAGCGGCCACTCCCGTCAATAAGCTCTCACGTTTTCCAATAAACTAAGGACACGTCAGGCCAACGCCTACGAGCGGGCCCGTCTCCCCATATCCGACTCCCGCGTCGATGAGCCTTCGGCATGGTAAACCGCATTTAATCGAAAGCGCGCCTCCGGGCACCCCGTAGCCCCGTTCACCACATCAACAGCCACTCGGATGCTACGCGAAAGATATATTGACCGGTAATAAAATAAACCAAACAACGAAAAAAATAGGGTTGCAAGACAAGGACTTCCCAGGGGGTCACCCATCCTAGTACTACTCTCGCCCAAGCAGGCTTACCTGCGGAGTTCTGATGGGATCCGGTGCATTGGTGCTGGTATGATCGCAACCGAAAGAATACCACCTCCTTATTCCTTTATACCTTTCCACGCCTTGATCCCATGCCCACCTATGCTCTCACGTGTGGCCTACGTTACGCGTCTCGAGACCGACGTGCGCGCGCGCGCCTTCGTTATAGCCTTCCTTTGACAAAAGCGGCCACTTCCGTCAATAAGCTCTCACGCTTTCCAATAAACTAAGGGCACGTCAGGACAACGCCTACGAGCGTGCCCGTCTCCCCATATCTGGCTCCCGCGCCGACGAGCCTTCGGCACGGTAACCCGCTTTTAATCGAAAGCGCGCCTCAGGGCACCCTTTAGCCCCGTTCACCACATCAACGGCCACTTGAATGCTACGCCAAAGATACATTGACCGGTAAATAAAATAAACCAAACAACGAAAAAAAAGGGATGCAAGATGATGCGTGCGAAGTGTTATATATATTAGGTGTATATTTTAAGCCCCTTTAACACTTATTTTAGCCAAGTTTTAAATTTATAAAACACGAAATTTTACTAACACTAAAGACACATATGGGCAAGTGCACCCATCGTGAGCGTAGTATAGCGTTGGTAAGATACCAAGGTCGTCCAAGGACACAAGAGCTTTTAGTACCGGTTTATCCTCAACGTCTAATCAAAATAAAAAGTTTAGAAAAAGGTTTTTAAACTAAGAAAAATAAAAACTAACTAAAATGCTGAAAATAAAAATAAAAGAAAAACAGATAGACAAGATGAATCACTTGGTTCCGACTCGTATCTAGTATAACCTTTGATTATTTCCGCACTTTTGCACATAATTAAGAGATTATCTTAGTTATTGTAGTAGGCCCCTCTTTTGAAGGTGACTTTACCCTCACCCCAGTAGTTTGAGTCAGCAAGGATACAATCCTAAAAAGGTGGATTATTGGAAGATAATTAATTAAGTTATTAATGCAGTATTGTGGTAGGCCCCGCTTTTGGTGGTGACGTTACCCTCGGCTAAGTAGTCTAAGTCAGCAGGGATACAGTCCTAAATAGCCGGGTTATAGTATTAATAGTAGTTAACTTATGAGGGGATCAAAGAGTTTGGACCCCCGCCATCCAATACCGTGAAGTATTGAAGGAGGTCCTACTAAATTTGACCCAGGTCCATTACAGGACCTCTAAACGCTGAACAATGGCAAGACCTTTACCAAACCGTTCCCTTAACCCCCGACCAGGTAGCCAACATACCTCCATATAGACCGTGGAGATATGAATGGTGAAAATCTTTTATTTTATATAGACAGTAAAATAATGCGAAGACACCACGGACAAACGATAAGGAAAGATCACCTTCAACATAAGTAACTAGTTATTAAAGTCATTAATACAAAACCAAATAAAAAGTGCAAAAGATTAGAAATAAAAAGTATTATACTAGACACTTTGTCTTCACCAAGTGATGTAAGAGACTTAGGCAAACATGGCCTTGATTGTCAAGAACTCTTACGATCAATCTTGGATCCCGAGACGACTCACACACTCTACGATGGACAATGGATGATGGTGGTGGATGATGGTGTTGTGATGGTGGTGGGTGGTGGATGAAGTGTGAGAGAGGTGGTGTGCCAAGGGATGAGTTGAAATGAAACCAAGCACTCCTATTTATAGGTTGAACAGAAGGCTGGGCACGGCCCCGTGTCCGCTGGGCACGGCCCCGTGTCCGCTGGGCACGGCCCCGTGCCTGTCTGACATTCTCTCTCTTCATTAATTGTAATTCGCAATTACAATTAATGCGCCTGCTGTACTTTCGCCACGCCCCCGTGCTCACTGGACACGGCCCGTGGTGGGCAATAGAAGCTTCTATAGGTTTGTCGTTTCTGCTGCTTCTTGGGCACGGCCCCGTGCTGGCTGAGCACGGGGCGTGTTCAGTCTTCTGCCTTCTCTATTTTGTTTAGGAAGATGCCGTTGAGGGGTCGGGCAGTCCACTTATGCTCCTTTCCTTGTATTTATGTTAGATTTAGCTGTCTTTTTGCTTCTTTTGTGAATTTGAGCTCATTTAATCCTGAAAATACAAAAGGAAGACAAAAACACTCTTTTTCCAACATTAGTACTTAAAAAGGGTTAGTTTTATGCCTCATTTGATGTAATTTATTTTTATTTATTTACAATCCTATTCGTCATGATTTATTTAAAACTTTTCATAAGAGAAATTATTTATTTGGGGATAACATGCCTTTTTTAAAATTCCATTTATATACAAGTTCACATACCTCACGGGAGAAATCTCTCACACTCGGCCGAAGGTGTATTTTTAGTGAATCACTCGAGAGCGGCATGGAACTTATTCCTACCATAGGCTTGCCAAGCAATCAATCCTCCTCCTTTTTAACTTTTATACCTTTGTAAATATCAAGAGGACTTTGCGGGTTAAGGGTCAGGCTTGGGTTAAAGGTAGGTGGTTGGGTTAGTGGTTAGTGGTTAGTAGAAAAAAAAAGTGAAAAAGCGTAACAAGTGTCGGTTTTCGTAGGGATTTTCTATTTTTTGTAACTTTTATTTTGATGAAGCTATTTATTCAAACAAAGTTATTTTTGATGAACTTGTTTGTTTATTTTCTTTTGCTTCATCATCAACACATTTTTTTTTTTGAATGACCATACGAAAAAACCGAACTTGTTACTAAAACAAAGGGTTAAAAATGAAAAAGGTTTTAGTGGGTAAAAGTGTCACACCCCGATTTTTCCACGTGTCACCGGTGGGCCCGGTGGGGGAGTATCGTGACGTGGTTGGCAACATCATGGTCAAACAACACAATATAATAATGCACAGCGGAAGCAAAAGATAAATATATTACATTCCGAATATAAGTAATGTCAAAGTATTACAACGGAAGGTAAAGGATCCACAGGCGGATCAAAAAGGAAAACTGTTCAACAGACTTTAGGCATCTAGAACTTGCAAGATTCCCTAGTGACGCCCTGAGCTCCCAGCCAATTACGCATAGTACCTGTCACTTAACCTTTTTGGAAAATACGTCAGTTTACACTGGTAAATACAGTTAACTGACTCATTTTGGAAAAAGAGTTTGAAAAGTGATTTGAGTGCAAACGGCACAAAATATCTTGACACATTGATTAAAATGCACAGAGGCAAAATTAATATTTTATAATTGGGACAATTCTATTAATAAAAATCTTGTATCCGATTTACATGGTTGTCCAACATTTAGGGCCGGTGATTATACAATACAAGCCGGACAAGATTAATCGACACACCACAAATATAATCTCACAAGAAGATACCCTTACGAGTGAGTATACGTTATACATATGCAACAGGAGGTGTTTTGCCTACACCTTGTGCTTACGTCGTGGCCATTCACTTTTTAAAATGAGCCAAGGATATCCAGGACACGGTCATTAACCCCTAATGTTATTTGTTATCAATCAATACAGATTAAAACGGGATTATGCAATTTAATCATCTCCGATTAAAAGGTTTCTACACCCGACCAAGCGGTATTTTTATAATACCGTATCCCAAGCCCGTATAAGGGAAAATAAGTTAAAAGTATTTACCTGAGCTAGCAATGCAATTTATACTCAGCCGTATATTCTAATCAGCAAGCACGAGTACTTCTACTGGGGCTCTCAATCTGGAACGAAGGTTTTATTAACCTATTAGATTACTAACGGGTCTTATTTAAGTCGTAACTTAGACCGGTTAGTTTTAAGAGAGGTTTACGGTTCAAACGCATGATTAAGCGAAGACCGGAATAGAATGTGATTTAGACCCGACAAGTTTGGAGACTTGTATAATATGGGTAAACTCAACACATTCTGGATTTTGAGATAAAACCGATAAGGTTTGACCCGTTTCGGCTAATTTATGTAAACTTGTTACATAAACCGAACCGATCGCGTAATAAGCGTAACGGGTAACCGAATGGATCACGAACAGGTTTCCTAAGTTAATATGCCTTAAATATGTTGTGGTATCAGTAGGATACCTTCCATTATGCCCAAAACGAGTTTAATCTCAATTTAAGCCCCGTAGGGGTATTTTGGTCATTTACCTAAGGCATATATACTACCTGTCATACAACTACTCGAACAATGTGATCATAAGGTCACTTAATGTGTTTGGTCGGATCCTAATGATCGACCAAACGGGTCGGGTTCGAAAGTATAAGCGATTGTTTAGATCGCTTACCTTTACGACCCTATATAAGCACTAAACTAAAGTGACGAGCTAAGCATGTTGAAACATGCTTAACTAAGTTAGAAACAAGTTTGGTATCAAAACAAATGGTTTTGATACCCATAAGTAGTTTGGTTACAAAATACGCAAGAATACGTATTCTGGCCGAAACTACGGCTCGTCACTGAGCCTAGATAACGTGGAAATCAGTAGGTATAGTCACTAGGGACTATAACCATCGTGATCACGCTCACGTTATGAAGTTCAAACGAACTTCGCATCGACCTTAAACTGGTCAATGCTGAAAGTCAAGAAAAGATTGACTTTCGGACCTGTAAAGCAATAAAAGAACGAAAGAATACTTACGAAGGGTCCCCGAAAGCTCTCGATCCGATTTACCTTCAGGTATGAAGTATAACTTCAACTTAGAAGGCTTAAAATCAGATCAAGTGTGAGAAATGAAGTGAAATGTGATGGGTATTTATAGATTTCGATCCACCGTTAGGATCGTTTCTTGGAGAAGAGGGCACGATCAAGGCCGTACACTTGTCGGAAGGTTATGGTGCCTAAATTGCCACTAACCATAGGAAATCAACATGTGGCATTGAGATTTGGAGTGCCAAACAGCTGAAACCAGCTGTTTGATGCATTTAATCTGGTCAGAAGGGGCCATGCGGCCCGCTTCAGGATGCCCTTAAACTCATGCGGGCCGCCTGAGGGTCCTGATCAGACAACAAGTTTGAAAAATGACAGTTTCAGTCCCTGCACGTGTTTAAGGCCTTTTTCGACACTTCTAAGGCCCGTAAAGCCAACTTTAAGGCCCTAAAATGTTACCTAAACATTGTGGACATGAAACATGCTCAAAAATGTGCCGGGTGATGGTTCGTTTGGTCGTACGAACGCGATGTTCGCTTAATTACGACGGAATGCGCATAAGTGCCAAAAACGATCCAAATGACGCGACGAATGGATTTTTCTTATGGCGAACACTAAAATAAAATATTTTAGTGCTTACATAAATTTTTGGATGACCAGATGTATTCAGAATGTAGGTTATGCGCGAAAATGCAAACTTATGCACTTTTTGACGCTTTTAGTCCCTGATCCTTCTACACTTGATCTTTACATGCTTTCTTGCACTTCGAGCCCTCTAACTTGACTTTTATGGGCCTTAAGACATAAACATACTTTGTTAAGTCCTTGGGTAACTTTATGGTTACCCGAAAAGTCATAAATTTCAACGTTGACGTTTTTAACCCCTCGCACACGAATTTGATCATAACTTTCTCATACGATAACGAAACTTTATGAAATTTTAATCGTGCATTCTAGTGAGCATAATTTACATTTACAAAGCTTCGGGTTTGTCAAAAGGTCACTCAGAGGTATATCTTTAACATGTTGACACATTTAACCCCTGTAGTTTGTAATCTCTCACTTTTAGCTTCGTATGATCCATGATTCATTCTTTTGAAGGTATGAGCATCATGTAGGGTTAATGTACAACATATTTATTCACTGTTGACATTTAGAACTCGTATTTTCATATACTTTTCAAGTTTGTCAACTTTAGTCCCTCTAGGGTATTCTTTCACACGTTCAAGCTTATGACACGTGTCAACACCTTATAGGACGTAAATTTTCGGGGTGTTACATCCTCACCCCCTTAAAATAAATCTCGACCCAAGATTTACTGAAATAAGTAAGGGTACTTTTCTTTCATCGTGGATTCAACTTCCCACGTGAATTCGGGACCTCTTCGGGCATCCCATTTGACCTTTACAAAAGGTATATTCTTCCTTCGAAGCGTTCTTACCAGTCGATCCTTAATCAATTTAGGATGTTTATCACATCGTAAATCCGCATACCAATTTGTGATAGTGCTCCTTGACTTATTGGCGAAACACATCCTCCAGTCACTATTGTGCAATGTATTGCGAGCTCCGTCAAACTCCTTAAGTAGGTTTTAGCTTACAAGCTACTTGATCTTGATACATTCGATTTCCTTCGAATGATTTACCTTTATTCAGAGCTTAACTAGCCTGATAATTTCACAAATTTGATACACCCTTCCTGGGTGATATCTTTTGTTAAACCATATTCCTTAACAAGAACTTAGGAAGTTTGCTATTTTCATAACTCCTCGATTTCTTGCCATATACTGGCAACCTACAATCGATTATGGATTTGTATAATCTTATTTGTTGTCCCCCAGGTAACTTTCAGATCTTGATAATTGGACTTACCAATTCTCTATTTAACAATAGATGTTTAACATTCCATCTATACTAAGTCTCCAAAGGAGTAACCTTATCACTTACATAATAATTGTTATAGAAAACTTATTCTATGATGAGATGGTTATTCCAACTACTGCTTAATTACTCTCCAAGAATAGCTAATTCTTACAGCTAGTCGAACCAATCGACGATCCTGGGTAGGTAATAGAAATTCTTAATTGTTGCGTAAATAGGGTTTCGGTGATCAATGCATAAGCAAGATGAACCGTCTTTCTTAATTAACTATACCGGATTTCCAGGATATTGAGTTAAGCTATTTGAACCCTTTATTAAGAAATCCTAATTAACCAGGGTTTCGATTCTTCCAATGATAGTACTAGCCATTTTTGGAGATTTCATAATAACACAGCCTTAAACAGAATTTAAACCTTAGCTCTACCTGCCTCTCAGGGGTAAACAGGTTATTATTAGGAGAAGATAATCAAGATGCAAGGAGGTTACAGAGAGTTTTCCATATCTCGGGCTCCAGTTCATCCATAATTGCTTGTGTCAAATAAATGACATATTCATGTTACTAGTCCACAATTTCCTTAATCGGGAATATTTACTTGGACAATTCCATTATGGACATCTCCTTTGAATACCATTAGTTGACTTTAGTACTGTATGACCATCGAGATATCTTTGTGGTCCCATGCATTAAACCTCCATACTGATCAGGCATGGAAGCAATCTATGGAATTTATTAAGATACACCAATCCTCATATAGCGCTTTTGTCATACTATTTGGTATTCGGAATCGATAGAGATTAAAGAGATATCAACTATATGTGCTTATATTTAATTAGAATGGAGATTTTCACAAACTAAGCACCTAGCTCGGTTGGCTAGGCGCGCGAAAGGGTGCGGCCGGCCTAGACCCAGGTTCGATTCCGGGGACGGCCAGTTCCACCATTTTTTTTTTTTTTTTTTAGTTAATCGTACGGATACGTGTAATTACGAGGGTTGTCTCATAAGGAGTCTTGATAAATAATTGCTTCTTATCACCCACGATATGGGCTTTATTTTTTTTTTAAGGCAACCAATCGATTTTTATCACTATATTGAGTCCTTAAGTATGCAACCAAAAGTTTGCTACAAGGATATTAGAAAAGAGTGATTTCTAATAGATATTAATATCAATATAGGATTTGTTGGAGCATTTTCGACGTAACATCGTCACTTTCTACCGGGCATTAAATGACCGGAGTCTTAATCAGGTGGAGACAACAGTTCTCAACCTTTATCATTCATAATATATTTATATGTGCCAATATCAAATAAGTTTCTGCATAAACTGTTTGATAACGAAAGGTACATATTATACTATTATTATTCTGCCCCATCTCTTGGGCGTTCATCCTGACAACTCGTGCGTTTGTCATCTTGGCCTACTCGGCTTCTTCTGTTTCCTAGGGCAGTTGGTCTTGATATGCCCCTTCTCGTTGCAACCATAACAGGTTGCATCCTTCAACTTCTTGCAATCCATGGTTTTATGTCCTTTAGACTTGCAGATCCCACAAGCCCTGGGCTGTGATTTGGATTTTGGTTCGAACCTGCATTTCCCATAATGGCGCTTCTTGCAGGTCTCACATACTGGTTTCTGGTCGGACTTTTGTTTGTTCTTTTTCTTAGAACTCTGGGAGTTATCTACCTCCCTTTTCCTTTTTAGTTCATCCTTTGCATCAGAGGCATGAACGAGATCCTTCTTATGAGTAAGGAAGTGTGGTCCTAGATAAAATTTGGACCGAGCAGCATGGTTCTCATTTAACTTTTTCACAGCTCTCTTCACAGCTTTTCCAACGGCTGCGTCTATCATAATTTGAAGAACATCTTTGGAAATTCTAAGGTTTACAATTTCAGCATCATTAGTCTGCGTCGTGCCATCAATGGCGCGATCGACTGTTGTCTTATCCGAGTTTGCCATTACTTTCTATTGGTTCCTAACACCAATAAAACAATTTCTCAGTTGAAATCCAACAACTACTATATTTTTATTCTGATGGCCTTAATATATACTAGCCATGGTGTCAATAACCTATACAGGCTATTATAGCACTAACATTCTTAATGAACATTATTTAAAATAATTTAATATTACTTAGCCTAGGTCGCAAAAGACCATTAATGGCATTAAAGATTTTGGACCTAGTCCATCACTTTTCTGACAGTGGATCAAAACGTCACATCTGTCTTTATTACATTAAAGAATTTAGGTAGCTTGAAAGCTTGCCATAGGAATATCAGAAAGGAGTGATTCCTATTTAGATATAAAATATCCATCTAAGGTTTGTTGGAGCATTTTCTAAAGTATCATCGGCCAATTTCTACTTCGTATAAAATGACCGAAGTCCTACTAAGACGGAGACAACAGTTCTCAACAGTGATCATTCATTATTGAATCACATGTGTCAGTATCAAGTAAATTTCTGCATAAACTGCTTGATAAGGAAATGTACCTGTTATATAGTTATCGTTCTGCACCATCTCCTGGCGTTCACCCGGAAGACTCATGCGCTTATTTCCCTAGCCTTTCCCGGCTTCTTTATAAGCTTTGGGCAGTTGGTTTTGATGTGCCCTTCCTCGTTACAATTGTAACATGTGGCGTTCTTTAACCCCTTGCAATCTAAGGTTTTGTGACCCTTGGTCTTGAAAATTCCACACAATTTAGCGCGTGGGTCTATTGTACATTTTCCAAAATGTTGCTTTTTGCAGTTACTGCATTTGGGTCTGTTATCAGATTGACTCGAGTTCTTCCTAAACTCGGAATTCTTCCCGCGCTCAGAGTTTCCCTTCTTCTTCTTGTTATATCGTTGAGAGTTTTCCTCCTCTCTTTCTCTTCTTCCCTCATCAGAAGCCTTAATAGACTTAATTCTAATTGCATCTAAGGTGAGAGATAAGGATAAGTCCACCGCGGACCTATATGTGGTTGGCCTAGACGCTTTAACATTCCCTTTTATCTCTGGTGCTAGGCCTCCAATGAAACGCGCTATGCGTTTAGGTTCAGGGGTGACTAAATAAGGAACTAGGCGGGACATAGTGTTGAAACTTGTAACATATGCCTGACAATCCAAATTCTCCATGACCAGAGTCAAGAAGTCTGATTCTATCTTTTCTACCTCGTGCTGGGGGCAATAGTTTTCCTTGACTAATGCAACGAATTGCTCCCAAGATAAGTTGTAGAGTAGAACCTTTCCCGTGTCCTGGAGCAGTGATCTCCACCATGCCAACGCTTCTCCTTTGAATGATTGTGAAACAAATTTCACAACATCTTGCTCCGCACAACCGCTGACGTCAACAACAGCGTCCATCTCATCGAGCCATGTCATGCAATCGATGGCTCCTTTTTCTCCTGTAAAGTCTCTGGGCTTGCAGGAGACAAAATATTTATATGAACAGGTCTTAACTAGTGCCTCTTGATGAAACACAACTTGTCTAGCCGGAATACTCCTTTGATTTGACAAGTCATGAACATCGTCCTCCCTTGACTCATGTGTTTTAAGAGGAGGCTTACAGCTAGCCGCAGATAGAGTCTTAGAATGGGTATCATTCGACTCATCATACTGCCGATCAAGTGCTCGAGCAACAGCATAATCTATTATTGCCTGTAGTTCTGCTCCAGTTACATTAATTCTGGTAGTATCATTGCTCTCCTTCAAGTGACTGTTATCTTCATTTAATCCAGCCATGTAGCTTGATTGCTACATAAATATTAACAATGATTTATTCAGAGATTAATATGGAATCATCATCTTTGACGATTTATCAACCATGGTAATATAAACCATATTGGTTAACTTGTTAGTTATATTAAATTAGTATTTTCCATTATAATTTATCCTAGTTATAAAACATTAAGGATATTAAAGTGGCGCAAAAAGGCCTAGTCACAAGGACAGTTCTAAATTTTATAAGCCATGATTTCAGAGAATCGAGGCATTAAGGTTTGAATCACGTTCATTACCTTGACAGGGAGTTGTAGACTTCAACTGTCTTTTGTCTTTTAGGACAATAGATATAGCCCGTGGGCATTTCCCTTCTGAGGGATGGTTATACTATGTTCATCTTCTCAGATGCTATTAGTCGAGATCGTAAGGATCCTACCGACTATTATGCTTGGACCTGGTCCAACATTTTTGGACAGGAGGTCAAAGACCACTACTGTCGTTGCCTTTTCGGACAACAAGTTTAGCCCGTAGGCACTTCATCACTACTGGATGTTTATAATGTGATCATCTTATAGGATGACACAAGCCATGATTTCTAAATCAATAGACTAGACAAGGAAATTGGAAGAATCTAATATAAGGATGACTGTTGTGATTTTATCGAATCACATTTGTCAGGAGTGCTAACACGTTCTTAGGTGTTAACAAGGATTTGAATCTCTTGAGTAGGTTTCACCATCTTGGCCGCATAGGCTAGATTTCACCTTTAAGATTCTTTTTAAAATGCCTACTGGCAGGGAAGGAAGGATATTTATTTTATTCAGGATTTTTATCATAAATCCTAATTTATAATTTAATAATAGCACAAATGGCCGAGTCGCGTAGACAAGTTTAATTTATAAGCCAAGATTTCAGAGAATCAGGGCAATTTATGAATGTGTAATGGCACAAAAGGCCTAGTCACGTGGACAAGTTTAATTTATAAGCCATGATCGTCTGGGATCGAGGCATTTAGTAATAGCACAAAAGGCTTAGTCACGTGGACAAGTTTAATTTATAAGCCATGATCGTCTGGGATCGAGGCATTTAGGTGTGAATCAAAGTTCATTACCTTTTCTTGACAGGGAGCTGTAGGCTATCACCGTCTTTAGTCTCAGAGGACGTTAATTATAGCCCGTAGGCACTTCCCTTCTAAGGGATGTTATTTTCCATTCATTTCCTATTTCATGTTTAGACTGAAAATTTAATTTAATCAATCCATTATATGAAAATAGAAGTACAGAGTTGCCCTAAGCGGGTCTTTGAAAGGATAATGTGTCCTTAAAGGGACTGAAAGATAAATATGTCCTTATAAGGACTAATAAGGAAACGATCTTCAGTAAAAGGAGTTTCTTCTTCATTTTATTTCTGAATGCATTCTCCTTGGATGCTCGTTTCATTCTAGCCGCGGTACGAAGCTCAGCATCTCAGGGCTCCGGGTGTGGAGAACTCCTATTACGGCTTCTTCGCTTGACGACGTATCTAATAAAAATTTGGAAGTAAAATTTTTCCAGATTAGGATTGAGAATATTCCTATGTTAAGTCTAGACTCGGAAGATTTAGGAATGTGCAATTGTGTCATTGAGATTAAACACAAAAAGCTAGTGTTTAATTCACTCAATGTTGGCTCTGATACCAACCTGTCACACCCCGATTTTTCCACGTGTCACCGGTGGGGGAGTATCGTGACGTGGTTGGCAACATCATGGTCAAACAACACAATATAATAATGCACAGCGGAAGCAAAAGATAAATATATTACATTCCGAATATAAGTAATGTCAAAGTATTACAACGGAAGGTAAAGGATCCACAGGCGGATCAAAAAGGAAAACTGTTCAACAGACTTTAGGCATCTAGAACTTGCAAGATTCCCTAGTGACGCCCTGAGCTCCCAGCCAATTACGCATAGTACCTGTCACTTAACCTTTTTGGAAAATACGTCAGTTTACACTGGTAAATACAGTTAACTGACTCATTTTGGAAAAAGAGTTTGAAAAGTGATTTGAGTGCAAACGGCACAAAATATCTTGACACATTGATTAAAATGCACAGAGGCAAAATTAATCTTTTATAATTGGGACAATTCTATTAATAAAAATCTTGTATCCGATTTACATGGTTGTCCAACATTTAGGGCCGGTGATTATACAATACAAGCCGGACAAGATTAATCGACACACCACAAATATAATCTCACAAGAAGATACCCTTACGAGTGAGTATACGTTATACATATGCAACAGGAGGTGTTTTGCCTACACCTTGTGCTTACGTCGTGGCCATTCACTTTTTAAAATGAGCCAAGGATATCCAGGACACGGTCATTAACCCCTAATGTTATTTGTTATCAATCAATACAGATTAAAACGGGATTATGCAATTTAATCATCTCCGATTAAAAGGTTTCTACACCCGACCAAGCGGTATTTTTATAATACCGTATCCCAAGCCCGTATAAGGGAAAATAAGTTAAAAGTATTTACCTGAGCTAGCAATGCAATTTATACTCAGCCGTATATTCTAATCAGCAAGCACGAGTACTTCTACTGGGGCTCTCAATCTGGAACGAAGGTTTTATTAACCTATTAGATTACTAACGGGTCTTATTTAAGTCGTAACTTAGACCGGTTAGTTTTAAGAGAGGTTTACGGTTCAAACGCATGATTAAGCGAAGACCGGAATAGAATGTGATTTAGACCCGACAAGTTTGGAGACTTGTATAATATGGGTAAACTCAACACATTCTGGATTTTGAGATAAAACCGATAAGGTTTGACCCGTTTCGGCTAATTTATGTAAACTTGTTACATAAACCGAACCGATCGCGTAATAAGCGTAACGGGTAACCGAATGGATCACGAACAGGTTTCCTAAGTTAATATGCCTTAAATATGTTGTGGTATCAGTAGGATACCTTCCATTATGCCCAAAACGAGTTTAATCTCAATTTAAGCCCCGTAGGGGTATTTTGGTCATTTACCTAAGGCATATATACTACCTGTCATACAACTACTCGAACAATGTGATCATAAGGTCACTTAATGTGTTTGGTCGGATCCTAATGATCGACCAAACGGGTCGGGTTCGAAAGTATAAGCGATTGTTTAGATCGCTTACCTTTACGACCCTATATAAGCACTAAACTAAAGTGACGAGCTAAGCATGTTGAAACATGCTTAACTAAGTTAGAAACAAGTTTGGTATCAAAACAAATGGTTTTGATACCCATAAGTAGTTTGGTTACAAAATACGCAAGAATACGTATTCTGGCCGAAACTACGGCTCGTCACTGAGCCTAGATAACGTGGAAATCAGTAGGTATAGTCACTAGGGACTATAACCATCGTGATCACGCTCACGTTATGAAGTTCAAACGAACTTCGCATCGACCTTAAACTGGTCAATGCTGAAAGTCAAGAAAAGATTGACTTTCGGACCTGTAAAGCAATAAAAGAACGAAAGAATACTTACGAAGGGTCCCCGAAAGCTCTCGATCCGATTTACCTTCAGGTATGAAGTATAACTTCAACTTAGAAGGCTTAAAATCAGATCAAGTGTGAGAAATGAAGTGAAATGTGATGGGTATTTATAGATTTCGATCCACCGTTAGGATCGTTTCTTGGAGAAGAGGGCACGATCAAGGCCGTACACTTGTCGGAAGGTTATGGTGCCTAAATTGCCACTAACCATAGGAAATCAACATGTGGCATTGAGATTTGGAGTGCCAAACAGCTGAAACCAGCTGTTTGATGCATTTAATCTGGTCAGAAGGGGCCATGCGGCCCGCTTCAGGATGCCCTTAAACTCATGCGGGCCGCCTGAGGGTCCTGATCAGACAACAAGTTTGAAAAATGACAGTTTCAGTCCCTGCACGTGTTTAAGGCCTTTTTCGACACTTCTAAGGCCCGTAAAGCCAACTTTAAGGCCCTAAAATGTTACCTAAACATTGTGGACATGAAACATGCTCAAAAATGTGCCGGGTGATGGTTCGTTTGGTCGTACGAACGCGATGTTCGCTTAATTACGACGGAATGCGCATAAGTGCCAAAAACGATCCAAATGACGCGACGAATGGATTTTTCTTATGGCGAACACTAAAATAAAATATTTTAGTGCTTACATAAATTTTTGGATGACCAGATGTATTCAGAATGTAGGTTATGCGCGAAAATGCAAACTTATGCACTTTTTGACGCTTTTAGTCCCTGATCCTTCTACACTTGATCTTTACATGCTTTCTTGCACTTCGAGCCCTCTAACTTGACTTTTATGGGCCTTAAGACATAAACATACTTTGTTAAGTCCTTGGGTAACTTTATGGTTACCCGAAAAGTCATAAATTTCAACGTTGACGTTTTTAACCCCTCGCACACGAATTTGATCATAACTTTCTCATACGATAACGAAACTTTATGAAATTTTAATCGTGCATTCTAGTGAGCATAATTTACATTTACAAAGCTTCGGGTTTGTCAAAAGGTCACTCAGAGGTATATCTTTAACATGTTGACACATTTAACCCCTGTAGTTTGTAATCTCTCACTTTTAGCTTCGTATGATCCATGATTCATTCTTTTGAAGGTATGAGCATCATGTAGGGTTAATGTACAACATATTTATTCACTGTTGACATTTAGAACTCGTATTTTCATATACTTTTCAAGTTTGTCAACTTTAGTCCCTCTAGGGTATTCTTTCACACGTTCAAGCTTATGACACGTGTCAACACCTTATAGGACGTAAATTTTCGGGGTGTTACAAAAAGGGTGTTTGGTTTGGGTTATGAAATGAAAAGGTTTAGGCTCAAAGGGGCTAACTAGGGGGATTTTGGGTAGGTGGTAAAAGAAAAAGAAAAATAATGGTGTAAAAAAAACGGGTTAGTCCTAATGCCTCAATCATTTACTTACTCGGGTTTAAGTTGATAAGGACCGGGAATGTATCGTCATGGCAAGTTCTAGAGTCGTAAGAACCAAGCGGCTATTCACACAAGAAACGAAAAATGAGCATTTAGTCAAAAGATGTAAATTTGTATGCTCAATAAAGGCTTAAAACTCACTTTTGTGGGAATGGGTTTTTATGTGATCAAGTATATATAATCAAATTTGAACTAAGTTTGCTATGCCTTTTTATAATTTTCTTATGTTGGTTCTTTTTATCACGACGCTATCGGTTGTAAATTCGTAAAAATATAACCTTTTTGAGAACTTGAATTTCCCGAGTTAAACCTAGACAAGTAAAAAAAATGAAATTTTTTGAAAAAAAAATTTGGGGTGATTAGCATTTCCAATAGAGTTTTGTGTAAGGCTTGTATTTAGGACTTGCAAAATTTCAAGGTTTTAGCATCCCCCCTCCCCCCACACTTAAATTACACATTGTCCTCAATGTGTCCCAAAAATAAATTTTAGGTTGATTGAATGTGTAAAAAGGTGTAAAAAGCAAAAATTTTGTGTTACTGGCAGCCTGGACACGACCCCGTGTTGAGTGGGCACGACCCCGTGTTCAGGTGCCAGTAACGAGAACTTACAGAAGGTGAACACGGGGGCGTGTTGGGAGGACACGGCCCCGTGTCTGACAAAAATCTGCAGGTTAGTAATCCAACAGCAGGTCTGGGAGGTGAGCACGGGGGCGTGTTGGCTGGACACGTCCCCGTGTGGACAGTCTGTAAGCCTGAAAAACAGGTTTCTTCCCCCGTCTTTTCCATTCTGGTCCTATAAGTGCTGAGGCTTAGCATTCCAAGCCTCGGTTTGTACCTGTTTCATCACTTACTACCACACCAAGTAACACAAACATCCTACATTACCATAGTTAATTGTTCCAAGCATAGAGTAGAAAAAGAAAAATAAAACGGAAAATAAAAGAAGTCAAGGAAAGTAAATTGTTCAACATTTGGCACGCAGGCCACCAATTGTTCGATAGATAAAGGGTTAACCTGGGAAGTCATCAACCAACCGCTTCCTTCTCTGCTCCTCTTGCCTACTCCATAGCATCGTCATCATCATCATCGTCATCATCCCCTCCATGGCGTGCAATGTGGTCTCGTATGTATCCAACATCGTCTTGGATCTCGGATAGGTTTCTCTCGATAGCTCCGACCCTGTGGTAGGTGTTGCTCGCCATGTTATAGGTGTTTCTAGTACACATAAGGTTTTCCTGCAACAAATCATGCAAACTTTGAAAGTTAGGAAAACCGCCTCCCGAGGAGGATGATTGGCCCGGATCACCGTGGGGTTGGTATTGGTACTGATGATGTTGCGGAGCTGGAAGGACAAGCGCTTCTTGCGGGTTCCATGCATGACCTTGCATCCTTTGAAAGGTTACCGTCCCGTCTTCGGCCTCATAAATTAGGTTCATTGAGCGGCATATGTGAATATCCATCGTACCTGACAATGGGCTCCTCTCAAATGACCTAGGTATGTGGGCGAAGTGCTTGAAGAGACGGTACACCCATCCTCCAAAGAAAATAGGAGTCGGTGTACTAGCAAGGCGGTTGTGATGCATGTTTCGGAGCATGAGGAATGGAACATCGAGCGACCTGCGGTTGTGGATGCAGTGGAGGACAAGCAAATCTCTTAACCCAACGACGCCACTACTTTCATGCCTTTGGCTAAGAGAATAGCCGAGGAGCCTATGGATGTATCTGTAGAGCGGATCCCTCAGCTTTGTACTCTTAGTGCTGCTCGGATTGTAAAATCCTTCTCCAATCTGAGCCCACATGGCTTGGCGTTCGTTGTCTTCAATCTCTCTCAATCCCCAGTATTTTCTTCGTTTCCTGCATCCTCTTCCGCATACAACCTGATAATTGACCCAAATTGTGCCATGGAGATCGAATACTTTGTTCCGCCACATCTGAATGACACCCCGTCATTGTCGAATGGGTCGCACCTTGAAGTGAATGAAAAGGTGCTATAAAATTCCAAGGTGCATTCATGAACGGAACGGAGTCGAGTTGTTAGGGCGACTCTGAGTGGTCCCGTGACGATGTTTTTAAAACGGTCAATTTGATTCACCATGGTTAGCAATTATGTGCAAGCTTGCCTCGGGTATTCCTCCGGCCTTGTTTGAAGAATCTCATATCGAGCTCTTGCATCAAGCTCATTGGCGTTGAATCTTGTAAACTTCCTGGCCATCTGCAAGAATACACTAAAAGTTAGCATGAAACAGAAGTATTTTCGGATAAAACTGCAAACAGCGGGCTGGACACGACCCCGTGTCCAGCAGACACGGCCCCGTGTCCAGGGGTCTGTTACTCAAAAATCCCATTTTTCGACCCGATTTCGAAAACTTGAAAATTTTTGGTCCAATAGGTGCGGTTTCCCCCGAAAATGAAACCCTAAGTGCCTTTTTTTCCCAAAATAACCCGTTTACCCTATTAATTTTATCTTTTTCGGTTCAAGAACAAGGGTTTGGGGTTTTTGTAAGAAATCGGGTGAATCTATGAACAATTCAAGTATATTTACTTTCCTTAACACTAATCTAACTAAATGCAAACAGATTTAGGCAAAAATTTTAGGTTTGATTCGAATGAACTTCAAGAACCCTAGATTTTTCCCCAAATTTGTGGTGTTTTAACTACATGCAAGTAACTAATCTAACTACTAATAGTGATAGAATCATACCTTGATGTTGTTAGATCGATAGGAGACGTTGAAATTCTGCGAAAAATCGCCTGAAACCAGAGCTTTTTCGGGGAAACGGGGCATGTGGAATGAAGAAACTGTTTTGAAAAGGGGATTTATCCCGTCTGCAGCGCGGACACGGCCCCGTGTCCAGCGGACACGGCCTCGTGCCGAGCAAAGTTTAGAATTTTTTTTTTTTTTCGTGCTCGTGTGAGTGCCCCTTTTTTCCCATAAGCTATGGTTAGAAAACTTACCGCTTTATTTTGCTGTCTCAATCGTTCGTAACTTACCAAGCATGATGTTTTTACTCTTCCACTGTTTGAAGCGAGATCTCTTCTTCTTCATCCTCAATGAATCCTTGATAGAGTTTTAGCCGTTGGCCATTGACTTTAAATGGAGGCCCATTTCGAGATTTAATTTCTACTGCACCGTGTAGAAAAATATGGGTGATGGAAAAAGGTCCTGACCACCTGGACTTTAATTTACCAGGAAACAATCGAAGTCGTGAATTAAACAAAAGAACTAAATCTCCTACCCGAAATTCATTAGGTTTAATATGTTTGTCATGCAAATTTTTCATTCTTTCCTTATAAATTTCAGAGTTTGAGTATGCATAATTCCTAAGCTCGTCTAATTCCTTTAATTGACAAAATCGATTTTTACCAGCAAATTCTAAATCTAAGTTTACATTTTTGATTGCCCAGTAGGCTTTGTGTGCAATTTCTACTGGCAAATGACAACTTTTACCATAGACTAGCTTATATGGGGTTGTACCTATTGTTGTTTTATAAGCAGTTCGAAAAGCCCATAAAGCATCGTCTAATTTATCTGCACATTCCTTTTTATTTAACCCTACGGTTTTTTCAAGTATTCGTTTTAAACCTCTATTAGTCACTTCGGCTTGCCCGTTTGTTTGAGGGTAATATGCTGTTGAGACCCGGTGATAGACCCCATATCTTGTTAATATTTTTTCAAGTTGATGATTGCAAAAATGGGTACCTCTATCACTTATTAAAGCTTTAGGTGTGCCAAAACGAGAGAATAATTTTTTCAGAAATTTTACCACGACTCTTCCGTCATTTGTTGGAAGTGCCTCGGCCTCGGCCCATTTAGACAAGTAATCAACTGCCACAAGTATATATTTGTTTCCTTTTGATGGTGGGAAAGGTCCCATAAAGTCGAGTCCCCACACATCAAAAATTTCACAAACAAGAATGCCATTTTGTGGCATTTCATTTTTGCAAGAAATATTACCTGTTCTTTGGCAAGCATCACATGTTTTTACAAGACTTTGGGTGTCTTTGTAAATGGTTGGCCAATAAAATCATGAATCAAATACCTTTCGTGCGGTACTAGCAGCACCATGATGTCCTCCGTATGGACCTTCATGACAATGGCGGAGAATTCTTCGTGCTTCACTACCATGTACGCATCGTCGGACGAGTTGGTCGGCACACATTTTGAAAAGATATGGATCTTCCCAAAAGTAGTGTTTCACATTGGCAAAGAATTTTTTTTCTTTGATGATGTGGCCACCCTTTTGCGACTATACCACTAGCTAGGTAGTTAGCATAGTCGGCGTACCATGGTTCTTCCTTGTATTCCACCATTTCCAGGGACTCAGTTGGGAATTTTTCGTTGATTTGCTCGTCCCTGGTTGCTTCCAAAGCTGGGTCTTCTAAACGCGAAAGATGATCTGCAGCGGTGTTTTCAGCTCCTCTTTTGTCCTTGATTTCGATGTCAAATTCTTGGAGGAGTAGAATCCACCGAATCAAGCGTGGTTTTGCATCTTGCTTTTTGAAGAGATATCGGATGGCTGCATGATCTGTATAGACTATAGTTTTAGAAAGAACAAGATAAGAACGAAATTTATCAAAAGCAAATACCACAGCTAGTAACTCTTTTTCAGTTGTTGTGTAATTTTCTTGTGCATCATTAAGCGTTTTACTAGCATAATAAATTGGGTGGAAATGCTTTTCTTTTCTTTGTCCCAAGACAGCTCCAACTGCAAAGTCACTAGCATCACACATGATTTCGAAAGGAAATTTCCAATCAGGTGCTATCATGATAGGTGCATTGACTAACATTTCTTTTAAGGTGAGAAATGCTTGATTGCAATCATTGTCAAAGATGAAAGGAACATCTTTTTCAAGTAATTTTGTTAGAGGTCTAGAAATTTTAGAAAAGTCTTTGATAAACCGCCTATAGAATCCGGCATGCCCTAGGAAACTTCTGATAGCTCTTACGGAGGATGGAGGTGGTAATCTAGAAATGGTATCTATTTTGGCTCGATCCACCTCCATTCCTTCGCTTGAGATCTTGTGACCGAGTACTATTCCCTCTGTTACCATGAAATGGCATTTTTCCCAATTAAGGGCGAGGTTAGTTTCCTCACATCGGGATAGCATTCGTTCAAGGTTATCGAGGCATTGGTCATATGAATCCCCAAAGATAGAAAAGTCATCCATAAAGACTTCCATTGTCTTTTCTATCATGTCATGGAAGATGGCTACCATGCAACGTTGGAATGTTGCTGGGGCATTACATAGACCAAACGGCATGCGTCGATAAGCAAAAGTTCCATAGGGACATGTGAAAGTTGTCTTTTCTTGGTCTTCGGGTGCTATCGGGATTTGAAAGTAACCTGAAAAACCATCCAAGAAACAATAAATTTATGACCGGATAATCTTTCTAACATTTGATCAATGAAGGGTAAAGGAAAATGATCCTTTCTTGTTGCTTCATTTAATCGTCTATAATCTATACATACTCTCCATCCTGTGACGGTTCTCGTTGGTATTAATTCATTCTTTTCGTTAGTTATTACCGTCATACCTCCTTTCTTTGGAACTACTTGGACGGGACTCACCCAAGGACAATCGGAGATAGGATAGATAAGTCTGGCGTCAAGTAGTTTGATGACTTCGTTTTTAACCACTTCTTGAACATTTGGATTTACTCGACGTTGTGGTTGTATGACCGATTTGTAGTCATCATTCATCAAAATTTTGTGTGTGCACATAGAAGGACTAATTCCTTTTATGTCTACAAGTTTCCAAGCTATTGCATTTTTGTGTTTTTTCAAAAGATTAATTAATTTTTCTTTTTCTAAGTGATCTAATTTAGACGAAATAATTACAGGTAAATTACCATCCTTGTCTAGAAAAGCATATTCCAAACCTTTTGGAAGTTCTTTGAGCTCAAGTGGTGGGTCTTTGGGAGACTCCTTATTTGGTTGCTCATTTCGATCAAGAACTTTAAAAGTTTGTTCTATGGCTACCTCTTCTTCAACAAAGTGGTCAATCTCTTCACTTGTATCGGGTGGTTCATCTTCATCTTCAATTAGGGGGTCATTATTGCCGAAAGGATATTTCATTGACCGTTCGAGATCGACACTTCTTTTAAATGCCCCTAATTGAAGAGGTAGATTGTTGAACTTCCGGTTTTTCAAAGCTTCGTGAGTTTTTACAAATGGTCGCCCCAACACTAGAGGAGCGTCATCGAGGATGACAAAGTCGGTTGGGATTACCATTTGATTCGTTTGAACCAAGACATCTTCAACTATACCGATTGATTTTATTACTTTCCGATTGGATAGAAAAATGGGTATTTGAAGTGGAGAAAAATCACTAATACTTAATTTTTTGAAAATGTAGTTAGGCATTATGTTAACACAAAGATCTTTATCGATTGTGACATTACTAATAAACGAATTTTGAAAGAAACATGGAACCGGTGTAATGTTAATTTCAAATGGGTCTTCTTTTATTAGTGAGGTTTGATCATTAGTTAACTTAACACTTACTGATTCGTCAATTTTAGTGTTAGTGTTTAACTCTTTTAAAAACTTAGCATGAGTGGGTACTAAACAATGATTTTCAAAAGAAGGTGACAAGAGATTAATTTCTTCAAAATTAGACTCTTCTTGAATTTTAACATTGTCGGACTCACCTTTTTCGTTGTTTAACTCATGTGTAGGTTTTTCACTTATTTGTTCTTCCATTTTAACATTTTCGGTTATCTCTTCCTTTTTTAACTCTTCTTTTGCGCGGGACTCCTCTTCCCTTGCGCGAGCTTCTTTTATACATCGATCGATAACTCTAATGTGTTCTAATATCCTATCGGTCACTTCGGTTATAGAAAAAGAATCGTTATTTTCTAAGCTTGAATCCGGTTGTTCGACCCTTTGTTCCTCATAATACCCATATGAAGTCGATGGTTTGCACCATTGTTCTTCATTGTAAGCATATGATGGATAAGGTTCGTAGTTTTGTTCTTCATAATACTCATATGAGGTGGGTTGTTCACGCCAAGGTTCCTCATAATAAGCATATGAAGGTGGTGGCTCATATCTTGGTTCACCAAAGTATGAGTAAGAGGTTCATACCTTGGTTCATCAAAATATAAGTATGAGGGAGGAGGTTCATACCTTTGGTCTTCATAGGATGTGTATGAAGTTGATGGCTCGTACCTGGGCTCCTCATAGTAGGTGTATGAATTGGATGGTTGATATGAGTGATTATTTTGAACCGAACGTGCATTACGACAATTAGTGCAATAATTACCCCTATAATCATCCTCATCATAGGTGTAGTTGTAACCTCCTGAGTATTGATCCATAAGAATCACTCAGCAGACCACAACCGAGTCTCGAGATCAGAAAACAAAAATAAAAATGGAAACAGAGGCTGAACACGGCCCCGTGTTCAGTGAGCACGGCCCCGTGTTCAGGATCTGTATCTGGGCGTTTTAATTAAATTTACTGATTTCGTTGAGCACGGGGCGTGTTCAGTGAGCACAGCCCGTGTTCAAGCTACTGTTACTGGGTGTTTTTATGAAAATGTGCAGCACGGCCCCGTGTTCAGCGAACACGGCCCCGTGTACAGGCTACTGTAAATGCAAAACTAAACTAAAATGCAGAAAAATGTGCGCGCTTTTTAAAAAGGTTTTGAAAAACTGATTAGGCCGTCGATTTTAAGCTTTCTTAAAATCCTTGTGTCCCCGGCAACGGCGCCAAAAACTTGATGCGTGCGAAGTGTTATATATATTAGGTGTATATTTTAAGCCCCTTTAACACTTATTTTAGCCAAGTTTTAAATTTATAAAACATGATATTTTACTAACACTAAACACACATATGGGCAAGTGCACCCATCGTGAGCGTAGTATAGCGTTGGTAAGATACCGAGGTCGTCCAAGGACACAAGAGCTTTTAGTACCGGTTTATCCTCAACGTCTAATCAAAATAAAAAGTTTAGAAAAAGGTTTTTAAACTAAGAAAAATAAAAACTAACTAAAATGCTGAAAATAAAAATAAAAGAAAAACAGATAGACAAGATGAATCACTTGGTTCCGACTCGTATCTAGTATAACCTTTGATTATTTCCGCACTTTTGCACATAATTAAGAGATTATCTTAGTTACTGTAGTAGGCCCCTCTTTTGAAGGTGACTTTACCCTCACCCCAGTAGTTTGAGTCAGCAAGGATACAATCCTAAAAGGGTGGATTATTGGAAGATAATTAATTAAGTTATTAATGCAGTATTGTGGTAGGCCCCGCTTTTGGCGGTGACGTTACCCTCGGCTAAGTAGTCTGAGTCAGCAGGGATACAGTCCTAAATAGCCGGGTTATAGTATTAATAGTAGTTAACTTATGAGGGGATCAAAGAGTTTGGACCCCCGCCATCCAATACCGTGAAGTATTGAAGGAGGTCCTACTAAATTTGACCCAGGTCCATTGCAGGACCTCTAAACGCTGAACAATGGCAAGACCTTTACCAAACCGTTCCCTTAACCCCCCACCAGGTAGCCAACATACCTCCATATAGACCGTGGAGATATGAATGGTGAAAATCTTTTATTTTATATAGACAGTAAAATAATGCCAAGACACCACGGACAAACGATAAGGAAAGATCACCTTCAACATAAGTAACTAGTTATTAAAGTCATTAATACAAAACCAAATAAAAAGTGCAAAAGATTAGAAATAAAAAGTATTATACTAGACACTTTGTCTTCACCAAGTGATGTAAGAGACTTAGGCAAACATGGCCTTGATTGTCAAGAACTCTTACGCTCAATCTTGGATCCCGAGACGACTCACACACTCTACGATGGACAATGGATGATGGTGGTGGATGATGGTGTTGTGATGGTGGTGGGTGGTGGGTGAAGTGTGAGAGAGGTGGTGTGCCAAGGGATGAATTGAAATGAAACCAAGCACTCCTATTTATAGGCTGAACAGAAGGCTGGGCACGGCCCCGTGTCCGCTGGGCACGGCCCCGTGCCTGTCTGACATTCTCTCTCTTCATTAATTGTAATTCGCAATTACAATTAATGCGCCTGCTGTACTTTCGCCACGCCCCCGTGCTCACTGGACACGGCCCGTGGTGGGCAATAGAAGCTTCTATAGGTTTGTCTTTTCTGCTGTTTCTTCCCGTGCTGGCTGAGCACGGGGCGTGTTCAGTCTTCTGCCTTCTCTATTTTGCTTGGGAAGATGCCGTTGAGGGGTCGGGCAGTCCACTTATGCTCCTTTCCTTGTATTTATGTTAGATTTAGCTGTCTTTTTGCTTCTTTTGTGAATTTGAGCTCATTTAATCCTGAAAATACAAAAGGAAGACAAAAACACTCTTTTTGCAACATTAGTACTTAAAAAGGGTTAGTTTTATGCCTCATTTGATGTAATTTATATGTTGCATTTTACACACATCACAAGACGAGGACTTCCCGGGGGGTCACCCATCCTAGTACTACCTCGCCCAAGCACGCTTAACTGCGGAGTTCTGATGGAATCCGGTGCATTAGTGCTGGTATGATCGCAACCGAAAGAATACCACCTCCTTATTCCTTTATACCTTTCCACGCCTTGATCCATGCCCACCTATGCTCTCATGTGTGGCCTTCCTTACCCGTCTCGGGCCCGCCGTGCGCGCGCCTTCTTCATAGCCTTCCTTTGACAAAAGCGGCCGCTGCCGTCAATATGCTCTCACGCTTTCCAATAAACTAAGGACGCGTCAGGCCAACACCTACAAGCGGGCCCGTCTCCCCATATCCGGCTCCCGCGCCGACGAGCCTTCGGCACGGTAAACCGTGTTTAATCAAAAGCGCGCCTTCGGGCACCCCGTAGCCCCGTTCACCACATCAACGGCCATTCGGATGCTACGCCAAAGATACATAGACCGGTAATAAAATAAACCAAACAACGAAAAAAAAGGGGTTGCAACATGAGGATTTCCCAGGGGGTCACCCATCCTAGTACTACTCTCGCCCAAGCACGCTTAACAGCGGAGTTCTGATGGGATCCGGTGCATTAGTGCTGGTATGATCGCAACAGAAAGACTATCACCTCCTTATTCCTTTATACCTTTCCACGCCTTGATCCCATGCCCACCTATGCTCTCATGTGTGGCTTAAGTTACGC
Source organism: Helianthus tuberosus (assembly GCA_030545235.1). NCBI lineage: Eukaryota > Viridiplantae > Streptophyta > Magnoliopsida > Asterales > Asteraceae > Helianthus > Helianthus tuberosus. The sequence goes on from CM060365.1 coordinate 143,422,971, forward strand.
GTCTCAGGCCCGCCGTGCGCGCACGCGCCTTCGTCATAGTGTTCCTTTGACAAAAGCGACTACTCCCGTCAATAAGCTCTCACGTTTTCCAATAAACTAAGGACACGACAGGCCAACGCCTACGAGCGGGCCCGTCTCCCCATATCCGGCTCCCGCGCCGACGAGCCTTCGGCACTGTAAACCGCGTTTAATCGAAATAGCGCCTCCGGGCACCCCGTAACCCCGTTCACCACATCAACGGCCACTCGGATGCTACGCCAAAGATACATTGACCTGTAAATAAAATAAACCAAACAACGAAAAAAATAGGGTTGTAAGACGAGGACTTCCAAGGGGGTCACCCATCCTAGTACTACTCTCGCCCAAGCACGCTTAACTGCGGAGTTCTGATGGGATCCGGTACATTAGTGCTGGTATGATCGCAACCGAAAGAATACCACCTCCTTATTCCATTATAACTTTCCACGCCTTGATCCATGCCCACCTATGCTCTCAGGTGTGGCCTTCGTTACGCGTCTCGGGCCCGCTATGCGCGCGCGCGCCTTCGTCATAGCCTTCCTTTTACAAAAGCGGCCGCTCCCGTCAATAAGCTCTCACGCTTTCCAATAAACTAAGGACACGTCCAGCCAACGCCTACGAGCGGGCCCGTCTCCCCATATTCGGCTCCCGCGCCGACGAGCCTTCGGCACGGTAAACCGCGATTAATCGAAATCGCCCCTCCGGGCACCCCGTAGCCCCGTTCACCACATCAAGAGCCACTCGGATGCTACGCCAATGATACATCGACCGGTAAATAAAATAAACCAAACAACGAAAAAAAGGGGTTGCAACACGAGAACTTCCCAGGGGGTCACCCATCCTAGTACTACTCTCGCCCAAGCACGCTTAACTGCGGAGTTCTGAGGGGATCCAGTGCATTAGTGCTGGTTTGATCGCAACCGAAAGAATACCACCTGCTTATTCCTTTATACCTTTCCACGCCTTGATCCATGCCCACCTATGCTCTCATGTGTGGCCTTCGTTACGCGTCTCGGGCCCGCCGTGCGCGCGCGCGCACCTTCGTCATAGCCTTCTTTTGACAAAAGCGGCTGCTCCCGTCAATAAGCTCTCACGCTTTCCAATAAACTAAGGACACGTCAGGCCAACGCCTACGAGCGGGCCCGTCTCCCCATATCCGGCTCCCGCGCCGACGAGCCTTCGGCATGGTAAACCGCGTTCAATCGAAATAGCGCCTCCGGGCACCCCGTAGCCCCGTTCACCACATCAACGGCAACTCGGATGCTACGCCAAAGATACATTGACCTTTAAATAAAATAAATCAAACAACTAAAAAAATTGGGTTGCAAGACGAGGACTTCCCAGGGGGTCAACCATCCTAGTACTACTCCCGCCCAAGCACGCTTAACTGCGGAGTTCTGATGGGATCCGGTACATTAGTCCTGGTATGATCGCAACCGAAAGAATACCACCTCCTTATTCCTTTATACCTTTCCACTCCTTGATCCATGCCCACCTATGCTCTCATGTGTGTCCTTCGTTACGCGTCTCGGGCCCGCCGTGCGCGCGCGCTATCGTCATAGCCTTCCTTTGACAAAAGCGGCCACTCCCGCCAATAAGCTCTCACACTATCCAATAAACTAAGGACACGTCAGGCCAACGCCTACGAGCGGGCCCGTCTCCCCATATCCGGCTCCCGCGCCGACATGCCTTCGGCACGGTAAACCGCGTTTAATCGAAAACGCCCCTCCAGACACCCCGTAGCCCCGTTCACCACATCAACGGCCACTCGGATGCTACGCCAATGATACATCGACCGGTAAATAAAATAAACCAAACAACGAAAAAAAAGGGGTTGCAACACGAGGACTTCCCAGGGGGTCACCCATCCTAGTACTACTCTCGCCCAAGCATGCTTAACTGCGGAGTTCTGACTGGATCCGGTGCATTAGTGCTGGTATGATCGCAACCGGAAGAATACCACCTCCTTATTCCTTTATACCTTTCCACGCCTTGATCCATGCCCACCTATGCTATCATGTGTGGCCTTCGTTACGCCTCTCGGGACCGCCGTGCGCGCGCGCGCGCCTTCGTCATAGCCTTCCTTTAACAAAAGCGGCCGCTCCCGTCAATAAGCTCTCACGCTTTCCAATAAACTAAGGACACGTTAGGCCAACGCCTACGAGCGGGCCCGTCTCCCCATATCCGGCTCCCGCGCCGACGATCCTTCGGCACGGTAAACCGCGTTTAATCGAAAACGCCCCTCCAGGCACCCCGTAGCCCCGTTCACCACATTAACGGCTACTCGGATGCTACGCCAATGATACATCGACCGGTAAATAAAATAAACCAACAACGAAAAAAAAGGGGTTGCAACACGAGGACTTCCCAGTAGGGCTGGCAATTCTGACACGAACACGATAACACGACACGAACCTACACGAAGTTAACAGGTTTCGTGTTTGGCCTTAACAGGTTTCGTGTCTAAACAGGTCGACACAATAAGACCTGTTTAAATTTCGTGTCTTAACAGGTTAAAACCCGTTAACCTGTTAAGACCCGTTAATGACATGCTAAGAATTTTAATTAAAAAATATATTAGGTATATTTCAATTTTCAATGCGGGGTGGGTGTCCTAATTTTGAAATTACTTTAACAATTCACGCTCCAAACTAGTGAACCCTAAATTCCTAAAAGAAACTCTCCAGTCTCCAGGCTCCAGCAGCCGTCGACGAACACCACAACCTTCGACGTTCTTCTGGTCCGTTCACGGTTCATCGTTCAGCACAACCATCGTTCAGCTACTCGACGAACACCACAACCATCGTTCAGAACACCTATTTTGTTCTGCAATTCTTCAACAGGTTTGTTTGATTTTACTTTGATTGTTCATATTTATGTTTTCTGCAATCGAACGCCAGCAGTATTTAGTGTTCGTATCTGTGTTTGCACTTTCTCAACATTCTGATGTATATATGTTTTATATGATTGTTGGTGTTGTGAGTGTTTTATATGTTTATTTATTTGGGTTTACTTTATATTGTAACTTTGAAGGTTGTTATAGTTTTTTTTTATATCATCAATAGTTTGCTTGATTTAAGTTGAGTTATCACAGTATATGTGTTTGAAATCCCCTTAGAAAGAGGGTAAAAGTTGAGTTTTGACTTTGAAAGTCAAACATACTACTCTTTGGAATGGAATGTTAGGCACAGGTTAAGTTTATATACTGAAGTTGAGTTTTGACTTTTGACATTGATTCAACAGTTACTATTTATATACTGAAGTCATGAGCGATTCACAAAATAAAGTGGGGAAAAAGAATGGCAAAACACCGGTATGTTGTTGGTTCAACTTTTATAGTTTTTGGTTAAATTTTCTTATAAACTTTTGTGTAACTTAATTATTTTTTTATCTATTGTAGGTGGATATGGATTCCGATTCTATCAAATTCCGTGAACAATCCTAAGGTATCCACTCCAAATGCTTCAAGTAGTGTTGCTTGTTAAAAATCCGAGAACATCTCAAGGTACCCACTTCAAATGTTTCTAGAAATGTTGCTTGATAAAACTATATGAATGAGTTTATGTCAAATTGTCCATGCCTAATACGACTGTAATTATTTGTGTAGGTTTGAATGTTCGGAATTGAAGATCTTGAGAAAGAAAGGCATATGGGAACTTGAATTTTGAAACTATTTGGATGTTATGATTAGACTTTTATGGATTTCGTTTTAAGTTTGTTAAGACATTATGTGTTTATGCATTTTTATGACTTTTGTGAACCTTTGGCGACTAAATTTTCATTAAACAGGTTCCTTAATTGCTAATTTCAAATATGGAATGATAGGTTATGTTCGTGTCTTAATAGGTCGAGTTCGAGTCTTAACAGGTCGTGTTTGTGGCTTAAACAGGTCATATGATATGTTGGCAATATTTTCGTGTCTTAACAGGCCATTTCGTGTAACCTGTTTGTTAACAGGTTCGTGTTCGTGTTTGGAAAATCTGACACGATAAGATTTCGTGTCGTGTTCGTGTTTACAGGTTTCGTGTTCGTGTCTTATCGTTTTCGTGTCTTAATAGATCGGGTCGACCCGATATGCCAGCCCTACTTCCCAGGGGGTCACCCATCCTAGTACTACTCTCGCCTAAGCACGCTTAACTACGGAGTTCTGATGGAATCCGGTGCATTAGTGCTGGTATGATCGCAACCGGAAGAATACCACCTCCTTATTCCTTTATACCTTTCCACGCCTTGATCCATGCCCACCTATGCTCTCATGTGTGGCTTCGTTACGCGTTACGGGCCCGCCGTGCGCTCGCGCGCGCCTTCGTCATAGCCTTCCTTTGACAAAACCGGTCGCTCCCGTCAATAAGCTCTCACGCTTTCCAATAAACTAAGGACACGTCAGGCCAACGCCTACGAGCGGGCCCGTCTCCCCATATCCGGCTCCCGCACCGACGATCCTACGGCACGGTAAACCGCGTTTAATCGAAAACGCCCCTCCAGGCACCCCGTAGCCCCGTTCACCACATCAACGGCCACTCGGATGCTACGCCAATGATACATCGACCGGTAAATAAAATAAACCAAACAACGAAAAAAAATGGGATGCAACACAAGGACTTCCCAGGGGGTCACCCATCCTAGTACTACTCTCGCGGAAGCACGCTTAACTGCAAAGTTCTGATGGGATCCGGTGCATTAATGCTAGTATGATCGCAACCGAAAGAATACCACCTCCTTATTCCTTTATACCTTTCCACGCCTTAATCAATGCACACCTATGCTCTCATGTGTGGCCTTCGTTACGCGTCTCGGGCCCACCGTGCGCGCGCGCACCTTCGTCATAGCCTTCCTTTGACAAATGCGGCCGCTCCCGTCAATAAGCTCCCACGCTTTCCAATAAACTAAGGACACGTCAGGCCAACGCCAACGAGCGGGCCCGTCTCTCCATATCCGGCTCCCGCGCCGATGAGCCTTCGGCACGGTAAACCGCATTTAATCGAAAGCGCCCCTCCGGGCACCCCGTAGCCCCGTTCACCACATCAACGGCCACTCGGATGCTACGCCAATGATACATCGACCGGTAAATAAAATAAACGAAACAACGAAAAAAAGGGGTTGCAACACGAGGACTTCCCAGGGGGTCACCCATCCTAGTACTACTCTCGCCCAAGCACGCTTAACTGCGGAGCTCTGATGGGATCAGGTGCATTTGTGCTGGTATGATCGCAAACGGAAGAATACCACCACCTTATTCCTTTATACCTTTCCACGCCTTGATCCATGCCCACCTATGCTCTCATGTGTGGCCTTCGTTACGCGTCTCGGGCCCTCCGTGCGCGCGCGCGCGCGCCTTCGTCATAGCCTTCCTTTGACAAAAGCGGCCGCTCCCGTCAATAAGCTCTCACGCTTTCCAATAAACTAAGGACACGTCAGTCCAACGCCTACGAGCGGGCCCGTCTCCCCATATCCGGCTCCCGCGCGGACGATCCTTCGGCACGGTAAACCGCGTTTAATCGAAAACGCCCCTCCAGGCACCCCGTAGCCCCGTTCACCACATCAACGGCCACTCGGATACTATGCCAATGATACATCGACCGGTAAATAAAATAAACCAAACAACGAAAAAAATGGGTTGCAACACGAGAACTTCCCAGGGGGTCACCCATCCTAGTACTCCTTTCGCCCAAGCACGCTTAACTACGGAGTTCTGATGGGATCCTGTGCATTAGTGTTGGTATGATCGCATCCGAAGGAATGCCACCTCCTTATTCCTTTATATCTTTCCACGCCTTGATTCATGCCAACCTATGCTCTCATGTGTGGCCTTCGTTACGCGACTCAGGCCCAACGCGCGCGCCTTCGTTATAGCCATCCTTTGACAAAAGCGGCCGCTCCCGTCAATATGCTCTCACGCTTTCCAATAAACTAAGGACACGTCAGGCCAACGCCTACGAGCGTCTCCCCATATCCGGCTCCCGCGCCGACGGGCCTTCGGCACGGTAAACCGCGTTTAATCGAAAGCGCCCCTCCGGGCACCCCGTTGCCCCATTCACCACATCAACGGCCATTCGGATGCTACGCCAATGATACATCGACCGGTAAATAAAATAAAACAAACAACGAAAAAAAAGGGGTTGTAACACGAGGACTTCCCAGGGGGTCACCCATCCTAGTACTACTCTCGCCCAAGCACGCTTAACTGCGGTGTTCAGATGGGATCCGGTGCATTAGCGCTGGTATGATCGCAACCGAAAGAATACCACCTCCTTATTCCTTTATAGCTTTCCACGCCTTGATCCATGCCCACCTATGCTCTCACGTGTGGCCTTCGTTACGCGTCTCGGGACCGCCGTGCGCGCGCGCGCGCCTTCGTCATAGCCTTCCTTTGACAAAAGCGGCCGCTCCCGTCAATAAGCTCTCACGCTTTCCAATAAACTAAGGACACGTCAGGCCAATGCCTTCGAGCGGGCCCGTCTCCCCATATCCGGCTCTCGCGCCGACGGGCCTTCGGCTCGGTAAACCGCGTTTAATCGAAAGCGCCCCTCCAGGCACCCCATAGCCCCGTTCACCACATCAACAGCCACTCGGATGCTACGCCAATGATACATCGACCGGTAAATAAAATAAAACAAACAACGAAAAAAAAGGGGTTGCAACACGAGGACTTCCCAGGGGGCCACCCATCCTAGTACTACTCTCGCCCAAGCACTCTTAACTGCGGAGTTCTGATGGGATCCGGTGCATTAGTGCTGGTATGATCGCAACCGAAAGAATACCACCTCCTTATTCCTTTATAGCTTTCCACGCCTTGATCCATGCCCACCTATGCTCTCATGTGTGGCCTTCGTTACGCGTCTCGGGACCGCCGTGCGCGCGCGCGCGCCTTCGTCATAGCCTTCCTTTGACAAAAGCGGCCGCTCCCGTCAACAAGCTCTCACGCTTTCCAATAAACTAAGGACACGTCAGGCCAACGCCTACGAGCGGGCCCATCTCCCCATATCCGGCTCCCGCGCCGACGGGCCTTCGGCACGGTAAACCGCGTTTAATCGAAAGCGCCCCTCCGGGCACCCCGTAGCCCCGTTCACCACATCAACGGCCACTCGGATGCTACGCCAACGATACATCGACCGGTAAATAAAATAAACCAAACAACGAAAAAAAAGGGGTTGCAACACGAAGACTTCCCTGGGGGACACCAATCCTAGTACTACTCTCGCCCAAGCATGCTTAACTGCGGAGTTCTGATGGGATCCGGTGCATTAGTGCTGGTATGATCGCAACCGAAAGAATACCACCTCCTTATTCCTTTATAGCTTTCCACGCCTTGATCCATGCCCACCTATGCTCTCATGCGTGGCCTTCGTTACGCGTCTCCGGACCGCCGTGCGCGCGCGCGCGCCTTCGTCATAGCCTTCCTTTGACAAAAGGGGCTGCTCCCGTCAATAAGCTCTCACGCTTTCCAATAAACTAAGGACACGTCAGGCCAACGCCTACGAGCGTGCCCGTCTCCCCATATCCGGCTCCCGCGCCGACGGGCCTTCGGCACGGTAAACCGCGTTTAATCGAAAGCGCCCCTCCGGGCACCCCTTATCCCCGTTCACCACATCAACGGCCACTCGGATGCTACGGCAATGATACATCGACCGGTAAATAAAATAAACCAAACAACGAAAAAAAAGGGGTTACAACACGAGGACTTCCCAGGGGGTCACCCATCCTAGTACTACTCTCGCCCAAGCACGCTTAACTGCGGAGTTGTGATGGGATCCGGTGCATTAGTGCTGGTATGATCGCAACCGAAAGAATACCACCTCCTTATTCCTTTATAGCTTTCCACGCCTTGATCCATGCCCACCTATGCTCTCATGTGTGGCCTTCGTTACGCGTCTCGGGACCGCCATGCGCGCGCGCGCGCCTTTGTCATAGCCTTCCATTGACAAAAGCGGTCGCTCCCGTCAATAAGCTCTCACGCTTTCCAATAAACTAAGGACACGTCAGGCCAACGCCTACGAGCGGGCCCGTCTCCCCATACCCGGCTCCCGCGCCGACGGGCCTTCAGCACGGTAGACCGCGTTTAATCGAAAGCGCCCCTCCGGGCACCCCGTAGCCCCGTTCACCACATCAACGGCCACTCGGATGCTACACCAATGATACATCGACCGGTAAATAAAATAAACCAAACAACGAAAAAAAACGGGGTTGCAACACGAGGACTTCCCAGGGGGTCACCCATCCTAGTACTACTCTCGCCCAAGCACGCTTAACTGCGGAGTTCTGATGGGATCCGGTGCATTTGTGCTGGTATGATCGCAACCGAAAGAATACCACCTCCTTATTCCTTTATAGCTTTCCACGCCTTGATCCATGCCCACCTATGCTCTCATGTGAGGCCTTCGTTACGCGTCTCGGGACCGCCGTGCGCGCGCGCGCGTTCGTCATAGCCTTCCTTTGACAAAAGCGGCCGCTCCCGTCAATAAGCTCTCATGCTTTCCAATAAACTAAGGACACGTCAGGCCAACGCCTACGAGCGGGCCCGTCTCCCCATATCCGGCTCCCGCGCCGACGGGCCTTCGGCACGGTAAACCGCGTTTAATCGAAAGCGCCCCACCGGGCACCCCGTAGCCCCGTTCACCACATCAACGGCCACTCGGATGCTACGCCAATGATACATCGACCGGTAAATAAAATAAACCAAACAACGAAAAAAAGGGGTTGCAACACGAGGACTTCCCAGGGGGTCACCCATCCTAGTACTACTCTCGCCCAAGCACGCTTAACTGCGGAGTTCTGATGGGATCCGGTGCATTAGCGCTAATATGATCGCAACCGAAAGAATACCATCTCCTTATTCCTTTATAGCTTTCCAAGCCTTGATCCATGCCCACCTATGCTCTCATGTGTGGCCTTCGTTACGCGTCTCGGGACCGCTGTGCGCGCGCGCGCGCCTTCGTCATAGCCTTCCATTGACAAAAGCGGGCGCTCCCGTCAATAAGCTCTCACGCTTTCTAATAAACTAAGGACACGTCAGGCCAACGCCTACGAGCGGGCCCGTCTCCCCATATCCGGCTCCTGCGCCGACGGGCCTTCGGCACGGTAAACCGCGTTTAATCGAAAGCGCCCCTCCGGGCACCCCGTAGCCCCGTAAACCACATCAACGGCCACTCGGATGCTACGCCAATGATACATCGACCGGTAAATAAAATAAACCAAACAACGAAAAAAAAAGGGGTTGCAACACGAGGACTTCCCAGGGGGTCACCCATTCTAGTACTACTCTCGCCCAAGCACGCTTAACTGCGGAGTTCTGATGGGATCCGGTGCATTAGTGTTGGTATGGTCGCAACCGAAAGAATACCACCTCCTTATTCCTTTATAGCTTTCCACGCCTTGATCCATGCCCACCTATGCTCTCATGTGAGGCCTTCGTTACGCGTCTCGGGACCGCCGTGCGCGCGCGCGCGTTCGTCATAGCCTTCCTTTGACAAAAGCGGCCGCTCCCGTCAATAAGCTCTCATGCTTTCCAATAAACTAAGGACACGTCAGGCCAACGCCTACGAGCGGGCCCGTCTCCCCAAATCCGGCTCCCGCGCCGACGGGCCTTCGGCACGGTAAACCGCGTTTAATTGAAAGCGCCCCTCCGGGCACCCCGTAGCCCCGTTCACCACATCAACGGCCACTCGGATGCTACGCCAATGATACATCGACCGGTAAATAAAATAAACCAAACAACGGAAAAAAAAGGGGTTGCAACACGAGGACTTCCCAGGGGGTCACCCATCCTAGTACAATTCTCGCCCAAGCACGCTTAACTGCGGAGTTCTGATGGGATCCGGTGCATTAGCGCTAATATGATCGCAACCGAAAGAATACCATCTCCTTATTCCTTTATAGCTTTCCAAGCCTTGATCCATGCCCACCTATGCTCTCATGTGTGGCCTTCGTTACGCGTCTCGGGACCGCCGTGCGCGCGCGCGCGCCTTCGTCATATCCTTCCTTTGAAAAAAGTGGCCGCTCCCGTCAATAAGCTCTCACGCTTTCTAATAAACTAAGGACACGTCAGGCCAACGCCTACGAGCGGGCCCGTCTCCCCATATCCGGCTCCTGCGCCGACGGGCCTTCGGCACGGTAAACCGCGTTTAATCGAAAGCGCCCCTCCGGGCACCCCGTAGCCCCGTAAACCACATCAACGGCCACTTGGATGCTATGCCAATGATACATCGACCGGTAAATAAAATAAACCAAACAACGAAAAAAAAAGGGGTTGCAACACGAGGACTTCCCAGGGGGTCACCCATTCTAGTACTACTCTCGCCCAAGCACGCTTAACTGCGGAGTTCTGATGGGATCCGGTGCATTAGTGCTGGTATGGTCGCAACCGAAAGAATAGCACCTCCTTATTCCTTTATAGCTTTCCACGCCTTGATACATGCCCACCTATGCTCTCATGTGTGGCCTTCGTTACGCGTCTCGGGACCGCCGTGCGCGCGCGCGCCTTTGTCATATCCTTCCTTTGACAAAAGCGGCCGCTCCCGTCAATAAGCTCTCACGCTTTCCAATAAACTAAGGACACGTCAGGCCAATGCCTTCGAGCGGGCCCGTCTCCCCATATCCGGCTCTCGCGCCGACGGGCCTTCGGCTCGGTAAACCGCGTTTAATCGAAAGCGCCCCTCCAGGCACCCCATAGCCCCGTTCACCACATCAACAGCCACTCGGATGCTACGCCAATGATACATCGACCGGTAAATAAAATAAAACAAACAACGAAAAAAAAGGGGTTGCAACACGAGGACTTCCCAGGGGGCCACCCATCCTAGTACTACTCTCGCCCAAGCACTCTTAACTGCGGAGTTCTGATGGGATCCGGTGCATTAGTGCTGGTATGATCGCAACCGAAAGAATACCACCTCCTTATTCCTTTATAGCTTTCCACGCCTTGATCCATGCCCACCTATGCTCTCATGTGTGGCCTTCGTTACGCGTCTCGGGACCGCCGTGCGCGCGCGCGCGCCTTCGTCATAGCCTTCCTTTGACAAAAGCGGCCGCTCCCGTCAATAAGCTCTCACGCTTTCCAATAAACTAAGGACACGTCAGGCCAACGCCTACGAGCGGGCCCATCTCCCCATATCCGGCTCCCGCGCCGACGGGCCTTCGGCACGGTAAACCGCGTTTAATCGAAAGCGCCCCTCCGGGCACCCCGTAGCCCCGTTCACCACATCAACGGCCACTCGGATGCTACGCCAACGATACATCGACCGGTAAATAAAATAAACCAAACAACGAAAAAAAAGGGGTTGCAACACGAAGACTTCCCTGGGGGACACCAATCCTAGTACTACTCTCGCCCAAGCATGCTTAACTGCGGAGTTCTGATGGGATCCGGTGCATTAGTGCTGGTATGATCGCAACCGAAAGAATACCACCTCCTTATTCCTTTATAGCTTTCCACGCCTTGATCCATGCCCACCTATGCTCTCATGCGTGGCCTTCGTTACGCGTCTCGGGACCGCCGTGCGCGCGCGCGCGCCTTCGTCATAGCCTTCCTTTGACAAAAGGGGCCGCTCCCGTCAATAAGCTCTCACGCTTTCCAATAAACTAAGGACACGTCAGGCCAACGCCTACGAGCGGGCCCGTCTCCCCATATCCGGCTCCCGCGTCGACGGGCCTTCGGCACGGTAAACCGCGTTTAATCGAAAGCGCCCCTCCGGGCACCCCGTATCCCCGTTCACCACATCAACGGCCACTCGGATGCTACGGCAATGATACATCGACCGGTAAATAAAATAAACCAAACAACGAAAAAAAAGGGGTTACAACACGAGGACTTCCCAGGGGGTCACCCATCCTAGTACTACTCTCGCCCAAGCACGCTTAACTGCGGAGTTGTGATGGGATCCGGTGCATTAGTGCTGGTATGATCACAACCGAAAGAATACCACCTCCTTATTCCTTTATAGCTTTCCACGCCTTGATCCATGCCCACCTATGCTCTCATGTGTGGCCTTCGTTACGCGTCTCGGGACCGCCGTGCGCGCGCGCGCGCCTTTGTCATAGCCTTCCATTGACAAAAGCGGTCGCTCCCGTCAATAAGCTCTCACGCTTTCCAATAAACTAAGGACACGTCAGGCCAACGCCTACGAGCGGGCCCGTCTCCCCATACCCGGCTCCCGCGCCGACGGGCCTTCAGCACGGTAGACCGCGTTTAATCGAAAGGGCCCCTCCGGGCACCCCGTAGCCCCGTTCACCACATCAACGGCCACTCGGATGCTACGCCAATGATACATCGACCGGTAAATAAAATAAACCAAACAACGAAAAAAAAAGGGGTTGCAACACGAGGACTTCCCAGGGGGTCACCCATCCTAGTACTACTCTCGCCCAAGCACGCTTAACTGCGGAGTTCTGATGGGATCCGGTGCATTAGTGCTGGTATGATCGCAACCGAAAGAATACCACCTCCTTATTCCTTTATAGCTTTCCACGCCTTGATCCATGCCCACCTATGCTCTCATGTGAGGCCTTCGTTACGCGTCTCGGGACCGCCGTGCGCGCGCGCGCGTTCGTCATAGCCTTCCTTTGACAAAAGCGGCCGCTCCCGTCAATAAGCTCTCATGCTTTCCAATAAACTAAGGACACGTCAGGCCAACGCCTACGAGCGGGCCCGTCTCCCCATATCCGGCTCCCGCGCCGACGGGCCTTCGGCACGGTAAACCGCGTTTAATCGAAAGCGCCCCACCGGGCACCCCGTAGCCCCGTTCACCACATCAACGGCCACTCGGATGCTACGCCAATGATACATCGACCGGTAAATAAAATAAACCAAACAACGAAAAAAAGGGGTTGCAACACGAGGACTTCCCAGGGGGTCACCCATCCTAGTACTACTCTCGCCCAAGCACGCTTAACTGCGGAGTTCTGATGGGATCCGGTGCATTAGCGCTAATATGATCGCAACCGAAAGAATACCATCTCCTTATTCCTTTATAGCTTTCCAAGCCTTGATCCATGCCCACCTATGCTCTCATGTGTGGCCTTCGTTACGCGTCTCGGGACCGCCGTGCGCGCGCGCGCGCCTTCGTCATATCCTTCCTTTGAAAAAAGTGGCCGCTCCCGTCAATAAGCTCTCACGCTTTCTAATAAACTAAGGACACGTCAGGCCAACGCCTACGAGCGGGCCCGTCTCCCCATATCCGGCTCCTGCGCCGACGGGCCTTCGGCACGGTAAACCGCGTTTAATCGAAAGCGCCCCTCCGGGCACCCCGTAGCCCCGTAAACCACATCAACGGCCACTTGGATGCTATGCCAATGATACATCGACCGGTAAATAAAATAAACCAAACAACGAAAAAAAAAGGGGTTGCAACACGAGGACTTCCCAGGGGGTCACCCATTCTAGTACTACTCTCGCCCAAGCACGCTTAACTGCGGAGTTCTGATGGGATCCGGTGCATTAGTGCTGGTATGGTCGCAACCGAAAGAATAGCACCTCCTTATTCCTTTATAGCTTTCCACGCCTTGATCCATGCCCACCTATGCTCTCATGTGTGGCCTTCGTTACGCGTCTCGGGACCGCCGTGCGCGCGCGCGCCTTTGTCATATCCTTCCTTTGACAAAAGCGGCCGCACCCGTCAATAAGCTCTCACGCTTTCCAATAAACTAAGGACACGTCAGGCCAACGCCTACGAGCGGGCCCGTCTCCCCATATCCGGCTCCCGCGCCGACGGGCCTTCGGCACGGTAAACCGCGTTTAATTGAAAGCGCCCCTCCGGGCACCCCGTAGCCCCGTTCACCACATCAACGGCCACTCGGATGCTACGCCAATGATACATCGACCGGTAAATAAAATAAACCAAACAACGAAAAAAAAAGGGGTTGCAACACGAGGACTTCCCAGGGGGTCACCCATCCTAGTACTACTCTCACCCAAGCACGCTTAACTGCGGAGTTCTGATGGGATCCGGTGCATTAGTGCTGGTATGATCGCAACCGAAAGAATACCACCTCCTTATTTCTTTATAGCTTTCCACGCCTTGATCCATGCCCACCTATGCTCTCATGTGTGGCCTTCGTTACGCGTCTCGGGACCGCCGTGCGTGCGCGCGCGCCTTCGTCATAGCCTTCCTTTGACAAAACGGTCGCTCCCGTCAATAAGCTCTCACGCTTTCTAATAAACTAAGGACACGTCAGGCCAACGCCTACGAGCGGGCCCGTCTCCCCATATCCGGCTCCTGCGCCGACGGGCCTTCGGCACGGTAAACCGCGTTTAATCGAAAGCGCCCCTCCGGGCACCCCGTAGCCCCGTAAACCACATCAACGGCCACTCGGATGCTACGCCAATGATACATCGACCGGTAAATAAAATAAACCAAACAACGAAAAAAAAAGGGGTTGCAACACGAGGACTTCCCAGGGGGTCACCCATTCTAGTACTACTATCGCCCAAGCACGCTTAACTGCGGAGTTCTGATGGGATCCGGTGCATTAGTGCTGGTATGGTCGCAACCGAAAGAATACCACCTCCTTATTCCTTTATAGCTTTCCACGCCTTGATCCATGCCCACCTATGCTCTCATGTGAGGCCTTCGTTACGCGTCTCGGGACCGCCGTGCGCGCGCGCGCGTTCGTCATAGCCTTCCTTTGACAAAAGCGGCCGCTCCCGTCAATAAGCTCTCATGCTTTCCAATAAACTAAGGACACGTCAGGCCAACGCCTACGAGCGGGCCCGTCTCCCCATATCCGGCTCCCGCGCCGACGGGCCTTCGGCACGGTAAACCGCGTTTAATTGAAAGCGCCCCTCCGGGCACCCCGTAGCCCCGTTCACCACATCAACGGCCACTCGGATGCTACGCCAATGATACATCGACCGGTAAATAAAATAAACCAAACAACGAAAAAAAAAGGGTTGCAACACGAGGACATCCCAGGGGGTCACCCATCCTAGTACTACTCTCGCCCAAGCACGCTTAACTGCGGAGTTCTGATGGGATCCGGTGCATTAGCGCTAATATGATCGCAACTGAAAGAATACCATCTCCTTATTCCTTTATAGCTTTCCAAGCCTTGATCCATGCCCACCTATGCTCTCATGTGTGGCCTTCGTTACGCGTCTCGGGACCGCCGTGCGCGCGCGCGCGCCTTCGTCATATCCTTCCTTTGAAAAAAGTGGCCGCTCCCGTCAATAAGCTCTCACACTTTCTAATAAACTAAGGACACGTCAGGCCAACGCCTACGAGCGGGCCCGTCTCCCCATATCCGGCTCCTGCGCCGACGGGCCTTCGGCACGGTAAACCAAGTTTAATCGAAAGCGCCCCTCCGGGCACCCCGTAGCCCCGTAAACCACATCAACGGCCACTTGGATGCTATGCCAATGATACATCGACCGGTAAATAAAATAAACCAAACAACGAAAAAAAAAGGGGTTGCAACACGAGGACTTCCCAGGGGGTCACCCATTCTAGTACTACTCTCGCCCAAGCACGCTTAACTGCGGAGTTCTGATGGGATCCGGTGCATTAGTGCTGGTATGGTCGCAACCGAAAGAATAGCACCTCCTTATTCCTTTATAGCTTTCCACGCCTTGATCCATGCCCACCTATGCTCTCATGTGTGGCCTTCGTTACGCGTCTCGGGACCGCCGTGCGCGCGCGCGCGCCTTTGTCATATCCTTCCTTTGACAAAAGCGGCCGCTCCCGTCAATAAGCTCTCACGCTTTCCAATAAACTAAGGACACGTCAGGCCAATGCCTTCGAGCGGGCCCGTCTCCCCATATCCGGCTCTCGCGCCGACGGGCCTTCGGCTCGGTAAACCGCGTTTAATCGAAAGCGCCCCTCCAGGCACCCCATAGCCCCGTTCACCACATCAACAGCCACTCGGATGCTACGCCAATGATACATCGACCGGTAAATAAAATAAAACAAACAACGAAAAAAAAGGGGTTGCAACACGAGGATTTCCCAGGGGGCCACCCATCCTAGTACTACTCTCGCCCAAGCACTCTTAACTGCGGAGTTCTGATGGGATCCGGTGCATTAGTGCTGGTATGATCGCAACCGAAAGAATACCACCTCCTTATTCCTTTATAGCTTTCCACGCCTTGATCCATGCCCACCTATGCTCTCATGTGTGGCCTTCGTTACGCGTCTCGGGACCGCCGTGCGCGCGCGCGCGCCTTCGTCATAGCCTTCCTTTGACAAAAGCGGCCGCTCCCGTCAATAAGCTCTCACGCTTTCCAATAAACTAAGGACACGTCAGGCCAACGCCTACGAGCGGGCCCATCTCCCCATATCCGGCTCCCGCGCCGACGGGCCTTCGGCACGGTAAACCGCGTTTAATCGAAAGCGCCCCTCCGGGCACCCCGTAGCCCCGTTCACCACATCAACGGCCACTCGGATGCTACGCCAACGATACATCGACCGGTAAATAAAATAAACCAAACAACGAAAAAAAAGGGGTTGCAACACGAAGACTTCCCTGGGGGACACCAATCCTAGTACTACTCTCGCCCAAGCATGCTTAACTGCGGAGTTCTGATGGGATCCGGTGCATTAGTGCTGGTATGATCGCAACCGAAAGAATACCACCTCCTTATTCCTTTATAGCTTTCCACGCCTTGATCCATGCCCACCTATGCTCTCATGCGTGGCCTTCGTTACGCGTCTCGGGACCGCCGTGCGCGCGCGCGCGCCTTCGTCATAGCCTTCCTTTGACAAAAGGGGCCGCTCCCGTCAATAAGCTCTCACGCTTTCCAATAAACTAAGGACACGTCAGGCCAACGCCTACGAGCGGGCCCGTCTCCCCATATCCGGCTCCCGCGTCGACGGGCCTTCGGCACGGTAAACCGCGTTTAATCGAAAGCACCCCTCCGGGCACCCCGTATCCCCGTTCACCACATCAACGCCCACTCGGATGCTACGGCAATGATACATCGACCGGTAAATAAAATAAACCAAACAACGAAAAAAAAGGGGTTACAACACGAGGACTTCCCAGGGGGTCACCCATCCTAGTACTACTCTCGCCCAAGCACGCTTAACTGCGGAGTTCTGATGGGATCCGGTGCATTAGTGCTGGTATGATCGCAACCGAAAGAATACCACCTCCTTATTTCTTTATAGCTTTCCACGCCTTGATCCATGCCCACCTATGCTCTCATGTGTGGCCTTCGTTACGCGTCTCGGGACCGCCGTGCGCGCGCGCGCGCCTTTGTCATAGCCTTCCATTGACAAAAGCGGTCGCTCCCGTCAATAAGCTCTCACGCTTTCCAATAAACTAAGGACACGTCAGGCCAACGCCTACGAGCGGGCCCGTCTCCCCATACCCGGCTCCCGCGCCGACGGGCCTTCAGCACGGTAGACCGCGTTTAATCGAAAGGGCCCCTCCGGGCACCCCGTAGCCCCGTTCACCACATCAACGGCCACTCGGATGCTACGCCAATGATACATCGACCGGTAAATAAAATAAACCAAACAACGAAAAAAAAAGGGGTTGCAACACGAGGACTTCCCAGGGGGTCACCCATCCTAGTACTACTCTCGCCCAAGCACGCTTAACTGCGGAGTTCTGATGGGATCCGGTGCATTAGTGCTGGTATGATCGCAACCGAAAGAATACCACCTCCTTATTCCTTTATAGCTTTCCACGCCTTGATCCATGCCCACCTATGCTCTCATGTGAGGCCTTCGTTACGCGTCTCGGGACCGCCGTGCGCGCGCGCGCGTTCGTCATAGCCTTCCTTTGACAAAAGCGGCCGCTCCCGTCAATAAGCTCTCATGCTTTCCAATAAACTAAGGACACGTCAGGCCAACGCCTACGAGCGGGCCCGTCTCCCCATATCCGGC
This sequence comes from Helianthus tuberosus, assembly GCA_030545235.1. NCBI lineage: Eukaryota > Viridiplantae > Streptophyta > Magnoliopsida > Asterales > Asteraceae > Helianthus > Helianthus tuberosus. The sequence continues at coordinate 143,440,808 of CM060365.1, forward strand.
TCCCGCGCCGACGGGCCTTCGGCACGGTAAACCGCGTTTAATCGAAAGCGCCCCACCGGGCACCCCGTAGCCCCGTTCACCACATCAACGGCCACTCGGATGCTACGCCAATGATACATCGACCGGTAAATAAAATAAACCAAACAACGAAAAAAAGGGGTTGCAACACGAGGACTTCCCAAGGGGTCACCCATCCTAGTACTACTCTCGCCCAAGCACGCTTAACTGCGGAGTTCTGATGGGATCCGGTGCATTAGCGCTAATATGATCGCAACCGAAAGAATACCATCTCCTTATTCCTTTATAGCTTTCCAAGCCTTGATCCATGCCCACCTATGCTCTCATGTGTGGCCTTCGTTACGCGTCTCGGGACCGCCGTGCGCGCGCGCGCGCCTTCGTCATATCCTTCCTTTGAAAAAAGTGGCCGCTCCCGTCAATAAGCTCTCACGCTTTCGAATAAACTAAGGACACGTCAGGCCAACGCCTACGAGCGGGCCCGTCTCCCCATATCCGGCTCCTGCGCCGACGGGCCTTCGGCACGGTAAACCGCGTTTAATCGAAAGCGCTCCTCCGGGCACCCCGTAGCCCCGTAAACCACATCAACGGCCACTTGGATGCTATGCCAATGATACATTGACCGGTAAATAAAATAAACCAAACAACGAAAAAAAAGGGGTTGCAACACGAGGACTTCCCAGGGGTCACCCATTCTAGTACTACTCTCGCCCAAGCACGCTTAACTGCGGAGTTCTGATGGGATCCGGTGCATTAGTGCTGGTATGGTCGCAACCGAAAGAATAGCACCTCCTTATTCCTTTATAGCTTTCCACGCCTTGATCCATGCCCACCTATGCTCTCATGTGTGGCCTTCGTTACGCGTCTCAGGACCGCCGTGCGCGCGCGCGCGCCTTTGTCATATCCTTCCTTTGACAAAAGCGGCCGCACCCGTCAATAAGCTCTCACGCTTTCCAATAAACTAAGGACACGTCAGGCCAACGCCTACGAGCGGGCCCGTCTCCCCATATCCGGCTCCCGCGCCGACGGGCCTTCGGCACGGTAAACCGCGTTTAATTGAAAGCGCCCCTCCGGGCACCCCGTAGCCCCGTTCACCACATCAACGGCCACTCGGATGCTACGCCAATGATACATCGACCGGTAAATAAAATAAACCAAACAACGAAAAAAAAAGGGGTTGCAACACGAGGACTTCCCAGGGGGTCACCCATCCTAGTACTACTCTCACCCAAGCACGCTTAACTGCGGAGTTCTGATGGGATCCGGTGCATTAGTGCTGGTATGATCGCAACCGAAAGAATACCACCTCCTTATTTCTTTATAGCTTTCCACGCCTTGATCCATGCCCACCTATGCTCTCATGTGTGGCCTTCGTTACGCGTCTCGGGACCGCCGTGCGTGCGCGCGCGCCTTCGTCATAGCCTTCCTTTGACAAAAGCGGCCGCTCCCGTCAATAAGCTCTCATGCTTTCCAATAAACTAAGGACACGTCAGGCCAACGCCTACAAGCGGGCCCGTCTCCCCATATCTGGCTCCCGCGCCGACGGGCCTTCGGCACGGTAAACCGCGTTTAATCGAAAGCGCCCCTCCGGGCACCCCGTAGCCCCGTTCACCACATCAACGGCCACTCGGATGCTACGCCAATGATACATCGACCGGTAAATAAAATAAACCAAACAACGAAAAAAAAAGGGGTTGCAACACGAGGACTTCCCAGGGGGTCACCCATCCTAGTACTACTCTCGCCCAAGCACGCTTAACTGCGGAGTTCTGATGGGATCCGGTGCATTAGTGCTGGTATGATCGCAACCGAAAGAATACCACCTCCTTATTCCCTTATAGCTTTCCACGCCTTTATCAATGCCCACCTATGCTCTCATGTGTGGCCTTCGTTACGCGTCTCGAGACCGCCGTGCGCGCGCGCGCGCCTTCGTCATAGCCTTCCTTTGACAAAAGCGGCCGCTCCCGTCAATAAGCTCTCACGCTTTCCAATAAACTAAGGACACGTCAGGCCAACGCCTACGAGCGGGCCCGTCTCCCCATATCCGGCTCCGGCGACGACGGGCCTTCGGCACGGTAAACCGCGTTTAATCGAAAGCGCCCCTCCGGGCACCCCGTAGCCCCGTAAACCACATCAACGGCCACTTGGATGCTACGCCAATGATACATCGACCGTTAAATAAAATAAACCAAACAACGAAAAAAAAAGGGGTTGCAACACGAGGACTTCCCAGGGGGTCACCCATCCTAGTACTACTCACGCCCAAGCACGCTTAACTGCGGAGTTCTGATGGGATCCGGTGCATTAGTGCTGGTATGATCGCAATCGAAAGAATAGCACCTCCTTATTCCTTTATAGCTTTCCACGCCTTGATCCATGCCCACCTATGCTCTCATGTGTGGCCTTCGTTACGCGTCTCGGGACCGCCGTGCGCGCGCGCGCGCCTTTGTCATTGTCTTCCTTTGACAAAAGCGGCCGCACCCGTCAATAAGCTCTCACGCTTTCCAATAAACTAAGGACACGTCAGGCCAACGCCTACGAGCGGGCCCGTCTCCCCATATCCGGCTCCCGCGCCGACGGGCCTTCGGCACGGTAAACCGCGTTTAATCGAAAGCGCCCCTCCGGGCACCCCGTAGCCCCGTTCACCACATCAACGGCCACTCGGATGCTACGCCAATGATACATCGACCGGTAAATAAAATAAACCAAACAACGAAAAAAAAGGGGTTGCAACACGAGGACTTCCCAGGGGGTCACCCATCCTAGTACTACTCTCGCCCAAGCACACGCTTAACTGCGGAGTTCTGATGGGATCCGGTGCATTAGTGCTGGTATGATCGCAACCGAAAGAATACCACCTCCTTATTCCTTTATAGCTTTCCACGCCTTGATCCATGCCCACCTATGCTCTCATGTGTGGCCTTCGTTACGCGACTCGGGACCGCCGTGCGCGCGCGCGCGCCTTCGTCACAGCCTTCCTTTGACAAAAGCGGCCGCTCCCGTCAATAAGCTCTCATGCTTTCCAATAAACTAAGGACACGTCAGGCCAACGCCTACGAGCGGGCCCGTCTCCCCATATCCGGCTCCCGCGCCGACGGGCCTTCGGCACGGTAAACCGCGTTTAATCGAAAGCACCCCTCCGGGCACCCCGTAGCCCCGTTCACCACATCAACGGCCACTCGGATGCTACGCCAATGATACATCGACCGGTAAATAAAATAAACCAAACAACGAAAAAAAAAGGGGTTGCAACACGAGGACTTCCCAGGGGGTCACCCATCCTAGTACTACTCTCGCCCAAGCACACGCTTAACTGCGGAGTTCTGATGGGATCCGGTGCATTAGTGCTGGTATGATCGCAACCGAAAGAATACCACCTCCTTATTCCTTTATAGCTTTCCACGCCTTGATCCATGCCCACCTATGCTCTCATCTGTGGCCTTCGTTACGCGACTCGGGACCGCCGTGCGCGCGCGCGCCTTCGTCATAGCCTTCCTTTGACAAAAGTGGCCGCTCCCGTCAATAAGCTCTCATGCTTTCCAATAAACTAAGGACACGTCAGGCCAACGCCTACGAGCGGGCCCGTCTCCCCATATCCGGCTCCTGCGCCGACGGGCCTTCGGCACGGTAAATCGCGTTTAATCGAAAGCGCCCCTCCGGGCACCACATAGCCCCGTTCACCACATCAACGGCCACTCGGATGCTACGCCAATGATACATCGACCGGTAAATAAAATAAACCAAACAACGAAAAAAAAAGGGGTTGCAACACGAGGACTTCCCAGGGGGTCACCCATCCTAGTACTACTCTCGCCCAAGCACGCTTAACTGCGGAGTTCTGATGGGATCCGGTGCATTAGTGCAGGTATGATCGCAACCGAAAGAATACCACCTCCTTATTCCCTTATAGCTTTCCACGCCTTTATCAATGCCCACCTATGCTCTCATGTGTGGCCTTCATTACGCGTCACGGGACTGCCGTGCGCGCGCGCGCGCCTTCGTCATAGCCTTCCTTTGACAAAAGCGGCCGCTCCCGTCAATAAGCTCTCACGCTTTCCAATAAACAAAGGACACGTCAGGCCAACGCCTACGAGCGGGCCCGTCTCCCCATATCCGGCTCCCGCGCCGACGGGCCTTCGGCACGGTAAACCGCGTTTAATCGAAAGCGCCCCTCCGGGCACCCCGTAGCCCCGTTCACCACATCAACGGCCACTCGGATGCTACGCTAATGATACATCGACCGGTAAATAAAATAAACCAAACAACGAAAAAACAAGGGGTTGCAACACGAGGACTTCCCAGGGGGTCACCCATCCTAGTATTACTCTCGCCCAAGCACGCTTAACTGCGGAGTTCTGATGGGATCCGGTGCATTAGTGCTGGTATGATCGCAACCGAAAGAATACACCTCCTTATTCCTTTATAGCTTTCCACGCTTTGATCCATGCCCACCTATGCTCTCATGTGTGGCCTTCGTTACGCGTCTCAGGACCGTCGTGCGCGCGCGCGCGTATTCGTCATAGCCTTCCTTTGACAAAAGCGGCCGCTCCCGTCAATAAGCTCTCACGCTTTCCAATAAACTAAGGACACGTCAGGCCAACGCCTACGAGCGGGCCCGTCTCCCCATATCCGGCTCCCGCGCCGACGGGCCTTCGGCACGGTAAACCGCGTTTAATCGAAAGCACCCCTCCGGGCACCCCGTAGCCCCGTTCACCACATCAACGGCCACTCGGATGCTACGCCAATGATACATCGACCGGTAAATAAAATAAACCAAACAACGAAAAAAAAAGGGGTTGCAACACGAGGACTTCCCAGGGGGTCACCCATTCTAGTACTACTCTCGCCCAAGCATGCTTAACTGCGGAGTTCTGATGGGATCCGGTGCATTAGTGCTGGTATGATCGCAACCGAAAGAATACCACCTCCTTATTCCTTTATAGCTTTCCACGCCTTGATCCATGCCCACCTATGCTCTCATGCGTGGCCTTCGTTACGCGTCTCGGGACCGCCGTGCGCGCGCGCGCGCCTTCGTCATACCCTTCCTTTGACAAAAGGGGCCGCTCCCGTCAATAAGCTCTCACGCTTTCCAATAAACTAAGGACACGTCAGGCCAACGCCTACGAGCGGGCCCGTCTCCCCATATCCGGCTCCCGCGCCGACGGGCCTTCGGCACGGTAAACCGCGTTTAATCGAAAGCGCCCCTCCGGGCACCCCGTATCCCCGTTCACCACATCAACGGCCACTCGGATGCTACGACAATGATACATCGACCGGTAAATAAAATAACCCAAACAACGAAAAAAAAGGGGTTACAACACGAGGACTTCCCAGGGGGTCACCCATCCTAGTACTACTCTCGCCCAAGCACGCTTAACTGCGGAGTTGTGATGGGATCCGGTGCATTAGTGCTGGTATGATCACAACCGAAAGAATACCACCTCCTTATTCCTTTATAGCTTTCCACGCCTTGATCCATGCCCACCTATGCTCTCATGTGTGGCCTTCGTTACACGTCTCGGGACCGCCGTGCGCGCGCGCGCGCCTTTGTCATAGCCTTCCATTGACAAAAGCGGTCGCTCCCGTCAATAAGCTCTCACGCTTTCCAATAAACTAAGGACACGTCAGGCCAACGCCTACGAGCGGGCCCGTCTCCCTATACCCGGCTCCCGCGCCGACGGGCCTTCAGCACGGTAGACCGCGTTTAATCGAAAGCGCCCCTCCGGGCACCCCGTAGCCCCGTTCACCACATCAACGGCCACTCGGATGCTACGCCAATGATACATCGACCGGTAAATAAAATAAACCAAACAACGAAAAAAAAGGGGTTGCAACACGAGGACTTCCCAGGGGGTCACCCATCCTAGTACTACTCTCGCCCAAGCACACGCTTAACTGCGGAGTTCTGATGGGATCCGGTGCATTAGTGCTGGTATGATCGCAACCGAAAGAATACCACCTCCTTATTCCTTTATAGCTTTCCACGCCTTGATCCATGCCCACCTATGCTCTCATGTGTGGCCTTCGTTACGCGACTCGGGACCGCCGTGCGCGCGCGCGCCCCTTCGTCACAGCCTTCCTTTGACAAAAGCGGCCGCTCCCGTCAATAAGCTCTCATGCTTTCCAATAAACTAAGGACACGTCAGGCCAACGCCTACGAGCGGGCCCGTCTCCCCATATCCGGCTCCCGCGCCGACGGGCCTTCGGCACGGTAAACCGCGTTTAATCGAAAGCACCCCTCCGGGCACCCCGTAGCCCCGTTCACCACATCAACGGCCACTCGGATGCTACGCCAATGATACATCGACCGGTAAATAAAATAAACCAAACAACGAAAAAAAAAGGGGTTGCAACACGAGGACTTCCCAGGGGGTCACCCATCCTAGTACTACTCTCGCCCAAGCACACGCTTAACTGCGGAGTTCTGATGGGATCCGGTGCATTAGTGCTGGTATGATCGCAACCGAAAAAATACCACCTCCTTATTCCTTTATAGCTTTCCACGCCTTGATCCATGCCCACCTATGCTCTCATGTGTGGCCTTCGTTACGCGACTCGGGACCGCCGTGCGCGCGCGCGCCTTCGTCATAGCCTTCCTTTGACAAAAGTGGCCGCTCCCGTCAATAAGCTCTCATGCTTTCCAATAAACTAAGGACACGTCAGGCCAACGCCTACGAGCGGGCCCGTCTCCCCATATCCGGCTCCTGCGCCGACGGGCCTTCGGCACGGTAAATCGCGTTTAATCGAAAGCGCCCCTCCGGGCACCACATAGCCCCGTTCACCACATCAACGGCCACTCGGATGCTACGCCAATGATACATCGACCGGTAAATAAAATAAACCAAACAACGAAAAAAAAAGGGGTTGCAACACGAGGACTTCCCAGGGGGTCACCCATCCTAGTACTACTCTCGCCCAAGCACGCTTAACTGCGGAGTTCTGATGGGATCCGGTGCATTAGTGCTGGTATGATCGCAACCGAAAGAATACCACCTCCTTATTCCCTTATAGCTTTCCACGCCTTTATCAATGCCCACCTATGCTCTCATGTGTGGCCTTCATTACGCGTCATGGGACTGCCGTGCGCGCGCGCGCGCCTTCGTCATAGCCTTCCTTTGACAAAAGCGGCCGCTCCCGTCAATAAGCTCTCACGCTTTCCAATAAACAAAGGACACGTCAGGCCAACGCCTACGAGCGGGCCCGTCTCCCCATATCCGGCTCCCGCGCCGACGGGCCTTCGGCACGGTAAACCGCGTTTAATCGAAAGCGCCCCTCCGGGCACCCTGAAGCCCCGTTCACCACATCAACGGCCACTCGGATGCTACGCTAATGATACATCGACCGGTAAATAAAATAAACCAAACAACGAAAAAACAAGGGGTTGCAACACGAGGACTTCCCAGGGGGTCACCCATCCTAGTATTACTCTCGCCCAAGCACGCTTAACTGCGGAGTTCTGATGGGATCCGGTGCATTAGTGCTGGTATGATCGCAACCGAAAGAATACACCTCCTTATTCCTTTATAGCTTTCCACGCTTTGATCCATGCCCACCTATGCTCTCATGTGTGGCCTTCGTTACGCGTCTCAGGACCGTCGTGCGCGCGCGCGCGTATTCGTCATAGCCTTCCTTTGACAAAAGCGGCCGCTCCCGTCAATAAGCTCTCACGCTTTCCAATAAACTAAGGACACGTCAGGCCAACGCCTACGAGCGGGCCCGTCTCCCCATATCCGGCTCCCGCGCCGACGGGCCTTCGGCACGGTAAACCGCGTTTAATCGAAAGCGCCCCTCTGGGCACCCCGTAGCCCCGTTCACCATATCAACGGCCACTTGGATGCTACGCCAATAATACATCGACCGGTAAATAAAATAAACCAAACAACGAAAAAAAAAGGGGTTGCAACACGAGGACTTCCCAGGGGGTCACCCATCCTAGTACTACTCTCGCCCAAGAACGCTTAACTACGGAGTTCTGATGGGATCCGGTGCATTAGTGCTGGTATGATCGCAACCGAAAGAATAGCACCTCTTTATTCCTTTATAGCTTTCCACGCCTTGATCCATGCCCACCTATGCTCTCATGTGTGGCCTTCGTTACGCGTCTCGGGACCGCCGTGCGCGCGTGCGCGCCTTTGTCATAGCCTTCCTTTGACAAAAGCGGCCGCACCCGTCAATAAGCTCTCACGCTTTCCAATAAACTAAGGACACGTCAGGCCAACGCCAACGAGCGGGCCCGTCTCCCCATATCCGGCTCCCGCGCCGATGGGCCTTCGGCACGGTAAACCGCGTTTAATCGAAAGCGCCCCTCCGGGCACCACGTAGCCCCGTTCACCACATCAACGGCCACTCGGATGCTACGCCAATGATACATCGACCGGTAAATAAAATAAACCAAACAACGAAAAAAAAGGGGTTGCAACACGAGGACTTCCCAGGGGGTCACCCATCCTAGTACTACTCTCGCCCAAGCACGCTTAACTGCGGAGTTCTGATGGGATCCGGTGCATTAGTGCTGGTATGATCGCAACCGAAAGAATACCACCTCCTTATTCCCTTATAGCTTTCCACGCCTTTATCAATGCCCACCTATGCTCTCATGTGTGGCCTTCGTTACGCGTCTCGAGACCGCCGTGCGCGCGCGCGCGCCTTCGTCACAGCCTTCCTTTGACAAAAGCGGCCGCTCCCGTCAATAAGCTCTCACGCTTTCCAATAAACTAAGGACACGTCAGGCCAACGCCTACGAGCGGGCCCGTCTCCCCATATCCGGCTCTCGCGCCGACGGGCCTTCGGCACGGTAAACCGCGTTTAATCGTAAGCGCCCCTCCGGGCACCCCGTAGCCCCGTTCACCACATCAACGGCCACTTGGATGCTACGCCAATGATACATCGACCGGTAAATAAAATAAACCAAACAACGAAAAAAAAAGGGGTTGCAACACGAGGACTTCCCAGGGGGTCACCCATCCTAGTAGTACTCTCGCCCAAGTACGCTTAACTACGGAGTTCTGATGGGATCCGGTGCATTAGTGCTGGTATGATCGCAACCGAAAGAATAGCACCTCCTTATTCCTTTATAGCTTTCCACGCCTTGATCCATGCCCACCTATGCTCTAATGTGTGGCCTTCGTTACGCGTCTCGGGACCGCCGTGCGCGCGCGCGCGCCTTCGTCATAGCCTTCCTTTGACAAAAGCGGCCGCTCCCGTCAATAAGCTCTCATGCTTTCCAATAAACTAAGGACACGTCAGGCCAACGCCTACGAGCGGGCCCGTCTCCCCATATCCGACTCCCGCGCCGACGGGCCTTCGGCACGGTAAACCGCGTTTAATCGAAAGCGCCCCTCCGGGCACCACGTAGCCCCGTTCACCACATCAACGGCCACTCGGATGCTACGCCAATGATACATCGACCGGTAAATAAAATAAACCAAACAACGAAAAAAAAGGGGTTGCAACACGAGGACTTCCAAGGGGGTCACCCATCCTAGTACTACTCTCGCCCAAGCACGCTTAACTGCGGAGGTCTGATGGGATCCGGTGCATTAGTGCTGGTATGATCGCAACCGAAAGAATACCACCTCCTTATTCCCTTATAGCTTTCCACGCCTTTATCAATGCCCACCTATGCTCTCATGTGTGGCCTTCGTTACGCGTCTCGAGACCGCCGTGCGCGCGCGCGCGCCTTCGTCATAGCCTTCCTTTGACAAAAGCGGCCGCTCCCGTCAATAAGCTCTCACGCTTTCCAATAAACTAAGGACACGTCAGGCCAACGCCTACGAGCGGGCCCGTCTCCCCATATCCGGCTCCCGCGCCGACGGGCCTTCGGCACGGTAAACCGCGTTTAATCGAAAGCGCCCCTCCGGGCACCCCGTAGCCCCGTTCACCACATCAACGGCCACTTGGATGCTACGCCAATGATACATCGACCGGTAAATAAAATAAACCAAACAACGAAAAAAAAAGGGGTTGCAACACGAGGACTTCCCAGGGGGTCACCCATCCTAGTACTACTCTCACCCAAGCACGCTTAACTACGGAGTTCTGATGGGATCCGGTGCATTAGTGCTGGTATGATCGCAACCGAAAGAATAGCACCTCCTTATTCCTTTATAGCTTTCCACGCCTTGATCCATGCCCACCTATGCTCTAATGTGTGGCCTTCGTTACGCGTCTCAGGACCGCCGTGCGCGCGCGCGCGCCTTCGTCATAGCCTTCCTTTGACAAAAGCGGCCGCTCCCGTCAATAAGCTCTCATGCTTTCCAATAAACTAAGGACACGTCAGGCCAACGCCTACGAGCTGGCCCGTCTCCCCATATCCGGCTCCCGCGCCGACGGGCCTTCGGCACGGTAAACCGCGTTTAATCGAAAGCGCCCCTCCGGGCACCACGTAGCCCCGTTCACCACATCAACGGCCACTCGGATGCTACGCCAATGATACATCGACCGGTAAATAAAATAAACCAAACAACGAAAAAAAAGGGGTTGCAACACGAGGACTTCCCAGGGGGTCACCCATCCTAGTACTACTCTCGCCCAAGCACACTTAACTGCGGAGTTCTGATGGGATCCGGTGCATTAGTGCTGGTATGATCGCAACCGAAAGAATACCACCTCCTTATTCCCTTATAGCTTTCCACGCCTTTATCAATGCCCACCTATGCTCTCATGTGTGGCCTTCGTTACGCGTCTCGGGACCGCCGTGCGCGCGCGCGCGCCTTCGTCATAGCCTTCCTTTGACAAAAGCGGTCGCTCCCGTCAATAGGCTCTCACGCTTTCCAATAAACTAAGGACACGTCAGGCCAACGCCTACGAGCGGGCCCGTCTCCCCATATCCGGCTCCCGCGCCGACGGGCCTTCGGCACGGTAAACCGCGTTTAATCGAAAGCGCCCCTCCGGGCACCCCGTAGCCCCGTTCACCACATCAACGGCCACTTGGATGCTACGCCAATGATACATCGACCGGTAAATAAAATAAACCAAACAACGAAAAAAAAAGGGGTTGCAACACGAGGACTTCCCAGGGGGTCACCCATCCTAGTACTACTCTCGCCCAAGCACGCTTAACTACGGAGTTCTGATGGGATCCGGTGCATTAGTGCTGGTATGATCGCAACCGAAAGAATAGCACCTCCTTATTCCTTTATAGCTTTCCACGCCTTGATCCATGCCCACCTATGCTCTCATGTGTGGCCTTCGTTACGCGTCTCGGGACCGCCGTGCGCGCGCGCGCGCCTTTGTCATAGCCTTCCTTTGACAAAAGCGGCCGCACCCGTCAATAAGCTCTCACGCTTTCCAATAAACTAAGAACACGTCAGGCCAACGCCTACGAGCGGGCCCGTCTCCCCATATCCGGCTCCCGCGCCGACGGGCCTTCGGCACGGTAAACCGCGTTTAATCGAAAGCGCCCCTCCGGGCACCCCGTAGCCCCGTTCACCACATCAACGGCCACTCGGATGCTACGCCAATGATACATCGACCGGTAAATAAAATAAACCAAACAACGAAAAAAAAAGGGGTTGCAATACGAGGACTTCCCAGGGGGTCACCCATCCTAGTACTACTCTCGCCCAAGCACGCTTAACTGCGGAGTTCTGATGGGATCCGGTGCATTAGTGCTGGTATGATCGCAACCGAAAGAATACCACATCCTTATTCCTTTATAGCTTTCCACGCCTTGATCCATGCCCACCTATGCTCTCATGTGTGGCCTTCGTTAAGCGTCTCGGGACCGCCGTGCGCGCGCGCGCCTTTGTCATAGCCTTCCTTTGACAAAAGCGGTCGCTCCCGTCAATAAGCTCTCATGTTTTCCAATAAACTAAGGACACGTCAGGCCAACGCCTACGAGCGGGCCCGTCTCCCCATATCCGGCTCCCGCGCCGACGGGCCTTCGGCACGGTAAACCGCGTTTAATCGAAAGCGCCCCTCCGGGCACCCCGTAGCCCCGTTCACCACATCAACGGCCACTCGGATGCTACGCCAATGATACATCGACCGGTAAATAAAATAAACCAAACAACGAAAAAAAAAGCGGTTGCAACACGAGGACTTCCCAGGGGGTCACCCATCCTAGTACTACTCTCGCCCAAGCACGCTTAACTGCGGAGTTCTGATGGGATCCGGTGCATTAGTGCTGGTATGATCGCAACCGAAAGAATACCACCTCCTTATTCCCTTATAGCTTTCCACGCCTTTATCAATGCCCACCTATGCTCTCATGTGTGGCCTTCGTTACGCGTCTCGGGACAGCCGTGCGCGCGCGCGCGCCTTCGTCATAGCTTTCCTTTGACAAAAGCGGCCGCTCCCGTCAATAAGCTCTCACGCTTTCAAATAAACTAAGGACACGCCAAGCCAACGCCTACGAGCGGGCCCGTCTCCCCATATCCGGCTCCCGCGCCGACGGGCCTTCGGCACTGTAAAATGCGTTTAATCGAAAGCGCCCCTCCGGGCACCACGTAGCCCCGTTCACCACATCAACGGCCACTCGGATGCTACGCCAATGATACATCGACCGGTAAATAAAATAAACCAAACAACGAAAAAAAAGGGGTTGCAACACGAGGACTTCCCAGGGGGTCACCCATCCTAGTACTACTCTCGCCCAAGCACGCTTAACTGCGGAGTTCTGATGGGATCCGGTGCATTAGTGCTGGTATGATCGCAACAGAAAGAATACCACCTCCTTAATCCCTTATAGCTTTCCACGCCTTTATCAATGCCCACCTATGCTCTCATGTGTGGCCTTCGTTACGCGTCTCGGGACCGCCGTGCGCGCGCGCGCCTTCGTCATAGCCTTCCTTTGACAAAAGCGGCCGCTCCCGTCAATAAGCTCTCACGCTCTCCAATAAACTAAGGACACGTCAGGCCAACGCCTACGAGCCGGCCCGTCTCCCCATATCCGGCTCCCGCGCCGACGGGCCTTCGGCACGGTAAACCGCGTTTTATCGAAAGCGCCCCTCCGGGCACCCCGTAGCCCCGTTCACCACATCAACGGCCACTCGGATGCTACGCCAATGATACATCGACCGGTAAATAAAATAAACCAAACAACGAAAAAAAAAGGGGTTGCAATACGAGGACCTCCCAGGGGGTCACCCATCCTAGTACTACTCTCGCCCAAGCACGCTTAACTGCGGAGTTCTGATGGGATCCGGTGCATTTGTGCTGGTATGATCGCAACCGAAAGAATACCACCTCCTTAATCCCTTATAGCTTTCCACGCCTTTATCAATGCCCACCTATGCTCTCATGTGTGGCCTTCGTTACGCGTCTCGGGACCGCCGTGCGCGCGCGCGCCTTCGTCATAGCCTTCCATTGACAAAAGCGGCCGCTCCCGTCAATAAGCTCTCACGCTCTCCAATAAACTAAGGACACGTCAGGCCAACGCCTACGAGCCGGCCCGTCTCCCCATATCCGGCTCCCGCGCCGACGGGCCTTCGGCACGGTAAACCGCGTTTTATCGAAAGCGCCCCTCCGGGCACCCCGTAGCCCCGTTCACCACATCAACGGCCACTCGGATGCTACGCCAATGATACATCGACCGGTAAATAAAATAAACCAAACAACGAAAAAAAAAGGGGTTGCAATACGAGGACCTCCCAGGGGGTCACCCATCCTAGTACTACTCTCGCCCAAGCACGCTTAACTGCGGAGTTCTGATGGGATCCGGTGCATTAGTGCTGGTATGATCGCAACCGAAAGAATACCACATCCTTATTCCTTTATAGCTTTCCACGCCTTGATCCATGCCCACCTATGCTCTCATGTGTGGCCTTCGTTACGCGTCTCGGGACCGTCGTGCGCGCGCGCGCCTTTGTCATAGCCTTCCTTTGACAAAAGCGGTCGCTCCCGTCAATAAGCTCTCATGTTTTCCAATAAACTAAGGACACGTCAGGCCAACGCCTACGAGCGGGCCCGTCTCCCCATATCCGGCTCCCGCGCCGACGGGCCTTCGGCACGGTAAACCGCGTTTTATCGAAAGCGCCCCTCCGGGCACCCCGTAGCCCCGTTCACCACATCAACGGCCACTCGGATGCTACGCCAATGATACATCGACCGGTAAATAAAATAAACCAAACAACGAAAAAAAAAAGCGGTTGCAACACGAGGACTTCCCAGGGGGTCACCCATCCTAGTACTACTCTCGCCCAAGCACGCTTAACTGCGGAGTTCTGATGGGATCCGGTGCATTAGTGCTGGTATGATCGCAACCGAAAGAATACCACCTCCTTATTCCCTTATAGCTTTCCACGCCTTTATCAATGCCCACCTATGCTCTCATGTGTGGCCTTCGTTACGCGTCTCGGGACAGCCGTGCGCGCGCGCGCGCCTTCGTCATAGCTTTCCTTTGACAAAAGCGGCCGCTCCCGTCAATAAGCTCTCACGCTTTCCAATAAACTAAGGACACGCCAAGCCAACGCCTACGAGCGGGCCCGTCTCCCCATATCCGGCTCCCGCGCCGACGGGCCTTCGGCACTGTAAAATGCGTTTAATCGAAAGCGCCCCTCCGGGCACCACGTAGCCCCGTTCACCACATCAACGGCCACTCGGATGCTACGCCAATGATACATCGACCGGTAAATAAAATAAACCAAACAACGAAAAAAAAAGCGGTTGCAACACGAGGACTTCCCAGGGGGTCACCCATCCTAGTACTACTCTCGCCCAAGCACGCTTAACTGCGGAGTTCTGATGGGATCCGGTGCATTAGTGCTGGTATGATCGCAACCGAAAGAATACCACCTCCTTATTCCCTTATAGCTTTCCACGCCTTTATCAATGCCCACCTATGCTCTCATGTGTGGCCTTCGTTACGCGTCTCGGGACAGCCGTGCGCGCGCGCGCGCCTTCGTCATAGCTTTCCTTTGACAAAAGCGGCCGCTCCCGTCAATAAGCTCTCACGCTTTCAAATAAACTAAGGACACGCCAAGCCAACGCCTACGAGCGGGCCCGTCTCCCCATATCCGGCTCCCGCGCCGACGGGCCTTCGGCACTGTAAAATGCGTTTAATCGAAAGCGCCCCTCCGGGCACCACGTAGCCCCGTTCACCACATCAACGGCCACTCGGATGCTACGCCAATGATACATCGACCGGTAAATAAAATAAACCAAACAACGAAAAAAAAGGGGTTGCAACACGAGGACTTCCCAGGGGGTCACCCATCCTAGTACTACTCTCGCCCAAGCACGCTTAACTGCGGAGTTCTGATGGGATCCGGTGCATTAGTGCTGGTATGATCGCAACAGAAAGAATACCACCTCCTTAATCCCTTATAGCTTTCCACGCCTTTATCAATGCCCACCTATGCTCTCATGTGTGGCCTTCGTTACGCGTCTCGGGACCGCCGTGCGCGCGCGCGCCTTCGTCATAGCCTTCCTTTGACAAAAGCGGCCGCTCCCGTCAATAAGCTCTCACGCTCTCCAATAAACTAAGGACACGTCAGGCCAACGCCTACGAGCCGGCCCGTCTCCCCATATCCGGCTCCCGCGCCGACGGGCCTTCGGCACGGTAAACCGCGTTTTATCGAAAGCGCCCCTCCGGGCACCCCGTAGCCCCGTTCACCACATCAACGGCCACTCGGATGCTACGCCAATGATACATCGACCGGTAAATAAAATAAACCAAACAACGAAAAAAAAAGGGGTTGCAATACGAGGACCTCCCAGGGGGTCACCCATCCTAGTACTACTCTCGCCCAAGCACGCTTAACTGCGGAGTTCTGATGGGATCCGGTGCATTTGTGCTGGTATGATCGCAACCGAAAGAATACCACCTCCTTAATCCCTTATAGCTTTCCACGCCTTTATCAATGCCCACCTATGCTCTCATGTGTGGCCTTCGTTACGCGTCTCGGGACCGCCGTGCGCGCGCGCGCCTTCGTCATAGCCTTCCATTGACAAAAGCGGCCGCTCCCGTCAATAAGCTCTCACGCTCTCCAATAAACTAAGGACACGTCAGGCCAACGCCTACGAGCCGGCCCGTCTCCCCATATCCGGCTCCCGCGCCGACGGGCCTTCGGCACGGTAAACCGCGTTTTATCGAAAGCGCCCCTCCGGGCACCCCGTAGCCCCGTTCACCACATCAACGGCCACTCGGATGCTACGCCAATGATACATCGACCGGTAAATAAAATAAACCAAACAACGAAAAAAAAAGGGGTTGCAATACGAGGACCTCCCAGGGGGTCACCCATCCTAGTACTACTCTCGCCCAAGCACGCTTAACTGCGGAGTTCTGATGGGATCCGGTGCATTAGTGCTGGTATGATCGCAACCGAAAGAATACCACATCCTTATTCCTTTATAGCTTTCCACGCCTTGATCCATGCCCACCTATGCTCTCATGTGTGGCCTTCGTTACGCGTCTCGGGACCGTCGTGCGCGCGCGCGCCTTTGTCATAGCCTTCCTTTGACAAAAGCGGTCGCTCCCGTCAATAAGCTCTCATGTTTTCCAATAAACTAAGGACACGTCAGGCCAACGCCTACGAGCGGGCCCGTCTCCCCATATCCGGCTCCCGCGCCGACGGGCCTTCGGCACGGTAAACCGCGTTTTATCGAAAGCGCCCCTCCGGGCACCCCGTAGCCCCGTTCACCACATCAACGGCCACTCGGATGCTACGCCAATGATACATCGACCGGTAAATAAAATAAACCAAACAACGAAAAAAAAAGCGGTTGCAACACGAGGACTTCCCAGGGGGTCACCCATCCTAGTACTACTCTCGCCCAAGCACGCTTAACTGCGGAGTTCTGATGGGATCCGGTGCATTAGTGCTGGTATGATCGCAACCGAAAGAATACCACCTCCTTATTCCCTTATAGCTTTCCACGCCTTTATCAATGCCCACCTATGCTCTCATGTGTGGCCTTCGTTACGCGTCTCGGGACAGCCGTGCGCGCGCGCGCGCCTTCGTCATAGCTTTCCTTTGACAAAAGCGGCCGCTCCCGTCAATAAGCTCTCACGCTTTCCAATAAACTAAGGACACGCCAAGCCAACGCCTACGAGCGGGCCCGTCTCCCCATATCCGGCTCCCGCGCCGACGGGCCTTCGGCACTGTAAAATGCGTTTAATCGAAAGCGCCCCTCCGGGCACCACGTAGCCCCGTTCACCACATCAACGGCCACTCGGATGCTACGCCAATGATACATCGACCGGTAAATAAAATAAACCAAACAACGAAAAAAAAAGCGGTTGCAACACGAGGACTTCCCAGGGGGTCACCCATCCTAGTACTACTCTCGCCCAAGCACGCTTAACTGCGGAGTTCTGATGGGATCCGGTGCATTAGTGCTGGTATGATCGCAACCGAAAGAATACCACCTCCTTATTCCCTTATAGCTTTCCACGCCTTTATCAATGCCCACCTATGCTCTCATGTGTGGCCTTCGTTACGCGTCTCGGGACAGCCGTGCGCGCGCGCGCGCCTTCGTCATAGCTTTCCTTTGACAAAAGCGGCCGCTCCCGTCAATAAGCTCTCACGCTTTCCAATAAACTAAGGACACGGCAGGCCAACGCCTACGAGCGGGCCCGTCTCCCCATATCCGGCTCCCGCGCCGACGGGCCTTCGGCACGGTAAAATGCGTTTAATCGAAAGCGCCCCTCCGAGCACCACGTAGCCCCGTTCACCACATCAACGGCCACTCGGATGCTACGCCAATGATACATCGACCGGTAAATAAAATAAACCAAACAACGAAAAAAAAGGGGTTGCAACACGAGGACTTCCCAGGGGGTCACCCATCCTAGTACTACTCTCGCCCAAGCACGCTTAACTGCGGAGTTCTGATGGGATCCGGTGCATTAGTGCTGGTATGATCGCAACCGAAAGAATACCACCTCCTTAATCCCTTATAGCTTTCCACGCCTTTATCAATGCCCACCTATGCTCTCATGTGTGGCCTTCGTTACGCGTCTCGGGACCGCCGTGCGCGCGCGCGCGCCTTCGTCATAACCTTCCTTTGACAAAAGCGGCCGCTCCCGTCAATAAGCAATCACGCTTTCCAATACACTAAGGACACGTCAGGCCAACGCCTACGAGCGGGCCCGTCTCCCCATATCCGGCTCCCGCGCCGACGGGCCTTCGGCACAGTAAACCGCGTTTAATCGAAAGCGCCCCTCCGGGCACCCCGTAGCCCCGTTCACCACATCAACGGCCACTTGGATGCTACGCCAATGATACATCGACCGATAAATAAAATAAACCAAACAACGAAAAAAAAGGGGTTGCAACACGAGGACTTCCCAGGGGGTCACCCATCCTAGTACTACTCTCGCCCAAGCACGCTTAACTGCGGAGTTCTGATGGGATCCGGTGCATTAGTGCTGGTATGATCGCAACCGAAAGAATAGCACCTCCTTATTCCTTTATAGCTTTCCCCGCCTTGATCCATGCCCACCTATGCTCTCATGTGTGGCCTTCGTTACGCGTCTCGTGACCGCCGTGCGCGCGCGCGCGCCTTTGTCATAGCCTTCCTTTGACAAAAGCGGCCGCACCCGTCAATAAGCTCTCACGCTTTCCAATAAACTAAGGACACGTCAGGCCAACGCCTACGAGCGGGCCCGTCTCCCCATATCCGGCTCCCGCGCCGACGGGCCTTCGGCACGGTAAACCGCGTTTAATCGAACGCGCCCCTCCGGGCACCCCGTAGCCCCGTTCACCACATCAACGGCCACTCGGATGCTACGCCAATGATACATCGACCGGTAAATAAAATAAACCAAACAACGAAAAAAAAAGGGGTTGCAACACGAGGACTTCCGAGGGGGTCACCCATCCTAGTACTACTCTCGCCCAAGCACGCTTAACTGCGGAGTTCTGATGGGATCCGGTGCATTAGTGCTGGTATGATCGCAACCGAAAGAATAGCACCTCCTTATTCCTTTATAGCTTTCCACGCCTTGATCCATGCCCACCTATGCTCTCATGTGTGGCCTTCGTTACGCGTCTCGGGACCGCCGTGCGCCCGCGCGCGCCTTTGTCATAGCCTTCCTTTGACAAAAGCGGCCGCACCCGTCAATAAGCTCTCACGCTTTCCAATAAACTAAGGACACGTCAGGCCAACGCCTACGAGCCGGCCCGTCTCCCCATATCCGGCTCCCGCGCCGACGGGCCTTCGGCACGGTAAACCGCGTTTTATCGAAAGCGCCCCTCCGGGCACCCCGTAGCCCCGTTCACCACATCAACGGCCACTCGGATGCTACGCCAATGATACATCGACCTGTAAATAAAATAAACCAAACAACGAAAAAAAAAGCGGTTGCAACACGAGGACTTCCTAGGGGGTCACCCATCCTAGTACTACTCTCGCCCAAGCACGCTTAACTGCGGAGTTCTGATGGGATCCGGTGCATTTGTGCTGGTATGATCGCAACCGAAAGAATACCACCTCCTTATTCCCTTATAGCTTTCCACGCCTTTATCAATGCCCACCTATGCTCTCATGTGTGGCCTTCGTTACGCGTCTCGGGACCGCCGTGCGCCCGCGCGCGCCTTTGTCATAGCCTTCCTTTGACAAAAGCGGCCGCACCCGTCAATAAGCTCTCACGCTTTCCAATAAACTAAGGACACGCCAGGCCAACGCCTACGAGCGGGCCCGTCTCCCCATATCCGGCTCCCGCGCCGACGGGCCTTCGGCACGGTAAACCGCGTTTAATCGAACGCGCCCCTCCGGGCACCCCGTAGCCCCGTTCACCACATCAACGGCCACTCGGATGCTACGCCAATGATACATCGACCGGTAAATAAAATAAACCAAACAACGAAAAAAAAGGGGTTGCAACACGAGGACTTCCCAGGGGGTCACCCATCCTAGTACTACTCTCGCCCAAGCACGCTTAACTGCGGAGTTCTGATGGGATCCGGTGCATTAGTGCTGGTATGATCGCAACCGAAAGAATAGCACCTCCTTATTCCTTTATAGCTTTCCACGCCTTGATCCATGCCCACCTATGCTCTCATGTGTGGCCTTCGTTACGCGTCTCGGGACCGCCGTGCGCCCGCGCGCGCCTTTGTCATAGCCTTCCTTTGACAAAAGCGGCCGCACCCGTCAATAAGCTCTCACGCTTTCCAATAAACTAAGGACACGTCAGGCCAACGCCTACGAGCGGGCCCGTCTCCCCATATCCGGCTCCCGCGCCGACGGGCCTTCAGCACGGTAAACCGCGTTTAATTGAAAGCGCCCCTCCGGGCACCCCGTAGCCCCGTTCACCACATCAACGGCCACTCGGATGCTACGCCAATGATACATCGACCGGTAAATAAAATAAACCAAACAACGAAAAAAAAAGGGGTTGCAACACGAGGACTTCCCAGGGGGTCACCCATCCTAGTACTACTCTCGCCCAAGCACGCTTAACTGCGGAGTTCTGATGGGATCCGGTGCATTAGTGCTGGTATGATCGCAACCGAAAGAATAGCACCTCCTTATTCCTTTATAGCTTTCCACGCCTTGATCCATGCCCACCTATGCTCTCATGTGTGGCCTTCGTTACGCGTCTCGGGACCGCCGTGCGCGCGCGCGCCTTCGTCATAGCCTTCCTTTGACAAAAGCGGCCGCTCCCGTCAATAAGCTCTCACGCTCTCCAATAAACTAAGGACACGGCAGGCCAACGCCTACGAGCCGGCCCGTCTCCCCATATCCGGCTCCCGCGCCGACGGGCCTTCGGCACGGTAAACCGCGTTTTATCGAAAGCGCCCCTCCGGGCACCACGTAGCCCCGTTCACCACATCAACGGCCACTTGGATGCTACGCCAATGATACATCGACCGGTAAATAAAATAAACCAAACAACGAAAAAAAAAGCGGTTGCAACACGAGGACTTCCTAGGGGGTCACCCATCCTAGTACTACTCTCGCCCAAGCACGCTTAACTGCGGAGTTCTGATGGGATCCGGTGCATTTGTGCTGGTATGATCGCAACCGAAAGAATACCACCTCCTTATTCCCTTATAGCTTTCCACGCCTTTATCAATGCCTACCTATGCTCTCATGTGTGGCCTTCGTTACGCGTCTCGGGACCGACGTGCGCGCGCGCGCGCCTTCGTCATAGCCTTCCTTTGACAAAAGCGGCCGCTCCCGTCAATAAGCTCTCACGCTTTCCAATAAACTAAGGACACGCCAGGCCAACGCCTACGAGCGGGCCCGTCTCCCCATATCCGGCTCCCGCGCCGACGGGCCTTCGGCACGGTAAACCGCGTTTAATCGAACGCGCCCCTCCGGGCACCCCGTAGCCCCGTTCACCACATCAACGGCCACTCGGATGCTACGCCAATGATACATCGACCGGTAAATAAAATAAACCAAACAACGAAAAAAAAAGGGGTTGCAACACGAGGACTTCCCAGGGGGTCACCCATCCTAGTACTACTATCGCCCAAGCACGCTTAACTGCGGAGTTCTGATGGGATCCGGTGCATTAGTGCTGGTATGATCGCAACCGAAAGAATAGCACCTCCTTATTCCTTTATAGTTTTCCACGCCTTGATCCATGCCCACGTATGCTCTCATGTGTGGCCTTCGTTACGCGTCTCGGGACCGCCGTGCGCGCGCGCGCCTTCGTCATAGCCTTCCTTTGACAAAAGCGGCCGCTCCCGTCAATAAGCTCTCACGCTCTCCAATAAACTAAGGACACGTCAGGCCAACGCCTACGAGCCGGCCCGTCTCCCCATATCCGGCTCCCGCGCCGACGGGCCTTCGGCACGGTAAACCGCGTTTAATCGAACGCGCCCCTCCGGGCACCCCGTAGCCCCGTTCACCACATCAACGGCCACTCGGATGCTACGCCAATGATACATCGACCGGTAAATAAAATAAACCAAACAACGAAAAAAAAGGGGTTGCAACACGAGGACTTCCCAGGGGGTCACCCATCCTAGTACTACTCTCGCCCAAGCACGCTTAACTGCGGAGTTCTGATGGGATCCGGTGCATTAGTGCTGGTATGATCGCAACCGAAAGTATACCACATCCTTATTCCTTTATAGCTTTCCACGCCTTGATCCATGCCCACCTATGCTCTCATGTGTGGCCTTCGTTACGCGTCTCGGGACCAACGTGCGCGCGCGCGCCTTCGTCATAGCCTTCCTTTGACAAAAGCGGCCGCTCCCGTCAATAAGCTCTCATGCTTTCCAATAAACTAAGGACACGTCAGGCCAACGCCTACGAGCGGGCCCGTCTCCCCATATCCGGCTCCCGCGCCGACGGGCCTTCGGCACGGTAAACCGCGTTTAATCGAAAGCGCCCCTCCGGGCACCCCGTAGCCCCGTTCACCACATCAACGGCCACTCGGATGCTACGCCAATGATACATCGACCGGTAAATAAAATAAACCAAACAACGAAAAAAAAAGGGGTTGCAACACGAGGACTTCCCAGGGGGTCACCCATCCTAGTACTACTCTCGCCCAAGCACACTTAACTGCGGAGTTCTGATGGGATCCGGTGCATTAGTGCTGGTATGATCGCAACCGAAAGAATACCACCTCCTTATTCCCTTATAGCTTTCCACGCCTTTATCAATGCCCACCTATGCTCTCATGTGTGGCCTTCGTTACGCGTCTCGGGACCGCCGTGCGCCCGCGCGCGCCTTTGTCATAGCCTTCCTTTGACAAAAGCGGCCGCACCCGTCAATAAGCTCTCACGCTTTCCAATAAACTAAGGACACGTCAGGCCAACGCCTACGAGCGGGCCCGTCTCCCCATATCCGGCTCCCGCGCCGACGCGCCTACGGCACGGTAAACCGCGTTTAATCGAAAGCGCCCCTCCGGGCACCCCGTAGCCCCGTTCACTACATCAACGGCCACTCGGATGCTACGCCAATGATACATCGACCGGTAAATAAAATAAACCAAACAACGAAAAAAAAGGGGTTGCAACACGAGGACTTCCCAGGGGGTCACCCATCCTAGTACTACTCTCGCCCAAGCACGCTTAACTGCGGAGTTCTGATGGGATCCGGTGCATTAGTGCTGGTATGATCGCAACCGAAAGAATACCACATCCTTATTCCTTTATAGCTTTCCACGCCTTGATCCATGCCCACCTATGCTCTCATGTGTGGCCTTCGTTACGCGTCTCGGGACCAACGTGCGCGCGCGCGCCTTCGTCATAGCCTTCCTTTGACAAAAGCGGCCGCTCCCGTCAATAAGCTCTCATGCTTTCCAATAAACTAAGGACACGTCAGGCCAACGCCTACGAGCGGGCCCGTC
Source organism: Helianthus tuberosus (assembly GCA_030545235.1). Classification (NCBI taxonomy): domain Eukaryota; kingdom Viridiplantae; phylum Streptophyta; class Magnoliopsida; order Asterales; family Asteraceae; genus Helianthus; species Helianthus tuberosus. The sequence goes on from CM060365.1 coordinate 143,464,023, forward strand.
TCCCCATATCCGGCTCCCGCGCCGACGGGCCTTCGGCACGGTAAACCGCGTTTAATCGAAAGCGCCCCTCGGGGCACCCCGTAGCCCCGTTCACCACATCAACGGCCACTCGGATGCTACGCCAATGATACATCGACCGGTAAATAAAATAAACCAAACAACGAAAAAAAAAGGGGTTGCAACACGAGGACTTCCTAGGGGGTCACCCATCCTAGTACTACTCTCGCCCAAGCACACTTAACTGCGGAGTTCTGATGGGATCCGGTGCATTAGTGCTGGTATGATCGCAACCGAAAGAATACCACCTCCTTATTCCCTTATAGCTTTCCACGCCTTTATCAATGCCCACCTATGCTCTCATGTGTGGCCTTCGTTACGCGTCTCGGGACCGCCGTGCGCGCGCGCGCGCCTTTGTCATAGCCTTCCTTTGACAAAAGCGGCCGCACCCGTCAATAAGCTCTCACGCTTTCCAATAAACTAAGGACACGTCAGGCCAACGCCTACGAGCGGGCCCGTCTCCCCATATCCGGCTCCCGCGCCGACGGGCCTTCGGCACGGTAAACCGCGTTTAATCGAAAGCGCCCCTCCGGGCACCCCGTAGCCCCGTTCACCACATCAACGGCCACTCGGATGCTACGCCAATGATACATCGACCGGTAAATAAAATAAACCAAACAACGAAAAAAAAGGGGTTGCAACACGAGGACTACCCAGGGGGTCACCAATCCTAGTACTACTCTCGCCCAAGCACGCTTAACTGCGGAGTTCTGATGGGATCCGGTGCATTAGTGCTGGTATGATCGCAACCGAAAGAATACCACATCCTTATTCCTTTATAGCTTTCCACGCCTTGATCCATGCCCACCTATGCTCTCATGTGAGGCCTTCGTTACGCGTCTCGGGACCGCCGTGCGTGCGCGCGCCTTCGTCATAGCCTTCCTTTGACAAAAGCGGCCGCTCCCGTCAATAAGCTCTCATGCTTTCCAATAAACTAAGGACACGTCAGGCCAACGCCTACGAGCGGGCCCGTCTCCCCATATCCGGCTCCCGCGCCGACGCGCCTTCGGCACGGTAAACCGTGTTTAATCAAACGCGCCCCTCCGGGCACCCCGTAGCCCCGTTCACCACATCAACGGCCACTCGGATGCTACGCCAATGATACATCGACCGGTAAATAAAATAAACCAAACAACGAAAAAAAAAAGCGGTTGCAACACGAGGACTTCCCAGGGGGTCACCCATCCTAGTACTACTCTCGCCCAAGCACGCTTAACTGCGGAGTTCTGATGGGATCCGGTGCATTTGTGCTGGTATGATCGCAACCGAAAGAATACCACATCCTTATTCCCTTACAGCTTTCCACGCCTTTATCAATGCCCACCTATGCTCTCATGTGTGGCCTTCGTTACGCGTCTCGGGACCGCCGTGCGCGCGCGCGCGCCTTCGTCATAGCCTTCCTTTGAAAAAAGCGGCCGCTCCCGTCAATAAGCTCTCACGCTTTCCAATAAACTAAGGACACGCCAGGCCAACGCCTACGAGCGGGCCCGTCTCCCCATATCCGGCTCCCGCGCCGACGGGCCTTCGGCACGGTAAACCGCGTTTAATCGAAAGCGCCCCACCGGGCACCCCGTAGCCCCGTTCACCACATCAACGGCCACTCGGATGCTACGCCAATGATACATCGACCGGTAAATAAAATAAACCAAACAACGAAAAAACAAGGGGTTGCAACACGAGGACTTCACAGGGGGTCACCCATCCTAGTACTACTCTCGCCCAAGCACACTTAACTGCGGAGTTCTGATGGGATCCGGTACATTAGTGCTGGTATGATCACAACCGAAAGAATACCACCTCCTTATTCCTTTATAGCTTTCCACGCCTTGATCCATGCTCACCTATGCTCTCATGTGTGGCCTTCGTTACGCGTCTCGGGACCGTCGTGCGCGCGCGCGCGCATTCGTCATAGCCTTCCTTTGACAAAAGCGGCCGCTCCCGTCAATAAGCTCTCACGCTTTCCAATAAACTAAGGACACGTCAGGCCAACGCCTACGAGCGGGCCCGTCTCCCCATATCCGGCTCCCGCGCCGACGGGCCTTCGGCACGGTAAACCGCGTTTAATCGAAAGCGCCCATCCGGGCACCCCGTAGCCCCGTTCACCACATCAACGGCCACTCGGATGCTACGCCAATGATACATCGACCGGTAAATAAAATAAACCAAACAACGAAAAAAAAAGGGGTTGCAACACGAGGACTTCCCAGGGGGTCACCCATCCTAGTACTACTCTCGCCCAAGCACGCTTAAGTCTTAACTGCGGAGTTCTGATGGGATCCGGTGCATTAGTGCTGGTATGATCGCAACCGAAAGAATAGCACCTCCTTATTCCTTTATAGGTTTCCACGCCTTGATCCATGCCCACCTATGCTCTCATGTGTGGCCTTAGTTTCGCGTCTCGGGACCGCCGTGCGCGCGCGCGCCTTTGTCATAGCCTTCCTTTGACAAAAGCGGCCGCTCCCGTCAATAAGCTCTCACGCTTTCCAATAAACTAAGGACACGTCAGGCCAACGCCTACGAGCGGGCCCGTCTCCCCATATCCGGCTCCCGCGCCGACGGGCCTTCAGCACGGTAAACCGCGTTTAATCGAAAGCGCCCCTCCGGGCACCCCGTAGCCCCGTTCACCACATCAACGGCCACTTGGATGCTACGCCAATGATACATCGACCGGTAAATAAAATAAACCAAACAACGAAAAAAAAAGGGGTTGCAACACGAGGACTTCCCAGGGGGTCACCCATCCTAGTACTACTCTCGCCCAAGCACGCTTAACTGCGGAGTTCTGATGGGATCCGGTACATTAGTGCTGGTATGATCACAACCGAAAGAATACCACCTCCTTATTCCTTTATAGCTTTCCACGCCTTGATCCATGCTCACCTATGCTCTCATGTGTGGCCTTCGTTACGCGTCTCGGGACCGTCGTGCGCGCGCGCGCGCATTCGTCATAGCCTTCCTTTGACAAAAGCGGCCGCTCCCGTCAATAAGCTCTCACGCTTTCCAATAAAGTAAGGACACGTCAGGCCAACGCCTACGAGCGGGCCCGTCTCCCCATATCCGGCTCCCGCGCCGACGGGCCTTCGGCACGGTAAACCGCGTTTAATCGAAAGCGCCCATCCGGGCACCCCGTAGCCCCGTTCACCACATCAACGGCCACTCGGATGCTACGCCAATGATACATCGACCGGTAAATAAAATAAACCAAACAACGGAAAAAAAAGGGGTTGCAACACGAGGACTTCCCAGGGGGTCACCCATCCTAGTACTACTCTCGCCCAAGCACGCTTAACTGCGGAGTTCTGATGGGATCCGGTGCATTAGTGCTGGTATGATCGCAACCGAAAGAATAGCACCTCCTTATTCCTTTATAGGTTTCCACGCCTTGATCCATGCCCACCTATGCTCTCATGTGTGGCCTTCGTTTCGCGTCTAGGGACCGCCGTACACGCGCGCGCGCCTTTGTCATAGCCTTCCTTTGACAAAAGCGGCCGCTCCCGTCAATAAGCTCTCACGCTTTCCAATAAACTAAGGACACGTCAGGCCAACGCCTACGAGCGGGCCCGTCTCCCCATATCCGGCTCCCGCGCCGACGGGCCTTCAGCACGGTAAACCGCGTTTAATCGAAAGCGCCCCTCCGGGCACCCCGTAGCCCCGTTCACCGCATCAACGGCCACTCGGATGCTACGCCAATGATACATCGACCGGTAAATAAAATAAACCAAACAACGAAAAAAAAAGGGGTTGCAACACGAGGACTTCCCAGGGGGTCACCCATCCTAGTACTACTCTCGCCCAAGCACGCTTAACTGCGGAGTTCTGATGGGATCCGGTGCATTAGTGCGGGTATGATCGCAACCGAAAGAATAGCACCTCCTTATTCCTTTATAGCTTTCCACGCCTTGATCCATGCCCACCTATGCTCTCATGTGTGGCCTTCGTTACGCGTCTCGGGACCGCCGTGCGCGCGCCCGCGCCTTTGTCATAGCCTTCCTTTGACAAAAGCGGCCGCACCCGTCAATAAGCTCTCACGCTTTCCAATAAACTAAGGACACGTCAGGCCAACGCCTACGAGCGGGCCCGTCTCCCCATATCCGGCTCCCGCGCCGACGGGCCTTCGGCACGGTAAACCGCGTTTAATCGAAAGCGCCCCTCCGGGCACCCCGTAGCCCCGTTCACCACATCAACGGCCACTCGGATGCTACGCCAATGATACATCGACCGGTAAATAAAATAAACCAAACAACGAAAAAAAAAGGGGTTGCAACACGAGGACTTCCCAGGGGGTCACCCATCCTAGTACTACTCTCGCCCAAGCACGCTTAACTGCGGAGTTCTGATGGGATCCGGTGCATTAGTGCTGGTATGATCGCAACCGAAAGAATACCACCTCCTTATTCCCTTATAGCTTTCCACGCCTTTATCAATGCCCACCTATGCTCTCATGTGTGGCCTTCGTTACGCGTCTCGGGACCGCCGTGCGCGCGCGCGCGCCTTCGTCATAGCCTTCCTTTCACAAAAGCGGCCGCTCCCGTCAATAAGCTCTCACGCTTTCCAATAATCTAAGGACACGTCAGGCCAACGCCTACGAGCGGGCCCGTCTCCCCATATCCGGCTCCCGCGCCGACGGGCCTTCGGCACGGTAAACCGCGTTTAATCGAAAGCGCCCCTCCGGGCACCCCCTAGCCCCGTTCTCCACATCAACGGCCACTCGGATGCTACGCCAATGATACATCGACCGGTAAATAAAATAAACCAAACAACGAAAAAAAAAGGGGTTGCAACACGAGGACTTCCCAGGGGGTCACCCATCCTAGTACTACTCTCGCCCAAGCACGCTTAACTGCGGAGTTCTGATGGGATCCGGTGCATTAGTGCTGGTATGATCGCAACCGAAAGAATACCACCTCCTTATTCCCTTATAGCTTTCCACGCCTTTATCAATGCGCACCTATGCTCTCATGTGTGGCCTTCGTTACGCGTCTCGGGACCGCCGTGCGCGCGCGCGCGCCTTCATCATAGCCTTCCTTTGACAAAAGCGGCCGCTCCCGTCAACAAGCTCTCACGCTTTCCAATAATCTAAGGACACGTCAGGCCAACGCCTACGAGCGGGCCCGTCTCCCCATATCCGGCTCCCGCGCCTTCGGCACGGTAAACCGCGTTTAATCGAAAGCGCCCCTCCGGGCACCCCGTAGCCCCGTTCACCACATCAACGGCCACTCGGATGCTACGCCAATGATACATCGACCGGTAAATAAAATAAACCAAACAACGAAAAAACAAGGGGTTGCAACACGAGGACTTCGCAGGGGGTCACCCATCCTAGTATTACTCTCGCCCAAGCACGCTTAACTGCGGAGTTCTGATGGGATCCGGTGCATTAGTGCTGGTATGATCGCAACCGAAAGAATAGCACCTCCTTATTCCTTTATAGCTTTCCACGCCTTGATCCATGCCCACCTATGCTCTCATGTGTGGCCTTCGTTACGCGTCTCAGGACCGTCGTGCGCGCGCGCGCGCATTCGTCATAGCCTTCCTTTGACAAAAGCGGCCGCACCCTTCAATAAGCTCTCACGCTTTCCAATAAACTAAGGACACGTCAGGCCAACGCCTACGAGCGGGCCCGTCTCCCCATATCCGGCTCCCGCGCCGACGGGCCTTCGGCACGGTAAACCGCGTTTAATCGAAAGCGCCCCTCCGGGCACCCCGTAGCCCCGTTCACCACATCAACAGCCACTCGGATGCTACGCCAATGATACATCGACCGGTAAATAAAATAAACCAAACAACGAAAAAAAAGGGGTTGCAACACGAGGACTTCCCAGGGGGTCACCCATCCTAGTACTACTCTCGCCCAAGCACGCTTAACTGCTGAGTTCTGATGGGATCCGGTGCATTAGTGCTGGTATGATCGCAACCGAAAGAATACCACCTCCTTATTCCTTTATAGCTTTCCACGCCTTGATCCATGCCCACCTATGCTCTCATGTGTGGCCTTCGTTACGCGTCTCGGGACCGCCGTCCGGCTCCCGCGCCGACGGGCCTTCGGCACGGTAAACCTCGTTTAATCGAAAGCGCCCCTCCGGGCACCCCGTAGCCCCGTTCTCCACATCAACGGCCACTCGGATGCTACGCCAATGATACATCGACCGGTAAATAAAATAAACCAAACAACGAAAAAAAAAAGGGTTGCAACACGAGGACTTCCCAGGGGGTCACCCATCCTAGTACTACTCTCGCCCAAGCACGCTTAACTGCGGAGTTCTGATGGGATCCGGTGCATTAGTGCTGGTATGATCGCAACCGAAAGAATAGCACCTCCTAATTCCTTTATAGCTTTCCACGCCTTGATCCATGCCCACCTATGCTCTCATGTGTGGCCTTCGTTACGCGTCTCAGAACCGTCGTGCGCACGCGCGCGCATTCGTCATTGCCTTCCTTTGACAAAAGCGGCCGCTCCCGTCTATAAGCTCTCACGCTTTCCAATAAATAAGGACACGTCAGGCCAACGCCTACGAGCGGGCCCGTCTCCCCATATCCGGCTCCCGCGCCGACGGGCCTTCGGCACGGTAAACCGCGTTTAATCGAAAGCGCCCCTCCGGGCACCCCGTAGCCCCGTTCACCACATCAACGGCCACTCGGATGCTACGCCAATGATACATCGACCGGTAAATAAAATAAACCAAACAACGAAAAAAAGGGGTTGCAACACGAGGACTTCCCAGGGGGTCACCCATCCTAGTACTACTCTCGCCCAAGCACGCTTAACTGCGGAGTTCTGATGGGATCCGGTGCATTAGTGCTGGTATGATCGCAACCGAAAGAATACCACCTCCTTATTCCTTTATAGCTTTCCACGCCTTGATCCATGCCCACCTATGCTCTCATGTGTGGCATTCGTTACGCGTTTCGGGACCGCCGTGCGCGCGCGCATTCGTCATAGCCTTCCTTTGATAAAAGCGGCCGCTCCCGTCAATAAGCTCTCACGCTTTCCAATAAACTAAGGACACGTCAGGACAACGCCTACGAGCGGGCCCGTCTCCCCATATCCGGCTCCCGCGCCGACGGGCCTTCGGCACGGTAAACCGCGTTTAATCGAAAGCACCCCTCCGGTTACCCCGTAGCCCCGTTCACCACATCAACGGCCACTCGGATGCTACGCCAATGATACATCGACCGGTAAATAAAATAAACCAAATAACGAAAAAAAAAAGGGGTTGCAACACGAGGACTTCACAGGGGGTCACCCATCCGAGTACTACTCTCGCCCAAGCACGCTTAACTGCGGAGTTCTGATGGGATCCGGTACATTAGTGCTGGTATGATCACAACCCAAAGAATACCACCTCCTTATTCCTTTATAGCTTTCCACGCCTTGATCCATGCTCACCTATGCTCTCATGTGTGGCCTTCGTTACGCGTCTCGGGACCGCCGTGCGCGCGCGCGCCCCTTCGTCATAGCCTTCCTTTGACAAAAGCGGCCGTTCCCGTCAATAAGCTCTCACGCTTTCCAATAAACTAAGGACACGTCAGGCCAACGCCTACGAGCGGTCCCGTCTCCCCATATCCGGCTCCCGCGCCGACGGGCCTTCGGCACGGTAAACCGCGTTTAATCGAAAGCGCCCCTCAGGGCACCCCGTAGCCCCGTTCACCACATCAACGGCCACTCGGATGCTACGCAAATGATACATCGACCGGTAAATAAAATAAACCAAACAACGAAAAAAAGGGGTTGCAACACGAGGACTTCCCAGGGGGTCACCCATCCTAGTACTACTCTCGCCCAAGCACGCTTAACTGCGGAGTTCTGATGGGATCCGGTGCATTAGTGCTGGTATGACCGCAACCGAAAGAATACCACCTCCTTATTCCTTTATAGCTTTCCACACCTTGATCCATGCCCACCTATGCTCTCATGTGTGGCCTTCGTTACGCGTCTCGGGACCGCCGTGCGCGCGCGCCTTCGCAATAGCCTTCCTTTGACAAAAGCGGCCGCTCCCGTCAATAAGCTCTCACGCTTTCCAATAAACTAAGGACACGTCAGGACAACGCCTACGAGCGGGCCCGTCTCCCCATATCCGGATCCCGCGCCGACGGGCCTTCGGCACGGTAAACCGCGTTTAATCGAAAGCCCCCCTCCGGTTACCCCGTAGCCCCGTTCACCACATCAACGGCCACTCGGATGCTACGCCAATGATACATGGACCGGTAAATAAAATAAACCAAACAACGAAAAAAAAAGGGGTTGCAACACGAGGACTTCACAGGGGGTCACCCATCCTAGTACTACTCTTGCCCAAGCACGCTTAACTGCGGAGTTCTGATGGGATCCGGTACATTAGTGCTGGTATGATCACAACCGAAGGAATACCACCTCCTTATTCCTTTATAGCTTTCCACGCCTTGATCCATGCTCACCTATGCTCTCATGTGTGGCCTTCGTTACGCGTCTCGTGACCGCCGTGCGCGCGCGCGCCCCTTCGTCATAGCCTTCCTTTGACAAAAGCGGCCGTTCCCGTCAATAAGCTCTCACGCTTTCCAATAAACTAAGGACACGTCAGGCCAACGCCTACGAGCGGTCCCGTCTCCCCATATCCGGCTCCGGCGCCGACGGCCCTTCGGCACGGTAAACCGCGTTTAATCGAAAGCGCCCCTCCGTTCACCCCGTAGCCCCGTTCACCACATCAACGACCACTCGGATGCTACGCCAATGATACATCGACCGGTAAATAAAATAAACCAAACAACGAAAAAAAAGGGGTTGCAACACGAGGACTTCCCAGGGGGTCACCCATCCTAGTACTACTCTCGCCCAAGCACGCTTAACTGCGGAGTTCTGATGGGATCCGGTGCATTAGTGCTGGTATGATCACAACCGAAAGAATACCACCTCCTTATTCCTTTATAGCTTTCCACACCTTGATCCATGCCCACCTATGCTCTCATGTGTGGCCTTCGTTACGCGTCTCGGGACCGCCGTGCGCGCGCGCCTTCGCAATAGCCTTCCTTTGACAAAAGCGGCCGCTCCCGTCAATAAGCTCTCACGCTTTCCAATAAACTAAGGACACGTCAGGACAACGCCTACGAGCGGGCCCGTCTCCCCATATCCGGATCCCGCGCCGACGGGCCTTCGGCACGGGAAACCGCGTTTAATCGAAAGCCCCCCTCCGGTTACCCCGTAGCCCCGCTCACCACATCAACGGCCACTCGGATGCTACGCCAATGATACATCGACCGGTAAATAAAATAAACCAAACAACGAAAAAAAAAGGGGTTGCAACACGAGGACTTCCCTGGGGTCACCCATCCTAGTACTACTCTCGCCCAAGCACGCTTAACTGCGGAGTTCAGATGGGATCCGGTGCATTAGGGCTGGTATGATCGCAACCGAAAGAATACCACCTCCTTATTCCCTTATAGCTTTCCACGCCTTTATCAATGCTCACCTATGCTCTCATGTGTGGCCTTCGTTACGCGTCTCGGGACCGCCGTGCGCGCGCGCGCGCGCCTTCGTCATAGCCTTCCTTTGACAAAAGCGGCCGCTCCCGTCAATAAGCTCTCACGCTTTCCAATAAACTAAGGACACGTCAGGACAACGCCTACGAGCGGGCCCGTCTTCCCATATCCGGCTCCCGCGCCGACGGGCCTTCGGCACGGTAAACCGCGTTTAATCGAAAGCGCCCCTCCGGGCACCCCGTAGCCCCGTTCACCACATCAACGGCCACTCGGATGCTACGCCAATGATACATCGACCGGTAAATAAAATAAACCAAACAACGAAAAAATGGGGTTGCAACACGAGGACTTCACAAGGGGTCACCCATCCTAGTACTACTCTCGCCGAAGCACGCTTAACTGCGGAGTTCTGATGGGATCCGGTGCATTAGTGCTGGTATGATCGCAACCGAAAGAATACCACCTCCTTATTCCTTTATAGCTTTCCACGCCTTGATCCATGCCCACCTATGCTCTCATGTGTGGCCTTCGTTACGCGTCTCGGGACCGTTGTGCGCGCGCGCCTTCGTCATAGCCTTCCTTTGACAAACGCGGCCGCTCACGTCAATAAGCTCTCACGCTTTCCAATAAACTAAGGACACGTCAGGACAACGCCTACGAGCGGGCCCGTCTCCCCATATCCGGCTCCCGCGCCGACGGCCCTTCGGCACGGTAAACCGCGTTTAATCGAAAGCGCCCCTCCGGGCACCCCGTAGCCCCGTTCACCACATCAACGGCCACTCGGATGCTACGCCAATGATACATCGACCGGTAAATAAAATAAACCAAACAACGAAAAAAAAGGGGTTGCAACACGAGGACTTCCCAGGGGGTCACCCATCCTAGTACTACTCTCACCCAAGCACGCTTAACTGCGGAGTTCTGATGGGATCCGGTGCATTAGTGCTGGTATGATCACAACCGAAAGAATACCACCTCCTTATTCGTTTATAGCTTTCCACGCCTTGATCCATGACCACCTATGCTCTCATGTGTGGCCTTCGTTACGCGTCTCGGGACCGCCGTGTGCGCGCGCGCGCCTTCGTCATAGCCTTCCTTTGACAAAAGCGGCCGCTCCCGTCAATAAGCTCTCACGCTTTCCAATAAACTAAGGACACGTCAGGCCAACGCCTGCGAGCGGGCCCGTCTCCCCATATCCGGCTCCCGCGCCGACGGGCCTTCGGCACGGTATACCGCGTTTAATCGAAAGCGCCCCTCCGGGCACCCCGTAGCCCCGTTCACCACATCAACGGCCACTCGGATGCTACGCCAATGATACATCGACCGGTAAATAAAATAAACCAAACAACGAAAAAAAAGGGGTTGCAACACGAGGACTTCCCAGGGGGTCACCCATCCTAGTACTACTCTAGCCCAAGCACGCTTAACTGCGGAGTTCTGAAGGGATCCGGTGCATTAGTGCTGGTATGATCGCAACCGAAAGAATACCACCTCCTTATTCCTTTATAGCTTTCCACGCCTTGATCCATGCCCACCTATGCTCTCATGTGTGGCCTTCGTTACGCGTCTCGGGACCGCCGTGCGCGCGCGCCTTCGTCATAGCCTTCCTTTGAAAAAAGCGGCCGCTCCCGTCAATAAGCTCTCACGATTTCCAATAAACTAAGGACACGTCAGGACAACGCCTACTAGCGGGCCCGTCTTCCCATATCCGGCTCCCGCGCCGACGGGCCTTCGGCACGGTAAACCGCGTTTAATCGAAAGCGCCCCTCCGGGCACCCCGTAGCCCCGTTCACCACATCAACGGCCACTCGGATGCTACGCCAATGATACATCGACCGGTAAATAAAATAAACCAAACAACGAAAAAAAGGGGTTGCAACACGAGGACTTCACAGGGGGTCACCCATCCTAGTACTACTCTCGCCGAAGCACGCTTAACTGCAGAGTTCTGATGGGATCCGGTACATTAGTGCAGGTATGATCACAACCGAAAGAATACCACCTCCTTATTCCTTTATAGCTTTCCACGCCTTGATCCATGCCCACCTATGCTCTCATGTGTGGCCTTCGGTACGCGTCTCGGGACCGCCGTGCGCACGCGCGCCCCTTCGTCATAGCCTTCCTTTGACAAAAGCGGCCGCTCCCGTCAATAAGCTCTCACGCTTTCCAATAAACTAAGGACACGTCAGGCCAACGCCTACGAGCGGGCCCGTCTCCCCAAATCCGGCTCCCGCGCCGACGGCCCTTCGGCACGGAAAACCGCGTTTAATCGAAAGCGCCCCTCCGGGCACCCCGTAGCCCCGTTCACCACATCAACGGCCACTCGGATGCTACGCCAATGATACATCGAACGGTAAATAAAATAAACCAAACAACGAAAAAAAAAGGGGTTGTAACACGAGGACTTCCCAGAGGGTCACCCATCCTAGTACTAGTCTCGCCCAAGCACGCTTAACTGCGGAGTTCTGATGGGATCCGGTGCATTAGTGCTGGTATGATCACAACCGAAAGAATACCACCTCCTTATTCGTTTATAGCTTTCCACGCCTTGATCCATGCCCACCTATGCTCTCATGTGTGGCCTTCGTTACGCGTCTCGGGACCGCCGTGTGCGCGCGCGCGCCTTCGTCATAGCCTTCCTTTGACAAACGCGGCTGCTCCCGTCAATAAGCTCTCACGCTTTCCAATAAACTAAGGACACGTCAGGCCAACGCCTACGAGCGGGCCCGTCTCCACATATCCGGCTCCCGCGCCGACGGGCCTTCGGCACGGTAAACCGCGTTTAATCGAAAGCGCCCCTCCGGGCACCCCGTAGCCCCGCTCACCACATCAACGGCCACTCGGATGCTACGCCAATGATACATCGACCGGTAAATAAAATAAACCAAACAACGAAAAAAAAAGGGGTTGCAACACGAGGACTTCCCTGGGGTCACCCATCCTAGTACTACTCTCGCCCAAGCACGCTTAACTGCGGAGTTCTGATGGGATCCGGTGCATTAGGGCTGGTATGATCGCAACCGAAAGAATACCACCTCCTTATTCCCTTATAGCTTTCCACGCCTTTATCAATGCTCACCTATGCTCTCATGTGTGGCCTTCGTTACGCGTCTCGGGACCGCCGTGCGCGCGCGCGCGCCCCTTCTTCATAGCCTTCCTTTGACAAAAGCGGCCGCTCCCGTCAATAAGCTCTCACGCTTTCCAATAAACTAAGGACACGTCAGGCCAACGCCTACGAGCGGGCCCGTCTCCCCATATCCGGCTCCCGCGCCGACGGGCCTTCGGCACGGTAAACCGCGTTTAATTGAAAGCGCCCCTCCGGGCACCCCGTAGCCCCGTTCTCCACATCAACGGCCACTCGGATGCTACGCCAATGATACATCGACCGGTAATTAAAATAAACCAAACAACGAAAAAAAAGGGGTTGCAACACGAGGACTTCCCAGGGGGTCACCCATCCTAGTACTACTCTCGCCCAAGCACGCTTAACTGCGGAGTTCTGATGGGATCCGGTGCATTAGTGCTGGTATGATCGCAACCGAAAGAATACCACCTCCTTATTCCTTTATAGCTTTCCACGCCTTGATCCATGCCCACCTATGCTCTCATGTGTGGCCTTCGTTACGCGTCTCGGGACCGCCGTGCGCGCGCGCCTTCGTCATAGCCTTCCTTTGACAAAAGCGGCCGCTCACGTCAATAAGCTCTCACGCTTTCCAATAAACTAAGGACACGTCAGGACAACGCCTACGAGCGGGCCCGTCTCCCCATATCCGGCTCCCGCGCCGACGGGCCTTCGGCACTGTAAACCGCGTTTAATCGAAAGCGCCCCTCCGGGCACCCCGTAGCCCCGTTCACCACATCAACGGCCACTCGGATGCTACGCCAATGATACATCGACCGGTAAATAAAATAAACCAAACAACGAAAAAAAAAGGGGTTGCAACACGAGGACTTCACAGGGGGTCACCCATCCAAGTACTACTCTCGCCCAAGCACGCTTAACTGCGGAGTTCTGATGGGATCCGGTACATTAGTGCTGGTATGATCACAACCGAAAGAATACCACCTCCTTATTCCTTTATAGCTTTCCACGCCTTGATCCATGCCCACCTATGCTCTCATGTGTGGCCTTCGTTACGCGTCTCGGGACCGCCGTGCGCGCGCGCGCCCCTTCGTCATAGCCTTCCTTTGACAAAAGCGGCCGCTCCCGTCAATAAGCTCTCACGCTTTCCAATAAACTAAGGACACGTCAGGCCAACGCCTACGAGCGGGCCCGTCTCCCCATATCCGGCTCCCGCGCCGACGGGCCTTCGGCACCGTAAACCGCGTTTAATCGAAAGCGCCCCTCCGGGCACCCCGTAGCCCCGTTCACCACATCAACGGCCACTCGGATGCTACGCCAATGATACATCGACCGGTAAATAAAATAAACCAAACAACGAAAAAAAGGGGTTGCAACACGAGGACTTCCCAGGGGGTCACCCATCCTAGTACTACTCTCGCCCGAGCACGCTTAACTGCGGAGTTCTGATGGGATCCGGTGCATTAGTGCTGGTATGATCGCAACCGAAAGAATACCACCTCCTTATTCCTTTATAGCTTTCCACGCCTTGATCCATGCCCACCTATGCTCTCATGTGTGGCCTTCGTTACGCGTCTCGGGACCGCCGTGCGCGCGCGCCTTCGTCATAGCCTTCCTTTGACAAAAGCGGCCGCTCCCGTCAATAAGCTCTCACTCTTTCCAATAAACTAAGGACACGTCAGGCCAACGCCTACGAGCGGGCCCGTCTCCCCATATCCGGCTCCCGCGCCACATGCCTTCGGCACGGTAAACCGCGTTTAATCGAAAGCACCCCTCCGGTTACCCCGTAGCCCCGTTCACCACATCAACGGCCACTAGGATGCTACGCCAATGATACATGGACCGGTAAATAAAATAAACCAAACAACGAAAAAAAAGGGGTTGCAAAACGAGGACTTCACAGGGGGTCACCCATCCTAGTACTACTCTCGCCCAAGCACGCTTAACTGCGGAGTTCTGATGGGATCCGGTACATTAGTGCTGGTATGATCACAACCGAAAGAATACCACCTCCTTATTCCTTTATAGCTTTCCACGCCTTGATCCATGCTCACCTATGCTCTCATGTGTGGCCTTCGTTACGCGTCTCGGGACCGCCGTGCGCGCGCGCGCCCCTTCGTCATAGCCTTCCTTTGACAAAAGCGGCCGCTCCCGTCAATAAGCTCTCACGCTTTCCAATAAACTAAGGACACGTCAGGCCAACGCCTACGAGCGGTCCCGTCTCCCCATATCCGGCTCCGGCGCCGACGGCCCTTCGGCACGGTAAACCGCGTTTAATCGAAAGCGCCCCTCCGGGCACCCCGTAGCCCCGTTCACCACATCAACGGCCACTCGGATGCTACGCCAATGATACATCGACCGGTAAATAAAATAAACCAAACAACGAAAAAAAAAGGGGTTGCAACACGAGGACTTCACAGGGGGTCACCCATCCAAGTACTACTCTCGCCCAAGCACGCTTAACTGCGGAGTTCTGATGGGATCCGGTACATTAGTGCTGGTATGATCACAACTGAAAGAATACCACCTCCTTATTCCTTTATAGCTTTCCACGCCTTGATCCATGCCCACCTATGCTCTCATGTGTGGCCTTCGTTACGCGTCTCGGGACCGCCGTGCGCGCGCGCGCCCCTTCGTCATAGCCTTCCTTTGACAAAAGCGGCCGCTCCCGTCAATAAGCTCTCACGCTTTCCAATAAACTAAGGACACGTCAGGCCAACGCCTACGAGCGGGCCCGTCTCCCCATATCCGGCTCCCGCGCCGACGGGCCTTCGGCACCGTAAACCGCATTTAATCGAAAGCGCCCCTCCGGGCACCCCGTAGCCCCGTTCACCACATCAACGGCCACTCGGATGCTACGCCAATGATACATCGACCGGTAAATAAAATAAACCAAACAACGAAAAAAAGGGGTTGCAACACGAGGACTTCCCAGGGGGTCACCCATCCTAGTACTACTCTCGCCCGAGCACGCTTAACTGCGGAGTTCTGATGGGATCCGGTGCATTAGTGCTGGTATGATCGCAACCGAAAGAATACCACCACCTTATTCCTTTATAGCTTTCCACGCCTTGATCCATGCCCACCTATGCTCTCATGTGTGGCCTTCGTTACGCGTCTCGGGACCGCCGTGCGCGCGCGCCTTCGTCATAGCCTTCCTTTGACAAAAGCGGCCGCTCCCGTCAATAAGCTCTCACTCTTTCCAATAAACTAAGGACACGTCAGGCCAACGCCTACGAGCGGGCCCGTCTCCCCATATCCGGCTCCCGCGCCACATGCCTTCGGCACGGTAAACCGCGTTTAATCGAAAGCACCCCTCCGGTTACCCCGTAGCCCCGTTCACCACATCAACGGCCACTCGGATGCTACGCCAATGATACATGGACCGGTAAATAAAATAAACCAAACAACGAAAAAAAAGGGGTTGCAACACGAGGACTTCACAGGGGGTCACCCATCCTAGTACTACTCTCGCCCAAGCACGCTTAACTGCGGAGTTCTGATGGGATCCGGTACATTAGTGCTGGTATGATCACAACCGAAAGAATACCACCTCCTTATTCCTTTATAGCTTTCCACGCCTTGATCCATGCACACCTATGCTCTCATGTGTGGCCTTCGTTACGCGTCTCGGGACCGCCGTGCGCGCGCGCGCCCCTTCGTCATAGCCTTCCTTTGACAAAAGCGGCCGCTCCCGTCAATAAGCTCTCACGCTTTCCAATAAACTAAGGACACGTCAGGCCAACGCCTACGAGCGGTCCCGTCTCCCCATATCCGGCTCCGGCGCCGACGGCCCTTCGGCACGGTAAACCGCGTTTAATCGAAAGCGCCCCTCCGGGCACCCCGTAGCCCCGTTCACCACATCAACGGCCACTCGGATGCTACGCCAATGATACATCGACCGGTAAATAAAATAAACCAAACAACGAAAAAAAAGGGGTTGCAACACGAGGACTTCCCAGGGGGTCACCCATCCTAGTACTACTCTCGCCCAAGCACGCTTAACTGCGGAGTTCTGATGGGATCCGGTGCATTAGTGCTGGTATGATCACAACCGAAAGAATACCACCTCCTTATTCGTTTATAGCTTTCCACGCCTTGATCCATGCCCACCTATGCTCTCATGTGTGGCCTTCGTTTCGCGTCTCGGGACCGCCGTGTGCGCGCGCGCGCCTTCGTCATAGCCTTCCTTTGACAAAAGCGGCCGCTCCCGTCAATAAGCTCTCACGCTTTCCAATAAACTAAGGACACGTCAGGCCAACGCCTACGAGCGGGCCCGTCTCCCCATATCCGGCTCCCGCGCCGACAGGCCTTCGGCACCGTAAACCGCGTTTAATCGAAATCGCCCCTCCGGGCACCCCGTAGCCCCGTTCACCACATCAACGGCCACTCGGATGCTACGCCAATGATACATCGACCGGTAAATAAAATAAACCAAACAACGAAAAAAAAAGGGGTTGCAACACGAGGACTTCCCAGGGGGTCACCCATCCTAGTACTACTCTCGCCCAAGCACGCTTAACTGCGGAGTTCTGATAGGATCCGGTGTATTAGTGCTGGTATGATCGCAACCGAAAGAATACCACCTCCTTATTCCTTTATAGCTTTCCACGCCTTGATCCATGCCCACCTATGCTCTCATGTGTGGCCTTCGTTACGCGTCTCGTGACCGCCGTGCGCGCGCGCGCCCCTTCGTCATAGCCTTCCTTTGACAAAAGCGGTCGTTCCCGTCAATAAGCTCTCACGCTTTCCAATAAACTAAGGACACGTCAGGCCAACGCCTACGAGCGGTCCCGTCTCCCCATATCCGGCTCCGGCGCCAACGGCCCTTCGGCACGGTAAACCGCGTTTAATCGAAAGCGCCCCTCCGGGCACCCCGTAGCCCCGTTCACCACATCAACGGCCACTCGGATGCTAAGCCAATGATACATCGACCGGTAAATAAAATAAACCAAACAACGAAAAAAAAGGGGTTGCAACACGAGGACTTCCCAGGGGGTCACCCATCCTAGTACTACTCTCGCCCAAGCACGCTTAACTGCGGAGTTCTGATGGGATCCGGTGCATTAGTGCTGGTATGATCACAACCGAAAGAATACCACCTCCTTATTCGTTTATAGCTTTCCACGCCTTGATCCATGCCCACCTATGCTCTCATGTGTGGCCTTCGTTTCGCGTCTCGGGACCGCCGTGTGCGCGCGCGCGCCTTCGTCATAGCCTTCCTTTGACAAAAGCGGCCGCTCCCGTCAATAAGCTCTCACGCTTTCCAATAAACTAAGGACACGTCAGGCCAACGCCTACGAGCAGGCCCGTCTCCCCATATCCGGCTCCCGCGCCGACGGGCCTTCGGCACCGTAAACCGCGTTTAATCGAAAGCGCCCCTCCGGGCACCCCGTTCACCACATCCACGGCCACTCGGATGCTACGCCAAGGATACATCGACCGGTAAATAAAATAAACCAAACAACGAAAAAAAAAGGGGTTGCAACACGAGGACTTCCCAGGGGGTCACCCATAATAGTACTACTCTCGCCCAAGCACGCTTAACTGCGGAGTTCTGATGGGATCCGGTGCATTAGTGCTGGTATGATCGCAACCGAAAGAATACCACCTCCTTATTCCTTTATAGCTTTCCACGCCTTGATCCATGCCCACCTATGCTCTCATGTGTGGCCTTCGTTACGCGTCTCGGGACCGTTGTGCGCGCGCGCCTTCGTCATAGCCTTCCTTTGACAAACGCGGCCGCTCACGTCAATAAGCTCTCACGCTTTCCAATAAACTAAGGACACGTCAGGCCAACGCCTACGAGCGGGCCCGTCTCCCCATATCCGGCTCCCGCGCCGACGGGACTTCGGCACTGTAAACCGCGTTTAATCGAAAGCGCCCCTCCGGGCACCCCGTAGCCCCGTTCACCACATCAACGGCCACTCGGATGCTACGCCAATGATACATCGACCGGTAAATAAAATAAACCAAACAACGAAAAAAAAGGGGTTGCAACACGAGGACTTCACAGGGGGTCACCCATCCTAGTACTACTCTCGCCCAAGCACGCTTAACTGCGGAGTTCTGATGGGATCCGGTACATTAGTGCTGGTATGATCACAACCGAAAGAATACCACCTCCTTATTCCTTTATAGCTTTCCACGCCTTGATCCATGCCCACCTATGCTCTCATGTGTGGCCTTCGTTACGCGTCTCGGGACCGCCGTGCGGGCGCGCGCCCCTTCGTCATAGCCTTCCTTTGACAAAAGCGGCCGCTCCCGTCAATAAGCTCTCACGCTTTCCAATAAACTAAGGACACGTCAGGCCAACGCCTACGAGCGGGCCCGTCTCCCCATATCCGGCTCCCGCGCCGACGGCCCTTCGGCACGGTAAACCGCGTTTAATCGAAAGCGCCACTCCGGGCACCCCGTAGCCTCGTTCACCACATCAACGGCCATTCGGATGCTACGCCAATGATACATCGACCGGTAAATAAAATAAACCAAACAACGAAAAAAAAGGGGTTGCAACACGAGGACTTCCCAGGGGGTCACCCATCCTAGTACTACTCTCACCCAAGCACGCTTAACTGCGGAGTTCTGATGGGATCCGGTGCATTAGTGCTGGTATGATCACAACCGAAAGAATACCACCTCCTTATTCGTTTATAGCTTTCCACGCCTTGATCCATGCCCACCTATGCTCTCATGTGTGGCCTTCGTTACGCGTCTCGGGACCGCCGTGTGCGCGCGCGCGCCTTCGTCATAGCCTTCCTTTTACAAAAGCGGCCGCTCCCGTCAATAAGCTCTCATGCTTTCCAATAAACTAAGGACACGTCAGGCCAACGCCTACGAGCGGGCCCGTCTCCCCATATACGGCTCCCGCGCCGACGGGCCTTCGGCACGGTATACCGCGTTTAATCGAAAGCGCCCCTCCGGGCACCCCGTAGCCCCGTTCACCACATCAACGGCCACTCGGATGCTACGCCAATGATACATCGACCGGTAAATAAAATAAACCAAACAACGAAAAAAAAAGGGGTTGCAACACGAGGACTTCCCAAGGGGTCACCCATCCTAGTACTACTCTCGCCCAAGCACGCTTAACTGCGGAGTTCTGATGGGATCCGGTGCATTAGTGCTGGTATGATCGCAACCGAAAGAATACCACCTCCTTATTCCTTTATAGCTTTCCACGCCTTGATCCATGCCCACCTATGCTCTCATGTGTGGCCTTCGTTACGCGTCTCGGGACCGCCGTGCGCGCGCGCCTTCGTCATAGCCTTCCTTTGACAAAAGCGGCCGCTCCCGTCAATAAGCTCTCACGCTTTCCAATAAACTAAGGACACGTCAGGACAACGCCTACGAGCGGGCCCGTCTTCCCATATCCGGCTCCCGCGCCGACGGGCCTTCGGCACGGTAAACCGCGTTTAATCGAAAGCGCCCCTCCGGGCACCCCGTAGCCCCGTTCACCACATCAACGGCCACTCGGATGCTACGCCAATGATACATCGACCGGTAAATAAAATAAACCAAACAACGAAAAAAAAGGGTTGCAACACGAGGACTTCACAGGGGGTCACCCATCCTAGTACTACTCTCGCCGAAGCACGCTTAACTGCGGAGTTCTTATGGGATCCGGTGCATTAGTGCTGGTATGATCGCAACCGAAAGAATACCACCTCCTTATTCCTTTATAGCTTTCCACGCCTTGATCCATGCCCACCTATGCTCTCATGTGTGGCCTTCGTTACGCGTCTCGGGACCGTTGTGCGCGCGCGCCTTCGTCATAGCCTTCCTTTGACAAACGCGGCCGCTCACGTCAATAAGCTCTCACGCTTTCCAATAAACTAAGGACACGTCAGGACAACGCCTACGAGCGGGCCCGTCTCCCCATATCCGGCTCCCGCGCCGACGGGACTTCGGCACTGTAAACCGCGTTTAATCGAAAGCGCCCCTCCGGGCACCCCGTAGCCCCGTTCACCACATCAACGGCCACTCGGATGCTACGCCAATGATACATCGACCGGTAAATAAAATAAACCAAACAACGAAAAAAAAAGGGGTTGCAACACGAGGACTTCACAGGGGGTCACCCATCCTAGTACTACTCTCGCCCAAGCACGCTTAACTGCGGAGTTCTGATGGGATCCGGTACATTAGTGCTGGTATGATCACAACCGAAAGAATACCACCTCCTTATTCCTTTATAGCTTTCCACGCCTTGATCCATGCCCACCTATGCTCTCATGTGTGGCCTTCGTTACGCGTCTCGGGACCGCCGTGCGGGCGCGCGCCCCTTCGTCATAGCCGTCCTTTGACAAAAGCGGCCGCTCCCGTCAATAAGCTCTCACGCTTTCCAATAAACTAAGGACAAGTCAGGCCAACGCCTACGAGCGGGCCCGTCTCCCCATATCCGGCTCCCGCGCCGACGGCCCTTCGGCACGGTAAACCGCGTTTAATCGAAAGCGCCCCTCCGGGCACCCCGTAGCCCCGTTCACCACATCAACGGCCACTCGGATGCTACGCCAATGATACATCGACCGGTAAATAAAATAAACCAAACAACGAAAAAAAAGGGGTTGCAACACGAGGACTTCCCAGGGGGTCACCCATCCTAGTACTACTCTCACCCAAGCACGCTTAACTGCGGAGTTCTGATGGGATCCGGTGCATTAGTGCTGGTATGATCACAACCGAAAGAATACCACCTCCTTATTCGTTTATAGCTTTCCACGCCTTGATCCATGCCCACCTATGCTCTCATGTGTGGCCTTCGTTACGCGTCTCGGGACCGCCGTGTGCGCGCGCGCGCCTTCGTCATAGCCTTCCTTTTACAAAAGCGGCCGCTCCCGTCAATAAGCTCTCACGCTTTCCAATAAACTAAGGACACGTCAGGCCAACGCCTACGAGCGGGCCCGTCTCCCCATATCCGGCTCCCGCGCCGACGGGCCTTCGGCACGGTATACCGCGTTTAATCGAAAGCGCCCCTCCGGGCACCCCGTAGCCCCGTTCACCACATCAACGGCCACTCGGATGCTACGCCAATGATACATCGACCGGTAAATAAAATAAACCAAACAACGAAAAAAAAAGGGGTTGCAACACGAGGACTTCCCAGGGGGTCACCCATCCTAGTACTACTCTCGCCCAAGCACGCTTAACTGTGGAGTTCTGATGGAATCCGGTGCATTAGTGCTGGTATGATCGCAACCGAAAGAATACCACCTCCTTATTCCTTTATAGCTTTCCACGCCTTGATCCATGCCCACCTATGCTCTCATGTGTGGCCTTCGTTACGCGTCTCGGGACCGCCGTGCGCGCGCGCCTTCGTCATAGCCTTCCTTTGACAAAAGCGGCCGCTCCCGTCAATAAGCTCTCACGCTTTCCAATAAACTAAGGACACGTCAGGACAACGCCTACGAGCGGGCCCGTCTTCCCATATCCGGCTCCCGCGCCGACGGGCCTTCGGCACGGTAAACCGCGTTTAATCGAAAGCGCCCCTCCGGGCACCCCGTAGCCCCGTTCACCACATCAACGGCCACTCGGATGCTACGCCAATGATACATCGACCGGTAAATAAAATAAACCAAACAACGAAAAAAAGGGGTTGCAACACGAGGACTTCACAGGGGGTCACCCATCCTAGTACTACTCTCGCCGAAGCACGCTTAACTGCAGAGTTCTGATGGGATCCGGTACATTAGTGCAGGTATGATCACAACCGAAAGAATACCACCTCCTTATTCCTTTATAGCTTTCCACGCCTTGATCCATGCCCACCTATGCTCTCATGTGTGGCCTTCGGTACGCGTCTCGGGACCGCCGTGCGCACGCGCGCCCCTTCGTCATAGCCTTCCTTTGACAAAAGCGGCCGCTCCCGTCAATAAGCTCTCACGCTTTCCAATAAACTAAGGACACGTCAGGCCAACGCCTACGAGCGGGCCCGTCTCCCCAAATCCGGCTCCCGCGCCGACGGCCCTTCGGCACGGAAAACCGCGTTTAATCGAAAGCGCCCCTCCGGGCACCCCGTAGCCCCGTTCACCACATCAACGGCCACTCGGATGCTACGCCAATGATACATCGAACGGTAAATAAAATAAACCAAACAACGAAAAAAAAAGGGGTTGTAACACGAGGACTTCCCAGGGGGTCACCCATCCTAGTACTAGTCTCGCCCAAGCACGCTTAACTGCGGAGTTCTGATGGGATCCGGTGCATTAGTGCTGGTATGATCACAACCGAAAGAATACCACCTCCTTATTTGTTTATAGCTTTCCACGCCTTGATCCATGCCCACCTATGCTCTCATGTGTGGCCTTCGTTACGCGTCTCGGGACCGCTGTGTGCGCGCGCGCGCCTTCGTCATAGCCTTCCTTTGACAAAAGCGGCTGCTCCCGTCAATAAGCTCTCACGCTTTCCAATAAACTAAGGACACGTCAGGCCAACGCCTACGAGCGGGCCCGTCTCCACATATCCGGCTCCCGCGCCGACGGGCCTTCGGCACGGTAAACCGCGTTTAATCGAAAGCGCCCCTCCGGGCACCCCGTAGCCCCGTTCACCACATCAACGGCCACTCGGATGCTACGCCAATGATACATCGACCGGTAAATAAAATAAACCAAACAACGAAAAAAAAAGGGGTTGCAACACGAGGACTTCCCTGGGGGTCACCCATCCTAGTACTACTCTCGCCCAAGCACGCTTAACTGCGGAGTTCTGATGGGATCCGGTGCATTAGGGCTGGTATGATCGCAACCGAAAGAATACCACCTCCTTATTCCCTTATAGCTTTCCACGCCTTTATCAATGCTCACCTATGCTCTCATGTGTGGCCTTCGTTACGCGTCTCGGGACCGCCGTGCGCGCTCGCGCGCCCCTTCGTCATAGCCTTCCTTTGACAAAAGCGGCCGCTCCCGTCAATAAGCTCTCACGCTTTCCAATAAACTAAGGACACGTCAGGCCAACGCCTACGAGCGGGCCCGTCTCCCCATATCCGGCTCCCGCGCCGACGGGCCTTCGGCACGGTAAACCGCGTTTAATTGAAAGCGCCCCTCCGGGCACCCCGTAGCCCCGTTCTCCACATCAACGGCCACTCGGATGCTACGCCAATGATACATCGACCGGTAAATAAAATAAACCAAACAACGAAAAAAAAGGGGTTGCAACACGAGGACTTCCCAGGGAGTCACCCATCCTAGTACTACTCTCGCCCAAGCACGCTTAACTGCGGAGTTCTGATGGGATCCGGTGCATTAGTGCTGGTATGATCGCAACCGAAAGAATACCACCTCCTTATTCCTTTATAGCTTTCCACGCCTTGATCCATGCCCACCTATGCTCTCATGTGTGGCCTTCGTTACGCGTCTCGGGACCGCCGTGCGCGCGCGCCTTCGTCATAGCCTTCCTTTGACAAAAGCGGCCGCTCACGTCAATAAGCTCTCACGCTTTCCAATAAACTAAGGACACGTCAGGACAACGCCTACGAGCGGGCCCGTCTCCCCATATCCGGCTCCCGCGCCGACGGGCCTTCGGCACTGTAAACCGCGTTTAATCGAAAGCGCCCCTCCGGGCACCCCGTAGCCCCGTTCACCACATCAACGGCCACTCGGATGCTACGCCAATGATACATCGACCGGTAAATAAAATAAACCAAACAACGAAAAAAAAAGGGGTTGCAACACGAGGACTTCACAGGGGGTCACCCATCCAAGTACTACTCTCGCCCAAGCACGCTTAACTGCGGAGTTCTGATGGGATCCGGTACATTAGTGCTGGTATGATCACAACCGAAAGAATACCACCTCCTTATTCCTTTATAGCTTTCCACGCCTTGATCCATGCCCACCTATGCTCTCATGTGTGGCCTTCGTTACGCGTCTCGGGACCGCCGTGCGCGCGCGCGCCCCTTCGTCATAGCCTTCCTTTGACAAAAGCGGCCGCTCCCGTCAATAAGCTCTCACGCTTTCCAATAAACTAAGGACACGTCAGGCCAACGCCTACGAGCGGGCCCGTCTCCCCATATCCGGCTCCCGCGCCGACGGGCCTTCGGCACCGTAAACCGCGTTTAATCGAAAGCGCCCCTCCGGGCACCCCGTAGCCCCGTTCACCACATCAACGGCCACTCGGATGCTACGCCAATGATACATCGACCGGTAAATAAAATAAACCAAACAACGAAAAAAAGGGGTTGCAACACGAGGACTTCCCAGGGGGTCACCCATCCTAGTACTACTCTCGCCCGAGCACGCTTAACTGCGGAGTTCTGATGGGATCCGGTGCATTAGTGCTGGTATGATCGCAACCGAAAGAATACCACCTCCTTATTCCTTTATAGCTTTCCACGCCTTGATCCATGCCCACCTATGCTCTCATGTGTGGCCTTCGTTACGCGTCTCGGGACCGCCGTGCGCGCGCGCCTTCGTCATAGCCTTCCTTTGACAAAAGCGGCCGCTCCCGTCAATAAGCTCTCACTCTTTCCAATAAACTAAGGACACGTCAGGCCAACGCCTACGAGCGGGCCCGTCTCCCCATATCCGGCTCCCGCGCCGACGGGCCTTCGGCACGGTAAACCGCGTTTAATCGAAAGCGCCCCTCCGGGCACCCCGTAGCCCCGTTATCCACATCAACGGCCACTCGGATGCTACGCCAATGATACATCGACCGGTAAATAAAATAAACCAAACAACGAAAAAAAAAGGGGTTGCAACACGAGGACTTCACTGGGGGTCACCCATCCTAGTACTACTCTCGCCCAAGCACGCTTAACTGCGGAGTTCTGATGGGATCCGGTACATTAGTGCTGGTATGATCACAACCGAAAGAATACCACCTCCTTATTCCTTTATAGCTTTCCACGCCTTGATCCATGCCCACCTATGCTCTCATGTGTGGCCTTCGTTACGCGTCTCGTGACCGCCGTGCGCGCGCGCGCCCCTTCGTCATAGCCTTCCTTTGACAAAAGCGGTCGTTCCCGTCAATAAGCTCTCACGCTTTCCAATAAACTAAGGACACGTCAGGCCAACGCCTACGAGCGGTCCCGTCTCCCCATATCCGGCTCCGGCGCCGACGGCCCTTCGGCACGGTAAACCGCGTTTAATCGAAAGCGCCCCTCCGGGCACCTCGTAGCCCCGTTCACCACATCAACGGCCACTCGGATGCTACGCCAATGATACATCGACCGGTAAATAAAATAAACCAAACAACGAAAAAAAAGGGGTTGCAACACGAGGACTTCCCAGGGGGTCACCCATCCTAGTACTACTCTCGCCCAAGCACGCTTAACTGCGGAGTTCTGATGGGATCCGGTGCATTAGTGCTGGTATTATCACAACCGAAAGAATACCACCTCCTTATTCGTTTATAGCTTTCCACGCCTTGATCCATGCCCACCTATGCTCTCATGTGTGGCCTTCGTTTCGCGTCTCGGGACCGCCGTGTGCGCGCGCGCGCCTTCGTCATAGCCTTCCTTTGACAAAAGCGGCCGCTCCCGTCAACAAGCTCTCACGCTTTCCAATAAACTAAGGACACGTCAGGCCAACGCCTACGAGCAGGCCCGTCTCCCCATATCCGGCTCCCGCGCCGACGGGCCTTCGGCACCGTAAACCGCGTTTAATCGAAAGCGCCCCTCCGGGCACCCCGTAGCCCCGTTCACCACATCAACGGCCACTCGGATGCTACGCCAATGATACATCGACCGGTAAATAAAATAAACCAAACAACGAAAAAAAAAGGGGTTGCAACACAAGGACTTCCCAGGGGGTCACCCATACTAGTACTACTCTCGCCCAAGCACGCTTAACTGCGGAGTTCTGATGGGATCCGGTGCATTAGTGCTGGTATGATCGCAACCGAAAGAATACCACCTCCTTATTCCTTTATAGCTTTCCACGCCTTGATCCATGCCCACCTATGCTCTCATGTGTGGCCTTCGTTACGCGTCTCGGGACCGTTGTGCGCGCGCGCCTTCGTCATAGCCTTCCTTTGACAAACGCGGCCGCTCACGTCAATAAGCTCTCACGCTTTCCAATAAACTAAGGACACGTCAGGACAACGCCTACGAGCGGGCCCGTCTCCCCATATCCGGCTCCCGCGCCGACGGGACTTCGGCACTGTAAACCGCGTTTAATCGAAAGCGCCCCTCCGGGCACCCCGTAGCCCCGTTCACCACATCAACGGCCACTCGGATGCTACGCCAATGATACATCGACCGGTAAATAAAATAAACCAAACAACGAAAAAAAAAGGGGTTGCAACACGAGGACTTCACAGGGGGTCACCCATCCTAGTACTACTCTCGCCCAAGCACGCTTAACTGCGGAGTTCTGATGGGATCCGGTACATTAGTGCTGGTATGATCACAACCGAAAGAATACCACCTCCTTATTCCTTTATAGCTTTCCACGCCTTGATCCATGCCCACCTATGCTCTCATGTGTGGCCTTCGTTACGCGTCTCGGGACCGCCGTGCGCGCGCGCGCCCCTTCGTCATAGCCTTCCTTTGACAAAAGCGGCCGCTCCCGTCAATAAGCTCTCACGCTTTCCAATAAACTAAGGACACGTCAGGCCAACGCCTACGAGCGGGCCCGTCTCCCCATATCCGGCTCCCGCGCCGACGGGCCTTCGGCACGGTATACCGCGTTTAATCGAAAGCGCCCCTCCGGGCACCCCGTAGCCCCGTTCACCACATCAACGGCCACTCGGATGCTACGCCAATGATACATCGACCGGTAAATAAAATAAACCAAACAACGAAAAAAAAAGGGGTTGCAACACGAGGACTTCCCAGGGGGTCACCCATCCTAGTACTACTCTCGCCCAAGCACGCTTAACTGCGGAGTTCTGATGGGATCCGGTGCATTAGTGCTGGTATGATCGCAACCGAAAGAATACCACCTCCTTATTCCTTTATAGCTTTCCACGCCTTGATCCATGCCCACCTATGCTCTCATGTGTGGCCTTCGTTACGCGTCTCGGGACCGCCGTGCGCGCGCGCCTTCGTCATAGCCTTCCTTTGACAAAAGCGGCCGCTCCCGTCAATAAGCTCTCACGCTTTCCAATAAACTAAGGACACGTCAGGACAACGCCTACGAGCGGGCCCGTCTTCCCATATCCGGCTCCCGCGCCGACGGGCCTTCGGCACGGTAAACCGCGTTTAATCGAAAGCGCCCCTCCGGGCACCCCGTAGCCCCGTTCACCACATCAACGGCCACTCGGATGCTACGCCAATGATACATCGACCGGTAAATAAAATAAACCAAACAACGAAAAAAAAGGGTTGCAACACGAGGACTTCACAGGGGGTCACCCATCCTAGTACTACTCTCGCCGAAGCACGCTTAACTGCGGAGTTCTGATGGGATCCGGTGCATTAGTGCTGGTATGATCGCAACCGAAAGAATACCACCTCCTTATTCCTTTATAGCTTTCCACGCCTTGATCCATGCCCACCTATGCTCTCATGTGTGGCCTTCGTTACGCGTCTCGGGAGCGTTGTGCGCGCGCGCCTTCGTCATAGCCTTCCTTTGACAAACGCGGCCGCTCACGTCAATAAGCTCTCACGCTTTCCAATAAACTAAGGACACGTCAGGACAACGCCTACGAGCGGGCCCGTCTCCCCATATCCGGCTCCCGCGCCGACGGGACTTCGGCACTGTAAACCGCGTTTAATCGAAAGCGCCCCACCGGGCACCCCGTAGCCCCGTTCACCACATCAACGGCCACTCGGATGCTACGCCAATGATACATCGACCGGTAAATAAAATAAACCAAACAACGAAAAAAAAAGGGGTTGCAACACGAGGACTTCACAGGGGGTCACCCATCCTAGTACTACTCTCGCCCAAGCACGCTTAACTGCGGAGTTCTGATGGGATCCGGTACATTAGTGCTGGTATGATCACAACCGAAAGAATACCACCTCCTTATTCCTTTATAGCTTTCCACGCCTTGATCCATGCCCACCTATGCTCTCATGTGTGGCCTTCGTTACGCGTCTCGGGACCGCCGTGCGGGCGCGCGCCCCTTCGTCATAGCCTTCCTTTGACAAAAGCGGCCGCTCCCGTCAATAAGCTCTCACGCTTTCCAATAAACTAAGGACACGTCAGGCCAACGCCTACGAGCGGGCCCGTCTCCCCATATCCGGCTCCCGCGCCGACGGCCCTTCGGCACGGTAAACCGCGTTTAATCGAAAGCGCCCCTCCGGGCACCCCGTAGCCCCGTTCACCACATCAACGGCCACTCGGATGCTACGCCAATGATACATCGACCGGTAAATAAAATAAACCAAACAACGAAAAAAAAAGGGGTTGCAACACGAGGACTTCCCAGGGGGTCACCCATCCTAGTACTACTCTCGCCCAAGCACGCTTAACTGCGGAGTTCTGATGGGATCCGGTGCATTAGTGCTGGTATGATCGCAACCGAAAGAATACCACCTCCTTATTCCTTTATAGCTTTCCACGCCTTGATCCATGCCCACCTATGCTCTCATGTGTGGCCTTCGTTACGCGTCTCGGGACCGCCGTGCGCGCGCGCCTTCGTCATAGCCTTCCTTTGACAAAAGCGGCCGCTCCCGTCAATAAGCTCTCACGCTTTCCAATAAACTAAGGACACGTCAGGACAACGCCTACGAGCGGGCCCGTCTTCCCATATCCGGCTCCCGCGCCGACGGGCCTTCGGCACGGTAAACCGCGTTTAATCGAAAGCGCCCCTCCGGGCACCCCGTAGCCCCGTTCACCACATCAACGGCCACTCGGATGCTACGCCAATGATACATCGACCGGTAAATAAAATAAACCAAACAACGAAAAAAAGGGGTTGCAACACGAGGACTTCACAGGGGGTCACCCATCCTAGTACTACTCTCGCCGAAGCACGCTTAACTGCAGAGTTCTGATGGGATCCGGTACATTAGTGCAGGTATGATCACAACCGAAAGAATACCACCTCCTTATTCCTTTATAGCTTTCCACGCCTTGATCCATGCCCACCTATGCTCTCATGTGTGGCCTTCGGTACGCGTCTCGGGACCGCCGTGCGCACGCGCGCCCCTTCGTCATAGCCTTCCTTTGACAAAAGCGGCCGCTCCCGTCAATAAGCTCTCACGCTTTCCAATAAACTAAGGACACGTCAGGCCAACGCCTACGAGCGGGCCCGTCTCCCCAAATCCGGCTCCCGCGCCGACGGCCCTTCGGCACGGAAAACCGCGTTTAATCGAAAGCGCCCCTCCGGGCACCCCGTAGCCCCGTTCACCACATCAACGGCCACTCGGATGCTACGCCAATGATACATCGAACGGTAAATAAAATAAACCAAACAACGAAAAAAAAAGGGGTTGTAACACGAGGACTTCCCAGGGGGTCACCCATCCTAGTACTAGTCTCGCCCAAGCACGCTTAACTGCGGAGTTCTGATGGGATCCGGTGCATTAGTGCTGGTATGATCACAACCGAAAGAATACCACCTCCTTATTCGTTTATAGCTTTCCACGCCTTGATCCATGCCCACTTATGCTCTCATGTGTGGCCTTCGTTACGGGTCTCGGGACCGCCGTGTGCGCGCGCGCGCCTTCGTCATAGCCTTCCTTTGACAAAAGCGGCTGCTCCCGTCAATAAGCTCTCACGCTTTCCAATAAACTAAGGACACGTCAGGCCAACGCCTACGAGCGGGCCCGTCTCCACATATCCGGCTCCCGCGCCGACGGGCCTTCGGCACGGTAAACCGCGTTTAATCGAAAGCGCCCCTCCGGGCACCCCGTAGCCCCGTTCACCACATCAACGGCCACTCGGATGCTACGCCAATGATACATCGACCGGTAAATAAAATAAACCAAACAACGAAAAAAAAAGGGGTTGCAACACGAGGACTTCCCTGGGGGTCACCCATCCTAGTACTACTCTCGCCCAAGCACGCTTAACTGCGGAGTTCTGATGGGATCCGGTGCATTAGGGCTGGTATGATCGCAACCGAAAGAATACCACCTCCTTATTCCCTTATAGCTTTCCACGCCTTTATCAATGCTCACCTATGCTCTCATGTGTGGCCTTCGTTACGCGTCTCGGGAACGCCGTGCGCGCGCGCGCGCCCCTTCGTCATAGCCTTCCTTTGACAAAAGCGGCCGCTCCCGTCAATAAGCTCTCACGCTTTCCAATAAACTAAGGACACGTCAGGCCAACGCCTACGAGCGGGCCCGTCTCCCCATATCCGGCTCCCGCGCCGACGGGCCTTCGGCACGGTAAACCGCGTTTAATTGAAAGCGCCCCTCCGGGCACCCCGTAGCCCCGTTCTCCACATCAACGGCCACTCGGATGCTACGCCAATGATACATCGACCGGTAAATAAAATAAACCAAACAACGAAAAAAAAGGGGTTGCAACACGAGGACTTCCCAGGGAGTCACCCATCCTAGTACTACTCTCGCCCAAGCACGCTTAACTGCGGAGTTCTGATGGGATCCGGTGCATTAGTGCTGGTATGATCGCAACCGAAAGAATACCACCTCCTTATTCCTTTATAGCTTTCCACGCCTTGATCCATGCCCACCTATGCTCTCATGTGTGGCCTTCGTTACGCGTCTCGGGACCGCCGTGCGCGCGCGCCTTCGTCATAGCCTTCCTTTGACAAAAGCGGCCGCTCACGTCAATAAGCTCTCACGCTTTCCAATAAACTAAGGACACGTCAGGACAACGCCTACGAGCGGGCCCGTCTCCCCATATCCGGCTCCCGCGCCGACGGGCCTTCGGCACTGTAAACCGCGTTTAATCGAAAGCGCCCCTCCGGGCACCCCGTAGCCCCGTTCACCACATCAACGGCCACTCGGATGCTACGCCAATGATACATCGACCGGTAAATAAAATAAACCAAACAACGAAAAAAAAGGGGTTGCAACACGAGGACTTCACAGGGGGTCACCCATCCAAGTACTACTCTCGCCCAAGCACGCTTAACTGCGGAGTTCTGATGGGATCCGGTACATTAGTGCTGGTATGATCACAACCGAAAGAATACCACCTCCTTATTCCTTTATAGCTTTCCACGCCTTGATCCATGCCCACCTATGCTCTCATGTGTGGCCTTCGGTACGCGTCTCGGGACCGCCGTGCGCACGCGCGCCCCTTCGTCATAGCCTTCCTTTGACAAAAGCGGCCGCTCCCGTCAATAAGCTCTCACGCTTTCCAATAAACTAAGGACACGTCAGGCCAACGCCTACGAGCGGGCCCGTCTCCCCATATCCGGCTCCCGCGCCGACGGGCCTTCGGCACGGTAAACCGCGTTTAATTGAAAGCGCCCCTCCGGGCACCCCGTAGCCCCGTTCTCCACATCAACGGCCACTCGGATGCTACGCCAATGATACATCGACCGGTAAATAAAATAAACCAAACAACGAAAAAAAAGGGGTTGCAACACGAGGACTTCCCAGGGAGTCACCCATCCTAGTACTACTCTCGCCCAAGCACGCTTAACTGCGGAGTTCTGATGGGATCCGGTGCATTAGTGCTGGTATGATCGCAACCGAAAGAATACCACCTCCTTATTCCTTTATAGCTTTCCACGCCTTGATCCATGCCCACCTATGCTCTCATGTGTGGCCTTCGTTACGCGTCTCGGGACCGCCGTGCGCGCGCGCCTTCGTCATAGCCTTCCTTTGACAAAAGCGGCCGCTCACGTCAATAAGCTCTCACGCTTTCCAATAAACTAAGGACACGTCAGGACAACGCCTACGAGCGGGCCCGTCTCCCCATATCCGGCTCCCGCGCCGACGGGCCTTCGGCACTGTAAACCGCGTTTAATCGAAAGCGCCCCTCCGGGCACCCCGTAGCCCCGTTCACCACATCAACGGCCACTCGGATGCTACGCCAATGATACATCGACCGGTAAATAAAATAAACCAAACAACGAAAAAAAAAGGGGTTGCAACACGAGGACTTCACAGGGGGTCACCCATCCAAGTACTACTCTCGCCCAAGCACGCTTAACTGCGGAGTTCTGATGGGATCCGGTGCATTAGTGCTGGTATGATCGCAACCGAAAGAATACCACCTCCTTATTCCTTTATAGCTTTCCACGCCTTGATCCATGCCCACCTATGCTCTCATGTGTGGCCTTCGTTACGCGTCTCGGGACCGCCGTGCGCGCGCGCCTTCGTCATAGCCTTCCTTTGACAAAAGCGGCCGCTCACGTCAATAAGCTCTCACGCTTTCCAATAAACTAAGGACACGTCAGGACAACGCCTACGAGCGGGCCCGTCTCCCCATATCCGGCTCCCGCGCCGACGGGCCTTCGGCACTGTAAACCGCGTTTAATCGAAAGCGCCCCTCCGGGCACCCCGTAGCCCCGTTCACCACATCAACGGCCACTCGGATGCTACGCCAATGATACATCGACCGGTAAATAAAATAAACCAAACAACGAAAAAAAAAGGGGTTGCAACACGAGGACTTCACAGTGGGTCACCCATCCAAGTACTACTCTCGCCCAAGCACGCTTAACTGCGGAGTTCTGATGGGATCCGGTACATTAGTGCTGGTATGATCACAACCGAAAGAATACCACCTCCTTATTCCTTTATAGCTTTCCACGCCTTGATCCATGCCCACCTATGCTCTCATGTGTGGCCTTCGTTACGCGTCTCGGGACCGCCGTGCGCGCGCGCGCCCCTTCGTCATAGCCTTCCTTTGACAAAAGCGGCCGCTCCCGTCAATAAGCTCTCACGCTTTCCAATAAACTAAGGACACGTCAGGCCAACGCCTACGAGCGGGCCCGTCTCCCCATATCCGGCTCCCGCGCCGACGGGCCTTCGGCACCGTAAACCGCGTTTAATCGAAAGCGCCCCTCCGGGCACCCCGTAGCCCCGTTCACCACATCAACGGCCACTCGGATGCTACGCCAATGATACATGGACCGGTAAATAAAATAAACCAAACAACGAAAAAAAAGGGGTTGCAACACGAGGACTTCACAGGGGGTCACCCATCCTAGTACTACTCTCGCCCAAGCACGCTTAACTGCGGAGTTCTGATGGGATCCGGTACATTAGTGCTGGTATGATCACAACCGAAAGAATACCACCTCCTTATTCCTTTATAGCTTTCCACGCCTTGATCCATGCTCACCTATGCTCTCATGTGTGGCCTTCGTTACGCGTCTCGGGACCGCCGTGCGCGCGCGCGCCCCTTCGTCATAGCCTTCCTTTGACAAAAGCGGCCGCTCCCGTCAATAAGCTCTCACGCTTTCCAATAAACTAAGGACACGTCAGGCCAACGCCTACGAGCGGTCCCGTCTCCCCATATCCGGCTCCGGCGCCGACGGCCCTTCGGCACAGTAAACCGCGTTTAATCGAAAGCGCCCCTCCGGGCACCCCGTAGCCCCGTTCACCACATCAACGGCCACTCGGATGCTACGCCAATGATACATCGACCGGTAAATAAAATAAACCAAACAACGAAAAAAAAAGGGGTTGCAACACGAGGACTTCCCAGGGGGTCACCCATCCTAGTACTACTCTCGCCTAAGCACGCTTAACTGCGGAGTTCTGATGGGATCCGGTGCATTAGTGCTTGTATGATCACAACCGAAAGAATACCACCTCCTTATTCGTTTATAGCTTTCCACGCCTTGATCCATGCCCACCTATGCTCTCATGTGTGGCCTTCGTTTCGCGTCTCGGGACCGCCGTGTGCGCGCGCGCGCCTTCGTCATAGCCTTCCTTTGACAAAAGCGGCCGCTCCCGTCAATAAGCTCTCACGCTTTCCAATAAACTAAGGACACGTCAGGCCAACGCCTACGAGCGGGCCCGTCTCCCCATATCCGGCTCCCGCGCCGACAGGCCTTCGGCACCGTAAACCGCGTTTAATCGAAAGCGCCCCTCCGGGCACCCCGTAGCCCCGTTCACCACATCAACGGCCACTCGGATGCTACGCCAATGATACATCGACCGGTAAATAAAATAAACCAAACAACGAAAAAAAAAGGGGTTGCAACACGAGGACTTCCCAGGGGGTCACCCATCCTAGTACTACTCTCGCCCAAGCACGCTTAACTGCGGAGTTCTGATGGGATCCGGTGCATTAGTGCTGGTATGATCGCAACCGAAAGAATACCACCTCCTTATTCCTTTATAGCTTTCCACGCCTTGATCCATGCCCACCTATGCTCTCATGTGTGGCCTTCGTTACGCGTCTCGGGACCGCCGTGCGCGCGCGCCTTCGTCATAGCCTTCCTTTGACAAAAGCGGCCGCTCACGTCAATAAGCTCTCACGCTTTCCAATAAACTAAGGACACGTCAGGACAACGCCTACGAGCGGGCCCGTCTCCCCATATCCGGCTCCCTCGCCGACGGGCCTTCGGCACGGTAAACCGCGTTTAATCGAAAGCGCCCCTCCGGGCACCCCGTAGCCCCGTTCACCACATCAACGGCCACTCGGATGCTACGCCAATGATACATCGACCGGTAAATAAAATAAACCAAACAACGAAAAAAAAGGGGTTGCAACACGAGGACTTCCCAGGGGGTCACCCATCCTAGTACTACTCTCACCCAAGCACGCTTAACTGCGGAGTTCTGATGGTATCCGGTGCATTAGTGCTGGTATGATCACAACCGAAAGAATACCACCTCCTTATTCGTTTATAGCTTTCCACGCCTTGATCCATGCCCACCTATGCTCTCATGTGTGGCCTTCGTTACGCGTCTCGGGACCGCCGTGGGCGCGCGCGCGCCTTCGTCATAGCCTTCCTTTTACAAAAGCGGCCGCTCCCGTCAATAAGCTCTCACGCTTTCCAATAAACTAAGGACACGTCAGGCCAACGCCTACGAGCGGGCCCGTCTCCCCATATCCGGCTCCCGCGCCGACGGGCCTTCGGCACGGTAAACCGCGTTTAATCGAAAGCGCCCCTCCGGGCCCCCGTACCCCCGTTCACCACATCAACGGCCACTCGGATGCTACGCCAATGATACATCGACCGTTAAATAAAATAAACCAAACAACGAAAAAAAAAAGGGGTTGCAACACGAGGACTTCCCAGGGGGTCACCCATCCTAGTACTACTCTCGCCCAAGCACGCTTAACTGCGGAGTTCTGATGGGATCCGGTGCATTAGTGCTGGTATGATCGCAACCGAAAGAATACCACCTCCTTATTCCTTTATAGCTTTCCACGCCTTGATCCATGCCCACCTATGCTCTCATGTGCGGCCTTCGTTACGCGTCTCGTGACCGCCGTGCGCGCGCGCCTTCGTCATAGCCTTCCTTTGACAAAAGCGGCCGCTCCCGTCAATAAGCTCTCACGCTTTCCAATAAACTAAGGACACGTCAGGACAACGCCTACGAGCGGGCCCGTCTCCCCATATCCGGCTCCCGCGCCGACGGGCCTTCGGCACGGTAAACCGCGTTTAATCGAAAGCGCCCCTCCGGGCACCCCGTAGCCCCGTTCACCACATCAACGGCCACTCGGATGCTACGCCAATGATACATCGACCGGTAAATAAAATAAACCAAACAACGAAAAAAAGGGGTTGCAACACGAGGACTTCACAGGGGGTCACCCATCCTAGTACTACTCTCGCCGAAGCACGCTTAACTGCAGAGTTCTGATGGGATCCGGTACATTAGTGCAGGTATGATCACAACCGAAAGAATACCACCTCCTTATTCCTTTATAGCTTTCCACGCCTTGATCCATGCCCACCTATGCTCTCATGTGTGGCCTTCGGTACGCGTCTCGGGACCGCCGTGCGCACGCGCGCCCCTTCGTCATAGCCTTCCTTTGACAAAAGCGGCCGCTCCCGTCAATAAGCTCTCACGCTTTCCAATAAACTAAGGACACGTCAGGCCAACGCCTACGAGCGGGCCCGTCTCCCCAAATCCGGCTCCCGCGCCGACGGCCCTTCGGCATGGAAAACCTTGTTTAATCGAAAGCGCCCCTCCGGGCACCCCGTAGCCCCGTTCACCACATCAACGGCCACTCGGATGCTACGCCAATGATACATCGAACGGTAAATAAAATAAACCAAACAACGAAAAAAAAAGGGGTTGCAACACGAGGACTTCCCAGGGGGTCACCCATCCTAGTACTAGTCTCGCCCAAGCACGCTTAACTGCGGAGTTCTGATGGGATCCGGTGCATTAGTGCTGGTATGATCACAACCGAAAAAATACCACCTCCTTATTCGTTTATAGCTTTCCACGCCTTGATCCATGCCCACCTATGCTCTCATGTGCGGCCTTCGTTACGCGTCTCGGGACCGCCGTGCGCGCGCGCGCGCCATCGTCATAGCCTACCTTTGACAAAAGCGGCCGCTCCCGTCAATAAGCTCTCACGCTTTCCAATAAACTAAGGACACGTCAGGCCAACGCCTACGAGCGGGCCCGTCTCCCCATATCCGGCTCCCGCGCCGATGGGCCTTCGGCACGGTAAACCGCGTTTAATCGAAAGCGCCCCTCCGGGCACCCCGTAGCCCCGTTCACCACATCAACGGCCACTCGGATGCTACGCCAATGATACATCGACCGGTAAATAAAATAAACCAAACAACGAAAAAAAAAGGGGTTGCAACACGAGGACTTCCCTGGGGGTCACACATCCTAGAACTACTCTCGCCCAAGCACGCTTAACTGCGGAGTTCTGATGGGATCCGGTGCATTAGTGCTGGTATGATCGCAACCGAAAGAATACCACCTCCTAATTCCTTTATAGCTTTCCACGCCTTGATCCATGCCCACCTATGCTCTCATGTGTGGCCTTCGTTACGCGTCTCGGGACCGCCGTGCGCGCGCGCGCGCCTTCGTCATAGCCTTCGTTTGACAAAAGCGGCCGCTCCCGTCAATTAGCTCTCACGCTTTCCAATAAACTAAGGACTCGTCAGGCCAACGCCTACGAGCGGGCCCGTCTCCCCATATCCGGCTCCCGCGCCGACGGGCCTTCGGCACGGTAAACCGCGTTTAGTCGAAAGCGCCCCTCCGGGTACCACGTAGCCCCGTTCACCACATCAACGGCCACTTGGATGCTACGCCAATGATACATCGACCGGTAAATAAAATAAACCAAACAACGAAAAAAAAAGGGGTTGTAACACGAGGACTTCCCAGGGGGTCACCCATCCTAGTACTACTCTCGCCCAAGCACGCTTAACTGCGGAGTTCTGATAAGATCCGGTGCATTAGTGCTGGTATGATCGCAACCGAAAGAATACCACCTCCTTATTCCTTTATAGCTTTCCACGCCTTGATCCATGCCCACCTATGCTCTCATGTGTTGCCTTCGTTACGCGTCTCGGGACCGCCGTGCGCGCGCGCGCGCCTTCGTCATAGCCTTCCTTTGACAAACGCGGCCGCTCCCTTCAATAAGCTCTCACGCTTTCCAATAAACTAAGGACACTTCAGGCCAACGCCTTCGAGCGGGCCCGTCTCCCCATATCCGGCTCCCGCGCCGACGGGCCTTCGGCACGGTAAACCGCGTTTAATCGAAAGCGTCCCACCGGGCACCCCGTAGCCCCGTTCACCACATCAACGGCCACTCGGATGCTACGCCAATGATACATCGACCGGTAAATAAAATAAACCAAACAACGAAAAAAAAAAGGGGTTGCAACACGAGGACTTCCCAGGGGGTCACCCATCCTAGTACTACTCTCGCCGAAGCACGCTTAACTGCGGAGTTCTGATGGGATCCGGTGCATTAGTGCTGGTATGATTGCAACCGAAAGAATATCACCTCCTTATTCCTTTATAGCTTTCCACGCCTTGATCCATGCCCACCTATGCTCTCATGTGTGGCCTTCGTTACGCGTCTCGGGACCGCCGTGCGCGCGCGCGCGCCATCTTCATAGCCTTCCTTTGACAAAAGCGGCCGCTCCCGTCAATAAGCTCTCACGCTTTCCAATAAACTAAGGACACGTCAGGCCAACGCCTACGAGCGGGCCCGTCTCCCCATATCCGGCTCCCGCGCCGACGGGCCTTCGGCACGGTAAACCGCGTTTAGTCGAAAGCGCCCCTCCGGGCACCCCGTAGCCCCGTTCACCAGATCAACGGCCACTCGGATGCTACGCCAATGATACATCGACCGGTAAATAAAATAAACCAAACAACGAAAAAAAAAGGGGTTGCAACACGAGGACTTCCCAGGGGGTCACCCATCCTAGTACTACTCTCGCCGAAGCACGCTTAACTGCGGAGTTCTGATGGGATCCGGTGCATTAGTGCTGGTATGATTGCAACCGAAAGAATATCACCTCCTTATTCCTTTATAGCTTTCCACGCCTTGATCCATGCCCACCTATGCTCTCATGTGTGGCCTTCGTTACGCGTCTCGGGACCGCCGTGCGCGCGCGCACGCCTTCGTTATAGCCTTCCTTTGACAAAAGCGGCCGCTCCCGTCAATAAGCTCTCACGCTTTCCAATAAACTAAGGACACGTCAGGCCAACGCCTACGAGCGGGCCCGTCTCCCCATATCCGGCTCCCGCGCCGACGGGCCTTCGGCACGGTAAACCGCGTTTAATCGAAAGCGCCCCTCCGGGCACCCCATAGCCCCGTTCACCACATCAACGGCCACTCGGATGCTACGCCAATGATACATCGACCGGTAAATAAAATAAAATAAACCAAACAACGAAAAAAAAGGGGTTGCAACACGAGGACTTCCCAGGGGGTCACCCATCCTAGTACTACTCTCGCCCAAGCACGCTTAACTGCGGAGTTCTGATGGGATCCGGTGCATTAGTGCTGGTATGATCGCAACCGAAAGAATACCACCTCCTTATTCCTTTATAGCTTTCCACGCCTTGATCCATGCCCACCTATGCTCTCATCTGTGGCCTTCGTTACGCGTCTCGGAACCGCCGTGCGCGCGCGTACCTTCGTCATAGCCTTCCTTTGACAAAAGCGGCCGCTCCCGTAGATAAGCTCTCACGCTTTCCAATAAACTAAGGACACGTCAGGCCAACGACTACGAGCGGGCCCGTCTCCCTATATCCGGCTCCCGCGCCGACGGGCCTTCGGCACGGTAAACCGCGTTTAATCGAAAGCGCCCCTCCGGGCACCCCGTAGCCCCGTTCACCACATCAACGGCCACTCGGATGCTACGCCAATGATACATCGACCGGTAAATAAAATAAACCAAACAACGAAAAAAAAAGGGGTTGCAACACGAGGACCTCCCAAGGGGTCACCCAACCTAGTACTACTCTCGCCCAAGCACGCTTAACTGCGGAGTTCTGATGGGATCCGGTGCATTAGGGCTGGTATGATCGCAACCGAAAGAATACCACCTACTTATTCCTTTATAGCTTTCCACGCCTTGATCCATGCCCACCTATGCTCTCATGTGCGGCCTTCGTTACGCGTCTCGGGACCGCCGTGCGCGCGCGCGCGCCATCGTCATAGCCTTCCTTTGACAAAAGCGGCCGCTCCCGTCAATAAGCTCTCACGCTTTCCAATAAACTAAGGACACGTCAGGCCAACGCCTACGAGCGGGCCCGTGTCCCCATATCCGGCTCCCGCGCCGACGGCCCTTCGGCACGGTAAACCGCGTTTAATCGAAAGCGCCCCTCCGGGCACCCCGTAGCCCCGTTCACCACATCAACGGCCACTCGGATGCTACGCCAATGATACATCGACCGGTAAATAAAATAAACCAAACAACGAAAAAAAAGGGGTTGCAACACGAGGACTTCCCAGGGGGTCACCCATCCTAGTACTACTCTCACCCAAGCACGCTTAACTGCGGAGTTCTGATGGTATCCGGTGCATTAGTGCTGGTATGATCACAACCGAAAGAATACCACCTCCTTATTCGTTTATAGCTTTCCACGCCTTGATCCATGCCCACCTATGCTCTCATGTGTGGCCTTCGTTACGCGTCTCGGGACCGCCGTGTGCGCGCGCGCGCCTTCGTCATAGCCTTCCTTTTACAAAAGCGGCCGCTCCCGTCAATAAGCTCTCACGCTTTCTAATAAACTAAGGACACGTCAGGCCAACGCCTACGAGCGGGCCCGTCTCCCCATATCCGGCTCCCGCGCCGACGGGCCTTCGGCACGGTAAACCGCGTTTAATCGAAAGCGCCCCTCCGGGCACCCCGTACCCCCGTTCACCACATCAACGGCCACTCGGATGCTACGCCAATGATACATCGACCGTTAAATAAAATAAACCAAACAACGAAAAAAAAAGGGGTTGCAACACGAGGACTTCCCAGGGGGTCACCCATCCTAGTACTACTCTC
This sequence comes from Helianthus tuberosus, assembly GCA_030545235.1. Taxonomy (NCBI): domain Eukaryota; kingdom Viridiplantae; phylum Streptophyta; class Magnoliopsida; order Asterales; family Asteraceae; genus Helianthus; species Helianthus tuberosus. Next base: position 143,504,818 of record CM060365.1, read on the forward strand.
GCCCAAGCACGCTTAACTGCGGAGTTCTGATGGGATCCGGTGCATTAGTGCTGGTATGATCACAACCGAAAGAATACCACCTCCTTATTCCTTTATAGCTTTCCACGCCTTGATCCATGCCCACCTATGCTCTCATGTGCGGCCTTCGTTACGCGTCTCGTGACCGCCGTGCGCGCGCGCCTTCGTCATAGCCTTCCTTTGACAAAAGCGGCCGCTCCCGTCAATAAGTTCTCACGCTTTCCAATAAACTAAGGACACGTCAGGACAACGCCTACGAGCGGGCCCGTCTCCCCATATCCGGCTCCCGCGCCGACGGGCCTTCGGCACGGTAAACCGCGTTTAATCGAAAGCGCCCCTCCGGGCACCCCGTAGCCCCGTTCACCACATCAACGGCCACTCGGATGCTACGCCAATGATACATCGACCGGTAAATAAAATAAACCAAACAACGAAAAAAAGGGGTTGCAACACGAGGACTTCACAGGGGGTCACCCATCCTAGTACTACTCTCGCCGAAGCACGCTTAACTGCAGAGTTCTGATGGGATCCGGTACATTAGTGCAGGTATGATCACAACCAAAAGAATACCACCTCCTTATTCCTTTATAGCTTTCCACGCCTTGATCCATGCCCACCTATGCTCTCATGTGTGGCCTTCGGTACGCGTCTCGGGACCGCCGTGCGCACGCGCGCCCCTTCGTCATAGCCTTCCTTTGACAAAAGCGGCCGCTCCCGTCAATAAGCTCTCACGCTTTCCAATAAACTAAGGACACGTCAGGCCAACGCCTACGAGCGGGCCCGTCTCCCCAAATCCGGCTCCCGCGCCGACGGCCCTTCGGCACGGAAAACCGCGTTTAATCGAAAGCGCCCCTCCGGGCACCCCGTAGCCCCGTTCACCACATCAACGGCCACTCGGATGCTACGCCAATGATACATCGAACGGTAAATAAAATAAACCAAACAACGAAAAAAAAGGGGTTGCAACACGAGGACTTCCCAGGGGGTCACCCATCCTAGTACTAGTCTCGCCCAAGCACGCTTAACTGCGGAGTTCTGATGGGATCCGGTGCATTAGTGCTGGTATGATCACAACCGAAAGAATACCACCTCCTTATTCGTTTATAGCTTTCCACGCCTTGATCCATGCCCACCTATGCTCTCATGTGCGGCCTTCGTTACGCGTCTCGGGACCGCCGTGCGCGCGCGCGCGCCATCGTCATAGCCTACCTTTGACAAAAGCGGCCGCTCCCGTCAATAAGCTCTCACGCTTTCCAATAAACTAAGGACAAGTCAGGCCAACGCCTACGAGCGGGCCCGTCTCCCCATATCCGGCTCCCGCGCCGATGGGCCTTCGGCACGGTAAACCGCGTTTAATCGAAAGCGCCCCTCCGGGCACCCCGTAGCCCCGTTCACCACATCAACGGCCACTCGGATGCTACGCCAATGATACATCGACCGGTAAATAAAATAAACCAAACAACGAAAAAAAAAGGGGTTGCAACACGAGGACTTCCCTGGGGGTCACACATCCTAGAACTACTCTCGCCCAAGCACGCTTAACTGCGGAGTTCTGATGGGATCCGGTGCATTAGTGCTGGTATGATCGCAACCGAAAGAATACCACCTCCTAATTCCTTTATAGCTTTCCACGCCTTGATCCATGCCCACCTATGCTCTCATGTGTGGCCTTCGTTACGCGTCTCGGGACCGCCGTGCGCGCGCGCGCGCCTTCGTCATAGCCTTCGTTTGACAAAAGCGGCCGCTCCCGTCAATTAGCTCTCACGCTTTCCAATAAACTAAGGACTCGTCAGGCCAACGCCTACGAGCGGGCCCGTCTCCCCATATCCGGCTCCCGCGCCGACGGGCCTTCGGCACGGTAAACCGCGTTTAGTCGAAAGCGCCCCTCCGGGTACCACGTAGCCCCGTTCACCACATCAACGGCCACTTGGATGCTACGCCAATGATACATCGACCGGTAAATAAAATAAACCAAACAACGAAAAAAAAAGGGGTTGTAACACGAGGACTTCCCAGGGGGTCACCCATCCTAGTACTACTCTCGCCCAAGCACGCTTAACTGCGGAGTTCTGATAAGATCCGGTGCATTAGTGCTGGTATGATCGCAACCGAAAGAATACCACCTCCTTATTCCTTTATAGCTTTCCACGCCTTGATCCATGCCCACCTATGCTCTCATGTGTTGCCTTCGTTACGCGTCTCGGGACCGCCGTGCGCGCGCGCGCGCCTTCGTCATAGCCTTCCTTTGACAAACGCGGCCGCTCCATTCAATAAGCTCTCACGCTTTCCAATAAACTAAGGACACTTCAGGCCAACGCCTTCGAGCGGGCCCGTCTCCCCATATCCGGCTCCCGCGCCGACGGGCCTTCGGCACGGTAAACCGCGTTTAATCGAAAGCGTCCCACCGGGCACCCCGTAGCCCCGTTCACCACATCAACGGCCACTCGGATGCTACGCCAATGATACATCGACCGGTAAATAAAATAAACCAAACAACGAAAAAAAAAAAGGGGTTGCAACACGAGGACTTCCCAGGGGGTCACCCATCCTAGTACTACTCTCGCCGAAGCACGCTTAACTGCGGAGTTCTGATGGGATCCGGTGCATTAGTGCTGGTATGATTGCAACCGAAAGAATATCACCTCCTTATTCCTTTATAGCTTTCCACGCCTTGATCCATGCCCACCTATGCTCTCATGTGTGGCCTTCGTTACGCGTCTCGGGACCGCCGTGCGCGCGCGCGCGCCATCTTCATAGCCTTCCTTTGACAAAAGCGGCCGCTCCCGTCAATAAGCTCTCACGCTTTCCAATAAACTAAGGACACGTCAGGCCAACGCCTACGAGCGGGCCCGTCTCCCCATATCCGGCTCCCGCGCCGACGGGCCTTCGGCACGGTAAACCGCGTTTAGTCGAAAGCGCCCCTCCGGGCACCACGTAGCCCCGTTCACCACATCAACGGCCACTTGGATGCTACGCCAATGATACATCGACCGGTAAATAAAATAAACCAAACAACGAAAAAAAAAGGGGTTGTAACACGAGGACTTCCCAGGGGGTCACCCATCCTAGTACTACTCTCGCCCAAGCACGCTTGACTGCGGAGTTCTGATGAGATCCGGTACATTAGTGCTGGTATGATCGCAACCGAAAGAATACCACCTCCTTATTCCTTTATAGCTTTCCACGCCTTGATCCATGCCCACCTATGCTCTCATGTGTTGCCTTCGTTACGCGTCTCGGGACCGCCGTGCGCGCGCGCGCGCCTTCGTCATAGCCTTCCTTTGACAAAAGCGGCCGCTCCCGTCAATAAGCTCTCACGCTTTCCAATAAACAAAGGACACTTCAGGCCAACGCCTACGAGCGGGCCCGTCTCCCCATATCCGGCTCCCGCGCCGACGGGCCTTCGGCACGGTAAACCGCGTTTAATCGAAAGCGTCCCTCCGGGCACCCCGTAGCCCCGTTCACCAGATCAACGGCCACTCGGATGCTACGCCAATGATACATCGACCGGTAAATAAAATAAACCAAACAACGAAAAAAAAAGGGTTGCAACACGAGGACTTCCCAGGGGGTCACCCATCCTAGTACTACTCTCGCCGAAGCACGCTTAACTGCGGAGTTCTGATGGGATCCGGTGCATTAGTGCTGGTATGATTGCAACCGAAAGAATATCACCTCCTTATTCCTTTATAGCTTTCCACGCCTTGATCCATGCCCACCTATGCTCTCATGTGTGGCCTTCGTTACGCGTCTCGTGACCGCCGTGCGCGCGCGCGCGCCTTCGTTATAGCCTTCCTTTGACAAAAGCGGCCGCTCCCGTCAATAAGCTCTCACGCTTTCCAATAAACTAAGGACACGTCAGGCCAACGCCTACGAGCGGGCCCGTCTCCCCATATCCGGCTCCCGCGCCGACGGGCCTTCGGCACGGTAAACCGCGTTTAATCGAAAGCGCCCCTCCGGGCACCCCATAGCCCCGTTCACCACATCAACGGCCACTCGGATGCTACGCCAATGATACATCGACCGGTAAATAAAATAAAATAAACCAAACAACGAAAAAAAAAGGGGTTGCAACACGAGGACTTCCCAGGGGGTCACCCATCCTAGTACTACTCTCGCCCAAGCACGCTTAACTGCGGAGTTCTGATGGGATCCGGTGCATTAGTGCTGGTATGATCGCAACCGAAAGAATACCACCTCCTTATTCCTTTATAGCTTTCCGCGCCTTGATCCATGCCCACCTATGCTCTCATCTGTGGCCTTCGTTACGCGTCTCGGAACCGCCGTGCGCGCGCGTACCTTCGTCATAGCCTTCCTTTGACAAAAGCGGCCGCTCCCGTAGATAAGCTCTCACGCTTTCCAATAAACTAAGGACACGTCAGGCCAACGACTACGAGCGGGCCCGTCTCCCTATATCCGGCTCCCGCGCCGACGGGCCTTCGGCACGGTAAACCGCGTTTAATCGAAAGCGCCCCTCCGGGCACCCCGTAGCCCCGTTCACCACATCAACGGCCACTCGGATGCTACGCCAATGATACATCGACCGGTAAATAAAATAAACCAAACAACGAAAAAAAAAGGGGTTGCAACACGAGGACCTCCCAAGGGGTCACCCAACCTAGTACTACTCTCGCCCAAGCACGCTTAACTGCGGAGTTCTGATGGGATCCGGTGCATTAGGGCTGGTATGATCGCAACCGAAAGAATACCACCTACTTATTCCTTTATAGCTTTCCACGCCTTGATCCATGCCCACCTATGCTCTCATGTGCGGCCTTCGTTACGCGTCTCGGGACCGCCGTGCGCGCGCGCGCGCCATCGTCATAGCCTTCCTTTGACAAAAGCGGCCGCTCCCGTCAATAAGCTCTCACGCTTTCCAATAAACTAAGGACACGTCAGGCCAACGCCTACGAGCGGGCCCGTGTCCCCATATCCGGCTCCCGCGCCGACGGCCCTTCGGCACGGTAAACCGCGTTTAATCGAAAGCGCCCCTCCGGGCACCCCGTAGCCCCGTTCACCACATCAACGGCCACTCGGATGCTACGCCAATGATACATCGACCGGTAAATAAAATAAACCAAACAACGAAAAAAAAAGGGGTTGCAACACGAGGACTTCCCAGGGGGTCACCCATCCTAGTACTACTCTCACCCAAGCATGCTTAACTGCGGAGTTCTGATGGTATCCGGTGCATTAGTGCTGGTATGATCACAACCGAAAGAATACCACCTCCTTATTCGTTTATAGCTTTCCACGCCTTGATCCATGCCCACCTATGCTCTCATGTGTGGCCTTCGTTACGCGTCTCGGGACCGCCGTGTGCGCGCGCGCGCCTTCGTCATAGCCTTCCTTTTACAAAAGCGGCCGCTCCCGTCAATAAGCTCTCACGCTTTCCAATAAACTAAGGACACGTCAGGCCAACGCCTACGAGCGGGCCCGTCTCCCCATATCCGGCTCCCGCGCCGACGGGCCTTCGGCACGGTAAACCGCGTTTAATCGAAAGCGCCCCTCCGGGCACCCCGTACCCCCGTTCACCACATCAACGGCCACTCGGATGCTACGCCAATGATACATCGACCGTTAAATAAAATAAACCAAACAACGAAAAAAAAAGGGGTTGCAACACGAGGACTTCCCAGGGGGTCACCCATCCTAGTACTACTCTCGCCCAAGCACGCTTAACTGCGGAGTTCTGATGGGATCCGGTGCATTAGTGCTGGTATGATCGCAACCGAAAGAATACCACCTCCTTATTCCTTTATAGCTTTCCACGCCTTGATCCATGCCCACCTATGCTCTCATGTGCGGCCTTCGTTACGCGTCTCGTGACCGCCGTGCGCGCGCGCCTTCGTCATAGCCTTCCTTTGACAAAAGCGGCCGCTCCCGTCAATAAGTTCTCACGCTTTCCAATAAACTAAGGACACGTCAGGACAACGCCTACGAGCGGGCCCGTCTCCCCATATCCGGCTCCCGCGCCGACGGGCCTTCGGCACGGTAAACCGCGTTTAATCGAAAGCGCCCCTCCGGGCACCCCGTAGCCCCGTTCACCACATCAACGGCCACTCGGATGCTACGCCAATGATACATCGACCGGTAAATAAAATAAACCAAACAACGAAAAAAAGGGGTTGCAACACGAGGACTTCACAGGGGGTCACCCATCCTAGTACTACTCTCGCCGAAGCACGCTTAACTGCAGAGTTCTGATGGGATCCGGTACATTAGTGCAGGTATGATCACAACCGAAAGAATACCACCTCCTTATTCCTTTATAGCTTTCCACGCCTTGATCCATGCCCACCTATGCTCTCATGTGTGGCCTTCGGTACGCGTCTCGGGACCGCCGTGCGCACGCGCGCCCCTTCGTCATAGCCTTCCTTTGACAAAAGCGGCCGCTCCCGTCAATAAGCTCTCACGCTTTCCAATAAACTAAGGACACGTCAGGCCAACGCCTACGAGCGGGCCCGTCTCCCCAAATCCGGCTCCCGCGCCGACGGCCCTTCGGCACGGAAAACCGCGTTTAATCGAAAGCGCCCCTCCGGGCACCCCGTAGCCCCGTTCACCACATCAACGGCCACTCGGATGCTACGCCAATGATACATCGAACGGTAAATAAAATAAACCAAACAACGAAAAAAAAAGGGGTTGCAACACGAGGACTTCCCAGGGGGTCACCCATCCTAGTACTAGTCTCGCCCAAGCACGCTTAACTGCGGAGTTCTGATGGGATCCGGTGCATTAGTGCTGGTATGATCACAACCGAAAGAATACCACCTCCTTATTCGTTTATAGCTTTCCACGCCTTGATCCATGCCCACCTATGCTCTCATGTGCGGCCTTCGTTACGCGTCTCGGGACCGCCGTGCGCCGCGCGCGCGCCATCGTCATAGCCTACCTTTGACAAAAGCGGCCGCTCCCGTCAATAAGCTCTCACGCTTTCCAATAAACTAAGGACACGTCAGGCCAACGCCTACGAGCGGGCCCGTCTCCCCATATCCGGCTCCCGCGCCGATGGGCCTTCGGCACGGTAAACCGCGTTTAATCGAAAGCGCCCCTCCGGGCACCCCGTAGCCCCGTTCACCACATCAACGGCCACTCGGATGCTACGCCAATGATACATCGACCGGTAAATAAAATAAACCAAACAACGAAAAAAAAAGGGGTTGCAACACGAGGACTTCCCTGGGGGTCACACATCCTAGAACTACTCTCGCCCAAGCACGCTTAACTGCGGAGTTCTGATGGGATCCGGTGCATTAGTGCTGGTATGATCGCAACCGAAAGAATACCACCTCCTAATTCCTTTATAGCTTTCCACGCCTTGATCCATGCCCACCTATGCTCTCATGTGTGGCCTTCGTTACGCGTCTCGGGACCGCCGTGCGCGCGCTCGCGCGCCTTCGTCATAGCCTTCGTTTGACAAAAGCGGCCGCTCCCGTCAATTAGCTCTCACGCTTTCCAATAAACTAAGGACTCGTCAGGCCAACGCCTACGAGCGGGCCCGTCTCCCCATATCCGGCTCCCGCGCCGACGGGCCTTCGGCACGGTAAACCGCGTTTAGTCGAAAGCGCCCCTCCGGGTACCACGTAGCCCCGTTCACCACATCAACGGCCACTTGGATGCTACGCCAATGATACATCGACCGGTAAATAAAATAAACCAAACAACGAAAAAAAAAGGGGTTGTAACACGAGGACTTCCCAGGGGGTCACCCATCCTAGTACTACTCTCGCCCAAGCACGCTTAACTGCGGAGTTCTGATAAGATCCGGTGCATTAGTGCTGGTATGATCGCAACCGAAAGAATACCACCTCCTTATTCCTTTATAGCTTTCCACGCCTTGATCCATGCCCACCTATGCTCTCATGTGTTGCCTTCGTTACGCGTCTCGGGACCGCCGTGCGCGCGCGCGCGCCTTCGTCATAGCCTTCCTTTGACAAACGCGGCCGCTCCCTTCAATAAGCTCTCACGCTTTCCAATAAACTAAGGACACTTCAGGCCAACGCCTTCGAGCGGGCCCGTCTCCCCATATCCGGCTCCCGCGCCGACGGGCCTTCGGCACGGTAAACCGCGTTTAATCGAAAGCGTCCCACCGGGCACCCCGTAGCCCCGTTCACCACATCAACGGCCACTCGGATGCTACGCCAATGATACATCGACCGGTAAATAAAATAAACCAAACAACGAAAAAAAAAAGGGGTTGCAACACGAGGACTTCCCAGGGGGTCACCCATCCTAGTACTACTCTCGCCGAAGCACGCTTAACTGCGGAGTTCTGATGGGATCCGGTGCATTAGTGCTGGTATGATTGCAACCGAAAGAATATCACCTCCTTATTCCTTTATAGCTTTCCACGCCTTGATCCATGCCCACCTATGCTCTCATGTGTGGCCTTCGTTACGCGTCTCGGGACCGCCGTGCGCGCGCGCGCGCCATCTTCATAGCCTTCCTTTGACAAAAGCGGCCGCTCCCGTCAATAAGCTCTCACGCTTTCCAATAAACTAAGGACACGTCAGGCCAACGCCTACAAGCGGGCCCGTCTCCCCATATCCGGCTCCCGCGCCGACGGGCCTTCGGCACGGTAAACCGCGTTTAGTCGAAAGCGCCCCTCCGGGCACCACGTAGCCCCGTTCACCACATCAACGACCACCTGGATGCTACGCCAATGATACATCGACCGGTAAATAAAATAAACCAAACAACGAAAAAAAAAGGGGTTGTAACACGAGGACTTCCCAGGGGGTCACCCATCCTAGTACTACTCTCGCCCAAGCACGCTTGACTGCGGAGTTCTGATGAGATCCGGTACATTAGTGCTGGTATGATCGCAACCGAAAGAATACCACCTCCTTATTCCTTTATAGCTTTCCACGCCTTGATCCATGCCCACCTATGCTCTCATGTGTTGCCTTCGTTACGCGTCTCGGGACCGCCGTGCGCGCGCGCGCGCCTTCGTCATAGCCTTCCTTTGACAAAAGCGGCCGCTCCCGTCAATAAGCTCTCACGCTTTCCAATAAACAAAGGACACTTCAGGCCAACGCCTACGAGCGGGCCCGTCTCCCCATATCCGGCTCCCGCGCCGACGGGCCTTCGGCACGGTAAACCGCGTTTAATCGAAAGCGTCCCTCCGGGCACCCCGTAGCCCCGTTCACCAGATCAACGGCCACTCGGATGCTACGCCAATGATAGATCGACCGGTAAATAAAATAAACCAAACAACGAAAAAAAAAAGGGGTTGCAACACGAGGACTTCCCAGGGGGTCACCCATCCTAGTACTACTCTCGCCGAAGCACGCTTAACTGCGGAGTTCTGATGGGATCCGGTGCATTAGTGCTGGTATGATTGCAACCGAAAGAATATCACCTCCTTATTCCTTTATAGCTTTCCACGCCTTGATCCATGCCCACCTATGCTCTCATGTGTGGCCTTCGTTACGCGTCTCGGGACCGCCGTGCGCGCAGCGCGCGCCTTCGTTATAGCCTTCCTTTGACAAAAGCGGCCGCTCCCGTCAATAAGCTCTCACGCTTTCCAATAAACTAAGGACACGTCAGGCCAACGCCTACGAGCGGGCCCGTCTCCCCATATCCGGCTCCGCGCCGACGGGCCTTCGCACGGTAACCGCGTTTAATCGAAAGCGCCCCTCCGAGGCACCCCATAGCCCCGTTCACCACATCAACGGCCACTCGGATGCTACGCCAATGATACATCGACCGGTAAATAAAATAAAATAAACCAAACAACGAAAAAAAAAGGGGTTGCAACACGAGGACTTCCCAGGGGGTCACCCATCCTAGTACTACTCTCGCCCAAGCACGCTTAACTGCGGAGTTCTGATGGGATCCGGTGCATTAGTGCTGGTATGATCGCAACCGAAAGAATACCACCTCCTTATTCCTTTATAGCTTTCCACGCCTTGATCCATGCCCACCTATGCTCTCATCTGTGGCCTTCGTTACGCGTCTCGGAACCGCCGTGCGCGCGCGTACCTCGTCATAGCCTTCCTATTGACAAAAGCCGGCCGCTCCCGTAGATAAAGCTCTCACGCTTTCCAATAAACTAAGGACACGTCAGGCCAACGCCTACGAGCGGGCCCGTCTCCCTATATCCGGCTCCCGCGCCGACGGGCCTTCGGCACGGTAAAACCGCGTTTAATCAGAAAGCGCCCCTCCGGGCACCCCCGTAGCCCCGCTTCACCACATCAACGGCCACTCGGATGCTACGCCAAGATACATCGACCGGTAAATAAAATAAACCAAACAACGAAAAAACAAAGGGGTTGCAACACGAGGACCTCCCAAGGGGTCACCCAACCTAGTACTACTCTCGCCCAAGCACGCTTAACTGCGGAGTTCTGATGGGATCCGGTGCATTAGGGCTGGTATGATCGCAACCCGAACAGAATACCACCTACTTATTCCTTTATAGCTTTCCACGCCTTGATCCATGCCCACCTATGCTCTCATGTGCGGCCTTCGTTACGCGTCTCGGGACCGCCGTGCGCGCGCGCGCGAGCCATCGTCATAGCCTTCCTTTGACAAAAGCGGCCGCTCCCGTCAATAAGCTCTCACGCTTTCCAATAAACTAAGGACACGTCAGGCCAACGCCTACGAGCGGGCCCCGTGTCCCCCATATCCGCTCCCGCGCCGACGGCCCTTCGGCACGGTAAACCGCGTTTAATCGAAAGCGCCCCTCCGGGCACCCCGTAGCCCCGTTCACCACATCAACGGCCACTCGGATGCTACGCCAATGATACATCGACCGGTAAATAAAATAAACCAAACAACGAAAAAAAAGGGGTTGCAACACGAGGACTTCCCAGGGGTCACCCATCCTAGTACTACTCTCACCCAAGCACGCTTAAACTGCGAAGTTCTGATGGTATCCGGTGCATTAGTGCTGGTATGATCACAACCGAAAGAATACCACCTCCTTATTCGTTATAGCTTTCCACGCCTTGATCCATGCCCACCTATGCTCTCATGTGTGGCCTTCGTTACGCGTCTCGGGACCGCCGTGTGCGCGCGCGCGCCTTCGTCATAGCCTTCCTTTACAAAAGCGGCCGCTCCCGTCAATAAGCTCTCACGCTTTCCAATAAACTAAGGACACGTCAGGCCAACGCCTACGAGCGGGCCCGTCTCCCCATATCCGGCTCCCGCGCGACGGGCCTTCGGCACGGTAAACCGCGTTTAATCGAAAGCGCCACCCTCCGGGCACCCCGTACCCCCGTTCACCACATCAACGGCCACTCGGATGCTACGCCAATGATACATCGACCGTTAAATAAAATAAACCAAACAACGAAAAAAAAGGGGTTGCAACACGAGGACTTCCCAGGGGGTCACCCATCCTAGTACTACTCTCGCCCAAGCACGCTTAACTGCGGAGTTCTGATGGGATCCGGTGCATTAGTGCTGGTATGATCGCAACCGAAAGAATACCACCTCCTTATTCCTTTATAGCTTTCCACGCCTTGATCCATGCCCACCTATGCTCTCATGTGCGGCCTTCGTTACGCGTCTCGTGACCGCCGTGCGCGCGCCGCCTTCGTCATAGCCTTCCTTTGACAAAAGCGGCCGCTCCCGTCAATAAGCTCTCACGCTTTCCAATAAACTAAGGACACGTCAGGACAACGCCTACGAGCGGGCCCGTCTCCCCATATCCGGCTCCCGCGCCGACGGGCCTTCGGCACGGTAAACCGCGTTTAATCGAAAGCGCCCCTCCGGGCACCCCGTAGCCCCGTTCACCACATCAACGGCCACTCGGATGCTACGCCAATGATACATCGACCGGTAAATAAAATAAACCAAACAACGAAAAAAAGGGGTTGCAACACGAGGACTTCACAGGGGGTCACCCATCCTAGTACTACTCTCGCCGAAGCACGCTTAACTGCAGAGTTCTGATGGGATCCGGTACATTAGTGCAGGTATGATCACAACCGAAAGAATACCACCTCCTTATTCCTTTATAGCTTTCCACGCCTTGATCCATGCCCACCTATGCTCTCATGTGTGGCCTTCGGTACGCGTCTCGGGACCGCCGTGCGCACGCGCGCCCCTTCGTCATAGCCTTCCTTTGACAAAAGCGGCCGCTCCCGTCAATAAGCTCTCACGCTTTCCAATAAACTAAGGACACGTCAGGCCAACGCCTACGAGCGGGCCCGTCTCCCCAAATCCGGCTCCCGCGCCGACGGGCCTTCGGCACGGAAAACCGCGTTTAATCGAAAGCGCCCCTCCGGGCACCCCGTAGCCCCGTTCACCACATCAACGGCCACTCGGATGCTACGCCAATGATACATCGAACGGTAAATAAAATAAACCAAACAACGAAAAAAAAAGGGGTTGCAACACGAGGACTTCCCAGGGGGTCACCCATCCTAGTACTAGTCTCGCCCAAGCACGCTTAACTGCGGAGTTCTGATGGGATCCGGTGCATTAGTGCTGGTATGATCACAACCGAAAGAATACCACCTCCTTATTCGTTTATAGCTTTCCACGCCTTGATCCATGCCCACCTATGCTCTCATGTGCGGCCTTCGTTACGCGTCTCGGGACCGCCGTGCGCGCGCCAGCGCGCCATCGTCATAGCCTACCTTTGACAAAAGCGGCCGCTCCCGTCAATAAGCTCTCACGCTTTCCATAAACTAAGGACACGTCAGGCCAACGCCTACGAGCGGGCCCCGTCTCCCCATATCCGGCTCCCGCGCCGATGTGCCTTCGGCACGGTAAACCGCGTTTAATCGAAAGCGCCCCTCCGGGCACCCCGTAGCCCCGTTCACCACATCAACGGCCACTCGGATGCTACGCCAATGATACATCGACCGGTAAATAAAATTAAACCTAACAACGAAAAAAAAAGGGGTTGCAACACGAGGACTTCCCTGGGGGTCACACATCCTAGAACTACTCTCGCCCAAGCACGCTTAACTGCGGAGTTCT